>CM077346.1:6653116-8150397 GCA_039655645.1 Ammopiptanthus mongolicus
TTTAGAAAATCTTATTCAGATTACTTTTACTCAAATAAGAAAAGTTATTGTGAATCGAGGGCTGTAGTTAAAATTAGAGTGTGTTTGGGAAAGTCGAAAAAAAATAGATTATGATGTATAATTGATTATAATCAGAATCTGTTTTTGTTTGGATATGTTTAATGAAAAGCAATTTTAAGATAATCTATTTCGTTTGGATAATAAAAAAAAAATTTCACTTTTACATAATAAATTACAAAAATGGATATGAAATTATTTGTTTATATTAATTATATTTATTTTCTTTAATATTAGAACTTATTTATTTTTTTATATCTTGTCATCATTTTTAACGGTAATAAAGGATAGAAATGGAAAAATGTGGTTATTTTAAAATAATTTGATTGCCTTTTAATCAGAATGCTCAGAAGTTTTGATTCATATGGGATAACTTTTTTTAAGTTAGTACCGCTATTTTATTATTTAATTTTTTCACTCAAACAAAACTCAATTTCTAAAAAACGACTTATATGTTAAAATCAGTATTGAAATCTTAGCCAAACATGCACTTAGAGTAAAACTATTGGCATTTCTAATTACATATTTATATGTTTTATTAATCAATGATAACTTCATAGAATAAAAATTTAATATATCGATTAATTAATAAAAAATAAGAATAAACAATTTAGTTATCCTAAACAAGACTAAAGAAAGATTAGCACAGCTTGAGACTAATGGCAAATTTGGATGGAGATTATTTTTTATAAAAAGTATTTTTATGTTAAAAAGGATATATTTTTTTACAAGTATAGAAATTTCACTTAAAAAAAATAAATACAAATTGCGCTACTTTTTATTAGTGTTTTAATTTAACTCATCTAAGTACACTCAAATATATGCTTTTAATGAAGTGCTACTTAAAGTTGAACTGTCACTCACTCTTGGCTAGGTCACATAGTTTACTTTAATCCAATCATTATTGCTCTTAGTCTCTTATAAATAAGTAAATTAGTTGGATTTACTATGGAATAAATATTCAATGTGATCTCTAAAATTGTAGGATTGTATCAATTTAGTGTCTATTTGGTTTAGATTATTTTCAACTCAAACGTGAAAATAATGTTTCCCGAGGCAATTATTTTGGAATCTATATAAGAGGAGTTTTCTCCCAACGTGATTTTCAAATGTGATTTTGTCTTTTCAGAATCTAAAACAAACATACCCTTAGTCTCACATATTATCAATATTCCAAAATGATCCTTGAAATTATAAAATATTAATCAAGTTCGTCTCTCCATTTAGATTCGTTAGCAAATGCATCCTTGACATTATTCATTTAGTTTCGAATGTATCTATGACATTACAACTTAATATCATTATATTTCATGCAAATATTAATGAAAGGACGGATCTGATGAATTTTTTATAATTTCAAAGATTATTTTAAAATATTAATAATGTGAAGGATTAAATTGATACACAACCATAAAATATTAAGGATTAGATCCACTATTTACTTATTATTTAGTATTGGTTGCGTAAAATAAATTTGAATACTTTAATACTTTAATTTAATGTGAAGGGGAAGGGAGGGAGGGACCCACCCATGTTGATGTTCTTAACGAGCTGATGGTTCTAGAAAGTAGTATGTCTCCAGCACCAGCACGGTTCCGTTGGTTGTTTTAAAATTTGAGAAGCTGGCTCTGTAATGAATGAATGAATGAGATGAGATGAGATGGGTAATAGTAATAGGAAGGAGGTTGTTAAGCCTTTGCTTTTCCTTTTAACTTTTGTCTTTCATTTTTCTGCCTTTGCTGAGGTTTTCTTCGAAGAGAGATTCCAAGGTAACACACCCCTTTGCTGTTTCTATCTATCTGTCATATTCAGTTAGTTTAGTTTGGTTGATTCAATCTAACTAGTTAATTAATAACAATAATATTATTGATAAGATGGGTGGAAGAGCCGTTGGGTGTTGTCCGATTGGAAAAGGAGTGAAGGAAAAGCCGGTACCTTTAAGCACACTGCAGGAAAATGGGCTGCAGATCCTGATGACAAAGGTTCATCCATACCATACATACATACATACATACATACATACATACACCTCTTACTCATAACCATAATAATAATATTATGGCAATTTCTATAATGTCTATCTTGCTTCTACCATTCTTGCAGGTATTCAGACATATAATGATGCTAAGCATTTTGCAATATCTGCTAAGATATCAGAGTTGAGCAATAAGAACAGAACTTTGGTGCTCCAGTATTCTATTAAATTTGAGCAAGACATTGAATGTGGTGGCGGTTACATCAAACTTCTTTCTGGTTATGTCAATCAGAAGAAATTTGGTGGTGATACTCCTTATAGGTCTCTGTCAATTCCTTATCTAAGATATTTTACTTCTTTCATGGTTTGCAATTTTGAATTTCTTCAACTTGATATATTATTTCTGAACTCATCCATTCTGAAGATTGTGCAGAGTTTAGCTCATCATTTATGCTTATGCTGTTTCTTTTTCACCCCTCAACTAAATAATCATGTAATATGTGAGTTCTGAGAGATATATGTAGTTTCTAGTTCTAATCCAACAAAAGGCTACTATAAAGATTAATCTATATGCTAACTTAGTTATGACCTTTTAAAGACTTTAAAGTATATACCCCAATTAACTGCTAGCTTTATACATGTCGG
Source organism: Ammopiptanthus mongolicus (assembly GCA_039655645.1). Lineage (NCBI taxonomy): Eukaryota > Viridiplantae > Streptophyta > Magnoliopsida > Fabales > Fabaceae > Ammopiptanthus > Ammopiptanthus mongolicus. The sequence goes on from CM077346.1 coordinate 6,655,794, forward strand.
TGCTCTTTTTATTTCTTTAAAACTTCAATTCAAGTCATTTAATGTGGAAGCAATCTGTTTGTTAATGTCCTTGTTAGTCTGTCACTGTATTTTCAAAAATGTAGAGCAGAGTCAACTGATTGATCGTGCTTAATGCAGTTTGATGTTTGGACCAGATATATGTGGCTCACAGACCAAGAAGCTCCATGTTATACTATCATACCAGGGCCAGAATTACCCTATTAGAAAGGATCTACAATGTGAAACAGACAAATTGACTCATTTCTATACATTTATTCTAAGGCCTGATGCCTCTTATAGCGTCCTTGTTGATAATCGAGAAAGAGATTCTGGAAGCATGTACACGGATTGGGACATCCTTCCTCCAAGGAAAATCAAGGACGTCAATGCCAAAAAGGTATGAGCTCTGGTTTACAGTTGGTGGGTTGGCCTGTGTTTATGTCTTTTTCTTATTTGAATGATGCATATGTACTGGTGCAATGTTATTAGTTATTACTGACTGGTTTTCAAGAGTCATACGCTCATAAACAACTTAAACGAACATTCTATGAGATTCTTTAATTGAGAAAGGAGATATTTTGGTTCTTCTTGCATATCTTACTTCTTTATCTATCCATCTACCTTTCATGTAAAACCTTTTATTTTCCCTATTGTAGCCAGCAGACTGGGATGATAGAGAGTACATTGAAGACCCTAATGATGTGAAACCAGAGGTACTTTCTGTCCCCTTTTTCGCCCAAACAAGATTGTAAGTTCACACCGCCTTTTGTAGTATTTGCATTTACATGAGAAACCTTAATGATCGCCTCTAGGCAAAATTACTCTTTTGGTCCCTTATCTTACTTGTTTTTTTCATTCTGGTCCCTTAACTTTTTTTGTGACAAATAAGTCCCCTATGTTTATAAACATTAGCAATGTTGGCCTAAACATTAGTAAACATCGCCTTAAACGGTCCTACGTGTCCGTTAAGTATCCAACATGATGCTGACGTGTTGCTGGCTTAGTGGCTTGGCCAAAACGACGTCGTTTTGGCGACTTCAGATCGTTGTCCGAATAAGGTAGATGTAAATTAAGCTTTATAGCCATGGTTGTAGGGAAGAAGATTGGGAACCGTGAACTCTAGGTTACTATTTAAGGGGGAGGAAGATAACCCATACACCCCCAATGGTAACAACTATGTCACCAGCCACTTAATACGTCTAGTTGTGGACTTAACGGACACGTTTAACGGAGTTGAATGAAGAATAACATTTAGTTCAATATTGTTAACGTTGTTAAATATAAGGGATTAGTTTGTTACAAAAAAAAGTTAAGGGACCAAATTGAATAAAACAATTAACTTAATGGACCAAAAATGTAATTCTGCCTATGTATTTTCCATTTCAGTTTAATTTACATGACCACATGATAATTGAATAATATCTGCTACAACTAGGTGGGCTATTAGCAAAATGTTGTTTGTTTTTGTATGGAGGGGGTTTTCAATTTTAAACATAAATCTATAAAATTGTAAAATGGATAGAAGCACTTTTCATTAATTATTCTTTTAATCTTTTATAACTCGTGTCAAAGGTCATTAGTGGTTTCAAACTTTTGCAGATAATCTTCATCTTTCACTCCCTTCTTATATGTATTAGATTCTTTATTTGTAGGGGTAAACAGTAAGCAGAATCTAATAAGGGTAGAACATTTTTTTAATTAAAAAATAAGGGTAGTTCATCAAATTGGCAGTAGTATTTGTTTAAAATAAATAAATAAATTTTAATGGCTTATCTCTGCTTAAAGGCTTAATGTGAGACATATTCTCTTTACTATGTTTAGTTGTTATCTTTTCATACAGTTCTACTTGTCTTGATATTGCAGGGATATGATTCAATTCCACCTGAAATTCCTGATCCAAAAGCCAAGAAGGTTTATTTTTTACCATGTATTTAGAATTTAAAAAATGTCAATGAATATGTGTAAGGTCACTATTATTGATCAGAAGACTTGATTTTGGCATGGGCTTACCAATGCTCTTTTTCTTCTTTTCTTCTTGTTTAATTTTTTGTTTGAGTAGCCTGTTGACTGGGATGAAGAAGAAGATGGACTATGGAAGCCCCCCAAAATTCCTAATCCAGCATACAAAGGACCATGGAAACGCAAGGTTCTTCAAGCTACACACATTAAAAGTTGAATTCATATTGATATATCTTGGTTTCTAATTGTTGAAAATTGTTGTACCCCAGAAAATCAAGAACCCCAACTACAAGGGAAAGTGGAAGATTCCATGGATTGATAACCCAGGTAGACTTATGTTGTAAGCAGGTGATATTCATTATTTGAATTTAGAAATAAGCTTCAAAGCATTAATTGGTTGGTAAAGACAAGTGAAGTACTTGCTTGTAAATGCTTTCCCACTAGCTTCCACTAGCTGGAAATGCTTCCACTTACTATCCTCTTCACTCACTCCACTTCCACTTCCACTAGTTGTCAAATTGTGGGTCTATCATACTTACACGGAAGCAGCCAATTTAACTCGTATTGGTTGCATATATGAAGTATGTGTTAGGAACCCTGAAATAACTAAGCTGTATATGAGGAAAAGAGTGGGTGCGATGCAGAGAATCATAGCCAAGGGAGAGTGAATAGGGATGATTCTGTTTTGTAACCAACTGCTGAGTTGGCAATAGGGAGGGCAAGGGTGCGTTTGTAATGCAGTATATAGGTAGGAGGGAGGAAAGGAGAGAGGAGGCTGGAATTGGGATTAGGACTTGGGAGAGACTAGGCACTCTCCAATTTGCCTAGGCTATCTTTCTTCTCTCTTTTTCTCTGTATTTGTCGTCTTTTTTCATACCCAAGCACTGATATCAGCTGATACAGGCTTGAGGACAGTAATAACACCGCATATTTCCTTTCTAATTTCCTTGATAATTCCTGGTCTCTAACAATGGTATCAAAGTTCTCGATCCAGGGAGTCGGAATGATGAATCCGTGAGCATCGTTGGAGTCTAGAGTGGAGAAAGTGGAGAGAGACTTGCTGGAATTGACGAAGGAAAATCAAACCCAGCTGGACGAGATGAAGCGACTCTTGAAAAAGAGTAAGGAATACTTCAGACGTCGATCTCGACGTGATCATGCTCTAAGTCGAAGAAGTGGTGGGAGAGTGGAACCTAGACGGAAGCGACAGACGGAAGATGAAAAGGAGGAGTTGGAAGCAGAATTGGAGTCGTTGACGGCTCAAGATTCGTCTGATCTGCTACAATCCAGAACTGACCAGGGAAATCAAAGTCCAAATGAGATAGCAGAAGAGCAAGAGGAAGTTGAGGAAAAATATGTAGGAAAAAGAAGTGAAAGGTCCATTGGCAATGTATTTGGTATCGTTCCAGAAATAGAAAAGCACAGGGAAAAGGATGAACTGGAAATGTCCGATGGTGAGGATTTAGATTGCCTTTCGCCACCGAGGCAGAGGATAGGTCCAGAACAGGATGAGCTCAAGAAGATATCGCACCAATTTAGCGACGACGGCAACAAGGTTAAGGTCACAATCACCGCCGCACCGAAACCTGACCTGCACCACCGTGCAGTCGCGCCGCTCCGATTCAAGCAAACCAGCACCACTGTTTGACTAGACCGGCGCCACCGCGACGCCATCGTACAACCACGATCAGACCTTGAGCCTCCAAAGCCTCTCGGAGCCAAAATGTGGGAGGCAACTATTGGCAATCTGCATGAACCGCCGCCGGAGCCATTAGAACCTCCGGATCGGGGCGCGTTGGTAGCGGAGGTGTGGAGATCCCACGGTTTGGCTGTGTCTCTGCGTGTTGCGGCTAAGGAACGACACATAGAGGGAAGAGAGAAGGCAGCTAGGGCAAAATGGGCACTAAGGAAAGTGGATCATACTTCTGACCTGATGGGCCAGTCCCAAACTACTATGGTTAAGCTGTTTCAAGAAAGGAAAATGGGCCTAGTGATATGTGGGCCATATCCTATTTTCCAAATTGAATTAGAGATAGAGGGTGGCAATTCCCTAACATTAACGACAAGGTCTTTTGGACACAAGGTAGAGGAACCCAAAAATGAGGAAAATCATAACATGCAGCGATATTATTTTGGGTCTAAATCAGTAACGATTATCCGAATATGGGCCTCATGGCTTGTCAAACGCAATTCTGGACCATCTGACTTTGCCCCAGTTGGTGTAGTGAAGCTCTATCTTGAAGTCCTTGGTGAGATTTGTCCCAACATTTGATGTGATCGTTCTTTCTTTTGGCCATTGGTTTGTTAAGCACATATCTTGAACGAGCTAGTGGGAGGACAATTGTGGTGGCCAAACAACTCTCAGTTTATGAAGATCAACAGTGTTGAAACAATTCTTACTGCTCTTGTTACACATCCAAACTATATGGGCTTACAATTTTTCATTCTTATTCACATGTTGATTACAAGGTACAAAGCCCAACTCCTTGTTTGGAATTTACTAAATTACACAAAATAGAACAAGCACTAGATTTGAGTGGCAAGTGGGAAATGATTTACATTGGTGATGCACTGAAACTTTTATCTCCTATCCTTAAAAGTGAAGATGTTTATATCTATGTTGTTAATGTTCTTGCTATAAGTGCCTGCACTACATTGATCTGTGTGGAGCCAAAGTTAACGGTTGCAATCAGAAATCATGTAATGAAAGCCACATTGAGGTTTCGTGCTATACCAAATGATTCAGTCGCAGTTGTCACACCCTTTATAGACCATTATTGCCCATTATTGCCAAGTCGTGAAGCATGGTTCTTGGGAGATAGGGTAACAATGTATCTACAACGTTGTGCAGACACAAATTCTGAAGTCCGAATACTATTAGAATTGTCATACAGTGCTTTGCCATCTCTTGAAGATGTTATAGCCATACACATTCTGAAGATGTCCCTTAAAGAATTAGCTCAAAGGGGCATCATATCCTCATCAATTCGTGGATGTTGGGCCATGCTATCACAAGTGTTACAAGTCTGTCTACACATTCAAATTCAACAAGGTGGGACTCAAATACAGCAGGAGTATTCTAACAATAGAGATATGATCGGTTCCTTAGTATTCCAACAATGGGAACCGGGGGGGTCCAACATTTCAAGATGGAAGCATGAGACCTTCCTTTTAACTGTCGGGGAAATACAGTTTAGCGTGAGGGGCTTCAGACAGTGGGATCCTGGTGGACTGTGTTGGTTATTCATCTGTCACCTTGAGGACAAGGTGAATCTTTTGGGGGGGAGTAATGTTAGGAACCCTGAAATAACTAGGCTGTATATGAGGAAAAGAGTGGGTGCATCAGGAAAAGAGTGGGTGCGATGCAGAGAATCATAGCCAAGAGAGAGTGAATAGGGGTGATTCTGTTTTGTAACCAACTGCTGAGTTGGCAATAGGGAGGGCAAGGGTGCGTGTGTAATGCAGTATATAGGTAGGAGGGAGGAAAGGAGAGAGGAGGCTGGAATTGGGACTAGGACTTGGGAGAGACTAGGCACTCTCCAATTTGCCTAGGCTATCTTTCGTCTCTCTATTTCTCTGTATTTGTCTTCTTTTTTCATACCCAAGCACTGATATCAGCTGATACAGGCTTGAGGACAGTAATAACACAGCATATTTCCTTTCTAATTTCCCTGATAATTCCTGGTTCCTAACAGTATGCAAACAATATAATGTTATAAGGAATTAAAAAAATTTATAAAATGGCAATGTTATAGTTTTCACTAGTTATTTTGGTAACCATCCTACAGCCTCCTTTGCTTTCACTTGAGATATGTATGCCTCTGCATGAATTTTATGCAAACATATAATGAAATCCTTAATTAATTTGTGTGAACTTTGAACCATCTAAATCTTTTAGACACACCAAAAACTTATGGATAGCATTTGGTTTAGCCTGCATCTCTGAGCTGTCACGGTGCTTGATCTTGACTTTCTGTCTCGCTCCTGCAACTTTATGAATTTTAGCTCATGAATTTTGCTTCCCGTATCCTGTTTCCTGCAGAATTTGAGGATGATCCTGATCTTTATGTGCTGAGACCAATAAAGTATGTGGGCATTGAAGTGTGGCAGGTCTGTGTGCCTGTACTTTTTGTTCCTCCTCTATGTTGGTTGAGTATTAATTGCCAAGAAATTAGCTATACTTGAATATTTAGCTAATACTGAATATTTGAAGCCTGATAATATTATAATTTTGAATTTTCAGGTGAAAGCTGGTTCAGTTTTCGACAATATCTTAATTTGTGATGACCCACAGTACGCAAAGCAAGTTGTGGAAGAAATTATGGCTAATAATAGAGAGGTGAGCAATTGCTTTCAGACTTTCTGTTAATGTTATTTAGTTGATACTTGATAGCAACAATAGCATTTGCATTCTCATTATGTGTAAAATTTCAGGCTGAAAAGGAAGCTTTTGAAGAAGCAGAAAAAGAAAGAAAGGCCCGGGAAGAAGAGGTCATTGATCAAAGCTGAAATGCTGCATTTTTTTTCATATGTGCAATAATCATATTTGTTATATTCTTATGAATGGCACAATTATGATTATGTAGGAGGCACGGAGAGCAAGAGAAGAGGGCGAAAAGAGGAGGAGAGAGAGGGATCGAAAATATGGAGATAGGAGGCGCCGTAGTAGGGTAATTTTTTCCCTCCTGATTGTGCTTTAAAATTTTGTTATGGGGTGTATTTATGCATTTATTATGTTAAGTTTGTAGTAAACTTTTGGTTTATTTTTCTATTTTGAATGGTAGGAATTGCAATAATAGGGAGGGTAGGGTAAGGGACAACTCACTTCTTGCCTATGAATTATAAAATCTGATTTGAGGACTTTGTTTTGCAGCCGGATCCCCATGATTACATGAATGATTATTACCATGTAAGCCTAAAACTCACTCTCGTCTCCTGTTTTTGTGAATGTCTCGTAATACTTTATTGTTTTCTGTTGTTCCTGTAATGATGTATGAACTTTTATTGCTAAGAATGATGTTGCTAGTTTACTTGACATGCAGCTAGGTTGGACCCACTGCCCATAACTCGTTGCCATTCAAAAGTAAACCTTTTTCATATCCAACTAAAATACAACCAAGATATTTGGATAAAAAAAGATATTACATGGTGCACAAAAAACAGAAGTAGCGCTCAGAAAAAGCATTATTCAAAATTCTATTTAGACCTTCTGAAAATAGAGGCGTGAGCACAAGGTCATTGGTAAAGTCTGCTTCTGTTCACTACGTTAAAAAGTGGCCAAATATGTACTGATGGAAAATAAACAATGGAGCACCATGATAAGAAAATTATTGTTGTGCTAAAATATGTGAAATTAGAAATAAATTCCTGAAAATTCTAGTAATTTGAGACCTGAGCATAAAATGAGCTCATAAAACTCTATATCCTTTTCTTGCTGCCATAGATTGGGATTATTGTGGGGATTTAATCTAGTCATCTTTTTTCATAGGTGAGCTGTGGAATAGTTATTTGATCTTGGTTATATTTATGGCCTACATCTTTATATATCAATAAGCATTATTTCTTTCTTCCCTTCTTTTCCTTTTCCTTATCCCTTTTCTTCATCAAAGTCAATGGCATACTTTACTTTATGTTAGCCTACTTTACTTTATGTTAGGCATGTAAGTTGCACATTGCATACAATTAACGTTGCTTTTTAAACATTTGTTAATTCGTTGGTGAATAAGTATTTTACACTTTGGGTCCAACTGCCGTTATAATGGCATTACAAATTGCAAATTGCTGTCGTTAGATTCGTTTGCATACAAGAGATATCTTTGCAACCTGTCAACTATCGTGTTGGTTATTCTTATTTAATATGCAATTTCTTGGTCTAACAGGATGAACTTTGAAACGTGGACCGTGACTGTGTGGGTGGGTGTCCGCTGCAATGTTCAATTCAATGACATCTTTGAAGTTTTTTGAATGGATTGTAGGACCAAAGCTGCAATTGCACTGACCATGCCGAGCTGTACTGAACGAACTGTACCATCTGAGTAGATATGGGCATTAGCTATTATGTTAACTTGATTTCTTTCTTACCGATTATTACATCACACCTACCACTCCGCTGAAACATGGAATTAAAACTTTCAGAAATGCTATCAACACAGTTTTTAACTCATCTTCAGTGGTATGGACTTTTTTTTTCTCTCTTTTTTACTTTGGCAGTTCATTCTAGCTTTGAAAAAAAAAAAAAAAAAAAAAAAAAACGAAGTATTTTAAAATTTTACTTAAAATAGTTGAAAATATTTGAGAAGTGTTTTTCAATTAAACAAAAGATTTAATTGATATATAATGTCAGAGTAAAGATTTTTTACATAGTCAATCAATTATAAATTAACACATCAGATAAAATGTTTGATTTTTATCCTAACTATCAGAAAAGTTACTCATATCATGATTTCTGATTGGTTGACAGTGTAAAAAATTTTACATTAGTAAGTGTATAATAATTAAACTCTTAAACAAATACTTTCTTGTATAAAAAACACAAACAGACATATGGTGTATAAAATACTATTGCCTCAAAAGTACTCTTTTTAAAAATTGTTGCTTATATGGTAGTTATCATCAGAGCAAAAGGGATTAAGGTATGGTGTTTTCTAAAGGAACCCCTTTAATTTTATTTCCCCTTCCATTCCTATACTTGACTTGAGACAAAATAAAATGATGATATACACAGGCAATAATATAACCACGTTAATCATTACACCTCTTGGAAGAGGGAAAGAGATTCAGCAGAAAAAGTCAAATGCTTTGTAAATAACGAAGAAAAAATAATAAAGAATTAAATTAATCCTTGACAAAAATTTACGGTGATATTTTGATCCTTGAGAAATGAAAAATATCAATTTGGTTCTCAAAAATGTAAAATACGGATCAAAATAGTCCCTGATAAGGATTAAAATATCCCTAAAAATTATTGTAAAAAGTATCAATTTGAATCATATATTACATTCTTGAGGATCAAATTGATATTTTTCATTTCTCAGGGATTAAAATGTCATAATGAGTTTTTATCGACGATCAATTTGGGCTTTTACTCATAAAACAAAATGATTTATTGAGATTGATTTTATAATGAGTTATGTTATTCGAACATTAAAATTTGGACATCGTATTTGATATCGTATGTGTTTATGAGTTTATTTTTATTTTTTATTTATTTTTTATTTTATATATATATATATATATATATATATATATATATATATATAGATATATATATATATCTCAAAAATACATCACAAAAATAAAGAAATATCATATTGTGTTTTTATCATGCCGTTCAAAAATTGTTTCTTTTATAATTGAGGTCAGATGCCAATTAGAGTAGGGGTGTTCGCGGATTGGATTGGATTGGTTTTGAGCCAAAAAATCATCCGATCCAAAGATGAAAACAACTTGCGGTTTGGATTGGATCGGTTTGCTTACTTAAAAAAATCCGATCCAATCCAATCCAATCAAATGCGGTTTGGATTGGATTGGATAATTCGGTTTTTACCAATACATCGTTACATAGTTATATTAAGTCGAAAACCAACATTAAACCTATATATACTAGAATTAATGTAGTTCTAGTTCCTAAGTACATGCATAAAATCTTCTAGTAAATGAATAACTATTGATTCCTAGGTACATGAATATATACACATTCCAATACATCTAGTATTTGACAATTCCAACAAAAATATAAGAGAATGAGAGTGTTCGTTCATAAAAATATGAAAACAATGCTTAAGTATGAGTAGTACTATAATTTAAAAAATAATAATATATGTATATAGTAGGTCGGTTTGGATTGGATTGGATTGGTTTTCACTAGGGGATCCGAAATCCGATCCAATCCAATGAAAAAAAAGCGGTTTTTTCGGTTTTCGGTTTTTCGGTTTTCGGTTTATTCGGTTTTCGGTTTTTCGGTTCGGTTTTTACGGTTTGAATTGGTTTGGATCGGTTGATGAACATCCCTAAATAGGAGTATCAACCATAGGGAATACGGCGGCATCACATGGTTGTCCTGGATGGTCTGCTTGGCCGCCCTATAATAAAGACGTCGGTGCAGCACGTTACTTGGTACACTGACACAAGCACAATCATCGTTCATCATTTCTCAACATGCTCTCCATTCTATTCTCCCCCTCAACTGCCCCACCCTCACGGGAAAATGTCTCAAACAGTATGAGTTTAATCTTAAATAATTTTAATTTTTCCTAATTATTCTTCTTAAAAAAAAATTTAGTTTAAAAGGGATTCATAAAAGGTCTTACATGAGGGAAGGAAAAAGAGGCGGAGCGAAATTGCGGGATTTTAAATCCGCGCATTCACAATTCAAGTCTCGTAATTTAATTTTTTGAGCTGACTCAAGGAATTAATATTTTTTTGTCTAAGGAAAGATTTATAAGAGACCTTACATGAGAGAGGGAAGAGGGGAGAAGAGAAATGGGAAAGTGACGGAGCGTGCTGCCGGGGGTTGAACCCATATACTTGTGATTCATATCTCATAGCTTAACCAATTGTACTGACTCGAAGGGTCAAGGGACTAATCTTATAATTTATTAAGTAAAAAAAATATTTATTTTTTATCTTTTTATGATACTCATTACATTTACTCGGTCTGTTCACATATTTGCCGGTGTTAAATTAATATTTTGATCTTATAGTTTCATTTGATTTTTTAATAAGTGTTTAATTAAATTTTTATTAATTATAATATTTATGTAATTAAGTCCCTAAAATTAATATTATAGGACTTATCTAATTTTTTTGAAGTATATAGATGTAGTTAAAATATTTAACTATAGAAACTTATTTTAAATTTGATTAAAAGAGTAATTTAACCTTCATATTAATACTTTATTTAATAAATTTAATTATATATTTTGATTGTTTTTACTGTTTCCTATATAAAAATTTGAAAACAAAAAATATAATAATTTTTTTTTACAATTTACTAATAAAAACAGAAAATAAAAACAGAAAATATTTTTCAATAAACATTTTTTTTAATTCCTTAATGTGTGTTCTTATTATTATCAAAAAGCAATATAAAGGTAATAAATAAGTTCAAAAAAATGCGGGCTTTAAGACTTAACTATGCACAATGTTGAGTCAAAAAAAAAAAAAAAAACTGTGCACAATGTGATCTTATCAGCAATTCAGCATCGTTAATGTCTTCCTATGAAGTATGCAATAAATAAATGTCTGGATTTCTATCTAACAACTTTCAGATACCACTTATGATGATAAAAAGAGGATAAAAAAGGTTTTTGTTTTGTCACTAAGTACAACATATAGATTTAGAAACTTGATTTTTAATATATTATATATCAGATATTATGAATTAAATTCTTTAAATTAATAAAATTTTATTTTAAATAAATAGATAAATAAAAAAATTCTTAGATTAGTTTAATTGTGTATAAAAATATCACAATATTAATTTTTAATATTAAAAAATATATAAAAATATTACATAATAATAAAATAAGTGATAGTTAACTTTACACTAAAAAACGAAATTAGATAGAAAAGGAAGATTTGAGAGAGAAAGAGAAAAGGTCGGTTTTTGTTAAGTAAGAAGACAACAAAAAAATAAGGTTTATAATAATAAAAAAAAATACTAGTATATATTATGTGTAATCAATTTAGAAAGTAATGTGACGAACTGAGCTAAATTTTGACATATTTAATTTTAGGAAAAAAGTAAATATGATTTAAAGACAGTATAAAAAATAATTTTATTCTGACCAGAAAGTACTTAAATGTATGATAATAAAAATTATATTGATTTTTTTGAGATTTAACTAAAGGGTCTTACTAATTAGACTTGCGCCCTTAAGCACCAGCTGTGTAATCAACAAAAAAAATTATATTGGGAAATTAAGAATAACATTTTTTAATATATTAAATACAAAAAAATTTTCATATAAACTCTACTTTTTTATTCCTTAAAAATACTGATTAACATTCTTCTTAACTTAATTATACTTAATAATTTTTTATTTTAAAAATTACACTGACTTCTTTTAAGTGAATGAAATATTAAATATAACCATTTAAGGCATTCAAGAAGTGTAAGAACAATAATTACATAAACCATACACTTTAAAAGAAGTTAGAGTAATTTGTAAAAAAATGTTAAAATAATTATAACAAATCTCAGGAATTTTGCCTTATAATATAAAGATGGTATAAATATTTGATTCCTGTAAATATAATGGTTTTTAGATCTAATCTCTATTAAAATTTTGTTCTTTTAGTTTTAAAAAATATAAAAATATTTTGTTCTTTTAGTTTTAAAAATATAAAAATATAATTGATATACACTGTTAGTATAAAGATCTTTTATATTATTAATCAATCATAAATGATTTTACATCCGTAAAATATCTTAAAAATCATCAATATTATGATTTGTGATGAATCGATAATGTACAAAATTTTGTATTGACAGTACATATCAATTAACCTTTTAAAAACACACTATTTTTTATAAAATGAAGGATTAAAATCGAATAAAATTTTAATAAAGACTAAATAAAAAAATTGGGATATTTACAAAGATGAAAATACTTATTTAAAAGGATAAATATAACTTGTATGTAGACTAAAATTGTTGTTTTATTGCCACCTTACAAAAATGGAAGAAGTAAAAAAAAATCTAAATAAAGAAAGAGAGAGAAAGGTTTAAATGAATATGGTGGTGGAGGACAAAGGTGGTGGGGAGGAGGAAAAAGCAATTTGCTTTTCATTTTCAACCAAACACAAACAGTAGACTTTAGTTTCCCATCATCATAACTATAACTGCTCCTCTCTCACACACACTTTTTCATTCACTCTGATGCAGAAGAAGAAGAAGAAGAAGAAGATGCTCTCAAAGGCCAAAATCTTCCCTTCCTCTTCCCTCTGTCTTCTTCTCTTTTAATTTCATTTCACAATTTCTTCAAAATTTAAACACAATCTCGTTAAATTCAATTCTGGGTTATTCTGAATCTGGGTCAGTTTGGGATTGAAGAATTTCACCAAATGGATAGTTGACATTCTCCCACTTTTTTTTCTTTTCATTTTTTTTCGTCTCTCCTCGTTGTTCCTCGTCTTTTGCACTACATTCGATGAGTGATATGAAGGTATTATTTTCATTAACCCCAGAAGCTAAAATCATGGAAAGATATTTTTTTTATTAAAAAAAAAAAGCATTTTTCTTCTTCTTTACTTTTTGAGGACTGACATCACCAGATAATCTGCATGTTCATTATTTGATTTGATGCATTTTGTAGTCAGATATTGTGATTTGGTTGGCATAAATAAAGTGGAACTAATCTTGCTCCAACTATCATTTGTAATTTTGAAAATGTTTGACTTTCACATTATAATTTAATTTTTAGGTAATTGCTTTTTAGCATGTAGTTGGAGCTTCTGTGAAATTCTTATCATCAGCATTAATATTAGTAAATTCACACTGTTATTGCGAGTTTTCATCAGCAATTCAGCATGTATATGTAAATGGTTTACTCTTTTGCAGTTGTAAGTATTTATTTATCTGTTATTACTTATTTGTTATTGCAATCTATTACTTATGATCAAGGATTGTGAAATGTGAATATTGTCTCTATTGTATAAGAAAGGATCTTAATGTACTCTCTAGTGTAGTTTTCTCTCGATGTACCGTAGCTTCCCTGTTTCATTCCTCTGTTAACTTTTATTTTTTGGATGAGGAGATAACTATTGATTATTATTTGGTAAATAGGAGTTGATTATTCTCTGTGTTTTAGGCAAGAAGTGGGTTTTGCGTGTGGCCAGATGTGAGACAATTTTGCTTTAGAAAAGGTCTTCTATATGGATTTATGCGATTGTTTTCTACACCATTAAAAACACTGCGTGGAGCTAGTCGGTCGCTGAGAGTAGATCAATTTTGCAGTGTAGTGAATATTTCTTCCTCATTGCAGATCGAATTGGTTAGCATTGGATTAATATTCAGTCACCCAAGCTAATTAGGTTTCTGAAGCAATAATATGTTGAAAGCCCTGTTTTTTCTTTTTTCTTTAATTTTCAGGTACCATGCCTTGGTGACAATTATGCATATCTTTTACATGATGTGGATACGGGGACAGTTGGTGTTGTTGATCCTTCTGAAGCTGCACCTATCGTAGATGCTTTGAACAGGAAAAACCGAAATTTGACATACATACTGAACACTCACCACCATCATGATCACAGTGGTGGAAATGCAGAGTTGAAAGAAAGGTATGGGGCAAAGGTATGATATTTTTATCTTCTGCTGAAGTTTATTCTATTTTTAATTAATATTTAAATGTACTTTCAGTGAAAATCATTCGAATAGTTTGAATTAGAATCTCTATGTAAAGAGAAGATTTAAAGTGATGTTTACTTTGCTCTATTTGTAACACTTTCAATTGCGTTACAGGTAATTGGTTCAGGAATAGACAAGGAAAGAATTTCCGGCATTGATATCTATTTGAACGATGGAGATAAGTGGATGTTTGCAGGCCATGAGGCGCATATAATGGCCACACCTGGTCACACCCCAGGTCATATTCATGGCCTGTTTGCATTAGTAAATTATCCTAATTGTTGACCTTTATTAGATACATTTTAGATTAATTTATAAAAGATCAGCTCAGTTTCTGATAGTTTGGCTCTTTTAATCTCCTGCAGTTTTTTTATCTTTTATATAATATATTTCTATATACTTTTCAAACTGATATGTCTGTGCCATGCCCCTGAATCATTTAATCTGCATTTTTTGACTCTGTGGAAATCCAAACTCTGTTTTCTTTGCTCTTATATTGACTGAACTCCTGGTTTGTACTTAAAGACACTTAAATTCTTCATAGTTTAGCCAGACTTGTATAGTTTTGCCCTCACAGGATCCCAGTCTTTAACTTCCTTTCATCTAGCTAGACTCCACGATTTATTTTTGTCAATACTATGGTGTAGGACTTTTCTATGTAAGGTGTTTGGGTTATTGCTTTGGGTAGTGCACTAATGTTAGGCTATACACTTATCAAGCTCTAGGTTCTGCTATTTTCCTTTGTGTGATTTTCTTTACTCAACCCTCATATCCTCATTTTCCCAATTTATTATTTGTTTGTACTATATGCAGGCCACATAAACTTCTACTTTCCTGGATCTGGGGCTATTTTTACAGGAGATACCTTGTTTAGCTTGTCATGTGGCAAGCTCTTTGAAGGAACCCCCGAACAGGTTGATTTGAATTGCACTGAGTTTTCTATTTTGATTTCAGGTTTTAGATTTCTGTCTGCAGCGATAAGTCTTTGCACCTTGTGATACTTCGTTCTTGTTTTGTATATTTTATTTTAACCCTTTGCCGAGAGTCCTAAAATTGGGAAACAACTTCATGAAAGGACTTGAAGCATAATTATTTAAATTGGAATTGAATGAGGACTTTATGATATTTGAAATTGGTATTATTTTCAATAATTCATATCTTGTGAATGTAAATGCCCCTATAAAAATAGGGTAAAGTTATTTGACTTATTTCAAGAAGGTCTTATCTAAAAGGAGGTTGCCTATGTTTTTATTCTTAAGTTGTACATATAGAATGTTCCAGTAAATAAATGCCCTGTGTCTGCAATCTCAGTGTAGGAAGATTTTAATTAAATTTAGATTGAGATATTGGGTAAAACTAATAAAATATGTGCTTCCATGCTTATTGGTAATCAATATATTATTAAATATTTGGTCAAAAAATATATATTATTAAATATGATTTAGTAGTTATACTAATACTAATGGTTTTCATATTGTTAACAACTTTGAATAGAGCTATTCTATTCACTATGAAAACGAAAAGTACGAACACTTACGAATCAAAGAAAAAAATGTAAACTTTGAAAAGAAGGTGAGAGAAAAACAGAAACACCAAGAATCAAAGACCAATCAAAATCTTTTGTGCATATTTGACAAAACATGCTTCATACCATTTGGCGTTTCTGCTTTGAATATATGTTTTGATGAGGATGTACAATTTTTTTACTTGTATATTGTGTCAAATAATGTTTGTCTGCAAGTTGAATATTGGATGTTGGTTACTAAATATGTTGTTGCTGATGTACAATTCCATGTTACAGATGCTATCTTCTCTTAAAAAGATTATGTCTTTGCCAGACGATACAAGTATATACTGTGGTCATGAATATACGTTGGTTAGTTGCTGCTACTTTCATCCTTCATCCTCCCTGCTTTATTTTCTGCGCCTTAAGTGTTGCGGCCTTGACTTTGGTGCTTTGGAATTTGGCAGAGTAATTCAAAGTTTGCATTGTCTATAGAACCTGAAAACAAGGAACTTCAATTGTATGCTGCCCATGTAGCTCACCTTAGAAGTAAAGACCTGCCCACGGTAATTTTTAGAACTGTGCTTCTTTAATGGATGGTTTCTAGTGCCCAATCTCTCTAACCTATCTTTAATAATTTGTGACTACTCACCCTTATACTTGTTGTTCTACTTGAATCCCTTGTGTTTTGCTTTTACCAAAAGAGTACTGTTTTCCAGATTCCAACTACACTGAAGATAGAAAAGGCTTGCAATCCATTCCTTCGCACATGGAGCACAGAAATCCGGCAAAAATTAAGTATTGCAGTCACAGCAGATGATGCAGAAGCCCTGGGTGTTATTCGGCAAGCAAAGGATAATTTTTAGAATTTTTTTTATATGCATTTTAAAATTCAAAATGGTACTTATTCTATTTAGATTAGGTTAATGAATCCAGCCGTGGAATAATGTTTACGTGATGGTATCTTCTCATTATATATATTTTAATTTTCTTAGTTCGTTTGAGAGTTGTTGTTGTGACTCATGTTAGCATATATGAATATGTTGAGTATGATTGGTGCTCGAGGAGGTTGTGTTTTGATCCATTCCTGTTTGTGACATGAGGATTTTCAACATTTGAAGATGGCTAGTTTGTAAGCAAGAGCGTTAATTACCAGTTAGGTGGATGTCATTTGGCTTTTTCGTTGATACTTTTTTTCATTATGAAGGCATAACATATAAGTGGTTCATCATTGTCATATGATCATTCATATAAACAGACTTCTCGGCTACAAGGTGACATGAGAATTTGCGATTGGTAGCATGCGACTTTAAATGAAAACGAAAGGATCAAAGGTGAAAGCAATAAAATTGATTTTAAGTATTCAAGTATGGATTTATAAACTTCAAATTAACTTCATTAAAGATCATTTTTGGGTCGGGTAAATGGTAATGGTCATAGTTCTATAATTTTTTTCCTTTTGTCCTATCACGGAAGTGATATGAGTTGAGGCGTAACTTCAGAGGAAGACAATGATGTGGAGCATAAACCTTTAAGACTATAGTATGGTGGCCTTTGTATAAGTTGATGGATTGAGTCACCTAACACCATTCCGTAGAAGCTTGTGCATCCCCATCGCCACGCCACGCCACTTACATCTCTTCAAAGAAAATGACAACGCCATCATCATCTTCCACGAATATGACAGAATTACTTTATGTGCTAATCTCTTGTGTACAAAAAATTATGTACCTGCCCATGTTATCTCCTCCCTGTTGGAATCATCCTTCCTAAGAATCATTTGGTTAACCGCTCCTATTAGGTACAGTTTGATATGTACCTTGATGCTTACGTCTTGTCTTAGGAATCAAAAAAAGCACATAAAAATGTGCAAGGTAAGGTGGGGTTACATATTGGTAGGTCCCGAGTCCCTACCCTAAAATATGGTATGAATGGAATGCGACTTGATTATGATACAGTATAAGTAACTTGGAAAGAAGAACATCTGCTTTATTTAAGGTTAAATAAATCATATTTGATCCCTATACATTAAGGTGATTTTGAATTCCATCCTTATATTTTTACTTCAATAAATATTATTATAATATTTATAAATGATAGAGATCAAATTAAAAATAATTATAAATATAGGGATCAATTCTAATATTTTTCATGCATGTGGACCAAATTTAAAATAAGTCACTAGTTTGGAATAAATGATTAGTTTAACCTTATATATAATTAATGTTTGTAATAATATGAAGGGGAATGTTAACGAGCGCGTAAAAGCGCTCGTTAAGAAAATAAAAAAAAAATATTTTTTATTGAAAATTGATGTATTTAATATTTAAAAAAATAATGTACTTAATTTTTTAATACAAAGTTATTATTTTTTTTTCTAAAAAAATATCTTTAGGACACTCGTTAGCATGACTCAGATATAAATGATAGTAATAATTTAGCATCAGCGTCACAGTTATTTAGCTAGGAATCAAATATGTGTTCATCAGATTCTATTTGGGGTCCCAGGCTGGGTTCCATCTGCAAATTGCAATACACACTACGCACGATAACATTAGAGAGTGAGAGAGAAACAGTTTCCGCGCCAAAAGGAAAAGAAGAAGAAGAAGGAGTGGTCAAGCAACTACTCTCTTTTCTCTTGTTTTCTTCGCTTTCCTTTCTCTCTCTCTCTCTCTCTCTCTCTCTCAAGCGCGCTCACACATACACACACATTAACATTGCACAATGAATGAATTGAATATGACACGACATTAACATTGATCGTTTTGGCAGTGGCAGCAGGAATGGACGATCGGTTCACAGAATTGAACCCTAAGACGTGCGTGGTTTTAGGCGGCAGAGGATTCCTGGGAAGATCGTTGGTGCTGAGGCTGTTGAAACTCGGTAACTGGATCGTTCGAGTTGCCGATTCCGCTCACTCCGAATCCGACTCGCTTCTCGCTCAAGCTCTCTCTTCTCCTCGCGCTTCTTACTTCCATCTCGACCTTCGCGATAAGCACCGCATTCTCGAAGGTCAAAACCACCCACTCCGGACATGATTCTTCATAAATCATTATCAAATCCATGTGTAGTTCACAAATTTTGGAAAATATGAGTATAAAAATATTTTACACCATACAATATTTGCATCTTCTGCAGTTCTTGAAGGTTCTTCCGTCGTCTTTTATATGGATGTCGCTACTTTGGATGCAAATGACTTCTATAGTTGCTATAAGCTTATAGTTCAAGGTAATCTTCCATTTAAAGCTATTTCATAGAAATCTTACCATGGATTTGATCAACGTTTTAAAGTGGGATTGCGGTCGTGTTGTGTTTCCATCATTGCTGAAAATTGGGGGAAAATGCATGCGGCGTCAATTGCGGTTTCGGACCTCATTTTAAAATCCTGGATTTGATATTTGCTTCCATAATTTGATATTTGATTCAGGTGCAAAGAATGTCATTAGTGCTTGCCGAGAATGTAGAGTGAAACGCCTCATATACAACAGTTCCGCAGATGTAGTATTTGATGGTTTGCATGATATACATTATGGAGATGAATCCTTGGCGTATCCCTGGAAAGTATGGCTTTGTTGAGAGAGCTTCTTCCTTTTTTTTTTCTTCAAAAAAATAAAAATAAAAAACCAGATTAGATGGTTTGAATTTACAAACAAATATGCATTTTTAATTGCAGATGGACAACGTGTTAAGTGACCTTAAGGCCCAAGCAGAAGCATTGATCCTGCGCGCCAATGACATTGATGGCCTATTGACATGCGCACTTCGTCCTAGTAATGTTTTTGGACCTGGTGACTTGGAGTTCGTGCCATGTTTTCTGAAGTTAGCAAGATATGGTTTTGCAAAGGTGGTTTACTTTTTGCACCATCTTTTTTTGTCAATTGTTGTGCTTTATAAGATCCATTTGTCAAATGTAGGGGAAAAGTTATGAAATGTAAGCTTTCATCCTGATAAGAAGTTTGAAATTACCTTATTGCGGTTTCGTCAAACACTTTAAAAGTGCTTATTACTTTAACAAATCTTCCCATTTTCCTAATTTCCCCCTGAAAAGGTCATGAGAAATGGACAGAATTTGGGTTCATGCAACATCTTGGATAAGTTTTTTTTTTTTGCTTTTAATTAAAATTTTCGGAATGAAATAGTGATCTTTTTATAAGCTCTTTTCGAGGAGCTAATGAAATAGTGATAATGTTCACAAAAAAACAGTTGTTTTCATACTATTCCTTTTTCTAAAAGCTAAAACTTTTAACATTTCCTGAAAAACCTTTCTTCATACCAAATGAACCTAGACTCTTTTATGAATTTTGTGCTAGGAACCAAAAGAGCATAATGCAGAATGAAGGAGAAAATGATTATGAAATGGAAATATGCTTTATATTATCTGCTGTAAAGAAGGAAATACGGAGGAATGTTTCCAAGAGCCAAGCTCCTTCAGAAAACAAAATGTTCTATGCCCATAACTAGCAGTGATTCTTCTCGATACCTTTTTTCCTCTCCCCTAATCTCCCGTATAACTGAAAGCCACTCACGCACCCTGCTCTTATCACACTCTCTCACTGCCACCTCAGCAACAACACTCTCAGCACTCATTCCTTGCCCCTTCTTATTTTTCCTAGTATAGACCCTCCAAGTTTCAGGCCTGGATGGCTGTTGAGCGATTGGCCCATTTGACCCCAAGTCCTCATATGAGGTCCTACCATTTTGGAACTCAGATAGTGAATGCGATTGATTTGATATTTCTATGTCATATCTTTTCTACGGAAGTTTAGACTTAGGCCTATCTTATCTGATACCTACTTAATATGTATATGTTCATGAACACTCGTACTGATTATCATAGTTGAGGCATCTCTTAAATCCACAATTATGGATCCTCCTTGATTAGTTGCTATTATTCGGCATGCTATAAATTCTTTCCTGCTCTATGATGAAGCTACTTCTAAATTTCCTGTTAGTTTTCCCATGTCATGGGATTCATATCAGTTGGTAATGGCATTGCTGACTGTCAATTTTTTTTTTTTTTGAGTAACAATTTCTCATTTCAGTTTATTATAGGGACTGGTGATAATCTTTCTGACTTCACCTTTTCGGAGAATGTTACTCATGCACATATCTGTGCAGAAGAAGCCTTAAATTTTCAATCGGTTTCTGTGGCTGGAAAGGTATATATACTGAATATCAGTGGGGTGTATTGCGTATCTGATTTAATATTCATGCATAACAAAGTGTTTACTTGTTGATGTGCAGGCATTTTTTATTACGAATCTTGAGCCTATGAATTTCTGGGAATTTCTCTCCCTTTTGTTGGAAGGCCTTGGATATCCAAGGTAAAAATGAGCAACCTGTTTTGATATATGAGTGACATAATATTGTCTCCAATGTTGGTGGTGTTTAGTTGTATACGTTTGACATGACTGTGTGGCATAGCACAGGGTTGTTTATACAGGGGGAAAAGCTTTGTATATTAGATTTCCTCTGCTCAATCTTTGGAAAACCCGGCCATAAGCCATGTTGAATTAGTTCTTTCCTGCCAATCTAGGAGTGTTATACCTTTTTGACTCTCTAATTATGTCTGTTAGAACCAATTCTTGTTACTCCCTTCCTTAGTACACAAAGCAAAGTTACCTTGTGGTGTTTCATCTTGGTCTATCTCTCTCTTGTATAAGTGATTTTCTCTGGTATATTTGCTACTTTGGCTTGCTGCTTTGTTCACTGCTGCAGGCAACAGAATACTACGCCTGGTTGTTCTTTATTGCTGGTTTATGACCTCTCATGCTTTTAACCAAGACGGAGAAATCCTTTCTTTAATTGCAGGCCATTCATCAAACTTCCTGCCAATTTGGTTCAATACTTTCTGTCAGTTTTAAAGTGGTTACATGAAAAGCTGAGGCCCAGATACTTCAGTTACCCTTTATTAGTTCATTTTTTTCAGTTAGCTACACACACCAGAACATTCAACTGCACAGCAGCTCAGAAAAGTATTGGATACTCACCAATAGTCTCCCTTGAGGTTTAAATCTTCTTCTCACATCTTCCTTTCATTCATGTTTTTTACTTTGTTACTCTTGAAATCTTGTATATTCTTGTTATTTTCCATGTGAACTGTTAGCGACAACTCAGTTAAATGGGGTTAACTATGCGGCAACCTCCAAAGAGGCAAAATGTGAAGCAACGAATGAAGACTCATTAAAGAAGAAAGGCTGCTTCTTTTTTCATACTGTTCAAACCCTACTCCCTCATACACACACAAATAGAATTGAAAGAAATATACCTTAGAGAGTTTTGTTGCTTATAATTTATACAATATGTTGTTCCTTCTGTTAATCTAGGTACTTTAAGACATTAATTAAAGAGGGATTCTTATAATTTATCAATTACTGGATTTTTTTTTTAAAAACTAGCATCAGGTGATTTATGAATGCTGGAAACAGTATGCATGATTATCCAGTGGCAGTCACTTTTGTTTCCTTTCTATGTTACTATATCATTGTTTTAAACTGAGTGGATGTTATATTTGGCAGTGTTCATAACTTCATATAAAGTATGGAAATTTTCACTCTTAAGATTTGCATTTATATTTGCTGATATTGGATAATACAGGAAGGCATCACATTAACCATAGACTCATTCTCTCAGTTAGCTAGAGATTCATCTTCTTCAAGATGCTGCAGTTCCACTGAACAGTCAAAAGCAGATAAGCTGCTTGGCGGTGGAAAAGGTTGGAACATAATGCTTTCTCTTGTGCTACAATGTTTATATACACCAATGAAGGTTTGCTTTCTTAAGTTAAGCAACTTATGGTGGAAAAGGAATGACCTTGAGCATGTTGATTGGTTTTTACACTTTTTTGCATGTATATGTGGCTCGTCATGTTAGAATGGCAACTCATCGCCTGCAAATTAAGTTGACCCTTACATTAGTATAAGGACACCACCAACAGTAAATACCTTGCTTGTAGGCTTGCCTATGTATCTGCATTTTTTGTTTACTCTAAGGGTGTGCTTAGCTTAGTTGCAAAAATTTGGAATGAAAATTACTTTACACTTGTGTGGTACAAAAAAAAATGCGGGAGTGTTGTAGAGAAGCGCAACTTGTTTGCACTTCACCCTACAAACTACTTTGCACTTCACCCTACAATTTTTTGCTTCTCCACCCTTTAGCACAAAAGCGGGCTGAAAATTATTTTTCACCCATGTTTCACCTGCAATCACACACGAAGGAGTGAATATAAAGATATTTGTATCCCTCTTTTCTTTCACTGTCTTCCTATTTACAGTTTCCCTGCCAAGCATACCCTCAGATTTCATATTGCATCATTATTGTACTTTTATTTATTATTACCGTTGATCTATATCAACTGCTACTTGGTATATAGTTATTTTTGGTCATAAACAGGAACTCACAAATTTGACAAATGGATTTATTTTACCATTTTAACTAACTAATCCTAATCATAGAGCTTTGATAACATTTTTTTCAAGCCAAAATAATGTTTAGCTTTATTGTTACAGTGGCTAACATTTTGTTGTGGAGAGACGAGAAGACATCCTTTGCATATTTCCTTGTGCTGGTTTTTTTGTTTTACTGGTTTTTCCTTTCCGGAAACAGTTTTATATCTTCTGCTGCCAGACTTTTGCTGCTTGCCACTTTACTTCTCTATGGATACAGTATTCTACCATCAAAGATGTAAGTACATGCTCATAAATACTGATGTTCCTGTCTTTTTAACAAATTTAGGAAGCTTTATGTCTTCAAATCGCTGGACATTGTATACTACAATTTTTTCAATGAAAGCCTGTTTCTCCGTTTTCACTATATTGGTTGCATTTTGCATGACTAGATTTAGATGTAGTCATAGCTTATTCATTTAATTAAATTATTTGAACAGTGATATGGTCTATTTGACTATATCTCAGCCATAAAGTCTATTCATACCACCACAAGTCTGTGCTAAGTACAGGAATTACGTCATATTTCTACATTTAATGAACATTTGATAATTGTATCGGGGATTTTGGCTCTTGGCAACTTATACCTTCATAGGTCATTGGAATGGGAAATTGTTCTCTAAGCACTAACTGCATGACACTTTATGATAGATTTGATTTCTCTGTACCGAGGATACCGATGTCCAGTTTTGAGATCTCTGATGCCATAATGAAAGGTTTCGTTGCAACTATAGTATATCAGTGGAACAAGGGTTTTCAAAATATAAGAAGACTGGCCCAAGGGGATGATTGGTCTACATTCTTCAAGGTAAAAAGATGTGGCCTCTTCATTTTTTTAAGGTTTAATTACTCTGCAGGTCCCCAAACTATTTGAGAATTTTTAGATAGGTCCCCAAACTAAAAAAATTTGTAATTGGAGCCTTGATCTTCTAAATAATTTGTAATTGAGTCCCTACACTTCAAATGTTTGTAATCAGGTCCCTAAACTTGTAAATAGTTTGTAATTAGGTCCTTGGGATAACAGAACAACCTTGTAATTAGAGCACTCTATAAATCTTCTTCTTGGATTCTCGTCTATCTTGGAGGTTAATAGAACCACTAGATCACTAACAATAACAAAGGTTTTTAAAATGCCTCCTATCTGAGGGACCTAATTGCAAATTATTTACAAGTTCAGAGACCCAATTACAAACATTTAAAGTGTAGGGATCCAAATACAAAATATTTAGAACTTCGGGATCCAATTACAATTTTTTTTAGTTCGGAAACCTATTTAAAAATTGTCAAATAGTTTGAGAACCTGTAAAGTAATTAAACCTTTTTTTAATAACAAAGGGGTGGGCTATAAATAGTGATTGATTTATGCATGGATGAAGATTTACTATGATGCAGAGATTCCAGGAATCTTTTCCTTCACGTGGCATTTTTTAACTGACGCAGGTTGCAGTTTTTCTTTACCTTCTGAAGTTGATCCTATCAGTGTCAGACTTATTGACAACATTTATAGGGATAGGTATTGATTTGTAATTTGCTATTTCAGAACTTTCTGATGGGCTCGTGTGCTTTCATTTTTACCCATTCTGATTTATTATGTAGGTCTGGTCGTTGCATTCATGGCATTTTTTGTTTACGAGCAATATGAAACAGAGATTGACGAATTAGTTGATGTTCTGTTCACCCACATGAAGGAGCTCATGACATATTTGATGAGAATTTTACCTGTTTCCATATTGCGGTTTCTGCATTATCCAGACAACTTTCAGGCTTACAAAGGACCAGGAAGGGTGAAGGAGCTGAGATAGCCAAAAGAGTTTCAGCTTCATTCTGCAAACTTCAAGATCTATTAGGCTTTCTATTATACCAACACAGAGTTGAGTCCCTTTGAAAAAGATAGGGGAGATATAAGTACGTTTAGGTAGGAGTGCAATGCCTCTCTCCTTTTATTTTCTACAGACTACAATCACAATTGAACTGAGTTAAGCTGAAGATGTTGTTGGACATTATTTTGGTACTCTCACAGGTGAATTATTTAGATGCAGATTGATGGTTAGTTCATTGACATCAATAACGTTCAAAAGGAATATGCAGGTCTGTGTTAAGTCTTGCAACTAAAAAATCTAAAGTGTCACGTGGATAAGGGAAAGGACATTGACTATCTCTTTGGGTTGGGTTTTTTACATAACTAGTGCAATTTGGTTGCAAAATTACGGGATTAGTGTAGCAGTGAGCGTAATCATGTTGATGGAGTTCAAAAGAAAGGTGTTCCATTTCAACCCAGTTGCTGCAACGTCCATTATTGCATAGAGTTGAATGGCAGCCTTAGAAGTTGTAGAATGGTGTACATGGATTGCGGGTTTTACTCTATTTGAAGAACAAGAGAGTGGAGCTGAGGTTTGCATGTAGGCCATCATGAGGGGTTAATTGAAGCTTTTTTCTGCATGTGGTTTGCTTTGAAGGACAGTGTGGGTTGGGAAAATGGTTCTGAATCAATGTTTGGATGAGTAAGGTGGGTGCATGTCATCACTTTTTATATTAAGGAACCAAAAGGGAGGGGAGGGAGTCATAATCAAATAAGGTAACTCATGATCAAGTGGTATACGTCGCTTATCACTTCCCATTTTTATATTTAAAAGATAGGAAGAAACCACAGTCTTATTTTAAACATACGACCTGTTCATAATTTTTTTTAAAAAATTATTAGTCGTATCTCATGTATACGACTTGCCTTTTGGCATTAAAATTAAAAAAATGAAAAATGGAAGTCGTATAGGTTGTCTACCACTTTCTTGCACATTGATTTATTTATTTATTAATATTTAATATATGATTATAAAAGTGAGTCGTAGATTAGATGCAAGACTTCCGTAGATGTCCCGTTAATCTCAAATACGACTTACCTTAATTGCATTATTTTTTTAAAACTACACTAATCCCGTAATTTTGCAACCAAATTGTACTAGTTAGATAAAAAAAAAAAAAACTTTGGGTTAAACTAGATGATTTTAACATCAGAAGGAAGAATGCATCACAAGCTGCAATGTACTACATTCTACATACACATGTGCGTTCTATGACATAAATTTCATTTTAATTTAAAATTTTTTCAACATCCGGCTATAAATTTTGTGAATGTTCAATTAAATGTAAACACTCAATACTTCTATATAGAATAATCAAATTTATTTTCTTTGAATGAATTTAAAATTTATGACATAAAATAGTCATGGGTTGTTATATCAGGACAAGAAGATATATAGATTCCCTGATATAATAAAAATATAAAATTGTCCAGGTTTTGGCTTCGTCGCACAATATTAAGCAAAGTCAACCCTGTCTAATTTTTCCACTTTCAGATTAATATTTACTGCCTATGTAGATAAATCGATTATAGCTTAAAATCAGTTGTCAAAATCCGACTAAACCAGTTGGTTCAACTGGTGAATTGGTCCTAACACCGGTCCGGACGCTCCTAAAAATCGCTTGTATTGAATATTGGTGGAGAACCAGTCAAATAAGCGATCCAATTGTTTGTTTAAAAATTCAAATTTTTTTTTTTTTTTACAAAAAGGTGAAGTGACGTCATTTCACTTGGATTCTCTAGGGCTTAGTCTTTTTCCTCCTCTTCGTTTCTCGTTCTTAGCCGCGCGAAGGAAGTAGTCCTTGTCTTCCTCGTTTCTCAATCATCACAGTCGTTTCTCGTTCCTCTTCTGCGAAACAAGGTTTGTTCTCTTCTCCATTATTTTCACTGTGCAAACTTGCGCAACCACCGCACTATCTAAGCATCTATGACTATTAGTATTGCAATTTTTTCTATTAGCATTGTTTTTGAGATGATGACATGTTTAATTAGTGATTACACATATTATTCTTTGTCCTTGATCTCAAAATTTCATCGAACATTATACAGTGGTTTGAATGTTCTTGAAGAAGTATTGACTAATTGGTATAAACATTATGAACTATTTTGTTAGGATATTAGTTTATTGTTTTATTATTGAATATATTATATATAACATTAAAATTATGTATTTAATTAAACCGGTTCAACCATGATTTGACCATGGTTAGATCAGTGAACCATGAATCAGTTGTGTCTTCATAGTTTCAATGATCGCTCTGATTTTTAAAATATTGATTAAAATTGCCATTCATGAGCCACTTGTTTACCTTTTTACATTTTCAATCCACCTTCTGTAACAACCCGGACTGCTCTCAGGGTTGTCGACTGTCCCCACAAACCAACAAGGATCTTTCTAGCGTGCTTTGTCCTCACTCACACGCTTTCTGGGAAACTTCCTAGAAGGTCACTCATCCCATAATTACTCCAAGTCAAGTACGTTTAACTATGAAGTCTTTATGTTCTGGGCTCCCAAAAAGAAGATGCATCTTGTTGGTATAGGTAGTACCAATCAATTCTTATAAGTCTTCCTTCAACTGTACAGTCCCATACCTGCACAGTCGCAGGATCCCTCTCATTCCGATGTGAATTCGGTTCATTCATGTACCCCTTTGCCTAGAAGCCTGCTAAGAGCCGCTCCTTGTCCGTGCCTCATGCACCGGCGATCACTCCCCGCCCTCGTTAGCCTCAAGCGTTACACCTTCTCACCTTAACTAATATATTTTTTATTATTACTTTTTCATTTTAATCTCTTTTGTTCTTGATTTGGCAAATCATTCATACTTTTTCACTAAAACAAATTTATCAGTGTTACTCCGATTTTGCCCTTTTTATAATTTAGAACTCTTTTCGACATTAGATAGGTTGAACTCATTTTCTCTCTCCTATTCTTTGCTTCTCTATTTTGCAAGGGACATAACCATTACATAACTTTCCTAACTTTATAATATCTCCCATAAGAGTTGCTTAAGAAATAAGAATCAATTTTTACACGATCCATTGGGACACTAGTGACATAACATTCAACTGTAAGCACGATTGCTTATAAAAGCAACCGATTCTTATAGAACACACTCAAGCGTTTTAGACTTGCACCATTGAAGTGAAGTTTGTCTTAAATGATATATAAAGTAAAAAGTGATGATGTGACATGATGGAACCTATAAAAAGAAGAGTTAAGCAGAGCCAATGAATTGCACAATTGGAGATGTTAGTAAATACTTATTTGGTGTATTTGATTCTTCACATTACATAACTCTCGTAAATAGATAATTATCGTACCTTTTGATTAAGAGTTTGTTATTGTGAGGGATTTTTGAATATAATAGGAAATCTGGAACACCAATGTTGAAAGGTGCTCTGCGCTTAGCCCCAGAATTATTGGGCTAAGCGCAGGCTTGTCAGAGAGTGCAGGAATTGGAGCAGAGGTTGGGCTTATCATAGATGAAAGAGGCTTAGCCTAGTTTATCTGAACTTAGCGTGAGATAAGCGGGACTTAGCCCACTTTGTTTGGTCTTAGAGCGAGATAAGTGGGGCTTAACACTGGACATACCGAAAGCATGGTTTCAGCAAAAAGGAAACGATTCTTAACGCAAGCCTATGGGGCTTAGCGCGATGCACATTTTCTACAGAATTCTGCAAGTTTTGAAATCATTCAAAACCAAAGAGTATGACTCTTCATGGCTCTCCAACCTTTCTTTTTTTTTTTAGCAAAATGGGATTATTCGCCCATCAATTTATTAAAAAAGAGGAAAAAAGGATACAAGCAAAGATAGGGGGACTTAATACAAGGACAACCCCTAACCCATGGTAGAACCAAACAACAAAAGAATCATTTAAATCTATAGTTTGGAAGACCAAATCTATTCCTAAAGAAATCATCCCTAATTAAAAACGTCCCTCCCTCCTAGACCCACTAACAACCTTTCTGAATGTATGTGTTGTTTCATGATAAGATGTATCTATATATCAAAGGGTACCATCATGAAAGGTTGCATGACTTCATGCAAACCTATGAAGGGGTACTTTCCTTTCCAAGAGGCATGAGTTGCTCTATAAATAGAGGCACTCCGCATGCATCAAAGGCATCCAAAATTGGCTTTGCTTCTGCATCCAAATTGCTTTCTTTCCTCCCTTATGCGCAGAGAGTTAAGGAGACTATTATTCTGTAAAGTACCATTGTTGATAAACTTGATTGTGGGTGTGAAAACCAAGTCAAGGTCTCTCCATTGTATCCTAAATGGGATTCGTTGCAACACATTTTGCATCCAATCTCGAAAGAGATTAGCAAGGCCAAATCGTACCTAAAGCCTAGTGTCCGCACATGCCTTTAAGACTGCGCATTTCTAATCGGTTTTCTCTTTTTTGTTGCACAACCTCTCCCCATATTTTCTAAGAGTTATTTTCTCTAAATCAATAGACATTGTTGCACGATAGCCTCTCTCTCTCCCCCCTCATCTTTGTTTCTCTAATTTAAAAGGGAAAGTGACAAAATCAATTGTTGCCTTGGACAACAGAACCTATGCTCTTATTTCAACCGAGTTTATTTGCCCATCACGGCTATGTTTGGTAAGGCCAAACTGTTAGTTTATAGCGGATAACTTATAGTGGATGAGTTTGTAGCTCTGTTTGATAAACGTTTGTCTCACTAACTTATAGTGTTTCTTTCTAGACCCTACTTGATGTATCATTTTGAGCTCATAACTTATTCTTTTTTTTTTTTTCATTTTTATCCTTACAATTTTATTTAAATTCCTCCTTTATCTTGTGTTAAATAAAATAAAATACCCTCTATTAAATAAAATAAAATGTCCTAACAAAAAATATATATTTAAGGACTAGTTTCACTAACTAAATATATATTTAAGATAAAAAATAATAGGGAATATATTTTTGTCTATAAAAAATAAAATTTATATTAAAAAATCATATAAATAAATAAAAATGAATAATTAATATTTTAATTAGATGATAAATAATTTAATATAAATTAAAGTTTTAAAAGTGATATAAAATAAATAACACACACACATATATATATATATGTGTGTGTGTGTGTGTGTGTGTGTGAAAAAACATATAAACATGTTCTTTTATCTCATTTTATATTTATCAGTTAGTTCAATAACTAATATTACCAAACACTTTTAATCCTATCAGCTATAAGCCCAACCGCTATCAGCTATAAACTCATCTGCTATTAGCTATTTTATCTGTTGTCTGTTAGTTTTTACTAAACAGAGCCTACACTTCGTGAGTTGTATATTGAGATGTTGGGCCGAAGGGTATTCCCAATCGATAGTTGGGGAATAATCCCTTTTGAGGCGTAGACATCACCGAAGTGAGTTTTGTCTCTCCCGACAAAGTTTTTTCCATACACATATCAGGAATCAAACCTTTTACTTCATGTTTAGGGAACCCAACTATCTCACAACTTTGCTAAGGCCTTGTGGGTATATAGAGATCTTGGATTTAAGAGTTAAAATTAGATTATTTTAACAATTGATACTCTCTCTCTCTCTCTCTCTATATATATAATCGATTATTGTTTTAATTGATTTTAATAATATCAATTTTAATTGATTATATTTGATAGTATGTATAATATTTGTAGAAAAGTGATTTTAAAATAATTTGTTTTGTCTGGATTGTATAAAAAAATTGTCTTTATGAGTGCGTTTGATTTGCAAAAAAGTAAAGGACTGGACAACACAAAATAACTATTTCATGTTTGATTTGTAAAGTAGTCAATGGATTGGACAAAAAAAGGAGGTGAGAAACTGGACAAAAACCCAAAATCTTGTCCCTTACCAAACCATAGGACAACTGGACATACCACCCAAAAAGATAAAATTATCCATACTTATTTATTTCATACTCTCTCTAATATATTAAATAACGTACCTATATATATATTATATTATATACCATAATATTATATATTATATATAATACTTATATATTATAAATGGTATTTAAGTAAATTTTACATGATTTTACTTGTGCTGTCCATTGTTCACCAAATAATATACAGGACAAAGAGTTGTGTTGTGTCTCAAGTATTTATCCTATACTGTTCTACTTGTCATGTATCTTAATGTGAATCAAACGCACCCTATATAATAAATTATAAAAGCGGTATAAAATTGTATTGATAGATGGATAATATATGTCTCATAGTTAGTTTTACAATAATAAAATGATAAAAATGTAATTACCTTTAAAATAATTAAATACTTGCTTCAAATTTTCAACATATCTAAAAATCAATTTTTTTTTCAAAATCGTTTTTTCATACTTTTTTTTATGCTCTCGTGTTTTCATACTTTAATAGACCGGTTTCAAGGAAAACAATCTTTCGCAAATATCCTATAAATCAATAAAGTTTAGTGAGTTAATTTTTAAGTTCTAGTCTTGAAAATCTTCAAAAAATTCCAGCACTTTGTCTCATATAATATATTATGATTTGACCCAGGGAACAGTTAGTACAATTAGTAAAGATGGAATGTGTAAATTAAATTAGTTTTTTTTATTTGAAATTTATTGTAATTAGGATTTTTAATTATTCAGTGAATTTATCACGATATTTCTATAATTTCGATCATTTAAATTGATTATGGAATTAATTTTCAATTTGATAGTAATGAATATCCGATTTTTCAAATACAAGATTGGATTGCTTCCTAGCGGTTCGTGGAATTGAACTTCCATCCTTATTGATATTGGTCAGGATATACTTGTGAATAAAAAAAATAAACTCTTAAATTTATTTATGAAATCATTATCGGGTTGAATTTATTACACAGTGTGCGGTTGTAGCCGAACAGACTGGACCTTTCGAACAAGGCCCATTGGAGCATCATATTTTACCATTTAACCTTCCTCCACGTCCCTACTATATCTATATCTATCACAAAATCTATTTCTGCTAGGGTTTCTTCCGCTCTCAAAAAATTCTAACCTCAAAGCAAAGCGTCTCGAAATTTCGGTCGATTTGTAAGATATATAATCTTTTTTCCTTTGATTGCCCGATCGCAATGCCGCTTCCGACGAAATCAATGAGGCCCGCTCAAGAAGGCGGCGGCAGGGATTCCGATGAGTCGGTAACCCCTTCGAACAACCTATGGGTTGGGAATCTGTCACCGGACGTGAGCGATTCCGATCTGATGGAACTGTTCGCCCAATACGGCGCACTGGATAGCGTGACCTCGTATTCGCTTCGCAGCTACGCCTTCATATACTTCAAGCGCGTGGAAGATGCTAAGGCCGCTAAGAACGCTCTTCAAGGCTTCTCTTTCCGTGGCAATTACTTGAAGATTGAGTTTGCGAGACCGGTTTGTTCTCATCATCTTTGTGCTCTCACATTAAATTTTACCGGTTCCTGTATTTTAATTGTTGCTATAAAACACTACGTATTATTTCACTTTTGTTTTCTCGTTGCAATTTGCCTCCCGAAATTGCTCGGTGCATGCTCGTTTATCAAATCCCTATTTTCAACCGTTATCGTATTTTTATTCGTATATTCGTATATATCGGTGTACATGCGATTGATGCGAAGGTCGATCGGTGTACTGTGAATCAATTTACGTTCACTTTAGCCAAATCCCCAAGGGTATCAATTCTACCACGTTAGGCGGCGAAATGAGTCATTTGTGACCAATGAATAAAAAATATGAATCTCTAATTTTTCAACCTAAAATCTCAATTTTGTTATTAATTAAAATAAATCGATTAAGAGGCGAAAACCTTATTCCCCAATTTGGCCCCAAAAAAGAATTGTTAACAATGTAAATCTTATCTCTGAAATTTCGACATTTCAGGAATGTTCTTTGCTTTATTTCAAAGTGATCTCAAAGCTTGATTTGTTGGCGCTTTGCATTGGTTAACTAAAATATTTAAGAAGAATCAAAGTTAACCCAGATTTAATTAACTAAACCTATTGCTCAACTGTGCATCGTTCCGGACTTCGTGACAACATTGTCATAGAGAACAATTTTCATTGGATGTTTGGCCAAAACTGAGAAAACTAGTTTTGCTGTGTCTAATGTGGGATAACCTTAACAATATTTTGACCTCAACAATGTGCAGAAATCAACTTATGTACGCTTAAACTTAGTGTACATTCAAGCTTTGTGTGTATCCATGTGTTATCTTTTATTTTTCAATATTTTGGGACATGGAACATTTGGGAGACAACACTCAAAAGCGTTTCGGTAGCTGTTACCACAAGTTACATGCAAATTGCCAAACAACAGCAATGAAGTAAAGTTCTCATCTTCCTGTGTAATATAGACATCTTCCTATTCAAATGATAGAATGAACATGAACTCTGAATAAGTGCAATGACAATTATTTACCTTGGTCTTCTGGGTATCTACAGGTGAATCTAGAATTTTTTTGTTATTAGGAAAATTGAAACTATCCCTGTTATTGCCATTAAACAACCCCTTTGTGTAGCACAGTTTCACAGCCGCACAAGTCTACTTAAAATCAATTTCTATCTCTTCCTATTCTAATGTATTTGATCCTAGCTGTCAAATAATTTAAATGAAATGAAACTCAGACAAATATACTAAAAAATAATACTGGTGCTACAGAAGCATAAACAGTTATTTAGTATTGTGACATATTCTTGTATTCTTATATACAGTATTACAAGCAGCAATCAACATTTAATTATAGTTGGCTCTTTTTATCTTTTAAACGGCTTGTTGAATTGCAAGATTTCTTGTAAGAAGGGAAGAAAAAAGATCATAAAATCAGAATAATGAGTCTGATATTGATTTGATGTAGTCAGAATATGTTTCGATGATATAAAACATAAATCTAATAGTCTTATTTATACCAATACTAATCTTTTAATAATAAAGAAACAAATAATGAAACGATAAATTGAAAATAACTCTCCAGTTCTAAGATACTTTTAAGATATAAATAAATATAAAAAAGATAATGGGGTACTTTTCAGATATTTTAACGCCTTTGTGCAGGTTGAAGCTTCTGCTTGTTTTAAACAAGCTAAAAGAAAACAAATAAAAAAAAAAAATTAAGATCATGGTAAATCACAATAGAATGAGCGTCATTGAAAGATTGTATAGTGGAAGAAGGACCAAACTGCATTTGAGATGAAATTATGGAGCTGTTCTTTCAAGTTCAAATGAACCCAATCTTTTAGGCTATAAAAATAGTCAATCAAACGTGCAATGAAGGTGTAAAGCAAGAGATGCGATCCACAATGAAGGTGATTGTAGTGGTGGTGAAGACGGACCACCAGCGATGAAGGCTAATCCACTAATGTTGCAAAGAAGGCAGGATAGCGTGAAGGACACCGCAATAAAGTCTAGTTGCCGCGACTATTGCAATGATGGTACGCTGGGCAACAAGTAGAACAGTAGCAACAAAGGCTTGCTGTGTTTTGATGGCGGAAAGAGGTAGCCACAACGAAGGCATGTTCTTGCTGCGGTTGCAGAAAGAGGTAAACATGGCAAATCCTAAGAGAGCATAAAGGTGGTGAACAATGACGATAACGGTTGGGCCTAACTAGAGAGATAGCAGTGAGGCAAACAAATGATAGAGGTGCATAGAAAGTGGTTGGACGATAAGGACGACTTGGATGGCGAAAAAGCTCATTGATGGGCAGAAAAACATTGATAGCCGCTTGAGAGGAAAAGAGTGGCCTGAGTGGTCGTCATAAAAAGGGAGGGAAGATGCACTGATAGGTGGAGAGGGTATCAGAAACAAGAACATGGTAAGAGAGGGGACAAAACGGAGTTCTATATTTCTAGGACCTTAGCAGTGGAACAATGATGGGATATGTCACGAAGGATGGTACCACTTTGCTACTATGGTGAACTGTAGGGTTTTAAGTAAGGAAGGAGGAAAAGAGAGAATAAATAACCAAAGTAATACAAGATTGGTATTAATTTGAGATGGTGATAATGTATTAGGATGATATCATGATATAAAACACAAACCTAATAGTTCTATTTATATTAATACGAATCTCCTAATCCTAATTAAACAAGGAAACACATTATAAAATAATAAATAGGAAATAACTCTTAGGAGATTTTCTAAGATGCTCTAAAATATGTTAAGATATAAATAAAATTATGTGATACTTTTCAAATATTCTACTTGAAGCATATATGATGAAGCACACTTATGTCAAATTTCAAAAAATACTTGGAAAGATTTTGATGTTGTCTTTGTTTTTGTGTGTGTCGTGTGTAATGTGTTAATTTGAATGTCCATGCTCTTTAGTCTACATGTTGTGCCACTTTTTCCTAGTCATTTACTAGAACTTTTTAAGGCAGCATTTGTAGATATTCATTGTTAGGGTCTTATGCTCTGAAGGCAGGTTTTATGAATTTTGTTCCCTTGAGATTTAAATAATTGGTATCATTAAATTTTGGTTATGAAAAAGAAGGCAGTTTTTTTTACTCGGAATCATTGCATGATGGTTCGGCATCATGGTTGATGAGAATAAAGATGAAAATAGATTGGTTGTATGATAGGACCGTGGTAGGAATGATGCTAGCCCAAAATAGTAAAGGGTCTAAGAAAGAAATTCCGTGGGACCACCCAAGACAGATAGAGGAGAGAAAATCTGTTATGATTAGGTAGCTGTAGTAGGGCTGGTTATAGGGGGAATGAAAGGATGGAGGTAGGCATTTTGTTTGGTATTGTGAGAATTAGACTTGAGGCTTGGGCTAGAGATTCTTTTCTCTTAGCAAGGGGCATTAGTCTTGGCGAGACTAGACTTTGTCGTTCTCATTTTCTTTTTGTAATTGCATTAGTTTTGGTTTTTACCGGAACTCTATCAACTGCTCCAACCAGTATGATGCCCCTGACGAGGATGGAGTCTCGAGTGGACGCACTAGAAAGTGGAATGGAAGAGAAACGAAGACAACTTGGAGGAATGGAAGAGATGCATGGGAAGTTAGATTGTTTGGAAGAAATGAAACTGATGACGGCTAAATTAGTTGAGAGGCAAGAAAGAGACGATCCAACGACACCAGAAAATCATTTTGTTTTCAAAGAGAATATATGGGAACTCAAATCCGTAGAAGATGTGTTGTTAGGTGATGCTCAGGAAGAGCCACTAACAGAGGTCAGGTTGGCTGTGAAGAAGGCTGAGCTTTCTAATTTTGATGGAACCGACATGATGGGGTGGTTGGCGTGAGCGGAGAATTACTTTGAGGTTCATGGCACAAGCTCGGTGGTGAAAATTCAGATCGCTTTCATAAGCATGGAAGGCACCACAGTTCATCAGTTTCATTGTTTGCATAATAAAATTCCAAAATTGAAGTGGGAGAGATGCTAGCATCGGAGATGATTAAGACGTATGGAGGTTGTAAAGTTGGGAACCTATATGAGCAGCTTTCAGCTGTTAGATAAATAGGAGCAGTGTCGGACTTAATCGCCGATTTCGAACTAATACCATTACAAATTCCCTCACTACCAGAAGAGCAAGCATTGGGGGTACTTACTCAACAGGTGGTGTAGAGAGATTCGTCGTAGAGTGAGGATCCATGTTGAGCAAGAAGTATCGGAGGCCATGTTGTTAGACATGGATGTCGAAGAAGCCATCCTAGGCGATTACGGAACTTGCGAAGAAAACGGAGTTGGGAGGAATAGAGTGGCATCACAACTTTACTCCAAGAGCACCATGATTTCGGGTCGGAGCAACTCAAATAATGCTAGAATGGTTTCAGGCTTTGGTGGGTCAGGAGGACCAGTTTGGTAAGTTAGGCCAGACAAGTGGAGGATCGGTGGATATGAAGCTCAATATGGAATGGGGAGGAACCCAAACTTCTACTGCCAACATTGAGAGGTTTTGTGGCTCTCAGAACAAGGGAGTCAGACATTAACCCCATCAAGAGTTCCTCAGACGAAAAGAGGAGGGTAAATGTTTATGGTGTGGGCAAAATTTTAGCCCATTTCACAAATGTCCCAAAAAATATCTCAGGGTGTTGTTACTGGGAGAAGACGAAGACGACAAAGTGGGAGATGGCATCGTTATGGTGTAAACGGAGCATGAAAGGGAGACAAAGGGGTAGACGACAAAGGTTTGTGAATGCACTATGCTCGATCTATCCTTCTACTCAGTGGCAAGAATTACAGGTCCACACGCGATGAAATTAGCAGGACAAGTTTTCTCACTCCGTCAATAGTAATGATAGATAGTGGGGCCTACCATAACTTTAGCTCAACAAAGTTATGTTCTCAGGGTTGCAAGTAGATGGAAGCGTCACTTTTCCAGTAAGAGTAGGTGATGGACGTGTTAGAGGGTCGTTGGGGATTTGTAAAGGAGTTGAAGTTCAGCTGGATGAGGTGACTATAACGGCTGATTTCCATTTGTTCGATTTGGGAGAAGTGGACTTGATATTGGGCATTGCGTGGTTGGAAACTCTTTAGAGAGTGAAAGTTGATTAGCGGGAATTGACTGTGGCTTTTTAGCACGAGGGTAAATTAGTCCAAATTAAGGGAGACACGGGCTTAGGGAAAACCCTTACGTCTGCCAAGGTCTTTTACATTGATTTCTGTGGAGTCCTTTGGGTGGAACCGTTCTATTACGAAGTTGGAGATGGCTAGTTTTTGGGTCCGACGAAGGATGGGGGGAGGTAATTGTTGAGGAGAGATTGGTGAAGGCTGTTTCAGGAAAGGAATTAATTCGGCAGCAGCGGCAAGACTTATTAAAGTTGCTATAGCAATTTCAGTTGGTGTTTTCAGACCCCAAGGGTTACCTGCTCAAAGGGCAATGATCACTCTATCCCTATCAATAATGGCCCTTACCGATAGCCAAACTAGCAATAGAATGAAATTGAAAGGCTTGTTGAAGAGGGACTCATTGGAGGGATTATTCGCTCAATTTCAAGTCCCTACTCTAGCCTGGATATCTTGGTGAAGAAAAAAGATCGGAGTTGTCTATTCTATGTTGACTACTGAGCGCTGAATTGTGCTAACTGCTACCATTCCCCACATACACCCAATCCCCATAATTGATGAGCTCTTGGACGAATTGACTATGACTTTTCAGTGTGGGGTAAATTAGTCCGAATTAAGCGAGACTCAGGCTTAGCGAAAACCCTTATGTCTGCCAAGGTCCTTCACATTGATATCTGTGGAGTCCTTTGGGTGGAACCGTTCTATTACGATGTTGGAGATGGCTAGTTTTTGGGACTGACGAAGGATGGAGAGGAGGGAATTGTTGAGGAGAGATTGGTAAAGGCTGTTTCGGGGGAGGAATTAATTGGGCAGCAGCAGCAAGACTTATTACAGTTGCTATAGCAATTTCAGTTGGTGTTTTCAGACCCCCAAGGGTTACCTCCTCAAAGGACAATGATCACTCTATCCCAATAAAAAATGGCCCTTACCGATAACCAAACTATCAATAGAATGAAATTGAAAGGCTTGTTGAAGAGAGGCTCATTGGAGGGATTATTCACTCAATTTCAAGTCCCTATTCTAGCCCAGATATCTTGGTGAAGAAAAAAGACGGGAGTTGGCTATTCTATGTTGACTACCGAGTGCTGAATTGTGCTATCATTCCAAACAAATACCCAATCCCCATAATTGATGAGCTCTTGGAGGAGTTGTACGAGTTGAGTTTTTTCTCCAAGATTGATTTGAGGTTTGGTTACCATCAGATTCAAGTGTTGAGGGAGATATTCCTAAGATCGCTTTCCGCACCCATCAAGGCCATTATAAGTTCGTGGTTGTGCCATTTAGGTTGATGAACTCTCCTGCAACGTTGCAGTTCGTAATGAATAATACCTTTCAGCCTTTCTTAAGGAAATCCGATTTGGTGTTCTTCGACGATATCCTGGTTTATAGTAAAAGTTGGGAAGATCATTTACAACATTAGAAGATAGTGTTGGAAAGATTACAGCAAGAGCATTTATTCGCCAACCTCCAAAAGTATAGTTTCGGGAGGTCTTGTATGGATTATCTGGTGCATCTCATCTCTTCTATGGGAGTGGTTGTGGACCCAAGTAAAATCAAGAGTGTGGTGGAATAGCCTACTCCAAAAACGGTGAAGGCGATAAGAGGATTCCTTGGGTTAACGTGGTACTACTAGAAATTTATCCGAGATATGTCAAGATTGCCAAACTGTTGACTTATCTATTGAAGAAGGGGGGATTCATTTGGAGGCCAAGGCTGAAGAAGCTTTTGAGACTTTGAAAGCTAAATTGATTGAAACCCCTATTTTTGCCATGTCTAACTTTACCAAACCTTTTATTGTTGAGTGTGATGCTTCCGGTTCAGGGATTGGTGCAGTTCTCATGCAAACTCTAGACTGTTGACATACTTTAGCAAAGCATTGTCTGACAGGAATTGGGCAAAATCAACCTATGAGAAAGAATTAATGGCCCTCATGTTAGCAACCCAACATTGGCGGCCGTATCTCTTAGGGAGGAAATTCACGGTGAAGACTGGCCAAAGGAGTTTGATACATCTTGTGGATCAGAGCATTGTCACTCAAGATCAGCAAATCTGGGGGTACGATTTCAAAGTGGTATACAGGGCTGGCAGAGAAAATAAGGCATCAGATGCCTTATCTAGATCTGGGGAGGTGGGAGTACTATGCAGCATTTCTAGACCACGATGGCTAGAGACATGGAGGCAGTGTTACAGGAGGTGAAATCTGACCAGAATCTGTCTAAAATTATGCAAAAAATCCTATGTTGTCAATAGCGCCGAGATCGCGCGCTATCGCAGAATAGCGGTGCGGCTTGGAGGGTGGCTGCGACGCGAAACCCAGGTGCGGTGCGGTTTGCTCTAGCGGCTCTCGCGACCGCTTTTCGCGGCGGAATCGCGGCTCTCGCGGCCTGACGCGGCCGCTACAGGGGGCTTGAGGTGAAATGCCCTCTTTGCCCTCATTTTTTATCGGTTGAGTCCTTTTTTTTTTTGGATTTTCGATCATTTCCCCTACCCTTAGAATTTTAGGTCAAACAACCGTTCTCTCCCACCTTCGACAAAGACCTCCTCACCTCCTCCTCACTTCCTTCTCTACTCCAGCGAGCCTTCTCTGCCACCTTCATCTCCGGGGACGGCTGCTGGGTTTTCCGGCGACGACAGGTACCTGCTGTAAATCTGCGAGCCTTCTCTCACCTCTATTTCTCTACGGTGCTCTCTGGTTCTCTGCACTTGTCCTTGCTCCTTTCTCTCCTCTATAAATCATCACTTGTACTTATTTTGATTGTTGAATACTTTTAGAACTTAAGTTAAATTAGTAGTTAAGTACTTATGTTATACTTTTTGAAGTGGAGACATCATACTTTTTGAATGTTAGTGACTATTGAGTATTTTGAATGTTATGACTACCCCTTTAATTTTGTGTATTTTTCTGTTTTTGAATATTTATGTATATAATATAAAATATGTAAGCTGTTTTCTAGTCTTCGCAATAGCGGTCATCCAGCTACCGCTATCCCGCTATATCGTTTTTGGGCTCGGCCGCTCCGCGCCGCTATTTGGGATTGACAACATAGAAAAAATCACCGCATACCCTAACAGTTGCCCTCATTACACGTTGGAACAAGGACAGGTATGCTTAGTGGGGGGCAGGCTATTGGACGAACTTCACTTTACTCAAAAAAATCACAGCAGACCCTAAGTCCTCTTGGATCCCCAGGATATTGGACGAACTTCACTCTACTCCAATGGGCGGAATTCGGGGGTATATGGTACATTATGGAGGCTGGCAGGGATGTGACTAACTTTGTGGCGAACTGTGAGGTTAAAAAATACCAAGCTACCTCTCTGGTGTGGCTTCTCCAACTGTTGCCAATTCCAAAGTTGATATGCGAAGATATAAGTTTAGATTTTATCACGGGATTACCTAAGTCCAGGGTATTTGTTTCAATTTTAGTGGTGGTGGATAGACTGCCGAAATACGGGCACTTCATTGCTATGAAACATCCATAAACAACCAGTTCAGTAGCGGCAGTTTTTTACATGGGGTTCATGGGTTCATAGTCCGTGATAGGGATTCCATCTTCATTAACACTAAGAGGGAGATGTGACTTTTGAACCTAGGGGTTGGGTATACCTAAAGCTAAGTCCTCATAGGCAGCAATGTGTTTCAAGGAGGGTACGTCCAAAGCTAGCAACACACTACTATGGCCCGTTCCAGATCATAGACAGTGTGGGTTTGGTAGCTTATAAGCTTCTGCTACCGGAAGGAATGCGGGTTCGTCTTATTTTCCATATTTCTCAGCTTAAGGCACCAAAGGAAATTCACAGGCAGAGCCACATATGCCACCAGAGTTAGAAGTGGATGAGCCCCTACCTTATACTGTCAAGATACTGGCAGTTCATACTGTTAAAAAGAACAATGAAGACCTCCCTCAAGTCCCAGTCCAATGTGTTGGACAACCGCCCCAAGAGGCTACTTGGGAAGACTGGGAATTGATTGCTGGGCAATATCCTACTTTCAGCCTTGAGGACAAGGCTGCTGAAAAGGGGGGAAGTATTGATAGGACCCGGCCTAGGAATGAGCCCAGCCCAAAAGAGTGGATAGTTACATTAAGAAGAAATTCCGTGGGACCACCCAAGTCAGTTAGAGGAGAGAATCTATTATGATTAGGTAGCAGTAGTAGGGGTGGTTATAGAGGGAATGAAGGGACGAAGGTAGGTATTCTGTTTGGTATCGTGAGAATTAGAGCCGAGGCTTGGGCTGGGGATTCTTTTCTCTCAGCCAGGGGCATTAGTCCTGGGGAGACCAGACTTTCTGGTTCTCATTTTTCTTTCTGTAATTGCTTCATCTTCATATATAATATCCCTTCTAAGTTTTGGTTTTCACTCAAACTCTATTTAATTAATGTGGGGGAAAATTGGGTGGTGTAACTAGACTAGTAGAGTGAAGTGTCATCTAGCCAGAATGAAGGACGCTGTAGGTTAATTGCTTCTATAGCCTTGGTTATTTATGGTTATATTGCCTTGATTTGGAAAATGGTTGAGTTCCACACTAAAGGATGCAGGATCAATTGGGAAAAATCAAAGAGGCTGTAAGTTCACGCTTGTGTTTGTTACTGTTTGTGATGCTGTTCATTCTACAGTAGTGTCGTATTGTGTGCTACAATTCAACCCTTATCTTATTTCACTAAATGTAGCTTTTCATGAAATAATTTCCATAAACAATAATATATATGCATAATGCATTTGCTGAAAAAGTGATATGACTTTCGCTTTCTACCTTATTTCCTTTAATTATTTATTTTTGGCAAAACCTAGATTTGACTTTCTTTTACAATTTACATAATTTAGCTGCTTAATCCATAGTTGGGTTGTGCCTTTTTGAATAGTTTGAAGCAAAAATACAATTTGCTTTTAATTAACAAAATGTTTGGAATGTAAGTTGCGTTTGTTTCTTTTCTAGAAATATCTGCGTGCAGATGCTCAGATCTGTATTCTTCTAATGTGTGTTTAAATTACTGAAAAATCCTGTTTTCAGGCAAAGCCATGTAAACAGCTTTGGGTGGGTGGTATTAGCCCAGCTGTTACAAAGGAAGAATTGGAAGCTGAATTTCGTAAATTAAGTAAAATTGAGGATTTTAAGTTCTTCAGAGACCGAAATACTGCCTGTGTTGAATTTTTCAATTTGGACGATGCTACTCAAGCTATGAAAATCATGAATGGGAAACGAATGGGCGGTGAACATATTCGTGTAGACTTCCTTCGATCACAGTCTGCAAAAAAAGTAGGTTTATATTTTGGAATGTTGGTTTTGTTTTTTCTGCTTCCATTTGCTTCTTTTATTTAATTTACCTGTTTACACATCCTGATGCTTCGCGGCAGCATTTACAGAGTAATTTCAATTAGGCTAATGGTAAGTGGTTGTGGTTCTTTGAAAACGACACAGCCTGGAATGTGTTATTTGCATTAATAAATAAGGTTTGTCTGATTGGGTCAATGGAGTTTTTGGATGTGCTATATCTGCTTCATTCTGATTAGTTTTGCTTTCATGTTTTCTAGAAATTGTTGGGTTGGGTTATTTCTTTATACAGCTTTCTACACTTTAGTAACTTATATTTTTTTCATGTTGTTTTTGCTCTATCTGCTTGTTATTCATGTAGCTGATGTTTCCTTTGCTGATTGCTGTAGGATCAGTTGCTTGATTATGGGCAATTTCAGGGAAAAAGCCTGGGGCCTACTGATTCCTATACTGGACAGAAAAGACCACTGGTGAGCGTCATGTGCCTATAATTTCAAGTTTGTTGTGTCAGTCCTGCTCATTTGTTTGTTGTTGGATGTATGTTATGTATTTGTCTTAGGAAGACATGACATTGTTAAGAAGAGCATGCACCTGCTACTAAAATGGTTGATGTTTTAGAATTTATACCTGTAGCTTGAACTTTATTACTGTTCCTTATAAATACTTGTTCTTGTGTCAACAGAATTCACAACCTCTAATGGGGAGGAAAAGTGATAGTCAACCCAGTAATATTTTGTGGATAGGTTATCCTCCTGCTGTTCAGATTGACGAGCAAATGCTCCACAATGCCATGATCTTATTTGGTGAAATCGAGAGAATCAAGAGTTTTCCTTCGAGGAACTATTCGTTTGTTGAATTTAGAAGTGTTGATGAAGCTAGACGTGCGAAAGAGGGCCTTCAAGGACGCCTTTTTAATGATCCTCGAATTACAATTATGTATTCAAGCAGTGAGCTGGTACCTGGCAAAGATTACCCTGGCTTTTATCCTGGAAGTAATGGGCCAAGACCTGATGTATTCCTGAATGAGCATGCGTTTCGTCCATTACAAATGGATGTATTTGGTAATAATCATCCGATGGTTCCAAATAATTTTCCTGGACAGTTACCACCTAGT
This sequence comes from Ammopiptanthus mongolicus, assembly GCA_039655645.1. NCBI lineage: Eukaryota > Viridiplantae > Streptophyta > Magnoliopsida > Fabales > Fabaceae > Ammopiptanthus > Ammopiptanthus mongolicus. The sequence continues at coordinate 6,699,787 of CM077346.1, forward strand.
GGTATTATTGGACCAAATGTACCAATGCGGCCTTTTGGTCCTCAAGGTAGTCTTGAATCTCTTATTTCTGGCCCTGAGTTTAATGAGATGAGCACGCTCCACAAATTTCAAGAAGGTAGCTCCAAGAGTAAGATGGGTCCCAACTGGAAAAGACCATCTCCTCCTGCACCAGGGATGCTTCCTTCTCCTGCATCGGGTATTAGGCTTCCACCAAGATCTGCCTCTGGTGCATGGGATGTACTCGACATAAACCATATTCCAAGAGATTCTAAACGTCCAAGGATAGATGGTACTTTGCCTGTTGATGATGGTCCATTTCCTTTAAGGAGTACAGATGATCGTGGGTTAGCTACAGAACAAGCATATGGGATCGATCCAGTTCATCTTGGTCCAGTGAGCACTAGGATCGCAGCTGTAGCACATGGGTCCGCCCAACCTGATTTTGATCATATATGGCGTGGAATTATTGCAAAAGGGGGAACTCCTGTTTGTCATGCTAGATGTGTCCCTATTGGGAAAGGGATAGGGACTGAGCTGTGAGTATAAATTTATTTGTGCTTAATGTCTAAATTGAGTTTTGGAAATGTGGAAGAGGAAGATCATAGGAATGGTCCTTTTAATCAATTTCTATCCATTGGCTCCTTCTTTTGCATTGTATCATGTTATCTCTGTTGAGACTTCAGATATGAACATTGTCGTGATGTTGGTTCTATCAAATGTTTAAGATACCTATGATAAAAATACTTGATTACTTTTACTTAACACCCAATGCTCGGTTCTGGAATTGGGAAAAGGAGTTTTGTATGTTTGGAGGAAACCTGCTGTCATTAGTTTTAAGATTTGATGATTTAATGTGTTTCAATGTAGAGTTGGATGACAATTTTTTTAGAGCAATTGGTAAGGGAGAAACATTCCAATTGACTTCAGAAAATAAAGTTTTTTTGTGTGCAACTGAAAATTCATTGTTGCCTTCTCTAATAGGATTTTGGAACTCAGTCAATTGCATCTCTTCCTTGAAAGTTTTGATGTTTGCCCCCTGTGCTTAAAATGTATACCTGTCTCCATGGGGCTGTTTTGATGCTGGAATTAAAAGTTTGTTTTGTTCTTTTGCTGCAGTCCTGATGTTGTTGATTGCTCAGCTAGGACGGGCTTGGATATACTCACAAAACACTATGCTGATGCAATTGGTTTCGACATTGTTTTCTTTCTGCCAGATAGCGAAGATGATTTTGCTTCATATACTGAATTCCTTCGCTACCTTAGTGCAAAAAATCGTGCTGGTGTTGCAAAGTTTGTTGATAACACCACCTTATTCTTGGTACCTCCTTCTGATTTCCTGACAAATGTTTTGAAAGTTGCAGGACCTGAACGTCTATATGGTGTGGTTCTCAAGTTTCCGCCAGTGCCAAGTAGCGCACCAATGCAACAATCATCACATTTGCCTATACCGTCAACTCAGTATATGCAGCAGCTTCCTCCTTCGCAAACTGAGTATGGTTTGATTCCTACAAAGGAGGAACAGGTTTTGCCAATGGATTATAACAGATTGTTGCTTGAGGATTCTAAGTTTCCTCCTATTCCAGTATATCCAGCTACAAGTGGCCACCCTTCAGTTCAGCCTGGGCCTCCAGATTATGCTCCTAGTACAACTGCTTCTGTGTCCCAAGCTGGTGTTGCATTAACCCCTGAGCTTATTGCAACTTTAGCTACTTTACTCCCTGCAACCACACAATTTCCTGCCACTGATCTTTCCAAGTCAGCAGTAGGCTCCTCAATTGTGAAACCTCCATTTACTCCTGTTGCACCTAATGATGGAAACCAATCTCATTTATGGAAACAGGATCATCAAATTGTTGATCAATCCATTCATCCTCCTCAACAGTTCGGCAGTATGTATAACATTCAGAATGCTAACTATCAGCCTTATCCACCAGCATCTACTCCTGGCCACCCTGGTCAAGTGGTCTCTGGCAGTTCTCATATCCAAGATGCTGCTGCCAGCTTACAGCAGCAAGGTGCTATTTCATCTAGACCCATGACTAATTTCATGATGCCTTCTCAAAGTGGACAATTAGCTGTATCCCCCCATGTCAGTCAGCAGTATCAAGTCGAAGTCTCTCCTGGCACTCAGAAAGGCTTTGGAGGAGTGCAGGGAACAGATGCCTCTGTTTTATACAATTCACAGGCTTTCCAGCAACCTAGTAATTCTTTTGCCTCATCTAATCAAGTTCACAGTGCTAATCCTTCACGGCAACAAAACGCCATGCCATATACAGGGGACCAAGTAAACTCAGACCCTTCCAGTCAGCAGCTTCCTCACTTTGGAGTCGGTCAGGGCACATCAGAAGTGGAGGCTGATAAGAACCAGAGATACCAGTCAACATTACAGTTTGCTGCCAATCTTCTCCTCCAAATACAGCAGCAGCAGCAGCAGCAACAGCCAACCCAAGGAGGACATGGGCCAGGAATTCAACAATGAGAATTCTTTTCGTAAGTAATCATTCTATGACTAATTCTTTTGAATGGATGAATTTATTTATCATCCCTGCCATTCACTAACCTAGGTTGAATATAGAGATTCTGATCATATTTCTGTTCTTTTACCAAATACTTTTTATGTCATAGATGTAGATTCTATTGCAAATGTTATTCTATATAATCTGTGGATTCTAAGCCTTAAATCTGGAAAACCATATGGTCATAAGGGAAATATGGAATTCTTGAGCATACAAAGTTACAAAGACAAACTAAGCACTTGTAAACAAATGTCCGTGTCCAGAACATGTGATCCAAAGTTTTGTGAGGAAGATCTTGGAACAGGTTAATTGGTTTAGGCATTTGAAGAGAAAGTGCAAGGCTGTAAATGGTAGGTTTCATAGGCAATTTGTGATTATGCTAGGTACCCTTTGATACTGCACTTTCGCTGCAATGCCATTTACATGATGTTTTAGGTTGAGAGCTATAGCTGGTTATAGCACTATAGCACTGTTGTCATCATGGATAATAGGTAGGATTGTCTGTTAGACTTCCAGTTTCTGCTTCAGAAACCCTAGGCGGTTATTTGATCTTTGTGGGTAAATAAGTTGGTTTGCATCTTTTTGCTTATAATTCTCCCTAGTTAAAGTTTCTACAATAATTTCCTTAGTAAAACTGTTTCATCAACTTAGTTTCGGATATTGATACATTAACTACACCAAATCCTGTTTACCCGGGAAAAAAAACAATGTACCAATCCCTGTTGTATTCATATAAGAATTCTTGTGTTACGGTTCAGAAAGAGTGTAATATATACCCATTTGGAGTAAACCTTTTGCTTATTTTGTGCACTATCGCTAATTCTATTCGTTATCATCTTATTTTTTATTGAGTTTAAATTCATTAGGCTGAGTTATCATCTTATTTTTTATTGGTCTAAATTCATCAGGCCTTGAATTCCATCACATTCTGCTGCATTTTCTGTGTCTCATATATAATATGTCGTAATATTTCTTTACTTTGTTATTTCTATAGCATACCTTCTCAGTTGGTCTATTGTATTCATAGATACCAATTTTGTGATATAAAAACTTAGCATAGAGTTTTGAACTTTGCTCTACTGCACTTGCATGGTAATAACTAATTTGCTTTTGTATCTCGTTGTTATTTAGCTTTAGGCTGGGATCTCTTTTCTCTTTTCTTTTCACCCCTTGGGTGGTAGTTTTAGGGTTTGAAATTTAATCACTCTCTTAACTTTTTTTACTGTGAGGTGTAATTTGGCAATCTGCACTATGTAAGGATCTTGAATATGCTTCTAAAGATTATGTGAAGATACTTGCTGATCAAATTTGTAAATTTAGAGTTACCACTGTTTACTACTTTCCTAGCTAACCATAATTAGGGATTGGTTGACTGAATCTACAAATTCGTTACCAAATGCTAATTGTGACTTACCACTTTCATAGGTTTCCTTCGTTATTAATACTCCAACATTGAGAATGCGTAGAAATTACAAATCCTGCTTTGGGGTATGAAAGGTGTAATATTATGTTTAATGACCTCAAAATTTGAACACCCATTGAAAACTATAGCAACTGTGAATCTAATCCTAATCTGTCCACAAGCTTGGTTCAGAGATTAGTTTTTTAACTGACCAGTAGCTTATGAAATTTTAGTGAGGAAACTTGGTTCAGAGATTAGTTTTTTAACTAACCAGTAACTTGTGAAATTTTAGACAGGAAACTTCAGCTGAAGGCTTTAAGTCCTAGCTACAGTTTTGTAAATTTAAGGGAAAATATATAATACATCGTCGGTCGGTCTCATTATTGCGATTGGTGTCCATGGCATGTCTTAACTCATTCTCTTCTTAATGTAACGAAGGCCACAACTTAAACTAGTAAGACTAGCATGTATTCTTAGGAAAACCCAGCACCTGGTATCACTTGTTAGCTTCTCTTTATTAAAATGCTTTGAGAAAATGTTAAGAACTTATTATCATTAGAGGGGAGCCATAATTGTATGCATTCTCATTAATGTTCTATCAACCGTGATGGCTTTGTTTGAGGAGACGAGTTTGGAAAAACAGCCTGAGCGCATGAATTTACCGTTACATGTGTGTAATGGTGGTCTAGTTGGAAGTCCATTAGTTATTATTACAGTTGAAAATTCAACAACAGGGCAACAATGGTCAACGGCTTCAAAATGAAATTGGATGATGAATACATAATTTAGGTAAAAATGCTTTGCCTTTCCTGTTAGAACTGTCAGAGCCAGTTTAAATTGACCTAATTAAACTTCGGAAGTACTTCTTGCAGGCTTTTGCAATATTTATAAAAAATGAAAATACCTCATTTTGGGTTATTCATGACTTCATCTCGAGTACTAGCTAGGTTTTGAGACAATTGATGCATGCTTAGAACATTACATTCTTTTATTTTCAATTGATTGAGTATTCGTGCAAAATTACTTCCATATCCCGAGATTATTCTTTTGTCAGTTTGTCATCAATGCCTTTTCTCTGAACAGCTTGAGGTAATTAGCAGTTTAGCACACGGGTACGTTTGGTAGGCACTTAAAATTCAAAAATGAAAGGAAAAACTTTTCAGGGTGAAACTAATAACCGATTAAAGTTTCTTTTTAAGCTTGTTTGGAATGATTTTGAAACGGGATTTACTTTTAACTCCCCACGAACTTCATCTCATGAACCTCTCACGGGTAACCATTCCTACCACGGCCTGAATACCCCATTCTTTACTGTCGCTGGAGTTGTTGCCATATGATCTCTATTTGTTACTGCCGTTGCCAGGATCCTAGCTTGCTGCGCCGCTCACCACTGTGGAGGGTGGTGGCAGTGGTAGATTCTGGTGCATATTTACAGATGGCACGAGTTACAACTCACTTTGAAGCAAGACAGGAAGAAGCGAGCTACCCCAAATCAGATGAGAGTTTGTCATGAAATTTTCTTCCTTTCCATACTAACAAATCAAACATGGATTTTTGAAATTTACTCTCTTAAATTTTCACCGTGTTATATTTTTAACCAAATACCCTCCATTTGATGAGGATTTGAATTTTGAGCAAGGTACTTGTTAATAGAATGTACCGTTAAGTTTTACTTTAGAACTAAAATTTGCACACTGGTATTGGTATACCATAAGCGCACTTTTTATTTAAATAAATAAAGAGTTGGAAGGATTAACCTCCCAGCGTTACGTTACTTTTCAAAGGCTGATGATGTTACTAGTTATGAAATATTGATTGATGAGTGTTGAGTGCCTTAGTCTGGGTATTTACCCTCTATGGTGCCACTAATGCGCAAAATTTTCTGTGACCAACTTTGCTGAATCCTAAGTACTCGTTTACAATAAGACTTTAATCAGGTTGCGCAGTGATAAAATTCCTAGTTCAATTGAAGGATTATATTCCACTCCTTTTTTACGAGAGGTGGCTCAAGAAATACGTGTGCTGTTAGCTTCCGGTCTGCCGCGGTGGTATTATTGGTTTGTCGTTAATAGTTCGATGATCTGTCAATATTATCTATTAAAATTGGCTAAAATATTGACTATAAGGATGAGGATAATGCTTTTACGTGTCCCAACATAAATTTACCTAATTCAATAATTCATCACTCTTTATATTTTTTATTTTTTGGGTGAAAATTCATTTTGTGATTTACGGCAAGGTATTTTTGCGTGACGAAATTATGATTGTTGACAGGTTTTGCAAAGCCATCGTGTCGTTTAATTTCTGTTCATGGATGCGTGCGCCTGTGCCATGTTCGCTAGCTACAAAAGTTACGTCGACTTGAGGAACGTGCGGTAGCGATTTCAAGTTGACGCTGTCATCTTCTATTTAATCTTTCAGAAAAGGAAGTGCTATCTCTGTTCTATTTTTTCCCCAATCTACTCTGTTCCTCCTCCTCACGTTTCTTTCTCTACAAACTGTAAAGATGAAGGGTGGTTTTTGATTGCTGTTTCTGTTGAATGTACATGATAGCTTTTCATCTTAGCTGACTCCAGTCGAGTTTTCTTTTGCTGCGATGTTATTTTGGGTAGGACGGGGTGAACGTGAATCCTAACCATCCAAAAGAATGTTTTATGCTTCAATATAAGATTAATTAGGGTCTTTATAAGACACTAGAGAGCACGTTACATGTTATGTTGTAATATTATTACTTCAATCAAGTAAAATTGATAATTTAACGTCGGAAAAAGTTGAGAAATATGGTTAAAACTGAATTCAAAATAATTTCCACAATATTTGACTGATTCAAATGTTTATTTTTTATAGGTAAATGATAGTGTTTGTTTAGAAATGTTAATGGGTGGGAGTTGAATTCTCTCTCTCCTTATCAATTCACTCCTTAACTCTCTCACTTCGATCATCAAGCCAACCTTATTCATAAGCGATTCAAATGTTTGATTTCAAATTCCGCTATTATTATTCAAATGCAGAAGTCATAGCATGTTCGGGAAATCTCTTGTCAACTTCTATCATGTTGAAATGGGGCATATTTTTCTGTGTAATTTAGTTAATAGAAAGCAAAAGTTTACTGAGGCTTCTGAAATTTCTTTCTCCGATTTATTTTACTAAAAATGTCCTTTCGATCAATAGTTTTAGACAAAAAAAAGTTATTGGTTAAATAAATTGTTTTTAAACCAATCTATAATCTGTATAGTACAGTAATTTTATATTAAACACAGTGAAAAATTCTAGTTATACATACACGCTTAGTGTATATCAGTTACAAAGGCCGACCCAAAGGTGAGGTAATTAAAGCCTTAGCTTTAGGTCCACCATAAAAAAATTGATTTACTTTTAGTTTTTATAAAATGAAAAGGCCACACATGTTGGTAAAAACTAAAATACAATCTGACTTGGGTATACTCTATCACTTAAAACAAAAAGGTCTAACTCAAAGGTTTCATTCTTTTGGATTGGCCATCAGTTACATCTTTGTATATGTACCAGAATAAGAAGATGGGAGTAGTTATATTTTAACCATGGATATGGAGAGGTGATGTGAGTGAAAATATGCTTAAGTAATTTTGCTCTAACTACAAATTTTAATATAACGATTTAAGAATGCTTTATATAAAAAAGTTATGGCATTAGTATTTTTTAAAGAAGAATAGTAACTAGTGTTTTTAGGGTAATGTTTAAGAATTCAAAAAAGAAAATTTTGTATGAAAAAATAGTGTATTTAATATATTGAAAAGTGTTACAATTAGTTTCCTAATATAAGTTTTCCATTTGTTGATTCCTTAATTGATATCCTTAAATCATCTCCAATGGGAGTTGTTTAAGAGTTGTATAGAGCTAAGCAATTGTTCCTTACACATTTGCATCATTGGAGTGAGCTTAGGTGGACATGAATTGCTTGTAAGGGTTGCTTCTATAAGCAATCGGTTCTTATATAAGAACCTCCAATAAAATAAGGAGAGAAAAAAATGGAGAATGCATTGGTTACCTTTCTCCGTAAATTGAAATAACAATAAATGTGATCGAAGATGTGGGTAACTTGTGGGACCCATTTGGTAAACATTTTAAAATTGTACTATTAGAATGAAGAGTTGCTTAAAGTATTATAAAGTAAAAATTTGTGAGGTAACATGGTATGACTCATAAAAAAAGAAGTTAAGCAACTCCAATAAGTTACGCGATGAGAGATGCTCTTAGAATACTCATTAACAAAACCCATTTTTAAATAATTATGAATATGTTGAGACCCCGACCCATTCTTACATATTTAACCTAATTAAAACTCCATATAAGATTAATTCTTATTAGGGTACAGAGGTTATGTGGTCCACCTATAAGAGTTACTTCCCCATTACTTGAACTCGCATCCCATCTCAAAAAATTGAGAATAGTACCCGCTTCAATCTCAGCATGTTTGGTTTAAATTTTTTTCAACGCAAACGAGAAAAAACATAGTTTTCCATATAGATTTGGCTTCTCAATGCACTTTTATACAAAGCAAGTATTTGTAGCTTTCATCCAACAAGTTTTTAAATGGGACTTTGCAAGTTGAAAATCTAAAATAAATATAGCACTATTCTTCTTGTGTAAGAATAATAATATAATTTTTTTTGTATAAAAGAATTATAATATTTTAATTGAAGGTTTAACTTTAACCTTTAAAGAAATGAAAAGCGATGAGATAGAAAGAAAATGGAAACAGAGAACATAGAATGGAAAGACCTTTAAAGAAGAAGAAGAATGGAAAGAAAATGGAAACGGAGAAGATAGAAAGAAAAAAGTGAGATATTTGGTATGCGAGAAATAAGAAAGAAAATTCTTGAAGTGTAAAACACGCCAAAAAAAAAAAAGAAAAAAAAAAGTTGCCATGATAAAGATAGGGACGTATTTCCCTTTCCTCCCTCAGAGTAAATTATGAGGTAACATATGGTCAAGGGCTTTTTTTAGTAAAAGCGACACAATATATATAGTTAGAGGAAATGAGGGAGCAAGGGGAGCAACCCTAGCAGCAACAAAAGGAGTCCTTAAGAGAGAAGAGGAAGAAGGAGCATGATCCAAGAGCAAGAGGCGGATTTTAGCATGATTCTAGCGTTTTCGGATACATGGAATTCATCTCCATCATTTTTCTCTCCTTCAAGTGTACAAAAATTAGGTGAGGGTTTAGATTTTAGGTGGGATTGATGTTGAAATTTGGGGGAAATTGGAGATATGATAATATGAATTTCTAGGTTATGTGATAGTGTGATTTTGACATGAAGTTCATGTTAAATTGATTGGATGTTGTCGATATATGAGTAATGTTGTTTGGCTTGTCATGTATGTTGTTATACACTGAGTTTCGTTACTTTTCTGTATGTATTCAAGACCTGTATGCACCTTGAAATGGCTGGAAATCTGCAGAATTCGCGTTTCTGCGATTCTGGAGAATTCGCGCCAGCGCTGAGCGCCAGGAACTCAGCGCTGAGCGCTAGGATGGTAGAGGGGAAAATGACCCCCAGCGCTGAGCACCCACAAATCCGCGCTGAACGCTGGGGCACCTGAGAGCAATACCTGTAAACCTGAACTCTAGCGCTGGGCGCTACAAAGTCTGCGCTGAGCGCTAGGGCGCTGCCAGAAATTAGAATAAATTTCATAATCAAATGCAAAAGGCTACAGTGGTGAGTGATATGTGAATCAAAAGGACTCTAATATGGTTTTATATAGGAGGTGGCCACTTGTGAGTGATATTTTCTTTATATAAAGTATGGAAACGGTATGTGCAAATACGCATATGATTGAGTTATGCAATTTAATGAATTACGTGTATATATAATGATGGTGCGGATGAAGTGGTTACAATAACTATTATGAAAGAATACTTGTGATGCCAAATTGCTTAGAAGATATAGAAGACCAAGTTGGCTTTTATATATGCTATGGTGGGGGGAGTTATGTACATTGTTTGGAGATGCTTTCTATGGATGATCTCGATCTTAACGCAAGATTATGATATGTATTGGATTGGATTGCTGTTGTTTATGCTTATTATTTTCATGATTGAGGATGTTATTGAATTAATGATGACAAATTAGGTATTGGTATAATTTATAGTAATGTGTATGACATTGAGATGACTATTCTTTACGTGCCAAGAACGGTTTGCAATAAGTTTTGGTTTTGGTAATTTATTATAAAGGATATGTATCATGTTGTTGCTGCTGAGATAGTTATGCAATTATTGATGATGATGAGTATTTGTATTGTGGTAACGACTTCATATATTGAGCATAAATTGTATGATTGTACACAATACATGTTAATGGTCGATATGATTACCCATTAAATGAGGAAACTGGAATGGGTAAGTTATAAGGTAATTCATTGTTGATATGAGACAAGCTATGTTATGGAACATAGAGGATATATGTTATGGAAAATGTTTGATGGACAATGTAAGCATTGAGTAAGACTTGGTGTACCCGACCGGTCAGCGGACCCGACCGGTATATAAATGCGACCGTCGGAGCAGGGGCCTCTAGTGAAAGAACCCCGAAGTTTGGAGGGATGTTGTGTAGTGACCGAGGTCACTTGCCGGTCAGGGGATTCGACCAGGGTATAAATGTGGCCGTCGGAGTGGAAGACTCTAGTGAACAACTCCAAGGGTAGCACACGTATCTTGCTCAATGGAGAATAGATCATATGATATGATTGTGGTTAAAGTGCATATTTGTTATCACATTAATTATTGTTTATGTTTTATTTACCCTCACTGAGTTCTGGGACTCACCCCCGCCCTTTTTGGTTCAGCTTCAGGTACTCAATGAGGAACATCTCAGAAAGCCTTTGCACATGTGTAGTGCTTGGGCAGCTGCTGCTGTTTCTTTTAGTCTGGTTTAGTCATATGGGATATCCCCCTATTTTTGTAGTTTTGTTTTTCGTTGGGTTTGTAAACGTTTTGTTACCTTTTACAAACTCTTGGTTTTGACTTAGGGTCACATTTGACTTATGTTGATATACAACTGTTTACTCTGATAATCGTTTATGACATTTTATGTCTAGTGTTATAATGTGACTTATACGTGCTTGAAAGGTCTTGGGAATGGAACAATAGAGTCCCATTCTGGCCGGTCAGGGATGCCTAAGTTGGGTCCTGACATGAAGCACATGGCATCATATAATTGACATAGAAAGAGAAGTGTGTTGTCTGACATGAAAGAAGTGTTTCTCCCCATTTTCTTCTCACTTTTGAAAAAAAGCTTTAGATGGGACCCATCTCCTTTTTTTTTTTTTCTCTTCCCATTTTCTCTTCCTAACTGAACATTAAAACTCCATTTTCTCTTACTTTTCTATCTTCCCATTTTCTCTTCAATCAAACATGAAATCAAACATGAAACATTAGCGTGAACTATGTTTTGTCATTATTGTGGTTTTATTTTACTTTAATAAAAAAATTTATTGATATTAAATATAGATATTATTTAATATTTGTATTATATTATAATATTTGAAATAAAAATATAATAGTTTGTATAAATAAGTACTTATTTTTTTATAATATAGCCATAATAATCATCTTGTTTATTCTGTTTTTATCAATTGCATTAAGGATGGTATTCAAATTATTTTTATATAGGTTCATTTTCTGATATCTCAATAATCTTGTTTATATATTAGGGTATTTTGAGATTTATGACATAAAGGTATTTATTTTCTATTTTCATTTCATTTCATACTAATTACATTGAAAATTTGATATTTAAATCTTTCTATAGGGTATTTTGATAATTTTGATGTGTATTATCATAAATATATATCACGAACTAAATAAACATTCAAATTATTCTAAAAAATCCTAAGAAAATTATAAGAAATTTTTATTGTTAACTAAATATGTTTTACAGTATTCTTACAATAACATTTCTAATAATAACCTTCCTGGATATGATTACGGTTATGTAATTCTTCTAAACCTTGGAACAAACTCGTTCTATGATAGATAATTCCCCAACATCCTGATTTTAAGTAAAAAAAAATTGTATATTTTTTAATTAATAAATAAAAACGGCGTTAATTTTTTTTTAAAAAAAAAAAATAATAATATTACACTGATGAACAATGATAAATGAGAAGGCGTTTGTTTTGTGTTGAATTATGGTTTTGGTCTCACCAGTGAGTGAGCAGTATTACAGTTGCAGGGGCAGGGGGCACCGAGTGAGGTGAGAAAGAAGGAAAAGATGGGGTTGGAATGTGTGGGAGATTTGGCGATTCATGTGATTCTGAAGAAGCTTTCACCCGAAGACATTGCCAGGGTCGCTTGTGTCAGCAAGAGGTTCAGGTCTTCCGCTTCCGAAGAACCTCTTTGGATCCATATCTGTTTTCACGATCTCGCTTTGACCCAACCCTTCGATCATCTTCGAAACCCTCTTCCTTCCTTCAAGGTACTTTATCTGTCAACCCCAATTATTCAATTCCCTACTATTTTGTTCGGTTCGGCTTCATTCTCCGGTCAATTTAGGCTTTTCAATTGATAAACCTGTCAACTTTGTTTTTTTCCCCTCATCTTTCAATTTCAATCACAACATGGGCCATGCTATGCTTCTTCAGTTGTTCTCCCTTTTTGTGTTGAAATGGATAGGTTAGCACCCAACAAGGTTGATTTATTTATTAGCCTGAAAAGTATACTATGCTGTTGTGATTGTTTTACCTCACTTTATTTATTAGCCTGATTTATTTATGGTTATAATTTGACATCTATTTTTTTTAAAAAAAATAAGAACAATTATTCAGCATGTGATGGATGCTGCTTTGTTGAAACAGACTCTCAATGCTAGACACCTTGTGTAGTGCTAAATTTCAATTGATGTTTTATGAAGAAAAAGAATTATTGGTACTGCTAGGAATCAGACTATCTGTGTGTTGTGCAGGCAACTTATCAAGCATGGAGAGAAGCTTTTATCATGTATCCTTGGCTCCTTGTCAAGCGTGTAAAAAGGTGCTGGGACACATTAAACACCTGGCTGATCAATAATTTTCAGGAAGCTGAGGCCACGCTTTGTAAAGGTGCATCGGAAGCTGAGATTCAAGAGTTGGAGAATGCCTTAAAAGTGAAATTGCCTCTTCCTACTAGGATTCTTTATCGCTTTCATAATGGGCAAGAAATTGCAAAAGAAGATTTAACAACTAGTACGTTTGGCAGTGCTTTGGGCCTAATTGGTGGCTACTCATTCTATAGTCATTTCGTGAATGTGTATCTATTACCTATAAGTCAGGTAATCAGAGAAACTCAGAAAATTATGCGTCGCATAGGTTTTTTCAGAAGATCCAAGTATGTTCTTGTAGCTGCTTCGTCCACATACAGTGAAAAGTTGTTTTTCCTCAGCTGTACCAATGGTCAACTATATGTTGGAACCAGGAATCTTCTTACTGATGGAGAAATGATCCCTTGTGTACCACATGATCTGATTAGTTTGGGTCATGAGTTGAACAGGGAACAGCAACAGGATGCCATGCTACTGTGGTTAGAAGAACATGGTCGCCGTTTACAACATGGCTTTATCAAACTTATTGAAGAAGGAAATATCAGAAGCATTAATCTTTTCCCCGAAGACCCCCCTCTTTGTTCAACGGCTGTAACCAATGGCGTGCAGGTAGAGAAGGCATACTACCCCTTATGCTTGCTCTTTTAGCTCTGTTTCTTAGGGCATGAATGGTTGATGCTGTTTGGTCATAATTGGATACATGGAATATATATTGTCATATCATACAAACCTTTGCATGTATATGCCTTCATGAGGTTTTAACATTTATATCATATCAAAGTTTCTGAGATCTTCAGTTAAAGTTTAGTTTTTGTTTTTTTTGGGTCTTTATGCATTGAGGAAGAGAAGAGCTGGTGACTTTTGCTCATTGGTGGTTCACGGGATATTCTAATTCACTTATCTATTGTCGTGATTACTGGTTACTTTAATAAGTATTGCTTTTCTTGTAATTCATTTTCAAATGGAAACTTATGAGTATTGCTTATTTTTGGAGGTTCGTGCTTCTGCGTTGTCAATCCCTGAGTTGGCTGATCTTGAAGATGACCTTGAAAAGTACTTATTTGCTTATTCAATCCGCATGTCCCTTGAACCTCAAGGATGCATCATTAATGGAATGTCCTTCAGCTCTTGCCAGCTCCGTTGGAGGCACTGGATCATCCATGCCAATGATGTTGTAGTATCTGATGTCAATGCAGAAGCTGTTATAGGAAAGGTATATGTTCCCTTTTTCATCCTTATTATCATTTTTTTTTATTGTGTATTCATTTTTTATATTGTACTACTATCTATTTAATAAATTTGCAGTTTAGTCTAATACCTGGTTGGCTGTTGGAGCATGTGATCTTTTAAAATTGCATCAATTGTCTTGAATTTCTAGAAGAGATATTAGTTAAGCAGTGAGTAGGTCTTCGATGTCCAGGTATATATAACTTAGTTGCATTGACTTCTCTTGGATTTAACACATTTCAAGGTCAAAAATTAGGTGGAATCTATGAAGCACAAACAGTGAAACACTGACATGGACACAACACAGGGACAGACCAAATTCTAAAAATCGTTGGACACGGGCCATGACGCGCGCACACACACAATTGAAAATTTTAAGGAAAAAGATTCATATAAGCTTCCAGATTTACAATATCTTAATATATATCATGTGCCAATATTTGCTACTTAGTATGCCCCTCCCAGAAAACATGGAGCATCCGAGCATCATTTCTATTGATATTTTCCGAAAAAAACTCCTAAACCAACTTGTCCTAGTAGAACTCCTAATAGAACTAGCCAGCCTAAACCGTGAAAATGGGGTTGTGGGTGTGCTATACAAGCATCTAGGCGAAGTGGTGGCGTGTTTCACCCTAGATGCCGAGAGTCTTGTAGCTGAAAACATCACTAGCTTATGCTTTGACTCGATTAGCGTGGGGCACGTCCCATCCCATGTTATAAATACGTGTCTGACTGGGGTTAGTGAATTATTTTTGTTTAAATTTTAAATTGGCAATGTCCTTGGTGTGTGTGTCCCTGGCCGTGTCTTGGCATGGCTGAACCGAAAAATATTTCTTTATTGGACATGTATGACACCTGTGTCGTGGTGTGTCATTCATGTGTCCAACACAGACACATGTAATGGAGTGTTCGTGCTTCATAGGTTGGAAGGGTTTTTCTAAGTGCATTCTGACTGACCAAGGTCTAGTTGCTGGGTACTAATCTAAATGTTCTACCCATATTGTGTTGTGTTAAATTTTACAACCATAAGTTTCTCTTCCAGCAGGGAACTAGTTCTATAATTTCTAGAAAATTACATAATGCTGCTCTGCCATACCCTTGCTAGGGGAATGAGCTGATCTTTCTAGCCCTAGTAGTCTTGTAAAGTTAAGTTCCGGAGCTCTGATATTTAATTTTTGGTGCGTACATTGATTGAGTGCATCCAAGTTATGCCTCTAGCTTAGTTAAGCTGGTGTTTTATAGCTTGCAAGCAGATGCCTCATCCTTCTTAGGTTTAACTTTGCAAGCCATATAAAAGATATACTGTTTTAGTGATTCCAATTTTCAAAAGTTCTGGAAGTAGGTTTAGAACTTTCTTTTTTATCAGGAAGTAAACAGAACTGCCTTGATCTTTTTGAATACAAGTTGTTTTACTTTTAGTTGAATAAAGTGGTGAAACTGTTGAGTTCTATGATATGTCTTTGCAGTTCCCACTTTTGCGTCCAGGTGATAAAGAATTTGTTTATCAGAGTTGCACACCTCTACCAACATCATCTGGTTCCGTTGAAGGTTCTTTTACATTTGTACCTGGCAGGTATGCCTTTGTGTTTCTTTCTTTAAATTATTGTTGGTGACAAGTTATTTGGTTCTTATGGTCGGTTAGGTAATTAAGAATCTGTGAATTAGGGGCTGAGGAATTTTCTATGTCGAATACACATGAACTTTATTCTTTATGTTTCGGGTTTTGTGAAGGCTGACTTCAAACCTTCATGTTTCTAAGGATGGTATGGAGATGTCTTTACTTGCAAGCATTAAAACCCATGCATTTAACACTTTAACGTTTCTGTCTGATTTCAGATTGGCAGAACCAAAAGGAGGTCCTTTCCTAGTGAAAGTGGCACGTTTCCCGCTCCAGCTGCCAGACTATGTTTTCTGATTTTCATTGTGGACCTATCGGTTTCTCTAATGGCAATTGCAGCTCTGGGATATTGTTTGGGTGTATTATATTTATATTACTTTCATGTGAGTTGCTTGACTGTTGTGACAATTTTGTAAGTTGATCGGGCACTATTTCCTTCTATCTATCTATCTATCGGATTTCTCACATTCTTGTTCTCTCTCAACTTTCAAGCCTTCATACATTGTAAAAATTTATATGCAACTCAAGGATGCATATTTAGTATTATCATTGATACCGATATGTATGGGATTGTGATGTGGTGGTAATGGTTTAAAATGTAATATTTACAATGTTGAATGTAAAAGAAAAAAGCCATAGAGCTGCTTTTGTTCTTAAAGTGGATGATGTATTATTCTCCTACCTAAAAAGAAAAAAAGTGGATGTATTGTTTCTGATAAAGCACTCAAATCAGCGTTGCAAATGGTTCTGTTTCTTCTTTCTATTAATATTAATTTAGTTCTGCTGCTGACAAAATCTTGCTTAGCACTTGTGTGATTCGACTGTTAATGACTCCTTAGTATACTTTTTTTTTTGTAGGATGTCGCCTCCTAAAGTAAAAAAAATTACTTTTTTTTTATATGTTGTCAAGATCACTTCAGAAGAAAAAAGAGAAATTTTAATTATTGATTAAAAAAATCAATGGTTGATATTATGATAATTACTTATACAATTTATACATATATATTTGTGAAAATAGTTAGAGGAGCAAAACCCTTCTTTTCATATCTTTCTTTATGCTATATAGAGTTAGTTTACACTATTTCGAGAAATATTAATTATACTTTATAAGTAAAGAAAACAAATCTTAAGGTAAACAATAAAAATAAAAAAGAAGCAATCACGGCCAATTGGGATTTGGACAAAAAAAATTCCTCTCCAGCCCCATGCTATGATGTCAATATAAATAACTATTTAGACTGATTATTTTATTTAAAATAAATAAGTAAAAATAATTATAATATATACAGAAAGTATATCAAGTGGAATGAAATGAGTATCCAAGAATGCTTGAATGAGATGATACGGGTCTATTCTATGTTAACCAATGGTCACAAGTTCGGATTTGAGCCCTAGGAATGTAGCAACGTTAAAACTTTTGAGGGAAAATTTTGACACCCTTGCATGCGGGATACCTGAAAAATTGAAAAGTGGAATGAAATGAGTGTTTTATTATGAGAGTCAAAAGATCATTTATATATGGTTAATATTAGAAGTTAAGCTCATGTCAGGACCGGCCTGAGGCCCAAGCTAGTGAAGCCCTAGTTTTAGGTCTCTCAGAAAAACCATTTTTTCTTTTAAAAAAAAAGTCCCGTTTGTATCTGTTTATAATATTATCTTTTTGATATGTTTGGTATATCAACAAATATGAGCTAGTCCACTTGGTATGAAAGTTTATCACTAACTACAAGGTCCAAGGATCAACTCCCATTATACAAAATAATTATTTTTGTATAAGAAAATTATTGGGTTAATTTGTTATTTTTATAAAAAGGTTTCGTCACAGAGTTTGCTTTAGGCCTCAATAGTTGTTGGATAGGTGCGGGCTCGTGTGATTTTTTTAATAATGATAGGGTGTGTTTGATTGTGTTGTTGGTTTTTTTTGTTTTTCAAAATAACTCGATAAAATAGTTTTTTTAAAAAGGAGAATACTAATAAGTGCCCTTAGGACATAATTAAGGAATCAAGAGAGGAAATTTTGCATGGGTAAATAATGTTATTTAATATATTGAAAAGTGTTACATTTAGTTTCTTAATAAAGACTTTTTTTTTGTTGATTCTTTAAACAATATATTTATAACACTCGATAGGAAGATCCTTTTAAAAATTATCTTTAAAAGAAAATAAGAAGAAAAAAATTTGGTCTCTAATGACAATATTTAATAATGAAGGAAAATATTAATGAAAACGAAGAAAGGAGTGCAGCTGTGGAGACTAGTTTGTGTTTGAAGGTTGGCTTTTTGTTCTTGGTTTCTCGGATCTTGGTTCTCTCTCTCTAATCCCATTTCTACTTCTCTTTTTCTCTCCAATTTACATGAGAATGAGGATGCCATGTGCATGTTTATCTCATCAGTGAAAAGCCAAAGCTTTTGATTCTCTTTACCTTTACAACTCCCATTTACCAAATCAACATTACATTCATATATCATAACCCATTCCTTCCCATCCCATCTCATATCTACGATGTTGATCTTCCATTTCTGAGTTCCTCTGATCTACCCATACTCAACATACTTGCTGTTTTCATCACTGCAGACTCAAAGGTAAAATCTTTACTTTTTACATCACTGTTCTCCCTTGCTTTGCTCTCTTATACGTTGATTAGCTTTTCAACATAGCATAGGTTTATCCTAGTTTTCATAATTTACCTTTAAGAGCATTGAATTGAATTGAATTGAATTTAATTGTTTATTTTGTTTGCCTCTGTTTCTAGGGTTACCATTTTTGCATTTTATAATTACTACTACTAGGGTTTTGGAGTGATTCAACTGGACAATCTTTATGGATAAAGACAAATCCCCTGGTCATGGTGGAGGTCTCCCACCTCCCTCAGGCCGTTATTCCGGTTACTCACCCACTGCAACCCCCTTTAATGTGAGATCAGAGCCATCCTCATCATCACCTTCATCATATCTTCCATTGGTTCCCGCTACTACCTTGGAATCTGCTAGCTTTATTCATGATATTAGCAGAATGCCTGAAAATCCCCCTAGAAATAGAGGCCATCGACGTGCTCATTCTGAGATTCTTGCACTACCGGATGATATTAGCTTTGACAGTGACCTTGGTGTTGTTGGAGGTGCTGATGGGCCCTCTTTCTCTGACGAGACCGAGGAAGACTTACTATCCATGTACCTTGATATGGATAAATTCAATTCGTCATCTGCTACATCGGCTTTTCAAATCGGTGAGCCATCTACTGCTGCTGCAGCATCGGCCTCTTCTGCAGACAACACTGTTGTTGGTACTAATGAAAGGCCTAGAATTAGGCACCAACATAGCCAGTCCATGGATGGATCAACAACCATCAAAGCTGAGATGCTAGTCTCAGGTTCAGAAGACATCGCTGCTGCTGATTCCAAAAAAGCAATATCAGCTGCTAAGCTTTCAGAGCTCGCCTTAATTGATCCCAAGCGTGCTAAAAGGTATCATTTGTGGACAAACCCTTCTTCTTTTGCCGTTATATTTAGATTTTGGATTCATGTGCCAACAAGGGAACTGACATGTAATTTGTTTAGTATTTCTGAATTTATATAATTATTTGTAAAGTAACCTTGCCTGCTGACCCCTACATTTTCTGCATGATATTTGCCTCCTAAAGTTATTTTTTGCTTTATTTCTCATTCATAATTGTGGTAACATATCTCTTTTAAATGGTTTGTTTAGCATGGTATTTGACTGTATCTATACATATTCTTGAATCCATTGCATAGACATCACCTTATTTCTAGAACTCCAGCAAAAACTGCAGCTTTGGGGGAGAATTAGGTCAAAGACTCCAGCTAAAACTGTAGCATGGTATTTTTGAATTCTTTTCTACTGAAAAATGCTCAGGAAATTGTGGTATGACTGGTGAATATATTAATACTTGAATTCCTATCTATTTTAAGAAAATACCTCGTTAGGAAAGTAGTAAACAGTATAAAGTCACGATAAAACTTGATTACTAGAAAAAATATCTTGTAGAATATTCCTAACTCTTGTAATATCCCACTTGAAGTTCTAGCATCATTATTGTAGAATTACCTTAAATAAATAAAATGCTTATAACTGTCACCCTTTGTCTTACATCATTTTAATGACATTACTTAGGTAGCGTTTGGCACACGAAGAGAACAAGACGGAACATGAATAGGAAGTTATATTATGTTCTGTTCTCTTTGGTTCCATCCCTTTTAGTGGAAGCAAAATGTTCTACTTTCTAGTCTCGTGCTATTCTGTTCCATTTATAAAATACACCAAACATATTGCAGAACCCATATGTTCTATTCCATCCTATTCTGACATGTCTACCAAATGCTACCTTAGTTTTAAGGACAAATTAAGAATTATGCACACTGGGCATTATTGTGATATAAGTCTATTATTTCATGCATCATTTCATTGGTGATACTAGGTTTTTAAATCCTTTGTTGTGATTGATATTTATGTGCATTTGCCTTCTTTAATACGGCTTAGAAATTCTTTTTAAGTAAAACATACTAGAATTTGTTAAGGCAGGCACAAATAAACTCAGTATATTAGAGTAAATACTTAAGGGGAGGGAACAAGTTTGTTAGAAGCCACTAGAAGTGAAGTGCCAAAAAGTATTATCTATTAAAAGATATATGTGAAAATTAAACCCACTTTTCGTCATTGGTAGACTTCTTGCCATTGTTCTCATTGCTTTTGAGTCTGTTAAGCTATTGGCAGTCTGATGCTGTAAGTGTTTACACTAGGTTGGTCTGTTGGTTAGATTCGACTGATATACCTATGGCATTGCTTCATGCTGCCTGGCAATTACATTACTCTAACTGTCTAACACTATTGTGGTTTAAGTTGTTGAATTTAGTGGCATCTATCACTGTCCTTTCTTGTTGGCAATAATTATGATGGGCTGTAATATAGTCTTGGAAGTACTGACACAGTTACTTTGTGAAAAAAATTGTGGGTGTCAGCTATTTTGTTCCCACTTTCCCATTTTCTGCCTTCTTGCTCCTTTGCCCACCTTGCATGGGGTTGTTGATGAGTATTTTAGAATCAATTGCTTGGATGGAATGCCTTCCTTAGCAGGAACCATCTGTTGAGTGTTCACCTATCTGTTGTAGTAATTAACATCCCTGCCTGTCTATATTTGGCATTTCTATGTTATAGTCTGTTGGATACCCTTTGTTCTCACCTATATTTTAAAATTGGAGGGTGTGCTGCCTATATGTTTTACTTTCTTTTTTTAAAAAACTTAAAACTGTGACTAATATTACATAGTTGTGTGTAAAAGGATATGGGCAAATAGACAGTCTGCAGCAAGGTCAAAAGAAAGGAAGATGCGCTACATTTCTGAGCTTGAAAGGAAGGTGCAGACATTGCAAACAGAAGCTACATCCTTGTCTGCACAATTAACTCTCTTGCAGGTTTTGCCTTAGCTCATTATCTGCATCTTATGTTGTATAATTTTCTGTTCTAGTCTACTCCTATCAACTTGTGACTGTTGTTTAGATGTGTTTGTCCTTCTGTTCTCTCAGTGGTGTATTATTATTAAGATGTCTCCTTCTGATTGGGAAGCTAATAGGAGGGATTATAATCAGTGCATTTTGGTCTCATATGTGCAGAGAGATACAACTGGAATGTCCACTGAGAACAGTGAGTTGAAATTGCGGTTGCAAACCACGGAGCAACAAGTTCACCTGCAAGATGGTAAGCTCATTCTATTATAAATGTTTGAGGCTAGTGCTCTACCATTCTGTTCTCTTCTCTTTCTAATTCTACATTTTTTTTTTTAAAAAAATTGGCAAATTGCTAAGCCATATGATATGACCTTTGTTGATCTATTACTTTACCTTGTTTTTTGTGGAGCCAAATATTTGATTTAAATTAGATAAACTTTCTGTTAGAGCCCAGCCCAATAATGACTGTAGGAGACCCAGGGTCTATACCTGTAGGAATAAAGAAAGTATTGTACAAGTTAGTTAGTAGATTGGTAATGGTAGTGGAATAAATAGGGATGAGTTGTGACTGAAGAGGCAGTTAGTGAAATTGTAACAGATTCGTACCTAGAGCAGTTTGCTCGGTGGAGGGAACAGGTTCCTTGGAGAGGATTATCTCCTTCTGAATAGTATAGTCATTCTTTTTCTCTTTCTCTCTGTTCTTATTCTTCTCTCTATATTCAGTATTAGAGTCTAGGAGCCTGACACTTTCAATTTAATTTAACATTTGAAATTTATTTAAGTTGATGAACTAATTTGTAGTATCTTACTTTCACCTTGCATTTAAGGTTTGTGCTTTTCTTTTATGACATTTGTAAGCACTGCCCTTGGATTAGTACATTTATCATAGATAAAGGTGCATGTCCAGTGTAAAGTTGGCTGCATAGTTTTGTTGGTTGGTTTCTTGGGTTCATTTGGAATGTGCTCTACCGCCTGGAAAATGAGATTTCATGATTTTGTTTTGTATGTGTTTTAGGATTGAATCCATGAAATCAAATTTGCATGTACAAGGAGAGCTTATCCTGATTAATAGCTCTGTTATAAGAATTAATTCTTTTTTTTTACTTGTAGCATTGAACGATGCATTAAAAGAAGAAATTCAGCATTTGAAAGTACTGACTGGGCAAGCTATGCCGAATGGAGGAGGACCTATGAACTTTGCCTCATTTGGAGTGGGGCAACAATTCTATCCCAACAATCAGGCCATGCACACTCTTTTAGCTGCACAACAGCTTCAACAACTTCAAATTCATTCCCAGAAGCAG
This sequence comes from Ammopiptanthus mongolicus, assembly GCA_039655645.1. Classification (NCBI taxonomy): domain Eukaryota; kingdom Viridiplantae; phylum Streptophyta; class Magnoliopsida; order Fabales; family Fabaceae; genus Ammopiptanthus; species Ammopiptanthus mongolicus. The sequence continues at coordinate 6,722,372 of CM077346.1, forward strand.
CAGCATCAACTTCAGCAGCAACAGCACTTTCAGCAGCAGCAGCAACAGCAGCATCAGTTTCAGCAGCATCAACTACAGCCGCAGCAGCAACAGCAACAGCAACAGCAACAGCAGCAGCCGCAGCAACAGCAACAGCAACAGGAACAGTAGTATAAAAAATGGGTGATTTAAAATTTGAAAAGGAGAGGGGACTAAAACATAACGCTTTATCAGATGTAAATCATTCAGCAGCCAAGAATTTTAAGAGACTGCACATTATCTTTCTCTTCCCTATCACATTTAATTAGCTTTTGTCTCGTGTCTAGAGTTTGTTTAGGTCTTGGTCATGAGTCATGTTATATTCCTTGTTCATGAACAGCACAAATAGTCCTGGTTAGATTTTGAAAATTATGCATTGTATCTTTGCTATGTAAAATTCTTAGGCACCTCCGGTTATGGATCTGCTATGCAGATTTATGTCAAGTCTGCCATCCGTTGCTTTTGCCTGCAACTATGCCGGAATAGGTGGCCTGCTTAGATTGGTAATCAGGTCAGGTTGCCTCACGATTTCCATGGGAACTGTTCTATGTTCCCATAATGTAGCCTTTAACAACATACACTCAATTCAAATAATTGCAATGAATAAAGCCTTTGGCACTACTGACTGTTCTAACTTCTAACTCCATGCTGCCTTTGTCGAAGTAGACTCTAATTAAGCAAATGTTAATCTGTTCAGAAATTAAAAGATTTAGATTGTTATTATAAAGTGGTGTATTCAATATTTTAAAGTTATATATTTAGTTTCTCAACAAAAATTTATCTTTTATCAATTCTTTAACTAATGCCTCAAAATGCCTATTATTATGAGAAATGTTTTAAGAATATCATTTGTCAAACATTTTACAGTGTTTTTGAATGAATATTTGATAAATATGATTTTGGATGGAAATGATTTTATAGAATTGATTTTAATATAATTGAGTTTAAAGTAAAGTGATTTATGTTTGAATAATTTTATTTTGAAAGCAAGTTTGATGTAAAACTTAATGTAAATTTTTAATCCAAAAGCAGAAGTTATTCAAATATGTTTATGATAGAATCGATTTTGGATGTAAAATTGTTTTTTTTCAAACGTGTAACCAAAAATCTATTTTTTCTACTAAATCATGTTTGGCAGGTGCAAAAACACTTTTGGAATCTCTAGAAGTGAAATCAAACACACACTTAGGAAATAACTTAAAGCTTGGGTTGAACTTTTAGGCATTCTGAACGAGGTGAAGTCAGAGAAAATAATATAAACTAACCAATATCATGTGAATTGTGCTTTTATTATTTTATTATTTATTTAAATATTTTTTATTTACTAAATGTTTTAATATTTGCATAAACTATAATTTACCTATACAACATATTGTAAGTTTCAACTTTTTGAAAATATTTAACTTTTCAAAAAGATTATATGAAAAATTATAAAGTTTATAACATTATGCTCCGAATCACCAGTGTCGCGATAGGGGCAACACCTCTACTCAGTTCACACGAGCAAACGTCCATTGGAGAAATGCATCTTGTACTAGCTAACGGTTACAGGGTTTGGCACGGTGTAAAGTATGTCTAGTGTATGCGGTGAAGGAGGCGTATTATCTATTTAAAGAGTAGCACTCTTTCACCCTGAAGGATCAAGCGCTTACCACTAGGCTAAAAACTATAGTTGTTAGTCAGGACGCAACTTTATTTCCTTAAGCCTAATAACAGTCAGCGCTATGTTTCGATATGACTATGGCCCCACCCGGGCCTCGCTAAGGTAGGATGCTGGCCCACCACCAACACACCCTACATGCCATAACCTTGATGGGCTTGTACACTACAAGCCCAAACTAGAATTAATTAATTAAATCATATTTATTTAATTAAATCTTCTCCAATTATTTGCTCTATGCGTGTGACCTATAAATTCCCATTAAATTAGCAATAATATTAAATATCATAATAATATCACATATTAATTATAATATCAAATATTTATAAAGTTTATAACATTAAAATTATAATGTTATTGTAAAAAAAAAAATAACATTAATTTTAAAAAGATAATCATTTGAATAATAATTGTAGAAAAATCAAAAATTAGTATTAGTAATTATAAATATTTTTATTTTTTTATGAATTATAAATATTTGTATTGAAAACAAAAGAATTAAATGAAAAAAATAAGTAATACAAAAAAAATGGAAAAAATAAGTAAGTATTTGTTAATTATGGTAATTAATTAGCGGATTTGGAAACTCATTTAAAAAATAAATAAAATATTACAAAAAATTACTTGAGGTAGGTTAGGCCATATGAAGCATTGAGCTCTTGAGAATATGAAATTAATTAGAGTTTAATTTTGATGTAATCTCAATTTAAAAAAAAAAAAAATTCATACTATCAATCAATCATAGATCATCCTATTTGCGACCTTTAAGGTGGTTATGATAAGAGTCTAACGTTTTTAATGATATGACAATTTATGATTGGTTGACAGTGTAATTTTTTTTATATTGATAGTGCATACCAATTAAATTCAATTAATAAATGTGTTTGTGTATATTTATAGAGTTTAATTGGTATGTACTGTTAGTGTAAAGTTTTTCACACTGTCAATCAATGAGAAATCATGGTATGACTTATGAGTGACTTTTAAGAAGATAGTTAGCATGTATTTGGATGAGCGTTTGACAAACGTAATTTTGAATAGAATTGATTTTGCAGAATTGATTTTGGTTAAAAGGAGTTGAAGGTGAAGTGATTTATGTTTGGATGCATTCATGGAAAAAGTGATTTTTATCAATTCTTGTTGTTTGGATAGTTTGGATCAAAATTGCTTTTGCGTGTGCAATTACCAAAATGGGTTTAATGTTAGAGTAAATGCCCAAATTGGTCCTTGACAAAAAATCACAATGACATTTTAGTCCTTGAGAAGTAGAAAATACAAATTTGGTCCTCAAGAATGTAAAATGCAGGTCAAATTGATCTTTTTTAGGGTAATTTTTAGGGACATTTTAGTCCCTATCAGGGACTATTTTGACCCGTATTTTACATTTTTGAGGATCAAATTTGTATTTTTCATTTCTCACGGACCAAAATGTCACCATGGTTTTTGTCGAGGACCAATTTGGATCTTTACTCTTAATGTTATATATTTATACTTCAACTAGATTTCTTTTCCATTTTATTTTTTCTATGTATATATTTATATTAACAAAATGGGTAGTGGACTTTTAACATTAGATAGAGACCATGACTCTTTTGCTGAACAAGGAAAGTTGAACAAAATAAATTTGAACAAAATAATTGTTGAATTATAGAACATACTGCTACAGGAATATTGTATTTCCTATTTCTCTATCATAGTTTGTTCAAACCACAGGAGGCAACCAAATGCATGCACTTGGTTTGATATTACAAATGTGGCAAATTGCAGTACTAACTTCATGCCAGAGCAAAACGGTTCTGATCACAATTTGCATTTATATGCTATCTACTATTATTAATTAATCTTTCTCATATAAGCAGTATTTGTTTGAAGACTTCTACTTTTCTCATATCAGTAGTATCAATCAAATACTATGATCACAAACGGATGAAATATATAATAGGCGTGTCAACATTTTCTATATCACAAGTTACAAATAGCAAGCAATCAAGTAATAAATAGACTTCGTGAGAGGGGGAATGAAGTTCTCTATATCAGAACATGCTTCCGGTCAACCATCAAAGTCACAAAGCATTTTGTCAAAAAAACCATCTAGGCAACAAACCATCAGGATGCAATAATGCTCACACTTTTATCCTCTTTCAACAATGTCAAACCACTACCTATTATTTACACCCACTCACGACACACATAGGGAGGAAGAGAAGTTAGAGCATGAGTAGATAGGTGGTAGAAATTCAACAGTTACTACTTGATACCGGGAGAAAGTCTTTGGATAGATAAATATGAGAGCATCTCCCTCGCTGGCTTAAACATCATCAATTGACTGCATCTTGTATGCCAATCTGGATCACCAATAGATGAACTAGCTATAGCATCATTGTGTGACTTACATGTCTATACAAAGTAGGGAGTTAAAAACAATAAGCATCTTATTGTACAATAACAGTAAACTCTTTTTTTTTTTTTGTTGAATTTGTAGCCTATAATAGTAAGCATGATATTACTAGTGGAAAGATTAAAGAATCTTCAATAACCCAATATCATGATTTCGATGGCATTAGTTTGTATAAAAAAAAATATCAGAATAATATCACTAGTTAGCTAGTATGGCATAGTATATAATTATGGCTTTGTTTACTCCTTAAGACACATTTTATCAAACATTTTGAAGACACTCTTTAAAGCTATTTTATATTCATGCAATGCTGAAATAGAGGAAGTTAACGATGCAATGCTGATAAGTTTGAGGAAAAATGATAAAGAATAAAACTACAACATATCTTGGGACCTCTGAGGAACAAGCAACTGAAACAGAGAAGAGCTGCGATTTCAGACAAGTTGGGAAGAATGAAGAGCGTGAGAATGGGCAAACAACAACCACAACATATAAGAGAGTAAATGAAGGGAGCAGCAGACAATATCTTCCATAACTGCGGACAGTAGGAAGGGAGTTATTGAAGGATAGAGTAGAGATTTTTACCGGTGACTTCAATAAATCTCACAATCAATTTTCAACTCAAAAGTGAAAGCTACTTTGAGTTGCTTCATGTTAGAAGCGATTTAAGAAGGAAAATCGCGTACACTTACCTGGACCCAAACATCTTCAGAGCTGGTCAAATCCGAGTTTGACCTCGACAAACGCATGTTTGAGGGTGTTGGACGTGTAACCAAACATGTACTTAGAATAAGAGTCAAATATTTTAGCTGACGTGACAATCTATAATTGGTTGATAATGTAAAAAATATTTATACTAATAATGAATATCAATTAAATTCATATTTATACGATTATAGTCCAAATAGTTATAAAAATATTAAAACTGATTATATTCAATATATAAATATAATGTAACCTTGGTTTAGGCGAAAAGAATCAACTTGTGTTGGTTCAACTGGAATGGGTTGAGCCTATTAAATACATTGACCTAAGTTCATTCCATCTTGGATTCAGTATGAAAAAAACCACTCTTTGGAAATGGTCCCGCTTAAATGCTGAGAGTACCACGACCACGAGAGATTAATGTGGAATATACTCTTGAAAAAAGAAAAAAGAAAAAAGAAAAAATAAAAAAAAAAGTGCGGCGAAAAAGAAGCGAACGAGAAAGACATGTGACTCTTTTGAGTTAGAAGGAAACACACGACACGACCCAGTAGCAGATGAAACCGTTTGGACTTGGTTCTTTCATCCATTGTTAGGTAACTCATAAACATTTGATCTCAATGCTTTGATTCTCACCTTATTATTTGTTTCTAATTCCTGTTTATTAGGTTAACTGGCAGCCACCAACTTGAATATTCTCATCTGTTTCATAAAATCGTCTTCTTTTGTTGTCCCTTTCGATTTTGCTTTTTGATGTTTCCTCTGTCATAAATAAAAATTGCCACTTTCTGCGCTTCCAACTTCCTACACTGCAAAATGATACTGTTTTCTTACCCCACTATTTGTGATTCATGCAAGACCCTATGTATGTTGATCTTAGATTAAGTTTACAGTATGTATTTGTTCATGTTACATACATGAGTTGTGGCAGAATTATTGTCGTCCTATTTCACATATAGTTCTTCATTTTACGATAGCTTGTGCATATGGTTAAATGTTATGCTATGAGTTAATAATAACTATACTGAAATAGCTTATAATTATTACTATTACAGAACAGGAGTTGATAACAAGTCCAATATGCTGGTAAGGTAACATGAGAAATGCTTGTGAAGCTTTTATGGAGCTTTAAACAGTGGCCTTCATGGAGGATAGAAATAATTGTGATGTATCTAATGGTGCTGAATTCATGGAAGGAGTGGATGAACCTGACGTAATTATGAGTGATGACTTGAATGGGGATTATGAACCTTGCGAGCCAGCATCGGGAATGTCATTTCCTTCCCAGGATGCTGTTAAATCATTTTATAGGAAGTATGCTTGCAAAAAAGGATTTGGTTTCATGGTAAGAAATTCAAGAAAAGGACGTGATGGAAAGTTAAAGTACTTTATACTATCATGTTCACCAGAGAGAAATCGTTTGTCATCAGTACCAAATACTTTGAAGACATTGCCGACAATCAGAAATAAATGTGAAGCCAGAATTACTGTTTCCTTAAAAGAAGATGGACTGTGGCATATAAAGAAAGCGGCACTTAATCACTCTCATGAACTTGGCCCTACAAAGGCAAGGATGTTCAAAGTCAACAAAAATACAAGCATGCATATGAACAGAACAATAGAAATCTATCATGAAGCCAAGGTAAGGATGGATGAGACCTTCAGACCTCTTGTTTATGATGCAGGAGGGTATGAAAGTTTATCAATTGTTGAACAAGATATAAGAAATCATGTTCAAAAGGAAAGACGTGCAATTGGCAAGAAAGGTGATAGTAAGGCTCTAATGAGTTACTTTTTAAGGATGCAGAAGCAAAATAGTAATTTCTTCTACGATATAGACTTGGATAACAATTTTCATGTGAAAAATGTATTTTGGGCAGATGCAAGAAGTAGAGCAGCATATGATTCCTTTGGGGATGTGGTTACTTTTGACACAACATATTTGATAAATAAGTATGATGTGCCATTGGTTGTGTTTATGGGTGTTAACCATCATGGGCAATCTGTTCTACTGGGATGTGGTCTACTTTCTAGTGAACACACTGAATCCTTTGTGTGGCTGTTTAAATCTTGGCTTCGTTGCATGTCAGGAAATCCTCCAAAAGGTATTGTGACTGACCAATGTAGAGCGATCCAAAATGCAATTCAGTTAGTCTTTCCAACAACTCGGCATAAGTGGTGTTTATGGCATATAATGAAAAAAATCCTTAAGATGTTCAAAATAAGAGCCGAATATAAGAATATAAAAAATGCCATGGAAAGTGCTGTTTATGATACCTTCACAAAGGCTGAATTTGAAGATCAGTGGGGCCATTTCATCAAAGAATTCAAGTTACAAGACAATGAATGGTTGAGTGGGTTGTACGATGAGCGAGATAGATGGGTTCCAATTTTCTTGAAGAAAGATTTTTGGGCAGGAATGTCTATCACTGAGCGGAGTGAAAGCATACATGCTTTCTTTGATGGATATATCAACTCAACAACTTCTCTGCATCAATTTCTTAAGCAATGTGATAATGCCCTCCATGACAAGGCAGAAAAAGAATTTGAAGCAGATTGCCGATCATTCAATACTACTATTTGTTGCGGCTCAAATTCCCTAATTGAAAAGCAATTCCAATCTTCTTACACCCATGCAAAGTTTAATGAAGTGCAAGCTGAATTTATAGCAAAAATTAATTGTTCTGGCTCTCTTAAGTGTGTTCAAGGTAGCATGTGTATTTATGATGTGTTGGGGGACATAGTAGTTGGAGGACAACTGAAGGAAGCTATTTTTGAGGTAGTATTTAATCGTGACAATCATGATGTTAGCTGCAAATGCTTGTTGTTTGAGTTTAGAGGTATTATGTGTAGACATTTGCTTACTGTGCTTGCACATGAAAGGGTGAAACAAGTGCCCTCAAAATATATTTTGCCAAGATGGAGCAAGAATATAAAATGGAGACATGTATATATTAAGAGTAGTTACGATCTGACGCAGTTGAAGCTGCAAATGCAAAGGTATGATAATTTATGCAAGGACTTTTATGAGGTTGCAGAAGTTGCTTCGGAGTTTGAGGATATTACCAATTTCCTCCAAAATAGCTTGTGTGATTTGAAAGTGAAGGTACAGTCTATGGTTGCATCAACTCAAGACCTTTGTTCTTCTACAAATAAAGAGTAGCTAGATAGGGAGGAAGAGGAAGCAGAAGAAAGATCCACCAAATAGGAGGTAAAGTCACTCTGCTGCCTTGGCTGTTCCTTTCTCTTTTGCTTCTAGGTGAAAGGGAGGGAAGAGGGATGGGAGGTAGACGGGGAGAGGGGAATGAAGAGTTTTCATTTTGGGGTTTCTGCTGAGTTTGGATTTTTGCTTTTATGCTGATGTGGCACACCACAGCAAGTGATGTAAGTATATTGGTGTGCAAATATCATTTGAAGTACAAATGTTTTCCCCCACTTATACTCTCACTGCTAGTGTGCAACTCTGGATTTTTTTACTGTTTCATGTATGATATGCAGTATAAATAAACAAACTGATTATCACTATTGAACCATCTCTTGGGCATTTAACCACTAAATTTAAACAATCCTCCAACTTGTTCTGAAAACTTTATGTTGCACTATAAGTAATTTTTCTGTGTATGCAATTTTAGCTGATTCTGCATATCAGCGACATACCTACATTTGACAAAGAATTATTCAAAATCTGAAAATCCCTTTAGAGATCAAGCTGTCGTAAATGGGCATTACTCATGTGCAGGACAACTGCAGGTCCGCAGGATGGAATGGAAGTAAACTAGAGACAGTATTTTTTATAAGATAAATAAAACAGTATTACATAGGATTGTTTGGGAAAATTAGAATTAGACATCGAGTTTATCTCTACCTAAAGAACTACGAGACTACAGATTCGGATACATAAAGGAATTATTTGGATTTCAATTTTACTCATGTCTCTTTTTTCTCAGTTAGTCCTCTCCAACCCCTTTCTATGCTCTTTAGTGTATGCGCGCTTGTTTTTTTTTTGTCAAGTCATATTTGTGCAGGCTCATGTTTCTTCTAATTATGTGTTTATTTGGTGTAAGAGCTCATATACATTCAATCTATGCAACTTTTACTGTTTTACATATTTTGGAGCCTAACTATGAATCCATCTCTACTGGTTTCCTTCATACTATTAATGATCACTTGTCTCAACAATAAGCAACTAAGAAGATGTGATCTTTGCTTTACATTTTCTCTGCAGTTCTCACGTGAACTCGTCTATCCTAATTAATTTTGGAGTTCAAACACTGTTTAGTGCATGTCGTTTTAGAACCTGTTATGATGCTATTTGAACTTAGCTAACTTAAACGGTAAGAGTGGAATTATTAGTTATTACTCTAGCTAACAAGCTCATCCAGATGGATTATTAGTTATTACTTATTACTAAGAAACTCTTATGGTGCAGTGCGGGAACTAGAAGCAGAGCTAGAAATTTAGTTTGAGGTTGCTAGACCAAACTAAATATACATAATATGAAGAAATTTTGTTTCAGGTGTATGACAAAGTTGGAGTTTTACTTGCTTCCCGGAATCGGCCCTTTTCAATTTATTTATTCTTACATTGTCAGGAAATCCTGGGAGGTCAACTACATGGTCCACGGTTCCAATTCTTGGTCCTTCTACCCAAAGCTTCATTAGCCTGTGATAATGTCATTAAGGAATGTATATGTAATGTAAGACACTTGGGCTCAACCATACTTTCATCCAATTCATTATCATTGTCGTAGTTGGGAGCTAACTCACCTAAAATTGGTGGTTCCAGTGAAGGATTGGTTTTTACAAAATTGCAGTCCATTGGGAAAAGCAAGGCCATCCAAGGCAAAGTAGCTTCTCCTTCCAATAGCCTATATATGTGCACTGCAAACAAGTTGCCATTAGCACTTAAATTTATACATACATGTATAAAATCAAATATATAAAATTTAAAAAAATGGTAATAGACTCTTCTCTGGGACTAGTTGTATCTTATGCTGATGTCTGTGAAGAAGGTGGATCCATTTTCCTGTAAATTAGCTCAAAAGCCAGTCAGTTACTAATGCTATGTTTGGATATGTTGTCAAGAAGACTTGATACATTAATATAATTATAGTAAGAGGGCTATCATGATTTTTATAATGATTCATCTCAAAATTTACCAATTTTCATAGGATTATAATATTCTTTAACATGAATTTAGACTTACATTATGTTTGGATGGATGAAGACATTAACTCATTGTTTGAGAGTTTTTTAAGTAATGGAGTAAAATAGTTAAAGAAAGAAATTCAAACCACTTCATACCACTCTAACTCTCAAATTTTCATACCCTTCAATTTGGGGGTTTGGGATGGAGTGGATAATAAAAATCACTTCATACCCTTTGTAATTCACTCTGATCCATTAATTATCATTGTGACTTCCAAACAATGGAGTGAAATCTCCCTTCACTCCCTTGTTAAAACTTACAAACAATGAAGTGAAATATCACTTTATTATTTTCTAAATCACTTCAATACTAATCATTTCATTTTATCTCACGATAACTCAAACATAGCCTTAGTAAAGGTTTTATTTTCCTAAAAGAAGAAGATGCATAAATAAATTGTACTAGAAAATCATGAGAATCAATGATTGTTAATGGATGGATGGACAAAAAGGCCAAATGCTTGCACCTTGATGTCTTCGCTTCTTGGGTGTCCTTCGGAACCAACAAGGTAATTTACCCAAAAAAATAAAAGTGATAGAGAGCAAATATATATATATATATATATATATATATATATATATATCAAAAGAAGAAAACTATACCTTTGGCAAAAATTAAGAAAAACAATAAGGAAAGCTTTTTCCTTTTGAGGTCTTCCTTCCTGATCCTGAAGCATGTCCTAAATTTGCACCACAAAACGCTAATTTCAGATCTCAATTGTGATTGCGGAGGCTCCTCATAGCTCACAGATCATCTTCTGCCTTGTACGTGAATAGGTATGTCTATGTATTTGAATTCTGAATGTAATACTACGTACACATACATAATTCATATACGTATCCCTGCATCATTACGCTATATATATAGAATGATCGATAAAGTGTTGCCATTTATCTCCCTTGGTTGCTAAATCAGCCGATTGTTGTGTGCAAAGTATAACTTTTTGGTGTTGAATTTCCATATTTTGTTAAATCATTTATGGGGTTGCTGCTGAAGAAGCAGATAAAATTCTAAATGTGGGTTCTTCAAGTCTAAGGTTGATTACATTAACATAAAATAGCTTAATTTCAATTATTGTTATCATGTGGATTACAACGGAATGAATGTGATAATACCTTCCTTTTTTAAGTATAGGAATAGGAAATAGACTCTATTTGCATTGAAGTTGGCAAGTAAATAGCACAAACAGATGTTTTTCTGTGGAAAAAGTTAAGGAATTATTACAGTTCAATTTTGGAGTGAATATTTCTTTCCTCTTTACTTGTATTTGGTAAAGCTTGTGCAGTTCCAGATGTGCATGGATAATATTTCCTTACCCTATAATTGTCTTAGCAATCATAAGTTTTGCAAATGTATTTTTATTACTATAAGCTTATATTGTCTATTACTTGGAAACAGTAAACATTATGGCCAGTCCTAGTGATCACGAGAAATCTGAATGGATAGATAGAATAAGATGTGAGGGATCCATTCCATTTCTTGAGCCAGATAACTGTTCAACTGGTTGGGCTTCACCTCCTGGAGCTGCATTCATGGTTAGAGGTCCTGAGTATTTTACAACTAAGGTTAAGATTCCTGCTGGTGATTATCTGCTCAATCCTCTTGGGTTTGATTGGATTAAAAGTTCAGTGAAAATCGGTGAGATATTGAACCATCCAAATAGTCGAGTTAGGATGGTCATAGACAATGAGTTTCCAGCTGGTGATAAGCCTTTTGTGTGGGCCTTCAATCTTCAACTCCCAACCAAGGATAACTATAGTGCTGTGGCATATTTTACAACCAAAGAGCCTATTGCTGAGGGGTCTCTAATGGACAAGTTCTTGAAAGGTGATGATGCATTCAGAAACTCAAAGCTTAAGATGATTGCCAACATTGTCAATGGTCCTTGGATTGTGAGAAAAGCTGTTGGGGAGCAAGCGATTTGCATAATTGGGCGTGCGCTTTCCTGTAAATACTGTGTGGCAGATAATTTCATAGAAGTAGATATCGATATTGGGTCTTCCATGGTTGCAACTGCAATAGTTCATTTGGCATTTGGCTATGTGACAACTTTGACTGTTGATCTGGCTTTTCTTATTGAGAGCCAAGCTGAATCAGACCTTCCAGAAAAACTCCTAGGTGCATTCAGATTTTCTAACCTCGATCCTGCTTCAGCTAGACCAATCCAGTCATCTTCTATTATGCGCACTCATAGTTTGCAAAGATCTTTATCAACAAGATTGTGGAAGTCAATAGGGCAGATTCTTTCTGGTTCTCATGAAGATGGCTCTACTTCTGCCTCACAAAATGCTAAAATTGTAGTAGATCACAAAGACAGTCAGGCTGACTTCAAGAAATGGTAAGTATCTGGAGTTGTGATCATATTTTAATATGATTACAGATGCTTTGGAAATTAATCTCACCCTCAAAATGTTCTCTTCATGTTTAGAATTTGTGCTTCTCAACTAGTACCCATAAACGTCTTTTTCCCTTTTATTTTGTTTCCCTTCATAGCACAAAAACAATTAGCATTCTGTCTTTGTTACTAATTTATCTTGCTTACAGCTTCTTATCTTTCTTTTCTGTTCTTATTTGTTCCATGAATTTTAAAACTAAAGTGAATCACATTAAAAGAGCTTGGGCATAATAGTTTATATTCAACCGGTACAGAAAACAGGTTCCCAAATATAAATCTTAGGAGTCAAAATGTCTACTGTAGTTTGTTATCCCCGGACTATATTTACTCTATGTTTTAATCTTTCGGTATTTTCTGTACTATGGTATTGTCTACAGATATACTGGAGGAATTGAAGAGGAAGGAAGTTCCATTTCAGGCGGTTATTCTTTTAACAATTTTTTTTTTATGGTAGAGTTCTTTTTTTTTGGTATGCACAAGAGTATCCCCAGTTAAAAGCCGAAGACTAATTCCTTTCGAGGCGTAGAGATTACCGAACTGAGTTTTGTCTCTCCCAACAAAGTTTTCTCCATATACACGACAGGAATCAAACCAGTGACAACATACTTAAGGAACTCAGTAATCTATCAACTGTGTTGGACCTTGTTGGTTTTTTATGGTAGATTTCGGAGAATCGGTCGCAAGACTTAATTCTTGCCTATTATGGCTATATAGAAAATTGAATGGCCTCAATTTTTTTAGCTGGATATTATATGTATATCTTTTTCAGTAAGCTAGTTTTGTAATTTTTATATTCTTGTAGTTGACAAATTAGTCTTTATTATGTAAACTGAAATCATGAAATTTGTTATTCTCAGGGGTATTCTGCGTTTGTTGGGATTTGGAATTGCCTCAACTACTTTGGCTGTATATTATATATATTTTCTTTAGTAATTCATTTTTGTAGTTTAAATATTTTTACACTTGACAAATCGATGTGGATATTATGCAAATTGAGGATCCAGCGTCTTCTGGTATATATGTATGACTTTAAGTCATTTGAGCACATATGATACAGAGGTTCCAGTTTATATGAATTGTGGACAATGCTACATCTTGTTTTCATGTTGAAACTACATTTTTTAGGGGTGGGAGATGGGGAAGGGGAAGGATTGTGTTGAAGAAAACTTTGCCTTTAGCAATCTTATGTTGTTATAGAGTCAGCTTATCATCAATTATATATCATATGATATGTGCTGCTCCTATATTCCGAGCAACGCATTATGATTATGAAGCAACCCTTCTACAGCTGAAAAGTCAGAGCAGGTCTCGTTTTATGTTTTTCCTCCAATGAATCTGAGTTCGGTCTTTATATCCTTCACAATCCCGATATATATCTTGAAATTTACTTCATTCTTGTCAACTACGAGATAAAAATTAGAATAAGCACGCTTACGTGTCCGTTTGATATAACGCAAATATGAAAATAACGCTTCCCAAATTAATTATTTTGGAAACTATGTGAAAAAAACTTTCTCCCAACGAGATTTTCAAACTTGATTTTGAAACTACTCCAAACTGTTTCACATAAAATTAATTCCTGAAAGCCAAATTGCTTCCACACCATTAAGCCAAACATATTCAAAAATAGAAAAGTGAGTTTGACGGTTCCAAAGTGGAACCAAAGTGGAACCAAACAGGCATACACCTAAATCGCATCTTTCATCTAGATATGCCCAAACATTTGAAATGCCATCACTAGCTTAATTGGTTCAGATACTTTTAGCTGTTGATTTGAGCAGCAAAATTACTTTCAAAACTAGAGACATGAGTTTGATGCCAAATAAATTACTGCTATTGAGTCTCCATGCCGGCTAATTCCTGGAATGGCAAACCGCTGGTTGTCAAGTGTCATAAACACAATGCCAAATCAATTACGGTTGTTTAGTCTCCATGCCGGCTTAATCTTTTCTTGAATATCTAGGAAATCACTGATTGTCAAATATCATAACCATAAAAAATAAAAGCTTTTCATAACTTGATCACACTGCCAAAACAGCTAGCTTTAACCATTGAAAATACATACAGATTCAATTAAAAATCCAGAATGCAATAAAAAAAAATTATGAAATTTAGTTGACTTCAAAAGTAAATTTTCATCAAAAACAACTGCCCCATTATGCAAGACTGAATGAGTTAGAAAAGATCTTTAACATGGAAGCTGGATGTTTAATGGTTAATTATCACTTGATAATGGATCTTAATTCTCATGTTATTGAATAACACGAGAGGGTCATATTAAAGAAAGAAAGACACTATTTCTTTTGAATATAACTAGTGGACCTTATATTCGATCATGGCATGTCCATGTATGATAAAATTTGTGTGTATCGCTCTCCAACATGATGGTCATATTACTTGAGACTGAGAGGATCAAAATAATTTGTCTTAATCTCTCTAACATGACCCCCTCATATTATTCAATAACATGAGAGAAACCAGATCCATCTCTCCAACATGATGGTCATGGTAGATGAGAGTATCCAATTCCCTGATTATTGAATTCCCTAATATGCATACCCCTCACCATTATGGTTGAGCAGTTACAAGCAGCAGAAATCATGAAAAAACTAAATCAGATCATTCTGTGATCATACAGTCAGTATAATATTAGAACATGTGCCAAGATTGCAGAATCAACTTCAACTCCATAAACTTGGTCAATAATTTCTATTTATCTAGCAATCAATTAGGAAATGGTAATCAATATGATCTAATCATCCATGAATGCAACAAGTGGCATCTGAGAAAAAAATGGTAGCACATTTGCAAAGAGCAGGACCACTCCATCAAACATATATATACGGCATCTGATAACATTCATTATCACGTAACTAAAGATCCAAACTGTGAAAATGGATATTGATGAAGCATTGAACAAATTCTTTATTGGAAGAATTAGAATCATATTGCTATATATATGGAGTGTGTGAAGGCAACATCTGATAAATTGGTTTAATTAGCTAGACAAGTTCAACATTGCCATTTGGCAATGCAGTCATCTGCAATGTTCTGCCATTACCTGATGCCAAAAACCGTACAGATGGTAAGGAAGGATCAGTAACAGATTCAATCTCAAGAAAGTTGAGGTCAAGTGCACCAGATCTCTTCAAACTCCAAACAAAGACAAGTCCAATCCAACCCAATAAGGAAAGTGTCCAGTAATTGTTCATCCCATGAATCAAACCCCATGCTATAGCATATCCAACAACTATTCCTGATAAATGGCCAACAAAACTCGCCTGAGGAACAATAATTGATGTGAAAACAAGCGATTCAAAGGGTGCAAAACTGATAGGAAGAGAAAGAAAACCAAAAAGATCCAACTTGGAAGAAGGTTGCTTCACAGAAAGAATTGTCATCCAGCCAAAAACAACACAGGAGTACCCAACAGCCGTCACGCGACGAAAATACTCAAGCTTGAATCTTTGAATCAATAAGTGATACATGGCCAGAACCAGCACTCCTGACAAAACAACAAGCACAAGTGTGTACTGCAAATAGTACTCAACACCAAGGCCCAAGTGGCCAAGTTGCTCTACCACCCCAAGACTCCAAAGTGCACTCATGTTAAAAACAAGATGAATAACACTTATATGGGAAAAGGCAGAGGTTATGATCCTCCAATAATGCCCTTCAATGGCAGTATCATAACTCAGACCCACATGTGAATACCCAATATTTTTCTTCTGAATGTAGAACCAAATCGCACTGCAAATTCCTATAATACAACTCGTGGCTGGTTTTTCCAAGATCTCATAAAACAAAGGCTTCCCCATTTCCCAAAACTCCTTCTATACTTGTGCAGTTCCAAGATTAAAACTTGAACACGATGGTGATTGATTTCACAATCAAACAGGGTAACAGAGTCTATTAAATCCAATGATCCCAAAATCAAGGGTTTTTATTTGAGGGGGAGGGGATCTCAGGAATTATTATTGAGACCCCACAGAATGCAAAATTTAGGAACCCGTAATAAGTATAGAAGCAGGAATCTACCTCGAAAAGGGGATTGCGGGAGAAGCAAACGAGAAAGATTGTTTCTTTATTGTTGGGAGAAGGAAAACGGTGAAGAAGAAATATTATTAAAGGGGTTTTCTATTGAGATGGATGCAACAGAGATGAATGATTGATTGATAAGGAAGAATGGGGGTTTTGTTTTGTGAGAAATGAAGAAAATAATGACCTTGGAGCTGCTAGACGATTCCAGTTCTTGGGCCTTCGCTTTGTACACAACACAAATAGTTAACACCGACGGTGTCTCTGACTATGAATTTACGATCCATCTCTTTACACAAATACAAATAATGTTTCTTTACCAATGTTTAGACATATTATCTACGTCAATTTCAATCAATAAAAAAAATATGTTAAAAAATAAATATTAAAAAATATATTCTCATATTTCTTTACTGTATATGTATTATAATAATAATTATAACGGCTTGCAAGGAACCGAAGAAAATAATTTTTGCTGACAAGTGATATTGAAATTGTATATTTAATAGATAAATGAGTAATATTTTTAATATTTTAATAAAAATTCATTGTTTGTCTTATGGTTAGCAAAATGGGCCGGGTAACCCATTATGTCACCTTTGTTGAATTGGATTGAGATGACCCAAAAGCATAATCCAAATCCAATCTAAACTCGTCATAATTAACTTTAGATTGAAAAAAGTTATTAGGATGAATGAGGCCTTAAACATTCTTAAACATTTTTTTTTTAATTGAAACATTCTTAAACTTAAGAGTAAACAAATATGTGATCTATTTAATAGAGAATTATGTATTTAAATCTTAGTTATATCAATTTATTAAGGTTAGGCTAGACTAAAGAGATCAATTAATCAAAGGTGCTTGCCAACTAACTTATACATTGTCTAACTATAATATTAAATTTTATATTTTAAATGATATTAAGATGTCATACTTATTGTTTTGATATGATTAGTGATTAGCCGAGTGATTGGTAACTAGCATAAGTTACTTCCCTTGTTTTGGTGATACATTGGGAATGTGGCTCCATCTCTTAGTTATCAGGTTATTAGGCTACTTCAGAAAGCGCCTAATTTGAAAAGTGAAATAAGGTGTTAAATTTGTATCAAAGTAAAATAAAGTAGAAGCGATAAAAATAAAGTAAAAATAAATGTAAAAAATTTGCATTTGATTGATTGGATGTGTGTCAAAAATTGACCAGACAAGTTCACTTTTATATCCTTAATACCACCCGATTAACCTAGCAACTACACTACCACATGTGTCATGTCCTTAACCCATTAATTCATATTTTACATCATGTTAGATCATGACTAACAACAATAATATAGATAGTTGTCTTGTTTATCTTGGCTAAGTGACTAAATCCTTATCAAATGACCATCCACATCCCTATATTCACAAAAATGGATCTTTAATCATGTTCTTTGACCTAGTCTGTTGAGTCTCCAAATGTCTGATGTGCATTTACCTTAGTTTTGATGAGATTAAAACAGTTATTCAATGATTTAATTGAACCCGTCTGTGGTATTTAACTCGTCTACTTAGTGTGCAGATTATAACATTAAGCGTCTATATGAACTGTTCACTCGTCTGAACTTAGATAAGTTCACACGTCTGAACTAACTAAAGTTCACTCGTCTGAACTAAGATAAGTTCACTCGTCTGAACTAGCTAAGGTTCACTCGTCTGAACTAAGAGAAGTTCACTCGTCTAATGAAGTCTTCAACTGTCTGATCAAAGGAAGACTCACCCGTCTAAAAGACTTTGCAAGTGATGCCATCTCTTTGTTAAAGGGTCAACCCGTCTAATGAAGCTACTCATTCGTCTAAAGACTAACGTTAAAGAATACATTGGATGAAATCTGTCTCGACCCCGATAAAGAACTTCAACAAAGTGCTTTGCCTGAACACAACTGCATGTTACACCAAAAGGGAAAGTCTTCCCTCTGCAAACAAAAAGCATGTATACAGACCTGCTGAGAACAAAGGTATATCAGAAGTCTGCATCACTCTGATGAAAGAGAACAAGCGAAGTTCCCTATGCTTTAATGGCTGATCAGAATGACTCTATTGCATTTATTGAAGATCTGCAAGAAGCCAAATACTTCAGACTTTGTGTCCAACGGCTTTAAATTTTTGAAGCCTATTTAATGAAGAAGACTTTGAAGATTCCGTAAGACGAGAGAACGATCAAAGCAATCAAGAGCAATTACTCTGTGCATTTATATCTTCATTCTTTCATTATTTATTCTTCAATCATTTGAAGTTAATACGCAGTCTTTTAGAACTTCACATTTAATACACTCGTCTGAGTGCTTGTGAAAGACTTGCAAATTGTAATCTTTTTACAACTTCTCCCAAACAAACCCGTCTGAGCCTGAAGAGGCTAAGTGTGCAAATAATACTTGTCTGGAGCCTGGAGAGGTTAGGTGTGAAAACAATACTCGTCTGGAGCCTGGAGAGGCTAGGTGTGAAAACAATACTCGTCTGGAGCCTGAAGAGGCTAGGTGTGAAAATAATACCTGTCTGTCCTGTAACCTAAATCAGTTATAGTGAGAAAACTTGGTGCTGCCAAGGACTGGACGTAGCCTCATTGTTAAGGGGTGAACCAGGATAAAACTTGCTGAGTGATCTCTCTTTCCCTTAACTCTTTAATTTGACTTTGTGTCTTAACTATCATCTAACTAAAGGGGTTTA
This sequence comes from Ammopiptanthus mongolicus, assembly GCA_039655645.1. Taxonomy (NCBI): domain Eukaryota; kingdom Viridiplantae; phylum Streptophyta; class Magnoliopsida; order Fabales; family Fabaceae; genus Ammopiptanthus; species Ammopiptanthus mongolicus. The sequence continues at coordinate 6,741,493 of CM077346.1, forward strand.
TAATTGTGTTTATCAAAACTTTTCTTATCTTGCATGATTGTGTGTTTTCTGTGAAAATCTTCAAACGAGTTATCAGTCTGATTGACCTGTTTGTGTTTACTCGTCTATTACAACCCGTCTGTGCTTGCGAAAAAGTTTCTATATTCCGCATAAATTTGTCAAACACCATTCAACCCCCTTTCTAGTGTTTGCATCTGTCTATTTCATAGTCAACTCATAAACAGCTTGGATATGTTTGATACTTCAGTCATGCATCCTTATTTGATCTCTCTAAAACAGCATGTAATCTGCTATTAAAGTTTGATGTTCATCTGTGGCACTGGAGAAGTGGCTTTCTCTAATCTAAACTATGTGAGGGATTTCCAAAGTGTCGGCTTTCACGTCGTTCAATGATACTGAGATTTCATGTGTAAGTTATGTACGCTCCTTCTAATGAATATTTGGTTCAAAGTTTGTCTACCATTTTATTCGGGACGAGTGAAACCCATTTCTTACTAAGCAAATGTTCGAATCCTCGAGAGACCTTCGTTTGAAAGCATGCGATTTCAGGAATAATGGGATTTGAGTTTATTTTGAAAATGGTGGGGGATTGTGAGGGATTTCCAAAATATGAAAGTCCTAAAACACACAAGAGGAAATGTGTCTCTTTATGAGTTTAAAATCCTTCCTAATAGGTATGTTATATCATGAGCGTATGTATCTATACATTAAATGATATATGCATGAAAGGTTGCATTCCTTCTTTCAATTCATGAAAGGTTGTTTCCCTTCACCAAGTGGCATGAGTTGGTCTATAAATAGAACCACTCTGTATGTAGAAAAGGTTGACGAAATTGTTAAGTCTTATCCATTCCAAATCACCTTCTTTTCTCCCTTATGCGCAGAGAGAGTTAAAGAGACTATTGTTCTGTAAACTGTCATTGACGATACGCTTGGTTTAGGATGTGCAAACCAAATCAAGGTTGCTCCATTATATTCTAAAGGGGATTCGCTGTAAATACCTGTTGCATCCAATCTAGATAGAGATTGGTGGGGGCGAATCAAACCTAAAGTCTAGTGTCCTCACACGCCTTGGAGATTGCGCATTTTCTTTGTCTTCTCTTCTTTGTTGCAGAACCACACCCCTTTTTCTAACAAACTATTCTAAACTATATAATATAAAGAAACAAAATTAATTGAAATGTGATTGAATACATTAGCCAGAATCAGCTACTGGAAGATCAAAGGCGTAGCTAACAGTACCACCTCTTCTATTCCATGTCTTGATAGCTCTGAAAGCAAACGTACCATGGCTGCAGTACTAGCGGGACTAGTTGGTGATTCTTATGAAGGGGGGAAGATGTAAGACGAAAACAAGACAAGAAAACACACATAGCCAGCCAGCCTCAAAGATATTCATTTTAGGAGGTTCGGCTTTTGTCAAAGTCACTAGGCAATGATAAAAGGGGTGGGTGTAGGAATCTAAACCTCTGCCTTGATCACGGATGGACTTTTGGTACTGCACATAAAATGGAAATCTGTTGTCTCAAAAAATGGTGTCTCGGTGTCACCTACCAGTCAAATGTTGAGAATGAACATAAATATTAATAAGTTGTGATTTTGTTTTCTTATGTATCAAACTGTTATTGGTAGGCGACAAAAAATTATGATAGAAGATCTTTTGGAAATACTTTGAATGGAACGATGAAACGATTATATGTAGTGTTAGGGAAGAAGATAGATACACATAGATGAGCAAGATATGGAGCTAAGGTCAATTGCGGGATCTCTTCTTTTTTGCAAACATCAACTCTGCTGATTGTGAGTTTGAATTGATGGCAAGCCTGAGTTTCCAATATCAGCTAACAAGATGGAAGAACCACGATTGTTGTCAATGCTATCATAGCTTTGTTTAATAGGTATTACTAACCAGGCTTACGGAACTAATTAAAGAATAAAAAATGGATATTTTATATTGAAAAATATAAATTTTAAATAAAAAATTTATTTTTAATTCTGTAATCAGTGTGGTAATAGCATTGGTTTAGCATTTACCTTGTTTAGTTGTTTCAATTTCTATCTCAACCTAAATCTTATTTCACTGCTCAGATAAAATCGCCACCAGATACAAAGAACTTGTATACTGAAAATATATGGAAGGTTAAAGAGAGTAAAATTACAGAGTCTATTAGCATTGAAACATGTTCCAAGTGCTGCAAAATATCCCAAGAGACTCGATACTAATTCTATATTTTCTGATTGTGTGTATGAGACGTGTTAAACAATGGGAGCTAGGTTATCTTTGGAACATACAATGACTATAGTATATACGTATGTCATTATGTAAAATGAAATTGTTTTCTTTCAAGTTTCTAATTAATTTTGGTTTTTCCCACACTCCTCTACTCTAACTCAAAGGGTGTTTTATAATAGGTTGCCTTGGTGTTGCCCTGTTGTGATGTTGTCCATCTCAATTCACAAGAAACAAAGCAATTCTCAAACAAAATCGTCCATATGAGTACAATACAGGACAACCTTCTGTATCATCGTTAAAATTCATCAATAAAAGTCCAGTTTATATGTAGTGTTGAAGCTTCTGTCCTCAAAATTTTGGGTTAAGCTCGTCACTGATGTACCACTATATCACAAATCACAACCAATGTATAATTCAATTTTGTAAATTTTGGTGAACAAGTTCTGATATATATAGAGAGAAAAAAAAAAAAAAATAGACAGCAGACAACTATTGACTTTCCCCATTCCCGAAGGAAAAACCCCAATCAAAGTTTTGGGCTCATAAGTTAACTAATTAAAAGAAAAACACTGATAAAGACTCTATAGGGGAACAAGAACAATATGCCAACTAAAGAATTAATATTTCTTCACATCAAACTTTAAGGATTAGTTAATCTTGGTTGCAACAAAGCAACCAACCTCAACACATTTATTTCGTCTATGGTTTAACCACTCAACTAAACGTATTAAAGCAATCAAAATGATCTGCTTATATTTAAATCATTTTGCAGCAGCCAGTGTCCCCTCATTCCGACTCCCACATATTTGATGCTCTAATTGTTCTTATATTAGTACTTCTTAATTAGTCTTTCGTAATGCGAAATTCAAAAGTTCGTCCTATTTTCATGTCCAAGTACTGCTCCGATTCACGTTCAGATAACTCCCTCCAACTAACACCTAACATGCAACTTGATCATGGAGGGTGGTCTAGGCGGGGACGCGATTTTTGGTATGCAAGGCGGGCATTTCTGAACAGTTACCATTTGAATTTGGAAAGAAACAATAATGGTAGCTTCAAGGAGAAGTTGAAGAAGTCAGTGAAGGGGATCAGTGAAGCTGCCATGGGAGTTGTTTTGGGCATGCGGCGAGGGATGCACGAGAGAAGGCTTGGGATAAGGGCTTATAGGGTCACAATGACTTTACCAACTCTTTTTCTTGTTACCATGAGATGTTTTATGCCATGGTTGCACAAAAGGGAGATTATAATGTAACAAGTAACAACATATCAAGTATAATGGTTGCTTAGGAAAAATAAGTATCAACCTGCGCGCTTGAGAATAATTAGTTCTGCATGCAGATCATTAACTCCTTAATTAACAAATTAAGAATCTGCTGCCTATGGCTATGACAGAGTTGTGAGATTATGGTTTATCTTAAGCTGCCTAGGCACCCCTCAGACTCATTATATCCGATCCAACAAAATAACGCTTTCTCTCTTCACCCATAGAAACACATCACGCCCTTGTAAAAGAAATCCAATGCATAGCTTTGGGTACTTACCCAATCCGAATTCGACCTTCACACTCATATGTCAAAATATCTCTTAGGGTTTGTTTGATTTATAAATGAAAATGAGAGGAAAGAAAGATAAAAAAAAAAAGGTAGAAGAAAAGCAAGAGACTAGAAAGTGAGATGATTTTTGGTTGTTTGGTTAGAGTGAAGGTGCCTTCTATGTTGCACCTTTATAGAAATGGTGCACCATGCACCTTATAATTTTGGGCAATTTAAATCATTAAATGTGTCATTTGTCATTAGTTGAAAAGTCAACACTTTTTACTTTAATTTTAAACTAGTCAAAGAGCAGTCCATAGTTTATGTATTTGCACTTCAAGTCTTTGTAATTTTTTATTTCCAAAATCAATTTATTAAACTTTTTTTGGGTAACAAAATCAATTTATTAATTTTAACAAATATAAAATTATATTTTTTTATCAATTGTTTATGCTCTTTTTATTAAAGTTACTGAAACCTACCCATTAACCCCACTACCTAATGAATGACTCAGGTTAATTATCAAAAAAATATATGAGGAACCAAAATTATTTTTGGTGAAAATATGAAAATAAGAGGGACTAAAGTGCAAATACAAATTGTCATATAGATTTGACCCAAAAATATGTTTGATCGATCAATTTTTCAAAGGGAAAAAATGTTGTCTATGTGATATTTTCATTGGCCGAAATTGAAGTAACTTTAAAGAAAACCATGCTCTTGATTTTTTAGGGTGCAACTTAGGCTACACCTAGAGTGAAAGTGGAAGAAAAGAAAGGTAGAAAAAAAATTTCTTCCCTGGTTTGATTGAATAAAAAGTGAGAGAAAAGATAAATGTATGTTTGTAAAATCCCAAAATTAACTTAAAGTAAAAATTGAATAAGATAAAGTTAATAAAAATATAAAATATATTCTTAATAATGAAGAAAAAAAACAATCAGTCATAACAGGATATATATATTTTTCAAAATATTAATGAATTTAATTTATTCCTTCAATTAAATTTAAAATAAAATTAAGAATATTACAATTAAAAAGAGTTAAAATTGTAATTTTCAAAGTCAGCCACCCCTTTCACTTGGTTTCTCCCCAAATTGAGAAGATTGGATATGTATGTGGGGCCATCTGTAATTTTTCTTTCCTTCATATATCGGATAAAGAGTATCTACCTTATGTATTTTAATTTTTAACCACATTATCATCGTATCATAACCATATCATCGTCACATTACATTGCATTATCAAGTCTTTCAGTTTACAATCATCACTCTTTTTTCCTTATTCCTAAAACTAAACCTAAGGGGATGTATTAAATTGAGATTTTAAAAGATTATTTTGATATAAAAAAGTCTTGTGAATTTTAATGGACTATGTAGGAATATAATGACTTATAAGATTTTTTTTAAAGACTTTTGTAATCAAGATCTTATTGTTTGGATTTTAATGAATTTATAAGATTTGGAAGGATTATATAGAGTTATAAGATTTGAAAGCAACACATAGTGGAGAATAAATCATAATTTATAAATCATATTCTATTTCTGTAGTGGAGAATAAACACATAAACTCTAATTACAATATTGCATAGCAAATTCAATTTTATAGTAGAGAAGACAACATATTCACATGTTTTTGTTCACATGTTATTGTATTTATATAGTGAAAAAGGAAATTGTGAACTTCAAAAAATAAAATTACTTTTTTTTCATAATGTCATAAATACTATATTCTATACTTTTATTGCTTGTTGTTATTGATATATGTTAGTTATCAAGAGTATATAAATTTGATGTATCAATATTTGCAAATCAGTTTTACTCTATACTTAGGTAGCATTTGACCCAACTTTTTTTGGGGCTTAAAAACTATTTTAAAGTTAAAGTTAAAAATAAGTGTCTTAAAAACATATTTTGTACAGTTTATTTATCTTGGAAAAAGCTTTTTTTTCCCTAGAAAAACAGTTGTTTCGGAATTATTCTAATAAAAAAAAATTATAGAAAAAAGTGATTTTGAAGAAAGCTAAAAATTTTAAGCTTGTTTGAAAAAAAATACTTTTGATCATTTTGAAACCAATCATATTTTCCCATTTTACCCTATATAACTAACTATCAAACAAATATTATTATTATTATTATTATTATTATTATTATTATTTTATACAAACAACTTTATATTTATTTATTTTGTAATTTATTATATAAAAGTATTTTTTTACACCATCCAAACAAAATAGATTATCTTAAAATTGCTTTTTAACAAGTATACCCAAACAAAAACTAATTCTCATTATAATCGATTAATACAATAAATATATAATCGAATATTGAAGTAAAATATCTTGAAATCGTTTTGTTTGGTAATTTATGTTGGGTTGAACGACAACCATGGGGGAAAGAGAGAGGGAGGGAGGGAAAGTGGAGGGAGGGAGGAAGGGAAGAAGGGAGAGGGGGAGAAGGGAGAGAAATAGAGGGAAGGAGGAGAAAGAAATGTTAAGGCATAAACTGAAGAGAAATAAGGATTGAGAATCCTGAGAAATCTCATGTGTTAGGGTGAGACTTTTTATTACTAAAAAATAACTAAAAAGTCACAAAAAATCCCTCAAAATCCACCTTAGAAAACAATCAATCGAAATCAGAAAGTTTTTTAATACTATAAGACCTTTTGTTACTTGTAAAAAATCTTGATTGAGAATACCACTAGATTTGGATTCCCTCTTTAAAAAATCTTAATGGTCTTGATTGAATACCACAAAACTTATTTAGATTATTTAAAAGTCATGATTGAATACCACAAGACTTTTTTTTTCATAAAAAAGGCTTTTAAAATCCTTTAAAATCTCAATCCAATATACCCCGGTTAATTTTTTCAACATGCTATCAAAGCTATGGTACCCATCTTGAGGAGAGTTTCACATTTTCGCTGTGTAAAGTTAATGCTACTCATTAGAATCGTTACTTATCATTGGAAAAACAAATCTATTTTTGTTGTTTTGTTCATTATTCTGTTATGCCTGTTATGCATTTATGATATGGATCTCCATTCAGTTTTGTTTGATCCTCATGCCTTTGGTTTCCTTATCCTTGTCCATTTATGTCCTCCAATATATGTTTCTCCGATTAGTTCTTCTTGATATACATCTCCGATTAGTCCCTCTTGATCCACATGCCTCCGATCAATTCCACCTAATTCTCGTGTCTTCAATTAGTTCCGCCTAATTCACGTGCTTCCAATTAGTTCTGCCTAATATGACATGAAATATATTGGCTTCATGCGTGATGCTATTCATCTCATCCCCATTGGCACTTTAAACCAACCATCTAATCTGCTCACCAAAGCTCACCGTCATGGGTGTTTCTGTACCTTCATTTTCTAAACTCGAGTTGGTTTCTTCAACAAGTACTTGAGTTTGAGGGGATGTTACGCTATGATATTTAATAAAGAATATCTGCTTTGTTTCTATATAATAATAAAGAATATGTGCGTTGATTATATAGTTATTTGCATTTATATTAGGATTATTCTTGTTTTTAAGTGTACTTATTACGAGATTCAATTTGTAAATAACTCGGTCCTATAAATAGGACCTATCTCATGTACTTTTACCACATTATCATCACATTACATCGCATCATATCACTTATTTCAATAATATATTTAGGTTACCGTCATCAATTATTTTTCTTTATTCCCTCACATTAAACCTAACTTCTTCAACACACCCTATCCATTTTATTCGCACAATATATGAGGTTTTATCAATATATTTCTCATACTCTAAGTTACTTATGCTAAAGTGTTTCAAATGTGTCCCACCCGCCTATCGTATTGACCGACCTAGGAGGCGCTCCGACGTACACACCCAAACCACCTAGAGGACTACCGACAGGGAAAGGACAGAACATTGTCCGAGTTACCTAATTTATCTTAAACGATGCAACAAAAACAATAATCTTTTGGCGGAAAATGAATAGTTTGCTACTTGTTCTGGATATTTCCTATGGGCCCACTTACTCCCTCTGTAAAAGGGACCTTGGACTATTGAGTGGGAGGGGGCAACCTTAAGGTCACTTTTGACCCGACAACTACTCACTTCCAACCCTCTAGCTCCTCTGAAACATCAGGGACTCACTCCCTAGAGTAAAGACATATGAGTGCAGGCTCCAAGGGAGAACTTGGCACCCTTATCATATGCTCTCACCCCTTCCCCCAAAGATAACTACGTATGGCTCTGACTTCCCCTTTGGAATACGTAGGACCGGAGGTCCCTCTCCGTCGAGCCCAATACCGAGGGATCCCCTTTTATGTGTCATGATAAGCCATGAGCCTTTTGACCAGAGTTCAAACCAACAACTTGGAACGCGAAGATGGAGTTCTACTCAACTTGGAGCATTTTTTGTACACTCTATGCATTTTTGTGATTTGGTCTGGGCCCTTTTGAACCAGGCCAGAACATTACTTATCGGGTGTGATTAGTGATTTTTTAAGGTATTGTTTGGTGTGTGGGTGGAACAAGATGAAACAATATGTTTATTCTGTTCCCTTTAATTCAACTTCTTTTAATATAACCAAAATATTTTACTCTTTTAATCTCATATACTATTTTATTTTATTTATAAAACACAACAAACATAGAATAAAGATCATATATTATTTATTTTTGTCCCATTTTGACACCATTACGGGTAGGGGTTGATAGGAAGACCCACGAACCCGCGAACCCGGCCTAACCTGAAAAATCCGATTCGGTTTGGGTGTGTTGGTTTGGTTCCTACACATTGAGGCCCGTAGACCTCAGTTCGGGTATCAGGTTTGTCGCTTGTCAAACCATGTATCCTGACCTGGACTGATCCTCATCAGTCATCACTCAGCAGCGCTCCTCCAACGGTGGCGGCGGCGCTCGTTCTCTCTTCTCGCAGAAGAAGAAGAAGAAGAAGCCTGGGCCATGGGTGGGTAGCGGAGAGAATAAGAGAGTAGAAAATAGCTTTGTAATGTTTCGAGAAGAAGAGTAGTGGACTAGCGACGCGGGGGTGGGTAGAGGGACAAACAAAGTAGGGTTAATATTGTTTTTAATGGGTTTTTTTTTTTATTGTTTTCATTTTTTTAATAATGGCAGCGCAAGCCAGGGGGTGGGTAGAGGGACAGGCAAAGTAGCATTCATATTGTTTTAAATGGGATTTTTTTTTTTAAAATAGCTTTCATTATTTTAATAATAAACTTGAAACCCGACCCGACTCAACCCGAATGTGCTCGGGTTGGATCGGTTCAGGTTATACACATATTTTCCCCTCAACCCGACCCGGATCGACCCGATCAACATTGAACGGTTCGATTTCAATTTTCCCCTCAACCTGACCCGATGCCACCCCTAGTTACGGCTTTACCATGCACGCTACCTAAATTTCAAGCTTTTGTTTTGGTTGAGAGTTCGACCTACAAAAGCAAGATACATTGACAACTCAAAAGTGATAGTTAATAGCAAACCAACGCGATTAGTTCCAACCACCATTCTATTCTTATTCTATATTTGGGTTTGACTAACAGGGGGGAGAAATTCTCCAAATTGGGGGATTACTATTAAGGTTTGGAATTAGTTTACAATAAACTTTATTTAACTTAGGTAATAAATAGTTTTAAAAATATTAAAATTGTGTGCTTAAAATATACTTTTTATGTTTCATTATATATGTAGCTTTAGATAAAAAATTGTTCATTTTATCTATTATTTTAGAAAATTAAGAAACATTAATTATTTTTTATAATATTATCTTTGTCTTTTTCATCTCTACCAAATCGAATGAAAGAATGTTGATAAAGTGAGAGGAATTTAGTCAAATATGATTATATTTTTCGAAAGTGATGATCTTGAATATTTTTTAAAAAAAACTTGTATAAGAACTTTAAACAACATGCATTATACAATAAATGAAGTATAAAATAAAAAAGTATTTTTTTATCTAAAAGTTTAGATTATGGGAAGACACACCCCCTTACAAGGTCAGAGAAGACTACCAACTTCAGTGAGAATTTATAGTGAAATTTACATATCGCTTACCAATTAGAAAAATCTGATAATCGAACCCAAGACATATCAAATGTGAGTGAAAGACTTGATCAGATGTGTCAATCCCTGTTGATATAAAATAAAATAAAAATGTATGATTTTATTTTTAAAACTATATTGAACAAATTCAGACATTTTAACAAAATAAATGTATAAAAAAATTGTTGGCTTTGTTTAGTAAATATTAGTTTATAAGGGGATGAGTTTATAGCTGATAGCGAATGAACTAATTGATAGTGGATAGTGAATAAATTAGGTTATAGATTGGAGTGTTTGATAAAATTAACAATTGAACTAGTTGATAAATATAAAATGAAATAAAAAAATATTTTTATATGTTTTTTTACACACACACACACACATATATATATATATATATATATATACATATAGATTATTTTTCTAAAATATTTATCACTTTTAATACTTGAATTTATTTTAAATTATCTATCAATTGTTTATATACTATTTTACGTGAGACCTGAGATGAAAATATCAGGATTATAATAAATTATTGTGAAGAGATGATATAAAGGACAAATTTAAGTAAATTAGTATGGATATAAATGGAAAAAAAATAATACGCTATAAGTTATAAGCTCAGATGCTATTTGAAGTAGAATCTGAAAAAAAATGTTATATGCTAGTAAAAAAATATAAGCTAGTGAATGTTTACCAAATGAGACTATAAACTCATTTGCTATAAGCTATCCATTATAAATCAGTGGATTGACCTTATCAACCTGAACATTTATATTTTTTAATAATATTTCTATTATCATGTAGGTAAATATTTAAGGTTTTTTAGTATATAAAAGTTTCATGTGTGTGAATCCAAGAGTGTATACAAACATTATTATTGTTAGGGTCTTACTGGTCAATGAATCAATTAGTTGTAAAATTTTGGCAAAATAGATTTATTCGTCCTATACTTTTATATAACTTTTCATATTGGTCCCATAAGTTTATTTTTTTAAATTGATCTCATACGTTATGTTTTGTTATCACGTTAGTCATTTCCGACCTAATAACGCTAGTTTTGACTTGATGTGGCTATGAGTGGGCCTTGTGTGCTTAGGTGTCATTCACATGGATGCTTATTCATCTTATACATGTTTTTTACTTTTCACTTCAGTCTTATATGTTTTTTAATTTTTTATTTTGGTCTTATAATTACAGATTCAAACTCAATTACTGATAAAACTCAATCAAGTGCTACATTTACAGATTCAAAATGGGTTCAAATATCACATATAAAAAAGGTCAAAACAAAAGACAAAAAATAACTTTAGATGCACAATCTCTCAGGTCAGCAACATAATAAAAACCCAAAAATTTTGAATGAAAAAGGATTGAGAAATCCAAAATTTTGATTTACAAGTTTTAAAATGGCATTGACAAGCACTCCCAACAACTAGACATAGCTTTGAAACAATAAGTAATTGTATCACAACTCAAAATGTAAAAAAAACAAATAGGGATCTGCCATAAGACTGAAATGAAAACAAAAAAAGACAGGTAGGACCAATATGAAAAGTAAAAAACATATATAGGCTAACTCAACATCCACGTTGGATGTCACCTAAGCACTAGCGGTTCAGTCATAGCCACATCAGGACAAAATAGACGTCATTATGTTAGAATTGATAGAACGGACTAATGTGAAAACGAAAGATAACTTGTAAGATCAATTTAAAAAAATAAAAACTTATGAGATCGATGTGAAAAATTAAATAAACGTATAAGATGAATGAACCTGTTTTGTCCAAATTTTTATTGGAAAGCTAAATATATCATTTTTTTTAAATATATAGTTTCCTGATAAAAAATTATTATTTTAAATTGCTTAATTGGTTTCCTAATTCCTAAAGGTTAGCATTTGTCTTTCAGTTATTCATGGAGTTTTTTGAACAATTATTTATCGCGAAAAGGAAAAAAGTTTTTGTAGTCTACTTAGGTGTAGTAAATATTACGTATTAAAATTAAAATAAAATGTATAGAATTTCTTTTACGTATATTTATCGATGATAAGAATTATAAAAAAATACAAAAATTATGGTAAACTAATTTTTGATATAAAAACTATGGCGATGTGATTCGTAACTCCTAATAACTTGGATGCATTCCATCTGCCCAGGGAACCTGATGTGGTGCGTGGTGACGGCAGTCGGCAACTGAGAAAGAAGGACCACACTGCATGAAGAATATGAAGAAATTTTTGTGGCCACTAGAACTTGCTCAGTTCTAGGTGGTGCTTCCACAGCCACACACATGGCAACCAGGGCCATGTTGCTTCTTCACTTAATCAATCCTGATATTGAAATATTTTATAAATAAATAAAAATCCTTATTATTATCTTCACACTCACAGCCTCACCAACTTTGTAATCTCCTCCAGTCACTTCCTTTTCCATGGCCCAACAGCCTTTTCCTACATTAAATTAGTTAGCACTATCAAACTTATGTTCTTTTTTCTCTTCTCTTTTCCACATTTCTTGTGCTCCTATTCAACTTGTCCTCATCTACTTTCACCATTTACTGACTAAAGGGTTTGGAATATTTTCCTTGAGAGGAAGTTCACATTACTAGTGCAGTTGTTGTCTGCTAGTGGCTATGGAGCAGTAATCCAGTTTTCTGTACATATTGATATTTTGGTACGGTGTTGTTTTCATAAGAGAAGGCCAAGTTTCAAAAGAAAAGAAGAAGAAGATGAAGATTCAGTGTGATGTGTGTGAGAAAGCTCCTGCAACCGTGATTTGCTGTGCGGATGAAGCAGCTTTGTGTGCCAAATGTGACGTTGAAGTTCATGCTGCAAACAAGCTTGCAAGCAAGCACCAGAGGCTTCTCCTTCAATGTCTATCAAACAAACTTCCCAGATGTGACATATGCCAAGTACCTCACTCTTCTACTTTTATCATATATCATAAAAATATTCTTGTGCTTGGATCTGGATGCATGATTTCATTATGCCTATTTTTTCCAGAAGCAACTAGGATAAGAGATCTTGGTGTGTTGTTATACCCTAGGTTACTATTTAAATATCAACTATAGAGAGATGAAAAACATGACCCCAGATTTAGCACGGGCCTAATAGTGGATAAATACTCGGTGGTACCGGTTAAGGAATTAAAAATAGAAATTTTATATTAGCAAGTGGCATATTCAATTTCAATAGAAAGTTTAAAATTTATACTTCCCAACTCAAATTTCTATTTAGGTTGTGTTATTTGAACATCCAAACGCAGATACCGTATTTGACACCGTATATGCTCACTTACTTTTATCTTCTTTCTATACACACATTTCAAAAATACATAAGAAAATAAGAAAAAACCAAAGGGACACCATATGTTGTCCCAAATTTGATGTTCAACAAACATTTCTCAGAAATTTAAGGGCACTGGTAACCCTACTGTAATACTCTCAGCAGTTCAGATTTGATCTAAAATTTATTACATAATATTCTAAATTTAATCCAGCATGTTTTATGCTTTTGGTGGACTGTGGACTAGTGTAGTAGTCTCAGAGTACATAAAAATTAGAATGCTTAAGAAAACTTCATCGCAGCTCAGTGTAAGGATGGCAGCACTTGATTTCATAATCCATATAGTTTATATTGGCTTATTCCTTTGATATTTCTTTATGCTTCTGCATATCTTGAAAGCCACAAGTTTCTGATGTATTTCAAGCAAAGTTTATGAAAGAGCTAACTGATCATTACAAACGTAGACATTTTCATGTGAGCTTGTTACAGAAAGATATGTTAGGGATACTATACTGTTTTACCTAACCTTATGTATCTTTGTTCTTTGATTATATCTGTTATTCGAAGTTCAATCTGTTTAAGCATAAAATGTGGAATTCTTATTTGGTGTCTTATAAACATATCATTATATTAAGTAGTCTTTCAGCCCTGTGAGTGGTTACAATGTTGCTCGACAAAAAAATTGTATGATTGTTTGGTTTCTCTAACGGCTTGTGAAAAAATAATTGCTTCTTGACTGAATGCACCAGGAACTTGAGCTGTGTTGAGAGCTGGATTAGTTTATTTGAAGTGAAGTGTATAAGTTGATACCTTATTCAACATGGATGATTTTAGTAACTTTCCCATGTTTATTGCTTAACCTGTTCTTTCCTTTCTCCTGCATGTAACAACAGGATAAGACAGCTTTCATATTTTGTGTTGAAGACAGAGCACTCTTCTGTAAGGATTGTGATGAACCGATTCATTCAGCCGGCAGCCTTTCTTCAAACCACCAGCGCTTCCTTGCTACTGGTATCCGAGTGGCTTTGGGTTCTAATTGCACCAAAGGTAATGAAAAAAATCACTCAGAACCATCTAATCCGAATGCACAAGTTCTGGTGAAAACTCCTTCTCAGCCAGTGTCTAGCTTCACATCCTCTTGGGCTATGGATGACTTATTGGAGTTAACAGACTTTGAATCACCAGACAAAGTAAGACAGCTTTATTTCACAATTGTAGTTGCATAGATGAGCTAAGAATTAGAGTGCTTTTGCTGAAAGAACCTAGTTCGATTACTGCATACCTTCTGTTTTGTTGTTCCTCTAAGTTTCCATTTTTGAACTTTTCATATAGAACAATAGCATGAGGTGGTCAATCATTACTGCATACCTTCTGTTTTGTTGTGGAGTTTGAAACATTTATCAGTCTAAGACAATGTTGCCAGATAAAGCACTGGGGTTATCCTTTCTTGGTCTCAGATAAGAATATGCACACCTATTTTAGTTTGTTTTTGTGATGAATGAAAAAGACTGATCAGAGCAGTTGTTTTTTCATTGATTACTGATTGAGATTGTGAGGGAGGGAGTTACCATGGAGAATTGTACTTCAATGGTGCAGTACAAATGTCTGCTTTGTACGCAATCAAGCACTAAATTTTAGGTGCCGTCTAATATGCACTCTCTGAAGAGAGGTGCATCCTGCACCCTTTATGAAATTCCCTTTTTATCCCAACCCCTAGGTATGAAATTTCTTTCTTAACCCCACCTCTTCCAACCCTGCTAGCCACTGTGAAACATCTAAGGCCTTCTCACCCAGCTGATGAGGAGGTGGGCGGTGGGAAGAGGCGGTGGTGCTAGGTCGTAATCCGGCAATTGGTGGAGTCAGCATCACCGGAGAAGGGGTGAAAGGGATGACAAAGGACAATATTGTCATTTATTGTTTTTTTATTAATAAATGTGTGACTATGATTCAAGGAGCATGCATGCACCAAAGTGAAGAGGGTGTACGATAGAAGCCACCCTAAAATTTATATGAAAGATCCATCAAGGAAGAGGCTAGTTTTGTTAATAGAACGATTAGCAGCATAAGGTTAATTAACTTCATTGCAGTACACTCTAGCACATGATTCTGGTTTTAATTGATTTTTGACATTTTGAAATTATATTTGCACAGTATATTGTTCAGAGCTATGGTAAGGAGATTTTTATCCTAGTCTTCATAAATTGTTAACCAGACACTTATTATTATAATATTAAGTATGGTTTATTTTTTCTGTGTTCAGAAGCAATCCCTGGAGTTTGGAGAGCTCGAATGGCTGGCAGATGAGGGTCTTTTCAGTGAACAATTTCCTCAGGAAGCTTTAGCTGCAGCTGAAGTTCCTCAGCTTCCAGTAACACACACTAGCAGTGTTGCCTCATATAAAGCTTCTAAATCCTACATGTCTCACAAAAAGCCTAGGATTGAAGTCTTAGATGAAGATGATGATGAGCACTGCACCGTGCCTGATCTTGGATAAATAAAACACGTAGCCATAGACTGTTGCATGAATCTATAAACTGATGACTTGTATATTCATACTTCTCTCTAATGAAGTATGTTCACAAGCTGTGTGGAGTTGATAAATATAACATTTTAGGAGTTTTGAATCTATGTCAATAATAGCATAGAACTATACCTTGTGGGATTAAAGTTTCCTTGATCTTTGAGATCATTGTTTACTCACACCCTCCACACGAACTTTGGGTGGTTAATTTCATGTGTATGCTTATCTTGAAGACCGTTATTATGGCCTAATTGCTACATGGAGTGCGTGCGGTGGCTTGTGGTTATTTTGATTCATATTCCTTCATGAAATTATATTCCCAACTGAAGCAAGATTGAAACATTGTTTAGGATAAGTAAGCAGGTTTATCTGTGCTTGAGAAATAAGAATGAATATTAAGCAAGATAACAACACAATGTATGACGTTGGTGAAAGACATGATACAGGCAAAATCTTACTTTATGGTGACTTTTGCTCTTTTATAGTGGCTACCATGTTCGCAAATTCTTCATGAAAAAAGTTGGAAAGTTCTATGTAAGAGTAGAAAGCCGATAGTTAACTGTGCATTTTAAAAAGACTTCCTTTTTTCCTGCATCCCCAATCGGCTTTTTTATTATTATCATGATTTAAGTTTTTAATTATCAAACACCATGGTTTTTTTCTTCTTTTTGGACCCATGTGATAGGTGCGAAGTATCTATCGTCGTTAACAGTGATTAATTTCTGTTAGAGAACCTGAAGACATACAAGATTGGTAGTCCCCTCCCAATCGGATTTTTTCCATTCGTAAGAGTTAGGATTTGAAATCCCAACCACTTGTTTAAGGGGTTTAAGCCCTGACCACTTGGATCAACTAAAGTTGGTAAAAAGGTGGTGAGGTGCAACACAAAAACTTCTCAGAAGGTCACTCATCTTAGTACTACTTTCACCCAAGCACCAACCATGGTTTTTTTATAATTACCTAAATACCATGCTTTTCAGTTTAGGTGTTCTCAACGTCAGTTTATTTTTATTTTTTTAAATTGTTAATTAATTACTTAATTTATTTATTTAATAATTTATTTAGTTAATTATTTTATTTAAATAATTAACTTAAGTAATTTAAATATTTAATTAATTTAACTAATTAATTATAATATTAATTTAATTAATTGAAATAGTTAATTATTAATTATAATTAATTTAGTTAATACCATAATAAGAATGAATAATACACTTATAGAAAATATTTAACATTGATTAAAGATTCAAATATTCTACTATAGCATAGAAGGTCTAGGACGGTTAAGACAATTATTCCTATTATAATCTTCATTCCGATACAGTCCATTTTTTTATGGTTCATTTTAAATATTTTAAATATTTCATGTTTGGTTAGTTTTTTTGGATGGGAGCAAAATCGGAGGTGGGCAAAATCAGAGGGGGGTCAATTTTGGCTCCCCTCCAATATTGGGGGGATTTGGAGGGGGGAGATGAGATTTAAAATATTTTGAATAGATTTTCTAAAATATCATCACTAATATATTTAATGAGGATATATCAATTTTTAGATCATTTAATGAATTGAATTTTTGTTTATATATTTTATCAAATTAAAAATAGATATATCATTACTTATTCACTTTAAAGACAAACCATTAGCACAAGTTTTAGGAACTTCATTATAAAAATTATATACTTAGTGAGAATTTAATTATAAAATTAGTTAAATATGGGAACTTATTTAAATTTTTTTAAAATTATAAGGACTTAATTAAAAAAATTAAACTATATAAACCTATTTAAAAATTACGTATAATTGTTTGGAGAAAAACATTAATTTAATTTTTTTTAATTATTTTTTTTTTTATGAACCACCGTAAGTAGGGCATTTGGCTTCCCAATGACATCCCGATATATCTCCACAAATTTCGATAATTTGGATCGATTATAGGTTTCATTCTCAATCAAGTGTTTAGAGCGGAGAATTATTCTTATTCATCCACATTAATAACCAAAATGTAAGATAGACTTTGCCAAATAATTCAATTTATTTTAATTATGAACGTGCTTGGTAGGCTGTAAATCGTGGACCTTCCCTTGCAAGCAAAGATGAAATAATAGTCAAATTCATTAAATAAATAGTGTGGTGCCACTCATGAGTCATGACGGTCTGGCCGCTAACCTATCTCAAGTCTCCATCACCCTCCAGATTCAAGTTATTTTTTGGAAATAAAAACAAAAGACGATATTTTGGTCACAAAAATAGTGCACCACACCAAAACACATATTTTTTCCCTCAAAAAAACCCATTTGGAAACAAAATGTAAAATATCTTATATCTATATTATTATTTTTTAAGAGAGTGGACAAAAGCCAAACATGATAACAATGTGGGTGAGATATGATCTGTTTGTTTTAATTTATTTCAACGCCAACATCTGGAAGAAAGCTTCTAATTGAAGTTGTGGGGAAAAAATTGTATTGGGAAAGCTCCAAAGGTGAAAATTTCACATTTGCGTTAAAACAAATTTAAAACAAAGAAACAGATAGAATATGGATAAATAATAGGGTAAAATAAAATGTAAAAAAAAATAAATTAAGGGCTTGCTTTTAATGATCAATATGCAAAATCTTATTATTACTTCCTCACTTAATTCTAAGTCATTAATATCAGTAATTAGTTATTTTTAAGAGTAAAAGTCCAAATTGGTCTTTGATAAAAAAAATATAGACATTTTGGTCCCTGAAAAGTGAAAATACCAATTTGATCCTTAAAAATATAAAATACGGGTCAAATTGATCATTTTTATGTAATTTTTAGGGATATTTTAGTCCCTATCAGGAATTATTTTTACCCACATTTTATATTCTTGATGATAAAATTGATATTTTTCATTTCTCAAGGATCAAAATGTTATCGTATTTTTTTATCAATGATCAATTTGGATCTTTACTGTATTTTTAATTAATCATTCGTAATTTCACTTCAACAAATACAGTAAAACAACCCTTTATCTTATATCTATATTGTTCTATCCAAATACCTGAAGTCAACCATTCAACCAGAGGTAATCTTGTGGTCGTGGGTTCGAGCCCACGGTGGGCGCAAATGACAATGTTCTAGCTGAATACCTTCATTTCGGGATATTTGGACAGAACATATATTATTTTTGTTTTTAAGGGTGCGTTTGGTTCAAATGAGAGGAGGGAAGAAGAGGGAAGAGATTAATGTAGGGGAGGGGACGAGAGGGGAAGGATTTTAATTAGATATTGTGTTTGGTTGAAAGGAGAGGAGGGGAGGATTTTAATGGAGGGGAGAAGAAATAACATTTTTCATGTTTGGTTCATGTGGGGAGAAGAGATATTTTAAAACTAATTTACTTTAAAACCCTTATAAATTTAGAATTCAAAACATATAAGTGATGATATTTTGAGCAATCTATTCAAAATATTTTAAATCTTCTCCCCTCCCTTCCAAATCCCCCAAAATTGGAGGGGAGCCAAAATAGATCCAAGAGGAATTTTGCTCCCCTCCCTTCCTCTCCCCTCCAACCAAAGAATATGTAAAGAAAAAAGAGAGTACTTCCTCCGGTTCTCAATATAAGAGACCAAAAAGTTTTTTCTTCTTCCAATATATAAGAAATATTGATCAATTTTTAAGCTAAATTCTATTTCTACCATTTTTTATTGTAAAATTCATATTAAAGAGACTCAACAATTCTCCATGCAAGTGTTTTGGTTTAGCTAACTCATCGTTTACTCATTAGTCAGGTAACATGATGTTTGGATTTAGGACTAAATAAGTACTTGAATTAAAAGTAATCAAATAAGGGTATTTGTGAAACAAAATTTAAAATGAATTGATTTCAATAATTTTTCTTCGTATCGATGAATTAGGGTTCTGTCTATATAATAAAAGGTACAAGTGCGTGAGAGTGTTGGTGAGAAACATGATGCCATGGGCGTTAGGCCGTTAGCGGTTAAGAGAGAGAGACACCAACCACAAGTCAAAGTAGATGGATGACAACAGCGGATAGAAATCTGCTGTCCCAAAAAATGGTGTCTCAGTGTCCCCCATCAATCAAATGTTGGGAATGAACATAAATATTAATGAGTTGTGATTTTGTTTTCTTAAGTGTCAAATTGTTATTGATGGGGGACAGAGAATGTGACAGAAAATTGGGACAGAAGATCTCCATCCGACATCAGCTACAGTTTCGCTACTGCTCCTACCACTACTCCTACTCCCGCTCCATCCTAGCACGTGACAAAAACCAACATTAAGAAACTAAAAAAACTAGAACGATACTCGTGCAATAGCATGGCGATGTTGATTTTTACGCATGTTTCAAATTGATTTTTACGCATGTTGACTTTTACATACTAATAAGTTGATATAAGCTAGTAGACATACACATGTATATGGAGTTAATGTTGAAAGTGATGGTGGAATTGTTTTCATGCATCATCACCTAAAAATGTAAAAACCACATGATAATATTCATAAAAAAACATGATAATAACAATGAAAAATTCAAGATATGGAAATTGAGCAAAGCAAACATAAGTTGTGTAACATAAAGCTCTTAAAGGTAACATTGAAGCATTGTAGATGACGGCTAATGCTAAATATGGCCAGTATTTTTTATTTCATCCAATAATAGGTTTTTCAAGTCTTGAAGGAAGAGTGATAGATGAAGTGTTGAAGGAATTTTTTAATACCATTGAAATGAACAACATTAAGGGTGAAAGTCTATTATTCACAAATTGACCACTGTTGTTGGAAGCATCCAAAATCAATAGTTTCCTCATGGACAATGATGATCAATGAATTTGATAAGAAATTTTTTCAAATGAACGAGAATTGCTTTCATGTGAACTTGTAATAATGCGATCAATCGATGGAGAATAAAGCTTGCAATTTTGGTATTTTGGGATGAGAAATGAATGAGCAGGGAATGAACAAACCGAAAGGGTTCAATGGAGAGATAAAACATCAGAAACCCCATTTGAGCAGATCCCGAAGCTTCTGTTTTTGAATGGAAAAAAAATTCCAATTTGACATGTGTTTTTAACATCTGAAACATTGTCTAAAGATAACACGTGTCCTCCTGTGAACAGTGGGAAGTTATTTTATTGAGTTTTAATTATATACATTATTATATTATATTATTATTATAGATTATAGATCACACTTGTGATACATAAAAAAAATTGAAGCTTTTTAAAGAAGAAAAGAAACAGGGGATCCATTAGGAGTGGATCCTGACTCGCATGTCAATCTCAGACGAAACCAAAACCCGAACAGATAAAACACGTGAGACACGGCACGTGACAAGGTACCATCCCAACCCCTTAATAATTTAGTGACAAGAAAATGTTTAAAGATTGTAAGATTATTCAGTGAGATTTGTATGGTTCTTTTTCCATTCATTGCAGCATTCATTTTAATCCCACTAGTACAGCAGTCACCGCCACCCAATTATACGGGTTCGAGCGCAAGCTCAAGTGAATCAGTGATTCCTTTCACTTTGCGAGTAATGACTCAGATGAAAATGTCAACACAAGTTTTCATTCCATCGCTAATCTAAAAATTTGGAAGAAAACATTATTTGGCAATTCCGAAAGAAGCACATCGTCTTACCTTTAATGCAAAAAGGAAAACAGAAAATAACAAAGAAAACCGAGAGATAAATTCCCTCTTAAATTGATAGGCAAGCAACTCCAACGGATAACTGAAAAAAGATGAAAAAAATAAAAAGAAAACCAAAAGATACTAATTAATACTAGAATTCTATGCCCCTTTGATCAGGTTGAGGACATCAGGCTCAGTGGGAAGAGCGGGAATTGCTCCCTTTTTAGTAGTTGTAATTGCTCCACATGCATTTGCAAACTTGAGTACTTCCCTTAACCTTGGTTCATCCTGCATTAATAATATGTGAAAATAAATCAAATCACCAAAAATTATGAAAAATTGCGGAGATCTGGAACAATCACTTTCACGTTTTACCTAAACATTCACGTGATATTAGAAAATCACAAACAAAACCATACATTTGAACACCTATAACAAAAAATTATCATCTTCAACAGGGGAGCTAATGTGAAAGTTTATTAAGGTGTATCTAATCTAAAGCACTCACTTCAAGTATGGATTGATCATCAACAATCTTGCACAGTAGAGCACCAACAAAGGAATCACCCGCGCCAGTTGTATCAACTGTATTGACATGAAAAGCCTCCACTGATCCATGGAAATTCTGGTTTGTGCAGAAAAGGAGAAAAGTTATTACAAATTGGTAGTGTAATCAGCCACTTAACATACTTCCCAGAATATAAACTTTTAATTAAAGTAAATATAAATATCATACACAAAACATGACAAAAAATCTAAATGCAGAACGGAAAGTTTTTTGGGGTAAGTAATAAGGACAAAAGGCCCAAGAAAGACAGAAAACTACAGAGAATACATCAGATAGCCTCATACAGATGAAAAGCATATGTACAACAACAAAATTGCAACCATTTGTAAACAACTCAGGCACCTTATGCAAGAAGTCAAGGGTTCAAATCTTAACTCTTGTATATGGTACAAAACCTGGTTAGGAAGGGAGAACTTACCTTATGTACCCAACAGATTCCCAGATGGAGAACAATCAATGATAACAGTGGTGGATGGTTAACCAAAAAAAATACAACATAGTTTTTTTCAATATAACTTCGATTGAGCCTAATTTTTACCCTTCAGTAAAAAAATGGAAAAGAAAAAACAAGAACAAAAGCAATTTATATTTATATTTATTTATCTTTTTTAGCGAGGAAAAGTAAGGTGAGAAACAAAGCTTCACATGGGGCCAAGGAAGTTGCATGCATTTAAAAAGACCACCTACCCATCATTGCGAACTAACCAAAAATATATACTAGAGAACTACTGTATGTACTACTGCCTAAAAAATGAAAGAGCCAACAAAATGTACAAGAACGTTAGTTAAGGAAAAAGGGTAGTTGAAATAGAAGACAAGGCTTTTTTACCTTGGTGTAGTATCTGGCACCATGTTCACCAAGAGTCACAAGGAGTAACTTCAAATTGGGGTGCCACAAGGAGAGAGCAGAAGCATCATCAATTTTGTCACTCCCAGTAAGGAATTCGAGCTCCACATCACTGACCTTGATGACATCAGCCTTGTCCCATATGCTGAGTATTTGCTGACGGGCTTCCTCGGGTGAGGGCCATAAGGGTAACCGGAGGTTTGGATCATAAGAGAGCAGACAACCAGCCTCCTTGGCAACTTCCATTGCCTTCAAGTGTGCCGATCTGCATGGCTCTACTATCAAGCTTATCGATCCATAATGGAATACTTTTGCCTGAAAACAAAGTCAATTTTCACTCAATTACTCCACATCACACCATAAGAAGAAGCAAATATCACCAAATTCACCACCAACAAGGACAATTTTGGCTATGGTTTTTTTCTTTAACTATCCTTATTCAACAACATTAAAAGCAAATGTAAGATACGACATGTCCAAAAAATTCAATTTTGATCTACCACTCATGACTGTCTGGCTGCTAACCTCTCTCAAGTCTCAAACAGATGAGGGTTCTCTATCATCCTCCATATTCAAGTTAATTTTGGAAATAAAACAAAAAGACTATACTTTGGTAACACTGGATCCATAAACAAATAATGCAGCATTGCAAAACAACAAAGTTATTTTTCTTCCCTCTAGAGACATTATGTAAAGCAAAACGTATAAACAAAATTTTTAAGTAGTACAAAACGAATAAATACGAAAATAGTTATCAATTTTTCCTTTAGAAACTATCTTAAATCTCCTAACATCATTGGTTATATAAGCTGTCGTTGGTTAATTTAAATTTCGTCAAAATGCATGCACAAACTGTTCTACTCAATAGCAATAAATCCACATATCTATATTAATTATTTTCAAGTGAGAGAGGATAAAAGATACAAGCGCGTGAGACTGTTGATCAAAGACATGATGCTATTGGCCATAGGCGTTAGCTGTTAAAGAGGAAGACACCAACCACAAGTCAATGAACAAGCAGAGTTTCGCTACTGCTCCCACCCCTAGTCCACCTCATCATAGCGCGTGATAAACACCGGGATTGAAAAAAGTTCAAAAAAAAAAAAAACACTTGTCATAAATTTACTATGAAAAGAAACAATGGATCCATTATATGGAAGTGGGTCCCGACCCGCATGTCCATTTCAGCCAGCAGGTAAAACACGTGAGACACGTCACGTGACAAGACACCGACCCAACCACCTTGAGATCTGATATGACTAACGAGTATGAAAGCGATTTTTATTTTTTATTTTTTAAAAGTGCTGCGTAATTTTCGGGCATGTCCTAAATCTACCTATGGAGTGTAGACCCCACCGCTCTCAAGCTGACTCAGCAATATCCATTACGAGTATCTTATTAAGTCGACGCGCGTGAAACACAAACGCAACGGTTTCGCTTATTCTCGGAACACGGAGAAGAGGAAGAAAAAATAAAAATTTTCTCGAGAAGTTGACTTAGAAGGGAAAGAGATTAGCATACAGATCTGATGAGTTCAAGATTGAGATCTTCGGGCTTGAGGAGCATATCGGCGCTGGGGTTTCTGTAGAACATGAACTCACGCTCTCCGTCGGCGCGTAGTGTGACGAAGGCGAGTGCGGTACGCGCGCGCTGGTCGAAATTGATGCCGTCGGCGCTGACGTCGTTCTCCTTCAAGATCCCGGCGAGCATGTGTCCGAACTCGTCATCGCCGAGTTTTCCGACGAAGGCGGCTTTGCCTCCAAGGCGGGAGACGGCGATGGCGACGTTAGCAGGGGCGCCGCCGGGGGCCTTGAGGAAGCCGGGAGCCTCGGCGAGAGAGACGCCGGAGACGGTGGGGACGAAGTCGATAAGCATCTCGCCGAAGCTGACGATGAGACCGTTACCGGTGGCGGGGAGGGCATTGTTGGAAGCCATGGAAATGAGTGTGATTTGATCTGCAAAAAAGAGAGAATAAGAAACAGAGATAGAGATCCTGTGAGGTGGTTTCGGTGGGGTTTATATAGAAAGGGAGATGGAGAGGGAGAGGGAGACGTAGAAGAGGCTGTGAAGGGTTTATTAGGACAATGGATTTATTATTTTCAGTTTTTGGTGATAAGTCAATTTGTTTTGGTTGGAACGTATCAACTTCCAACACTTTTTTTCCTTCTTTTTCAGTTAAATAAAAATCAACTTCCAACATATATGTAAACATCATATCCACGATTATCGGTATATGGGAAACTTAATCTACTAAAAGTTTATGAAATTAAACTTAGATAAATAATTTAGGAAAATAATATGTGATTTTTTGTAAGTCTTTTTTAATTTATTTTTATATGGTATATTTGGAAGAGCTTATAGAAAGCTTATGAAAATAATTTATGAAATTAAATTTATACAAATAATTTATGAAAATAGTTTATGATCTTTTTATAAGTTATTTTTAGTTTATTTCCATAAACTTATCAGAGAAGCTTATGAAAATAAGTTATTTTTAGCTTATTTTAAAAAGAGCTTATTGCATAAGCGTGTAAATAAACTGTATACCCAAACGCACCGATAAGCTTGTCAGGGAAGCTTATTAAAATAAGTTATTTTTAATTTATTTGAAAAAAAACTTATTAAATAAACACTTAATTAAACTGTTTATCCAAATGCACCTTACATGAATTTAGCTCCTTTCATTTGCACAAGGACAAAACTTAATTGGAGTTCAATAGTTGCTATTTTCCAATGAGTATAACAACTCATTTATGAAAATGGTGACATATATTAGAGCTATAACGCGTGTCCTATTCTTATTAGAAAATAATACCACAAACATCTATAGAAGATATGTGAAAGGTGATAAACAAAATAAGAGTTATCTGTATTTTGATTAGTCAAAATTTGAATTTAAATAAAAGTTTAATTTTGATATATTGGTAGCGTAAAATTTTTTATATTGTTAATCATCTTATGTGTGATTTTTTTATTAACATCCTATATGTGATTTTTAAGGTAACTATGATAAGAATCAAACATTTTTAATGATGTAGCAATTTATGATTGCTTGACAGTGTAAAAAAGTTTGGTAAAAACTAACTGATAGTGGATAGGCTAGTAGATAGCGGATAAGCTAACTGATAGCTGATAGAGGATAACCTAGTTGATAACTGATACTGGATAAGCTGGCTAATTGGATTTGATATGTTTGGTAAAATTAGCCGTTGAACAATCAGGTAAACATAAAATGAAATAAAACGAGCAGGGATCTGTTTACTTATATAAATTCTACTTATATATACGGAGTGATCTGTTTACACTAATGTAAGTCAATTTTCACTTATACTCAATTTGATTCATGATTTTATTTTCGTCTAATTGTGCAAAACTGTTACTAAAGTTAAAATTATAGTTACCGTTGGATGAAAATAAAATCAACGACTGAGATTGGGTGTTATTGAAAAATGACTCGCAGTGTTATAAATGGATCCCTTCTCTCTCTCTCTCTCTCTCTCTCTCTCTCTCTATATATATATATATATATATATATATATATATATATATATATATATATATGTGTGTGTGTGTGTGTTATTTATTTTCAAATAATTATTAGTATTAATACTTTTAATTTATTTTAAATTTTTTATCATCTCAAAAATTAAAGGTGAATTCTCTGGTACCTCAGGATAACTTTTATCCTACCTAGGTGGTTCAAGCAAATGGTGAGATCCATTTGACATGGCCCACTATCATAACTAATTTAGTTTGATGTAGCGCAGTCTTATTAGGTAATGGTAACTTTTATCATTCTGTTTACTGGATACCAGAGAATTCACTTAAATTAAAATATAAACTTTTTAATTGTAATTTTATTTGTTTTTATTAAATAAAATGAGTTAATGTTGACATGATATTTTTATTTTGTTTAACAAATGATAAAGGAGAAATTTAATTAAAATAATAACAATAAGGTGAATTCTCCAGTATCCCAGAGGTAACTTTATCCTATTTAGGTGGACCAATCAGATGGTGAGAACCATTTGATTTGACTCACTAACATGATCCATTTAATTGAGGTGACACATTCTGGTTGGGCAGGGTAACTTTTACCTCAAAACTATTAGAGGTACCGAAGAAGACACCTAAATATAAAAATAAGAGAGAGAAAAATAAGTTATAAGCTCAAACGTTACTTGAAGTAACGTTTGAAAAATGCTATAAGCTAATGAAAAAATGTTATAAGGTAGGAGAAAAAAAGTTTAGCAAACAGAGCTACAAATTTATCTACTATAAGCTATCAGATATAAGCTAGCGGTTTGAATTTGTTCCTAAATCCTTCGGAAAAATAATACAGTGTCAAATTATAATATATTAACAAAAAAATCGTAATTTTGTTTTTATGAAGAGCACCCTTTTTCATTTTTATGATTGCTAATAATATGTGGATTTTATCTTATTTTTTTTGTCATCTTATCTTATCTTATTTTTTAAAATAATTGTTTGAATTATTCAAGTAAATATAATATTATTTGATTTATTTTTGAAAGGAAATATTATTTAATCTATAATCTTATCAAAATATAAAGAATGATAATTCCTCAGTAATTAATCGACCAATTGTCATTAATGATGATTAGTAAAAATTATGAAAAAAATGGGAATTTAATAAAAAAGTCATGAAAAATTATCTAATATTTCTTTTTTATAGTATCTATTTTACTGATAAGGTTGATAAAGATGATAAATTATTTATTTTATTTTTAAATATGATTTTGTAGTTGTTAGTAATGTTTTATTTAACCTTATTTAGGAAATCTTGTCTTATTTTCGTGATATGAACTAATCTTACTTTTTGTTAATATTATCTCATCTTTTTTGGTGAATTAATATTATCTCATCTTAACTTTAAAAATAACAATTTTGTATACCGAAAAAGCAAGAACAAATTCAATTAATCAAGTAAACACTAAAAACAGTATTGATTCATTGATTGCTAGTATCCCGTCCAAAAAGTGAAACGAATCTCACGAGAAAACAATGCTGTAATTACGTTTATGATTAATTGAAACAAATATTAAATAAGGAGATACTTTAATTTACGATATTTCAAACACAATATATAATGAACTACAGTGACTAATTGTAATATGACATGTAGATATACACAACAATGTGTTCAGCCTCTAATGGTTATTTTAATTGTTTTTTACAACGGATTTGCTACTTTAATGTGATCATTGTTGCCAATATGATAAGTTTTAAGAAAAAAATCTTATATGGATATTACTATCATTCAAATTTTATTGAAGGATTTGGTCAGTTGAAACACCTTGACTTGAGGTTTCAGCATCGACTGGATTTTTGGGATCAAATTTTGGAGGCTTGTGGTATCTAATATCTAGTATTTTTAACCAATTAAGAACATAGAGATTACCAGTGGTGAAGCCAAATACAAGTTGATAGGTATTGATAAATTGATAAATTAAAAATAAAATGAGGAAGAATTTATGAATTGGGGAAAATTTGCGGCTAGGTGATTTAGGATTCATTCTTATGATTGTGATTGAAATGAGTATACTTCTTTTAAAAAAAAAAAATCTAGGTATGACCATTGTTAATTTAAAATAACATAGTTTATTTTTTAAAAATTATAAAAAAACCTTCAAGATAATTATATAAATTAAAAATACATGGGGATTAAATAAATACAAAACATATTTTGACATATAAGACAATAACTAAACAATTACTAGGACGGTTCATGAAAGATTTTCGCGTCCTGATTGGTCAACCTAACTACAAAAAAATATATTTTAGTGACCACACTTAATCGGTTGTTAAATATGAAAATTCGATCGTTAAATGTGGTAATTCGATCGCTAAATATGGAAATTCGGTCGCTAGCGCCAAATGAATTAGCGACCAGGCAATATGTGATCGCGTTTGGTGGTTGCTAAATAGGTAGTTAAACAGTTTAGCGATCGAATTTGATGGTCGCTAAATATCTATTTTTTTTTGTAGTGCGTGAGGTGAGCACCGGTGCCCTCCCGTCTTCATAGGCACCAAAGAAATCCCAAAAAAAATCTACAAAATGATGGATAAATGTGTAGCACATTCAAAAAGCTTGCTTGATAGGAAAATGACCTTCTTACATCATTTTCTTCCAACACTATTTTTCGCTCGCAATCCATATTACTCTTTTTAAAAATAGAGATGTTGAGTTAGTTGTAGAGTGGCGACGGCCAGTGGGTGGTGGTGGTCAACAACTGATAGTGGCGGCGGCGGGCGGTCGCAGTGGCCTACCTATAGTGACGTAAAATGGTGTGAGAAGTGATGTTGGGAAAAAGTGAGAATATATTGTTGTTCTTGATACTTCAGGTAGCTAATCAAATTTAAAACCATTATGATGCTTTGGTTTTGAAGTCGGACCAACTATTGGTCCGAATAGAAGGGTTCAAATCTTTTAAGCATGTGGTTCTAAATGAGATCTCATAATTTATTTATAAGGAAAAATACAGTTTGAAGGGGTCCTTACTTAAGTTCATAACCATGCTGCAAAATATTAGTCTTTCGCCTATCAAATAAGGATATTTCAAAAATAGTCCATTGATTAAATAGTTTGCATTTTTTTTTGCTGGTTCACATTTAAAAGAATTTCTCCTTAGTTATAGTAGGATTTAAATATACAATTTTTTTTTTAAACCTTTTTAAGAGTCATAAGTCACTTACGATTATGATAAGTAATAAAGGTCTATTTGGTGCATGGAATTTAAATTATATTTCAAAATTTTAATTTCAATTCCAATATTCAAAATAATAATTTTATGTTTGTGTTGTGCAAAGAATTGACAGTGGTGGTGGCAGCGGCAACACCAACAGTGATGCTCACAGTGGTGGGGAGACAATGTCAATAGGGTTGGCATGGTGGTAGTGGTGACTGCAGCGACATGGTGGCGGTGATGGAGGTGGTGGGAGCGCCGATGTTAGTGGTGATGGTGGTGGCGACTTTGTCTTCAATCCTCACTTCGTATAGGGGAGGATAGGTACACTTTTATTTTGCATCGTCAATATATTAAATAATTAATCAAACAGTTCAGATTTTTTTACCGGAAACTTGTTTAGATGTTTTTTTTTTTCATTTGGAACCAAAGAAAACGATAAGGTTGCCGTTGTCACTCCACAACCAATCACTCTCATGCTTCACCAACAATAGTTTCTCAACTCCAGAGCCGCCTCTGCCGATTCCGACTTCCTCCACATGCCATCCTTCTTCACTGGCAAAGACTTTGACTCCTCCCCAAACGACTTTGTTGGTGCCTCCTCCTTCAAAACTCTTTTTTTGATTGGTGAAGGTTCTGTTCAAGCTCTATACAACGCCTTCGTTGGATCTCTCCAAGGTAGGGAGGTTCGAATTAGATACAAGGGCAAAGTTTTGGGGGTTCAGGCAGCGCAACGAACCAAGCTCGGTGAAGAAGGGGAAGATACATCAAGGATTCTGAAGAAGAAGAAGCTTGCATGTTTGTTGGAGAGACTAGTTTGACTTGAGTTGTTGTGAATCTTGAGGTTTGATGGGTGTGTACAGATTTTAGCTCGCGTGTTGAAAATGACTGACGATGGTGGGAGGCGTGCGGTGGACGACGGCGCGACTTTGGGAGACCGAAAAAGAAGAAGAATGGTTATAGATGAACGCGGAATGAAGATGGTGGATGATGGCACGATTTTGATGCTAAGATCTTGCTAGAATGGCACGGTTTTGCTGCTGCTAGGATGGGGTTATTAGAGTGAGAGAGGGGTGGCTTGGTGGTGGTGGGGCAGGTTGTTTCGGTAGGGAAGAAATAGGGAAGGAAGAAAGAAGAGTGATGATGAAAAAAATAATCGGTTGAGTTAGGAAAAAACCCCAGTTGTTACCAGTAAAATTGGTGGAGGATGCAACCTCAACTTTAAGGGTGGAAGATTAAAGAATTGTCTGGTGATGATGTTGTGTTGTTCTACTTATGTTATCTCTCAGTGTGCATCAAATGCACACCCACTTGCCTGAAATTGGAATTCTTAAGATATTAGTTAAAAATTGAAAATGTCTTAAACTAGTTATTTTATAATTTCATCGAATTATGATATGAAATTATGATTCCAATTTTAAAAAGACTTTCAAACATAAAAATTAGAATTTTAAGCCTTCATTCTAATTCTAAACCTCAATTTCATAAAATGCGAAAGGATGACTAATAAAATTTGTAGCTAAGAAACTAGCATGCCTTTGAAGAGAAGGAGCACGTTAGTTGAATCCTGAAAGACTCAAGGCTAAATTCCAATCACTATCGATCGCGTCATACAATTTTACGTTCGTCAATCCTAGTCCTCACTCACTATCAATTAGTCTCCTCAAAAATCAATCAACTTCGGCTTAAAACAAAGTTATATACAAAACAATTTATTTTGACACCTGATGATTTATTTTTAAATAAATTGAAATAAAAACTAACTTAAATTATAAAAGTGACTAAAAGATAATAATAATTGTTAAGTAAAAAACAAAAAATTTGCCCGATATTAACTAATTTTTTACTTCTTAACTTTTTTTTTTTTATTTTATGTAAAGATTTTTCTTCTCTGATATGAATACATGAAATTATACTCAGGAAGGGCACAGATACACGCATGGCCAAAAACACTGTCAACCCAACATCATCATCATATTATAATAACTTGTGATGAGTGGGACCAAGAAGTTAGGAATTATGATAAGGACACGGCACTGTCAGATGATTCAGATGCCATTGCAAATAATTGATTATTAATTACACGATGGGCAATTTGTTGTTTACAATAGTATAGCCCATTCTACAAAAGGTACCTTCAGTGGCAGGCACCAGTAACCATTTTAAATCAACGTGTTACGAAATCATCAGCATTCTGCAGGGGTAATCAATACCACTTATTAGGTGGAGATAGGAATTGCACAAAATAATTTATAAATATAATATTTAAAATATCTCAACCTCAAAATCTTATGGGATACCAATCATTCAATTATAAATTTAAAATATGTTTAAATTTTATTCATTCAAAATAGGATAGCTATTATAGATATCTCATTTTAGATATGCAAATAACATTCCAATATATTATACCTCTACTTGCCTTTGGAATTGAAATTGGAATTGGAATTGGAGGTGCTACTTTGCGTGTCCCTCTTGCTATTGGGATCCACGTGCTTAGGACCCCAAACTCTTACAAGTTTCATGGCCTCATCATGTATTCCAAGACCGTATCAATCTCAATAGCGGGGTGACCACAACAACAATCTACTAACGTTATAATATTCTATCACAAATTATGTCCATAAAAAATTCATTAACCTTTAAATCATTCTTACCTTGTCTATAATTTTTCTTGATCTCCATCTCTCAAAATCAATCTCAATAGCAAAAGAAAAAAAAAAGACGAACAGATAATAATGTCAGGATGCTTCTGCTTTCTGAGAGATAACGAGACAAAATCCCCTTCTGAACCATGCAATGTAACGTAATGAAAACGAGAAGCAGTAAGAAAAGCAACAAGGGAAAACAAAACCGTTGACGCAACTCCTACTCATTTTCCGAAAGTTCTCTTAAACCATATTCTCCATATGAAAACATATTTGTCTCAAAGTATCTGCTTGACAAAAAGAATGAATGGTTCAGGTGAGATATGCAAAGAGAGATACAAAAGCCAAAAGGAGAAAACTAATATAATACGTGCTTAAGTGGTTTTGTTGGACATGTATATTTTAATGTAAGTTTCTCACTTGACACGTTATAAGAAAAGAGTCTAGATTCCACAAATGTAATATAATTAATCTCTAATCACTAGTGATTGGCATTTGTTCGGATAATAAATATTTATTATTATAATGGTAGCTATGTTTAGACATCGATGATGAACGATTGGTGGATCTTGCAGTTTCATCTTGCATTTTAGTAAAATAAAC
Organism: Ammopiptanthus mongolicus; assembly: GCA_039655645.1. NCBI lineage: Eukaryota > Viridiplantae > Streptophyta > Magnoliopsida > Fabales > Fabaceae > Ammopiptanthus > Ammopiptanthus mongolicus. The sequence continues at coordinate 6,774,094 of CM077346.1, forward strand.
CTCCCTTTCTTGATCATCATTGGAATCCAATATGCTGTCCTCTTCAGAATCTGATTCATTCGTTGACAAGTTTTCATCTTCGAAATTATCTTCAGATTCTGATAGCTCCTTATCAGTGGGATCAGCTTCTGTCTCTGAAAGCTCGGCTGGAAAATAATCACTACTCAAATCAAAGTTTTTTTCATTATGAATTCCATGATTTCCTTTTCCCCTGGAGTTTCCACTTGGACCGTCCAGAATTGATAAGGGATTTCGGTTGTTTGGATCACCATAAAGTGCAATGTGCCTGTAATATAGCTCTAATTCTTTCTCAGCAATAGCAATGAAGCGCCTGACTGACTCAAGTGATTGTTCATACTTTGATTTTTCAAGTGCCTGCAGAAGGAAAAAAGTTACTTGACCAATCTGGGACTTAAACCAACAACAACAAACTCACATGTCATTAAAAAAGCACTTAATCTAAAAATTGATCCCTCCTAAAATAAATGAAACTTTACTCAACCAAGAGGAAAGTGCAATAAGGAGAACAATCTTTACATAAACTAAAAAAAAACATAACAGAAAATCAACTACAAATTTCGACAGTGTATAAATTAAATTTTATTACTAAGCATCTAAACCAGCTGCTAAAGGTCCCAATTCCAGTATTTTTTTTTTTTTCTTTCTCAAGAGAAAATGCAAAGATGAATATCTATAAAGAATTTTAAGAAGGGAAAGATAACAGAAGAACACTTTTGACACCCTAAACAACCAAACAGCCATCAACTTCATTATTCATAACATTAATCTTCAATCCTCCAAAGGACAAAACTTAGGTGCAGTTCCATAGGTACTTTAGGTGTTTTTTTCCGATGGAAATAGGACATGTGTAACAGCTGTTACAAATGTTACATTTTCATTTAGGAGAAAACTTAGGTGCAATTCTATAGGTGCTTTAGGTGCTCTTTTCCAACGGGAATATGACATGTGTAACAGTTGTTATATATGTTGTATTTTCATTGATGAGTTGTTACACATGTTATATTCCCATTGAAAAACAACACCTAAAACACCTGCGGAATTGTACCTAAGTTTTCTCCTTTCATTTATAAGTTGTTACATATGTCCTATTCTTATTGAAAAATAACACCTAAAATACCTACAGAACTACACCTAAGTTTTGTCCTTCTCCATGAACTTACAGCTTCAAAATGCAGACTTGAGATCACTATATTATGAATAACTCTTACACAAAAGACATGGCATAAATAATTGTCTCTTAGAAGCCAAAAGCAACGTACTTTAACACTGTACTCGCCTAGCTGAAACCCTTATTTCTAAGCATTCCCCCATAATATTTTCATACTGCATTGTCCCACTAAACAGCTTGACACACATTGGAACACCTTCCCACTCCTGTTTCCAACTTATTCTTTGTTCACTGATAGATTGCACAGTTTCTAATATCAATCAAATATATTTACATGGAGATGCTGAAGAGCATGCAGAAAGAATGCCCTATAAGGGGATACATTATGGAACATATTTACAAAGAAAAAACAATTAGATCAGAGACTATAGTTAAGTTGAATGTAAACAAATCTTTACTATTCAAACAGCATAAATGTTTATTCAAAAAACCTCATCCTAAACAAAAAGTGATGCATGCAGACCTGAATCAGTTGAACAGAGTGAAAATAAAATAAAATATGATCTCCTAAAACAGAAAGTGAACCAAATAATGGCTCAGTGACCTTCAAACTGAGGCTAGTAGGTCCAGAACTACTATGCTGACTATAGCTATGTTTCACAACTAAACTGAATGATTAGATGGCATAGCAAATTCAACAGCTTCTAAACGGCCTGAATTTATAATAGAGGAGTGTAAATGCCTGCCATTAGAAAATAATTTCTACTCATCTACTAGTCTACTAGATGACACATAGGTATTAGTGCGATTACTTAGGTTCAATATAATGAACAAACAAATAGTTTTGTACATGAGAGCATATAATGAAAATACTCGGTGCTTGTAGAATTCATGTTAGACAGTAAGGTGAAAATATTTTTTCAGCTTACACCACATTTTACAAAATACTTGCATAATAAGAACCCTTTCTGCAATGGACAACGCAGGTTAAACATTGAAACAATTGAATTTCATTTCCAGTGCCTTTTATAAAACTAAAATAATGATACGTTGGAGAATTTTGTTTACAAAAACCCAGAAACATACCTTTTTCTTGGATAATGTATCTATTGGTGACATAACGTCAGGCTGTACGTAGTTCTTTCCACGATAAAATATTATAGTGTCATTTCCAATTATCTGAATTGGAATACCACCACTCAATCTGGCAAGTTCTTGTGCATACTCATGTACTTGGCCAGGTTTACAAGGCTTGCATATGACCTTAACAGTCTCATGTTTCTTCCAATGCATGTGCATATTTAGAACAACCCCTCCAAATAATCCTCTTCTTCCAACTTGTAGATAATTAGAACTCTTCTGAGCCATTTTCTTCAAATAAAATCGTTCCTCCCCTGTCAAGCCATCAGGTTTTACAACAGGACCCTGAACTTTAGGAACTTCGTATCGTTTCAGTCTTTCAATGAGTAATGCTTCCTTAATTCTGGCCTGGGGTTAAAACCAGAGTCATAGAAAATTTTATTAGAATGTCAAGGAAAATAAGCATTTAATGATATTGATGACTAAATTCATAGCCTCATCATTTAAACATGAGAAATCAACAAAATCTCCGATAGAACAATGCCTCAAAGCTATGTTGTCAATAGCGCCGCGATCGCGCGCTATCGCGGAATAGCGGTGCGGCTTGGAGGGTGGCTGCGACGCGAAACCCAGGTGCGGTGCGGTTTGCTCTAGCGGCTTTCGCGGCCGCTTTTCGCGGCAGAATCGCGGCTCTCGCGGCCTGACGCGGCCGCTACAGGGGGCTTGAGGTGAAATGCCCTCTTAGCCCTCATTTTTTATCGGTTGAGTCCTTTTTTTTGGATTTTCGATCATTTCCCCTACCCTTAGAATTTTAGGTCAAACACCCGTTCTCTCCCACCTTCGACAAAGACCTCCTCACCTCCTCCTCACTTCCTTCTCTACTCCAGCGAGCCTTCTCTGCCACCTTCATCTCCGGCGACGGCTGCTGGGTTTTCCGGCGACGACAGGTACCTGCTGTAAATCTGCGAGCCTTCTCTCACCTCTATTTCTCTACGGTGCTCTCTGTTTCTCTGCACTTGTCCGTGCTCCTTTCTCTCCTCTATAAATCATCACTTGTACTTATTTTAATTTTTGAATACTTTTAGAACTTAAGTTAAATTAGTAGTTAAGTACTTATGTTATACTTTTTGAAGTGGAGACATCATACTTTTTGAATGTTAGTGACTATTGAGTATTTTGAATGTTATGACTACCCCTTTAATTTTGTGTATTTTTCTGTTTTTGAGTATTTATGTATATAATATAAAATATGTAAGCTGTTTTCTAGTCTTCATAATAGCGGTCATCCCGCTACCGCTATCCCGCTATAGCGTTTTTGGGCTCGGCCGCTCCGCGCCGCTATTTGGGATTGACAACATAGCCTCAAAGAAAGAAGAGATATATCAGACCACTGAAAAGATGTATGACCAGAGATTATATATCATAATTAATTAAAACCCATGCACACATGCCTACAGGTCCAATAAAGGATAGCCTTTTCCTCAACATAATAGCTATTATCACACATTCACACTCAAGCTTTACCAATAAGCAATATAACTAGCACAATAGAGAAATCTGCCATTTAAAAAAAATAGTTTATATTATCTAGATTTTAGAAGTGTGATGAACATAAGATCTTGTATCATGTTGCTTCTTAGCGTCCCTGTTACGCACTCACGATCAGGAAACAGGAATAGGGAAAGAAAAGAAAGAGCTTTATTGGATTCTTGAACAGAAACAGAACAGCAATACGAGAGTGATCTCCTCCAAGCCTCCAAGGGTTTGCCCTTCACAAAGGGTTTCCCCTTTCACAACTGAGCCTTTACTCGGTTCTCACAAACTACAATTCTCAATCTCCTCCCCCTTACTCTCTTCCCATATTTATTTAGCTGAACACTCTAACTCACTAACTAACTATTTTAATTACCCTTCTATCCTAACAGTCCCTCAAATGTCATAATATGAGAAAGCATATAATCTCTAAATACATCCCAGTAGCCTAAAGCTAAAAGTGAGAACTTTCGTCACTTATGCGATCAATATATCAGTGCCCTACAAGAAAACAAAAGGCCATTTAAACTCATTGAATTAAACATATTAAAAAGAGTTCTGCTGCAAAAGGGTTTGCATTAATGAGGGGAAAAAATTCAAATCACAGTGCTTACTTTTTCAAGCTTGTACTTGATTCTCTCTTCCGGATTGGCAAACTTCTGCTTCCTCTTCTTCCCTTTGACACCAAGCCGACGAGGGTCTCTCCTATTTGCTGCTTTCCTCTTCTCCTTCTCTCTCTTCCTATGCATCTTCAACCTCTTCTTGGTTTTCCATTTGTCTTTCCTTGGAGGCTCAACCTCCTGAGTCTCAAACTTGGTCTTCCCTCCCTTTATCACCAGATTAACAGTGCCATAACTCAAGTTTCTGCTACTCCACCAACAACCTGGCTTTTCAAGCGGGACATAATAGTGCCTGAATGGAAACCAAATCGATATTTGGGTTCTCACAACTGACCTAGAACACACAGGAATTAGAATAACATAGTATATATATATAATATATATATACATGTCAATTCAAAGTCTTCAACTTTCCATAACCCAGAATCACCAGCCACAAAAAACGAGCTAATCCAAGTTAGGTGCTTGAATAAACTGTTCATAACAGTGTTCCTAAACTAAAAAAATTGAATTTTTATTTTTATTTTATTTTCCTGATTATAGGGTAGTGACACTAACAAAGCATGTGGCATGAGAGAGAACCTGGGAGAGACAGAAAACGAGGTGGTAGAATACGAAAATCTGAGAACAGAAGACGCTCTCCGAATGCTGCGGAACAACGAAGTTGCCATGTAGTTGAAGAAGAAGACGAGGATGCCCCCTTCTTTTGTGCAGTGAGTTTTTGTGCTGAATCCGGTGCGAAATAGTAGTATGTATAACACAATATTTGTCACTCTCTTCAACGGTCTCTCCTTTCATTTTTTTTTTCTTCACCTGGAATCCTTATTTAATATATAATTATATATTATATATGATATAGGGTATTTAAATAAATTTTATATTATTTTATTTGTGTTATTTATTGCCCATTAAATAATGTACAGGACAAAAAGTTATGTTGTAAATCAAATATTTGTCTTGCGCTGTTCTCTTTATCTTGTACTTCAATGCGAATCAAACTCACCCTTAGGGATGGCAATGGGTACCGAATCTTATGGATACCCATAAAAATTATCCATGATGGATAGGATAATTACTCGTTTAATGGACATTGACTCGGGTACGGTACTCCAGTACTCATCCAGCCCGATATATATATTATTTGTTTTATATATACATAATTATATTATATTAAATTAAAACAATTAAAAAAAACCTAGGTTTAGACGTATTGTTTGCTTCCCGGTCATTGATTCACTTTCCCTTTATGCAAACTCTTCCTTTCATATATTTCATATTCATGAATTGATTATTAAATTTATGGATTGCATTTTTAGTTTGGTATGCAGGAGTTTTATTATGTGGAACACGAATACAGAATGTGAAAAAAAGTTATATTATTTTTGGTTTCGTACTTCAGTATAGCAAGTATTTCATACAAGTTTTAGTTTAACTAAAATATGTAACTTTATGTAAGTATAAAAATAAGTCATTTTATTGTTTAAAGTGAATAATATAAAAATTATATCAATCGAAAAACTTTTGGGTATACCATATATAGTTATCTTATTTTCAAAATCAACAAATTTATTATAAAAAAGAGCAGGTAATGAGTGCGGGTACGAGTACTTAGGTACCCAACGGATGAGGGTACGGGTATCAAGATTGTTACCCACACGACATGGGTACGGATACTGGTATTTTTTTAAAATACTGGTATAGGGACAGGTATTATAATACCCTACCCATACCCTACTCATTATCATTCCTAGGAACCCTTTAAATCACATAGATTACTCCTTATTAGATAGATCCCATATGATCAAATAATACCTAGTCTAGTAAAAAATGTATTGCTAGCATTTTTCTCATTCAGAAATACTAATAATACATTCTCTTCAACACACTTTCTTCTTTCATGTGGGACCACAGTGAGTCACATGACTCCACTTCTTTCTATTTAAAGCATGTTGGAGAAATATTAATTTTTTCTATTCCAGCCGTTTTTTTGGTTAAAAAGTTATTTCATACATAATCTATCATATTTGACAATTAACTTAAATTTATAAAAAAAAATCTTTTTTGAGAGAAAAAATTGTTTTATGTCATCTAATTTGTTTTAGCTTAAGATTGTTGTGATTTGATTATTTTTCATTCTCAAAACTCTATTCCCTATTTATCCCTACAAAACTAACTTCCAAATAAATATTATTAAATTATACAAATAACTTCATACCCCTTTTCATAATTTATTATGTAAAAGTGATTTTTTTTTGTATCATCTAAACGAAATGAATTATCTTAAAATTGCTTTTCAACAAACATACCTAAATAAAAATAGATAATTGATTATCGATTTAATCTATTTTTTTCGATTTTTTATTGAAGCTAGAGTGTTAAATAATGGAAGCACTTTCAAGTTCACTTCATAAAACAAGTGGTAATAACCCGTGGGTCAATGGAAATAGTTGACTTTTTAAAGAGAGAACACCAATAGAGTTTTGACATGTAAGGGGGCACTTAGCTTCGTTATATGCCTCGCCATACCTGAATCTTTTCCTCTCTATTCTGCTGGTCTCTCTGCAGCACGGAACAGAGAATTAAAATTATTAGCGGAATCGCCCACCGTTTCAACGACAATCGAATTTTGAGTGAGTTCTCTTTATTTTATATTTTTATTTTCATTTCCGCTGCGGAAATTCTATTGAAGATTTTGATTCCAGTGGAATTTTAGGGTTTTTCTTTTTTATCTTGTGGTTTGGGGAATAACTGCATAACTAGCAGAGTTAAGAATTTGGTGTTAAATTGTAAGTTATTCAATCCCCTTCCTTTGCCTTTCTATAAAGAATTTCAAAGGGTATGCGGCCAAGAACTCAAAACTGGAGCTTGCCGTTGTTGTTTTTTAATCGTAATATGTGGCTCTGTTTTTCCTCTTATACATTTCGTTGGCGGTTGAACGTTTTGGATTTCAGTTGAACTTTTGTGCTTACCATTTCTTGCTAGAGACGAGGAAATTCAAATTCCTGTTTAGGCTTACTTTCTCATCTGAGAGAATTTGGAAATTGGAAACCAAAAGCCATTTAAAAATAATTTAGTTTTGAAACTCCACTCTGATGTCGTTGAGTTGATTCTTTTTTCAATTTCAATAGTGATTTAATAGCCTAAGATATCATTCACTCTAGTGCATTTGTAAAATTTGATTCTCAATAAGATCCCCTATGATATCATGCTTGATTCACAATAAGCTACAGGACATGTGGAATAAATTTCCCAATAAGCTACACCACAAGCTTGCTTTATTACAAGTCATAATTGTTGAGGTGTAGCTCCTTTAGACCTTGCTTATTCTTACGTGGCACTAAAGCCATGAAATGTATGGAATAGATTGTCTGCATTTTCAGATAAAAGTGGGTGTGTCCACAGACTTGGGAGCTGGAGTTCTTACTCATTTTACTTGCTTTGGAGAAAAGAGGAAGGAAAATTTGTTTGCCATAATCTAGCGTGTTTGGTTGTTGTATAATGTGGTAATCTTCCGAAGGAAAGAAACTCTTCCTGATTTTGGGAGAAGTCTTTTTTTGATTTTGTGTGGTAATCTATTTTGGTTGTTGTGGAGGAGTGTGCTTGACAAATATCAGTGTGATTTAAAGGCCCTCCTCTATTAATTACTTTTATGGTTTGCTTTCTGTTGTTTCTTTTTAGAACTTCTTGTAAACCATATTGTACTCATTTTATTTCCCTCTGCTAGTGAGCTTTCTTCTTACTATTAAAAAGAAAAAGAAGAATTTTGGTATTATGTATATATTTCTTGATATGTTCTGTCTTTAATTTTATTTTTGATGAGTGATTAATCAATTTTATACAGTGTTCTGCGGCCTGTCACCCGAGTACCGAAAATCTAATAACAGATCTTTTGTTGCTGCAGTGGAATTTGGGATTGATGGCTCTATTAATGGCGAGACAATAGGAAATGCTGCTATGGGTGAGGTTAGTAGCATAGCTGGTGAGAACACAATAGGTGGAAGCTCTATTGAACCAACTTACAGACAAGAACAAGATGATAATAATATGACTCAAGATTCTTCTGGAGGGGTCTCAATCCCATCTGCAATTCCCGCTGTATCAGTTGTTTCAGTTGATGAGCCCTATGTTGGTCAGGAGTTTGAGTCGGAAGCAGCAGCACACTCATTTTATAATGCATATGCCACACATGTTGGATTCATCATACGTGTAAGTAAGCTCTCGAGATCAAGGCGTGACGGAACAGCTATTGGACGGGCTCTTGTTTGCAACAAAGAAGGTTACAGAATGCCTGACAAGCGTGAAAAGGTTGTAAGGCAACGGGCAGAGACAAGGGTTGGTTGCAGGGCTATGATTTTGTTGAGGAAAGTTAGTTCTGGTAAATGGGTTGTTACAAAGTTTATAAAGGAGCACACACATCCTCTGACACCTGGAAAAGGAAGAAGGGATTGCATCTATGAACAATATCCGGTCAGTTCTTGTTCTTTCCTTACTGAAAGATGGTATATATTGTTATGTTAGTTTATTGTGTTAGTTTTTACTTCATGCTTGATTATATGGAGTCTGTTTCAGATCATGATGTCACAATTCTGCTAAATATTAGAGAATATCAGACTTGAGCTCAAAATGTATAAAAGAACCGATATTATTCTGAAAACATTTTGTATTGTGAATGAAAGTTCTGTCTTTATTTTTTAAAACATTATAATCTATCTGAGAATTTTTCTCTTCTCTTTATCCTTTAATTTACTTGTTGCTTTTTTGGGGTGGAGCGAGAAGGGGAGGAGTTTATGACTCATCTGCATTGTGTCATTGCCCCTGAAGAACATACTTCTTATGTTTAAATTGGCCTCCTTACTCTTGCCCTTGGAGAAATTCCTTTTCTCACAACGTAAATTGCAACTCAGAAAGCGGCATTAACTGTCTGTGATGATGTATGTGAAGAGAAACTTGAGTGATTCGTAGATATTCTATTCAGCGCTCCTTTTCATTTCCCTGTTTTCCTACTTAAATCTTTGTTTTTATGCTATTTTCAGAATGAACACGACAGAATTCGGGAACTGTCTCAGCAGTTGGCAATAGAGAAAAAGCGATCTGCAAACTATAAAAGGCATCTTGAAATGATATTTGAGCACATTGAGGAGCATAATGAGAGCCTTTCAAAGAAAATACAGCACATAGTAGAAAGTGTGAAGGAGATGGAAACCAAAGAACAACATACTCATAGATAGGTTCAACTTTCAGTTATATAATCTTTTATATATTTTTCACTGGATGGAACATGGAATCAACTGTCAGTGTTGGAATTAGTGCTGCAAGGTGAAGCGTGCAATAATATATGGTAATTGCTGACCTAGGGTATCTGCTTTATTCATGCTTTAGGTGTGTGGTGGGTTCAGTAGTTCAGTTTGATACAATGGAATTCATTGTATTGCTTTTTATGCCATGATACTTTAGTTGGTAGAAGAAACCAGATCAGTAAATGTATAGGTCCTTTGAGTCCATTCTTGTGAAGTTGTATTAACAATGTGATAACTCATAACAGGCATTCAAATGCCCTGATAAAGTTGAATTATTCCATTGTTGATTTTGTAAAATTTGATCCAAGCCTGTCCGTCTCCTTTGTATAGATTCAAATAATGATTAATCTATTACATACTTATTATATGACGAGAGTACCATTTTTCCTATATACTATATTATTCCTTTTATGCAATGAATATGCCCCACAGTGGCATGCTATGTAGAACGTAGTGGCACAACATGCCCCTTGCTTCTTCCGCTTATTGCTGAAAATGACGACTATATATGGAGCACAGTGCATGCGTGTTTATGTATATAAAGACGTGATGTTTGGTACACGTAGCAGCTCGTTTCCTGGGTTTTTGACTGGTGGGTCCCGTCAAGTATGATCTTAATATTTGATTATTGAATCTGGCCTAGTAATAAGATGCTGAATTCATATGAATACCTGAATTATGTATTGATATTAATATCGAGTTACTATGTATTAATATTAGGATTTAATTTAATGTAAAAAAAATTTCCATTGTTAATCACTCATAAATTGTCATATTAATACAAATGTTTGATTCTTATTCTAACTATCTTAAAAGTCATTCATATCATGATTGTAATTGATTATCAGTTATAGTACATAACAATTAAACTCTAAATATTAATATATTTATGTTCATTCTTAGCTCCTACTTTTCTAAACTTCTCCATGGTTGATACCATTCCCATTCCCTATAGATAAGTATTGAATTGCAACTCAAAAGGATAAAAAAACAAGAAAAATTAAAGAATACTGCTCAAACAAGAAAACCAGATAATTCAGTAAATTAGATGTAGATTTCTGAAGTCTAACCACAAGCATAAAACAAGCTTATAAGAGCTAGTGTACCTAAAAGTCACGGTAAACTTCCAATATATACCATCTAAGTTGTTATCGTTCCATAATAAATTAATATTAATGATAATAATAAATAAATAAATAAATAACAAGTGGAAGCTACGCATAAAATAGAATGGGAAAAAAGTAGTTTCTTTGGTAAAACTAAGCAGAAATGGCCATCCCTAGCTAGCAGCTCATGTTATGGTGCAACCGTTAACGTTCAAATCATTGGAGGTGTGATCAGGATTGTTGCCAACTGGTTCATCACCACCTAGCCTTAGCTCACCACGATATGTGGGCGGCCCCGGCCCTGGCACCGGAACCGGTGGATGTGGCTGATGATAACTGTAGGGATGATCAAACCAATGAATAGGGTCAATGGATCCTGCAGCGCCATGATGACCACTGAAATGGCGAGCATGAACATCCATATAAGAATCATTGGAAGTGTGATCAGGATTGTTGCCATATGGTTCATCACCACCTAGCCATAGCGCACCAGGATATGTGGACGGCTCCAGCACCGGTGCATGTGGCTGACAATAATTAATGTAGGGATGATCAAACGAATGGGGAGCATGAACATCCATATTAGAATTATCAGTCACTGCTACTGCTTTTCTCCCAGCCTTTTTAATAGCCTTAATAACTAAGGAAGCATCTGCCACACCAGAAACTGTAACTAGTCCTTCTTCGATGTCTATGTGGATATCACTTTCAGTCACTCCTGCAATATTGGAAATTAAAGGACGAAAAAATAGTAAAGCTGCTGATCATAGGATATGGTTGGCCAATAAAATTATTGTCATTTTCTAGAACTGAAACATGCATATATGTTCCAGTAATGTACGTACAGACCTCCCTAATTGATCATTGTGTAAGTGATCTTTTGGATTGGGAACTTATGAATAACATCCACTATATAAATGGTATTTCACTTCATCAATTATATATCATTCATTATTGGCGAGTGCTAGCTATTTCGGCTGGTCAAGACTACTTCTGTAGTTGATTGTAAGGTGGTAGAATCAAATCTCATTTACACCTTCTAGACATGAGCAAAGCTCCACATAGGTTTTTACCTTCTCAAGTGTAGGGTACTGTGCTGTTAGTGTGTGTAGGCTTAGGTATGTGTAAATATATATCAGTTGTAGAATTTTTTGTATGTACAACAATCTATGACAAAAAAATTTCATTCATTACTGATAGAAGATAAGTAGGGTAAAATCAAGATCTATGAAGTAATTATATGTAATGAAGAAGCCAAAAATGTTTGGATGGATGCTATTGAATATTGATCATCTCACTACTAGAACAAAAAGAGTTGAGGTTTGCACCTATTCATCATATCATCAGACACAAAGGCTGAAAAAATACCTCACCATTGTTGAATAAATTAGGTTGGGGACAAGTGAATAAGGAAAAGAAAGATGAGAAGAACAATATTAATATAAAACAATGTGATAATATTATGATTTGATGATCTGATAAGAGAAACCCAAAAACTTTATTTATACTAATAACATAAATATTCTAGTTCTAATTAAACGATGAAACAAATAAGAAAATAAGAAATAAGAAATAACTTTTAAAAGATGTTTTAAGATATCCTGAAATATTTACATTATTATATTATGAAATATCTTATAGATATTTTCACAATCATCTTCACGATTTTTTTTCGTTGAAATTAATCATATTCATATATGTTTGCCAATGATTAAAACAGTTCTATACTTCTATAAGCTTCCATTCTATTTCAATCAATTTCCACCATACCTTGTTGTGTATCGTTGGATACGAAACGATATCAAAATTCTTTCATAGTTTAGTCCATCAATTTACCAAACAGAAACGCATATGAAAATTGAAAAAAAAAATACATATATCCAAAAACCATGCAGATTATTTATTTACTATTTACGTACCCTTAATTTTCATAAGCTGCTTCTTCACTGCACGAGGGCACGCCTTACAACATTGTAGATTCACTTTCAGAACACAAGTCTGTGAAATAATAAAATACACGGATAACAAATATAAATCAACCAATTCATTATTTAATGGAATGTGACAGAGGTTGGTATGCCTTACCGGAGGACCAAGGGAGGCGTGGTTTCCGTTTTCCATTGACAACAATCTCTGACGCGTTAAGACTGATGTCTCTTGTCTTACAATCACAGCCAAAGGCTTAGCAGGAGAAGCAAATATATATGTATAAATTAATTTTGTTGGAGATCGAAGAATTAGGCTTGACAAGGGCAACTATAATAACAAATATATATATATTCGTTTCTCAAATATCGATATACAATTAGTCAAAAAAAAAAATAACGATATACAATGTAATCTCTGCTTATTCCCCAACATAATCTGTATACACTCCGTGCTCAGATATACAAATTTCATTGGATAATTTTTTATGGAATCTTTAAAAATGATTAATATTATATGATATATCCTATCAATATCATGAATTGACAAAATAAATAGGAAAAAAAAACAGAGAAACACTGTAAATGGAAAATAATGATAGTGTAGTATTCGTATGCATTAATCGTTTATAATTACTGTATAATGTCCTGGACAAGATGCTTTCATTTATATATACTTGTAGAAATTAAAGCCTTTTCCTAATGAGAATAGTAGCTATTTCTAATTTGAATTGAACACTTTGACACCGCAGATATGAATGATTACTTACCAGATATACCAATACAACAATCATTTCTTTCTCCTAATACCAAGATCAATGAAAACGGGATATCAAAATTCAAATGAAATAATCAAGCCGAGTTTTACAGAGTGAAAACAGAATACCCCTTCTTGCCCCAATACATTAAAAAAAGAAAAAGAAAAAAAGAACGCAAACATTAGCCCCCCATTCTCATTGCCTTCCTCGCCCTACCCCTAAAAAGTAAGAAATATAAAATAAATAAATAAATAAAAAAGTATCTGTATAATTATAAAATTAACCGGGGCAAAGTTGAACTGTATAATGTCATATCAACGCGGCTGGGATTAAGTAATTAATTTGCAGTGGCAATCAAGAAGAGGTAGGTCAACACCATGCATGCATGCATCTTGAGTTGCATGGTATTCATGTGATGTGATATCATATATCCTATGCTCCCCAAACTTATATATATACAAGATGGGAATTGAATTGAAAGCATATATATATATATATATATATATATATTTGTGATGATATATATGTAATAGCAAGATAGAGGCTAATTAACCAAGAGCACTGAAGCCTCCCCCCTTCATCATTTGCTTGAACTCCTTGTAGTTAACCATCCCATCTCCATCAACATCCACCTTCATTATCATTTTCTTGCATTCTTCAACCGTTCTTCCATGTTTGAGACCTAAAGATGCCAAAACTGCCCTAAGTTCCTCAACGGTGATGAAACCATCACGGTTGTGATCGAACACGTTGAATGCTTCCCTCATGTCATCCTCTTCATCACGTTCCTGATCCATGATCGACTCGTACAACTCCCCAAACTCATCCATGTCCACCCAACCATCCCCGTTCACGTCTATCTTCTCTATCATCTGTGTCAACTCCTTCTCAGGGATCAACATTCCCAACTTCTCCAACGAATCGCTTAGCTCCTTCTTGCTAATTCTTCCATCCCCGTTACGATCAAACATTTGGAACACGCGTTTCAACTCACTGGGGTCCATTATTAATTATTGTTATATTATTGTTGTTGTATGTTGTTCGATCTAATAAGGGACCGTACGTACGTGATGAAGAGAAAAGATGATGATGATAATACGTAGAGGGTTGATTGGATTGGATACGAAGGAGGAAGGCTTTCAGCTTCTTGGGGGACACACAAATGAATTTGCGATCGAGGAGCTAGGTTGTAAACAATGAAATATCCTTTGCAAAATAGTTGGCATACGTACGAAGACTGAGACCCGGAATTTGTGGTGATTGTTGCATGGTTGTTTAGGGGCACATTTTTTGCAATATGGATCCTTTCCTACCTCTCCATCCTCTACACCTGGCATTTTCAGGCACTTGCACTACCGGTTACTGTTATAATGATAAACACTATCATGGAGATTGATTACGTGCGTACCAAATAGGTTTTTGTTTTTCAAAGACGCACAATTGCTTTCCAGCCGTTCAATTTGGTCCAAGTCTATTCAAGTATCCGAAGAAGTCCCCGCTTAGATATTATGGATAAGGATCTTCTGTCTCATTTTGGTATATCATATCATGTCGCAACTAGTAATATCTTGTCATATAAATTAAAATTTTATTTAATATTAAAAAAATAAATTACATGGCAATATACTATTGATTGAGATATGATGTTGTACATCAAAATGGGACGAGAGATGCTTATCCAGACATCATACTGACTATAAGAGACTATCTTTTCATCTATCGGTGTGAGAGGATATTCTGGGAGACCAAACAAGTTTGAGTAGCAAGCATCACGTTTATTGCAAGGATATTTTTGAAATTTACAAAATAATATAAAATAAATTAAAGAAAAGAAAAATTATTTTGATAAAAATATTTAAAATTATAAATAAAATATACATAATGAATTCAAGTGTAATTTGAAAGGTATAAATTAAAAGAGAGAATATTTAAATCTAAAAAAAAGATATGCTTAATTAATTATAAAATTTAAATTTAAATATTAAGAAAGGCAGTAACCAAAGAGATTAATTCACCACTCTTAAGATAATATATTTTAATTTAATATGTAGGTATGAATATTTTCTTTTAGCAATCTTTCTCCTAAAAGTAAAAAAAATAAGTAATGATCAGCGGATTTGATAGTAATAACTATTAATTACTACATTTGAAAACACATTCTAAAAAGAAAAAGAATTAAATAAAAATAAGTAAATAATATGCAGATTTGGTAGTAATATTTATTAATTGATAGATTTTTTAAATATATTTGAACTAAAAAATAAAAGAAAAAACTTAATATAGATGACACCATGTGATTTGGTGAAGAGAAGAAAGGTTTTCGATAGCTTCTCACGTTCAAGAATGAAAAATCTAATTTAATATATAGGAGTCGATTAGTAGTAAAAAATTAGAAGACTGTTTGTAGTAAAAAACGGAAATTATTAATAGACAATCACTACAAGAAAACAGCTCATTAATCACAATAAGTCGTCGGTAATGGGCTTTTTCCGATGAAAAGCTGATGGCCAAAAATCCGTCAGAACTAAGTTAGCTCCTAGGGAACGCATACCAACTGCCAAGCGCAAAAGGCCGTCGAAACGTTATCGACGGTTAAAGCCGTTAGTACCCACCCACCCCCTATTACCTACGGACAGACCGTCAGTAACTACCTAAGCCCTTTATCGACGGTCTTAGCCGTCAATACTTACCTGCAACATATTACCGACGACCTAGCAGTCGGTAAGTACGGTCATCGATAATTCTAAATTATTTTTTTAAATTTATATTTTTAATTGATTAATTAATTAATATTTAATTATATTTTATATTTATTAAATAATTATATTTTTATTAATTATTTAAAAATTAATTAATTAAATATTGCAAAATAAAATTAAAATAATATTAAAGAAATTAAAATTATACCAAATGATAAATAATATATGTTTTTACAATAAATAGAAATATAAAAAAAAATAACATAAAAAAACCTAATAAACCCTATCATAGGCATTTTCACAATCAGACCCAAAATTGACATTTTCACAACCATTTTCACAACCAGAAGCAATATATCAGGCATTTTCATATAAATGACATTTTCACATAGGCATATAACATAGGCATTTTCACAACTAGTTTCTACACACCATAAAAATTGAACCAAAATAGCATTGAAAAAAAATCACAAATTGAACTTTTTAGTAATAACCAAACTGAAAAAACAACACAATCAAAAGAGAAAGTAAAATCAGGCATCACAAAATCAAGGAAACTAGAAATGGAGAGGACTTACCTGTTGCGGTGGCTGCTGCAGTCAGACAATCAGAGTGCGCCAGTGCGATGGTTGCGACGTGAGAGCGATGGAGTGTGGTGGTCTCCAGGTGCAGTGGTCTTTCTGCCGTAGGAGGAGAGAATGAAGGAGGAAGGAGGACGATGGTCGATTGGTGCCTGGATGAAAAGGTAGGATGAGTCAAAATCAAACGTTAAAATGAAGGAGGAGGAGGAGATGGGGTGGCCGAAGATTACCTTCGCAAACGGACGGCGACTGCAAGCGAACAACGACTATGGATGGCACCTCCCCTTCTTGGTGCAGAGACAGAGGACGGAGAGGAGGAAGAGATGATGGTTGTTGGCTGGGAGGGAAAGTGGTCCCGGTGGCGCTGTTGGTTGAGAAGGGCAAAGAAGAGAGGAGAAAGAGACGGTTGGCAGTCGCGGTGGCTGAGAGGGGTGAAGAGGAGAAGAGCGTTCTGATCATGAGAGTCTGAGTGAAATGAGAAGGAAAGGATATTATGCGCGTATTAGTGATGTTTATCGAGGCCAGGGCGTCAATAATAAATTAATTACTCTTATCGACGGTTAAGCCCGTCGGTCATAAATTAATTACCCTTACCGACGACTGAGTCCATTGGTAAACCAAAGAAGAGACATTGCGTTAGTAATATCAAACGACTCTTACCGGCGGATGTATCGATAGTTGGTCCCTCAGTGATGTTTATGCTCGTTACCTACGGACATGACCATCGATAACCTGATCAATTATTTACTTGCTTGATACCGACGATCTAAATCGTCGGAAATGAGGAAGTTATCGACGATCTTAAGGCCGTCGGTATATGTGGGTTTTCTTGTAGTGAATTAGTACAAAATCATGAAATTAGTATTAGGGATTAGTGTTAGTAATTAGAAATATTTGTCCTGACTAAAAGAAAAAAATAATTAAATGAAAAAATAAGTAAGGGAATTTGATAACAATAGCAATAATGGATTAAATTATAATAGTTATTGTTATTACTGTACTTATAAACATTTGTTCTGGAATGAAAATAATTAAATTAAAAAATAAGTAAGCATATTTAGAAATCCATCTAAAAATGACACTTAACTGGACGTTCAAGAGTGAGAATCTAATTCTTGTAAAAAACAAGAGTGAGAATCTAATTTAATATATGATCTAATTTATTATATAATTTGTCCTGAAAAGAAAAAATAATTAAATGAAAAAAATTTAACGATCAACAGATTTGGTGATAATAATTATTAATCAATAGATTTGAAAATATATACTAAAAATAAAATGAATTTAATTGGTATACACTGTCAGTATAAAGATTTTTTATACAGACAACCAATCAGAAATTGTCACATAAGCTAAAGTGTTTGACTCTTATCCTAACTACCTTAAAAGTCACACATACCATGATTTCTGATTGGTTGTTATTGTGAAAAATTTTATACCGACAATGCATAGTAATTAAACTCTATTAAAAATAAAAAAATTATAAAATCATTAATGTATAATGCCACATGACTAAGTGAAGAGGAGAGATATTGTTAAAAACGACTCGCGTTCAAAAATGAGTACTCTAAACTTTTATTATCCAATATTTTATTTATCTTATTCCAATTTAACATATCTAAATCAAGTATGGATTTAATTTGTATACACTATCAATATAAAAATGTTTTACATTGTCAACCAACTATAAATTATCACGTCCTTAAAATTGTTTGACTCTTATTCTAACTATCTTGAAAGTCAGTCATATCATAATTTCTTTTTAATTGATAGTGTAAAAAACTTTACACCTATAATATATATCAATTAAACTCATCAAGTATAATAATTGAGATGAAATCGTTTATTCTGACTAATATAAGAAATAATATAGCAAATAAACATTAAATATTAATATAATATTACATAATTAATTAATTGTACACAAGAATTAACACATATAATTTTTATTTATAATCTGATTATTATATAAACTTTATAATCATTCACATATTTTTTTTAAATTAAATGGTAACGAATCAACTAATTTAAAGTTATAATAATTGTTGCTTTATTTGGTCGGCGTCTCCCTCAAGATTTGATGGACTTAACATCCTAGCCCATGCCGCTTATGCAACCCCTCAAGCTAGATGCAATTTTGAGAACCGTTAGCTATTGATTGGAATCAAGCATATTTTAATAATGTTGGGAAAATGAGTCGAGATTAAAATTTTTTCATAGTTGATATAAGAGATAAAAAAAAATCATTCACAAGCATAAAAGAAGCCCGAGAATGAAATTGTGAATGAAAGTTGCAAACTTTATTCACTTGTGCAAGGGTGAGAATGAAATATTCCTAAAAATAAGATTCTGAATACTGTAATTTACTTAAGAATAAAATATTCCATGAAAAAAACACCTTACGAAAATAAACAAAAAAAAAAAACACCTTAAGGAAATAAAAGTTGTGCCCCGACTAATAGTTATAGCTTTTGACCTAGTGTGTGGTAAGGGCTTGATTAAACAATACATATTACACAATATTATATTAAATCAGTACTGGTACCCGTTGGATGCATGGGATATTCAAAAGGTATGAATAATATTGTATATAATTTATATTCTGAATTCAAAATATAAGTATAATAAACAAAATAACAACCTTATGTGTGAGTTCTGTTTGAAGTGGGAAATATAAGGGGAAATGGGTTACTCGTTTTAAATTAGTTTGTTAAAAAGGACAAAATTTGACACATATTTATATATATATATATATATATACCTACGAAGATGTGAAATTAACATTTTCATAAATCAAAATCTAAAAACCCTGTTGAAGTTCCTGGAAAAGAGAAAGAGAAATAATAAGAGAGATATAAACCAAAACAACCAAGGAATATAACAATTTAAGGATAACTTACCTAGCTTAAATCTTGAAGGCTTTTTTTTTTTTTTTATAAATAATGTTTGAAGTAGTGTTAGAAATGTGTCCTTCGTTGTATAAGTATCTTCAATCCACGACGGGAGATAACCTTTAACATTACGACATACAATTGTTTATGTGAAAAGTTGCATGATTCATGTCACTCTTGATACTCAAATATCTGGCGAAGTTTATTACAATTTCTCGATCATATACATTACAAACCACATGTGACCTACGTGTGAGTTATGTAGGAGAGTTTTGTGTGTACATATATCTTATAAAAGAAAGGGCCAAATGACCAAGAAATATACAAGATGAGTTGCACGAAGATACACCTTGTGACGGAAAGAAATCACTTTAATGCACTTGTCGAGAAGTTCAAGAATCGCAAGGCTTGTGGAGAAGTTGTTATAGATTTTGTTGTACCTGATATTCGGTCAACTGAGTGTAAAGAAATAAGGGGTTATTCCATCACCTATCTCCCATGTTCTCTCTAATGGGTCTTTTAAGAACTCTCAGACAATGTAGTTCATTCTGACTCGAACTATTATGAATTTGTAAGGCCCGTGGCTTGGTTCCGTAAATGAACATGAAATATTTTCAATTTATGTCCAAGTAAAAGAATAGGTGTTGTTAGTGCTTCATGTAACGTCTCAGGCTGCTTTCCAGATTGACGACTGTCCAACCAACACTGATATTTTCAGCGTGCTTTATCTTTCACACCAACATGGGAAGTAGAGGTGGGAGTGGCGACATAGAACGGGGTTGAGAAGTGAGGACACGTGACATAAAAAGGAGGGAGAGGGAGGACGATTGTCTTGATCGGCGAAGGTGTGAAAAGAGCACCGCTGCGTTTGCCATCAACGACGGAAGGAAGCACAACAACAGGGTATAGGGAATAAGGTTTCCGACAAAAAATTTCCAGATTCCAGCAATTTTTCCGAATCTGGTAAAGTTTTCCGGCAAGAGAAAATCTTAACAGTAAAAGTTAATGGAAATGATCAAATTGCTTAACGTTTGACAATTAAGGGACCAACTTGAACATTTTTAAAATAGAGGGATCAAGTTGAATAAATTAAAATAAATAAAAAATCAAAAGAGTAATTTAGATTATTATTATTATCTGCAACCATTGAATTTAGCTAAGTGTGTGAAAGTCTAATTATTATCTTCATTTATTGGTTTTAAATTTCAGCTAATTTCTTTTATAAAAAAGTAAGTGATTAATGATAACTATTATTAAATTCAACAAATTAATTACCCCAAAAGCAATTCACCAAATTACTCCTGTAATAACCCTAGAACAATATTTAATTAAATAATATTAAAATTTAAAAAACGGTACATTGCTACTAATTAGTTTTCTGTTAATTTTGGTTACATCGGCCTTATAAATTCGTTTCCACATTCTGACCCCTAAAACTCCACAATAGTTTCTTTTCTTTCACACCCCTAAACTCTAGTATCCTTCTACGTAGTAGTGTCTCCTCTCCCTCCCAGAGATAGATAGAAAGAAAGAAATAAAGAAAGAAAGAAGAGAGAGTAAAACCTGTGAGTTGTTCGAACGAACTAACTTGCCATTTCCACGATTCCCATCGAATTTCTAAACAATTGAAATTGCGCTTTCTGAATTCAGGAACTAACATTTCAGATTTGATTATTTTTTTTTCTTTAATATCTTTTTCCATGGAAACGAGGGAACTTCCTCCGTGTCATAGTTCTAAAAACAGGTTAGAATTGAATTCCCCTTTCTCATTTTCCATCGATTTGATTTCCTGCCTTTTTCTTTTCTTTTCATTGTACTATTTTTCTTGGCTCTATTTCACATTCGCTTCATTCTGGACATGCACGAATGGGTTTCAAGATTTTAACGGAAATTTGAATAATTTAACGCGTTATTGTGGTTATGATTGTCTCTGTCTTTGTTCTGTTGTAGTACCTATATGCACTTTTTGTTTCTTTTATCTCTTGCCAGTGCTTGAATCTTTATGCTCTTCTCATTGTTATTGTTAGAGTCTGCTGAAATTTTTAAGTGCCAGTATGATGCTTAGTTTTCAAGTTGCATTGAGTCCATCTAGTTTGGTTTTTTAAATATTTTTTAATTTTCTATGTTGTTAAACTTCAATTCATTGTCAATGAATCAAGAACCAGCAACAAGTATGGGCAGAATCTTTTTCGTGTCTTCTCTGAACTTAGCTAGGTGCTGAGGTAAAAGTAATTTTTTGTTATAATATGGATATTGCCTAATCAATCAGGAGTATCTAAGAAATCATTTTCCTTGGGAGAAAAAAAAATAACACGTGGATTGATGATTGACCATAAATACTTGTCAGTGTGGGAGTCACTCGAAATTTTTGTGCATGCTCTGGATGTTCATGGAGAACTTAAATTACTGTCAAGTTTTGATAAGGAAAATACTAAACGGTATGAAAGTTGTTTTATGAAAGATATACAAATTGAACATGTCAAAGTTACTATGGAAACTGTCTTTTATACCCTATCACACGTGTGTGGTCATGGCTAACTTGACTGGTCAGTTATCAATCCATGAGTTTTCATAAGGAAAATCTCACCCCCAATAGCTTTGTTCATTTCATAATTTACATACAGTCTGCTTCTGCTTGTTTTGTTGAATATTGCACACCCCACCCTCCTATGCTCAGAGCATTGTTCTTGGTCAAGCCATTATGAGCTGATATAAGTTTCTTTGTATAACAATGAACTTCAAGTTTATTAGTTTATTATTGTCTGCTCAGGCAAAAAACAGAACTACTTTATTTCCCCCCTGCTTTTTGAGAACTTCAAGTTTAATATTTTTGCTACAACATTTCTCTCATCTGATTTGTTCAATTTGGTCAGTGGTAGAAATGTATTTAGTTTGCTAGCACGAAGAGAGATTTCACCTAGAACAAAACATGTGCCAAAATGGCACTGGGGGGAAGCTTCTAAATCGAAATCTAGTTCTTGCTCCCATCCTAAAAGGGAAGCAGCAAGGGATGCAAGATGCGGTCTCCTCTCATGGTACTTACACAACTTCAGTGTATGGTTTATATCGAGGAAAATGCAAGCCTTTGAGAAGGGGGGGTGTATGACCTCTCTTTATGGATAGTCAATTTCAAAGACTAACATCTCTAAAAGTGGTTCTCAGGGTTGAGGCTGACTCATTGCGGCATTTGTCAGCTAAGTATTGCCCCTTATTGCCTCCCCCACGGTCTACTATCGCAGCAGCATTTAGTCCAGATGGAAAAGTGCTTGCCTCCACGCAGTAAGTTGTAACTGGTTTTTCTGCTCTTTTGCTAATTTGAATTGAAGACTCTTTTGTGATCCAACTGTTGTGTTTGTTTCACATGTGCAGTGGTGATCACACAGTAAAGATAATTGATTGTGAAACTGGAAATTGCTTAAAGGTGTTAGTTGGGCATAGAAGGACGCCTTGGGCGGTAAGCTTGAAGTCTGCCTGTGTTAGCCTTAATTTCTTGTATCCTTGTTTTTCTCTTTTTCTTTTAGTACTGATTGTAGTTTATAGAGAGAATATTTTTTCATTACGGTTGATGAGATATATTCTGAAGATGTTACAATTCTATGGAGTGGAGTTCACAAAATTCTGATCGTTAACAAAGCCCTATCCAGCTAACCAATCTTTTGCAGTTAGTTAGTATTTGCTTAATGAATTAGTTAGTATTCTAATCCTTTTGTTTAGGATGATGTCTTATATAAAATTAGTTTGATTTTTTTTGCCATTGGATGGAATTTTCTACTTTGTTATTTCTTATGGCTCGTACAGTGGAGTTTCTTTTTAGCAATATCCAGTTTAAGCATGTGAAAGATTTACATGGTTGAGTGATTTTTCTTTGCCCAAAGACTGTCTTTTGCTTTTTCATGGGTGTTTAGGTGAAGTTGCAACATGAATAATAATCTTATCGAGTCCCTGGAATTTCTTTGACACAAAGAAGTAGTTTCAGGCCTGTCATTACAGAATATGAGAATTTTCTTAAAGCATGTGCCCTGATGGTATCTGTTGTGCTTCTAGTCCTAGCATAGTCTGAGTGTGTTGTGAATTAAATACTCCCAGTCTTAGTCAGGGTTAAGGACTTAAGGGTATGTGTAGGAATGCTTGTTGCTTTTGATGGTTGTACTGCATTAGTGAGTCAATTAGAGCCCTTGTATTATTATGTAAACTTTGATGCAACAACATATAACATTAGTCAGCGTTTTCTTATATGGCGAATGCTTTTGCTAGTTTTTTTGGTTCATGGAGAATGCTTTATGTTGTTGATGCTTGTATTTGTTTTCAGTTATTTGGATAAAAAATGAATCAAAAGGTTCATGTTTGGTTCGGGAACAGATCATAGAGATTTTGAAATGAATGGAAAGAGAATCTATGTGTGTAACAATGAGAGTTTGAGGACATGTAAATCCCAATAAATTAGGCCTTTTCATCTAAGATTTGATTGTAGATGTATTAGTGAATGTTAGTTTCACATACTGATTCCTAACAAAGTTGAAGGCTTTATTCTTTTTTTTTTTTTTCCAATTCTCGGCCAGTTCCTTACGATTTATGGTATGATGTTGATTGTTTGGTGCAACCAATATGTACTATTGCAAGCATTTTTCCTTTTAGGAAGTGCTGCTTCATGTTTTCTAATTTCAACTATTTGCTAATTGGCTACAGGTGAGGTTCCATCCATTGCATCGAGATATACTTGCTAGTGGGAGCTTGGACCAAGAAGTTCGTTTATGGGATGCTTACACATCAGAGTGGATATTATCTCACTATTTCTGTAATTTTACTGTCCATCTCCCTTTTCTTTTCTAACTTACTTTTGTAGCTGTTGTTGAATTTGTTTAATGTTTTTTTGCTTGCATTTATGGGGTTCTCTGTGATGAATTTATTTTATGTATTCTCACAGATCGCCCCATTGCATCCATTGCTTTCCATGCCAATGGAGAAATAATTGCGGTTGCATCAGGCCACAAGGTATTGTAATGATTTTTTGCCGATAACACATACAAATAGTTAATGACTTTTTCTATGTTTGGTGGCTTCTCCCCTCTCCCCTCCCCCTCGAATGTTGTGACATTGTATTTTGGAATACTGTGTCAGCTGTACATGTGGCACTACAACAATGGAGGCGAAGCATCCTCACCGGTGCCTGTGTTGAAAACAAGGCGCTCACTACGGGCCGTGCATTTTCATCCGCATGGTGCCCCATATCTTTTAACTGCTCAGGTGAATGAACTGACATGTTTTTGATTGATTGTCTTCCTGTGCTATTTAAAGTGTTACTTTTTGGATTTTCTCTTTGGTTACAATATTTGGATTGATGCAGGTCGATGATCTTGACTCTTCAGATTCCTCAATGACAGAGGCAACATCTCTTGGTTATTTACAATATCCTCCGCCTGCTGTTTTTGTCACAAATGTTCATCCTAGGACACATAATAATTTGTCAAGTGAACTACCCTATATGTCATTACCTCTCTTCACGTCTTCATATACCGTAGATGAATCTAGAATAGAACTACAGCATGTTAGTCATGATGTTGGTTCAGCTAGCATGCAAGCTGAGTCTTCTGCCACAATTCAGTTTCAAGCTGACACAAGTGCAACAGAACACGATACTTCATTGTCATTCTCCGAGGTCCCCACTGATTCTCAAACTGGTGCAGAATATAATTCCCATACTACTTTACCTAATCAAATGAGAACTGGCATCAGAAACCTCACAATGGATGATATGGAGACTGATGAAACAGAACCAGCTGAAGGAAGCCAACATGAAAACTCTACTAATGTCTATTCTCTTGATGTTGTGCTACATGGACTATCTAGACGTACAGAAAACAGTGAGGATCTCTCCAAGTATGGTCAAGTCAATCAGTTTTTTCCTTCAAGAGACCCAAGTGGATGGGAGTTACCGTTTCTCCAAGGATGGTTAATGGGTCAAAGCCAAGTTGGTGTTCCATCAATGCTTCCTCAAATTGGCAGTATTCATGACAGTCTTCCTCAACAGATGGATTCTTCCACCATGGCATCTAATCTGTCCACTACTAATGTTGACGTAGCATCGTCTTCAGAAATGCCTGTCAGCATCAGCATACCAGGAGCTTGTGTGAGATCAGGTTTGCGGAATCATTTTTCACAATCCAGTTTACCTGTATCTGATTCTGGCAATCTTGCTGCTTCTATTAATACCCCACATGATGAGTCTTATAGCCAAACCATTATAAGTCGGATCCAATCAGAACTTGCCACATCAGTGTCTGCTGCAGCTGCTACAGAGTTGCCTTGCACTGTGAAGTTAAAAATATGGTCACATGACTTAAAAAATCCTTTTGCCCCACTAAACAGATGCCGTCTAACTATACCACATGCTGTCCTCTGCAGGTACCTTCTGAAGTTATGAACTTCTGATATCTGCTCCCCAGCATGTCATTTATGTGGTGTTTTTGTTGTTTTAAAAAGATATGTTTGTTTTGCATTGCTTTTGCATGCATTATGTGAACTGACTTCCAGTTTCTTGTGCATGATTATGGATGCATTCCTTCATAGAAATGGCATGATATCTCAATTTTTTTATAAATGTTTGGAGTGGCTTTATTGAACTATATACTCTACTCCAATTATATATGTATTTTGAAATTGTGTTGCAGTGAAATGGGTGCCCACTTTTCACCATGTGGTAGACTTCTAGCTGCTTGTGTTGCATGTTTGCTTCCTCATATAGAAGCTGATCCAGTATTACAAACCCCTGTAAACCAGGAGCCTGGAGTTGCAACATCACCAAGTCAACATCCAATCCCTGCACATCAAGTTATATACGAGCTTCGGATATATTCCCTTGAGGAGACAACGTAGGGCTTACTTCCTTTGACATTTTTTTTATAAAGGCTTCCTTTAACAATTGATGCAATGCATTTAATTATCCTTCACACATGCACTTTTAGTTTAAGCGAGTCCATTATATTTTAAAATAATTTTGTAATCTATATTTTTTAAGTTTTAACAGATTTGGATCAGTGCTTGCATCCCGAGCAATTAGAGCTGCTCATTGTCTGACTTCAATTCAGGTCAGTTAATTACTTTATCATGTGGTTGATGTACTTTACATAGAATGATTAACTTTAAAATATATTGTTGCTGACATTGACTATTTAATTATATTTTAAGAATAGCAGGTTGTTATTACATTTTTTGTAAGTACTAGATCGTTTGTTTGGGCCTCTCTTTTCATCGCATTATTACATCATTTTTCTCTCTTGCTGTTTTTTTGCAACTTTGTATTGGTCATATGCTCCCTCATAATCATAACTCTATCTTTCTTTTGCACATGCACATGTGTGCACCTCTTTTTCAATATTATTCATATTTCGTGAATTATTTTCCCTCTTTCTCACACCCACATGTGCGTGCTCACAAACAGAGACAGACGCGCACACACACACACACAGATATCTTATCCTAGTACATTTTATACTGAAAAAGGTGTAGTAGTAAATCCATTGGTATTACAAATGTTATCACATTTGTTCTAATAGCTAACTTTTTTTTATTTGATGACGTGTGAGTTATTTTAATATTAATAGCTACATCTGTCACTTTTTTTTCTTCCCAGTTGAGCAACTACAATTAAAGAAATCCTTATCTTAGTGGATTGAATTTGTGCAACTGGTGTTTGATATGCAGTTCTCTCCTACATCTGAGCATATACTGCTTGCCTATGGTCGGCGTCATGGCTCTCTTCTTAAAAGCATTGTCATCAATGGAGAAACTACGTTAACAATATATACGGTGTTAGAGGTAAAATTCTCTTTTTCTTTCTTTCAATTTTATAATTATTTTCTCATCTCAATTGCTCCTTATTGGAATATATGAAAAATATCTCATAATATCTTTATTATATCTTAGAATATTTTAGAGTATTATAATTATATTCCCTTATATCTATCCTTATTTAATTAGGACTAGGAACCTACTATTAATATAAATCTGACTGTTGGGTTTGTCTTTTGTATCACATCATCATCACATTAGCTTCACAACAAATCAATATCAATCTCATATTATTTTGAGTCTCTATTCTGTCTTTTCCTCCTTACCTAAAACCCTCCAATTCATCACTCCTCATTGTGCAATAATATATGCACTTATCTATTGTAATCTATACAATCATTAGTTACCAACTTACCAAGTAAACTTGTTTCTGGAACATCAAGTTTATATTCTGTTCTGTTGCCTTGACTGGTGGTGACTGACCAACTGTTTGTGCTTATGTATGGGCTGTACAGTGATTGTTGCCAGTCATCTCATTTATCCCCTTGTTGTAGTTAGAATTGTTTTAAGCTGAATTTCATGTTCCTGAATTTGCTTTTGTCTTTTAGGTATACAGAGTGTCAGATATGGAACTTGTCAGGGTGCTTCCTAGTGCGGAGGATGAGGTTAATGTTGCATGCTTTCATCCTTTTGCTGGGGGAGGGCTTGTTTATGGAACCAAGGTATGCTTTTGAATGTACCTGAAAATTTTCACTTACATTCTTTAATTGATAACCTTATGTGCGCGGTTGTAGGAAGGAAAGCTTCGGGTCTTCCACTTCGACCGTGCTCACATTGTGCTTCCATGAGGAGAACATTATTGGAGTCAGTCAGTGAGCAAGGTTATATACATTACTTATTTTTGGTATTTATAATGGTTATTAGACAACTATAAAAGTGGTCTTTGGTTCATTGGTTTCGATTGAATTTTGCTGATATAAATGGGTGATGAGTACTGAATATCACGGTCAGATAAGGATTAGCAATAGGCCATGTTGTTGACGATGCACTCACCTAAACTCTCGTGCTGATGTGACGTTCTTAGCAAAATGAGTATTCTGGTTGGTTAGGTCAAATAAACATTACAGTTGGAATTTTGTTGAGGATAGATTAGAATACTTGAAGTCAATTTTTATAATTACATATTTTCCTGTAGGTAGAGTCATTGTTTTCCTAGCTTTCCCTTATGTTTCGGTTTAGCATGGAACAGTCAATGCAAGAAAGGAAGATTTGCTATATCATTTTTTTTTAATCATGCTATATCATATTCATAGCTATTTTTTGCATTCATAATATATTGATTTTCACAAGTTCAATGGTTTAGAAGCTCAAAAACTATAAATTATTGGTTATTGTATGCTTGATTACATTGAGAGTATTCATATTGCTTTTTTCTTTTTGGTGAAAATCAACTATAAATTTGGAGGACTTCTCCATGTGTTAGAAGTAAAATGGTGGACAAGGTTTCTAATGCGTGATTTCTTCAAAGTCATATATATGATGCATTTGGTTAGTGCAAATGCTGAAAGAATGTACAAGGGAGTAATGAAGCTTTGTTTCAAGAGAGGAACATCTTGACTTTTATGTAGTATTAACTATTGGATTTAGTAACTTTCTGTCATTCACAAATCTAGGAAGAAGTTGGGAGCCTTGCTTTTTTTTTAATCTTCCGTCGTCCTCTCTCATCTTGTTTCTGTGGAAAGATATTGTATCCCCTTATCTTTTTACTCTTGGCAAGGCACATGTTTTCTGTTGTTTTTACCGTATGCAAACTCCTTTGCGTTAATATGTATTTGAATCACACTAAATGACATGTAGTTTCTTTATCCTTACAAAGTTAATTACTGTCTATTGTAGGTTTAGACTCATGATTGGAGGTAGAATTCAATAATCTGCTTCAGACTATTTGTTCAACTTAGAAGGTGAGAAGAAGACTCTCAACTTCCTCTCTCTTTTCTTTGGTTGCATTTGGGTAGAGTGAAATGTAAACTCATTAACTTTTCTAAACAAGTAGTGGATAAGATCTTTTTCTTAAGAAGGATAACCCTATAGATAGGTGTACCTCTTCTTGCTATAAGATGTATCTGGAGAGTTGATATTCTCATCTTGATTTTTAAACCTACTACTTAACCGATGAAGTTAATTGAAAATCAATTCAACCAATTAGAACTCAACCTCTTGATAAAATTAAAAATTATCCTTCTTTATGTGCAAGAGGTTTTATGTTGTACTTGTATTTGATCCCTTCTATGAAAAATTGCATTTGATCCGTGCAGCTGTCTCTTCTGATGATCTACACAAACGTAATACAACACCCAATACTGAACACATGTAACTGAATGCTGGAACTTCAGACTCCCCAGCAAATGCATATTTTGTATTATTCATGTATGTCTGTATGAAAATGTACTAACATTGTCCCTTTTTCAACTCGTTTGTATTTCTTCCTTTCTCCTCCAACCTTCCACCCCCTAACCCATGAGGTGCCTTCTTCCTTTTCACATTCGTGTAACACTGTAAACAGTTCAGTAGCTAAGCAAGAAAGAAAGAAAGAAAGAAAGAAAAATTATTGTCCTCTCTATGGAAATACTTAAGCTCTATTTTATAATCATTATTGTTTTAATTAGGTGTACACCTATTTTATAATCATTGATAATCTGTGTTTACAAAGCAATTCATATTCATATATGATCAATGATTATAAAGTGTAAAACGGCTGTGAGAAAAAAGAACGTGAAAAATTCATTTTTCAATCCTATATAAGGGCGAAAAACAAAGTAAGGACAAAAAACGAAATGAAGTCGCGACTGGTAAAGAGCGAAGGTCTACGTAGATGCAAGGAGAATGAATATAATCGGACGAACAAAAAAGAAGAACATGTGAAATTATGGATCATCATACGAAATTGCGAATATCACGAGATTTAATATATCCGTATATCATATCACTCATGTCAGGTGAGGACTAAGGACAGAGAAGGATGCCACTATCCAGATTCCAGAGTTAATGGCTACTAATTCAATAATCTATTATCTTGTTTCTTTTAGAAATTTATGGCCTATATAGAATCCTGATTAACTGATCAATATTATTTAGTTGTTTATTTATGATCAATTTGGAAAGATTTTAATAGAAAGAGATGCTTATATACTGCCAGATAGGATATTTTAATTGACCCTGTTTAACTGATTAGTTATTATTCATTTTTTCTCATAAAAAAAAAGTTGTTATTCATTTTAAAGCTCCAGCAAGGTCACATGTAGAATATTAATATAAATATTAATTATTACAAGTATCCCATGACCTAGATACGATTCATCAAGCTTGACGATTAGTTAGCCCATTTTGTCAAGATTAACTGCTTTTTAAGATCCCCGCAAAGCTCCAGTGTTTTCTTTTTCCATCTTAAGATTGTAAAAAAGAGTGATTTTCTACAATTAGTGTTTCAATCTGAGGGAGCAAGCCGGAATCTGTAAACTTATCGGGCAAGAGGGTTGACTTCACTCTTTATTTATTGGGGGAAACACAGTGGAAACCATATTGTGAAGGTAATACCATATATATGTGCAGAGGGTTTGCCAAAGTTTGGCATGTAAAACAGGAGGGACGTCTGCTGTGCACCCCCAAAAACGGGGTGCATGGTGCTCCCCTTTAGTAATATGTTCATGATTTTTGGATTGACAAAAATTTAATTAAATGTTAATTGGTTATCTGTTGATAAAAAGTGGGGTGCGCCATACATCCTACTCATGTTTGGTACACCATAGAAGTCGTCGTAAAACAGGTGGATTCTAGCATAAAGTGAGTTGTTTATGGGTACATTGATATACCCCCAATTTTTTTCATCTTGAACAATTTTGAACCGTTGGATATAATAATTAAATAATAGACTATCCAGATTTATGAGTCCACACAAAAATTTGAAAAATACCACTTTGCCCTCTCTCATTGGAGTCCCCTTTCTCACCAAACCGCCACCACCACCGGCCTTTCTCTTCCACCCTTACCGCCTCACCCCAAACTCAAAATGCAACTGACAGCGATGCTGGCGACAGCTACAGCGTCCTCCGCCTCAACACCGCACAGTCCAACTCCTCCCGTCATGCCAAAAGCACCACCGCACGCTCACCTCGTTCCACACGCAGCTCCGTCGTGTTCCGCCACCTTCGCACCGCACAGCTCCATCCAGACGTCCCCCGTCGTTCTCCACTTGGCCAAACCCACCATTGCAACGCGTAGCAACAGATCTGCACTACACCACCGTGCCGCCGTCACGAGCTTGCCTTCCAGCCACATCAGATCGCGAACCAGTCACGGCGGCTCACGTTCCCTATCTCGAGTCATTGCCATTGCCTCCGGCGGAGGATGACGACCTTGGTGAGGTCGAAGTCGACAGCGATAATGGCAGATCGACAGAGCGGGTAGGAGAGGTTGCTTGGTGGACATATCTGGTGGGGGTTGTCGGATCTGATGTGGGTGGACGCATGGTCGCCAAATCTGGTGGAGTTGGACGCGCAGTGGCCAGATCTGGTCGTGCGGTGGCCGGATCTATAGAAAGGATGGTGGGATGGTGGTGAAGGGCAGGAATGATTTGTTGAAGATAAGGATAAAAATGGATTTTCACGTACATATTTGGCGTATACCAGTGTACCATAAACAACCCACTTCATACCAATGTACTCATATACCAGTATAAAACATGTCATCCTTTTTAGTATGTGTTTGGATGGACGGTCAAAAATCACGGGGAAAATGAAATCAGATGATGACATTTTTGTAATTTTTTTTTATAAAAAACGTGAAAACTATACATGGCACCTTCCATTCCAGAACCTGGACACAATTCTTAGGAGTCCCACCACCGCCCACCCAAACAGGCCATTGCTGGTACTTTTTCTTTTCTTTTTATGATAAGTTGTCGTTAGTTAATTACAATTCCAAAGTTTTGGACGGCCAATAAATAACTCGTAATCATCTAAAATTGGGTAAAGGTATTGACACTCTAAATTGGCTATTCTTATTCCCTATCAACCAATTTTTGTTTTATGTTTTTATTTGACAAAATTATCATTAATCAATAACAAATGTAAATATATAGATAATTAGGAGTTTCAATAACCTCATTCTCTACCTCCTACTTCAACAAGATTTAGATCCTCTAAAGTTTAAACATGGGTGCATTTTATGTTTAAAGAGCGAAGTGATATATTGTAATTATACATGAGAAATCCTAATAGTATAGATTGCCACAAATGTATAAGAATCGTTTTCATTTTCTGAACAATAGATAACACTTAAATATTATTTAAAATAAAAATAAAAATCATAACTGAAAAATAGTCATAAAATCCTTAAGAATGTTTAGAATAATATTATATAAAAATTTAATATATGCAAAAGTTGACACTTTTTGTATACTTTTTCGTTACGTTAATTTACCTGTAAATACATCAAAACTTTTCTACATAAATACATTTATAATCTAAAATTTGTATAATATTCATTATTTTTTTCAAAGTGTTGCCATATAAACCAATATCCTAAAGTTTATATAAGATTCGTGTTATTTGAACATTTGATATCTCATACATATGTTTATTTTTATTTCTTTCTTATTTTTTTTTATCTTCTTGTTGTATACATGTATTTCCAGAATACATCCATAAAACAAAGGACCTTAAGATGTCCCTTTTTGTACGTTGACCAAAACTTTTCCTTTATATAACAGTCATGATGACATGAATGGCAATGGTGCATGATCAGAAAACAAACTTCATTAATTAACCATACGCCAACTCAAGAAAGAAAAGAAACAAAATGAAATACACCGGGGATAGTACTGGCTGAACGTGCAGGTGGGAAAAATAAATGGAGTAGGGACACAAATGTTTGAGATGTTGTACCAAGCTAGGGATTAGCCATGCCTGCCTGCCTGATTATGCAAGCTAGCTATATATATATATATATATATGAGATTCACCATGCCTGTTTGTTGGGGTATTGGCTTTCCCTCTCTACCTCCTGGCTTCTATGAAATTGGCGTTTGCATGAGCTTCATGCAGTGGTGCTTGTTCTGTTAAAATGTATAAAGCAAAGTGGATGCAATTTGACATCTGATGGAAGTTTCATTCTTTCATGTAACTACACTACACTTGGATGTAAGTAACTTAACTATCATATCATTTTTTCCATTGTATAGCTTACCATGGATCTACCTCAAATTCTATGTTGACTTGGCCTATTTTTTTTCATTTGAAAGAGCTGAAATTAGAATATAACCTAAGGTTAAATCACAAGGAAAATATTTTTTTATATACCCCAAATACAACACCTTGTCTTTGATAGTATATATGCCCGATGTAAGTGTGGCTATATACTTTGATATATTGCAGGTAAACTTGCAATAAACATACAGCATACAAATGTGAGTGAGGTGTGCAAATAACAAAAAATTTCCCCCCAAAAAAATAACAGAACTCAAGCCAAAAATAAGATAATTGGTCTTTATTGGAGTTTTGTGGAATTTCATCACAAAAGTTGGGGAATAGAAGCAAAATGTTAACAAAAACTGCCCCCACGCAGGATCGAACTACGGACCTTCAGTTTACAAGACTGACGCTCTACCACTGAGCTATAGGGGCTGCTTGTTGCATGTTTTCCAACAATATATATTTTAAGTTAAATTTAATAATTTGATCTTCAACCTAATCATTTTATAGAGTGTGTTGTTAGTCCTCTACTTTTGAAGTCTGAAGTGGAACAAATTTCTAGTAAATGAATTTAAGAGACAACTTTGAGTGGTTGTTTGCTGAGTTGGGTAGTGGTAACCATGTATTCTCTCGCCTACATATTTTGCTAGTTCAATTTTTTTACAGATAATTGTTCACTTTGTTGACTATAGATAATTGAACCTAAGACTTTCTTGTGGTCGTTGTCTGATCTTACCACTCTAGCCAAACTTCATTGGCATATACGATATTAATTAATTGCTGGTTAATTGTAATGATTATTGATTTCACTAAATCTCTGCTAAATTCGATCATTTTTAGCCTATCTAAGATACCTCCATATATAGAAAAAGGTCCATTTAATCTGAATTTCTCTGTAAAAGAAATAAAAGAATGACTCTACATGGCCCCTCTCATCTATGACTGTCATAAGCACTTCACCCTTTGTCACCTTACGATCCGATTCATAAATTGTGAACATTTTTATTAATCAATTGCAGATGGGTGATGCGTTCCTCCCGCCTTCTTCTTGGAGAACAAAGTCACATATAGGATAAAATAAAGATAATTGTGATGTATATAAATTAGGAAGCTTGGATCCAAATTGTCTATATATTTTAGATAACAAAGTAACTCTCAAACAAAGGATGTTGCTTTTTACACCACAATTTTTTCACATACACCACAAATTTTTTAAAAACATTTGAATATTCCTAAAATACCCTCAACTATCTTAATATACCTCATAACCTATATTTAGAAATACACCTCTCCTCCCCCCTCTTCTTCCTTTTTCCCTCTTCTCTCTCTTCACCCCCACCCATTTTCCCCCTCTCTTCGACGCCACGTCCAAAGGCTCCATGCAAAGGGCATTCTAGAAGAATCGTTCTTAATTTATGTATCAAGAAGACAACACAACAGTCGGAGGCTATTGAGTCAAAGCTTATTAACCCATATTTAAAGTGATGGAATAGACCCTTAATCCATAATGTTTTCCTTCCATATGAAGCTGTTCAAATCATCGAATTAGGGATGACAAACTTTAGCCAAGAAGATCAGCTCTTGTGAATGGAACAGAGGGTGGAATCTGCATGTCACCTTATTAGATCTAGGCAAGTAAGGCCACCAGACCAAGAAAGCCCTCAAGAGACTTGCATCTAAATTGGAATAAATTTTGGACGATAAATGTCCCTCCATTTTGTGTGTTTGTGGAGGTGGTGTCGGAGAGAGGGGAAGATTCGGTGGGGATGAGGAGGGAAAAGAGGGAAAAAGGAAGAAGAGGGAAGGGGTGATGTATTTCTGAATATAGGTTATGAGATATATTAAGATAGTTTGGAGTATTTTAGGGATATTCAAATGTTTTTAAAAAAATTGTGATGTATGAGAAAAAATTATAATGTAAAAAACGTTTTCAAACTTATTATACAAATCAATTCACTTCCTCGATTGGACCAAATCTTAAATGCTAATACTTGTGAGAGATAAAAACCCAAAAAAAAAAAGTGTTAGAAATTTGAAATCAGAAGATCTTCTAGGTAGATGCTAGGATATATGTTTTCGCCAAATCTACGGAGTATAGTTCTTTCCACGATCTGATCCATATTCTTTTTTCTGCATTGAATCAACATTTGCGTCAATTTTTCCTGCACCGCATCAGGAGAAAGATAATTTCATGGTGTTTATTTCTTTGATTCTAATTATTAGGTCAAATTCTAAATTACTCACGAGTTAAGTGCTAGAGTGTGAGACAGAGAGATATTCTCCCAGGACACTAGAGGGGTGCTTCATCGTGATGTAATAGGAGACTCGTGACGTTGTAATTCTTTTCTATGTTTGGGCTTCCCTCCGCTCATTCACAAAAATAAAATAAAAAAGGTAGAAAAATTTATAGTGGAGCACTGGAGCTGAAATAAGGTTTAGATCAAAGCAGTCCATACTGAAAATAAAACTTGAATTCCAGCAGCTATAAAAGTTTAATACTCAAATGCAATGTGAAAACTAAAAAGGTAAACAATAAGAATATGATTTCAATAGCTCTGGACTCATCCGTAGCTACCACATCCAGCTAAATGAATTAAAACGATTTATATACTGTTTAATATTTACAGTTTTACATTTTTACATCATAACAACTATTTTTTGGTGAACTACATCATCACAACTATACACAAAAAAACAACTGAACATCACTTCTTTTGAAAACTGAAAGACAAATCAAATAATGCTGCAAAACTGGCATATATGAATTCTACGAATTCTACATTCTGGATAAAAAGGAAGGCATCCCGTTGATAATCTGGTTTCTCTCGGAATCTATTGCTCTGCTGCTGAATGAAACATAATCAGTGATATTCAGTATGGACCAAGAACTTCATCTATTAATGTATGAAGGCAAAACAAATTGAGCTTCCAAGAACATCATCAAACCCAAATGGAGGGGTTTCTAAATTGTGTTGCCATAGCATCCGATAGAAACTTGAGTAGCTTTTCTCTCTCAACGTTCTTCTCCTTCTTAAGTTCAAGATGTCGAACCTGGAAGCGATTTGAATAAGTTAATATATATAACATTGTCTTGGGATCAGATTACAAGCTTTCATGTAGGCTATGTGTTTACTTCAATAAGATTCTCAAGTTCATGAGTATTGAGCAATAAGATTAGGACAAGAAAAGGGGACCCAAACGAACACACAAATAAACAACCCAATCTTCAAAGGAAATTATTAGATAGCTTATGCAAGCCTTCATTGATAAAATTATTAGATAATAGAAGCCTAAGAACATTGATAAGTTTACCATATCAGGGATTCAAGGAAAAAACCACAATTATAATAATAACCAGTTGAATATTGATAAAATGTTGGATGTGGAGCAAAACAGGTTGACCTACAGACAGAAGAGATCATTCTTGACCAGGAAAAATAAACAAGGATGATGAGTCTATTACATTAATTATATAGATCAACAGGGATAAGAATTATAATGGATGTCCAGGGAATTTTTGCATACGTAGCAACAGAAGAACAAATAGTTATAATCCTGATTCCCCTGAAAATTAACCCGTCATTCACTATCAGAATCTTCCATAGCTTTCTGACCCTACAGCCATTTCATCCACACGTCCACTAGCCTTCTAACATCCATATTTTTTCTCATCATTGCTTCCCAAAGTCATTCTTGGTCATCATCCTCTTCAATTCTTATAATAGGTTCTTTCAACTCCTCCCTTGCAGAGCTATTTGTATCTCTATTTAGTACAATGACCTAGTTCAATTTGAATAACTAATGCACTCACAAAGTCTCTGAGGTTTTATATGGAGTAGGAAGTCAACAAAATTCTTTTGATGCGACATTCCATAAGATTGTGGTATATGATGTAAATTTCAATAGAGATCACTATTGTACACTCAGAGAATGGCATTGCAGAACATCACACATTACCTTAACAGAAGCTGTCTGTGAGACACCTGCATCTGTGATGATGACTAGACATTTGATATCATGTTCATAAGCGTACTCGTACTGCTCTGTAAGACTAGGATCACGGGTGGGAACAAATTCAGCCTGGTGAGATGAAAGACCATTGAGCAGAAGCTTAAGTTATAATTTTCAATTATGCACATTAAAGTTGTTCAGATATCTCAACCTTAAAGTTCTCATCCCATAATTCAGCAACTAGTTCCATGCGCTCCGCCAAGAGACCACCACCTCCTCTTGAACAGACAAGAATATTGGTGCTCACTTCATTTCTGAAACAGTTGAGAAAGTCAAGTGTTAGAAAATCTGACAAATATTTGATAATATCTTTCTTTCTTAGAATATTTTAGAGTATCTTAAATGATCTCTTAAGATTTATTTCTTATTTATATTTTATGATTTGTTTCCCTATTTGATTAAGACTAGAATTCTACATTTAGTATAAATACAACTATTAGGATTGACTTTTGTAACTACCTATAAACACATAGTCTTCACATCAGATTAATATCAATCTTATATTATTTTGATTCTCTATTATCTATTTTTCTCCTTCCCTACTTAAAACCCTCAAATTCAACATTAAGTATGTATGTGTGCAGACTACCAACAAGCAAGCCATAAGAATGTGTTTGGATTAGCCGTAACAAATGATTATTTCAACAATCAATTATATGTATCATGGATTATAATAGAATCTGTTTTATGTTTGGACGTGCTTGCTGAAAAACGATTTTAAGATAATCTATTTCATCTGGGTTCTATAGAAAAATCATTTTTATACCGCAAATAAAAAAAGGTATGAAATTATTTGTTTAGTTTAACAATATTTGTTTGCTAGTTAGTTTTGCAGAGTGAAATGAGAAAAGTGTTATTGTT
The DNA here is from genome assembly GCA_039655645.1 of Ammopiptanthus mongolicus. NCBI lineage: Eukaryota > Viridiplantae > Streptophyta > Magnoliopsida > Fabales > Fabaceae > Ammopiptanthus > Ammopiptanthus mongolicus. The sequence goes on from CM077346.1 coordinate 6,812,621, forward strand.
TTCAAAATAATCTAACAATTTTTTAAATACGCTTCAAATTTCTCTACAAATAATTTTTTCTCATAAAAACAACTTTTTTGTAATTTAATCAGGTTTGCCAAACATATCAAATTAAACTCAAAACAGTTTTATTCCCAAACACCCACTAAGTGCTTAGGAGCGTATTCGATACTTGAAATGATAGGTTTCTGATTTCAATGACTTGACTAGTGGTGGGCATGGGTACGGGTCGACCTGCGAACCCGGTGTACCCAATCCAACCCAACCCACAAATACTGGGTTGGTTCGGGTCATTGGGTTGGATTGGTTTCTAAATAAGTAGACCCATAGCTTATGGATTGGGTGCTGGGTCCAAAGATTGTAAACCCACTCAACTCAACCCAACCCACATATTGAGAGGAATATTATAAGCCTAGCTGCTGGAGCGTGGAGTGACTCTTCTATCTTGAATTTGATGACTCTTCTTTAATATTCAACCGCCTAAATTGGAGTGACCATTTTTTGGTTACATGAGCAGAAATAGTTTGAAGACATGCAGAAATAGCTTAAAGACATAATCAGTGAAATTGTTTAGGAATTGTTTGAAGACATTATTATTTTTTTTATTTCAGTTGTTTGTTTAATTTTGATGGATATTGTGCTCCAAATTGAAGTTGTATGCTTCATTTTGTATTTGGAAGTTTAAATTAATGCATTGGTAGTATTTTTCTTCCCTATTTTTTCCCCATTATTTGCTTTTGATAACAACAAAATAATTTACTACCAAACCCGGTCATCCGACCCAAACCAACCCATATGAGGTTAGGTTGGGTTGGTTTGGGTTACATGAAAATTTTCGAAGAAACCGATCCAACCCAACCCATATTTATTTGATTGGGTTGGGTCTTTAAATGCATCAAAACCCACCCACCCAACCCGACCCATGCCCACCCCTAGACTTGAGAGAGAACCCTCTCAACTGATGTATTTATAATTACATTGCATTTACAGCATACAAAATCATATCCCTCAATTTTGGGGTTTGAAAACCTATTTACAGCTAGTAAATCAGTCCTAATTACAATCTATATTTGTTAGTATCAACTAGAATCAATACGACTCAACTAATATCAACACGTATAAATAAATAAAAAGTGTAAATACAATAACCTGAGTGTCAAGGAGTTTATAAAAAGTTAAAATAACAAGACCAAGGAAAGTACGAGTTGAAGAACACTAACCTAATGGGCTTAAAATCTACAGGACAATTCTGAATTATTGTCTCTAGTGCAAGGCTAGTCCCCACACCACTGGGAGGATTTCCTTTCTGGATAACAAAGAAGACAAGCATTTATAAATGATACAAAATTCACAGAAAAAAGAAGCTGTAAGTTGTCTAAGACTGCAAGCAGAAAGCAAACTCCATCAAAATTGAGGCATATGCAGGTGAAACATGTGAAATCACCAGTTATAGACAGTGGACACAAATATGTTCAAGAAAAAAGGTTAACATCAATAAATATTTAGAGCATGAGTCAAACCTGCACATATCAGTACTTATTCAAATTCAGGCCAATGAGTTTAAGCATGATAACACAATTTGTGACCCAAGCAAAAAAAAAAGGGAGGCCCAATGCACGAGGCTCCCACCTGGTGGAGTCTGGGGAGGATAGATTTACAGTTACACAGCCTTAGGCAAGCAGAGAGAGAGGTTGTTTATAGGATTTGAACCTGTGACCTCCAAGTCATAAAGCAGCAACCTTACCATTGCGTCAATGCTCACTCTCATTTGTGACCCAAGCATATGGCAATGAATATATATTATAGTTAATGCATAGCAATATGTAATTATTGCACATTCTAGAAGCATGTACAAACTGTCAGAGAAAAAAATAGTATAAAAGAAACATGCCATGTCAATGGTAATCACTAATCAGATGGAATAAAATGTGCATGCATAACCTACATGGTCACGACTCCACAACTGATTAAGCAAATAGTCATACCGACCACCAATAGCCAGCAAGACACCTTCAGACAGTGATCCAGGATTGTTCTCCTTCCTTAAGTATACCTTCCAAGAAAAGTTCAACTTCATTAGAAACATCAAACATACATATTCTATACCATCGGCATCCTTGATAAGCAATTTCAAGAACCATCAAGCAATATAAAAATTTCAAATATTAAAATAACCAAGTTCGTTATCAATCAAAATGCACATCGGTTTAGGGAACAAGGATAACTTCATTTTACATGTATTGCATGATTTGCCTGATTAACTGAATTCTTAAAGGTAGCAAAAGCACACTATAAAAAAAATATATAATGACAGGTATACAAATTTAGAACTTCAGTGCATTTTCTATATCATATATTGCACCATGTTATAATATCATCTTGATGCTCCTTTTCATAGGGAAAACAGGATGTTTAAAATTCCAGTAAGCACCAAGTGAGGGCATATAAATACTTTGACTGAGCATAGCCAGTAGACTGATGGATTCAAGTTCAATCATCCTTCTTTCGTGTGAAGCAATAGTTTAGCTCCATACTAATAGTTTGGTGGTAGTGTTTCTTATGACTTATGATCAATTTTCCTTATTCTAATCATTCTGTTTCTCCTTTTCAATATAACCCCATCCTGGCCCTCATTTATTAAAGAGTAATGTTATTTGTACACTTGAATTCTGGACACCTGGGTGACACCTGCTACACTTGGTTAACGCAATTCAAATACGTGGTTAATTACGTTCAGAGATGGTTAACGACGAATTGTGATCTCTTGTACTATTAACCAAGTTCAAGACACCATTAACCATAATTGTGAACACTATGAACCAAGTTTGAAGGTGTACAAAAAAATAACATGCACCCATGTAGGATGCATGGTTGGTTAATTACATGGTTAACGCAGTTCAAATACGTGGTTAATTACGTTCAGTTGATGGTTAATGGATGTAAAAAGGGGTCACAACTCACTAACCATCCACTGAACGTAATTAACCACGTATTTGAACTGCATTAACCATGATTTTGAGGTTCAAATACGTGGTTAATTACGTTCATTGAATGCAGTTCAACACCTGAAAATCGTGGTTAATGCAGTTCAAATACGTGGTTAATTATGTTCAGTGGATGGTTAATGAGTTGTGACCCCTTGTTATATCCATTAACCATCCGCTAAACGTAATTAACCATGTATTTGAACTGCGTTAACCATGTAAAGCAAGTGTCACCCAGGTGTCCAGAATCCAGGTGACAAATAACATTACTCTTTATTAAATGACATAGCATCATGAAATTATTTATTTACATTTTTTTTATTCTCCACAATATAGCACTAGGTCCGTGCCAAGTTTGACGTCAATCAATATTTAATCATTTTGTCAGTCACCATTAATTTTATCGAAAGGTCTTTAGCACACTTGAGGTGAAACTTTTTTAAAACTGTTCCTTCGCAAATGTAAACCCTGTTGAAAAACTATACAAAAAAGAAGAGCTTGGAAGAGAGAGAGAGAGAGAGAGAGAGAGAGAGAGAGAGAGAGAGAGAGAGAGAGAGAGAGAATGAGAGACAATGTAAAAAAGGATGTAGGATTTGAACAAACCAGATGCAAGAGATTAATGATGTCTTTGCATGACGCAATCTACAACCATTGTGCAATGACTAGGAAGACACAACAAATAGATGGATACAAGCGAAGTGATGCATATAATAATGCATATTACCTCCAACTCAAGTCTCCAACAGTAATATTTACAATAAAAAAAGTCATAAGCAGGGAGCAAGGTGTACGTTACATAAACGCAATCATGGTATTGATATGGCAAATTAGGTGTAATATTTTTTTCCAAAAAAGACATTTATGCTACCTGAAAAAATAAATCTCGATGATAACTTTCATTTGGGGGCATTAATGCATCTATGTAGACATTTGTGTCAATTCTCCAAATTCTCAAGAAACTGAAGAGCTCAGACAATTCATCGAGTGCCTTGCATGTACGTTTATCTGCATTAGTTTACTATTTGCCAATAAGCATGAACTTCCTTACATAATGCATAATTGTATATTATAATCTAACTATAAGGATAGTACCAGAGGGAAGAGCTCCTCTTAATCTGGGAAGTGCTAGATCTGCAGATCCACAGAATCTTAACCCTACTGTCTGCAACCTATTTACCATAGCTTCTGCTAAATTCAGTTCCTGGTAAAACATTTAAATTACAAACAAATAATTCCATCTGAGAATTGTTTTCTTTGAACATCGTGTTACTGAAATGATTGCAGCCAAACCACAAGATTTCTTTACAATCTTCTCACCTGCAAAAGCTGCCTCCTTATCACTACCCATTTTGATTTCCTTTCAGAGGATTGTGGACGCAAAGAACTCATCATTGAAAGAAGCTTCAGAAAATTAAACATCTATCATACTATATCCTTACGGAGTTAATAATGCAGGTTTCATCATTGCACAACCAACATACCTCCGCGACTTTAAGTCTATGTTCTACCTTGACTCCAATCCACGACCAAATTGCATCCAGTAGGTCACCGTGGTTTAGATGAATGTCACATGTGTCTGCATGGAAAAAACAAGTGACTATGTCCCTTGTCACCTGTAATACAAGAGGTAAATATGCTAAATTTAGTACAAAAGAATTATCAACATCTTCATAGGACACAAGGCTGAAAGATTTAAGAGACACACTATGAACAAATCATAGGTTGTGTAATAAAGATTCTGTCCTCTGTATTTTATTTTGAAAACAATACGAAAAGTATGGAATTATTTGTCATGCTAATGAAAGACAGAACTTGCCCTTCAATTGCCAGAACCAGATCGTATCAGATCTAAGTCTAACTACCAAGCATCATAATGCTATAATGGATAAATATTTATATCACATGCAGAACTTAATAATGAAAAAGAAAATAAAACCTGAAAAAAAACTAGAACAATCTAAAAATATACAGTAGGAAACAGCACCTTTATGACCTCTGCCTCTGTCAATGCTGAGGTACCACCAATAATGTCAAAATCTCCCTGTGGGGAATGATTCCATCTTAAATGGGTTAGAACACAATTATATTTGTGTTAAAGTTTCATGAGAAGCATCACGAAGTTCCAAATAGATTATTAGTGGAATATAAGAGAAAAAACTCATGATAGTTTCATATTCTTTCACCAAAAATCAACAAGGGAGAATTATTGGTTATCATTTATATTATTCCTTCAGATTAATTCAGAAACAGGAAAGAAGAAAAACAGCAGAAAAACTCATACGAAATAATAATATTTAGAATAATACCTGAAGGTACCGGTTTGGTGATGAATGTCCAACTGCTCTTCTGTAGACACACGATATCTCATATCGTTTGAATGAAGATTTCTACACATAATGTAGATTTATGTCTTAGAATTCAATTTTCATTCCTTGCTGAAATCCAGCTAAAATTATAAAACATATTTTTCTTCCTCTACATTTATATTTTTTTGTTAGGCAGGGTGAAGATGTGATTGGAAAGACTATTGACAAGTCAAAATTTTATATTTCTACAAAACTTGTTTTACTATTTTCAATTCAGCTCTTTTCTTGAACATCATATAAGAACAATAAATTCATTCTATTATCTCTGCATCTTAGTTAATTTCCATCTAAGTAGGAAATCCCTTGGTTATTCTCTTTGGAGAACAAAGTCTGACATAGTTATTACCACTATACAGAACAAAGGCACATTATATGACCAAACATGGTCCTGTTGGCATAATGGTTTATATTACTGCATTGGCCAAGTCATGCCATCTAAGGCTATGTTTGGTTTACCGTTGCCAACGTACGTTTGGATCCAAACGTCATTGTTGTTAAAATCGCGTGTCAGATCGTAGAATCGTACGATTCTATAATTTTTGGGTGCCTGGGGGTGCTGGATCGTGGCTAGGCTCACCAGCAAGCAAGATCGGAGCAGGATCGTCGATCTTCCTTGCAAACTCGTACGATCGTCGTGCTCGTCGATCCTGGAACCTAAAAATGATCGGGTCGAATTTGACCCGTTACAGGAAAATCGGGTTTTAAAACCCAATTCCTTTTACGGGTTTTCACTTTTCACCCTAAAAGCTCTACCTTTTACCTCACTTACTATTACCCACTTTAATCCTCTCTTCGAATTCAAACGTCTTCTCCCTCTCTCAGTCAGCACCTTCTTCTTCCTCTCTCAGCCACAACCGCTTCCAGCTTCTCCTCTCCCTCCTCTCTCAGTCACGACTCGTGACTGCATCTCCATCAAGTGTGCTGTACTCTCCTTTCTTAGCCGCGTGTGCTCTGCTCTCTATTCTGCTTTATCCTCTTCCTCTGTTCTAACTTTTGAGTTCTGACTTGAAGATTAAAATGTCTTCACATGTTGATGCTCCTGTTGGCAGTGGGTCTCGGCCTGAAGGTGATGGGGGTGGAGGACTTAAGTCTAAATCAAATGCAAAGGCTGCTGAGGGTTTGTGTTATTTCTTATGAAGTTATGTGTTATATATTGGATTTGGCTTCTTATTAATTATGAATACGAAAGTTAGTTTAATGTTGTTATCTAAAGGATTCTTTTCCTTATCTATATTGTTTTTCATGCATATGTATATGTATAAGTATATTTTCTACTTTAGCTAGGATCTTACGATCCTTGTTACGATCCTCCGAGTTACCATCTTTCATCCCCCTCCCGATCCTTGTTAGGATCACGATTTTCACAACATTGCCAAACGTATGTCTGCCCCAATGGAACTCATAGATACTTTGCCCTAAACGTACATTTGCAAAATCTCGACTATAAACCAAACATGCACTAACCTACTAAGAAAAGTTCAGAAAACAATTTTTGATGCAATAGAATTTTAAAGTGAATCTTGAAGGATCTTGTGATGGTATTGTTTTTCAAAATAGGACATTGTTCTGCTTGAAGAGCATTGTTTATATTCAAAAATCTAATATTACAAGAGGAGTACTAGCAACACACTCTCTAACACTCTTTTTCCAACACTCTTTCCTATTGGTTGAAATTCATGTAGGTCCCATTAATTCATGTTGGTCCCACTTGAATTTTGTAGGACTCACATGAATTTCAACCAATAAGAAAGAATGTGATGGAAAGAGAGTGTTAGAGAGTGTGTTGCTAGCATTTCTCAATATTACAAAGCACATTATCTCTGTACATTAAAAGTATCATTGGAAATATACAACCTATAAATTAAATATTGCAACACAACCCAAAATTCCTTATTTCAATGGTATATCAATCATTACAATATTGACCATTTTATATGCAATTGCTGTCAAATATTAACATAATGAAATATAGTTAAAAAAAGGAAAGAAATAAAATCAAGCTATCAGTACCTGATTAGATACAATCCAGTTCACAAAAGGCAAACGCAGCTCATGGCAAAGTTCAAGCATGTCTCCTCCATGGGTCAGAAGTTTAACTGCATTTCTACTCAAAAAAAATCATAACCAGAAATCTTTCATCTAGGCTGTCAAGTATACGAAGAACTATGTCAAACAAAATAGCAAAGAATTTAAATTAAGATATTGACCTATTAAACTGTGGACAATCATCCAATAATCGCATTGTTAATATTTCTAGGTGCTTTGCACAATGCTGTCTGAAAATTTCTCTGTTGACATCTACAACATAATCTCGAACCTCAGTTGCAAAATCTGTAAACTGAATGGATGAACTGTTATCTCCAACTGACCCCAATCTACCAGCCTGACGAGTGTGTTTTGTGCTTAACATCTCTTCATCAAAGATAGCATTTAAAACTTTATCATATATGCTTGTATCCTCTGATTTCTGCATTGTCCGTAGGATATCTGAACATGGAGAACTCTCACTTACTCAAGACAATGAAAGAAACTTATGAAGAAATTATTAAAAATTAACTCCAAAGAGAGGGAAATAATTATTAGATGTCTGTACTAATAAGCATATAGATAAACACTTATTTCACCATCACATATCAATTTGCACAATTAACTGTACTCATCAAGATCATCTGACCGTTCCTATTTTTTTATTCCTTAGCACTCATAAAAGTTTCGTATTCATAAAAAAATAAACTATAACGTCAAGTGAGTGAAATATGTACTTTGCTGAGATATTCTTTTCAAAAAAAAAATAGTCAGCAGATGTAACAAAACTTAAACATGAGCTATTCATCAGGAAATGAAAAAACTTAGTGTGTGTGTGTGTTTAGATTAACTTATTTTGCGCTCTAAATAGCTTATAATCAAAATCTTACTGAGCAAGTTTTTGAAACCATAATCTTAATGTGCATGATGACATTAAAATTAGTAACTTCCATGGAAAAAATTTTAGACCACCTTTGAACACAAATTGATAAGTATGCACTAAGTTCATGAGTTGCACAATGTGAAAAAATAAAAAACAAAAATAAAAATTTATGGTTTACACATAACTCATGAGTTATGACTGATCTACAATTTTCCATTTCTTTCCTTTTGATTGATAACCCAATGTTGTTGTTGATCCTAATCCATGTAGCTGATGCCACCTAGTGGGATAAGCTGATGTTTCCTTTTGATTGATAACACATGCACTATGTAGGTTGGATATAAGGATACAGTATTATAATGCACAACAAAGGTCTTAATCACTTGCCATCCAATAATTCGGATTCCATTCGAGGAGGAAATGCATTATGTAGAAGTTCTGTGGCAGAAGGACGATCAGATGGTCCTGAAGACATTAACTTCCAAAGCAAGGATGCCTGTTCTGGAAACTCAGCAACCCATGCAGGAGGAAGTTCTCCTTTCTGCTTCAGATCAGATAAAACAACATGTCTCTCCATTGCTGTCCCAAATGGGTGCCAAAGCTCAAAGAAAACCACTCCTAAGCTGTACATATCAGCCTGTTGCTCAATTAAACCCAAGAATTACATAAAGTGGCTTCAAGCAAACAGATTATATAGCCGCAGAGGTTATGAACAAGTATAAACTAACTGGTTGGAATAAAACAATGGTGAATGCTTTACACCTTTTCATCAATCTTGGGCCATCCTTGCTCAATTTCAGGAGCTGTATAGAAATAAGTCCCAACTTGCCCAGTGCCATCAATGGAAACACCAGTTGTATCAGCAGGATGGCCCATGTCTTGATCCAGCTGCTCCAACTTCAAGAACTTGGCTGGAAAAAAAAAAAATGGAACAGTAGAAAATACCACGCTAAGAGAGGTACATAATGTTACTGTGCAAACAGATGGAGCAACAATCCATAAAAATGTGCATACATTTGCAGACATCCCAAACAGGAGAAAACAATAACAATATTTAATACATATATGCTTACAGGGCAGAACTAGAAAGTAAAAACAGAAGATAATACATCCTCTCATTACATCATCAGAAACAGGAAAGAAGAAGGGGAAATAGAAAAAAGAAAAAGAAAAAGGCACCATCTGAAAATACCCCAGAACAATAAAGCCTGCCATTCTGTTCAAATGACTATTATTGAGAACTTCCTTTAACAAAACCTCTTTAATAAGTATCTAAGCCCCCCAAATGGAAGCCTATCTTTTTATTTTAGGGGGGGAAAACTTTGATTTGTTATCATTGGACTAATATGCGTCTTAAACCCTTTTACCATTGACCTTAACTGCAAATTTAAAAATGCATTACAATGATCAACGAAATTTGCACAGGCAAACCAAAATGCAATCAGAAATCTTAATAGCCAAAAGATTTCTAGGCATGTCATATTTTTGTATAGAAAAAGAATATCATTAAGAAGGGAGAGGATTACAAGATAGGAGGATAAGATATCCTCTGCAAAAAAAAACTACAGAGATATATAAATACAGAAGAAAAAAAAGCCAAAAAGCTCCAAATACAATGCACAATGGATCCCAGTCTCTATGCATATCCTCCTAAGAAACCAAAAAGAAACACTTAGGAGCTAAGATATTGTGTCGTGTAACAATGCAGACCAATCTCTCTGCATATCTAGGCATATCAAATATTATGATAAATTCATGAGCACCATTCACATATACTGAAATTATCCATTGTGACAATAAGGTAGAAAGAGTAAATATTGGAATCATACATGAAGAGAAAAGAAAAGGAACAATTAATGGAATCATGATCTTACCAAGACCAAAATCACCAATTTTGATATCATTGCGAGCATCAAAGAATATATTACTTGGTGTCAAGTCCCGATGAATTATTCCTTGTCCATGTATGTGTGCCAAGCCTTCGACTATTTGACGAAACAAATGCCATGCCAGTTCTTTGTCAAAATGATTATACGATTCAAACACCTGGCGAAGAGTCCTTCAAATCCGACAGCCCCACACCCAGAGAGAAAAAATAGGACAAATAGGAAAACAATGAGAATGTGTTGGTGAGCTTGTGTTTGCATGTATATGTAGTGTCCAAGGAGTTTCAAAACTAACTCTTGTCTCCACTATCAAGTCCTAGTCCCTCTATTTGCTTGTTGCTAATAATTTCCAAATTTCAATGATGAATAATTACAGAACCAAATTGAAGGAGAAATCAACAAAGAAATTCCAGATTATCAGGGGTCAGTAACATCCTAGGCGGTGGCTGGAAATTGAGAGAGTATGATTGTCTAGAGACTGATATTTACTTGTTATTAGTAATTTGCAAATATAAGTGTCAAAGACTCTAAACACTGAATATATGAAACGTTCTTTATTAGATTGTTATACAATTTCTACTGAGTCAACTAGGCAAACATGAAACACTCCAACCTAGCCCATGACACCACCATGATTCCACCAACAACATCCTAATCGAAGGATTTAACCAAAGGATCACCTGACCTAAAAGCCTAAATTGTAAAACAAATGAAGCAGAATAATTTCATACTTCTAAACAATCTTACCCCACCATGCCTTGGGAGGGGGCCACCTGACTTAAAACATGGACAAAGGACAGGCTTACAACTACCTTATTTAAGAAGGATTTGTTACCATATAGAAGAAACCCTTGACTCAAAGCTTAAATTATTAAACAAGGCCCCAAAAATGTTAAATAAATCTTAAGCTCACTCATCAAGGAGAGTGACACCAAAGATCTCATCTTTTACCATTTTATTAGTATGTAAACATTTTGAATGCCTAATAATCAAAAGTAATTGCTCCAAGCATCTAACAGAATAACAGATGTTCCTAGCATCCAACAGAATAACAAACTTTAGTAGAGTAATAAATGTCCAAACATTCACATTCATAACTTACAAATCAATGATACTATATAAACTGCAAAAGGGAAATACCTTTTTTTTATAAAAGAAGAAATTCAATAAGAGGAGAAGATAACTACAAAAATCAAAAACCTCGGAGGACAGAGACAATTTTTAACATAAAAGGAAAACACAAACAACCAAGGAAAAAAAGAGAAACATCAATAGAGCAAAGCTAAAATCACAATAATACTAAATATAAACTAGTAGAGTACCCTAGTAAAGTCCATGGCATTAAGCATGGTCCCCAAGCCTAAATAAATCTGCACATAAAGTATAACTCATTGAAAATCTTACCTGGGACAGTACTCCATTTGTATATAAAGGTATGTTGATTCAAGCTGATTCTCATGCCCAAAGGCATCATTGGTGCTTACAGCTTTATAGCTGAAAGTAGAGCTCAATGGAGTCCTTGAACCCCAACCAGCATCACCATAAGAATCAACAATGCCAGTTTCAAACCATGCCTGCAAGTTTTACAGTAATTAAAATAATCATATAAGCACATAATACTGTGGAAATAGAAAAAGGAAAATTCATATTTGCATCTCTACTCATAGACAGAAACTGTGTCCCTCTTGGAATATAGTCGAAGCAGTATATTTACTACAACATGGACGTATAAAAGAATATACAGTTCATGCAGAAACGAAAGGAAATAAAAAACTGATACAAGAAACAGAAACAGTTTCAATAATGAGCAAAATGGTGCACAAAATAAATTTTTTTATACCTGATAATACCGAACAACATGTTGATGCTGCAAACGAGAAAGTGTGGCTACTTCCCTGATTTTCTCGCCAAGGATTGATACATAAACAAGTAAGAAGTGGCAATGGAAAAAGGAGTATACAGGGAAACAAAAGGAAAAGATAGGAAAAAGGACACAAGTGATGATAGTCAAATAGTGACACTACTTTCATAGAGGGTAAAGTTTCAAGAACAATTATGGTTACTGCATCAAAATACTGTTTCATTACTTCAAAATTAATCATAAATTGCAGTATGCAGAAGATGGATTAAAAAGTGAAGATGAACAATCCAACCCACTTTTTAGTACGAAATTGAAGACTTTTACAACCACTGGATCAAGTAATCTTTTCCAATATTAATCAACATGGTTGCAAAGACTATGGTTACTTAATCATGCACTAAACTATTGACATCAGCCACAGAATGACACATTAAAAAGCGAAAGAGGCTATAACAAGCTTTTTATTTAGCTTTGTTGGAATTAGTAGCATTAATATTGGGAGTTGTAGCAATTATATTCAAATTCATGTACATAGTTAGTCATGCATCTAGGGAATGTTATACATGCACCTAGGAAGTAGAAATATTATTAATCTCCTTGTAAATGTAAATTGTATTTACTCCTATGAGTGTATATAAATAGTAGATCAGCTGAGTGCAAACACACTCAAGCATTTCACAATTTCTTTCTTAATTAATCGGATGCCTTCTTCTTCTCTTAATCACAAAATACCACATTCCATTTTATTTCCTAAAGAACCACTGTTTCATGTTGCTCCACGAATATTTGGATGCACATGTTTTGTTCATGACATGTTTCCAGGTCTTGATAAGCTGTCTGCCCGAGCCATCAAATGTGTTTTTCTGGGGTATTCCAGGTTACAGAAAGGTTACAAGTGTTACTCTCCTATGCAGAATCGTTACTACATTTCTGCAGATGTAACGTTCTTCGAAGAAAAACTTTACTTCTCACCATCCATAGTTGAGTCTCATACTATTCAAGAAGTTTTTCCGATCCCTTATCTTGGTCCATCACCTTCCCTTGTGCCCGAACCAGTTGAAACTGCAGATATTCCTGACAATTCTCCTCTCGAACAACCTCAAAGATCACCCATCATATATCGACGTCGTCCTCGTGTTGCTAATACAGAAATAGAAGGCACTGAAAGACCGACCGAATCATGTCCTACTCCAACAGATGGCCCTACTACGGACCTCCATGATGAGAACCCTGACTTGCCCATTGCTCTTAGAAAAGGTACTCGGTCTACCCGCAATCCTCATCCTATTTATAACTTCTTAAGTTACCATCGTCTATCTCCTTCTTATTATTCTTTTGTGTCATCCATATCTTCTGTTTCCATTCCTAAAAATGTTTGTGAGGCACTTGATCATCCAGGATGGCGACAAGCCATGATTGATGAAATGCAGGCTTTGGAGCATAATGGTACTTGGGACTTAACTCTTCTTCCTCTAGGAAAGAAACCCGTTGGCTGTCGATGGGTCTATGCTATTAAAGTCGGGGCCGATGGTCAGATTGATCGACTCAAAGCCCGACTTGTAGCCAAAGGATATTCCCAAATTTATGGACTTGATTATGGAGATACTTTCTCCGCTGTGGCCAAAATCACTTCTGTTCGACTCCTTCTTGCCATGGCTGCTATACGTCACTGGCCATTATATCAGTTGGATATTAAAAATGCGTTTCTTCATGGTGAGCTAGAAGAAGAAATTTATATGGAGCAACCTCCTGGATTGGTTGCTCAGGGGGAGTCTGGTTTGGTTTGCCGGCTACGACGATCTCTCTATGGGCTGAAACAGTCTCCGCGAGCTTGGTTTGGGAAATTCAGTACGGTTATTCAAGCATTCGGAATGAAACGTAGTGAAGCAGATCATTCGGTCTTCTATTGTCATACCTCTCCAAATAGATGTGTTTACTTGGTGGTCTATGTAGATGATATAGTCATCACAGGAAACGACCAGGAGAAAATTTCTCAGTTGAAGGAACATTTGTGCAACCATTTTCAAACCAAGGATTTGGGGAAGCTGAAATATTTTCTTGGGATTGAAGTTGCTCAGTCAAAAAATGGAATTATCATCTCACAGAAAAAATATGCATTAGACATACTTAAAGAAACTGGTATGTTGGACTGTAAACCAGTTGATAGTCCCATGGATCCGAATCTAAAATTACTTCCTAGTCAAGGGGAGCCATATTCTGATCCGGAAAGATATCGGAGATTGGTTGGTAAGCTCATTTATCTCACTATAACAAGACCTGATATTTCCTTTGCGGTTGGTGTAGTAAGTCAATTCATGCAGTCTCCTCATAATGATCATTGGGATGCAGTGACTAGAATTCTGAAATACATTAAGAAGGCACCAGGACAAGGACTACTTTATGAAGACAAAGGAGACACTCAAATTGTTGGATTTTGTGATGTAGATTGGACAGGTTCACCTATTGATAGACGTTCCACTTCAGGGTATTGTGTTTCTATTGGTGGAAATCTTGTCTCTTGGAAGAGTAAGAAGCAAAATGTGGTCGCAAGGTCCAGTGCAGAGGCTGAATATAGAGCTATGGCTACAGTCACTTGTGAACTCATTTGGATTAAACAACTTCTTCAGGAGTTGAAGTTCGGAGACACCAAACAGATGAAACTATGTTGTGATAATCAGGCAGCTCTTCACATAGCTTCTAATCCGGTGTTTCATGAAAGAACTAAACATATTGAGATTGATTGTCATTTTGTTCGAGAGAAAGTTCTTTCTAAGGAAGTTATCACTGAATCTGTTAGTTCTAATGACCAACTAGCAGACATTTTCACAAAGTCTTTAAGGGGGTCAAGAATTCAATATATTTGTTCCAAGCTTGGAGCATTTGATTTGTATGCTCCAGCTTGAAGGGGAGTGTTGGAATTAGTAGCATTAATATTGGGAGTTGTAGCAATTATATTCAAATTCATGTACATAGTTAGTCATGCATCTAGGGAATGTTATACATGCACCTAGGAAGTAGAAATATTATTAATCTCCTTGTAAATGTAAATTGTATTTACTCCTATGAGTGTATATAAATAGTAGATCAGCTGAGTGCAAACACACTCAAGCATTTCACAATTTCTTTCTTACTTCTAAGTCTGTCTACAAGCTTATTAAAAAAAATACCTTAATATTCGGTCAGGCATGCTTTTGTCCTTAAGGCGAATTTTCTTTACTGCATACTGTCTTCCATCGAGTTTATTTTTGCACAACACAACATGGCCAAAACCACCATGACCTGTATCCGGGGCCATGTAAAACCATTTAGAAAAGGATTATAAAAATGAGACAACCTACTTATTTACCAAATATATTCAATGAATTGAAAATTTCTGTCTACGTAAAGGGAGGAAAAAAGGCTAAAGAAAAAAAGGTGTATTATTTGCTTACAAAAGCACTCTGAAAATTGCAACCAAATGTTGGACCATCCGAAGTAACGGAAAGAACAGTATACAGAAAATTATCAGGTAATGAAGTTTTAGAGAATTGGGCCTTTCTATGAATAGCTTAATCCCTACAAATAACTGCCTAATGTCTACAGAGCAAGATGGTCCAATTAAGGCAAAGTTGGATGACAATCTAATTTTCGCTAAGAACTTTCCTTTGTACTTGAAAGCACAATTTCTAAAACCATTTTAATGAGCAAAATTTTTTCCACTCCTTATATACAAGAGCACAAGTCCAAATTACTAGAAAACATGCAGGGTTAGACTCACCATCAATGGAGCCAGACAGCAAAGAGAAAGTTAGGTTTCTCCTTCATACTGCTGGTTAAAATGGCACTTCAGTTCATGGTCCAAGCTCAAACAATCAACCCTATCCATGGGTTTTCTACGAGGAACGTGATGCACTAAAGGATAAATGATAACAATACAAATGGTCCATGAGAACTGCTGACAAACCCTCCTAATACCTATTACGTAAAAGTCCGAAAGCATCAAATCATTGGCGGAAAGCCCAATCCTAATAAGGTTCCTGTAAACTAAAGTTTTAGGGGTAATTTTTGTATATTTTCCACAATACAATCAAGGTACATTATATACAGCAGAAGGGCTTGCTGTCAAGCTTAAAAATAGGAGATAAAAAAAGGAGAAAATCCCTAAACATCTGCTACTGATCAGATCCCCTAAAAGGAAATAATATCCTCCTAATAATTACAAATATACAGCTAATCACTTCATAAGTTTTGGGATTAACACAATCCCTTGATTTTAGAACCGAATCCAACACTCCCCCTCAAGCTGGTGAATAGATGTCAATCATTCCCAGCTTGCTAGCATTTGAATTAAATTCTGACTTCAGTAAGGACTTTGTGAACATATCAGCTTCTTGTGACTTGGTTGGCACATAGTGTAGGCTGAAAGTTCCACTCTCGATTTCTGACTTTATGAAATTGCGGTCAATCCTCACATGCTTCATCCTATCGTGTTGTATAGGATTGTGAATTATGCTGATAGCTGATTTACTATCACTATACAGCTTCATAGGAATTTCGAGTGGAATAAATAGGTCTTGTAGTAACCTACTTATCCAAATAAGTTCATAGACACCTTGTGCAATTGCTTTATATTCTGCTTCTGCGCTACTCCTTGCAACAACCGTTTGCTTCTTACTTCTCCAGGTCACAACATTTCCCCACACTTTGGTGCAATATCCAGTAGTCGACTTTGCATCTTCTATAGAACCTGCCCAATCTGCGTCAGCATAGCATTCAATCATCTGATGATTGTTCTTTTGGAACAATAGTCCCTTCCCAGGAGTCCCCTTTAGGTAGCGAAGAATCTGATTTACAGCTTCAAGATGTCTCTTGGTCGGAGAATGCATAAATTGACTCACTACACTTACACTATGAGTAATGTCTGGTCTAATGAGAGATAGGTAGATCAACTTTCCTACTAAGCGCTGGTAGGATTCCTTCTCCACGGGAGGGTCTTCTTCATTGAGGTTCAATTTCCAATTTTTGTCCAGAGGCGTTCCTACAGCCTTGCACCCCAGTTTTCCAGTTTCCCTTAGCAGATCAAGGATATATTTTCTTTGGGAAATGAAAATCCCTTTATGGCTCCTTGCTATTTCCATTCCCAAAAAATATTTTAAGTGTCCAAGGTCCTTTACTTTGAATTCTGCCTGAAGTAGTTCTTTTAGTCTCTCAATTCCTTGTGTGTCATCACCAGTAATGACTATATCATCGACATAGACAATAAGAACTGCCTTCTTCCCATTCTCAGCTTGTTTGACAAAAAGGGTGTGATCTACTTGCCCTTGTGTGAACCCAAATTGTTTCAAAGCCAAGCTGAATTTAGTGAACCGTGCTCTAGGGGACTATTTTAGTCCATATAAGGACTTCTTCAACTTGCACACTGTGCCTGATTTATACTTTCCTTCAAAGCCTTGAGGGAGCTTCATATAAACTTCTTCCTCCAAATTATCATTGAGGAAAGCATTCTTCACGTCCATTTGGTGCAATTCCCAGTCAAGGTTCGCAGCAAGAGAGATTAGGATTCAGATGGAGTTTAATTTTGCCACCGGTGCGAAGGTTTCTTCACAATCAATACCATAGGTTTGAGTATACCCTTGAGCTACCAGCGTAGCCTTGTATCGATCTATGTTTCCATCAGCCCCTACTTTTATGGAAAAAATCCATTTGCATCCCACCACCTTTTTTCCTTCAGGAAGGTCTACTGCATTCCATGTTTGGTTTTCATTTAGAGCATTCATTTCTTCCATTACAGCAGCTCTCCAATTTGGATCTTCAAGAGCATCATAGACATTTTTCGAAACTTCCATCTGATCAATCTTTGTGATAAAGGCCCGGTACTTTGGTGATAACTTAAAGTAGGTAAGATAATTAGATATGGGATGTTGAGTGCAGGACCTAACTCCTTTCCTAATGGCAATAGGAACATCAAGATCATCAACAATAGCATGTGAATAATTAATTGTGCGATTACCTTCATCATCCTGTGTGTCTTCCACCAGATTTAGCTGTGGATTAGTGTCTTCCACTTGATTTGGCATCGATTCTGGTGGTTGGTTTTGTTGAGGAATTCGTGGTCTCCTAGTGTAGATCCGAAGTTCTCCAATTTTTTCAGGTTCTCCTCCTTGGACTTGAACAGTGGGCTCTTGTAAAGAAGAAGTGGGAGGCTCCTCTAAGGAAAGAGTGGGAAGTAAGATAGGAAGGGACATGGAGGGGTTCAAATGTGTGGCTTGTATCCTTTTTGAGAGGGAGAATAACCAACAAATATGCACTTAATAGCTTTTGGGTCAAACTTGCCTCGAGTAGGACAGGAGTTGTGAACAAACACAGTGCAACCAAAAACCCTAGGAGGGAGGGACTCAAACAGCCTGACATAGGGAAAACATTTCTGTAAGCAACTCAGGGGTGTTTGGAAGTTAAGTGTTTTGGAGGGAAGTCTATTGATTAGATATGTGGAGGTTAGCACAGTTTCTCCCCAAAAAGAATGTGGGACATAACTTCCAAACATTAGAGAACGAGTAACTTCAAGAATATGGCGATTTTTCCTTTCGGCGAATCCATTTTGTTGTGGAGTGTAAACACAAGTGCTTTGATGGAATATGCCATGTTGGGTAAGGTAACTTGCAAGTTCATTAGAAAAATATTCCTTCCCATTGTCAGTCCAAATATCTGGATAGAGGACTGAAACACATTTTACAAGGTTATGAAACTGTTTGAAGATGGAAATGGTCTCAGATTTTTCTTTCAAAAGATAAGTCCAACATACTCGTGTATGATCATCAATGAAGGTAATAAACCATCTTGCTCCAGTGAGATTGGATACTCGGGCAGGGCCCCATATGTCACTATGAATGAGGTGAAAAGGTTTTGAGCTTTTATATGAGTGCTCAGGATAATGTTGTCGAGATTGTTTTGTAGCAATACAGTATTCACATTGGAAAGAAGAAACATCTTTATTGATGAATAATTTTGGATACAAGACTTTGAGATAATTGAAATTAGGGTGCCCTAAACGATTGTGCCAAAGCATGACATCAGAACTTGAGAAAGTAGACAGGGAAACACTGGACTGTAATGGACGAGTTTGGGAAGAACCAGGAAAAAAATAGAGACCACTTCGTTCCTCAACATTGCCAATCATCGTCCCCGAAGCCAAATCCTGAAATTCACAGCCAGTAGAAGAAAAAATTACTGCACAATTTTGATCTTCAGAGAGTTTGCTAACAGAAATTAGATTGTATTTCAGTTTAGGAACCTAAAGAACAGATTTCAGACTTAAACCACATAAGTTTATATCACCAAACCCAGCCACAAGGGAGGAACTCCCATCTGTCGTTGTAATCTTTATATCACCATCACACCTTTTATAGGAAGAAAACAGATTAGCAGATCCAGTCATATGGTCTGAAGCTCCTGAATCAACAATCCACTGTACAAGAGTTTCTTGTTTTGATAGAAATGAGTTACCTCTTTGTGCAACATGAGCAGAAGAGTTAGTGGGTGCAGCAAGCTCAGTTTTGGATTGTCAAAGCATGCACTTTAGCATCTCCATTTCTTCAGCAGTGAATGATGATGTAGTTGGTCTATATTTTTCTGTGACAGTCTCAACTACATGTGTTGATGCAGAATTATTGTATTTCCTTTGACTACGAGGCTTCCAATCTGCAGGTTTTCCATGAATGTTCCAGCATGTCTCCTTGGTGTGATAAGGCTTCTGGCAGTGATCACACCACATCTTGTTGTCTTCTGAGCGTTGACCCCTATTGGCCTCCCCTCGGTGTGAAATTAAGGCCGAGCCAAGCTGCTGGGTTTCCTCCATAGTCGAAGGCACGTTCAACATAACTTTCCTTCGACTTTTTTCTCTTCTAACTATAGCAAAGGCTTCCCTGATTGAGGGCAAAGGCTTGGTTCCAAGAATACGACCTCTCACCTCATCAAGATCCTTGTTAAGTCCATGCAAAAAATCAAAAACCCTTTCCTTTTCAAGCATTTTGTTATATAGTTTGTTGTCTTCAGTGCATTTCTACTTTATGGTATTGAACAAGTCAATCTCCTGCCACAAAGTAATTAATATATTATAATATTCAGTCACAGACTTGTTACCTTGCTGAGCATTTCAAAGAGCAGACCAAATCTTGAAACATTGAGATGAATTTTGAAGGTCTGAGTACATTTCTTGGACAGTTGTCCAAATTTCATGAGTCGTGTCATAGAACAAGTAGGTTCTACCAATTTGAGGCTCCATCGAGTTGATTAAACATGCCATCACAATATAGTTCTCTGTTTCCCATGTCTTGTAGCTCTGACCTGTTGATGCAGGTGCAGTGATATCTCCAGTGAGATAGCCCATTTTCCCTTTCCCTTTGATAACAAGAAGAACCGATTGATACCATTCTCGTGGACCCAGTGAGTTTATGCTGGGTTATTTGGAAGGAATGGCTGAGGTCGGCTGAGATATTAGGTGCTGGGCTTTGTAGCACCTTGAAATTTTGTGGAGGGGTTTGTGCGTTATCATCAGACTTGGGTGGGTTCTCATTGTTTTCGGCCATGGAGATCTGGGTTTTTTTTTTTTTTTTGACGGCTAGAGAATAACCTAAGCTCGTGATACCATGTAAACAAAAGTTTTAGGGATAATTTTTGTATATTTTCCACAATACAATCAAGGTTCATTATATACAGCAGAAGGGCTTGCTGTCAAGCTTAAAAATAGGAGATAAAAAAAGGAGAAAATCCCTAAACATCTGCTACTGATCAGATCCCCTAAAAGGAAATAATATCCTCCTAATAATTACAAATATACAGCTAATCACTTCATAAGTTTTGAGATTTACACAATCCCTTGATTTTAGAACCGAATCCAACAGTTCCTGCCTAAATAAAAGGATAATTCAGGATTTAGGACTGCTTTGGTTTGGACTCCTGTTCTTAATGGGATTTAACACTAATGACATGCTCGTGAAGCGCAGCAGACCTTCTTACTGTTTTATCTCTTGATATGTGCATAATGTGTGGTTCAAATTCGGAATCCAGGCCTCATCTATTCTCTGTTTACTAAATTTAGAGGTTTTGGTTCTCGTAACGATGCCATAATTCTGTGACAATGCTCTATTTTTATTGAACTTTGGTGTATATGGTTGAAAAGGAACAATAGAAATGAATCCTTCTCGACTATAGACTTCATTTGGGATAGGGTTACTCTTTTGGCTCCGCCCGTGATCTTTTCAGTGGTGTTTCTTTGTTAGACATGCAGAGGGACTAGCATGCTTTGTTGTATGGTTCTATCTCTTAGGTTTTAGTTGTTCCGTGAGGATGTCTTATCCTATTCCTTTGTTCTTTTCTCTTCTCATCTAATAATATTTCTTTTATTATAAAAAAAAATAGAAAGATAATGTAGGCATGCTCTTAAGCTTAGAGCCTTACCAATCTTTTCCAATTACCAAAATCTCAATAACACAAAGGACTGGCAAGTAAAATCATCAACACCTTACCACGGTATACATCTAGGAGAATGACATCACCGAACTATACATATACATATATATATAACTAAAACAGAAACCATGAAGTTCCTTTACCAAGAGGCCGTAGTTCCTCAAAATCATTCAGATATCGAGAACTATTGGGAGTTGTTTTTGAGCCACCAAGATCAGAAGAAGGCTTCCAAAATTGAGATACTCTGGATGAAGCCTAGACAAAAGAAAACAAATTTAGTGGTGTGAAAGATAATATATGTCCCTGATGTACACAGATGGGATTACCAACCAGATGTTTCCGGAAAACACGATCAAAGGTTTTGTTAAAAAGGGAAGGCGGTTCAGATGCCATATCACGTGCCCAATCAGAAAAGATCTGGGAAGATAACTCAAAAGGATTAGGATCACTGCTGAATGGACATTATTTTAAAATTAAAGTAATAATCCTTTTTTTGGTATAGTAGAAATCCTTTTGTACCCCTAAATTGTACAGTTCTGTTGCAACTTGTGGCAAAGAGTCAGTCAGTGTTCCTTTAGAAGCACAAACAATGCGAAGCAGGTGAGCCTGATGTAAAAGGAAGCAAAACCTAATCAATGCTGAGCAAAATTCTCATCTAACAGATTGATAAAGATAAATTTGGGTTTTACCATTATTAGATCCTTTTCAACTGTTTGAGACGCTTGGTGATGAGTCAAGGAGGCAGACGACAAAGACTCTGAAGACTCGCTTTCATACATACCTTCATTATCTTCTGTTGTAGACTCAATAACGATAAAATCTTGCAGGTGCATAGTCATGGATAGAAAATAAAGGAGTTGACAAAGACAAATATCTCAAGCAAATACAAGCTAATTACAATACCAATAAAAGTACAATAGAATTTTTAAAATTCAATGGAACATGAACGATTTGCCATCCATTCAAAGAATGGAGGCACGGTGCATTAATTCGGGAATTTCATCATAAATATCCAATGTGAGATATCTTTATTAAGTTAATTAGAACAAAACTGGACCTCTCTAATGAACAGGAAGAGCCTAACAATCAAGATAAGGTGTACGTGAAAACTGAAAAAAGACCAGCTAGTTAAGGTTCTTCTCACCAAGACT
Organism: Ammopiptanthus mongolicus; assembly: GCA_039655645.1. Taxonomy (NCBI): domain Eukaryota; kingdom Viridiplantae; phylum Streptophyta; class Magnoliopsida; order Fabales; family Fabaceae; genus Ammopiptanthus; species Ammopiptanthus mongolicus. Next base: position 6,835,224 of record CM077346.1, read on the forward strand.
GATGAATAGGCTTTTAACAGATCTTGACATAGAATGGCGTACGCAGACATATAATATTAAATTTTTATCCAGGTATCAAATCACCATTTCTCTGTTTTTAACTCTCATTTATCGCGTGCTGATTTCTAACATCAAACTCACAGATCCAGCCAACAAAAAAAGGTTTATAAATTCTAAATTACCCAATCTGCATTCTTCATCTTCCTGTGCCAAATTAAAATTCAGCATTCCAGTGTTTTAAACCTGTCTGAAATCTTCCATCACAAGTATGTAACATCCATTCAAATTGCTCAACTTTTTCCCCTTCAGAATCAATTACCTTTATCGTAACCCTTTTTTACAGGACGTGAACAAGTTAACAAAAGCCCAAAAATATTGAAACACTCATCAACTTTAACAGTTAACAACATGATGCAGGGCTGCTATAAGTAATGACCTTAACAATGAACGCTTCTTAAAGCCATTTCCCTAATGGAGACAATAATGTAGAAGATATAGGAACAAAAGAAAACAATAGACTAAAATCAAACAAATAGACTAACAGAACACAAACACCTAAAAGAAGCAAATCATGTCCTTTATGTTACCTCTTTCTCACCTTCGTTGTCATTCCCTACAAAATCCTCCACCAGAGATGTAATTGAATTAGTCGAGGACATGCTATTGTTGTCATCTTCACTAACTTCTCCAACAGTATCTAATTTGGCAGGAAGTTCTTGCAATATTAATGGCTTTTCCTTACTATCAGATTTCTTTTCCCGGGCCTCAAAACCACGTTTAGAGACGTCTAACTTAGGCGGCGGAAGAGAAGAACTTTTTCCAGCAGTTTCATCCATTCCAAAACCCCAATTCCATGACTCTCCATAGCCACTGAAAAGGTCTATGAAACCATAAACAAAAGATCTATTCCTATTCGAAGATGTCATATCCTTGAGGACCAAATCTTCATTGCTTTCCTTAGTTGATTGCAAAAGCTTCTACAAAGGAGGATAGAAACATATTACCATCCATTTAAGAAGCAACATAACTTGTTCTTGGAAGTTAACGGTCAAAAAATATATGACAGCATGAATAATTATCATTGTATTAGACACTTAGCAGCAATAAAGTCAGAAATGGTCCCGGTAAATACTGAAATGAAAGAACATCAAAACTGACTTGTTCAATCTTATCATTGTATTAAAAACAAGGTTTAATTAATATGTAGGTCCCCGAACTATTTGGGTATTTTCAAATATGTCCCTGAACATTAAAAGTTTGTAATTGGGTCCCTGAGGTTTTAAAAAAATTGTAATTGAATCTCTCATACACATCTCTGTCAGGGTTCCTTAAGTTTTCGCCAGGGTTGCAATAAGTGACATATCCACTCGTGCATTTGTGGGTACCAAAACTTTACGGGAAAATTCACGGTTTGGGAACCCTAACGGATATGTGTGGAGGGGACTCAATTACAAATTTTTATATGTTTAGGGATTCGATTACAAACTTTTAAAGTATATAGAGTTATTTGAAAATTCTCAAGTAGTTAAGGGAGCTACAGACCTAAAAACAATGTCTTGGCAATATTGTTTTTATAATAAAAAAGTTTCAGCGCATAAAAATAAGGAAATGAATAAAAAGAGTTGTGATAGAAGGGTAATAAGCTCACAGAATCAGGTGAATTGACAATAGGGTCAATTCCAGAGAGGAATTCTTGAGCAGCCTCAACCAAATTAAAGATCATTACTCGTCCCTCCCTAGCATTCAAATTAGCCTGAAAAGGAGAAGAGGAAAATGTAAGTCCATTGCAAGGTAGTAGAGGGTAGAGGTAGAAAGAGAACAGAGGACGTGACCTGATCAAGGAGGAGAGATAAGAGTTGATCAGCATGAGTTTGTGATAAGCCATTTTCAGGAGTAATGAGAAGTTTTGGGCACTTGAAGGGATATCCAGGTAAGCACCTAATGAGTGATAGATAGAGAAAGAACAGAATGAGTGACATTACAACAAGTTACAAGAAAGAAGAAGAAGGAAAGGGTTGGTTAGGTCACCTGACAAGAAGAAGAGCAGAAAGATGAGAATCATGATCATCAAAACCCATGTCGTGAGAGTAGGGCCTAAGCTTAATAAGTATTTGAGGAGGAAAACCAGGAAGAACGGTGCAGTCATCTTCGAAAATCGCACATCTGAATTTAAATAAATATATGTAAGAGAATGAAATTGAGAAACGCGGAGATATTATTATTACGCAATGCTTAATAGCTTACAAAGCAGTAATCTCTTCGGAGAGATCATCGCCGAATGAAGAGAGGTGATGATGATGATGATGATGATCTTTGCCTTTGGAGGAGGAGGAGGAGGATGTTCTTCCTCCGCGCTTCTTCTTCTTCTTCTTTGAACTATGCCCCATTCAAACACCGATTTTGTTTCTTTCGATTCACACTCTCAACCAAACCGAACAAGTCAGGCAGAGGGATCTGGAAACCAATTTTAGATTAGAACCACTGTGATGTGATGTGATGTGATGTGAGCCCACCCCGACCCCGAGCAAACAAATGGCGGCACGTAACTTAAAAATTGCTACTTCATATATGTTGTTGTGCAGAGGAATAAATATTCATCAGTCAAACGTTAGCGTTCTTTATGATGGGGATGGCTAAATCATCAGTCGGTGGTAGTGAGCTGACATCTACATATATGTTATCATATCAAGAGTAGTGTTAATAACATTTTTGTTAACATTCTCTTTCTAATACACTTTCTCTTATTGATTGAAATTTATATGGGTCCCATTTGATTTTTGTAGAACCCACATGAATTTCAATCAATAAAAGAGAGTGTACTGAAAGAAAAGTGTTAAAGAGTGTGTTGCTAGTATTTTTCATCAAATCAAAGATGAATATATTTTTATTTTCTCATTTTAGAGATAACTCACCTTAAAAGAGATTCCATTGAACACTAACATCACCGCCAACACCCCGACCATTATGTCATGACCCAACTTAGACGTCTTTGACCGGACAGAATGAGATTCCACCATCCATTTCCAAGGTCTTTCAAGAACACATAAATCATGTCATAACATAGGATAATAAATACCACAAGTAATTATCAAAGTAAACACATGTCACTTCATGACAATTTCTCTTTTTCACCAATTTCACCATAATCTTTTCTAACATGTTTTTAATAAACCTCTCATGATATCTTAGTACCTCACATTTAATTTACTTTATTTACACTCATTGTAAGTCCTTACCTTTTTAAGAGTAAGGGTGGAGAAACACATAAGCCAACATAATCATTTTGCTGGTTGGCCCTCGCGCTCAGCGCAGGGTTCAAGTTTTCAAGTCTTGCTCTCGGGTATCCTAGTACTGGTTTTCAAGCACTCAACGCTGGATATCAGTTCCTCTCTGTCATCCTAGCGCTAAGCGTTGAGTTCCTAACGCTCAAAGCTGGCGCGATTTCTGCAAAATCTCAGAAACACGAATTCTGCATAAATTCAATCATTTTAATGCACAAATAGGTATCGAATACATGAAGAAAGAGCTCAAAACTTTCTATATAACTTCATATTTGACTAATCAACGTTACTCATATGTCAATAATGCCAAACCGATTTAACACCAATTTCATGCCAAAATCACACAATTTCATATCCTAAAATCCCAAATTATCATACCTTCGAATTTCCTCCAAAATTCATCATCAATCTAACCTTAAATTTAAACCCCACACCTGATCTTTGCACATATGAAGGAGAGAAAGATGATCGAGATGAATTCCCCATGTCCAAAATCACCAGAACCACGCCAAAGTCCGTCTCTTGCTCTTGGATCGTGCTCCTTCTTCCTCCTCTCTTCTAAGGACTCCTCTTGTTTATGCTAGGGTTGCCAATGATTGCTCACTCCTTTTTTTTCTAACTACTTATATTGTGTCGTTTTTACTGAATATTCATTGGCAATAAACTAACTCATAACTCATACGGAGAGTGAAAAGGGGATTACGTCCCTATCTTTATCACGACAACTTATTTTATTTTGTTTGAATTGCTTAAGCACGTTATACTTTTTATTTACACTCTACTAATATTCTCATGTTATAAATAATTAATAACATGATAAACAATTTTAGCATTTTTTTCCTCTCTCTATCTCTATTTATCTTTATATATAAAAGAAATATAGTCATTGGGATATTTTTATAAAATCACTTGGATTAATAATATTTTTTTTTAAAAATATTGGAAATTATATATAAAAAGATAGGATCCGTTGATGTTGACATCAGGAGTAACTCAAAAAGACTTACACCAAATTTGGATGGTTAAAATTAAGTAATCTAACCGTATGAAATATTACAGTAAAATAAATGTAAACAAATAAACAAAAGTCACGTGCCCTTTTCTTGTTTAGGGATTTGTTCTCTGTTAGAGATAGGATCCGTTTAACAAGAGGTCTCCGCCGCTGCCCCCACTCACCGGAGCCGCCACTATGCACAGTTGCCACTGCAACCTGGACAGGCCGGAATCGTCGCATAGCAGAGGTGCCACCGCTAAAATCGTTCATGTATGAAGGGCGTTTAGTTAGCACTTCTCTCACTGACTTCTGCATCAGGTTGTTGTGGGAACTTTTCTTCCTGGTCACCGGTTGGAGCATAAACCCAAGAAGCAGAGTATGGAGCTTATATCAACTATTACCTATTACCTATACACATGTTAATCCTATTTCTAGTGAGGAAATGAAAATCAATTTTGGTGGAGTAATAAAGCCTATTATGACACCTGTTGCTTTTCAAGAAGAGAGTATTGCTTCTTTTAACAATGTTCAAGACTCTAGGAACTCATCTGCTGATGATAAAGAATAGAACTTTTGCCCCAAAAAGAGTATAACCCCAGACAATCAAATGCCTGATGTTGCATGTTACACATGTTTTCTCTGAAAAAGAGTATAACCCCAGACCGTTAGATTAATTAATTTTAATGATCCAGATTTGGTGACTTACACCTGGTGTGTGTTAACGGATCTCAACTCAATATATCTATATATATGTTACATTTAATAAATGTAACTTACGGCATTTTTTTTCAAAACTTGCTATTCCAATTCAAAAATATCCCAAAACTTGCTATTGCAGTTCAAAAAGTGAAGTGCACCATAGAAGCCACCATGCTGCTTACCCTCGGTAGATACTGTTAAACTTACAAGCCATTTTTCTCACCAAATAATTTTTCTTTGGGTTAATACAGAAATCACTTTTATGCAGTGAAGCACAAAAAATAATTTGAAGTTTTCTTTGACTTAGATTAATAATAGTTGTTTGATATTTAATGTTGTAAGAATAAAAGGAGAAAATACAATTGATTTCAAAATAATGAAAGGATTTTGTCTGAACTATTTTTTAATAAAATATTTTGCTTACTTAGTTATTAATGCCCGCATGTTGTTATTGTTTTTGCAGGTAAGAAGAAGAAACAATTGGGGATAATTGAATAATTTAACATCCTAAAACATTTCCATTCTGTCGGATATATTTCTATCCCACCTTGGTGATAATGAAATTTTAAGGTTTTATTCCCAAATTTTATTTCTGAACATCTTTTATGTTCAAGAATGATTTTGTATTTCTTGTACATTAAAAACTTTATTCTCTCACCTCATTTTCCCGGAAATTTTAAAATATATTTTTTTAGGCAAAATAGGCTAATTGGTCCAATACATTTTTTTATTTTTCGCTTTGGTCTTATTTGTTTTGTTTTTTCATTTCTGTCTTATACGTTATGTTCTATCTTCAATATTAGTCTTTCCCGTTAATTCTTTGTTGATGATGTCAGTTTTAGGACTAACATAGAAGACGAAACATAATATATAAAACCAAAATGAAAAAAAGAAACGTTTTATTTTTCATTTTGGTCCTATAAGTTATGTTTCATCTTCCATATTAGTCATTTCCGCCAATTCTTTCTTGACGGCCTCAGTTTTAAGACTAATATTAAAGACGAAACATAACGTATAAGACCAAAATAAAAATAAAAAAAACAAATATGATCAAAAAAAAAAGCACAAGACTAATTAATTTATTTTGCCTATTTTTTATCAAATGCTAAAGGAAGATGATGTTATTATTCCCAACATGTTCATCATTGAATCTAGTGTCAAATTTTTGGCAAGTGACATTTTCATCAATCTTTTAACATTTCTAGTAGAATAATTTTTTCCCTAGGGTATCCTCCGCGCGTAATTGCGGAGACTAATCCTTCGAGCCAGGTAGAATCACAAGGGCGACAAAACTCTCTCTCAAGAGTTTTAACGCTGCTGCATTTAGGTATGACAACAAGACCCGAACTCGTGGGTACCCACATGAATCCGTCCTGATTTTGACGGGGAAAACCTGTTTTGATTGGGTTCGAGTTCAGAGTTTTCCCCGCTGTGTGAAATCGGGGTTGGGGGCAGGGATGGGGATACTGATACCTGTCCCGCCCTCGACCCCGAACTCAACCCGTTGTTTACGTAATTACAAATATCCTCATATATATGTATAAAGTTGTTAGACTAGGGTTTTTCCCTGTTAGAGGCGGGGTCAGATTTTTTTTAGAGAGTCGGGGGCGGAAAAGGTAAAACCCGCCTCCGCCTCGTTGCCAACCCTGCCTGCTTTTCAGGGTTAAAATTCGTACTCGAGATCATTGATTAAATTGGAAAAAACTCTTACTATTTCATTTAAGCACTCCTAACATTTCTGATAGATTTTGATTATTTTGCACTCGAACAAAAGTTTAAGGATTTTTTATAGCTTTCTGAAAATAAGAGATTGCATCGCACGTCGACCTGAGTGGAAAGCGTGTGTAAAGAACAGGTGTATATGTAAAGGAATCATGCTTGTTGCTTTCCATGGCAGTAGAATCAAAATAAATATTAAAAATGAGATAAGGCCAATTACAATAAAATAAATAAAAATTATGTAAACATGAGTAATATGTATAGAGTTTAATTGTTATGTATTTACAGTGTAAAATATTTTTACACAGACATCCAATCATAAGTTATCACATCAGTAAAAAAAAATTGACTTTTATCCTAATTACCTTAAAGGTCATCCATATCATGATTGATGGTTGATTATCTGTGTAAAAATATTTTATATTAACAGTATATAACAATTAAACTCATATGTATATGTATATACATACATGTAACATTATTGGCATGTAAATACTAAACACCATTATTTTAGTTGCTTTCACATTAATATTACTCACAAGTAACATCACATAAAAAATAACGGATTTTTGTTAACTTAGGCAACACAATATTTATTACTCTTTATTAAATTATTCTAATCACTTAAAGAAAATCAGTTCAAAACAATCACGTGAAGAAAATAATATTAAATATTTGTTAAAATTTCAATACATTAAATAATTCTACTTTTTTCGATGAACCATAGCAATTAGGGTCTTTGTCTCTCCAGTGACATTCTGAAATATTCTCACAAGCTTCGGCCCTTTGGACCGACTATGGGACTATCCTCGATCGGTTGCTTAGAGCAGAGAATTAACGTTTGATTTTCGCAACCTTTCAATTAAAGTGTTTGTCATTAGAATTTGAACTTATGTTCTCCTTTTTATGAGGTCGAGATACTTATTGCTTACCACTCAATCAACTTTTGGTTGGTTAAATAATTCTACTTTTAACTTATAATTTTTGTTTTAAATTTCTTAAGATATATTCTAAGGAAAAAACTTGTACATTCCGAAAATATTACTCCAGTAAAAATGAGACATGACGTCCATAATTATACAGATTGTTGGATTAATTTAAAATATTATGTAATAAAATTAAAATTAAATCTTGTAGTTAAGAGTATTACTATAGCATATAACAAAATTGAGAAGGTCTTTGTATGGGTACACGGACTATTGAACATATATAACCAATCAAATGTTTATAATCACTAAAATAATAATTCAAAAAGACAATAAAACTTCAATAATAAAAAAAAAGGACAACAAAACTCTTATTTAAAATTATTTAAAAATATCTTTAGATTTTGATTTATGCCCATACAAAATTTACTCTAGTTGTGCCACTGCCAGCTATCCCATAAACTATACAAAATTAAACACTGTTGTGGTTTTTGACCGAGATATGCAAACTACACCATCAATAAATATGATGATATAGGACATATCTCAAAATTGCAAAACACCAGGACGGCAGTGTTATGCATGAAACCAAATGAGAATGATCAGTGTGGTATGTTCGAGAACAGCCAAAACCAAAACCCAAAAAGAATACACCCACCAATGTTTGATCACAATGAGAATAGAATGCGACTCCGTATGAATTCATAATAGCATTGCGGATTTGAATTTTAAATTGTTGTCCCAAAAGTTGTCTCATTATATTATATAAATAATATTTAATGATTAATACAGTTTAATGAATGATTAATGAGTTATCTAATTATCACATTTATATCCATTAACTAAGTTCAAAACAGGAAATTTGACGTAAATAGTATAATTTAGTTGTAAAATTACCGAACTAGTATAATTTTCAAATTAATTACATAATTGGGGTAAGTCGTATGTATGATTTGCGGCTTTCCTATAGAACTCGTACATCTCAATGACGAATCAATTTTATATTCATTAAATTAAAAAAAAAATCAATTTTCACTGAAGTCGTAAACAACATATACGACTTCATTGTTTAAATTTTTTTTTCTTTTATGAATGAAGGTAAGTCGTGGATTGAATCCATGACTTTACTTTTTCTAATTTTTTTAATGTTAAAATATAAAAGTCGTTTTTGTCATGTACCACTTATATCCATTATAAAAATCATAAGCGAAGTATATGACTTCTCCTAAACTCTAACACCATGCACGATACTACTACTATAAAAACTCGACCGATTTTGATCAAGTTTGAAACTTTAAAGACACACACAGGAACTCTCTATTATCAACATTATGAATTTATACACCATATATATATAAAAATATAATTAGTTAATATTATAAGTCGTGGATTGAATCCACGACTTCACTTTTCTAATTTTTTTAGGTAAATCATGGTCGTCACTCACGACTTATCATGATTCGTAATTTTTTTTTTTAAAAAATGAAGTCGTCATTGAGATGTACGACTTCTATAGGAAAGTCTCAAATCTTAAGTACGACTTACCCGATTATGTAATTAATTTAAAAATTACACTAGTCCTGTAATTTCTCAACCAAATTACACTATATAAGTGAAAAAACCTTCAAAACATTATTAACCATAATTTTGAATAACATCATCCGGGAAAATCCATCTTTTTCTTAACAATGTCTTTGTCATTTGATCCAATAGCGTTCCGTTAGATAGGAACAGATTTGATAAATATTGATAACTTTCGGATAGAGTATTAGAATGGAAAAATCCATTAGATAATGAACTATTGGTTCTAAGCCATCTCTGGCGATGAATCAACAATTCGAAATGCTTTTCTTGCGTATTCTTGATAAACCAGCGTTTATATATAGATGTAGGAAGATCTGTTTGGGAAGTAAGAAGCCCCCTTGACATCTCTTCATCTGCAAAGAATTCTCGATGTGAAAACACAGAGACAAAAGGCTGATCTTTGAATAGGAAAAAGAGTGGATCCGCAGGGTCCCAAATGAATTGGCTTATTCGAAAAAAACCTTGTTCTTTGGAAGATCTATCTCGTGTCTGATACTGCATGGTTCCACCCTGCAAGAACTCCGAATCATTCTCTTGAAGCTCATCCTCTTCATCATAAATGATCCGCTTGCCCCGAAATGACCTGGCCCAATAGGGAAATCCCAATTCATTGGGCCTTTCGATACAATCAAATAGAAAGCCCCAAAGGCGCCATATTCTAGGAGCCCAAACTATGTGATTGAATAAATCCTCCTCTATCTGTTGCGGGTCGAGGACTCCTTCCCCTTCTTCAAACTCCGATTCATATTTTTCATAGAGAAATCTCTTATCAACGATAGAACAAGATCCATTTTGAATCATATTTAAGGGATTCCTTGGTTCGGGCCGAAGAATCAATGTCACTCGATCATTATCAAACTGACTGCAATCTTTTTCTGTCCGTGAGGATCCCACCAAAGCGCCTTCTACTTCTAATAGGCCATGAACTAGATCGGAATCATTCTCAACGAGTCCATAAGGAGTGATCCCATTTTTTTCTTCAAGTCCAGGTAGAGACCAAAGGTCTTGAGCGACCGATCCGATAGAACAACTCAAAAGATAAAGAAGTATCGTTAATTTCTTCATGCTCGTTCCAAGTTCGAAATCCCATTTGTACAAATAAGAATCCCCCTCGTTACATGATTTCTTCTTCATATAGATAGATATAAGATCTATGGAGCAATTACTTAGAAGTACATTTTGTGAAACAGCCCTTCCTATCTGATAGAAAAGGATCCCATGATCCTGAACCGATCTTACCTGGGATCGCAAATCCCAAGTTTGTCTATGAAGAGCAGATCTAATTATATTAGTGTCTATAATGGATTTCTTTTGTATAATACTAATTGATAGGGCCTCATTGGTAAGTGCTACAAGATCTCGTACATTGGAACCCATAGTTATGGACCCGAATCCATTAGTATGGAACATCTTCTTTTCCAGGTGAAATCCCCTAGTATATGAAAGAGTGAAAAAGTGCTTTCGTTGTTGTGGAATAAGAAGCCTTCGTATCTTAATGCGTGTATTTAATTTATTCGGAGCTATTAGAGCGGGATCTACTTTTTGGGGAATATGAGTCGAAGCAATAACAAGAATATTTCTAGTGGAACATCTTTCACAATCCCTGGAGAGATAGTTCACTAATAGACCGAGGGATAAGTAATTCGACTCATTCACATCCAAATCATGAATGTTTGGAATCCATATTATGCAAGGAGACATTGCTTTTGCTAATTCGAATTGAAGGGGGATATAAAATCGGTCTATTTCCGGCATCATATCCATAGTTAGTGCATTCATCATAGTTAGAAGCTCCAGCTCCGTATCAAGGTCACGGTCGATATCGTCACTATCATCACTATCGTCACTATCATCAATAAGAAAACCCTTAGGCTTGTTATCCTTCAGAAATACTGTAATGAAAGGAAGATAGGAGTTTGTCGCTAGGTATTTGACCAAATAGGATCGTCCAGTTCCTATAGAACCTATCACTAAAATACCCCTAGGGGGGTAGGGCTAAGCGGAGCGAAAAGGGTTTCCCATGAGATGGGAAATGAAAACTATTAGCCCCACACGGGGTTTGTGAATAAGTGATTATCTGATAATGAGCAAGGAATATCCGTCTTTCTGCTAAATAGGATGTATTGAACTCATAATTCATTAGATACTTTTTATGAATGTCAACTAAGTATCGTAAGTAAATTTCTCCCGGTTGTTCAATCATTTGATAACCATAGTTATTCTTTGATAAATGATCACTATGAGTCAGACTCAATAGAATTTGATCAATCCTTTTTTCTGTCGTTAAGGTAGAGAACTGAACCAAGAATTCTCTTTCTTTATCATCAATCGAATCACTGTTCGAGACCCAGGATTCTATTTTATCATCAATCTAATCACCATTCACGTTTTTTATTTTTCTTATCAAGGAATAGATCGCTTTACTTGTATGACTTAGATGTCTCGTATTTCTCGAAAAAGCGATTCAATTGATGGGATTTGGTATGATACTTATGAGATCGATGAGATTCCAATATTTCTTCTTAGAACGTATTGATTTGACCCCACAAGCGGGACCACCACCCCATAGCACGTTGCCGCTAGAAGCAGAACCCAATATTTCTTCTAGAGAATCTCCTAATTGTTCCAGAGCAACTAGAAAGAGATTCTTTAACCAGAAAAAATTCAGTTCAGATGTAGGATACCTATCCAGAAGTTTTCGCAACTCAATCATGTATGATGGAATCATCAAAGATTTGACCTTTTCGAACTCTGTCTGTAACTCATTATAGGCTCGAGAAACAAAGAAAAGATGTGTACGAACGAGATATCCAGCAACAAGAAGAAGGAAAAGGATTGAATAGAGGAACTCCCAAACATTTAGCGATCTCAGATGTGTCGATATCAATGGTGACTCATTATTTCGATGAATAATTTCTTCGGACAGAAGAAGATTATGTAAACACTTACTCGAAATCTCACTTATCAGATTCCATTGTGGAAGACACAATTTTTTCTGAAGAATTCGCCATGATATATCTGATCCATGCATAATATCATGAAAAATGGATACAAATTTTTGGCTGCTACTTAGTATCAGCAATAGGTCTGAAAAAGTATCTAAAAATATGAGATTTAGATATTTGTACCCTGTCGAAGTAAGGAACCATGGTATATATGTTTGGAATAGATTCCATTTGGAGAGAGTTGAAAAAGCACTATCTCGTTGAAAGGTTCTATACATCTGCTCTTTCTCAAGGCATTTTTTTAGACAAGGACTCTGTTTTTTCCTCTTTTCGGATGGTAAATATTTCTCAGAACATGGAGTGTGAATCAACCCATGTTTGAATTGAAATTGAGATACTGATGCAAGCTCTTCCCTTCTGAATCAGGTAGATTCATATTTGAAAGAGGTTGACAATAAGTTCTGTCAAAATTGACTATTTGTCCCACTGTTAGAGGTGTTCCAGAAATGTCTGCGATCAAGTAAATAGCTCTACGAACGAATGGATCGGGTCGAATTGGAAAATGGAAAGATTTGTATAAGTTATACCCTTCGTCACCACTTTGCAGAAAATCGTTAGGTATCAATATGTTAGATACCTGTGACTCGATTGGTGAAATAGTATCTCTCTCCAAAAAAGCATGTTTTTTTTTACCGCCACACAAAGAAAATATTTTGTTGCGAATGAACAAGATATTGAGGAATTGTCCATACGTAAAATCATAATTATTGATACAGTCCTTTTCCACATAAAAAGGGAATCTTTTGTTACAATAGAAGCAGAAGTGATATCGATTATTCAAGAATCTAAGTCGATTTGCTTTATAAAAAGAGGATATCAATGAACTTCTATGAAATGGTTTCACGGGATTCAGCCAATTGTCTTGATCGTGGGATATCATTGAGAAATAGGAATCCGTGTTATCAAAAGATTTCCTGCGATTCTTTCTAGTATGGAATGAGTCAATCATCCACTTTGGTATCTTATTGAACAAAAATGGTGATATTGTTCCTCCATTGATCAAGAATTTCGATTTTTGGGAAATATCATGGTCATCCAATAAGAAGGGTTTCCATTTTTTCAAATGAACGATTTGAAGACCTATTGATTCTAACAACTGATTACAGAGTGGATCATTTGGACCTTTCAATTCATAGATGTGGATCTCGGACCTATGAATAGGGATACTCCCGAAACTCACAAAGAAAAAAGGAAGTGAGTTAGACAAAAAGAGAAGAAACTTGGACAAAAAAAGAAGTAACTTGGACAAAAAGAAACAAAGTGACTTAGACAAATCTTTTTTGTCGATAACCTCGGACCAATCAATCGAATATTGATTAAAACGTAATCGATCGAACACTACTTGAACATGGCTATTCTGCTCAGAAATGAAATGTTCCAAATGTTCCTGGAAATTCTTGCTCCCATTGGATCATTTGTATCTATATGCATTAGGATCCCGATTCATGGATCTCTCAGTTCGAGAAATCAAAATAAGAGGATCGAACCATTTCTTCTGACTCTTTTTCAAATTTGATAAATGTTGGTTGATCGTGTATTTCATTATAGTTCTATGATTCAGAGTATCATTTCCTATTTGATACCTTTGAATTCCATATTTGAAGTTGCGATCGAATCGATTCATTAAAAAGAATCGATTCAATACATTTCTTATGTACCCATAGCCATAGGTGCTATATTGAATTTAAATCAGATTTCGGATCAATCTATATTGATTGACTGCCTCCATTATGTTGTTACTAGCAAATACCACTATTTTTGGTTTTGGATCTTCCAAATCATTCCCGCAAGAGGTCCGGACCCATTTTTTTATGATCCTTCGATAAAAAGATTCATTCTCTTCATAACAAAGAGGAGGTAGAACCAATAAAGATTTATTTTTCGATCCATCCCTGATGTTCCGGTCATGGAATAGATGAAATAAACCAAAAAATGGATTTTTGTTCGAGAATGAAATCTTATTGGAACTGTTCAGTTCATCCTTCGGAACCACATCACATCCCAGATCTGATGAAATAGGATGAATTGAGACGGTATTTTGTAAATACATAATTATCTTGAATATATTAACTATTTCTTTATTTTCCGATCGCCTAGAAAGAACAAAAGAAACATCTTGTTCTTTCTTCAACAATTTCTGATCTCTAGTGGACCTCTCAGTAGGATTCGAACCCAGATGAAGTTCTGACCATCTGTCAGAGAAAAAAGAACGATTGGCTCTTGTAGGATTCCCAAGAAATTCTTCGATTTCTTCCGGAAGCAGATGAATAATCATCTGCTTCTCACGTTCCATGAATAGTCGGCACATTGAGGAATATCCAGAAAGGCATTTAGGTAATCGCTCTGATTCGATCTCTGTTTCTGTTCGTTCTGATTCGATCTCTGTTCGTTCCGTTTGAAGAAAGGAAGGTTGACGAATTATTATAGCAAAAGTTGTTTCATTTTGTTGTAAAATAACACAACTGCCTGATTGGCTTTCTATATAACAAACTTGAAATTGCAGACCGAAATTTCCAGAAAGGGCACACTTATGCTGCCATATGTTTTTTTTTTTTTGTTTCTAAGTAAAGAAAAGGAAAAGAAATCAATTTCACAGGGTAAAAAAATGAATTGTGGTGTGTATGTGTGCGCGTCTATGAGAGAGAAGAGGGTGTGGTAGGTCAGATGAGGTGTGATCTAGCCTCACCCAAATCTAGCCAATCACAAACTCGTATTGTATTACTTTTGATGAGCTCTTTCATTGTTGAAGTCCCGCCCCACATATTCCTTATCTCCCACGAAGCAAGAAGAAACTCTCCCTCTCTCATACAATACAATGCCCCATATCAAAACCATTCTCATTCATTCTTCTCTTCTAACTCACCCCATTTCCTCTTCTTTCTGATTTCAACAAAATGGCTACTAATTCTCTTCATTCCATTCAACACCATTCTCTCATCAAACGCCACCACCACCCTTGTGACACTCCTTCCACCACTCTTTCTGCTTCTTCATTCTTCCTCAAACCAACCACCACCACCAACACTAACATAACTCTTTCTTCTTCTTATTCTTCTTCTGTCACCTTCTCCTCTCTTTCCCAAGCAACTTCCTCGACCCTATCCACCTCTCAAACCACCATCTCCTTTGACCTTCTCAGTCAGCACCTCTCATCCAAAAACTTCCAGCAAGCTGATGAAGAGACCAGGCGCCTCATCATAGTCCTTGCTGGTGAAGCTGCTCAAAAACGTGGCTATGTTTTTTTCTCAGAGGTCCAATTCATCTCAGAAACTGACCTCAAAACCATTGATGAACTGTGGAGGGAGCATAGTGACAACAAGTTTGGTTACAGCATCCAAAAGAGAATATTTGAGAAGGCTGACGGGGACTTCACCAAGTTCTTCATCAAGGTTGGTTGGATGAAGAAGCTTGACACTGAGATGGAGCAATATAACTACAGATCTTTTCCCACTGAGTTCACGTGGGACCTCAATGATGACACCCCAGAGGGTCACTTGCCTTTGACAAACGCCCTTAGAGGGACACAGTTGCTCTATAATATTCTTAACCATCCAGCTTTCGATGCAGTCCAACAAGAACAAGGTGAAGTTGCAATTGACATGAAGGATAATACCTCATCATCATCGAAGTCACAGCCATCGGCTAAGAAGATCTTCAAACCAGACTATAGCTTCTGAGTTCACCCAAGTTAAACAAAAGACCACAAACACAATGTAATTTGGGTTTTAAATTTTACCTATATATAATATAATAATAGTTATTAATTTACTATTAACCTTTTCTTCACCTTGTATGTGTGTGTGTGTGTTTTGCAATGTGCTTTTACATCCTTCTTTGGAGCTTATTTAAATTTAATTTTCTCAGCCTTTATAATAAGGCTAACTGCGTTTTACAAATTCTTAAACCGAAGTTCATTAGTTGGCTCATAAGGTGTGAACTGCTAAAGATGTTATGAAAATCCTTGTGCACAAAATGAACAAATTGTAACGCCGGCTTCTTGTTTTTTCCATCAGTTTCTATCATGAAAACTGCTAATTCAGTTGCAACTTGCAACGGGACTACTGAACAAACAAAAATTGACTGCTGCAACTTGTGTATTCTCTATAATATTATATTCCTCTCTCTGTCTCTCTCTCTCACACACATTTTACCTCCATATATTTTGAAATACAGGAATAAGAAGTCAGTGCATCGTTTCAAAATTCAATAGTACATGGTTTTGAACTGCTTGTTTTGTACAGCTTTTGAAAATCACGGTGACGTGCAAATCACCGTTCCTGTGGCAATTTCAAAATTTTTGGAGAAGCAAATAAAAAGCTCCAAATTGGAGCTTTCACTGTCTAGAAGCTGTACCAAACATGCACTACAGTTACTTATTTTTTCCGAAACATGCAATACAGTTAATACTTTTTCAGGAATGAATTTTGAACATCACAATGGGGTTTGTTTTTTTGGATGTCTTTTTGAGATACATGTATATCAAAAAGATAAAAAGTAAGTGTTTGATAAAGATAAACACATATGGTATCACATATGATGTCTAAATTTTGATGTTCAAATAACACAACTCATACTTTTTACGAATTGCCTATAGCTTTACTAGTAGAAATCCTATAACTTGTTTGAAAGAAAAAGAATGAGAAAATAAAATTGTTTGGTTATTTAAAGGTTTATAAAAGGGAATAAAAAGTAAGAAGAATCATTCTCATATACTTACAAGACAATTTTGTCTTCTCATTTCTTCCCTTGTAATCCATTCAGAAATGAGGAAAGTAATATTTTGTTTTTCCATTTGGCCTATTCCCTTTTCCCTTCTATTTCTATCCCATTCTCTATATAAAACTTCCAAATATAGCCTAAAGTAGTTTTTGTCCAAATTTTGAAAGGAATGGCTAATGAACAAAATTTAGTACAATAGTAACCTCAACAATAGTCCCTTCCTTTCCTTCCATACCAACACTTCTGGTTCTACAAAATTTAGTACATCAGGTGTCACAAAAAGCAAAGTTTGTATTGCAACACATAGATTAGATATTTTCCATCTCTAGAGAATTAGTCACCCAACTCAGCATCACTAAAGAACGCGCCATAATTGACCTTGGTTCCACATAACTCTTTTTCTTTTCCATCGCAAGCTGATAAAGAAAACTATATTAATTTTTGACATCATGCTGACAAAAATCAACAATGTTGAAGGGACCAAGACTTACCAGGCGACCACACTACGCACAAGGGCACAGTCTCCTTGTATGCTGATGTGAACCATCACAAGAAAGAATAGATTGTGTCTGAGTGTATAAACATGATCCAGGATTCTGAAAATGACGGAAAACAGATATTGGTTATTAATGTCCTGAACTTGTTCTCCTTGATATAAGTTTCATCAATTTTTGCAGAAGCTCAAACTGACAGAATATTGAAGCCATAAAAATTCCAGGTCTTTTAACTTGCATGCTCATGTTTCCGGACAACAAGATTTCTACAACATTTAAAGGTCCAGATCCTTTAATTTCCATGGATGAACAGTTATTCAAAGACTATTAAGGTAAGGTACATTGTACAATGACTACATAATAAGCATGAATTTAATTTAATACATAATATTAAGATGTGGGAGTAACATCTAAAATTCAAAGCATTTCCAGTCTATTACTGCTGCAGCGGCATTGGAAGAGAAAATGAAAAAGCGACAGCCACTAGACCAACTAGACACCACCTCCAACAGACTTTTGAAATTAAAACCACCAATTCACAGTGGCTCTGTGATGCTGTGATACATGAAAGCATGTATTATTTTTGAAGATCTATACAGGGAGGGACCCACAAGCGAATTTAAATGAAATTCTCATTTTTAAAGGACCCGTCAAATATCCATTTTGCTATAAGTAAGCATTCTATGACACCATATCATCTTAATCAAATTTATATAGGAAAAAGGTTACCTATTGATTAACCGGTAACCACTAGTCATCAGTTTCTGGAATCTATCTTGTTTCTTATTTCCTAATACTTAAAACATAGGACGACTATTACCATATGCTTGGGAGCATCATGAACAACTTCAGCAGGTTGATCTGTTCCTACACTTGACAAGCAAGCTCCCTTGCAGCTCATATATTTCTGAATACTGCCAACATAATTAAGATCAATTGATAAGATCAGTACATTAAAAGAAAAGAATCAAATATCTGCATGCATGCATGACATTCCTTCCTCACTCAATAAAGTTTTTTGTGCCAAGACACTATCCACAGTATGTATGCTATATAGCACTAAGCATCAATAAAAGGGATTCTAGATTATTTTTCCAAAGGACGAGCAAAAAGAGGCAATCTAAAAGACTGTAAATATGCCTTGTATAGATGAAAACCAAACAAGTTAATGAAATTATACATCTCGTGCACATTGTGGATAAATTACACAAAGTAAAGAGTAAGATTGAAATATATCAGCAACAGAATTAAAACAAGAAATTAATGCATCACTTACATGTCACAATGATTAAGCACAGAAAGTTTATTTGGGACACATGATTGTCCTCTTGACTTGCAAACCGAATCACATGATTCATCTTGCCTGTCAAGTAAGTGATAAGAAGTTCAACTGCTAAGCTAAAGCAGGAAACTGCAAGCGTTAACCTCAATCAAAAGAAGCAATCTCAGTAATAATTCACCTGCCAACAACAATATTGATGCCATTCAATCTTGCTTCTGGGAGGGTACTATCTGTCCCTGCTTCAAGACATTGAAAAAAGAACACATTTCATCGAAGTAGCTATAAACAGCACAGTCAGAACATATTTGTAATATAAGACATACAACCCTTCCATAACAAGAAGATGCTTGTAACATATGAATCTAAAAATCTTCTAGATTACAAAGTACAATATTATTTTGGATGGATGCTAGCCTGATACCAATAACCACTGAAAATTATTTCACCACCAATTTCCTTCTGTCTAGGCAAAATCTGTATGCTAGGTTTTTTTTTCTTCTTTTTTTGATAAAACCATATGCTCGGATTATTAATAGGCTATCGGCCGCACTAACTGACATAGATTTAGAATCTGCACCTTGGTAGGCCAAATATAGGATTAGGAACTTAACACATTTATTAGGCACTAACTATTAATATAAACCAATTTCCTCGGCGGACTTACTGGAGGAATTTGATGGCAGAGAAAAGCAGTGGTGGAAGTCACTAACATAAGCATTTTCATGAACCTGAAACATTACAACTCATTGTAAATATTAAACAGCAAGAAAATGTAAAGATATTAGACACCAAGCTATCTCCATTTCTCCTTATTAGACCTGTGTTACAAGGTAAGCAAAAGAGCCTGTTCATGATGGTATGTTGTTCTTCATACATCTAAAAATTAATAATCATGTGAGCTCCTATTACTCTTGCATATGCCTGAAATGTCAATTACTATATGACTCCATTTTCGCATGGCTAACGAGAAAAAGTTAAACTAGATAAACTCATGCATAACAGACTAAATGAGAATGAAATCATATACCCTAGTAATTCTGAGACAATATTAAGCACAAAAGAGAAAATGCTCCAAACAAATTGCTCTGCTGATTGTGAGATAAAAGTACATGGTAAGACAACAAACCCCTTCCTCATAAATGCTTAAACCTTGACTAAAATACAAAGCCTCCAAATCAAGTCTGACAAGAAGATAAGTTACCATACAAGGGGTTTCTGTGAATTAGAATGAGCAACTTGGTTTACGTGGGGAGGATATGTTATTTACAAGGTATAACCATATAAGAAGATTTCTAAAACGAAGACACAAGTTCAAGAACAAAGTACACTCACCACACTCTCGGAACTATGACGGCATCTCCCAGCACAGTAGTCAAAAACACTTCCATAAGTCCCTGCCAAAAATCAAAGGGTATGTGTGTTACAATGAATAAATTAAACTTTGGCTTCATCTACATTACTCCAACATGCAAAGGAGATTCTGTGGTCACACACACATATATCATTGTTTATGCTTATCATGATCAAAGCTTTCCTTTTCACATGCAATATCAGTGGTTAAGGCAAATATCTATGAAGTAAGAGCTATAGACTAGTCAAATTCTAAATACAAGTTGATAACCCCGTTAAATTACAAGTTAATGAGATAGAAAGTTTACTTGCGGTAGCTGGTTTTGCAATCTTCAGCTTCAGTACTTGTTCCATGCTTGTCTGTTTAATGAAGGCAATGTTCAATTGGATGATGATGCCCCACAGAGGGGAAAGAAAGAAGGAAAGGAAATAGGATCATGTAAGAGGCTAGATTTACGTGTGCAGGGTTGAGGCAGCATGAAACACAATATTCATAAGAGTTGCAACAATGTGAAAGAAGATTGCATCCACTGCAAATGGAAAAACAAATGCACATCACATTCACATTCACATTCACATTCACAGCGTGAGATTGGTATAGATAGTTGACGTTGTTTCATTCAAAGTAAGTAAGCAGTTAGGAAAATTAGTAAGTAACTCACTGACAAGAGAATTTGTCCCCAGTTTCAGGGCAGCACCGAGAGTGTGAATTAACAGATATAGCATTACATACATAACCTATACACAGCCAACCAAATTCAAAACAAATTTTAATACCAAATAAATAAGATAAATTAATCTCTATGTCCTTGAAGTATTTGGTAATAATTTTACCATAAGTCTCAATACTTTAAAAGTTTGTAATCAAATTCCTGGATATATATAAAATTTGTAAATAGTCCCTCGTACACTTTTCCGTCAGGTTTCCTTAAGTAATCGTTAAGTGACTATCCATTCGTCATTTGTGGGTCCTCAACTTTTTGGAAAAATTCAAATTCCTTTTACTTTTTAGAAAAATTCAAATAGGTCCTCATATTTTTTGGAATATTAAGGAAACCCAAACAGAAAAGTGTAGGAGGGATCCGATTACAAATTTTGTAATGTCTTCCGGACCCATTACAAACTTTATAAGGACCTATTTAAAAAATTTCAAAGAATTCAGGGACCAAAGAATAATTAAACAAATAAATAATAATAATAATAACATGATATGGGATGGATGGATGACAGTAAGAAAATTGAAGGACTGACCATTGTTATCAGAAAGAAAATATCTGCCTTGAACAGTGGTTTTGCAAATACGGATAGGATTGATGATTTGAAACCCAATATCGTTCCTGATAGCAAAAGTAAATGTGGAAGACAGGTGAAACGTAAATACCAGAAGTAACAATAACCTCGAAGAACTCCTCGATGATTCCATCATCACCATCATCATCATGCTTCAATTCAATTCACCCACGCATGCCCGATCCCATCCCTCCTTCATATTCTGCGGCCAACAATTTTGGACAAGGAATTTCCCTTTCATTCATTCACATTTCACTGGGATAAATCTCTGAGCTCGCTTAGTTTTTTCGATGAATGAATAAAAGTAAAATAAAAAACAATTTATCTTTTCTCTCTCTGGGTTGAGTTGAGTTACTCTCGCCTTTGGTTATTTAATTCCCATATTTTTTTAAGGATTTAATCTAATTTTCGAATGTTTTTCACTTTGGTCAAATTCATCTTTTTTTTAAAGAATTTAATTCTCATAACTTTTTAATCGTGCTATATTGTCTCGCCGTCAAGATATCATGAGAAAACTAATGTCATATACTTAAGTGACAAATGTTTTGCAGGTAAATATCCTATATATTTAATTTTCTTTAAGAATAAAAATGAATCTCTTCATCTTCGAAATGGAAAGAATCTTTTCCCATGTTTTATCATGTGGCACGTCGAACTAAAATTAAAAAATATTAAAATTAATTAAATAATATTAAAATGTTATAATAATAATTTATTTTAATGTTGTACTATTAAATAATAATTGCAATGCAAAAAGTTTGTCTAAATTTTGGTGAAAGTATAATTAATACATGAAAATAACAAATGAGATTAATTTTATTAATGTAAATTTTTTTACAGTGTCAACCAATTACATTTGATCATGTATGTGACTTTTAATGTTGTTATGATAAGAGTCAAACACTATTAATGATGTAATAATTTATGATTGGTTAACAGTATAAAAAAAATGTTATACTGACGATACATATCAATTAATTCATAACAAATTTTCTTAAAAGTTTCATATAAGCAAAATTAAAGTTAAAATTTGTCATCTATAAAGTATTTGAAATTATATAGGTGCAGATTGATTTGATTTTATAAATGGAAATAGAAAAATGAACTAAACCATTCAGTGATTATGAAAAGAAAGCCAAATTCATTCTTTTGTTCCATCTTTAGCTTTCAATTTAGATTAATTTATCAACACCACTAGTTCTGGATGCATAGATATAACTTGTGAGAACACAATAGCGCAATACTTAATGATTTTTTTTGGGGTACATAGAATGGGCCAAAGTCCAAAGAAAGAAAACTACTCGACTATAAGACGGTGTAAGGCAGCCCTTGATAAATCACCATAGATCAAAAAAAGCTATCTTAGTGGGAGAGGACACTACATCGGCATAACCATGCTCATTAGATAAGCTCCAGTTTGCAAGCCAATCTGCACATTGATTTCCTTCCCGGTAGGTATGGCAGAAATGAAGAGTCCATTGTCGAGAAGCAAGGCTCTTAATCTTGCGAATTGGTCGATTACTATTATCACCGGAATTCAAATTCTACAAGGCCGAAATAATGGCTGCAGAATCGCTTTCAACCAATACTTTTCTGTAACCACTATTCCAAGCAGTAATGAGACCAAAGAGAACACCGCACAATTCGGCGTAGTAAGTTGTGCAGCGCCCAATGTTACAAGTGAAACCTATGATCCAACCACCATTCACCCCTTTAAGAATGCCTCCAGATCCAGCCTTCCCTTGATTTCCTTTAGAAGCCACATCTGTGTTGACCTTAACCCAACCCGTAGCAATATCCCTCCGCACAAATGACGTGTTATGCGAGGTCCCCACATTACTCGTTGCACTCCTAATGTTCTAGACATGCGAGAAAATAAGAGCAAGCGGGTTATTCGGGTACTTGAAGCTATCATCAAAGTGATTTATATACAATTGATATGATACTACTTTTCAAGTGATTTTGCTTGACTTGTAATTTAATGTAAGCAAATGTGAAAATAACTATACCAAAAAAAAAATGGTGACCGACGAGTGTCTCATTAGAGAAAATCTTGGGTGGGCACACACCAAACACCTTATTCTTGGACACAACCAATGAGAGTTTGACAACACATTAAAACAAAATTTCTATCTTCCATCTTTCTCTCAATTTCAGTCCCCTCCTCTCAATGACTAGACCCATTTTTGCAGGTCTTCCGACACACCAAGAAAGGAAAACGCACAAACACAAACACACTCTTCCTAACCCCATCCTTCTCTGACACTACTAGCATTTCCCTTCTTGCAATTGATCATAAGCATCTATAATGCTACACAGAGTTATCTAACTCACTCTAACAATACTGCTGCTACCGTTCTATGTGTTCTCTAACTCACTCATTAAAGTCTAACTCACGTCCAAGAACAGGGGTTGGCGGAGATTCTAAACCGGAACACTGAGACATAGTATATAGAAATTAAGCAAAGCATGCAATCTTTTTTTTTCTTTATTGTGAACTGAACCCAATTTTAATTTTGTGTTGAGGAATCTAAATCTACATTGAATTGAACCCAAACCCAAATTCTAGTGGTGATGGCATCGCCGCCAACCTGACCTAGTTCAACAATGGGTTTGAGAGAAGATGGTGTTTATTTTTTTAAAATTTGGCGTGGAAGACATGCAAAAATGGGTCTAGGCACCGGAGAAGGGAATGGAATAAGGGAGAAGATGAAAATTAGAGATTTTGTTATTTTTAAAAATTTTGTTTTACCTCTCAATGGTTGTGCCCAAAGATGAGATGTTGGGTGTGTGTTCACCCAAGACTTTCTCGTCACAAGATACTATTTAAAAAACAAGGTCTCCTTTGGATAGCATAACTTTTAGCTTATTAGAGTTTCTATAAATGTTTTTATATAAAAAAAACAATATTTGAGTAAGTTTATTAGCTCTCAAAAGGGTATTTTTAACTTATTTTTTGAAGCCAAACTTTTAAGTTTCTTAGAAAAAGCATTGTGTGAAAGCTAATACAGTAAACCATCATTTTGATCCCTGAAAGTGTGAGGCGCTGTCAGTTCAGTCTCTGAAAGCAGTTAAATTACGAAACCGTCCCACAATGTTAATTTCATTAGTAAAGTTAGTCCCTGACAGTGACTAAATTGACTAACGAAATTAACATTGAGGGACTAACTTGACTAATAAAATTAACATTGAGGGAATTTTTCATAATTTAACTGCTTTCAGGGACTGAACTGACAGCAACTCATACTTTCAGGGACCAAAATGATGATTTACTCAAGCTAATTTTAAACATGATCGGAAGCTATTGTGCACATTTACATGACAATTATATCCTCGTCATAATTTGAAATTTCATGCAAATCAAACTGTTCATCTCTCAGCTTCGACGCTCTCTCGACATTGAAAGTAGGGATGACAATGGATAGGGATTAGGTAGGGTATTATAGTACTCGTCTCCGTACCCGCGTTTTAAAAAGATACCCATACTCAGACCTATATCTGCGTGGATAGCAACTTTAATACTCGTATCCTTACCCGCTGGGTACCTAAGTACCTGTACCCGCACTCATTACCCACATTTTAATTAATTTTGAAAAATCAATAAAAAAAGAACTTTGATTAAAAAAATATCATCATGATCACTAAGTACACTTTCAAGTTGTGTGAGAGTAATAGAGACAATAGGAGAAGAGCGGCTTTCGTATTCCCTTGAATGAGTCACTTCACAAGGATTTTCCATCTATATTACGTAAAAGTAGGCAGAACTAAAAAACATAAGTCATTTGATAAATTAAAATGGCAAACCATAAAAGAAATATATAACAACATGGTTGAGGAACAATATATATATGTAACAACATATATAAGAATTTTGTAGATGCTTGAAAACATGATGAGAAATTTGTATTGTCAAAAGAGGTGTTATAAATATTTAATTCACTTAACCTATGTTACATTTTATTTTTTAATTTAATATTTTATAATTAATTATATAATATATATGTATATATATGTGTGTGTATAAGTGTGCGGGATGGGTATTAGAGTATCGGTACCCATTAAATTTTGAGGGTAATTACCCGCCCCCATATCCATTAGGCGGGTAATTACCCTACCCATTATGGATAAATTTTCCAGATACCCATTGGGTTCAATACCTATTGTAATTGAAAGCGTTTATTCAAGTTTGTATCTAAATACTAAATAACTTGATTTAAAAAGAGCTTATGGTATAAATTTTTTTTACATAATGCATTTTTATATAAGTGCTTAAATAAGTTATTTATAACAGTGCTATCAAACCAGCACCTGACCGGCCAATCGGACTGGTGCGATCAGATCAAAACCGGACCTATGGCCATTCCGGTTAGCATATTAAATCGGATAAACAATGGAATTAGTATCGACGTTATCAAATCGCGGTTGAACTGATTTCAACTGGTTGACTCGACCCACAGTTTGCGGTCGAACCACTCATGTTGTCCAGCTCACGAGGATTTCGATCTCAAGCGCACCCCAGCCCATGCAAAATTAATAATGCAGCGATCAAAAATGATAATTTGACATTCAAACCCAAGACCTTGAAGGCAAATCAAGGTAATTTTGCCACTACACCACATGCTTCCTTTAGTTACTGACAAATATATATATAAACTACTTTGATTATAAAAATTAAAAGTTCAATATATACCAGTTCATGTGCTTCAATCGGTGATTTACTAATTTGATCACTGATTCATTAACCTAATATCCTGATTGAGATGATAATCAGTTCAAATTTTATACCATTAATTTACACAAACAAGACCTAAGTTGAACAAAAATCAAATAAAATTACAGAAGGTGGTTGAACGAGAATCAATTCTACATAATATGGTTCAAAAAAGTTGAATATGTGAAAATAATTTGTAGTATCAAAAAATAAAATATTAAATAAAAAGTAAAATTTTATATTAAAAATGTTTATTATATTTTATTTAAGTAATTTTTATCCTGAGTCACTTTAACCAGAAAAAAAATATACAACCAATGCCGGCGGATTAGCTAGCATCTTTATAAAGTACTGTAGGCCATAATATATGTTTATTTATATAATCAAAGATCCAATGTTAGTTACTTGGTTGTGATATCTTTTACAATTAAATTAATAAACCAGAATAAAAAAGGTGGGATAAAGATTCTCTCCATTTTTTATAATAAATGGAGAGTTTCATTATTATAATTTTGAGTATATAAAAGGTATTTTGACCCCACCTCATGTCATATTATCATATTTATACCCTTAAAACTATAATAATGGAGAGAGGAAATAGAGAAAGAAAATGAAAACGATCTCAATTCCAGAGAACGAAGAAGACTCAACTAGTCGAGTATAGAATAATCAATTTGTAGAATAAAGATGTGATGGGTCTAAGTGGTAAGGAATTCAGACATCTTATGCAAATAATTAGAGGTTTGAATTCTGACTTTTATGTGTGAAAAAAATGTGATTGGGTGAAAGAAAATCTATTTTATATATCCTATAGATTTTCTACACATGAATACATCGTATTACTTAATGTCACCAAAAAGAGGAAAGGAAATGTTGCACCAGCAGTCATAATTATCTTTCAAACTAATGCACAACTTTTTATTTGTTGGTTTGTCGTTTATTGCTCCTCTCCATGACTTATTGCTGTCTTTAAGTAACAGGACAAGATTGTATAATAAATAAATTTTCATCGATCACATATAAAATCATACTAACTTTTACAAAGTTCTGCAAATTAACAACAAAGGAAGCATGGCTGATAGGCTGTAACTGTATAGAACGCAAGGTAGTCAAAAAGAGAGAAAGAAAAGAAACAAATGAAAGCGAACTTTTCCTTTCCATAATCCAATCAAATTCCGGACCGTTGGGGCTTTTCGGTGGTGCAATTATTATATGGATAATAATGTAAAAATCAATATATGTAATTAACTATTCTATTAATTTTCATATATTACATTTGTTTATCAAACTAAATTATATATTATTACTAATAAATTACATAATTTCACTATTTAGTCTTTTTAAAAGGAATAAATATAAGAGGATGTATTGGATTGAGATTTTAAAGACTATTTTGGTATTAAAAAGTCTTGTGGATTTTAATGGACTATGTATGAATGTAATGATTTATAAGATTTTTTTTAAAAACTTTTATAATCAAGATTTTATTGTTTCGATTTTAATGGATTTGCATTATAAGAATTTATAAGATTTGGAATGATTATATAGATTTATAAGATATGAAAAGAACACATAGTGAAGAATAAAATCATAATTTATAAATTAGATTCTATTTCTGTAGTGAAGAATAAACACATAAACTATAATTACAATATTACATAGCAAATCCAATTTTATAGTGAAGACAACATATTTACATGTTTTTGTTCACATGTTATTATATCCATATAGGTAATAAGGAAATAGCGAACTTAAAAAGATAAAAATTACTTTATTTTCATAATGTTATAAATATTGTATTCTATACTTTTATTTCTTGTTGTTACTGATATATGTTAGTCATCAAAGGTATATAAATTTGATGTCTCATTACTTGCAAATTAATTCTACTCTATATTTAGGTAGCGTTTGACCCAACTTTTTTTAGGGATTAAAAGCTACTTTAAAGTTAAAGTTAAAAATAAGTGTTTTAAGAGCATATTTGAGACCGTTTATTTTTCTTGGGAAAAACTTTTTTTCTAAAGAAAAGTTGCTTTGAAATTATTCTAATATGTTTGACAAATTAGCTTGAAGTAAAAAAAAAAAATTTATAGAAAAAAGTGGTTTTCAAAAAAGCTACAACTTTTAAGCTTATTTGAAAAAAACTTTTAACTATTTTTAAACCAATCATATTTTTTCATTTTACCTTATATAATTAACTATCAAACAAATATTATTATTCTATACAAATAACTTAATTTTTTTTTTGTAATTTACTATATAAAAGTTTTTTTTACATCATCCAAACAAAATAAATTATCTTAAAATCGATTTTTAACAAATATATCCAAACAAAAACAAATTCTAGTTATAATCGATTATTACGATAAATATATAATCGATTATTGAAGTAAATATCTTCAAATCAATTTGTTTGGTAATTTATATTTGGTTAAACGACAATCATGAGGAAAAAGAGGGGGAGGATGGGAGGGTGGAGGGAGGGAGAGGGGGAGAAAGAAGAGAGATAGAGGGATGGAGGAGAAAAAAATGTGAAAGTATAAGGTGAAGAGAAATAAGAATTGAGAAGCCTGAGAAATCTCATATGTTAGGATGATACTTTTTGTTACTAAAATATAACTAAAAAGTCCCACAAAATCCACCTTAGAAAGCAATCTATCGAAATCAGGGAGTTTTTGAATACCACAAGACTTTTTGTTACTTGCAAAAAATCTTGAATGAATACCACTGGATTTCGATTTCCTCTTTAAAAAATCCTAATAGTCTTGATTGAATACCACAAGACTTATTTAGATTACTTAAAAGTTTTAATTAAATACCACAAGACATTTTTATCATAAAAAATATTTTAAAATCCTTTTAAATCTCAAGCCATTACACCCCCTAACTTTTATTTCCTATAAATAATGTATTCTTTTGTTATTTGTTAGCTTATCAAATTGAAATTATTATTGTTATTGTTAATCCTAATATTATTTTGTGCATGAAAAACTGAACAAATGATCGAAATTCATGATGGGTAGACACGTTCGCGTAAACGATCATGAAGCGCACGTGATTCAGGTGACGTCGTGCAGTCAACTTCTTCTTACTTCCTAATCACAGCAACGATGACGTTAGTGTGGTTTGTGTTTTTTTCTTTATCAGAAAAATCGTAATAATTGATCATGGTTTATTAGTAGTAACTAAGAACATTTATGTATCCAAAAAACAGTAACTAAGAACATTTTGGGTGGATGAAAAGGTTGTTTTCCAATGACATAAATTGTCGGGGGAGAGTTGAACCCTCTGTCCCCATTGCCATTATTATACATATTTTTTTTTATTTCATCTTATTTTATTTTATTTGTTCCTCAGTCGGTGGCAGAATTTCTGAAAAATTGTGTCAGACGTGGAGATCTGATTTTGCGAAGAGGAAGAATTTTGGGTAAGTGAATGTCGTTGTAGTCGTAGTTGTAGGTGTAGCTTTCATTCTCTGTTTTGTTTGGTTTGGTTTGATGAGATTCACAATAGAGGTGAATTTGATTAAGTGTAAGCGTGGTGAAGAAGGAATTTAAGGTTTGTGTTTGCATAGCAGAATGGGGGTTACGTCGAGGCGAGTGTGTGATAACCTCTGTTGCATTTGTCCTACTTTGCGACCAAGCTCAAGACAACCTGTCAAACGTTACAACATGTTGCTTACTGATATTTTCCCACGTAATCAGGTAAATTCAAATTTAATTTCACTTCACCTATAAGCTTTGCTTATAATTAACTTGTTACTTATGGGAGGGAGTTACTATTTTGAATGCTTTAATTGGATTTCATCTGATGTGCATCATATCATGCCATGGACATGGTTACTGTGTTTGGCAGGAGGCTGAACCTAATGATAGAAAAATTGGAAAGCTATGCGAGTATGCTTCTAAGAATCCATTGAGAATTCCCAAGGTATTTATTTCATTTTCTTAGTAGTTTCTGGTCCAATTGCGTCAAGTAATCACGCCAAATTTTGATATAATGGAGAACATTTAGATAATCATTCTCTTCAGGACTTATTTCATTTGATTAATATGCTAATATGGTGAAACTATTTCTTAGATTATTGTCTAAGTCTGAAGTTATCTTTGTTGGGGGAGTAAATCGTATTGGTTTCCTTCTAAGATTTTCTGGTTTTTATATCTTTTCAGATTACTGATAAATTGGAGCAAAGATGTTACAAGGATTTGCGTTATGAAATCTTTGGTTCTGTGAAAGTTGTCTTGTACGTATACAGGAAATTCTTATCGTCCTGTAAGGAGCATATGTAAGTTTAATGGCATATATGCAGATTGTCATCATTCTGAAAAATTCGTTTCTAATGAGTAGTCTTAGTTTGCCAGAAGAAAACTGAACTCTTGATTCTTGAAAGTAGGTTTTGCATATATATAATTTTATTTTGAAACTTTTCAGTCATTGCTTTATATTGCTTCTGATATACAATCTAATGAGAAAACTTTTTCTTTTAACTTCTGCTTCTATCTTAAGTCACTGAATAAGTCTAATGAGTGAATGTGTTTACTTGAATATCCTAAAAGTTGTGTTAAATACATTTTAAGGAGTACAAAAGAGAAAAAGGTATAAAATATAATGTCATTTAAAACGATTTATTTAATATAATTTTGGATAATTTATATTTTGAAGATTATCAGACAGTGTAGAAGTTTTTCTTATTCAATGAAGTTGAGGTTCATTTGATTTCTATCGTTGGATTTCCACTTCTTTTTATTTCAAATATGGGATGATATTCAAACAATACTTCTTAATCTTGCAGGCCGCTATTTGCCAGTAGTTTATTAGGGATCATTCGGACTCTTCTTGAACAAACTCGAATAGATGAAATCAGGATCTTAGGCTGCAACACGCTTTTTGATTTTATAAATTGCCAGGTATTTGGTCATTCAACCTTACTGACTTGTTAGAGTTAACATCACTATGCGGTCGGCTTATGTGGATTTTGTGTAGTAAGAGATCCGACACCCCATTGAAGATGATTCCAACTTAAATTTAACTTTCTGGTCTCTGGGTGGAGGTTGATGGTGGTAAAAGTGGATACCCCTGAGCTCAATAACCACCATTCCCCTCCTGGGGGTAGCTTATTGGTGCTAACTGCATTACAACTCTTGCTACTTGCTATATATTGCATTTTGTAGATCATGTATAGTTTTTCATTTTCACATTTCTTAATGGATTAAGTTGGGATCCTGACTTTGTTGAGTTCAAAATAGACAGATGGTACATACATGTTCAACTTAGAGGGTTTTATCCCTAAGCTATGTCAATTGGCTCAAGAAATGGGGGAAGATGAACGAGCTCTGCATCTACGTTCAGCTGGACTACAAGCTCTATCCTATATGGTACTGCTCCTTTCTCTTGTTCAGTCGTTCTTTCTTCTGGATATTGCTTATACATTCCGGTAAGTTGATATAATTAGGGCTTCTCTTTTCTTTATTGATCGAATACACACAAGAAACTAGACACCTAGAGTATGAACTCTCTGCATAGGAGTACAATGTAAATTAGAGGATGAGGATAAATTTGTGGTCCTTAGCAGTTTTAGTGATTAATAATTATGTTAAATGGTAGTATATAAAAATTTAAGCTGTAGACGGATAGAAGCTTTGATTTTGCAAACGATTGTAAATGATACATTTAAATCATTTGAATTGTTGTGTGGTTACCTTATTCCTAGCATGTTGTCCTTTCGTCAACTGTCTTTCAAGGTCATTTGCACTTTCTCTTGTTGATACCTTTTGCTCTTTCCCTCTATGTTTTCTGTGGCTAGGTGCGTTTCATGGGTGAGCACTCACATCTTTCCATGAATATTGATGAAGTGAGTATTATTTTCATACTTTAACTTTTTAGTTATTGTTCAATCATTGAGGTTTAGTTTGTTATGTATTTGTTTATTTATTTATTTTTCCAAACTTTGAACCAAAACTTGGGTATTGAAATTTGAGGTTAGTTCGCACTTGTAGCAACAGACAGTTTTTTCGTCAACCTAATTGTTTCCCTTCTTGTTTCTTGTTTGGATGGGCGCGTCCTGTAATAGATTATATCAGTGACTTTGGAGAATTTCATGAATCTCCAATCTAACTCCAACCTTGTGAAGGAATATAAACTGAATTCAGAGTCCCTGGACCTGTTGGTACAGGGATTTCCTAAAGAAGAAGTCCGTCCACGTTCTACACCAGATATCACTAAGAAGGATACTTTGTTGATGAAAGTTGTGACAGGAACTGAGCTGGACTCCATGTTGTATGTCTTCTCTTACTCTTCTCCCCTATTGTTTATTATGAAGTCAACATTCATGACCCAGACAGCCCTTACGTGTTCACCACTGTTACAGGGATACTGCTAAAGATCCTACATATTGGTCAAAGGTTTGTTTATATAATATGGTCAAATTGGCAAGGGAAGCTACAACCCTTCGCCATGTCCTTGAACCTCTTTTTCATAATTTTGATACTGAAAACCAATGGTCTTCTGAAAAAGGAGTCGCTTGTTGTGTTTTGAGGTATATACAATCCCTTTTAGCAGAATCAGGTAACCTTGGAACATTCACTGATATAGTTTTCCTTAAAAAAAGATGTTTTCTCCAATTTTCTGTGTATTGATGGTCACTTTTTGCACACCAGGAGACAACTCCCATCTTATGTTGTCCATTTTGGTTAAGCACTTGGATCATAAGAATGTTGCCAAGCAGCCTATCCTTCAGATTAATATTATTAACATCACAACACAACTTGCACAAAATGTGAAGCAACAGGCTTCAGTTGCAATAATTGGTGCAATATCTGACCTCATTAAACATTTAAGAAAGTGCCTGCAAAATTCAGCTGAAGCTTCCAGCATTAGTAGTGATGGGTATAAGTTGAATACTGAACTTCAGTCTGCGTTAGAAATGTGTATATTACAACTTGCAAACAAGGTATGCATAACTTTTTGTATATCTTTCAAACTTCATGCTGCGACTATTATAACATTTTGAGAATTACAGGTTGGGGATGTAGGACCCATTCTTGATTTGATGGCTGTGCTGTTAGAGAATATCTCGACTACCTCCATCATAGCAAGAACAACAATCTCTGCTGTTTATCAAACCGCAAAATTAATCACATCCATCCCTAATGTATCATATCACAAGAAGGCAAATTTCTTACTTTGACTGCATTTGGGCTTTTCGACATGCTCAGCTCTAGTAAAACTGTCTAAACTTTTGGGTTATTTTTCGACCTTTCCAGGTTTTCCCTGATGCCTTGTTTCATCAACTCCTCCTGGCAATGGCTCATCCTGACCATGAAACACGAAATGGGGCACATAGTGTCTTCTCCATGGTGCTTATGCCATCTCTATTTTCTTCTGGGTTAGACCAGAAAACAAAGATGGCTGAGAAGCTACCAAGTGAAAGCTACTCCATTCAGCATGAAAGCTTTTTAGGAGCAGAACACATGAACAGGAAACCTGTGGAAGGAAAGGCAGTGACAGGTGCCAGTGGAAAATATGCAGTTCATCCATATCGTGGTTACATCTTTTCTGGTGCTCTAACTAATGGAAAAGATGTATGAAATTTTTACTTATCATTATTAATTGTATTAGTAGACATGTCTAACTTAATGGTATCTTTTTTTGCTTTTGTTTTTGGGGCTGGGGGCTGGGGAGGCACAGCAGCATGCAGTGGTTATTCATCATGGTTATATTTTATACAACTTTTATTTATTTCAGTTATATTAGGATGTAATTCAGTTAGTTTGGTTTTTTTCTTTTCTTTTTCCTATAGCGGGGACCTTAGATATTTCTTTTTGCCGTAACTCCTTATCAAATATTGCATGTCTTAACTCAACTTTTCAGGAGCTAAGTTCTTTTCGGTTAAGCAGTCACCAAGTGAGTCTCTTGCTTTCTTCACTCTGGGTTCAGGCAACATCTGCGGAAAATGGCCCTGCCAATTTTGAGGCAATGGCTCACACATATAGCATAGCTTTATTGTTTACTCGTGCTAAGGTGAGATCGGTACAAAGCCAATGCCATGATTGGTTTTTAAGATTTATAATCTGTAAAGACAATAAATAATTCCCTTGTTCATTTTCTATATTTTAAATGTCAAAGTCCCACATCGGTTGAGTATATGAGCAAAAAATCATTTATAATAACTTGGGCAACCCTCCCTCTATGAGCTAACTTTTGGAATGGAGTTAGGCCTGATTATTCTAACACTATACTTGTTAATTATTTATAGCAGTTTAAAATTTAAATAGTTAATTACCAGTTCGACTATTACTGGGGTCACTTTTACTACTATATTTTACTCATACATGAGTTATGATAAAGCAGCCTAGTCTTATGATTGCAATTTGGACACTTTTATGGGATTAATTCTAAACATACCGTGTCTGTATTATTGGACTGTAAATTTTACCAGAGTTGCATGCAACTAGGTTATTCTTTTATGAGAACAGCAATAAATGAGTATTTCAATTTGCTCTGAAATTGTCACCAGCATTTAGTGGTAGTAGCCACTGGCCAGCATTTTGACAGTTTTAGATTAAATTTCCATAAATGGTAAAAAGTGTATTTCATAATTTCTTTTATTAATCCTGATAGCTTTTAAAACCAGAACTCTTACATAATTTATTTATCTAAGTCCATGATGATGTAAGTTTCTTTCCACAGACATCAGGTTACATGGCTTTAGTAAGATGTTTCCAACTGGCATTCTCCCTTAGGAGCATCTCTTTGGTCAAAGAAGGTAAATTGAACATACAAGCGGTCTTTTATCTTGTCATCTTAACTTGCTGCCTTTCTTTGTCCAATTATTTTCCAAATCAACTTGGTTTGGATCTATTATCCATCACATATTTTATTTGAGTAAAACCTAAAACCACTGCTATCTGATTTTCTGGAGCTTAGGAGCCTCATAAGCACCTCATTTCATGTTCCTTAGCAATTGCACATTCTTGTACTCAGTGCATTTTATAATTTATTCAAACTTTATCCTATTAGTTTACAAGCAATCCGTAGATTATTTGTTTTGATAAAAAGAACTATTGTAGAGTGTGTGGCTCTAAGTATTATCACATGCTGCTTAGTTTGTAACCATTTGGAAACTTTTTGTTGAACTTTGTTTTACTTTTTAAAACAACTGCAAATCCACATCTTAGATTTACAGAATTTCCAGGCTTGTCATTTTAAAATTTTTTATTTGTGTTTATCTATGCATGCTATAAAAGTTGGCTGAAACTTCTTAATTGAGATAAAATATTTTTTCTGTTGGAAATCTTCTGACATGATTATTCTCTACATGGCTGTTAAAGGAGGTTTACAACCATCTCACAGGAGGTCTCTTTTTACCTTGGCATCATACATGCTTATATTCTGTGCCAGGGCATGCAATTTCCCCGAGCTAATTCTGAAAGTTAATGCATCCCTGATGGAGACAACAGTTAGTTTCTTCCCATAATCTCTTATCTTGATCCCCATCGCGTGTCCTTGTTATTCAGCTTCCTTTTAAAAATTGTTATCTTGTTTTTTTAACAACGATGAGGTAAATTAATTAAAGTCATATATCCACAGGTAGATCCTTTTCTTGAATTGGTCGATGATGTCAGGCTGCAGGCTGTTTATATAGAATCAGAGAAGATAATTTATGGATCTCAGGAAGATGATGTTGCTGCTATGAAGTCACTTTCAGCAGTAGAATTTGATGACAAGCAGTTGAAAGAGACTGTAATATCGTACTTCCAGACTAAATTTTCCAAATTATCAGAGGTAATTAGAATGTATTTCTCTTTTGCTTAGATTCAAGATTGAGACTTAGCCAGGGTTAGGTGGAAAGACTGTATAGTGGGCACTGTATTTCAGTTTTTCATTGGTTAAGCACATCAACCAGTCAAAAAGTCACATTGAAATTGGTCAAATGGTGAATTTTATGCTCAACTGAGTATAAGATGGTTGAATTGCCTCCTTTTTAAAAGTGGAGATTTGTCAATATCCCCTTACTTTTGGTTCAAGGATAGAATAACAACTTGCTTCCTGCTTCAGCTTCTTACCAGCAATTATGAAGGTGCCACTATCTCACCAAAGAAGGAGCAACTTACATAAGTCATCAGTAATTTAACAAGGGAATAAAATGTTTCATCCTATATTGAAAGGCTTATGCATCGGGTTTACTTGAGCTGACAAAGAATACTGTGATATGCTGTTTAGTAATAAATGAATTTAAGCAGCTAATTGGTTGCTTTTGGTTCAAGTTTCTGCATTTGAATTTGTGTGTCCCAGTGGCACATGCACACTGTTCTAGGAATTATCTATTCAACCAATCTTTTCCTTATGGAAGAAGATACTTGCAAATATTACATTAGGTGTACAGAATCTGGAACATAAAAAAGTTGTGATGGAGTTGCTTGCAAAGGAATATGTGAGCAGTTTGTAAGTTTAAATAACATGATATTTTCCTTATTTACCAGGATGAGTTATCAAGCATAAAGAAACAACTTGTACAGGGGTTTTCCCCTGATGATGCATATCCATTGGGACCTCCATTGTTCATGGAGACACCACGGCCGTACTCTCCACTTGCTCAGATTGAGTTCCGAGATTTTGATGAGGTAAAATTCCTCAAAACCGCATCTGCATTTAAGTGGTTCTTGAAAACTTTTCTGTGTTACTCTACTAGTTCTGCTTGTTTTCCAGATTGTGGCTCCAGTAGCCTTGATGGATGAAGAGAGCGGGCTTGAATCAAGTGGAAATCAGTCAGAGCGCAAATTATCACTATCTGTCACTGTCAATAACCCTGACATTCTAAGTGTCAATCAGCTGTTAGAATCGGTAACAACCAATATGCTATTATTTATAGTTCTAGCTGATCGGTTATGTGATTGTATTTTAAATCAGTTTTTGATGCTTCTGCTGGAGAGTGGAGACCATGTTTCTTCTTATGTTAAAAATACTATGGGGATTATTGTATGGATAGGTTTTGGAAACGGCACGGCAAGTGGCAAGTTACCCCATTTCCTCAACTCCTGTACCTTATGACCAAATGAAGAACCAGTGCGAGGCACTTGTAACAGGGAAACAACAGAAGATGTCAGTTCTACACAGTTTCAAGCACCAGCAGGAGACTAGGGCAATAGTTCTTTCAGGTGAAATAAAAGTTTCCCCTCTACCAACTAAGGTTAGTATTTTCTTACCATGAAAGTTTGATTTTTCATTAAAAGAAAACTATATTATGACACAATCATTTTTTCTTCAGGATCTATTGGTCATTCAATTGGTTATATTGGTCAATTGATTGTTCGGAGTGTTGACTGTCCGGGTTAAGTGGTTAGGTAGCTTGGAAATTTATCATTTACCAAATTATCATTATTGAATAAATAAAAAAAATCAAACAGATGAAAGTCACCAACGGACTTAAAGGCTCATTTGTCATATTATAGTGGAAAAAAACTTGTGCTTATATACCATTACCAGAGAGTAGCCTATCTGTTGCATTATCAGGATTCACAGATGAGATATCCTTAACCTCTTAGTATCTTTTGAATTTTAATAACCACTTCTATTATTAATAAAAATTTACTAGCTTAAATGATGTATTTGGAGAGGGTATGAAGGTATACTGCAGACATAGAGTTCGTTTTAAGAAGAGGTCATTTTGTCATTGTCACACTCGGTTTGAACCCAAGGGTCACACCTTAACATGATGCATATCAATCAGGCTCGAAGTCCAGGCCAAGTATAAAGTGTAGTTGTTTATTGATGATATTGAAAGGATTATTATTTGTTGATACTGTGCCATTGTGTAGACACTGGAGTATTCAGAAGGTGATCTGAAGTTAGTGAGTCAGGAGCAATATCAAGTTCGCCTTTGTTCTTATGACTGCGGGCAGCAACATTCTTTGAGTCTACCATCTTCGAGCCCCTTTGATAAATTCTTGAAAGCTGCCAGATGCTAATGGAACTAAGTTGCCATAGATGTATGTGTATGTGTATGTAATTATTTATTATTTATATAGAGATGAACCCCTCAACCCTCCCTCTTTTTATGTTTTGTTTTGTTGGTTCTCTCTTCCCCCATCCGTTGGCAATTTTCTCATTCATGATGGTAAACTAGTTACTTGTTGTTTCTTTAGATGCTTTCTACCTTTCATGCCCAATGTGTAGCAGAGTGTATGTTTTTCTCTTTTTGTCGAGGGAGGGCTATGTTTCTCTCTCCAGAAAATGTATGATTTATAAGTACTTTTACGTAACACTAGTCAATATATGAAGTTCGGTTTCATTTTGTTTCGTTAGAACGGTCTTCATATGTTCTTCTCCATTCACCGCTGATGCATTGATTGGTGATCAAATGTCCAAGGGAAATTGTACATACCTTTGTTGAGATTTCACTCAATTACACCAACACCGTTCGTTTGGTGGATGAGATAGAATAAAAATGGATAGGATGGTAGAGCTGCATAAGTTTATGATAGGCTGAGCTTTATCCTATCCAATGTGCATCAAACACCAACAACCTACTAGATCGTATTATATCATGTTATCTTGTTTGATGTTTGAAGTGTAACGGATAACGACAAAATATGATATAAAATTATAAATTATATCTAAAAGACAAAAATAGTCTTATATCAGAATTACATATATTTTTTTCAAAATTAACTTTTAATATCTTTTTTGCATTTTATTCATTTAATTTAATAAAATTACCTGGTACTATATTTTTTTTTGCTTTTTATATATTATTCCATTTTTTAAATCATAAAAAATTATGTAAAAATTAACTTGTGATATTATTAGTTTGACTTTTCATACCAATTTTCAAATAAAACCACACCTTCTATTCAGTAATAAAGTTGATTAATTAGATTTGAAAACATAATTAACTAACAATATTTTCATTATAAAGAGAATGGTAAAGGGAAACAAAATTATATTTTAAATCCAAACTTGGCTAAACAAATAAGGTAAATTATACTTTAAAATAACGAGGGGAACAAAGTCATTACCATAAATAAAATTCTTATGTCTTTCATATACACAACTTTCATCAAATCACCTAGAAAGTTAAATAATATAAACAAATTTCACCAAATATTACTAATATCCCTAGAATCAAAGTCATGTAAGGTAAATAGGTAATCTCTATATATTCCATATACTAATGACTAAACAAATTACAAGACGGTTATGTTCGGTAGAACCCGAAAATATAAGCACAAATTTTGATGAATTGATATAGGAGTATATCATTTCAATTTCAATTTTTTTAGTTATTACTTAAAAATTACTTAAAAATGGGAATATTTGAAGCTTTTACTTATTTCTAATTACTAAAACCTCATATAACAACATGATTTATTAATTTGTAAGTTAATAATTATTTGGATTTAATTGTTATGCATTATCAGTGTAAAAGATTTTTATACCGTCAATCAATTATAAATTGACACATCATTAAAAATGTTTAGCTGTTATCCTAACTATCTTAAATTTCACCTGTATCATGATTTCTGATTGGTTGACAGTGTAAAAACCTTTACATTGTCAATGTATTTTTTTGGTTTTCCAAGGTATCCTCCGTGCGCAACTGCAGAGACTAATTCCAGGAGGTACTGGACGACATTGAAGGGTTGACCTCTCCCAACTAGGTTTTCTCCATACGCAAGAACGAGTAATTGAATCCCTGACCGCTTGCTTAAGGGATCCGAGCTCGTTACCACTCGGACCAATCACATGTTGGTTTACATTGTCAATGGCTACCAATTAAACATTAATTGTTTTAATTAACTGAGTAATATGAGTCATTTAAGTAACTTACTCAATCCCTAATATAATATAAAATATTTGGGCTTTCTTTCCCAAATGGGCCAATGATAAATGGACTCTATTAACAGAGATACGTTTGTGGAATGGGCGGGTGTAGTAACGGGTCAAAATCCGGGTTATTACGGATCCGGGGGTTGGAGAGTGTAGTAGTGGCGAGTGAGTCCTAGTCCGTCCCAGGTGTAGAGAAGCAAACATTGGGCGTCTTGCAGAAAGAAATGAAGGAGGAAGAGGAAGACAAATCGTCATCATAATATATACACAACAAAGAGAAGAGATTTTGGCCTCTGAAACTGAAAGCGATGCGTTTCATTCTCTCACCTTCTTCCTTATAACATTAACAACTCTCTCTCTCTCTCTCTCTGAAACCCTAACCTCATTCCCTCATGCATTCCCCGCGCCATCAGGTTTCCTCTCCCTCTTTTCTTGATTTTCATACCAACTTTTCTTATTTTTTCTCTTCCTTTTCTGTTTCGTTGCTCAATACACGTTTTGTCTCGCCCTTTTTTCCTTTTTCCCTCACAACACGTTTATCACTCGTGCTTTTTAGACTGATTAGTGTTTTTATTCATTGATTTTGGGTTCTCAAGCGGCTTCTTTCGCTTCACGCTTCCCGTTGCAATGCCTTTCTTTGTTTTTTCTTTATTATTATTATTGTTGCATTTGATGATGATAAATATGATGTTCTAGGTTAGTTTGAGGCTTATATGTCAGAACTTGTTATTTGCAAACATTCTTTGTTGATGAAATACAGATATAAATTTTATTTTATTTTTGATTTCATGTTTATCTAGCTTTAGCAACCTAATAGTGTGTTTGGATTGGCGTTTACCGCCTGTGCAAATCCACAATGACACCCAGGTTTGGCATTGAAAAATCACGTTTGGCGTCGGATTTGCATTGAACCCAATGAGAATGGCAATCCGAACACACTTTAAAAGTCATCTTGAACATGCATTGGACTTCTCAAAGTTCCATAGAACATCAAAACCGCATGTTTGTTGGACAAGTATGTGGATTTCTACTCATTGTTTCTTTAAGTAGTATAAGTTTGGAAAGGTTCCATGGGAACCTGTGGTGAAGTCCTTTAGATGTTTAATGCTTATCAATCAACATGCTTTAATAAAAGAGAAAATTATGCAGCTCAACTTTCCTATTGTCATTTCTTATAAGCATCAGCTTGCTGTGAACCATAAGATGTTATGTTTTTGGTTTAGCTTATGATATTTTGATGTACTGCTGCGTGTGTCTTCTGAAAATTTTAAGTGCTGTATACTCTCTGCTGATATCTGCAGGTGTAGCTGCTGAATGTGATATGCTGGCCGTATAATTTTTTGGTCACAAAAGTTAGCATTCTTTCATGTATCCAAAAAGGTCTAGCCAAGATGGCCCTGTTTCAGGGCAGGTGCGCACGAGTGATAGGATCAGGACTAGGCCAAACATTTATGGCCGACCGTTCTTGTATTACAACTCAAATATTAGGCGCACTAGGAAAAACAAGAACAAGACAAGGACAGCAGCTTCACAGATTGCCAAGATGTTGCGTCCAGGGAATCGCAAAGCACAAGATTCAAATATGAATGTAAGTATCTGCATTTCAATTACGTTCAAGAAGCATAATTTGTGATGAAGGTGGCTATTTTATTGTTTAAATTGCATGGATTCTGTATATAAATCACTCAGATTGTCAGATATGACATGTGCGTCATGACATCTTTTTTCTGTATGTCAATCTGTGGATTATATGAATAGCTATGGGATTATTAATGACATTTGTTATTCATCAAAGCCTAGGTTTTTGACTTATTCATTTGCTTTTGGTCAATCAATCTGCATTATCAATTTATTTATATTATTTTTCATTAAAATCTATAAAGCAGGTTGAGCTCATTGGGAAAGAACTATATCTTAAAGTGCTTCTATCCTTGATCTTTTCCTGCTTCTATATTGGCTTTCAGTTTTGCCTTGAGATCCAATTTCTCATTTTTATACTTCACTAGGTTTCCATATTTCTTAGAAATTTACCTTTTCTTGAAATGGAAACCCTAATGGTAGAGGAGCTGCTGAACCTGATTTATTATTAGGTAGCTTTGGTTCTTTCCGTTGTTCTTTGTTTGACTATTGGCTGTGATGTTTCGATCCTTATAGATCTTTTACATGTAAATCCTTCTTCCATTTTGGTGATTCACAGCTCTCAAATTCAAAAGTTTTCTCAAAAATTTGATCGAACCCACCACATTCTCACTCTTTCTCTCTATGTGTGTGTACTGAAAAGAACTATATCGAAAGATGCAAATATTTGTTTGTTTAACCAGAACAGTGAATACTAATAATAAGTAGTGTATGCTAATGCTTTAGTTTTGCAAAAGGTTGCCTTGTCATTGCACTGGAAATATATTAAAATTGTCTTTTGTGTATTATGGGCATATGGATAAGTTGTGAAACATAGAAGTTGTTTGACATGTAGGATGAACATCAACCTTTGCTTCACGGGATATTATATACATATATATGTATATATTTTATTTTATTTTTCATCTGTTTTTGTTGTCCTCTGTTGACATCTTTGAAGGATGCTACTAATTGTTTTTGATGAAATGATATAATTTATTGAAAGACCGCAGAGAGTGAACTTAGTTAGTAATGATGGACTTACTTATTTTCCCAATCTTGCACATCTTTGTTTAGTTCTTTTATTCATTTGCTTACGATCACGCCTTGCTGTTGTTGATCAGACGATGGTAGTAATTTTTTCAGTTTATTATATGGAACAATTTAAATCCCTGGGTTGTGTTATCTGTGCTTCTATTCACAGTCTGCCTCTACCAACCTTCGTCGTT
Source organism: Ammopiptanthus mongolicus (assembly GCA_039655645.1). Lineage (NCBI taxonomy): Eukaryota > Viridiplantae > Streptophyta > Magnoliopsida > Fabales > Fabaceae > Ammopiptanthus > Ammopiptanthus mongolicus. The sequence continues at coordinate 6,877,951 of CM077346.1, forward strand.
CAACTAGGAAGAGAAGGCTTAATAAAAATCTTGAAGATTTTACTGACAGCTCTGGAGCTGAGGATGAAGACTTAATGGTGAGGTTTTATACTCCATAAAATTTTGGGTGATAAGCGTGATTTCTTTGTAATTTGAGATGAAAATATGTGACCATGTTTCAGAGACCCCCATATCGACCATTGAGAAATCGGATTAACAATAGTGTCAGCCAGGACGATTTGATGTCTAATAAGCGCAAAAGAGCAGTGCAGACTAAACCAACACCGCGACGTGAAGGCCTACGACCTCGTCGTTCCAGGGCTGCTGCAAGAGAACAATTAATTTCAGAATCAGATGATGAGCAAGACCTTTCAGAAGAGAAGGTTGAACAAGATGAAACAGAAAATGGAAATGATGTCGAGGAAAATGATGCGGATGATGGTCAAAATGAGATTGAAGGGGATGCTGAGGGTGAAGATGAAGGCGAGGATGAAGGTGATGAAGATGGTGATGATGAAGAGGGTGAAGAAGAGCAGGATGGAAGAAGGCGCTATGATCTTCGAAATCGTGCTGATGTCCGCAGGTTTTCTATGGAGGACGGGAAGGCCCGACCGAGATCTCCTCGAAGAGTGTTACATCAAGGTATGGGAACTAAGGTCAGCAGGGATGTTAGGAAGGGTGGATCACGAGTTCATAAGCGCCATCGCTTAGCAAGGCCTGAAGATTCGGATGACTCTCTTCTTGTGGATGAGCTGGACCAAGGCCCTGCTATTCCATGGGGTCGAAGTGGCAGCAGATCTGGCCCGCCTTTTCTTTTTGGGGGCTTAGACACACATGGAACAACAGCTTGGGGATTAAACCTTGCTGCATCAGGTTGGGGTCATCAGGGTGATGCTTTGGCTACTCTGACCTCTGGGATTCAAACTGCTGGACCAAGCTCTAAGGGAGGGGCAGATATTCAACCCTTACAGGTTGATGATAGTGTTAGTTTTGATGATATAGGTGGGCTCTCTGAATACATCGATGCTCTAAAGGAAATGGTTTTCTTTCCATTATTATATCCAGATTTCTTTGCAAGTTACCACATTACTCCTCCTAGGGGGGTGTTGTTATGTGGACCCCCTGGGACCGGTAAAACATTAATCGCAAGAGCTTTGGCTTGTGCCGCTTCTAAAGCTGGCCAGAAGGTTAGCTTTTACATGCGCAAAGGAGCGGATGTGCTAAGCAAGTGGGTTGGTGAGGCTGAAAGACAATTGAAACTACTGTTTGAGGAGGCACAAAGGAATCAACCTTCTATTATCTTCTTTGATGAAATAGATGGACTTGCACCTGTGAGGTCTAGCAAGCAAGAACAAATTCACAATTCCATTGTGTCTACTTTGCTTGCTTTGATGGATGGTCTTGATTCTCGTGGACAAGTTGTTTTAATTGGAGCTACCAACAGGATTGATGCTATTGATGGAGCCTTGCGACGCCCTGGTAGATTTGATCGTGAATTTAACTTTCCCTTGCCTGGTTGTGAGGCACGTGCTGAAATACTAGACATTCATACTCGCAAGTGGATGCATCCTCCTTCAAAGGATCTGAAAAAGGAACTTGCAGCTAGTTGTGTAGGTTATTGTGGTGCTGACCTCAAGGCTCTTTGTACTGAAGCTGCCATTCGAGCTTTCCGTGAAAAATATCCACAGGTTTATACAAGTGATGACAAATTTCTCATAGATGTCGATTCGGTTAGGGTAGAGAAGCATCATTTTGTTGAAGCAATGTCTACAATTACTCCTGCTGCTCATAGGGGAGCTATTGTGCATTCTAGGCCATTGTCTCTAGTAGTTCAACCATGTCTTCAGAGGCATCTAGAGAAAGCTATGAGTATTATATCTGATATTTTCCCTCCAGTCTCTGTTGCATCAGAATTGACCAAACTTTCAATGCTTTCCTATGGATCTGCAATTCCACTTGTGTATCGGCCTAGACTTCTACTTTGCGGCGGTGAAGGTACTGGACTGGTAATTATCTTGGAACCTTCTAATATAAATAGAATTTTTGCATTACAACTGAAGACTGAATATACTTACTGCTCTAGTTTAACAGGATCATCTTGGACCTGCGGTCTTACATGAACTGGAAAAATTTCCTGTACATTCATTAGGACTTCCGTCTCTTCTGTCAGATCCTAGTGCAAAGACACCAGAGGAGGCATTGGTGCATATATTTGGTGAAGCTAGAAGAACAACACCATCAATTCTCTATTTACCGCAGTTTGAAGTTTGGTGGGAAACAGTGAGTTCATCTCATAGTTATCTGTAAATATGTATGCTAAATGAACTGTTCTGCATGCCCAAAATTTATATCTCATTCAGACATGTTTCTGATATTGTATTACTTTTTCAATTTTGATTGGTTTAACAATCATGCAGGCTCATGAACAGCTCAGAGCTGTTCTCCTGACTTTGCTAGAAGAATTGCCATCTGACTTACCTATCTTACTACTCGGGTCATCCTCAGTTGCACTTGCTGAAGTTGAGGAAGTACCTCTTTCAGTTTTCCCTCATCGATCAGTGTACGCTTGATATAATTTACAGAAAATCATTAATTTGAGTTCCAAGGCAAAATTTCTTTTTCTTTAGATGAACACTCCGGATGTTTGCAGTTGTTTTGTTCTAAATGGGTGGGAATTGGCAATAGAGTTCAACAAGATATGTTCTATTTTATAATAGGAAAGAAAGTTCGTAAGTTTGCTTATACAGAGCAAGTGATGACAACTTTGGGCTCACATCAGCAAGTGGCTGCAGAGACTTTTCTATGTTAATGTTCCATCTTTTTAATTTTTCTTAATATAATAATTTATTGAAGAATAGACCAGAAGTTTCCTTCACATTACATTTCATACATCTACACTATTATTAGTTGAATTTATTTCAGATGATTTAGCGATAGGTAAAAAATCTAGGCATTGCAAATGCTAATCCTTCCTATCAGCATTCAATGCCTTTATCTTCACCGAAGTTCCTGTTGTTGGTTATTCCCACAAGTATTTGAATAAATGTAGGTTCAAAGAGTAAGGTTGAAATTTCTATGATATTAGTGGATTATTCTTCTTTAAATCTGAACCTGTGTTTTTTTTTCTGGTTATATGGTCACCCTCTATTTCCCTTTTGAACAGCTATCAAGTGAACATGCCCTCTACCAAAGATAGGACTTTGTTTTTCAATCGTTTGATAGAAGCTGCTATGTCAGTCCTGTTAGAGGGCATGAGCAAGAAATCCCAGGACACAGGCTCCCTTCCTGAACTTCCCAAGGCACCTAAATTGGCTAGTGGTCTGAAGGTATCTGAGCTAAAAGCAAAGGTGGAGGCTGAACAACATGCACTCCGCAGATTGCGAATGTGCCTTAGAGATGTTTGCAACCGGTATGTCAACCTTGGCTTAATGCGCTAATGTTGGCTTCACTTGGCACATTGACAACTTTATTTAAGTGCATGTTGCCTGTACCTCGCTCTCTCTGAATGTTTTTTGTTTCCCTATCACAGGATATTGTATGACAAACGATTTAATGCCTTCCATTATCCAGTCTCAGATGAAGATGCACCTAATTATCGCTCAATTATACAGAACCCAATGGACATGGCTACCGTGCTTCAGCATGTTGATAATGGTCACTATATTACATGTGCAACATTCCTTCAGGATATTGATCTTATTGTTTCCAATGCAAAGGCATGTATCATGTGTCTTAGGTTTTTCTATTTTTGGCTGAGTTGGGTCCACTCCAATATATATTATTTTGACAAAATTGAAAATGCGTGATCATTCTGTAACTAGGTACAATTAGTACTAATCTAAATTGGTTGAAAATGCTTCATACAATGCTTTCACTATTTAAAGCATATCCCAAGTTTGACCCTTCTTTTGTCCTCAACTCAGGCTTACAATGGAGATGACTACAATGGTGCTAGGATTGTCAGTAGAGCTTGTGAGCTCCGTGATGCGGTGCATGGACTTTCTTTTGTCTTCAATTTTATGTTGGGAGTTTAGATGTTGTCTATTGTCTGAAAAATATTCCTCATCTTGCTCTTTTGTTACCTTTTTCAGGTGCATGGGATGCTCTCACAGATGGATCCAGCACTGGTTGCATACTGTGACAAGATTGCTAGCCAAGGTGGCCCAGTTCATTTGCCTGATGAATTAGGGGACTCTACATTCCCTGCTATTCCTGTTGTACAGCTGGGTACTGCTACTAGAATGAGTGCTCGACTTCGTCATGTCCAACCTGAGGTTAATATGGGTCAGAGTTATGAAGCATTGAAGCGGAATAAAAAGATCACTGATGTTGTACAAGCAGGTATAATGCCTTTGCACCTGCAGTATGTATAGATTCTTCCTTAATGTGATACGGTTATAACACAAATGATTTCTTGAAGTGTCATTCATACATACTAGTATTTCCCTTTTGCTATCATCATTCTAAAACATCTGAAAGTTATCCTAATTAAGAAAAGCAAAAACAGTGGATTTAAGTAGGTGAATATTTTAACCTGTATTGTCCTTTTTGTCATAAGCATGGGTGAGGCATGTGTAAAAATTTTGGATGCTCTGTACGTTTCAAGTCTTCGCTTGTCATGCACTTGTTTTTACACGCATGGATTATGCTTATAAACACAATGAAGTCTTTGCTTGTCATCCACTTGTTTTTATATGCATGGATTATGCTTATAAAAACAATGATATTAGTGTTGCTTAATTTCCAATGATTTGTTTTTGTTCACTTTTTACCTGTTTCCCTAGTTAAATACTAATTTTCAAGTTTTTGCAAAATCGGGTTTCAATGGCAGAAGACAAGTCACAAGAAGATTCTGTACCGTTAAAGTCTTCTCATGAGCACCAGGCAAATGACATGGATTCTGAAAGGCTGGAACCTGTGTCAATTGATGGAAATGTGCATGGAACTTGTACAAGTAGCCAAGCGGATGGCAGCAGTCTTGAAGATGTCACAATGCTCGATGGTGAATTTTCAAGACAAGTGGAGTCTCTCAAGCAGCTTTTTGTTAAGCGTAGTGAGAATTACAGCATTCCACAACTTGAAAGGCTTTACACGAGAATTATGAAGGGCGTCTTTGAAACCAAAGATAAAGGAAAGAATGATGATCTTAAGTATTCGGTTTTGAGTTTTTTGTTGAAATTTGTAGAGGATGATGCAAATTTCTGACTAATGGGTTTTCCTTCCCTCCTCTCTCAATGATTAAGAAAAAGGAAAGATTTTACTGTAAAGTCGGGATTTTTTTTTAATTTCAATGCTATTTATTTGATCGAGTACAACTGTACAAATGCTCCTTTTCTCTACCTGTTCCTAATTTAGAATGGTCCAAACCAATATATAGAGTTAAAGGATTACATATTAGGATTAAATGTCTATGGCCACCACTAGCAAGAGCTTGAAAACGTAGATAATGCGATAGCTTTTATTATAGCTGTCAACCACTAGCATATCCTATTATAAAGAAAGTACTTGTATACACAAACAAAAAACAAAAAAATGTTCACTACCATTAGCATGCCAATTTCGCTACAAAGAAGTGATAGCAGAACAATTTCTCAATGGATTTGAATCCTTTTCTTTTTTCTCTCATGGTAAGAGACAGAAAGACAAACAAATTTGCTTGTATGTAAGGTTTATCAAAACTTGATTTTGTGTCTTTCTCTTTTAATATAATGGAAAAAAAGGGTGAAGAAAAGAAGAAAATCTAAATCCTTTCTCTATGACATTGTAGGATTATTTCGGCCTTCTATTACAACCTTTTCATGTATCTTATTTATTTTCTCTTTCGCACCAAATACATAGTTGATCTATCTACGGCTTAGCATAACCTATTCTTGGGAAGCGAAAAACAACCCAAGTTCGGATAAATACTGATGCCCAAAAATTAAGAAAAAAAGTGAGTGCAATGTTTGACTACCCAAAAAAGAGAAGAGAAGCTAAGCGAAAAATAACAAAGTTCCGATAAATGTTGATGCCCAAAAATTAAGGAAAAAAGTGAGAGCAATGTTTGACTACCCAAAAAAGAGAAAAGAAGCTAAGTTTTGACAGGAGTAAAATAGTAACTAAAAGAAGTTAAATGTTACTTGTACTAATAATGCGTAATAAACAAACCAGTCATTTCAAGTGAGTTTAGCAAGAGGCAAGCAATCAACTCACATATACTAACTAAAGTAATAAATAAATAAGATTGATTCACAAATCCCTGTTTCACTTTCACATACACACACATGGATGTGTCAATCCCCAATACGGTTCCAAGTTCCAACACAAAGGAAGCATGCCATTCGCATGCTTCCAACATTACTGGACTGGTTTTGCCATACTTCTTAAATTAGCCAACATCTGAGCAGCAGCTGATTCTCTTGCTTCACGAGGATTAGAACACACGTTTCCCCCACATGAACACTCAAACTCCAGTCCTTTAACAGTTACATTAGCGTGGAGTCCACCTTCAAAACATATGCAGGTCAGGCTACATAATATTACCTCCACATACACAACATACAAATAACTAATGGTCATTATGTATCACAAGGTGAACAAAATATTTTTAAATTTAATTAAAAAGAATGTTGTTAATAATGTATTACACGATTCATGAGAAGAATTAATGCCGCTAATGGATTCTACATCCAGATTAGACAGTCTTACCATCTTTTTGAAATAAATGATAAGTCGGTAGAAGCCAATTGTTCTCATGGCATACACCATCTAATTCCTGCAAGATTAACAGAGTTCTAAGTACTTGTTTTCAATGAAGACCAAGGGAATGGTTGGCATGTACTGCAATTATTAAGTCATGTTATAGTATGTGTCTTAAAGCAATAGTCATAAAAAATTCAAATGTAAAAACTAGTAAGTAAATAGAACATCTCTTGCCTGGCATGGACTTCGCATGATAATAACAGCCTCTGGCAATTTTTTCCTCTTAGTACATGGAGATAAGCTTTGATGTTTGATCATCTTTTCTTGATTCCTTGCCCATATATCATTGCAGCCTTCTATAATGGAATCTATCTTTAATTCAAAGTCATCTTCCCCATCTACTTTTGTAAAGACACAAAAACAAAATCAATGGCTGTTCATCTTTCACTTGGACAAAGATTAAATGGGAAAGGAATAAATCAGAATTTACACAAGTCAATAGTTGTCACAGGCTCTAAGCTTAGTAGCAAAAATTCATCAGGACTGTACATTGTAGGATTAAAAAGATGGCATAGAACTGGTGCTATGTGCAGTTGTGATTCTTCTGGTGTAAAGGCAAAAAACGCTGGTGGTCATTGCATTAGTACATATTTCTCACATAGGAAATTTAAGATCCTCAAAGGAAGCAGGTTCAGTTTAGGGACAGGTTAAGTTGGAGATGATATTTCATCAGTCAGATCACCAAACATAAATAACAATGGATTTGAACTTCAAAGATATACACTTTCAATAAATTTCTTCTTGCATCTAATATGCATGTTGAATTCATAATATCCTGACACGACATGTATTCCCTTAAAAAACCAAGTTATATGATTGTGGACTTCATGCCATCCTGAAACAAGAGATCCTGACACTACTCATTCCGTAGAAAAAATTTATGTTTGCTAAATTCAAGAGATCCTACAACACGGATATTCCCTAGAGAAAAAAGTGATGTCTAAGTTATTGAACCAGATGACCTGCTGATGCCAGAGTCATACAATTGGTTGGGACTATGAAAACCATTAAGAGAGGAAGAGTCGAACAATTGGTTGGGACTATGAAAACAATTGTATGTTTGGATGAGCGTTTGTCAAGCGTTATTTTGAATGGAATTGATTTTGTAGAATTGATTTGAATACAATTGAGTTTGAAGTGAAGTGATTTATGTTTGGATGTTTTTATTTTGAAAACAAGTTTGATGTAAAAATTAGTGTAATTTTTCATTCCAAAAGCAGAAGCTACTCCAAGCTGCTTTTGATATAATTGATTCTGGATGCAAAATTGCTTCCCCAAATGTGTCACCAAACACTTCTTTTTTTACTAGAATCACGTTTGACAGGTGCAAAAGCACTTCTGGTATCTCCAGAAGTGGAACCAAACACACATTAAGAGAGAATAAACCCCGATAAACACTATAAAGGGAAAAGAAGAAGAAATCATACTGATAGAATCATGCAGCAAAGAAGCAAAACAAAAAAAGCAACAACAAATAACAGTGTAGGGAAAACATACCAATTAACATTCTTTGAATTTTTTTATCACACATAACAATCTCATCCTCTATCTCACGCTGCTGAAGAACCTGCGCAAAGAAACTAAGTCAGATAAATTCAAGCACACAGTTTTCAGCAATCAAAATATAGTAGAAAGCTAAAAGGCAAAAAATGATGTACAGCTAAGGGAGCAGTCAATGGGTGAAAGAGGCAGAATACTATTTTCATGGTCCTGTGATTTCTTGCATGAACCAACTCTCCCAAAAGCTTAGCAGTTAGGTGAAGGCACATGAATAGTTTTATAGATCTAACATGCCTCACGTAAGAGCCCTTTGGGCTTGAAGCGTGGAAAATGCATAGGCTCATCTGCCTTGTGCTGAAATTCAACTTTTCATTAGAAGAATGAGAGTGGCAAAGATTAAACTCTAGATGGCTTAGCCATAGAGGCTGACACCATGCATGAACCAACTCTCCCAAAAGCTTAAGCTATTAAGTGAAGGCACGTGAATGATATTATATATCTAACAGGTCCAAATACAATTGACTTTAATAATTGAAAAACATTTGTGCTTATTGTGCTTAGGTAAGTCAAAATGGTGGAAATAAGCAAACTTGTTGTGCTTACAGTGTGGATTCAATGACGTTACTGATACATAAACATGTATATATGTTCTAGGATAACCAAGTATATATATTCTAGGTGTCCATGCGTAGCTACAGAGAATGGATATCAAGTATAAAATTCTTATCATTAGAAAAAAGCAATGAAAAAGTTTTACCAGCTCATTCCTCTTTCGTGCCAGAGCAGAGAGGGCAGTTTCTGATAGTAACTTTCCCTTAGAATCTAAAAGAACTTGGAGCTTCTCCAGATTTGTGTCTTTTTCAGATGAGGTACTGGGCCTTTTGGTACAAATATTGTTGCAAGAAGCAAGATTGTTCATTCCACCCACAGCGATGAGCATCTTTGTTGTATCAACCTTCTCAACCTGCCAAACCAATGACACTCAGCTAGATGAGAGATAATAAACACAGGAAAAAAGCTCCAGAATTATGATAGCAGTGAGGTGCAGGTCATTTAGAATCATAATTATGATGAGATAATAAACATTGGAAAACTGCTCATTTTGACAACTACTTCTTAATCAGCAACATATTTACGACAACATTTATTTTCATTAATAGTATACAGTATACTAAATTAAGAATATCTCACAAATATTCAACACGATTATTTGACAATTTTAAAATGGTTAAATTAATTTAACTTGAGAATAGAGTATGACCATTGTTGCCAACCTTTTGATTAAAGTAAAGGAAATCAAGACGAAGTTGGATCTCAAGGGGATTGCATTGTGTACAGAGGATTTGTTTTTTGGGATACATATAAAGAGGAATTTTTTAATAATTGAATTATGGGAAACATATTGATTAATTTAATAGTATAACTAGTTCATATGTTGATATTACAGTTAAGGAATCATTTTCTGGAATTTAAAGCAGATTTCAACTGCAGACCTGAATTTTTCTGGTCTGACAGACTGATACCAGATTCAGCTTACAACATATTCACCAGTCCACACCTACTCCCAAAAATGCAACTAAGCAAATGCAGGAGTATAAACTAGTGTCAATGAAGGTTAGCAGATATATTGATTAGTTGATCCAAAATTAGATGGTTATGGACAAAAATTGATGATATTGCAAGTTAATCGATTGCTATCATGACGTTTTCGTGTATCTGCCAAAATAACATTCCTGGATATGCCAAAAATATGGCAGCTACCATATGGTAAGTGTATATGTATTCAATATGGATACTCTCAAACTTTGCAGTATCACCACTTCTAGGATTCTCATATGGCATCTTATTGGAGAGTACGATGATAATCATAGGTTATCTAAATGAGCTCAAACCTGATGAAAATTGATAGAAAGGGGTCTGGCCGATGGTGGCTGGTGGCAGTGATGTGCCTCATTCTGGTCGGCACAAGCGTCCTTGGCTGAAAGTGCTAGGCTTGTGCACAGCTGCTGCAGCACCACAGTCAAGGAAAAAGAGAGCTTAAGAGAAAGGAGTATCGGTAGGGTTTAAAAAGATGAAGGATAAGAGTTGTTATTACCAAAATTAGTCGGATATTTTTGTCCAAAAATTATCTCTGAATAGCTTCTCTGTGTTTTGAAAAAGATCATTTTTTCAGAAGCACAAAAATCTAGCTAGAAAATTGCACAGTTAAAGCTTTTTAAGTGCTTTGTTTTTTGTTTTTCACAAAATGCTCATCCAAACACACAAACATAACAAGGTACCTTTTTAATCATAAACAGCACATCCAACATGCTCTACGAAGGAAAGCAATAAACTAATTAATTAGATGAGTAGATAAGTTTCAAACCTTAACAGCACTTGTAGAACCATTTGAGTAATATTGCACAGATGGATTGTTTTTTTCTTGATCTTCACCAACTTGTACAGTATTGGCAATATACTGGAATTTTTCTTTATTTGGATATTTGAAAATTGAGTTGTCCACATCCATATCATGGCAATCCTTGATAAAATCAGACAGTTTAAGTGTACAGCTTCCGTTGTTCTCTTTCTGCTTTGGCGATTCGATACTATCATTGCTTGGCTTATTATAAATACCAATAAATGTGTCCTCAGTTGCATAGGATTTTGTCACTTCAGTGCTGTCGACCATTGTATTTTTCTGCGTTACCCCTGGATCTTGCAAACTATTTGAGAATGCTTCTCTGCCAAGATAGAATATATTACACAAATAGTCAGCCTCAAGTTAGGGAGATAATTTCCAAAGAAAACATAAAATGAAAATATTGGCATTTTTGGGGCGATGAATGAAATAAAAGAAAGGATTAGTCCCTCTACTATGCATTGTTTTATTTTCTTCTAAAAAGAATTAAATTAAGAAATACTCATGGTAACCACTTGTTCAGATGAAATTAGTAAAATTAACCATGAACATATTGAGCAATATAATGCCGAAGTAAAGATTGTCAATACTGGTACCGTACTTCAAGTAGGCAACCGCATTGCTCGTATTTATGGTCTTGATGAAGTAATGATGGGTGAATTAGTGGAATTTGAAGAGGGTACTATAGGCATTGCTTTGAATTTGGAATAAAATAATGTTGGTGTTGCATTAATGGGCAGTGGTCTGATGATAAAAGAGAGAAGTTTGGTAAACGCAATAGGAAGAACCAGTCATCCCTTTAAACACAGTCATTTGATTTGGTAATAAAAGATAATAAGGAAAGTAATAAATAAAAAGGATGGCCAGATCTTGTATCAATGGCCAATCTTTGGTAGAAGAGAAGGTGCCATCATTTTCTATTGATTCCTCTGGATTGGAAAAAAAAAACATTTCTTGAATGAGGTATTCAACTCCAAGGATGAATCAAAAAATAAATCTTCATCGGTTCTACCTCCTCTTTGTTGTGAAGAGAATGAATCTTTTTATCGAAGGAGCATAAAAAAATGGGTCTGGACCTCTTGCGGGAATGATTGGAAGATCCAAAACCAAAAATAGTAGTATTAATGATAACTAGAGGAACATTATGTTAAGGTTTGGAGAAAGCCAATGTATGGATGAGCGCGGAATCTATTTCTGCAAACCATTCAATCGTGGAAGTGCAATTCCATGAGTAATAAGGTTAATCAGTATTTGGAACTCTAATTTATTAGGGCAGATGAGTAATTTTAAGTGAAAATTGAATTTTAACCCTAAAGAATCTCGTTAAATTCTATAGAGGACATGGCTTGAGAATGCAAGACTCAAAGTCTTCGAATAATTCAGATCATGAGCAAATTCCAAAGTATGTATTTAAGATTGTAAGAGCACCACAACTGATAAGAACCCAATGCAAGAGAAACAGAAAAAGGTATTATTGGTTGAAAGCAAGAACTATTACAGAAGAGAACCTATGCAATCCCAGAGCAAAGCTCCTCACCCAGAAGCTTAAAGCTTCTTGTGCCCAATAACAGAATTCCCCCAAAACTGCCCCACTCTACTCCCACTCTCCTCCCTATAATCCTCCCTCGTAACAAACTGGCCACATCAGCATTCCCCTCTAACTTCCCCCCACTCTCACATTCTGCAGCAGGCCTTTGGTTTAATGGACTTGGATCCAATAATAGATCTTTGTCCTGTTCAGCCCAGTTGTTGGGTTTAGGCCCAAAACTCAGTATCCTATCAACAACAGACTCGTTACAGATGTGACCCTGAAATTATTATTTTAGGTTTGCTCATGGTTTAGGACATTAGGCACAATCATGGTCACTAAAATTGGTTTTAAAGAGCACACATTAGTTGTAATTTTTTTTATTCTCATAGGTTGCCAAACATATGAACTTGAGTTAAGAAGTATACCTGATTAGCATAAACTAAATAGCATCACTTATGGAGTAGAGTGTAGGATGCAAAATAATGCTAAATCAATCTAAATCAAGTTTTTTGAAAAAGGAGAACTAAACCAACCTAGAAATCCACTCTGAGATTATTTCAGAATATGGGAGCACATGGAAGTAATCGACAGCCGGAGTGATCGTCCAACCACTACAACTCTTTTTTACCAAAGGACCCCGCAAGCTATCAAAGAGAAGACATTTTATGTCATTCAGAAGCATATGCAGAGTATATTAACAATCAGTTTACTTCTATGACAAACATTTGACAGTCAAGGGACAAAATATATAAGCATTAAATCCAGAACACAACTACTACTTCAAGGGCAATAGAATGTGGAGCTCTACTTACTGTAGGCATCATTCTATGATGTCCTATTACATACACACTTATGGTAAGATTGTAACATTCTGGCTAACAAGTAGAAATCCAGCCCGTCCAAAAACATTTGTGTAAAAACAAATTAACTATCAAAATGGAAGGACATCATAGAAAAAAAAAATTTAAAGGTCAATATACCATTTAATTCTCAAAAATTTATAAGCTAGTTAATAACTTCATTCAGAAGTTAAGTGTCATTAATGTGTCGTATGAAAACAAGTGTATTTGACTTTGCAGCCAAAAGAGCAGATGACTCCACCTGAATGGCTGACAGAAAAAAGCACAACTTTCCTATCAATGGAAAAACTGGTGACAGCAATGCCATTCACCCTTGAGACCTGAGCCATCAGCCGATGGCAAAGCAATAGCAATTAAAACAAACCTTTCGATTACATCTTTGATAGGAACTTGAATAACCTCCTGATTGATCATCTCAGAGCACTGCATTATATAAAAGCGAGACGCTTCCTTCTCTTTGCTCTGAGAATACACAGTGTAGCTTTCCAAAAGTGTAATATCAGTGTTATTGATACCTGTACCACAGTACACGAATCATATTCAACTATTTATGTATCATAAAACACCTACTAAAACTAGATAAATTAATTAACAGTAGCAAATATGATGTGAACTTTTTTTTTAGTGTAGAAAATAAAATTTTAATAGGGACAAAAAGGATAGAACAAAGTGTTGACAGAATAATAACCTCAGAATAGATAAAAAGAGCTAGCCTAGGTATACACCATGATGCATGTACTGTTGCATCTTGTCATGTTGATATCATCGGTTGGTTAAATAAATTGGAAAGTGGAAAATCCTTACAAATAAGAATGTCCCTTGATTTGTGATGCCAATTTATACATAAAGACAGCAACTAACTAAACTACAACATTTGCTAACATTAGCCATGGCAATCTTTCGGCAGAATAAAGCATAATTACCTGTGGCTTCCTTTACAGCAGAATACCCAACTTGCAGAAATCCAGATTCATCAACATTTAATTCATCTTTTGTACGCTTTCTAATGACTCTTTTCTTTATGTAAGTATTATTTGCTCCTGTTGTAACTTCAGAGCTTTGGCTGGAGGTGTCCAGACCTTTTTCAACCACAGACCATACCCCCCTAGTGATATAACCAAACATCAAAAAGCAGTACTCCTTCTTACTGTTGATTAAAAGGACAGCAACTTTTGAAATGGGCCATCCCTCTATATTAGGGACATTTTTTGATGCATCTAAACATTTACATACATCACATGCATCCATAATCATTTTTTCTGTTGATGATAACTGCTTCTCGACATCAACAAGCGCTGTTTCATTTAACTTTTGCATGAACTGCATATATGCTAATAAAGTTGGCCTCAGAACCACAGCCAACTTGCAAAACTCATTAAATGGCAGATATTCCAGCTCTGGATGATGTTTTCTGTGGTAGTAGTTGTACAGTAAGACAACAGAATGCACCTAACACCAACAACCTCAAAAATAGAAAAATTAGTAACTAGAAAATATGGTACCCTCCACATGTATTTCTAAAAAAACTATAACACTTGTAATTCGTAAATCATAATTGTAAAAGAAATTGTAAATTTAATGTTTTTAATGAGTTCTATGGGGCCAAACCTAAAGGCACCAGAAGGATACATAGAGGAGCCTTCCATGGTATACATTCAACTAAAGAAATTTTAATTTAAAAGAACAAAACAAGTCAGTTTATTTATTTAATTGGATTATTGCTGGCCTACCCCAAAATCAAAGATACCGCCTCATGCGCAATTACTGTATAATCTGAAAGCAAGTAAAATGTCCTATTATTTGGAATTGCACCATGGAGATTTGGATGGGATGTGATCTAATCGTCACAGGCGTCACGGCATTTCACAAGTTCATTGCTATATATCTTGATTATTAAGAAAGAATGCCAAATAGATCTTTATCACTTAGAGTACCATACCAAGGTTTGATTAAATGGGTGAAGGTTAATGGCAGGAATTAAATTACTACGTCAATGAAATCATATTTTTTTAAACTGACTCCTTTGAGTTAAGCAGGTCATAACATTCTTAATTAACCATAGATTGAAAGTCAATTAAAGAATTAAAAACATAATAAATTAAATAATCTGTTTCATTTCATTAAGGAATACTATTACACTATGTTTTCCATGTTCCAAGCAGGAAAAACATAGAAACCATGTAAGTAGAATCTGTACAGTAAGGAAACCACAAAAGTGAAAAGAAAATCTCTAATACGTTGTATAATTCTTAAAACTCAACATCTCCGATAGTCCTCCAAACAGGTAATAAAAAAACAAAAAGAGAAAAATCATAAGTGTGCATAACTTAAACCCTTGTCCAAATAAATCACGTAGGTTAATCTTTGGATTCTTATACAAGTAAAAAAAAAAAATACGAAAAAGAAGACACCTGTTTTGCAACTGACTGCTGCTGAGTTGGTGAGGGATTATCTCGGATAGATGATTTTGCAGGCAGCAATGGATCAACCAAGTGTTCTAAGAATGCCTGAACTGCATCCTCGGTCTGACACACATCCAATGGAGCCATGTTCTATCCTGTGATTCTTAAGGCTTCCCACCCTTGTGATGTCAGTTGCCACATACATAGAATAACCAATAAAAAGTAAAACAACAGAACAAGCTTGCAAAAAAAGTGCATGAATCCTTTTGAGTCCTTGAACTTGCACTTGCAATGTGTGTGCAAGGAAAGAAACACAAATCATTTATTAAAAAAAATTGATAAACAAAAAAAAGGCACACATTGTATGCCAAATAAAATTTGCATTATCAGGAAAATAAACATTTTTTAAAGGAACAAAAAGGAAGATGGGGTAGGTAAAGAAAAAAATAGAACAACATTACCAAAAATAAATAAATAAATAAATAAATAAAAGAACAACAGCCTAAGGAAATTGAACAACTATTATCAAATTATCAAATAAATAAAAAGAGACGATGTTTCATTAGACAAGCATTTTGTATGATCACAAAAAAACCAAACTTTAACGGAGACATGGATTTGAGAAATGTTGGTATCTATCTACACTCATGATAATGGCATTAGAATGGTATACCTGGCAGTATTGGAGTTGAAGAAATGGTACAGTGTCTTGTTTGATCGAAAAGGCACCACCTTTCACCTTTTTTGCTTGAATGGGCCTATAAACGTAGCGCATGTTATGCGAAACGTTACAATATGAAAGCAATAATAAGACAAAAAGCGACAAATAAACGTTACAAATTCTTCCGTTTCAGAAGGAAGGAGTATCGAAATTAAGAGGTAGCATAAAACAAGAAAACTTGAAGATTGAAATGCAGAAGGAAATTACTGGAGAGCAGAGTGGAGCTCACGGAAACAATACCGTCAAAATGGTCTATAAGTCATGTCGAAACCATCATTCCTGTTTCTAGCAGAGTACCAAATAGTAGTAGAGTACTAGAGTAGGTATTTTTTGTTTTTTTTGGTGAATCGTAAGATATCCCAAGATAACTTTATCTTATCTAATTGATCCAATCAAATAATAAAAATTATTTAACTTGATCCATTAATATGATTCATTTAATCGAAGGCTTATTGAAGAATAAAAAAGTCTCACATTGATTAAAAATATGAACAAAAAACCATTTATAATACTTGGACAAACCTCTCTTTTATGAACTAACTTTTAGAATGGAGTTAGACCCACTTATTCTAATATATATTCTAGGGAATCTCATTCACAAAAATATTTCTTTCCCACCTTCACACATGGGAATAAAAATTTTAACTTTCATTTACTAATTTTATTTCCGGACATCTTTTATGTCCGAGAATAATTTTTTAAAACTTGCACCAAATATGATAAACTTTTAATTTCATATCCATATTTCCGAGAATATTAAAATATAACTTGTATCAAATGCTATCTAAAGATAATTAGGATAAGAGTCATATATTTTAGCTTATGTGACAATTTCTGATCAGTTGACTGCATAAAGTTTTTTTTACATTAATAGTGATACTAATTAAAAGTAAATTCTCCGATATCCTTAGAGTAACTTTTACCTTGCTTAGATGACTCAATCATATAATAAGAATTTAACTCTATGTGAGATTTAATGATGTATTTAATTGAGATGATATATTAACATTGAGAATAACTTTTATCGCAACAGTAGGAGGGATATCATGGAAGACACCCTAATTAAACACAAAATTAAATATTGCAACTTTGAAATAATCTATGTGTATCCCTGTATAAAACAAATTGTTTGTATGGATGGGATGGGACATGTGAAATTTGATGTTGGCGGTTTGAAATTTTAATTTAATCTTTGATTTCATTAAAATTTATTATATGAAAAATTTTGTTTTTGATATTTCACAATTAAATGACTTCTTTCAAATTTATTCTATATATATATATATATATATATATTTCTACTTTTAATACTTTCTGATTTTAAACTTTTGATTATACACTTAATCAAATTTATGGGCTAATTGATCAAAGTAGCCCATTTTTAAAAACTATTTACTAATATAACCTTGTTTTGAAACTATTTACCAAACTAACCCACTTTTCGCCAACGTGACATTTTTTATTAATTTTTTCTCTGACACCAAAGACGCTACTTTAACTGACGTTTTTGGAAAACGCTAGTTGCAGTAGCGTCTTCCCCATCTTTCCCCCTGCACCAGACAGGTCCTGCCCAGGCAGCCACGTGGCGCGCTCTGGGAAAAGGCGCTACTGGAACCAGCGCCATTAGTGGCGCTGCTTGCAGTAGCGCCTTTTCCCAGAGCGCGCCACGTGGCTGCCTGGGCAGGACCTGTCTCCCCACTTGCAGCATTCTTTGACCCGTCTGACCACCATTCCCTCCACTCATCAAACCCACCCGTCTGATCTCTCTATCTTTCTCTCTTCTTCACACACACAAACACACCCAAATCTTCTTCTTCTTCTTCAATATTGTTGATCTCCTCACACCCTTTCTCACACAGATACTCTCTTTCACTACGTATTATCAACCTCAACCAACTCTCCTACTTTGCTTCCTCTGTTTCTCTACTTTTTCTCAAGCTCAACCATCTCTACCACTTTGCTGTTGCAGGTATTTATATTATTAATTTTTTTAATTTAATTAGTGTTATTATTGTGGCAGATTTTATCTTCAAATGCTGTTGGATTAATTTAATTATTTATGATATTTAGCTAAATTAATTATATTAATAAATTATATTAATTTTAAATTATTAATTTTATTAATACAATAATAACAATAAATAATATACTAAGCAGAGAAGTGAAATATCAGACGAGTGATCAGCAGCTGTTTCACTCGTCTGCCTATCACCTGTCTGATGCTTCACCCGTCTAAAGCATCAGACAGGTGATAGGCAGACGAGTGAAACAGCTGCTGATCACTCGTCTGATGTTTCACTCGTCTAAGCAGCAGACGAGTGAAACATCAGACAAGTGATCAGTATATGTTTCACTCGTCTGCTGCTTAGACGGGTGAAACATCAGACAGGTGATAGGCAGACGAGTGAAACAGCTGCTGATCACTCATCTGATGTTTCACTCGTCTGCTTCTTAGACGGGTGAAACATCAGACAGGTGAGCAGCTGTTTCACTCGTCTGCTGCTTAGACGAGTGAAACATCAGACGAGTGATCAGCACATGTTTCACTCGTCTGCCTATCACCTGTCTGATGCTTTAGTAGACGAGTGAAACATCAGACGAGTGATCAGCAGCTGTTTCACTCGTCGGCTGCTTAGACGGGTGAAACATCAGACAGGTGATAGGCAGACGAGTGAAACAGCTGCTGATCACTCGTCTGATGTTTCACTCGTCTGCTTCTTAGACGGGTGAAACATCAGACAGGTGAGCTGTTTCACTCGTCTGCTGCTTAGACGAGTGAAACATCAGACGAGTGATCAGCAGCTATTTCACTCGTCTGCCTATCACCTGTCTGATGCTTCACCTGTCTAAAGCATCAGACAGGTGATAGGCAGACGAGTGAAACAGCTGCTGATCACTCGTCTGATGTTTCACTCGTCTAAGCAGCAGACGAGTGAAACAGCTGCTCACCTGTCTGATGTTTCACCCGTCTAAGAAGCAGACGAGTGAAACATCAGACGAGTGATCAGCAGCTGTTTCACTCGTCTGCCTATCACCTGTCTGATGTTTCACCCGTCTAAGCAGCAGACTGAAACATGTGCTGATCACTGTCTGATGTTTCACTCGTCTGCTGCTTAGACGAGTGAAACATCAGACGAGTGATCAGCAGCTGTTTCACTCGTCTGCCTATCACCTGTCTGATGCTTTGGACGGGTGAAGCATCAGACAGGTGATAGGCAGACGAGTGAAACAGCTGCTGATCACTCGTCTGATGTTTCACTTCTCTGCTTAGTGTATTATTTATTGTTATTATTGTATTAATAAAATTAATAATTTAAAATTAATATAATTTATTAATATAATTAATTTAGCTAAATATCATAAATAATTAAATTAATCCAACAGCATTTGAAGATAAAATCTGCCACAATAATAACACTAATTAAATAAAAAAAATTAATAATATAAATACCTGCAACAGCAAAGTGGTAGAGATGGTTGAGCTTGAGAAAAAGTAGAGAAACAGAGGAAGCAAAGTAGGAGAGTTGGTTGAGGTTGATAATACGTAGTGAAAGATAGTATCTGTGTGAGAAAGGGTGTGAGGAGATCAACAATATTGAAGAAGAAGAAGAAGAAGAATAAGAAGAAGAAGAAGAAGAAGAAGATTTGGGTGTGTTTGTGTGTGTGAAGAAGAGAGAAAGATAGAGAGATCAGACGGGTGGGTTTGATGAGTGGAGGGAATGGTGGTCAGATGGGTCAAAGAATGCTGCAAGTGGGGAGACAGGTCCTGCCCAGGCAGGCACGTGGTGCGCTCTGGGAAAAGGCGCTACTAGAACCAGCGCCATTAGTGGCGCTGCTTGCAGTAGCGCCTTTTTCTAGAGCGCGCCACGTGGCTGCCTGGGCAGGACCTGTCTGGTGCAGGGGGAAAGATGGGGAAGACGTTACTGCAACTAGCGTTTTCCAAAAACGCCAGTCAAATTAGAGTCTTTGGTGTCAGAGAAAAAATTAATAAAAAATGCCACGTTGGCGAAAAGTGGGTTAGTTTGGTAAATAGTTTCAAAACAAGGTTATATTGGTAAATAGTTTTTAAAAATGGGTTACTTTGGTCAATTAGCCCAAATTTATGTTTTCTAAAATATAGACAAAAATTTATTATTTATTTTTAAAAAATTAGTTTTATTATTACTTTTATTTAAAAATTAATTTTATTATCTTCCTTACAATATCAAACTTTTTGTTCATAATAATTATATAACTTGGAATTTGAATTTTGATCAGTAAACTATTTGTACATAATATATATGAGTGACGAAAAAAGTAGTTATTTAATAATTTAAATAAAAAATTTATGTTAGAGTTTGAATTTTATAATCAATATTTTAAGAGAATTTTATCTCATCATTACTTCCAATTTAAAATTGCACAAGTAATTGATTAATGCAGTTGTTTAAGAACACAGAATATTTACTATATATTAAATGTAAATATTTTATAATACTTTTAATTTTGATAGATTATTAATATAAATTTTTTTACATTATTAACTAATAACAAATCATTTTATGAGCGACTCTTAACATAGTTACGATTAGAAACAAATATTTTTAATGATGTGATGATTTTTAAATGGTTGACAGTATAAAAATCTTTATACTAATCTGCATAATAACTTTTTAGTTTCCCGTAGTATCCTCTCATCCTATAGGTGAGAGACTAATCTCGTAGGGTATTATCAGACGTTTAAGCGAGAATCCCTTTTAATAGTGTTTTTTTCCATATATATGAATCCATGGATTGAACCCATAATCACATATTTAAAAGACTCAAATCTGTCGCAATATAATGCATACCAATTAATTTATATATATATATATATATATATATATATATATACCAAACTTTTTTAGAGGTGTTAAATAAACATTAAATTATTCTTGATTCTTTTTTCTTTTATATATATCAAATTATTTTTACACTGTATTTGGTTTCAATGAAAATAGAAGGAAATAAAAAAACAAAGGAGAAAAAACGAATTTTCAATCGTTTGGTTCTTTACACAAAGGGGAGAAAAGAAACCTTTTTATGTGTCCCACTAAACTGTTTCCTCCCAATTTGAGAAAAAAGAAGCGAAAGAGACCAGATTCGAGTGAAAAAATGCAAACATCCGGTCCTATTTATTAAATTATATTTATATTTAAAAATATTTATGTTATTCGATAAATATGTTTTTTTTTATATAATCTTTTATTTATTTATTTTTTATTAAATAATTAAACAATCATTTTATTTTTTATTTTTTTTCTTCTTTCCCTGTATTTTCTTCTACTTTCTTTTTTTCATAAACCAAACTAAGTATCGGACTACCATAGCAGTGTTACAACTTTATACGAGGAAAGAAATCCTTATTTTGATTATTTGGTGATAAATTAATTACAAGTTTTTTTCCACAACTAATTGTAGACATGATTTTTTTTTATAGAATTTAAAATATTTATACACACCCAAAGTCATACACATATGTCAACACATGATTGATCCGAATGATAAGGGATTCACGCATCTTAAACAAGTAGTCAGGGATTTGAATCCTGACTCTTGTGTATGGAGAAAATTTGGTTGGGAGGGGAGAACCCATATTATGTACCTAATAGGTTTCCCGATGAAAATTAGTTACTGTTAACAGTGATGGATACTCTATATCTATAGCATTGTTAAAAAAAAAAAAGGTATACACGTATGAATAGGACGAAACTTATTCCGAGGGTTCTTCATATATAAACGTTTATGGGTAATTTGATTTTAACACACCTACTTTAATCAAGGAAGCTTATAATTTAATTAAATAAGTTATAAGGTTGATATTCAAATTCAAGTTGGAAGATGCTTATTAGTTAATTAATTTTTTGGTGATAGCTTATAAGTTAATTAAACAGTGGTGAGACCAATCGTTGTTGAGCACGTCCAATTACCTTTGTAGTGTCCTTATTATTAAATCAGATTAATTAATTATGGCTATGTTACTGTCTGTTACAGGTTAAACTCCCAAATCAAATCAAAGGTTGTTGTTGTTGTTGTTGTTGTTATGTTGGTGGTAGTTTCCGCTAGTCCTCGTTGGTTCTGTTTGGGGCGAATCAAAATCAAAGCGTTAATGTCTGAGACAACACCATGCTTCTCCTCCGAAGCCCCTCTCTCCAACACCAACACACCCACTTCTGACTCATCGCACGCCGCTTCACTGTCCCAACTTCGTGTCTTTGTGAGGAGCAGAAATAAGAGACCTAAAATGACTGTGCAACTTCAACAAAAGGACCATCTTACCCTAACCCACGACCACAAAGTTAGAATATTTTTTCATCATTGGTTACTTACTGCTTTAGCCTTAAATGGATCAATGAGTGTCTCAATGACTACGCATTTTGCATCATTTGCATACCACACTTTTTTATTTTTTATAATTACTTTTGGAATTTCATTTCAAATTTGTGAATTCTTAGCATTACCATTTCTGTGCTGTTATAAAGTTTTTGACTTGCAATGAGTAGCTTCTGGTGGTCTTATATCAATTTCTCCTTACACAGAAGGTTGGCCTACCTGAAATTGAAGAATTTGCATACACAGGGGCAAATGAATTCACTCAATGTAGTAAGTACATTGTTTTTTTCTAAAGTTTGCAGTGCTGATTTTCCCTCTTTCCGCTGAAGACATCTTGAACCATTTATATAAGAGGAAATATTTTATCTGCTAGTAGCATTGTGAAATAAATTGAACAACAGCTGTCATGGTCCCTCCCTAGAAGTAGAATGAGTTGTTCTATAAATTACTACAGTGATTTGTGAATCAATGAATCCTATTTATGGTGAATATAGAAAGCCGAAAAATAAGGGCATTACCAAAAACAAATAGAATAGGAACAGAAGAATGATTTTGGAAAGGTAGAATAAGCTACCATAAATGTGGGTGCTTGTTTTATTAGCTGCTTTGTAATAGCTCATAAATGATTGAGAAATATTGCTCTGCTCCTAGTCTCCTACTGTTGAAGGTAATTGCTATTGTTGGTCTAACCCAATGAGGATTGCTAGAAGTGTGCATGGATGTGTGTGAGACATGCCCTCCTAGTCACTCACCACACATACCATACATTCTCATATTCATCTATTCTGATTATAGGGTTGAGTTCTCATAAAGTAGTTTTTCTTTCCAGGGAAATCAGAAGTGGTCTCAGATGCGACTCCGGTGGAAAGTGAAGTTGCTTCTACTAGACCCAGCGGTAAGAAGTGATACAGTATATAGTTGCAATTTTTTTAGATGTTTGCATATGAAGGAAAAGAATCTACAATGCTTTGAAAATTGTTAAAGCAGGAGACCAAGGTAACAATTGATGTAGCCAAGCAGGATCTCACTCACTAATTTAACAATGCTTGCTATTTACAAATCATTTATTGGATTAAAATATGCATGTTTAGTGAACGCGATCAATTCAACAAAGAGATTTAGCTGAACTTTGCAATTTTTATTTTGTTAAATTTCATCTCTCCTTTTTGCTATGAATTCAAGTACTAGGTGTTTGTGTGTTGGTAAATTTCATGAAATTTTTCTTAGGATGTATTTAGTGAGTGTATTTTATTTAATTTAATTTGTCACCTGTAAATTAAATTTAACTGTTGACATAATAAATCTGTCATTTTGTCACCATATTAATTTGGAAAGAGAGTGTTAGAGAGTGTGTTGCTAGCACTCCTCTAATTTGAAACTAATGTACTTCCCTACTATTTTTGGTTGATAGCATGGAAGAATCCTTAGTTTTGGATGCTTAAATCATTCAGTTCATGTATGATATAGGTGAATCACCTGCTCACTGGGAAAAGGTGCTTGAGGGGATTCGCAAGATGAGGTGTTCTGCAGATGCACCAGTAGACACTATGGGATGTGAGAAAGCTGGCGATACTCTACCTCCTAAGGTCTGACCCTGTGTTCTACTGCTCAAAATTTGATATATGAGTAAAAAAAACATTTATCTGTTGGTTTCTGTCTTGGCACTTTTATTAAAAATATATACATTTCATAAGAGTATGGCTTGCCACCCAACCATTTGGACAGAAAAAAGGACAACACCATGGACGCTGTTGTTATGATATAAACCAATAGTCATCTGTCAATCAGTATAGTCAATACTCATTCAGTTAATAGATAATAATGTCAATGATGACCAAACTAGTATATCCTCTGTGTAGTATTACCAAACCAGTAGTTTTATATTGAATTGGATGGCTTGTCATAGGGCCTTCAGTTGGTAAATTTCTTTTTATATTATTCTTTATGAATTAGTGTGGTTATTGGGGCATTATAATTCCTTTAACTTCTATAAATTGTGTGAAGTATGATATGAATAAATTTATTCTTTATGTACATAACTAGGAAAGAAGATTTGCTGTCCTGGTATCTTCTCTTTTATCAAGCCAAACGAAGGATCATGTTACCCATGGTGAGTACATATGCCTTATGAATTTTATAGTCATAAAAAATTGTCAAAGTTTCTTGGCATTTGTACATAGAGATACATTCTAAGATAGTGATTGCTGTTTTGTTTTTTAGATCAAATACCTAGCAGCACTCTCTTGCCTCATGGAAGTAAAGTATGAGATTAGAAGCATTAACCTGCATTTTTATCTTATATTGAGATTGCAAACTAAGAGAATGAAAAATATTGCTAGTCATTAGATTATTAGTGTTTAAGTTCTGAAAAAACTCGGAAGATTGGTGGATTTGCCAGAATGACAAAAACCATTACGAACATCTTTAAGTTGTTGGAGGTGGATTTGTAAGCTATTTGCAAACATGGTTTTTCTATATTTGAAGTAATTTAAATAAACATTAACAAAACATTTCTTGTGATGGTAGAATGTGTTACTTACCACCCAAAAGAAAGCAAAGCATTAGAAAAGGAAGTAATGAAGGGAGGAAGCATAAGAAAAGACGGGTAGTTCCTGTATCTCGAGATATCAATGACTGAACTCTGAAAATGAATATATTTCAAGTTATTTGCTAATTTAACATAAAATTATACAGCCATTGTACTATTGGTCCTGGATTCGTTTGCTGTCTGTCTTGATGTATGCAATTCATGCTTTGGTAGTTGCTTAAAAGTGTTTGTCATCTTTCAACTTGCTTATGAAACGGTTCCAGTTACAAGTGTGTTTTTAAGAATAGGGGCAATCCAACGTCTTCTTCAAAATGGTCTGCTTACTCCTGATGCAATGAATAATGCTGATGAAGAAACCATCAAAAAGTTGATTTACCCTGTACGTTCCGTGTTTCATTTTAAAGATTTTGCCTTTCCTGTGATTCAAATAATTTGGATTAGCGGCAAGTTAAGGAAGATACTTGTGAAGCTTCCAGTATTTTCTTAGCTTGCATGTTATTACGTCAATTTCTTTTTAATTTTATATATGTTTTGTGCTGTATTAATTGACTCTAGGCATGTATTTTTGGGTATTCTTTTTTCCAGGTTGGGTTTTATACAAGAAAAGCCACTAACTTGAAAAAAATTGCAAATATTTGTCTCATGAAGTATGATGGAGACATACCTAGCTCAATTGAGCAGCTACTCTTGCTTCCGGGCATAGGGCCTAAGATGGCTCATTTGGTATGTGTAATAGCTTTTCTAATTCAAACTCTCCTTAGTTTTCTGAAGTTCATTTTGTTAGTGACACTATAGGTTATGAATGTCGGATGGAACAATGTCCAAGGGATTTGTGTAGATACTCATGTCCACCGCATTTGCAATCGGCTTGGGTGGGTTTCAAGATCAGGCACAAAACAGGTTCCTTTAAGTTTTGTGGCATCATATTTTATGTATGGGGCGTTATTAACTACTTTTTTGTTGCTCACAACATCTAGATGGTGGTGCAGATATGACAGTAGTAACGATGGTTGTAATGAGCTTCATTATATTCGCTGCTTTTTTTTTTTTTTTGGGGGGGGGGTTATGCAAATTATTTTCTATGGTCTGCAATCTGTATTTAATATTTTAACTCTAAGAGTATGGGAATGCCATTATCAAATCATACCACTTTTACTGCATGTCTGAAATTTGGTAAATTATGAGTCAGTGTTGGTCAACCATAATAAATTGGCTCTTCGATATGATTTTGGATTTAGTTTCTTCTGTCACTTTGTTTCTAAAGGTCACAATTGAGAGTTACTAATCCTCTTGACTTTGCTAGAAAACTTCGACACCTGAAGAAACAAGAGAGGCTCTGCAACGGTGGCTTCCAAGGGAAGAATGGATTCCAATAAATCCTCTTTTGGTATGCTCAACTCATTTTTCCAAAATACAGCTTAGTAAAATACTGGTGTATACTATGAATGTTATGATTCCATAGTTAGGGCCTTTTGCTTTATTTGCGGTTTTCAGTTTTCATTAATAATTGTTCATTTTATTTTTTGGTTTCAAATATTTGTACCGAAAACAGTTAAAATTACAAAACAGAAAATGAAAATAGGAAATTGTATCAATTATCAAAGCAACCGGACCCTTAGTTTTTATAGCAAATTAATGTAAAATAGTAAAACATTTTACAGCTATGCGCGGGTGGGATTTACATGAACAAAGATTGTGACCATGGCCACCAAAGACAACAACAATTTTTTATTTTGGCTTCTTTTATCTTACAACGTTGTTTGGAGCATAACATCTTCGTGACTTGAATGTAAACAGGTAGGTTTTGGACAGACGATTTGTACTCCACTACGACCTCGTTGTGGAGAATGTGGTATAAGTGAGTTATGCCCAGCAGCGTTCAAACACACCTCAACCTCATCTTCCAAGTCCAAAAACTCTGGACTCAACAACAACCTTTAACCAAGCTAACTCTCTTTATTCACATATGTATGTATGTATATACCTCAATATGTGGCTGTGATCAAATTATTATGAGCCTTACATTGCACACTGGTGTATATTTTGTAGAGATATACTCCTATTCACACTTGGATGGTAAGAGTCAGATTTGGTTTTTATTTTGATCTTTTCGTTTTGTTATTTTTTGTTTCGCTTTTTTTGGTTGATTTAATGTTCGGTAATTAAAACTTATTCTATAAGTAAAAGGAATATGCACATTTTCAATTTCTATGCAAGTAAATTTTGCTATGGAAAAAAAAAAAAGATAATGTGATAGTGATAGGGAAAAAAACAAGACGTGTTTTATTTACTATTTCCTTTTTCGTTGTCAGAAAATTGTGTAATACTGCAGGTTGCACAAAAAAAATTTAGAAGAAAATAATTACTTGTGAAAATGATTTGTATGCAAATGACTGTTAAATCGTCTTTTTACAATGATGTGAATGTGGGGCAATTAGTCATTTAGCTAGTTGATTATGCTCAACTTATTGACTTAACTAACTAAATTAATCGAGTATAAGTTATTTTTAAATTAAAAACCAATTTAGCTAGAATTCATTTTGAATAATTTTCACAAGGTTGGTTTTTTTTTTTTTTTTTTATATATATAACTGGGGCAATGCCGAAACGAACTAAAATGCTAAAGAACAAGGAAAGTATATTCCAACAATATCCTAATAAGAAAATGATCACACCCTTGTGGCGGGGGTATTTAAAACATGAAGACCCAATGCTATAGTGTGGGCAGAAGTAGCCAAAAATTTCCCTCGCTAAAACCGTGAGTTTTTGGAATATGATGAGGGGTCAATAATAATATACAAGGTTGGTTGTTTGGTGTGAATAAAATCGGAGGTAGTATAAGTTAAGGTTTGGGCTATTCCGTTATTTCGATAGCCCAACTCGGTCGGGGACGTTGAATTAGATAGGCCCAAGAAAGTCCAATAGAGGTCCAACGGGGTTTTTCCGACCCGGATCAAAGGTCTGTCTGTATTGATGATTCTCTCTCGTATCCTATCCTATCCTATCCTATGGAGGAGGAGGAGGAGGAGGAGGAGTGAGCAGAGAGAAAGAAAGAAGAGAAATTACAATGACGGTAGCGGCAGGAATCGGGTACGCTCTGATAGCGCTAGGACCGTCTCTCTCCCTCTTCGTGTCCGTAATTTCGAAAAAGCCATTCCTGATTCTCACCGTTCTCTCCAGGTACGTACCTCACCTCACTCCGTCCAAACCCTAACCCTAACACTTTCTTTGATCTGATTAATTAACACAAATGCATGCGATGCAGTACACTGTTGTGGCTTATCAGTTTGATTGTGCTGTCTGGCATATGGAGAGGTTTTCTGCCCCTTAAGACATCAGCATGGTGGCCTTACTCAATCCTTATACTTACATCTGTTGCTTTTCAAGAAGCCCTCAGGCTTTTCTTCTGGAAATTATATCAGTAAGCTTTTCTTTTTCTGCTGATTTGTATCTGGATTGGTTATTGATTATTGATTATTGATTATTGATTAATGTACCTGTTGGTCATGTCATGTCATGTGTAGGAGGTTGGAAGATATGTTAGATGCTTTTGCTGACAGAGTATCAAAACCTCATCTTTTCCTTACCGATAAGATGCTAATTGCTCTCGGTAACTAAATCCACCCTTTCCCCCATATTTTCCAATCCCTAACATTGCTTTTCTTTACCAATTATTTTCTTTTACCAACTTTGAATAAGTCTAGTAACTATTTACTTTTCTCAGCTGCTGGAACAGCCTTGCTGAGACTTACCACTTACTTTCTTTTTTTTATTTTCTTTTTTAGCATTTAACTAGTTCCTCGATTGTATTTATTGGTATGATATCCCAAAGAAAATGAATGAATCACTCGTTCAGATTCTATTGAGTAACAGTTTGGCTCATTAGAATGAGATTTTGAGATCTGTATCATTAATCATAACCTGTTTTTGTTAATCAAATATTTTATTCTTTTTTTGCTTATTTTTCACAGCTGGTGGTTTGGGTCATGGAGTGGCCCATGCTGTGTTCTTCTGCATCAGCCTATTGACTCCTGCATTTGGTCCCGCAACTTATTTTATTGACAGGTGTTCACAGGTTCCGTTTTTCCTTCTTTCTGGTGAGATTTTCCCCACTCCTGGCTCTTATATGCATGTATGTGAATGGCATGGGATTCTACAGCTCCAAACTATTGAGAAACTTTTGTACCTGAGGCTTAACTGCATATTTATTTCATTCATGTCAATATATAGAGATTGAGTAGAGTTGGGCTAAAATGCATTCAAGTGGACTTTCCTATTAAGTCTCGGTACTTCTAGTGCATGAACTACTTTAGCTTTAAATTTTGAATTTATATAGATTTATGGTGTTTTTTTTTTTATAATATTTCATTTCTTTGCTCCAATTAGTTCACTCCTTTTTTATATATATTGCAGCAATTATTGCTCTTGCATTTGTCACAATCCACACTTTCTCAATGGTCATTGCATTTAATGGTTACGCAGAGGGGAACAAAGTCGACCAATATTTTGTTCCCATTGCTCACATTGTTGCAGGAATGGTGGTAAAGTCTCCCTCTTCACAAACATATTTATGCCTCTTAATTTACAACAATAACTTGTAACTAGTCATCTCATCTCTTTCTGTTGTTCCCTTACCAACAGAAATGATGCTGACCAATTATTATGTTTTTTATATAGGGCCAGTGACTGAGCAAATGATGCGAAGGTGTTGTGTTATCCAACTAACGGAATAAGGAATCCAATAAATTTATAGGAAAACTCAACAGCCTTCAACTTGTTTTGTGACGTAGTTTAAATTAAATCACTATGGAGTATCGACCTTGTTATTTGGATTACCTGAAGATTTAGAACCTAATTCATCCCTTCAACATTAAAAATCAAATGCGACTGCTATATTACTTTTGCTTTAGTTTTATTGGGATCCACAATTTTACTGACTTTGTTGTAACTTGGTGTGGCCATGTACTTTTTGGTATCAGATGTTGTGGCTTGTTGGGTCATAAAGCAGTTCTCTTGTACATTAAGAATGGAATCTACCAAACTACAAGCATATATTGGTCTGATAATGCCATGAAAATAGAAAAGGCAGCTCACTGATTTCAGTGTAGTTTTTAGCTAATGGAAAACTTTTGTTGTTTTGCAGATTTGTGAAGTTGGCTAGACTATTAATATTAACATAACTACTGTAGGATGTAGGACTAGGATATAAATAAATTACTGACTGTCTTAATTAAGCCATGCATAGACAATAGTATAGTGAGTAGAGCTTGAATAGCTTGCAAATGACTTGACTTCTGTACAACACAAGTTGTTATGTAGCAGCCTAGTGGTACCTATATGCTTTAATGGTTAAATTTGGATAAGTTTTAGAAAACATTGAAACTATAATAGAAAAGGTCCCCCTGAACATACTTTGAAATTTTGTTATTAATTAGGAAGTTACTTATGATTTCTTATTATACATTTTTCTCTAATTAATGCTCAAAATTATATTGATTTCACTTGCTTGCTGTTTCCTTCTTCAGACTCTGGTAAATTGGGCACCTGGGGGTTGCACTGTTGGCATTCCTCTCCTTTATTTCATCGCAATCTTGACCTTGATTCATTGTGGGAGGATGGTTTGGAGAAGACTGACAGAAAACCAAATCAGGCCAGGTCATTCATAGTAAGTGATAGTCTTTGTAACTTGTCTATAGTTGCTTCAGTCCCCACCATTTCGGTTGGAATAGGTAAGATACCAGTAGTTATATTGTATTGGAA
Source organism: Ammopiptanthus mongolicus (assembly GCA_039655645.1). Lineage (NCBI taxonomy): Eukaryota > Viridiplantae > Streptophyta > Magnoliopsida > Fabales > Fabaceae > Ammopiptanthus > Ammopiptanthus mongolicus. The sequence continues at coordinate 6,908,745 of CM077346.1, forward strand.
ACGTTTGCTCGCTATGATCCCATTTACTTACAATGTGGTTACTATATGAGACTTCAAATCTACTTAATTTTGTTTATGCTAGTTTCATGTATCTTCACTGGGATCAGGTTTACTGAAGTCTTACACGTTCTAGAATTCAGGGGGGAAAATCCAGTAGATAGATGAATAGAAGATTCTTACATAAATTGGGCATAATACATCCAACACGTTGAAAATTGATTTTTGAAGTTTGATTTGCGTTGCATGCTACAGTCTGATTGTAATTCCCATGAGATTTATGTTGTCATTACATTTACACCCGTTACAACATAAATCTCAAGGAAGGTCCGTAATTTCTGAAACTAAATAAGTCAAATACTTCAGGGAGGTCAGTGTAAGTTCTACTAAAGTTAATTGTCTGTCATTTGATTGCCTGCATTACACGAAGTGTATATATATGTTGTCACCTTGCAATGAAACCAAGCTATAAGTTACACAGTATGTACCTGTAAATAAAGATCGCATTTCAAGTTCAGCTCAAATACAGCAGGCACGAAATATATTTTGAAGCTAAAAACGGGTTAAACCGAAAACGATACATGCACAAGGGTGGATGCTATTGTGCACCCTATTACATTATGGTGCACCCATGCATCCTTGAATGAGAATGACCTATAATTAGAAGTTCCCTTACTGGATCCCACCTTATTTTTGTAATTTTAAAACTATCCCAATAGATAATTTGCAAGTTTTCCATTTTGAATAATTATTACTGGAAGTCTCCAACTACCTTCTCCAACTCCAAGCCTACAATGCTGCTGCACAGTGCACACGGTGTTAATTACTACAATGTGGTTGCAATCAATGTTGGTGACGGCTTTGAACATTGTGCAATATGATGGATCAGATCCTCCATTCTATAGAAAATTCAAAGAGCTCAAAAACACCAAATGATTTCCCTTGCACAATTTTAAAATCTAAATACCTTAAAATTATGTACTTTAGTAAATTTTTATGGCGGAAATTTGTCATAAATCACACAGGATTATTAACGGGCCAAGTAGGATGATTAATAGGACATGTAGGCAAGTAAATGAACGTCAGAATTAAATCTAGGGATTAATGTGTCTCGTATTTATAAATTTGAGTGATTAAATGATTAAATTTTTTTTAGGAACTAAGCCGGGTCCTCGAAATTTGTTAGGGATCAATTTGGGTTTTCAATGGTATAAATTCTAGCTTACTACTTCTAAACATAAATTCATTTTAAGATAAAATTATCTCACTAATCTTCTTCTTAAGCTTGATTGGCTACTTGATGGTCCACTCATTTTTTGCCAAATTAGTAGCTTCTTTAAATTCCAATACCATTGTCCATTTTATTAATTTCCTCCTAACATAAATTTAAGGGATATGTTAACCAGTATCCTTGGAGCACTAATTAAGTTATTAAATAAAAGCAAGTTTTCATAAAGAAATGGCAGAGTCAATATATTGAGAAAAGAGATTTTTTGTTTTACAATTAAATATTATCTTTTTTTTTATTTCTTAATCCATGTATGGAGAACTAAGTTGTTAAATATAGTGAAAAGTTGTTACCTTTTCATTTGTCAAGACCAAGTTTGGTTTTTCAAATACTCTTATTATGCTACCTTTAAAAAACTAATGAACTCTCATACTTCTAACTTTTAAGGGAGATATAAGTGATAAAATAAAGTATGGAGAATTTGGTAACTATACATTTAAAAATCAATTTAATTTCATAGATTAACATTATGTTTGGTTGTAGGAGAGGAAGTGAGAGGAAAGAAAAGGGAAAAAAAGAAAGAGTGAAAAATGAGAGAATTGTTTAGTTGTTTGGTATGAGAGAAAATGGAAGGAAAGAAAACTAAAATTTTTCTCTCCTCTTGTTTAGTTGAGTAGAAAGTAAGAGGAAAAAAATAATAATTATAAAATGACATAAATACCCCAACATAATAATATTTAAGTAAATAAAAGAATGGATTTCTTGGTATTTATACCCAAAAAATGATTGTTTCCTCGGTCTTCGTGTTTCCTCCTAAGTGTAGAAGAAAAAAATTAAAATGGCTACATGTTTTTTTTTCCCTTCCCTCCACTTTCCTTCCAATCCAAACAATTCCCTTCTCTTTCTTTCCTCCCTTTTTCTTTCCCTCCTCTTTCCATCATGCCAAACTAAGTGTAAAAGTTTATATTAGGAGAAGATACCCTCGCTTGCAAGGTTGGAGAATACCACCATATACAATCCAAACATCCATTTCTATCAAAATTAATTTTAATGAGTAAGGGTGTATTCACTCATATTAATTAAAGTGCATAAAGATTTCAAGTCACTTAAACTAATTAATCAAGGATCTTACCAAAAACTAATCAAGAATGAATATTCTTACTTACTTTCTCACTTTACACTGAAACTCACTTTAGAGGAGTCTAATCCAAAATACTCAAACATAAAGCGATTATACAAACTTACTTTTGGAGAATACTAACCAATGCCCTAAGGACATTAGTTAAGAAATCAAATAAAGAAATTTTATACGGAAAGTGATGTATTTAATGTATTAAAAAAAATTATATTTATCTTTCCGATACAAACTTACCTTTTATTTGATTCCTTACACTAGTCAGTAAGAACTATACATTTAATCGAATAAAGTAATTTTGCCGGATTCTCAAAGACTCAAGCGCACAGTAACGTCACAAATTTAATATTGCTGTAACTTGCCCTTCTTTTTTTCCTTACTGAACTTCCATACAACTTAACGAAGTTAGTTTAGGCATCCAATAACAACCTAGGCAGAATTTAGCTCACCTTGGTCACCGATCACATGATGCATAGAAAATTAAACAAACAACTTAGCTAAGAGAGAATATTTGTTGTGATTGATTCGCATGTTTTTATTTCTTTTCTTTAAAAAGTTATTGAGCACACACCACAATATTACCACATTGACTTGACTTTATGCAAAAAGAAAAGTAACAATATATTATTATATATATATATATATATAACGGAAGCTTTAATAACAGTCCTAAGAAAATGGCGGGACCAACTATGTGTTCCAGCTCAACATCCATCTCCCCAACCCCAATTATAGTCTCTCTCTCTCTCTCTCTCTCTCTCCCTCCATCTTCACATTTTAGACTTCTTAATTTCTACGTTCCTCGGTTAATCTCTTTGTCTTCCCATGGAGATTGGGTAGCACCAAAATTTTGTAAAGTAAATCTTTGAGATTATTAATACTATAATATATATACAAATTGAAACACCCATTATCGTCCATGGGAAGTTGCATATCAACACCAGGTAAAACGTTCCCACGTAAGAGGTCCAAGGACACAATCATCAAACCCTCTTCGCCGAGGAACCACCACCACCACCACCACCACTATGAGTACGAGCCACCAACCCCAACGACGGCTCGCCGCTCCTCCGTGGCCTCAATGCGCCCTCCTATCAACGTGATATCGAACCCTTCACCGGGGAACATCTTTGACAAGTACCAGTTCGGGAAGGAGCTTGGGAGAGGAGAGTTTGGGGTGACACATCGATGCGTGGACCTTAAGAGTGGTGAGGCTTTTGCATGCAAGAAGATAGCGAAGACGAAGCTGAGGACGGAGATTGATATTGCTGATGTGAGGAGAGAGGTTCAGATCATGAGGCACTTGCCTAACCACCCTAACATCGTGTCCTTCAGGGAGGCTTATGAGGATAGAGATGCTGTGTACCTTGTGATGGAGCTTTGTGAAGGTGGGGAACTCTTTGATAGGATTGTTGCTAAGGGACATTACACCGAGCGCGCTGCTGCTAATGTCACCAAGACAATACTTCAAGTTTGCAAGGTACGTATATATATAATTACATATACATGTATGTTCCTTGTTAGAGGGGGTTTGAAGATGTTGTATATATGTTGTCTTTGTTAATTTTGACATTTATCGAACGAGGTGAATATTACTGATTATGGACAAAGAGGTTTGAAGAATTTGTTGTAGAGATATATAACAGTACCAAATGCTCCATGTTCATGCAAACCATAATGTAGTAAAATATAAAAAAAGGTTTCTAGGAGAACTAAATAAAGAATTAATGTTTATATTTCTCTTGCATTACATACCTCGATCGTAATATTTTGTATAGCCGTTCACTTTTTCCCTCACATCCAAGGATTCACATGTCTTTGTGATATTTCTGTACACAGATACTTTTGTATAAACAATATTCTCGTTATTCTTATGAAATTATCAGGTTAACGAAGACATTATTAATTCATGCCTGTGCTGTTTTAAGATGATTGTAATTTCATATTTAAGGTACCCGTCTAAACAATAATTAAGCTAATGGATTAAGTTTATACACACATATTATGCATTGCACAAATTAAGAGTAGAGAATAGTTGAATTTGATCGTTGTGTGAAGCACATAATTTCTTACAGTGTCTTCTACTGCATGTTGTATCTTTTTTTTCCTTCCTTTCTTTCTTGGGCTGATTACTTCGTGTTTTTTGTCCTTTGAATCTAAACTACAACTTATAATCTGTTTTGTTGTTTCCCTCACATTTGTATGAATGAAACAGGTGTGCCATGACAACCGCGTAATACACAGGGACTTGAAACCTGAAAATTTCTTATTTGCAGATGGAAGTGAGACATGTTCATTAAAGGCAATTGATTTTGGACTTTCCACCTTCTATGAAGATGGTAAAGTTTTATGATTTCACTTTTGTACTATTGTATGGCATTTTTCACTGCTTAAGTAGTAGATATATATAATTAAAATAAATCACGAACTTTACTATGTGGTGACAGGCCAAAGATTCAATGAAATTGTTGGAAGTCCCTATTACATGGCTCCAGAGGTCTTAAGACGTAACTATGGACCAGAAATTGATGTGTGGAGCACAGGCGTTATTCTTTATATTTTACTTTGTGGAGTTCCACCCTTTTGGGCAGGTAGGTCTCCCATTTTGTTTAAGTGTCTTTAAGGAATCAAAGAATGGGAAGTTTTTATTGAAAAATACAACTTTTGAATTTCCAATACATTAAATATATGCATCACCTTCCAATACCAACTTTCTATCTTTGATTCTTTAACGACTGCATTTGCCTTTGTCTAATGCATATGAATTGTGAAGAGAGCAAATAAAATCAAGTGAAAAGTCCCATTTCAGATTCAGAAGTTTGTTTCATGGAGTTCCTTCTAATAATGAGATTATAACTAGTACAGAAACTGAGGAAGGAATTGCACAGGCGATAATCCGGGGTAATGTAGATTTCACAAGAGATCCTTGGCCTAAAGTTTCAGAAGAAGCAAAAGACATAGTTAAGCGTATGCTTGATCCAAATCCATACACCCGGGTAACAGTGCAAGAAGTTCTTGGTATGTGCTTTTCAGCTTTCAGGAAAACAAAAATGTTACTATATTTGATTTAAGGATACTTTATTGCTACTGAAGTTAAATATACAAGACATGGACACGGTTGATATTTGATAGGCTGCACTGAAAATTAATATATGTTGGAGTAATTTGGCTTAGCAGGGAAGAATTAATTAATTACTTTGAACTTATAAAAATTGTCTCCAAAAATTGCTATGTCTGAGATTCATAAATTAAATGAAATAAAATCTTGCTTGCATGGGAATCTTGTACTAATTATTTAATTTCTTCTTTGTGCAGAACATTCCTGGATACAAAATAAGGATCATGTTCGAAACATTTCTCTTGGAGACCAAGTGAGAATGAGGATCAAGCAATTCTCCTTGATGAACAGATTCAAAAAGAAAGTTCTTAGAGTAAGTTTCAGAATCCCTTTAATAGCTGGTCCGGGATTGCTGCGTTTCAATGTAGCCTAAACTCTTAAATCTGTCTTCTCTCAGGTGGTGGCTGATAACCTTCCAGATGAGCAAGTTGAAGGGATAAGGAAGATGTTTGATATGATGGACAAGGACAAAAATGGGCACCTGACATTTGAAGAGCTCAAAGATGGCCTTGCAATGATTGGACATACTCTTCCTGATCCTGATGTCCAAATGTTAATGGATGCTGTAAGTTCTTTACAACATTTCTCTTTTTCTCTTCTCTGCATGTATACAAAAAAAAAGTGTTAAAAGGCATGCCAATGTGGGATAGGGATGGCAATGGGTAGGGTACTATAGTATCCGTCCCCATACCCGCGTTTTAAAAAAATATTAGTACCCGGACCCATACCTGCTTGGGAAACAACTGAAGTACCCGTATCCTTACCCACTGGGTACCTAAGTACCCATACCCGTACCAATTACCCGCACTTTAATTAACTAAAGAAATCAATAAATGAATAAAAACATTATTAAAGTCTAAAATATCATGATAGTATATAACAAGACATATTATTCTAGTATGTTCTCAAACAAATATCATTATTAAAGTCCTACACTAAGAACTATAAGACTAGGAAGAATAAGAACTCGGAAAGGATAGGAACTCAAGTGATGAACAACTGAACGGTGTTAGGTGCTCAGGAATAATAGGAAAGTAATATATATATATATATATATATATATATATATATATATATATATATTTCATCCGCGCAATAAATTTTAGTAATTGAAACCCACCTAATTTCACAACACAAACCTATGAATTAACATAATTTTCGGCCATCAGCCACTCCAACATTGTCTAGGCAATTGGTCCAATTACATAAGAAATAAGTTCACTGATCTAATAACAAGACAATCAGTATCTATATTACATATGGTAGGTTCGAATGAAAGACATACTTCACACTGAGGAATTAGTTTCAGGATCATCAAAGAGGTAACCCAAGTTTATATATATATATATATATATATATATATATATATATATATATAATAATTAAAAAATATTATTAATATATACATATGCGGGTATGGGGCGGGTACTAAGATACCTATACCCGCACCCATACCCATTAAATATTGCGGGTAATTATCCGTCCCCGTCCCGGTACCCATTGTGCGGGTAATTACCCTACCCATTATGGGTAATTTATGCGGGTACCCACTGGATAAGATACTCATTGCCATCCCTAATGTGTGATAAGAGAACACTATGATTTGATTTCAATAATATCTAACAGAATATAATATATACCTCTATAGGTGAAAAGGAAGCTTTTGATGATTTTTGTGATTCTCCAAAGAAAATTTTAAAACTCCTTCAAAGTTCATAACCTTAATAAACTTATAATCATATGTTGTATATATGTATTGAACTTTCTCTATATATATTGCAATATTTATTGTAATAAAAAGAGATAACTTGGTTGTTGATGAGAACAGGCAGATATTGATGGAAACGGGTCCCTGAATTGTGAAGAGTTTATCACAATGAGTGTTCATCTGAGAAAGATTGAAAGTGATGAGTATCTGTCTGAAGCATTCAGTTACTTTGACAAGAATCAGAGCGGGTATGTTGAGTTTGAGGAGTTGAAAGATGCCTTATCAGATGATGACTCGGGACCTAGTAACGACCAGGTGATCAGAGACATTCTAAATGATGTCGACTTGGATAAGGTAACAAAACTTGTCTTACTTTAATTTATTAATACCCTCGCCTCTTAGATGCTTATAATTGAGAAGCTATATCAATTATTTATTGATGTCTCTTACCTTTAACTTTGCTTTTTAGTGTTATAACTGAGTGGTTGGTTACAGAGGCACTTAAATCTATTTGTTTTGTTTTGTTTTGTTAAAGGACGGACGAATCAGTTTTGAGGAGTTTAAGGCAATGATGAAGACAGGAGGAGATTGGAAAATGGCTTCTCGCCAGTATTCAAGAGCAATGCTAAATGCATTAAGCTTCAAGCTGTTTAAAGACAAATCTATAAGTGTAGCTAACTGAATATCACGAGGGGGTAGACCAAGTTCTCAGTTCATGCCTCCTGGAAATGGTGAAAACACATATGATGATGATGATGATACAAAGCACTATACAACTAAGCGGCATGTACAGTTGGTTCTTTCACTTGGGAGTAAATGGAAAACAGACCCCATCTGGAGAAAATGAGGAGCTCTTGTCTTAACTTGGATTTTTTAATTTTATTTCATTAATTGATGTAAAAATCATCTGATTGGATATTGAAATTGGTCTTGAAAATGGGATATTCTAAGAAAACTACGGAGAGCTAGTGACATTTTAGTTAGTAGGTGATGCTAATATTTTTTCTCCTATTTGTTTAGACTTCTAGGAAGGATTTGCCGAAGGTTTATAAAAATGCAAATCTGTGAATATATATACCCAATAAGCGGGCTTATGCGGAGCTGTTATCAAATTTCCACGGTGTCGCTCCTTAGTTTATAATTGTAGTGCTTTGCATGTATAACAATACCAAAAGATGACCTTATTTTCACGAGTAAGGAAAAGGAAGAGAGGGGAAATATATGGCCTAGAATTCAGTAATCTATGTATTCAATTTAGTTCACATGAATGCATATGATAACTCCATTTCAAGCAACTTAACCATGAACAATTCCAACCGGAGTCTAACTGATGCTAGTCTGCTGCAGTATCACAGTTCATTTTAACATCACGAAACAAATTGCTCTGTAGATAGATGACCAACAAATTGTCCCGCCATCAGGCCAAAATATCTGAGTATAACCGTTGTTACTAAATTATTATCAATGAGTAATTTTCAGCAGTAGAAAAGGAAAAATAAGCAGCAGCAGCGCTTCAACCATAGGTCATAGACTAACTAGACAGATAGCACACACCACGCACCCGAGGCCAAATTATCAAGCCAACCACAAAGTTCACAAAAAATGCTATAGATCCAAGTGATATGGTACAGTATTTATTTCAGTCCCTTATCTTGATTTCTTGAAAAGTAACCAAAACCTGGCCTTGTACACGACTGACTCTATCTTATAGAAACTTCCAAGAGATTTACCGAAAGAAAGCAGGACACAAACAAGCATATTTGTGTTCATCTCCAGCATCTGTTGTGTTATGATATTCAGTTACAAAGCCTGTTGCAGAAACCCAATAGGTAAATATTAACATAGTACACTATATACATCAAACTGGGTGGTCGAGGGCAAGGAGGGCAACTTTTCTTCCATGCCTTACCCACTTCTTCCTGTTCACATTTTTAATAGCCTCACAAAATGGAGCCATCATATAACTAGACATAATGAGCAATAACTCCAGTTCAGCTTTTGATCCAGTGGCCTTCGGCGGGAGACAAGTGTTTCCAATGGAGAACGTAAATAGTCATCCACGCTGTTGGTTGCAAATCTGACATGTCGTGGCAGATTTGACATTTGCAAAGGTACAATGCTCACAAAACCAATGATTATCATCAAACATTCTGCTGGACATGCTGGTTCGGAGAGTTCCCTTTCCTCTTCCACCTCTCCCCTTGCTGCTCCCTGCAGCATTTTTTGAGCTTGTTGCTTTGCTGGAGGCAGCTCCATTACTATCCACATCAGATAGACCATTCTCTAATGCCCTAACTAAATTCTCAAAGTAGTTTCTGGTCACACTGCCAAAAATGATGGGAGAAAATCAAATAAGGCCTACCCTTCAATTTCAACAAGTAACAGCTTCAAGCCATAGAATTGAGGAAGATCCTTAGTGATGTGCTATTTAATAAAACTAACAACAAACTGAAAGCCACCACACTATAAGGACCAACAAGAAGTGGAAAATACGTAGAAACAAGAAGAAAAATCACCCGGAATAAAAATGGGGACAGAATAAGTTTTGATAGCATAGAGGTATGGATTTTATCAAAGCATATCAGATAGGTGTAGTATAAAAAAATGTGTCATGTTCAAATTCCAACTCAATATGATTGTAGATTTTCCATATTTAAATCAAAATATGATTTTCAATAACATTGCTCTTTTTCAGGGGCACTTGGCGAAAAATTAACCAACTTAAACCCAAACTCCAATCAGAACCACAAAAAAAATCATAAATAAATAAAAACAAGAGCGCAAGGCAAATGCTTAACAAAACAGGAGCACCATATACCTAGTCAATCCAGCTAGCTTTGTGCGAAAGTCATTAAATTCTCTAGATGGGCCATCAGCATTGATGAATGGATGAAGTTCCTTTTCGGCACATTGATGAAGCCTCTCCAGACCAGATTCTGCTTCACCTGAAAACAAAAGTTATAGTAGGGTATTATCTATGGGGGAACCACCACAAACGCAATCCATTTCTAATTAAATTCAAGTTGACAAATAAAACCTTGTAAGTACTCAAAGAATTGTTTTTTGGCATGCTCATGCTCCGGCAAATAGAACCCATATGCATATGTCCATTTCAGCACTCGCCTACACTCAACTATCTGCAAACATAACACTGATTATAAAGCCTTATATTTATAAAGCCTTATATTTATCCTGAAATGAATTTCATGCAATTGTGGCTTCTGTCACAGAAACTCACTACAGCTATAACAATGAAAACCATCATAAAAATTATACAATAATAAAACTGCATTAGCGAGTGTCCCTGGGGGAAGAACTGGTCTACTCTTACAATAAAAAATAACGCGCTAAAGCTTCATAACTCGTTACAAAGCAAACTGAAGAAAGCCATAAAAAAGAGAGGAGAAGAAGAAGAAGAAGAAATTCATTTACCTGTAGCCAGGCCTCAGTTATGAACTTAAGCTGTGACTCAGGCTGGCACTGTGTGTCACTAAGCTTCTCGATCTGGCAAAAAAAAAAAAGGGAGGATTAGCAAGCAATTATACGATTCCTCAGAGCATAATCAAAAGCCCATGTGAGAAGCAAAAAGTACAAAAAAAATTATATTATCTGATTTATTTATTACAAGGATAAATAAGCTACATTTTCAGAAATTGCAATTTTACATGCCTGGCACCTTAAAAAACAGAGGCAATAGGTACAGAAAATACTCTTGCAGTTGTCAAAAGTTACAAACAAGCTACAATATAAAATAAAATAAAATAAAAAGATGGATGAACACCACAAGTGTACAATGTAACTTACATGAACAGCTTGCATCTGACGTAGATCTGCAAGAGCTTTTTGCCTTGACTGCAAAACGACAAAAAATATATTGCACATTTTATATCAATCAAGAATATAACCACATAAGAAATGTTCTAAAAAGGAATTATTCAAGATAACTAGGTATATGCTGGCTTAATGCATATACCAATACAAGAGAACGATAACATAGAACACAGTTTAAAATGGAAAATCATCAACAATTCAATTTCCATCAACAAAGAATGGCCTAAAATTAGCCAGTTAGCCGTCCGGTAGGCATTTAAAACAAATGAAGACATGAAGCACATTAAAATATTCCTAATTAGTTCTGGCATTCAACATGAAGCAAATAAGTATGAAGATTATGACCAAAAATATCATGTAACAATATTATTTACTTAAAAAGTAGTCATTTAGCTTTCAAAATGGTAGAAACACTAAAAAATTTGAATTATTAAGGAATAACTCAGAAATTGCAGAGGAAGACATTATATGCTTAAAAGAATAAGTACGAAGTGGTGCATACAGATTGATTGCTGGCCCACCGCTCATAATAATGTGTGTACCTCTCCAGTGAATTCTTTGCCATTTCTCTTCTTCTTTCAGTATCATCATACTATATGCAACAAAATTTAGTTCATAAGCAAATGCCATTATTCAAATAAAGAGAAGTTGAGTATTTCTTCGATTACCACTCCCTCTTGCTTAGCTGCTTCATAACGGTTACAAGCATAGAAACCACCAGTTCTCTCACCATGGTCTGACCATGCACCAAGGCATAGCCTATGTAGATAAAATGTATTAAATTCATGTAAAGTTCATATAAGCTCAAACTATTCTAGAACAATGATAATTTAAAAAAGAAAAGACAAGCAAGCAACATAATTTTGCTAAAAATTTAGAGGGAAAAGAATGCATACCAGCAAAATTCAAATTTACAGGGTGGAGTGCATGTCATGTGCATGCACCCTTGGTTTTTTTCGATTGGTCGCTTGCACTTGGGACATGGCTTTGAGTTAGCAAGTATCCTGAAAGTCATTAAATTAAGCTCAGTTTCTCAAGTCTCGACTTTAAAAGCCACAATGTATCAGTATATATAATAGGACAAGGTATCCTTGAGTACTGAGAGAAATACAATGGAAGCAATTCAAGGATCATGAAGGAGAACAATGGAGTGAAAAATCCTAAAATTCCATGGATTCTTAACAGATCTGGTATGATTGTAAAGGAAGTCCAAACATTAACTACATTACTGTTCTGTCTGTTTTATTTCTTTAATTCCTTCAAGAAGTAAGGATTCACACCCCTCCAGCAAATATGTTAGCTGATTCAAGCATAAAATCTAAATGGTTTTTCACCCCTAAGTACTCCCTATTTAAAGTATCTAATATAAAAATTAGATCCCTGCAATTATTGAGAATACCACATCACTCAAACTATTAAGAGAAATCTGTATGAGCAAAACTCTTGCAGAAATCTGTACCAGTTCATGTTTTCAGACTCTGCACTGTTCTTCAAAATCCACTTAGCCACAGTGCTGCAGTCCACTGGACGGTGAGCCTCCTCAGTACACTGTTGTTCCAAAGGCTTCTTACCAGTCAGCAGAACAAACAAGAATATTCTAAAATGCAATACCAAAATAATCTGAAACAATCCATACACAACTTACATTCCAACAAAAGCAATATGAACAGAGGCAAGAGACATCATAATTTCCACTACCAGCATCAAAAGTAACTGCATACTCACAACCTGGAGCAGGACACCATTTGAACTAGGCAAAACAAAAGAAGCCAGAGAAATAAGATTATTATATTTATGACAGTCAGACATTGAGACATAAAAGTAATAATAAAGATTTAGAAAAGTAGAGTAGGTTATCATCACGCGTGATAACTACTGAACCATTAATAAACTGATTTAGGAATTTATATCCTTGTTTAGACAAGATATTATAATTAAGGCTAACACTTGATTCAACATGCAAAGAATTATGAACGCATAATAAAAAGGAAACATAGCCAACATATAGTCACATGGATTTCAATAGGCAGTATAAAGAAAAGTAAATATTCCCTTCACTATCTTTATCATCAGAAGTCCACATCTAGTACATACCATCTTACTGTCTTCAATGTAAGACCTAAGAAGGTAACGGCCATACTTATGTTTATCTTCATCCGATGCTAAAAGATCAATCATATCTTGACCAACAGCAGCAGCACAAGTTGGATCAGGACATCTCAGCATCAAACATCCAGGACCATCATTAATGGACGTGCCAATATATCCTAGCATGTTGAAAAGGACAGAATAACATGACATGACAGGAAGAAGAAAAACCGAAGGGAAGGACACTAAATGATACATACAACAACTAAATGATTAGAGGAAACGGATCGACAAAAGCAAGCCAGCTAAGCTAAAGCTACCAATAAAAACTAAAGATGGACACAGGAAATTGACAACCAAAATGAAAATGCATATTCATTTCTATCGCCGCAAGAAGAAACCAAAATGAATATATTCAGCATCATGTTATAACAAGGTCACAAAAGAGCAGAGACTAATAGCACACAAGACATACCTGCCCAGCATGAGACACAGTAGGGATGACCACAAGAAGCCATTTCAATCCTAGCACGAGGATAATTTTCAAAACAGATTCCGCAAGTAACCTGGCCACAGAAGAGGGGGAGAAACTGAAATACAAATGGCAGGAGAAAATAAAATCCAACTACATTATTCACCAGTTTTAAAACCCAACCATGCATATCTCACCTCTCTAGCATTAGGATACTGAACAACTGGCTTCTCCAACAATCCAACTGCTTTTCGGACACGATCTTCATCAGCAAACCATTCATCATGCACTTTACTGACACTCCTGCCACACCAACTCATCTCTTAGAAGAGTATACAATAAGCAACCAAAACCTTACATATGATACAAGTGCAGCATAAGAAAAGTCAAATGTTATTAAAACACTAAAGATACGAAAATGAGATAAAATGTCAACCAATACAAGGTTTTAAAGAAAATTGAATTTACCAATTGTAGTGACGAAGTAGTATGCTTGCAGAAACTCTTGATATGGAAAGAACCGTTGCTACTCTATTGATGTCATCCTCCTGTCTTTGCCAGATATCTGATTCGTTCAAGATGGTAAAACTTTGCTGAAATCCGAACAGTATCTGAATATTAGATGGGAAATGATATATGGTTGCACAAAAAAACAAATAGAGTACTCATGTTTCAATCCATGCAATACAAACAACAACAACAACAACCAAGCATTTTTCCACTAGGTGGGGTCGACTAGATTGATCAGACAACACCATAATGTTCTATTATAAATCATGTCTATAAACAAACCATTGACCTCTAAATCCTTCTTAACGGTTTCGCCTATAGTTTTTCTCGGCCTGCCTCTCCCTCTAGCGATTGGACTGCCCTCCATCTGATCTACTCTCCTTACTAGGGATTATACACGTCTTCTCCACACATGCAGAAACCACCTCAGGCGAGTTTTTTATCATTTTTTCTACAATAGGTGCTACCCAGGCTCTTTCTTTAATGCAATCATTCCTAATCATATGTTGTCTCGTATGACGACTCATTCAACACAACATTCTTATCTCTGCTACATTGACTTACGTTCAATCCATGCAATACCAAGAAAAAAACCGAATTACCATTTCGTTTTCTGTATTTTCATGCTATCAACCTCAGTTGAGGATGGATTTCTGTTAACGCTAAGAAACTAAAATGAAAGGGGGGGGGATAACAAAACTTGTGTACCATCCAAGTGAATCTCAAATTTCAAAGAGGCAACATTCCCAATGGGATAAAAAATTAGGAATTGAAATTGAGAATGGAAGAGAGTTACCTCGGGGCGACGAGAATCAATTCTGTCGGAATCATCGGCGTCGTCGAAGTAATCATCGGCAGCGTCATCATCATCGTAGTCGCTGTAGTAATTCATGGGAGCATCGTCGGTGTCGCCACTGTAGAAATCGTCGTCGAGGGACTCGATGTCGTTGGCGTCGTGCATATCATCCGAAGAGTCCATGGAAAGCAAGAAAATAAAAATCGAAGGAACCCTAAGATCGAAAGGCGGTGAGGTAAGAGGATGGGAAAAAATCTAGGGCACGGGAATTGGGAATCGGATAAGGAAGAAGAGGAAGAAGAAGAAGAAGAAGGAGGAAAGAATGTGTGTTGCTTTTAAGTTTTATTCTTGTCCCAACCAAACAAGAGGTTTGGGAATTGGAAATAAATTTATGAAAATATTGATTGCTAATTGATTTGGTAGTTGGTCAATTAGAGAAAGGTTGAAGGGGGAATTGAATTGAATTGAATTGAATTTATACGCAATGAAACGAAGGAAGGAAGAATGGGAGGAATAGAGAGAAAGGGGGGAAGGAAAGGAAAGGAAGAATGGTAAAAAAGTTGTGTGTGAGCTGAGTTAAGAAGGATTTGAGAAATGAGATCAGTACTAAAGTAAGAGAGAGACCGGAGAGAGTAGCGATTCTGGCCTAAAATGTATTTTAGTTTCATGTCGTGCATCTTTGGATTCATTTTGTATGAGGTAAAACCTAAAATTGATTTTTACAGGTTTGAGTATTTTCAAATAAAATTGATTTTGTATTTAGAATGAATTCTAACTCTAAGTTAGGATTTGGAACCCCAAACGTGATTTTTAATCTCAAATTTATTATTAAACTTACTTTTATATGAATGTATTCAAATATAAATCAGTTTACTTCAAATTCAATTCTATTGGAATCAATTTTACAATATCAATTTCATTCAAAATCGTGATTATCAGATATTCATCCTAACACACACATTGTATTTTCTCATTTTCAAAATTATAAACATAATAAAAATGACAACATAAATATGGTTTTTATGTTGTGAAATGTAGTTATGTCACAAATTGTCAACATTAAAAGATGTTGACTTAGTTGATTAAGTGGTGGGACATAAATTGTAAATGTACGGGTTTAAATCCCTGCAATACGCTCCATCCATTTTCCTTTTTTTTTTCTTTCTCTCCCTCCTCCATGGAAGGTCCATTATGAGTTTCTCCTCAGATCAAAAAAAATAAAAAATAAAAAATGAAAGTTGTTTCATAGTTATCAAGAAGGCTCAACACAATTGGTAGATAGTTGGATTCCTTAATCATGTTATCAGGGGTTCCAATTTCTATTTTATGTATGGAAAAGACTTTGTTGAGAGATATAAAACCAACTTCGGTGAACTCTACGTCTTGAAAGGAATTAGATTTCGACTATCAATTCGAAGATATCTTTATGCATACCAAAAAAAAAAAAGTTGTTCCATGGTTTAGCACTAAAAAAAAGTTGTTTCAGAGTTATATGAGCACATAAAAATTATGTACATTTATTTTTTTTAATCTGGATCATTCAAATAAAGTTCAATGGCAAAGATGTGTGTATATTTTGAAAAGGATTTAATTTGTATACACTGTCAGTGTAAAGATTTTTTACACAATCAATCAATCAAAAATTGCCGTATAAGCTAAAATGTTTGGTCATATACAATGTAACAATATACTACGATATCTTTTTAAAGTAATAATTAAATATGGTGAATTTTTTTGTATATCCAATAATTTTGGAGTAAAAATTATTCTGTCCAATCAGAATGCGCCAACTTAATTAAATGAGTCATGTTAGTGAATCAAGTCATATGATTTTCACCATCTGATTGGGACACCTAGGATGGATAAAGTTACCTTTAGGATATCGGAGAATTCATCATTAAATATAAGTAAATTATGGAAAAAAATATAAATATATCTTTTAGAAATATTTTATAAATAATTTTAATTATCTGTTAATAAAATTGTACGATATTTGCTTTATGATGAACAATAACTAATAAAAGAACATCATAAAACTTATTACAAAAAAAAAACATCATAAAACTAGGGTGAATTAAGTGCAAAACATACTATAATATTTTATTTTATGGCCTAAAAAATTATTAGATAGAAATTAAAAGTATTAATAAAATAAGATGAATTCTATGGTACCCTAATGATAAATTTACTCTGTTTAGGTGGTCCAATCAGATTGTGAGAACCACTTGTCTCGACCCATTAATATGATTCATTTAATTAAGATTATACATTTCGATTGTGCAAGATAATTTTTACCTAAAATTATTAAAGATATCAAAAAAGACATTATAAAATAATATATTATTATATGTAATTTATTTTAGTTTCTCATTTCTCATAATATATTTGGAGATTAATATTTTAAAACACAGAGCCTAAACAATGACTCCTCAATAGTGTTATTTCCTACAAATCGATTTTGGAATTGAATTCAATATCACATACTTGAAAAATTAAACCTTTTTTGGTGGGATTAAGATACATCGGTATATTACTATATTTTTTTTTGTAGAGATGTATATCACTATATCTTTACCTTTATCTTTATTATATATAAAAGGAAAGCAATGATGGGATATTTTTATAAAATCAGTTGGATTAATAATATAATCTTCAGCCACTACGAGACATAAAATAGTAATTTTACTTTTAAAAAAGATATAATTGGTATAATTTATTTATTAAATTTGTAAAAAAAGTTGCACCCCTTCATTTGTCTTCACGCCTCATTCTGGAAGGTGCTTTCAACAGTCTGTGTGGCGCCGTTTGGAAAGCTCCACCTATTTCAATAGGAACCATTTTTAGATTCTCGATGACCTATTTGTGTTGTTGTTGTTGTTGTTGTTGGCCTCCATCTTGGGAGGAGTGGAGTCCCACCAGGAATCGGGCGAGTCGAAGTTCAAACCCGGAGTTATTACATTGGACGGCCGTGCCGACGATTGGAACAACATTAATGGGTCTCACTTCTCTCTTCTCCCAGCCCTAATTCATTTCATTACTTCATATTCTTCAGGTCAAAAGTTTCAGAGAAAACTGAAGGAGCAGGAATATACCTCAGAGTTGTCCTTCTATCGTCTACGGGTACTCCTCAAAGAAGACATTTATTTCTATTGAATATTAATAGATCACAATAACATTTAAAAGTTTACCATGGAACATAGCTCTAACTACTGTGAGGAGCTTGATGCTGGAAATGGATATCAAGATGGCACGTGAGATTCTTGGTTGGTGCCTGCATATATAAAACTACTAATATCTTTTCCTTTTTCCACATAATGCCTTTATTTTGTATAACTGACTTGAAATTCATATCAAAGGTCGTATGGTTCATATCTTATGTTTTTCTGATTTTTCACTTCATCACAGGTTGTGGACATAACATGACAGAGATAGCAAGACACAGAAAGCATTTTTAATTCTTAATCTCTGTGCATCTAGAAGACATAACCCACAAAATAGTGTTCAAGCATACATTCAGGGAATTACTCTACTTCTCTACATTTTTATTTTGATGCTTTGTTGAGATTATGCAATAGTATTACATTTTCTCATTTTGATTACTCATTCTGATTTCTAATTGCTTTTATATCTGCATTTTTTACTGTTGTTAAAATGTGAGAGTCTTCTTAAATGGTGTTTTTAGTGTTCCACGTTTTGTACAATGGTTGTTAGATAATAAAAATAGATAAAAATAGTTAATAAACAATAGATTTATGGAAGATAGCTTTGTGCATAGCAATGAATTAAAGGAATAATATAGCATGGTAATTTTGTTCAAAGGTCTCTTTAATTAAATTGAGATATGGAAATCAGGCCAACTGCATTATAGGTCAAAGGTTTCCATTCATCAAAAGTTTTCATTTCAACAATTCAGTTATGTTCCACAGCTCTTAAGGGTAGAGAGTGAGGCCTTTCCCCCTTAGTTTTTATTTGGTAGAAAAAAGTTATTGTTGCAATGAAGAATAGAGCTTCCTGTTGATTTATAGAATAAGTGGAAAGAAAGCGAGATTAAATTCTGTGATCATTGATAAACATCTTTTGGGTGGAAATGTAGTTGTAGAAATGGTGCCTCTCCCTCTTGCATATGCATGGTATCTAACACCTTTTATCTTTTGAAAAATGAGCAACAACCAATAAAAAATGCCCATCACATTAAATTCAAAATATTGAAACTAAGGCACTAAGCCCCACCTATTATCTTCTAGAACATGGAAATTAAGTAACATGCAATTGAACTACAAAATCTTCAAGTGGCATGCCTTAGGAATTACATTCTTTAATTTAGTAGATAAAAACTCAAATAGTGATGGAGATAGAATCATACATGAACCCGGGAAATTTTGATTATTTTCTTTTGATAAAAATGCTAAAAATTGAATTTGAGTTGTATTCATTTGGTTAAAGCCAACACAATTTTTTTTATATTTGTCCCAATTGCACACATTACATCTTTGTCTCTTTTGCTCTTGTCATTGTGAATTGTGGTATGCATATTACAAACTATCCTATTCTATATTTGTGTATCTACTTTTGAAAATCAATTAATAATATGAGCAGGTGGACATAATTAACTGAGTAGAATAAAAAGCAATGGGATTGTGGGAACCTTTTCTGAATTGGCTATGCAGGTAAGATTTTCTTGCTTTCAATTTGAGATTCCAATTCTTCATTTATTAAGGATTATATTTTACATTATTATTGTCCTAAAATTAGTTTTAAAACCCATGACATTCAACTTTGTAGTTTCTATGTTTATTCGCATTGATGACCTGTACATTTAAATAGGAGATAGGCAGGCCAACATAAACTTTACAGCTAGGATGGATCAAGTTTGAAGAGACACAAGTTAATTACATGTTCATATATCGGTTTGAACTTCCAATTTTTAAACAAAAGTAATTCTTTAAGATAGCTTTCATACCTGTTGAACTTAATGTGCTAACTCTTTATTTAATTTCAAACTGTTATTTATATCAGTGTGTTCATATTTAGATTCTCCATCTGAAAATAACAATTCAAATGAATTATGTTATCCTAAAGCATAGCAATCAATATGAACTGAAGTTGTGAGTCATTGGGAGTTGGGACTAATAATTCCAATTTTTCTCTGCATTTCTTCTGTTTGTTTGTTTGCTTATTTGCCCCCTCGTTCCTTTTCTTTATATCTCTGTTTTTCCTTTCTTTCAGGAGATAACAAGCTTGGTACAGGATATAGGTCAAGGTTGGGTCTTCAACGTGAAAGAATGACTCATTGTTGCAAACTTGCTAAAATTTCTCATATAATCTATTTATGCTGAGACGCCAAAAGTTGGATTAATTCTTAACCTCTGCAATGTGATTACTGTGTAGTGTTGGTCGACAAGTCCATCATGAAATAGATCACAAGAAGGCCGAGGTGCATGTGCAGGAAATATTAGATGTTTACCCAGTTGAGTAAACAATATTCGGTGTGTATAAATAGATTATATTTTGTTCTTTATCTTTCTATCTTTATAATGCTTTAAGACTAATTGCTATTGTCATACTGGGGTAAGAAAAAAAAAACGTATTGATTGGGGTAAGTTTTCAATTCATTTTTAATGCTGTATTGATATCGTTATTCCAACCCAGTTTTTCTTGAGATCAAAGGGGTACTAGCTCAAACCGAAAGCAGCCATGAAATCTTACTGCTATAAACAGAAACTTGTGGGCTAAACAAGACTTGAATGTTTCACAATTTTCACCTTCAAAGACTTAAGTTATTAGTAGTGTTCAATCTCATTACTTATTTCAAAACACTTTTGTACGAGTAATATAAATGAATAAGAGAAAAATGGTTACTGATAGTTTTCTGGTTTTAGGTTTCAAGGTATATTTTTCAAATTGAAATGTTTCAACAAACTAGGCTTAATATTAAATATAATAATTTCAACAAACTAGATTCATTTGCAATTTAAATATTAAAGTGTCATATTATTGTTATAAATTAAGTTATATCTTGAGAAATTTATCCTGCTATTTGCTTTGTCACTTTTATTTCTTCCTGTTTTTTTATTCTCTTTACCTGAAAAGGTAAGTACTTGGAATGGTTGGACTTTGCGCCCAAGATTGGGTCAGATGATTTTGAGACTGATAGGGTTTGGTGTTGAGACGAGACATGTTTAGCTTATGGTATAGCCTGTTGTGTGTGTTGTGTGTGTGTGTGTGTATTCAATGCTCATTTCAGATAGTGTGAAAAATGTTATGTATACATATTCACAGGAGAAATGGCTATATAGCTATTAAGCTTTAACAAAAATAACTGATTGTTAACAAATAGTATGACTAAGTCAACTATCTAATCAGCTAGCAATATGCTTAATATGCTATAAAGGTGAATCCCTCTTTCATAGAATGCATGGTTGACTCATTAGAATCAGAGAAATAAGGTTATTTCTCATTTTTTGTGTTAGTTTTCTTTGTATAAAGAAGTAAACTTATCTTAGAAACTACTATTCATATATGTCAAGAACATTTCAGCTTCAGTGAGAGATAGAAGAACTTGTATGTTACGAAGTGTGGAATTGGAAAAATTATTAGATATATTCAGGTGCATCTAAGGGAGCAATAAAAACCATAATGGCGTTAGGAGTGATACAATGTGTCTAAGAATATACCTAACCTCATATGAATAAACAATCATCATAAACGTATAACAATTTGATATATTTAAGAGATAACTTAATGAATATCTAAATGATTGACAATTTGCTATTTTCAATTGTTAATAATATCATATCACTCAGTTCAATATTCAATCCAGTCATCTTAATTCAAATAAAGAGGAGGTATAGTCCACCAAGAGGACATGTACACCAAACCATAACATCCCTTTAAGAGTTCACTAAAGTCATTTTTCCTTACAATTTTACTTTCATATTTAGGAGATACCGTCCAAACTCTTCAAATGCTACATAAATAATTATTCGTTTATTTTTTAATGTGTTAGTTTCTACATTTTAAAATAAAATTCAAACAAAAAAAAACAAAAAAATGATATACCTGTGCATTGCACGGGTACAAGATCTAGTATAACTAATAACATCTAAACTTTTATAGTATAAATATTTTAATTAAGAGCAAAAAAAAACTATTCTGATCATTAAATAAAGAGTAAATTATATTCTGTCACATTGAATTTTATCAAATTAACAATAAACCTCAAACATGTTGATAAATTACATGTTATCCCTATTTGTAGTGTTGACTAACCATTGACTTAACATCGTTAAGTAACTAAAAAATAAAAAAAAAAGTTATAATTAGTTATTTGATATTTATACATTAAAAAAGATTTTTAAAGATTAATCTTAGGTTTTCTTGTTTAAAAAATAAATTTGATTTTTAATTTGAAAAATAAAATGTACAATTTAAAAATTAAAAAAAAAAAAAAGGAATATAATTCATATAGGTATTTTTTTTAAGAAGAAAGAAAGAAAACAAATGAGAAAGAAGATGAAAAAAAAAAAGTTAGAACTAGAATCAAAACGACTTTATTTTGGGTCACTTAAGAGACACAATCGTTAACTCAAACGGATTATTGATGACGAAAGGACTAATGTGTCACACCCTTATAATTTTGAAGGACTAACTGTTTATTTTTTTTAGAGAATAAAAATGTCCCATAATTTTTTTTAGGGAGCAAAATGGTTGTTTAATCTTAGAGTAAAAGTTTAAATTGGTCCTTGACAGAAATCACGGGGACATTTTTATGCCTGAGAAATGAAAATACCAACTTGATCATCAAAAATGTAAAATGCAGGCCAAATTATTCCATTTTAGGATAATTTTTAAGGACACTTTAGTCCCTCTCAGAGACTATTTTGACTTACATTTCATATTCTTGAACATCAAATTAGTATTTTTTATTTTTTAGAGACTAAAATGTCAGAGTGTTTTTTTTATCGTGGACCTGTTTGGTCCTTTATAGTTAATCTTAAAATTGATATATGCGTAAAGCTTAACAGGTGAGAGGTGTCTCAAAAAGGAAATGATAGAGTTAAGTGTAAAGGGAGACGGACTAGTGAGGGGGAGAGAGAGAAACAATCAACAAAGGTGGCATCTAAGGTGAAGTCTTAGACATGTGGTTCACCATAGTGCAGGTCATTTTGCAGTTTTTTTTTATTTTTTTAAAAAAAAATTATTTTTTATATTCCAATAGTACCCTTATCACACACTACCATTCCCACCCCACCAGCAACCAGCTACCACCCCACCCTACCCCACCAGCAACCTGCCACCATCCCACTCCTCACCACCACCAGTGCTACCTCCGCCCTCTCCGCCGACCTCGGACTCCGCCTCATCGATGTCGACACCTCCCGCGCTGAGGAGATCGCCAACACCATCATGACCCTCTTCCTCGGCCTCTTCCGCTGGACTCACCTGCTCACGAGACAGACGCTCTCGGCCTCCGAAGAAATGGGGAAGAAAAAACTGGGGACGAAGCTTTGGATCTTGTTTACTGGGGGGCGATTTGTGTTGGTTCACCTCCGTCGCCGCCCTTCTCCATTTTGCTCAGGCCGTCGCTGCGCACCAACCCCAGGGTAATTCTCTGATCATCTTCTCCGATCAAGCTTCGTGTTGCAGCTTCCGTCGTCCCGAGCCTCAATCCTCTTCTCCGGTCAACTCATGGTTCTGCCTTCCACCGTTGCACCCAGCAACATCCACACACAACGACGCAAGTGGAACCCAGATCTGCATCCTCCACCCCAGGCCGCCGCTCAAAGCCTCCGCCACTCTAGGAACGTGGTCAGATCTGGTTTATTGTGGGGGCGAGGAGACGACGTGGTCGAGCAATAACTGCGAGCGTGGAAGAGGGGCTGTTGCGGTGGCAGTGGCAGTGGCTGGATCCTTCGGCCAGTGGTACTGCTGATGGTGGAGTGAGATGGATTTTGGATATGGACAAAATTGTCATTTGATGTTTTTCTGATGACATGCTGAATGGGTATCCATTTTTTATCTTAATCATTCAAATATTTTAATATTAAATCTAATGGCTAAAACCTTGTGTACCATCATGAACCATATGATAAGGTGCTTCACCCTAGAAGCCACCATCAACAAATATCTATTAACGTTTGTTGTTGCTTCTCTCCCTCTCACTCTCTATCCTTACTTATTCGCTTCTGTTTCACTAGGCTCATCCTAGAAGCCTTCTACCCGTTGTTTTTGTTGTTACTGGTAAACCTCGAACCCCCAATCCAATCATCAAACTCACTCAATGCTTCTTCATCATTCAGGCATTCCTCATTCCTTCCTCCTCGCTATTCGAATTTGCTTCTTTGTGGAATAACTAACTATCTTCCTTTTTCTAGTTCTTCTTCTTCTTCTTCTTCTTCTTCTTCTTCTTCTTTTTGATAAGCAGTTTTTCTTCTTCTTTTCAGCTGCGCTTTACTAGCTAGATTCCATTCTTCGAGTTTCACTCCCAACGTACCGAGATTCAAGATATCCTTCCTTATTCCTCTGGTCGGTCAGTATCCGCTTTCCCTTCTTTCTTCAACTTGGATTACAATAATACGCGTTTCGTTTCTCTTGTCTTCCTATTATCGCTTTTCCAATTTCGATTTTCAAAGTTTAAGCTGATTTAATAATTTACTTCCTGTGTCACTCTTTAAGCCTATCACTTTCATGGTTTATTTTGGATCATTCAGAGAAACCGTGTGTTTTTTTTTTGGATTAGAAGCTTAGCTTGTTGGTGCTTTCTCGTTTGATTTACTTTTCCATGCAATATTATATTTCTCTATGCCTGGATTCTATGTTTTGGCAACCTATCCATTAGGGACCAGGATTCCCTGCGGTCGTTATACCCTACCGTCAATGCAGTTACTACATAATTTCCTGAAAATCATCTAAGTCTACGTTTTTCTAGTTCTAGTAACCATTCAAGGTTTGTTTAAAAGGTATTAAGAGTCACTCCAGGGCCGGCCCAAGACGCGAGGGCCAAGGTCCAAGCTAGTGAAGCCCTAGTATTAGGCCTCTCAAAAAAACAATTATTTATTCTAAAAAAGGATTCGGCTTATATCTTTTTGCATTATTATCTTTGTGATATGTTTGGTATATCAACAAATATGAGTTAGCTCACTTGGTATGAGATCAACTCTTTGTTGTGTACAAAATAATTAATTTTATATGAGAAAATTGTTGGGTTAATTTGTGATTTTTTTTAAAAAGACCTCGTCACAGAGTTTACTTTAAGTCTCAATAATTGTTGGGTCGGCCCTAAATCACGGTAGGGAATCCAAATCCATCTATTATATGACTTTAACCTCTTTTGGAAACTATTCTAAAGTTTGATTTTATTTTCGATAGCGCTCAAATTTGAAGTTTCACTGAAAACTCAAAATGAATATCAAAGCCTGAAATTGGAATTGTAAGTGCAAGTACACTTGATCTCTGGAAATATTTTTTGACACCGAAGTAGATACAATCATATATATAAGATTTTCCTTTCTAGCGCTACAAAAAGAGCTTTTACACATTGCAAATATTATTTTAGTTAATTTTACATGCTAAGTATATGTTATTTTTTTCTTCTACATTTGATTTTATTTTCTTCTCAAAAGTTGTACAGAGTGATATAATACGGATTTGGATTCTCTCCTGTTTAGAAATAGGATATCATCCGGTTGGATAGAGAAAGACACAAAATTTGTGAAATGTAGTAAGTTGACAAGTCCTTGTATAAATTAAGAATATCATGTGTGTATCTCGCCAATAGGACCATATCATCCATTTCCATATAATACTTGGAATGAGTTACTTGCAAAAAGAGCTTCCAGATAATATGAATGATCATGTATGGTTCACTTGCTACTTTACATCTTTACCTGTCAATCTCGAATAACTGTTTAATTTCAAGTTAGTATTTATTCACTTTTTGAATGTCTCTATTATATTTTATTATGTCTTTTTCTGCAGAGATCCTGATTTGCATGATCACATATTTTTGTGGGATATTTACATAGTGGGCAGAGGTAGAGGAAAGGGAAAGAAGCTAACATTTACAAATAATGAGGATCCCCATAGCGGTGAGGATGAAAAAGTTTCTACGCAAAAGAGAAGAGGAAGACCACAAAAACCGCTAAAGGATGAAGAAGTTGAAAAAATAGAAGATGACAGTGACAATGTTAAGAATGGAGTTTCCAGTAAAGAGATGAAAAGTCCCAATGCAACTGAAAATGGAAGAAAAAGGAAAGGAAATTCACAGGTAAAAGAGAAATTAGAATTGGCTGAGGAGGAAAATGGTGTTGGAAACCGATCAAGCACCGATGACTTGGCAGAGTCTAACGCATTTCGGCATAATGGAAGTAGGCGTAAAAGCAAACCTCGTCGAGCTGCTGAAGCTGGCGTGCAATGCAAGTAAGACTATCGTTCGTTTGAATAGTACGGCTTATAACTTATTAGAGCTTCTTTATTAATATTAATGTTTTTATGTAAAAAAAAATAATATTTGGATAAACTTAAATAAGTAATTTATTAACTTTCAGAAACTGTTTTTTTTTTTTTTTGCTTATTTTGAGAAACCAATTTTTTTTGCTTCTTGAAAAACCTTGTGTAAAAGTTTATACAAGAAATTGTTTTCATATTTTATAAAACAATTATACCGCCATAATAATTTGAAATTATATCAAAACCAACTATTTCATCTTCTTCTCTCTAAGTTATAGATTTTAAAAGCGTTTCTCCAAATATGTATCCAAACACTAAAAACTTAGAGTAAAGGTCCAAATTGGTCCTTGACAAAAATACATAGTGACAATTAGGTCCCTGAGAAATGAAAAATACCAATTTGGTTCTCTAGAATGTAAAATGCGGGTCAAAATAATCCCTGACAGGGACTAAAATGTCCCTAAAAATCACCCTAAAAAGGACTAATTTGACCCGCATTTTACATTCTCGAGGACCAAATTGATATTTTTCATTTCTCAGGGACCAAATTGTCATCAGGTATTTTTGTCAAGGACCAATTTGGGCTTTTACTCAATAACTTAATTTAAAAGGAATTTATGCATAAAAGCTTTTTACATATAAGGATGGCAATAAGGACCCTATCCGCTGGGTACCCGCAAAAAATACCCATGATGGGTAGGGTAAATACCCGCTTTGTGGGTACGGATGCAGGCCTGGGTAATTACCCACAAACAATAGAGGGTATGGGTGCGAGTACGAGTACTCTAGTACCCACCCCGCACCCTAATATATAAATATATGTATTTATATATTTATTTATTTATATTAATACATATAATTATGACTATAATTATATATTAAATTTTAAAAATAAAATTAATGTAACCTACGGTTTCTTAACTGTTTTTCCCTTTCAAACTTAATCACCTACTGACCTAAGCACTAACAGCAGCCGCTAATGTTCTTTGTGTTATTTTTTCCCTTTTTCTTAATTAAAGTGTGAGTAATGGGTGCGGGTATGAATATTTAGGTATCCAGAGGGTACGAGTAAAGGTACTTAAATTGCTACCCACGCGGGCACGGGTTCGGGTACGAATATTTTTTTCAAACGCGGGTATGGGGACGGGTACTATAGTACCCTACCCATATCCTACCCATTGTCATCTCTATTCATATAAGTCCTTCTAATATAAGCGTTTAAATAAGTTATTTATCCAAACAAAACCATGTGAAATTGCTTTCTTCCCTTTCATCTGCCAATAGGATAGGAAGTGAGGCCCAACCATCTTTGATTTCTTTCATTTTGTTTTATCTACTTGTTTTGATTTTTTTTACATATTTTTATTTGTGATTCCGTGTCATTATTTTTTCTACTTTATTTCAAGCATGAATTTGATTTGAGAATATGTTATGCTGGTTGTAGTTTTACATGCTATATCATTTTTGAATTTAAATCTTTTTCATTTTTTATACTGTTATCATGTTTAAGTTTGATATTAGGAGTCCCGTTTTGTGGCTCCTTCATTTTTTTTTTGTTGGGTGGCAGTTAATTCATTTTGGTATATAATAAACTTATTTATTAATGTTTTGTTTCATTTTTTTTATTCGAATTAAAGGTATTTCAATTCTTGTATGCTCAATTGTTCTAAGTTGTAAGAGTGTCAAGGGAAAAAGAAAAATCAGCTTTTCTATCTATAAAATCAGTTTTTATGGAGGAAAGAAAATGAAAGGGCAACTCTATAATTGCAAGGAAAATTAGTTCTTCTTTATATAGTATATATAACTTTCTTGTATTAATTAATGAAGGAAATAAGTAATAAGGACAACTTCTGGTTAGTTCGGATGAAAAATACATAGCATTAAAAGTGGTCATGCCTTTGCTAAGCTACTTGGTGATTCTGTTCAGCTTTTTGAGACAGGTATTTAATTTTTTTAAAAGTGCAATATAAGATAGCGGAATTGTTGAACTTTTCATCTGTTGATATACAAATGTGGGGTTATTATGTTTTGATCGATCATGCTTGTTTTTATGTGTATGTCTGTCAGTTCTATGAGGTTTGGATTTTTTCTACCTACATAATGCATATTTTGATTATATGGTATATATGTTTATTTGTAACTTTTCCAGTTTATTTCTACTTTCTACTCTGTGATGATGTGCCTCAATGATAGAAGCTGAGTTAGTTATTTCGTTTTTAGTTGTAACTACTTCTGGCCAAAGTTAGTTACAACAGAATTGTTTAGCTTGTATCTTAGCTTGCTGATGTACACTCTATATATAGCAATAGGTTAGCCTTTGCTGTATAGACGATAGACTATAGACGAGTTGTATAGACGAGTTGTGAGGTTTTTCATGTACATTCTTCAAGGTGACTCTTAGCAATTAGAGTATAAGAGAGATCAAGGGGTGTGAAAGAAGATACAGAGAGTTTGAACACAACAAGGCTTGCGGTACTGGTTTGAAGGCAGTGATAGTAACAAGGGTGTAATGATGTTCAAATGAAAAGGCCTTGATCTTGTAACTTCGATTATCATAGTGGATTCATCTTGCTCTCTTGCCCGTGGATGTAGGCCTTCACATTGAAGGCTGAACCACGTTAATCTTGGTGTTGATTCTTCCTCTAATACTTCTTATAGCTTTTGTATAATTCTGATTTCTTGCATAGATTCTGGTTGTGGTTGTTTATTGATTGCAGGTAATATTCTTAACAATTGGCGCCATCTGTGGGAAAGGCAAACGGCAATCATGGGAACTACCAAATTCGACATTGAAAAGTTTAATGGAGCAAATGATTTTGGTCTTTGGAGGATAAAGATGCGCGCAGTACTGGTTCAACAAGGCTTGGTGAATGCTTTGAAAGGTGAATCTGCTCTCCCTGCCACGATGCCTGATCAAGAAAAGCAAGATCTCATCGAGAAGGCAAAGAGCACAATCATCTTGTGTCTTGGAGACAAAGCTCTAAGGGAAGTTGCAAGGGAACCTACTGTTGCGGCTCTATGGCTCAAACTTGAATCCCTCTATATGACTAAATCGGTTACCAATAGACTCTTCTTGAAACAGCAATTGTTCTCTTTCAAAATGAATGGAGAAAAATCTGTTATGGATCAGATTGCTGATTTCAACAAGATTCTAGATGATTCAGAAAATTTAGAGGTGAAATTAGAGGATGAAGACAAGGCTTTAATCCTTTTAAGTGCCTTGCCTAGCTCTTATGAACACTTCAAGGATGCCATACTGTTTGGAAGAGAGCAGCAATCCATCTCTCTTGAGGAAGTGCAAACTTCTATCCGCACCAAAGAAAGTCATAAAAAACAAGGAATCAAGATTGACAATAATGCTGAGAGCTTGAGTATTATCAGAGGCAGAACTGAAAAAAGGGGATCGCATGGAGACAAGCACAGATCCAAATCGAAGAAGAAAACTCAAGGGAAGTTTAAATGCTTCCTCTGCCATAAGCAAGGACATTTCAAGAAAGATTGTCCAGAAAAAGGGGGCAAGAATTCAAAGCAATTTCAAGATTCTGGTAATGCTGCATTAGTTGATGCTTGTTATGAATCAGCTGAGGCTCTGGTTGTTTCAATCTCAGAGATTGAAAAAGATTGGGTGATGGACTCGGGATGTACTTTCCACATGTGTCCTAGGAAGGATTATTTTGAATCTATAGACCTAAGCGAAGGTGGAGCTGTCTTTCTAGGCAACAATAAACCTTGTAAAGTTCAAGGCAAAGGATCTATCAGATTCAAAATGTTCAATGGCAAGGAAACCTTGCTGGAAGATGTAAGGTATGTACCCGAATTAAAAAGAAATTTAATTTCCATTGGTATGTTTGATAGCCTAGGATATTTCACATACATAGAGCATGGTATCATGAAAATAACTACTAATGATACTGTCATTGCTAAAGGTATAAAGAGGAATGGGTTGTATATTTTAGATGGTTCCATAATAATAGCACAAGCTGCTGTTGCGAGTTCCAGCATTCATGCATCATCTAGATTGTGGCATATGAGGTTAGGTCATGTAAGTGAAAGGGGTTTAATTGAGTTATCAAAACAGAATTTGCTAAATGGTGACAAAATTGATAAGCTTGATTTTTGTGATCATTGTATTCTAGGAAAATCTAAGAGAATCAGTTTTGGGGTGGGAATGCATACTACCTCTAGACCTTTTGAATATGCTCATTCTGATTTGTTTGGTCCTTCAAGGACCATGACTCATGCTGGTGGCTCATATTCCCTAACTATCATTGATGACTATTCTAGGAAAGTATGGATTTTTGTAATTAAGAATAAAAGTGATACCTTTCTGAAATTTAAGGAATGGCACACACAAATTGGAACACAAAAGGAATCGAAATTGAAATTCTTGAGAACTGACAATGGCCTGGAATATCTTTCAGAGCAATTCAATAAGTTTTGCAGGGATTTAGGTATTCAAAGGCATAAAACGGTTGCAGGCACTCCTCAACAGAATGGAATTGCTGAAAGGATGAATAGAACAATCTTAGAAAGGGTAAGATGCATGCTATTGAGTGCTGGCCTTCCTAAGTCTTTTTGGGGTGAGGCTGCTGCTACAGCAGTGTACTTGATTAATAGGTGTCCTTCTTCAGCAATTGGATTTAAAACACCAATGGAACTATGGTATGGAAAGCCGGCCGACTACTCAAATCTAAAGGTTTTTGGTTCCTTGGCGTTTGCTCACACTAAGCAAGACAAATTGGGACCAAGGGCTATTCAATGTGCATTCATAGGATACCCTGCAGGGGTAAAAGGTTACAAGTTGTGGAGGATTGATTCTGGTGAGCCTAAGTGTATTATCTCAAGAGATGTTGTATTTGATGAAAGCAGAATGGCTATGATTGATAAGAATCAGCAGCAAGCCAGTGCTTCAGGTAGCAACACTGAGAGTGTTCAAGTTGAGGTGGAGTTTACTGAGCAGCAAGACAGCAATCCTCAAGACACCACAGAGGCAGAAGCTGGATCAGAAATGGCTACAGCAGAACCAGAATTAGCCAATTACAATTTGGCTAGAGACAGAGAAAGGAGAACAATTAGAGCTCCTACTAGATATGGTCAAGTTGATCTAATCTATTATGCTCTAAGTGTTGCCGAGGATCTTCAAGCTGATGAGCCAAGCAACTACAATGAGGCTATCAGAAGTGAAGACAGTGAAGCATGGATGACAGCAATGAATGAAGAGATGTTATCACTTGAAAAGAATCAGACATGGATCCTAATAGATAATCCTAAAGGCAAAAGGGTTATTGGATCTAAATGGATATATAAAAAGAAGGAAAGTATTCTAGGTGGAGAGAAACCAAGATTTAAAGCTAGACTTGTTGCAAAGGGGTTCTCTCAACTAGAAGGAATAGACTTCAACGAAATTTTTGCCCCTGTGGTGAAGCATTGCTCGATCCGAATCTTGCTATCCATTGTCACTCACTATGATTTGGAATTAGAACAACTTGATGTCAAAACCGCATTTCTCCATGGTGATCTTGAAGAAACTATTTATATGCAGCAACCTGAGGGTTTTGCCAAAGGTCATAATAAGGTTTGTCTTCTAAAAAAATCTTTGTATGGTCTAAAGCAAAGTCCTAGGCAATGGTATAGAAAGTTTGATGACTTCATGATAAGTCTTGGTTTTCAAAGATGCAATTTTGACAGTTGTGTGTATATTCTAAAAGAAAATGGTGCAGTCCTCACTTATCTCCTACTTTATGTGGATGACATTCTTCTAGCAAGTTCAGATAAGTATCAGATTAACAAGCTTAAATCTGATTTAAGAAATGAGTTTGAGATGAAAGAACTTGGAGAGGCCAAGAGAATTCTTGGTATGGATATCAGAAGAAACAGAAATCAAGGAGAATTATTTCTGTCTCAGCTTGGCTACTTAAAGAAAGTTGTCTCTAAGTTCAGAATGCATGAATCAAGACCGGTCACTACTCCTTTGGGGCAGAATTTTAAGTCGTCTACTCAAAATGCTCCAAAGACGGATGAAGAAAGGAAAAGAATGAGCTCTATCCCATATGCTAGTGGAGTTGGCAGCCTAATGTATGGGATGATTTGCAGCAGGCCAGATTTGGCATATGCTGTAAATATAGTGAGCAGGTTCATGGCTGATCCAGGGCCATTACATTGGTCTGCTCTCAAATGGATTTTGAGATACTTAAATGGATCTTTATCAGCTGGCTTGAAATTCAAAAGGAATCAGGATAACAGTGAACCAATCAAAGGTTATGTAGACTCGGATTTTGCTGGGAACATTGATACTAGAAAATCCCTTTCTGGTTATGTTTTCACTTTGTTTGGTACAGCTGTGAGTTGGAGAGCAATTTTGCAATCCGTAGTGGCTCTTTCAACAACTCAAGCTGAATTCATAGCACTTACTGAAGGTGTTAAAGAAGCCATATGGATGAAGGGGTTGATTGATGAACTTGGGATAAATCAGGACTGCGTGACAGTGTTTTGTGATAGCTAAAGTGCTATCCATCTATCCAAGCATCAAGTGTATCATGATAAATCAAAACACATTGATGTCAAGCTTCATTTCATAAGGGATGTAATTGATTCAAAGCAGATTTCAGTTGAGAAGATTGCAACAGAGGATAACCCTGCTGATGCTTTTACGAAGTCTCTTTCACAAACTAAGTTCAAGCATTGCTTGGATTTAGTTGGTTTCTGTGAAGAGTAATTTCTTGGCAAGGGAGCATAGTCCATGGAAGAAGTAATCTAATATTGAGTCAAGGTGGAGAATTGTGATGATGTGCCTCCATGATAGAAGCTGAGTTAGTTATTTCGTTTTTAGTTGTAACTGCTTCTGGCCAAAGTTAGTTACAACAGAATTGTTTAGCTTGTATCTTAGCTTGCTGATGTACACTCTATATATAGCAATAGGTTAGCCTTTGCTGTATAGACGATAGACTATAGACGAGTTGTATAGACGATAGACTATAGACGAGTTGTATAGACGAGTTGTGAGGTTTTTCATGTACATTCTTCAAGGTGACTCTTAGCAATTAGAGTATAAGAGAGATCAAGGGGTGTGAAAGAAGATACAGAGAGTTTGAACACAACAAGGCTTGCGGTACTGGTTTGAAGGCAGTGATAGTAACAAGGGTGTAATGATGTTCAAATGAAAAGGCCTTGATCTTGTAACTTCGATTATCATAGTGGATTCATCTTGCTCTCTTGCCCGTGGATGTAGGCCTTCACATTGAAGGCTGAACCACGTTAATCTTGGTGTTGATTCTTCCTCTAATACTTCTTATAGCTTTTGTATAATTCTGATTTCTTGCATAGATTCTGGTTGTGGTTGTTTATTGATTGCAGGTAATATTCTTAACATACTCTTTAATTTCTTTCACTTTGAGTGCAAGGTCATGACCTGTTATTTTATCTGAAAAAATCTTCATTTTTTATATTTAATGTGTTCGGATTAGTTTATTTGGCATTTAGAATTTAATCAAAATTGGAGTGTTTTAGTTGAAAAGTTTCCCCCCCTTTTTGTTTTATAAGTTACTCAAACATGAGCTATCGAATGTGCCTGTGACTTGAGCCCTCCCCTTTATTGGTAAATAAAAAGCAATTTACAGTGTAAGTTTTGTGATATTCTCATACCATTTTTCTTTACAAATTTCTTTTACATTTACTTTATAAATATTGATCAAATCACTTTTGTTTTAAAAACAATAATGGATAGATAATAAATGATTAAAATTTTAAAAAAATAATATGATAAAAAAAGTGACGAGACAAACATTTTCCTAACTTTTGCATGTGAAAATGGACATAGCTTGTGGCATTCATGTATTCCCATTTCCTACCGGTCAATATCTGTTTGAAAGAGATTATTTTCAACATTCCAAGACAATTATTTTGGAAGCTATTTGATAGAAACTTTCTCCCAATATGATTTTCAAATGTGATTTTGTCTTTATAAAATCTAAAACAAATAAACTCTCAGACTATTGGACGGATCAAATGGAGAACCAAAAATAAAAAAATGTTATTGGTGCTTTCCTTCAGCTAGCACATTATGAGGTAGCCCCAAATGTTGTTGGTATACAGACAAGTTTGGGTCGGGCTAGTCCCAAAAAACCAAATACAAGGAGACATTTGTTTTGAGGCATATGAGATTATATTCCTAGAAATGACATTTTTGAGAACATTATGACTGGGAATTTGTTCGTGGGTAAATTATAAAACATGCTTAGTTAGTATTTAATATTTTTGTAAAAAAAATTAAAAAAAAATTATTCAAAAAAGAAATAAAAAAGTGGGCATAGAAGTTTATAGTTGAGTTACAAAATATCCACGCCATGGCAAAACACATACCCATCCTAGGGATGGCAATTTTATCCGTATCCATGAATACCCGTGGATAAAATCCGCAACGGACATGGGGCAGGTAGTTAAACGGGTGGCCGCGGGTAAAATAAACGGGTAATTTCAATACCCGTTTATAAACGGGGCGGGGCGGAGGCGGATATCACATTACCCGTGCCCTCGGATACCCGCATCCGTTACTTAAATTACTGTAATACCCTTTATTATATATATCTACTAATTGCTAAACTTAATTTCCCATCCTCTCTTGCTAAAGCTAATACTAATGATAAAATATGTACCTACTAATATTAATTATATTAAGTTGAGCATTTATTAAGTTAGGAGAAAACATAATCCAATGATGTTTCAAGTGGATTCTAACTTTTGTAATTTTTATTTTTGGAGAAAACAAATGTATTTGATTACTCATATTAGTAACTTTTGTAATTGGATAATGTTTTCGTAGTTTCATAACATTTATTTGTTTGAACATTGTTATTTTAATTGAAATTATGCATATTTTAACAATTTTTTAAGCAAAAAGAGCATTTTTTTTTCCTAAAAAAAATAATCCGTGGATATCCGCAAACCCGCGAATATCCGCGAAACCCGCTGGATACCCTCCCGCAGGATACCCGCACGGGTAACGGGCGGGGACGGACACGGATTTCATCCTGCGGGTGCGGGAGCGGGGGGAGTGCTACCCGTGCCCGCCCCACCCCGTTGCTATCCCTAACCCATCCCTCATGGGAATAAAAATAAAGTTAACTAAGAATGTAATCTTCCCAAGAATCAAGAATGTGGGGAATATTTTCTCAAAACAACTTACTAATCATGGAAACAGACATACTCTAGCATTTAAGCGGTATTTGTTTCATGGCGACGTTTATCGTGAGCAACATAAGAAAGTCGCTCACGATGTGCGATAGGTTGTAGCCATTAGATCTTGTGAAAAAAATTTGGATGGCGGATATGAATCTAAGGCAACCGATTTACCTAGGTTTCAAGACGGACCAGCACCAAGTCTCCATCGTCACGCAATCTCTTTCTCTTTCTCTCTCTCTCTCTCTCTCTCTCACCTCCCTCAAACCCGATGTGACTGGATGAGGTGCGTCTGGGCCCGGTTCTTGAACAAGCGGTTGCAAGTGATTCTGTAGAATGATGATCGAACCCTAGAATGTGAGGTGAATTTGGGAATTGGGATTGGATTATGGTTTGTGTGTGTAAAAAATGGGGAACGACAGTTGCTTTCATTATGGAAGGGTTGAATCCGAGGGAGGAGGCTCAAGGGGCGACACACGGCGGTCTTTGTGGTGTGCTCTGGATGATGGCGCTTCAAGGGTGAATCGATTCTAAAAACGTGATTAAGGAGAGTGCGATGGTGGAGCGTCTAATAACCAAATCTGCTATACTGTGGTGGAGCACGTTGATTCATTTTGCGATAGGCAAAGGCAGAAGCCATGGAAGTTGCAATAAGAAGGGAGGCCAAGCGATGGAGGTGGGGGTGAGGGAGGGGTGTTGAGAGAGCGAGGAGTGAATCATGGATAAGCTTGAGGCTCACTTTGCCAAGCTTCTCGGCGACGAGGATGGTGGGCTTGGCATCGAGAGGCATAGACGAGAAATAGGAGGGGGACAAAGGAAGAGGGAGAAGGCGGAGGGGAGAGGGAAAGGAAGTAGAGGAGAGAGAAAGGTAAAGGAGCGGGCGAAAGTTACCTACTACAGCTAGTAAAAGTGAGGTCTCTCACGGTGAGAGACATGTTTGGACGCTCACCCTAGACGAAGCCTTGTTTCATGCATGTTAAGTTGTTAAGTGGGAATGAAATATTTTCTTTTTTATTCTAAGCTATTAAAATATGTTCCTAGCCCCTAGGAATCCATATATTATTTCCATAAAAGAGACATTTCCATATTTTTAACATATATTTATTCCCCACATTTTAGTATATATTTATTCACGTGAATAAATTGGGAAGGTTGCATTTCCATAACATGGAAATAAAGACCATTACACAAAACTATCAACATACTCATGTACTAACAACTCCCCTACTTCTCATCCCATGACATGGGTACGTGTAGTTTTAATGTTTTAATTAATTTACTCATTTTGTATTTTTTTTTTTTTGTACATTTTAATAACCATAAAAAACATTACTACAAGAACTATTGATTTTTTCATATGTTTGATGATTTTTATTCTTAATTTATATTAAAAAAAATTGATCTTAAAATTAATATCGTACTAATCTCGTGAATTAAATGGTCATAACTATAATATATTAGTTATAAAATATCATTTAAAATATATTTAAAAAAACCTATTTTATAATATAGGCATGATAATTATCATTTGCATCAAACAATTATTATTTTAATAATCTTTTATATAATAAGGGTATTTTAACAATTATAACATATATTCCCAAAAATGTAGATCATCAACCAAACAAACTTTTAAGTTATTTAAAGGAATTTTTGGAAAAAAAAAACTTCCAAAAATTTTAAGTGTTAATCAAACATATTTTACAAAATATCAAGTAAGGGGATTCATACTTAATTTGATAAAGTATATAAAGATATCAACTCATTGAGTGATTTAAGGGTTGATGTACAATTATTTATTCACTTTAAAGATAAACTTATTTTATAAAAGGCTTTTTGTACCAAATAAATGTGTGTAATACCACTTACATCTTGTAAACGTAAAAGTCATCCTACTTATATTTCCTACCTCTACCCTACTACATCATATGCATAAATGAATTTGTCCATTTTTATTTTTCACCTAGCGCAAGAAACGTACACATGCCATATGTTAATGCAAATGTTCCGTTCCAAAATCATGCTTCCTCGACATTTAATCCATTTTTTATAAATAAGAATACTATTTTTTTACTTAAAAATATCGCAGTACGATGAACAATCTTTTTTTTTTTTTTTTTGACAAAAGTACGATGAGCAATCTAAGCTACACAAAATGGTGAAAATGTCTGCTCATGGTTAATTATCATCCAATGGCAACACATTTGTTGTCTTTATTTTCTGAAAAGGGGTTAAATATGTTTTTAGTCTGCGTAAAATGAACGAATTTTGGTTTTGGTCCTTGTAAAATTTTTTTTTTGGTTTTTGTCTATCTCAAATCTAAAATCATTATTTTTGGTCTTTCGTATCATATGACATCGATTAGCTATTTATGTGTCTAATAGAAGGTCATATAGTCATTCCAAGTGACACCCAATAACTTATGTGATCTTATGTTAACATATGATTCCCCACAAATCTTCCTTGAACCCTAAAATGAATTATATTTATCTACCCTAAAATGAATACTAGGGACTAAAAACGGTGATATTAAATTTTGGAAGGATGAAAATCAAAGAAAAATAATTTACAGGGATTGAAACCAAAATTTTCTCACTTTATATGGATCAATATTTGTAATTTCATATTTTAGAGGGATGAAAACAAAAAAAAAAATTATAGGGATCAAAACCAAAATCCGTTCATTTTTTAGGAACTAAAAATATGTTTTAACCCTTCTGAAAATCATCTATCTCCGTTCTTGTCTTGATGTTTCCATCCCATTCTCCATTTTTTTTCAACTAATTAGTATCCCATTCTCAAATCTCATAACATCATGAGTGATCTTTAATTCCCACAACTTTGGTTCTTGTCTGAATCGTTAGGTCTTGCTCTCATTGTGTTTGAAACTCAAAGCTCACTTATTCTATTGAATCACAAGGTTCATTTTTCCTTCTTCTTAGACTTGTAGTGATGGTTTCCAAAAAAAAAAACTAGTGATTTTTGGAGAAATAATTTGGATTTTTATGGTCAGAGTATTTGTTTACTCCTCCCAATGAGATCATGATTCAGAATAACAACATTAGTAAGGAGCAACCAATTCAAAACACACACGTACGTACATGTATATGCTACAATTTAGATAAACTACAATAAATTATAAGCTTAAACTTGTATGCCGTGATCATGATATAAGAAAAATCAATATTAATCCCATAACCACGTGGTTCACGCGTACATGGCCATGGTCTTTTGTGTGAGTTGAATAAATCAAATTAATTACTATTGTGGTTATGGTCATGGTCTTCTGTACGTATGGGTTGAATAAAATAAAAGAGAATGCTAACGAGTGTCCGTAACGCATTGTTTAAGGAATTAAAAAATGAAATTTTGTATGGAAAAATAATATATTTAATAGATTGAAAAGTATTTTACTTAGTTTTCCAATATAAACTTTCATTTTGCTGATTCCTTAAATAATTTCTTTATGACACTTGTTAGCAAGACCTTAAAATAAACTACCCTTCTTTTAAAATTTCCTAAGCTCTACCTACCAATGAAAAAGAAAGGAAGGATAAAAATTAGATAATAAGAATATTAATGATAATGTGGTAGGTATCTTTCAACTCTCATTGGCCTGGAAGTGAAATTTTAGTTATTCAACAATTTTGGTTGACTTGTCTAATTTTGAAAATAAAGAGTAGGAAAGGAATCTTGAAACTTGCAGTGTAACTCTTATCTTGCCAGCAACAAATCCAAACCAAACCAGTTAATTGGATAAGCTTCAGTTTCTGCAGTTTTTAGTTGAAGTATCCTTTTCGTATTTATTTTTGGATTTAATTTAATGATTTTTAGTACAAATTATATTATATTTCTTTAATAAATCCAACCTCTGTCAATTTAAAATAATTGTCCTTAATAATGTATGTTACCTATGAGTATGACCAGACAAATTCTTATTTCTTTGTAAAAAAATTATAGTAATTTCGTAAATTAAATTAAGAACTTCAACGAAGGGGTCAATTTATTTATATATGGCCTATAAAAAACTGCCGGCATATTTGTTTATATGTTGAAGGGAATAAAGATGGGAAGTAAACATTCGAGGGAGGGAAGAAAAAGTCAAGGCGAGGGAGCAAATTTTAATACTTTGCAGTACTTTTGAAAAGCATGCATTTGATATACTGTGTCAATATGCATGTCACCAACTACATCCACTAATAATATTATAATCTTTTTAGCTAGCTACTTATTCCCTATATAAGAAGGCACGCATTCGCACCTAAACGTAAAGCATCAATTAAGCAAGCACAAACATCACTCACATTCACACAGAAAAGAAAGAAAGAAAGAAAGATCAAGTAGAATCATTAATTAGCTATAGATATGGCATGCAATGGCTTTTTCCTTTTATACCTCATTGCTCTTGTTCTTGCAATGAGCACATCGAAAGTTAGTTGCACAGAAGAAGCTGTTGGAATTGAGCCAATTATTGACGTTGCTTCCCTGAATCGGAACAGTTTCCCTCCAGGCTTCATCTTTGGGGCCGGATCCTCTTCCTACCAGGTACGTACCTACGCTACACTAGCTAGTACTCTAGCTTCAGATATATTGTAATTACATGTCTAATTTCGACTAGGTGCTAATTACTTCATTATATACATGATTTTGATTTTGTTGAATATGTATATATATGTGTAGTTCGAAGGTGCTGCGGCAGAAGACGGTAGAGGACCAAGTATATGGGATACGTTCACCCATAAATATCCAGGTATATATGAAGTACCTCTATATTTCAATCCTTTTAACACCGGCAAACGCAAGCATAGAAAGACATAGTTAATTAGGGAATGCTTTAAGTATTATATTTTATTAGAAAAAGATTTATTTAAAGTAAGTTTGTCTTTAAAGTAAATAAGTAAAAGTGTATCTATCTTATATTATTTTAATTGATTTCAATCTTTATATATTTTATCAAATTAATGGGAAAGAGATACTTACTTATTCATATATATTAGAGAAATTTTAGAGGAGTGTTATCATATTTTATATAGTTTAATCAATATAAACGAATAAAAAAGGTAGCTTCACCCATATTGGCACACAAAGCCAATAAAATAGGAGAAATACTTGTATATTAGGGAAGTTAACCTTCCTTTTTTTTTGGGTCCTGTACTTAAAGTGATGTTAATAGGTCAAGTTGCAGTAGACTTTGAGTAGTGTCATCAAAATAAAAAAAATAGCTTGATGCTTATCCATCAACGTCGAGCAGCCATATAATGTTAATGCAAGTGGCTATTTTGCCAAACAAATAATGAGTACATTACAACACTTCTGGTGTCTTAGCATATGTCTTACACTACGCGTGAATGTCAATTTTTTTCTGAAAAAAAATACTATATCATATCTTCATCATATGAATAATTTTTACTTATTCTTGAATTGACATGCAGACAAGATACAGGATAGAAGCAACGGAGATGAAGCCATTGACGCATATCACCACTACAAGGTACAGTTGCTTCAAAGTATAGTATACGTATTTGTACCTTCTAAACTAAGCGATGTATTTTGTTTTCAAAAAATGTGAGATTTATCGAAAAGAATAAGTAACTGAATAATAAGTCACAGCTTTTCTAAATTTTAAATTAAAGTAACAAATACTACTTAAACTTTTATTAATAATTGTTACTTGTATTTCACTTTATGAACTGTAAAATTATAAAAGCAAAAAGCAAAATGATTAGTTAATGAATCAAACCCTACGGAATATGACCGGCAAACAAATTTTGAATTGTAACTGAAAGTAAAACAAATGAAAAATCAATAAACTTCTTTCAGTAGTTTCTTTTGTATTCCATTTTGATTTTGATTTTTAGTGAAAAATAATAATATATCATTGTTCCTATATATTGTAGGAAGATGTTGCGATCATGAAGGATATGAACTTGGATTCATACAGATTCTCCATATCTTGGTCTAGAATACTGCCAAGTAAGTCAAATGTTGATCAACTGCTATTTTGGAATAAATTATTATACATTTTTGGTTGTTAATTCACTTTAATATCCATTTAAAATTAATATTTATAAACCTTATATCCACAGATGGAAAGCTAAGTGGAGGTATAAATCAAGAAGGAATCAACTATTACAACAACCTCATCAAGGAACTAATGGCTAATGGTTAGAAACCAAATTAACTCTATTCAACTTTTTATTATACTTTGCCATTTACCATGTTCTCTTGTTGTTGATAATCATAATTAATCAAATATCAACAATTGCAGGCATACAACCACTTGTGACTCTTTTTCATTGGGATCTTCCCCAAACCTTAGAAGATGAGTATGGCGGCTTCCTAAGCCCTCTCATAGTGTGAGTTTCCGTTCCAAATCATAGCTTATTGCCTACCTAGCAAATACAATACTTAGATATGATTGCAATGTGTTGAACTTTGCAAATTAATCATTTCAGAAAAGATTTTCGAGATTATGCGGAACTTTGCTTCAAGGAATTCGGTGATAGAGTGAAGTATTGGATTACTTTGAATGAGCCATGGAGTTACAGCAATAATGGCTATGCAAATGGGAAGATGGCACCAGGTCGTTGTTCTGCTTGGTTGAATCTAAATTGCACCGGCGGTGATTCTGCCACAGAACCCTATTTGGTAACACACCACCAACTTCTTGCTCATGCAGCAGCAGTCCGTGTGTACAAGACTAAGTATCAGGTGTGTTATTTTGTTGGCAAGTGGCAACCTTGAAGCTTTTTTTTTTTTTTTTATGTTAGACTTTACCAAACTAATTATTTTTGAGTTTGTGTGACCACACCATGGGGCGGAAATAAGAAAAAGAAAATTATAAACAAGTGTTGTTTTTTAATTTCTTTAAAAATATTGACTAGTTATAATAATAAACCAAAATATTTGAATTTGTGTGGGTGCAGGCATCTCAAAAGGGTCAGATAGGCATAACCTTGGTAGCTAATTGGTATTTGCCGCTCTCAGATACCAAATCCGATCAAAAGGCCGCAGAAAGAGCGATTGACTTCATGTATGGATGGTAAGAGCTCCCCTCTCTTGCTATCTCATAGAATTTTAATTTGTCTTCAAAATGAATAATGGGTATATATATGAAGACCAAATGCTTAGACATTTGGATATATATATATATATATTAAGATTTCGATAAGGGTCGTTGATATGTTAATAAAAAAGATAATTCAAAATTGATTGGTTACAGGTTTATGGATCCGCTAACATCAGGAGATTATCCAAAAAGTATGCGATCCCTTGTGAGAACACGTTTGCCAAAGTTCACACCAAAGCAAAGCAGGCTACTCAGTGGCTCTTTTGATTTTATT
This sequence comes from Ammopiptanthus mongolicus, assembly GCA_039655645.1. Taxonomy (NCBI): domain Eukaryota; kingdom Viridiplantae; phylum Streptophyta; class Magnoliopsida; order Fabales; family Fabaceae; genus Ammopiptanthus; species Ammopiptanthus mongolicus. Next base: position 6,951,593 of record CM077346.1, read on the forward strand.
GGCCTAAACTATTACTCTTCCACCTTTGCCTCTGATGCACCACATCTAAGCAATGCCAGACCCAACTACGTAACAGATTCTTTGGTCAATCCTGCATGTAAGGATACTTATACGCGACATACCTATCTATCAATTCTCTAAATTGCATATATGTTAGATTTGATGACAATGGCTTGTTTTTCTTTTTATATTTATGAATGGTTGCAGTTGAGCGTGATGGGAGACCCATTGGTATAAAGGTACGTGTGTGACCACCTAAACTTGTAATAGATTTAAGATGAGTTTAATCCATTTGATAAATTATAAAACAAAACTCTTTTTTATAATTATGCAGATTGCTTCAGATTGGTTGTATGTTTATCCAAGAGGTATTCGAGACCTTTTGTTATATACCAAGGAAAAGTACAATAACCCTTTGATCTACATTACCGAAAATGGTAAGCAACATCTATCTATAATATCATATTTAGTTTCTTCTATATCATCCATCGTCATATATAATTTTTTACCCATAACTTGTTGGAAAAAAATTAAAATGTTTGACAATTTGCAATAATATACTTATACATCGCTTCATTTATAGGTATAAATGAGTATAATGATCCAACACTATCATTGGAGGAATCACTTTTGGATACTTTTAGAATTGACTATCATTATCGTCATCTCTTTTATCTTCGCTCTGCAATTATGTAAGTAATCTTTTACATATTTTAAAAATTTATGTTTTATTTATCATACAATTATAACACTTTTTTAATTTATTTCCTTTTAACTTACATATGATAGGAATGGTGTGAATGTAAAGGGGTATTATGTATGGTCTTTGTTCGACAATTTTGAATGGTCATCAGGCTATACAGTACGATTCGGAATGACCTTCGTAGATTACAAAAATGGCTTGAAAAGATACCAAAAACTCTCTGCACTGTGGTTCAAGAATTTTCTGAAGAAAGAATCTAGACTTTATAATTCTAGTAAATAGTGTTACGAGATTCATTAACTAGCTAATTGTATTTGTAATTAAATATTGTTTCTATTTTTTATTATTTTGTTCTAAGGAGGTCCTATTGGTCATGGAGGGGTGGGAAATGGATATGTATATATATTTATATTGATCCTATTTGATTGTTATTATGGTTACAATGAGAACAAGAAAATTCTCAGCCAAAAAAATAAAAAAAATAAGAGAACGAAAGAAATTTTAGTTATTGTAATAAATATGTTATTTATGATTGATTATATTCATTAATTTAGTTTGTCTTGTATTTTATTTCTTGGGGGAGGGGGGGGGGTTGTTCCGGCAAAAGTTGATAGAAAAAAATGCTCACTTTGCCTTTGTTCTCATCTTGTGGGTGGATAGTAAAAATTAACAAAACGAGAAACTATAAGTACTATATCAATAGATCACTTAGTAAAGAATCAAAGATATATATATACACATATATCTCATTAGGAATTAAAAGGACCTAATCTCGTGAAATTAGATTCATATAGATTCTTCATAGGTCTATAATACTGCCAAGTAAATCAAATGTTGTTCAAAACTATTTCGGACTAAATTTCACCTACTTGGATGTTTCCCTTTAATAACCATTCAAAATTAATATTTCATATCAACATATGATCAATACGATGACTTCTTAAGCACTCTCATAGTTGTGACTTGTGAGTTTCCATTCTTAAGATTTGCTTGTCTGCTCAACAAATAAAAATATACAACATTTAGATATGACTGTATGGTGTTGAACTTCGCATATTAATCATTTTAGAAAAGATTATCGGGATTAAGCGGGACATTACTTTATGGAATTCGATGATAGAGTAAAGTATTAGGTTACTTTGAATGAATCATGGATTTAGAGTAATAATCGCTATGCAAATGAGAAGATGACACCAGGTCCGGAAGGTATATTTGGGTAAATAATTTAATTAAGTGCATATTTAGTAAGTTTTTTTTTCAAATAAGTTAAAAAAAACTTATTTTCACACGTTTCTTTGACAAGCTTATGAAAATAAACCAAAACAAGTTTATAGGAAGATCATAAACTAACTATTTGCATAAGTTTGTTTTCGTAAGTTATTCTCATAAGTTCTTCCAAACACAACATAAGTATCAAGTTTGTTGCTTTGTTGACAAGTGAAAACAACATTGTAGTTTTGAAGTTTGTTATGTTACACTTTACCATATTAATTGTACAGAGGAACTAACATGTCTAGCGTTTATAAGTTTGAGGGACGAAGTGATTAGTTAATTTTTTTTTTTCAAGGGATCAAAAGTGTCCCCTTATTTTTTTGGGATCAAATTGGGCCATTAATCTTTATTTTAACTTTGGGTCTGCTATTTGAGGTTGGTGTGTCTGGGCTCAGAGGGGATTTGGGCATAAAGTTTTGTACAAGGGAATTTATGTAGAGGGTCTCATTGTTAAAAGTTTTTTATAGCCCAGAAGAGATGTATTCCCAAATTAAAAGAAAAAAATTAAGCTAAAAAAACTGAAAAGGAAAATACAAAAAGGAGGTGAGAACAGCAGGTCAGTTGGAGAATAGATTTGATCTTTGTTAAACTTGCAGTGGTATATTTGTTATACTCGCGGTAGTTTTTTAGCATAACGAAAAATTATAGAAATATAAATTTTTATTTATTGTTTGCTTCTTGAGGTATATATATATATATATATAATCACTTTATTTTGCTTTAGGTTCGTGTTCATGTGATTGTTGGTATAACTTTTTTTTTTTCAAAATTTTTTCAATTTAAAAATGTGATTGTTTGTTTATTTTAATGGTGTTTCTTTATGCCTATGAAAATGGCAATGTTATTTTCGAAAAAAAATTTTAAAAAAAAGAAAAGAAAAAGAAATAATTTTTTTATTACAAATCCTTTTATTTTTGGTTTTTTAAAATAATATCTTTTAAAAAAAAATCCTTTTGTATTTTTTAAATTGTCTTTATTTAGTAAAGCTTTATTGTTCATTTAAAAATAATAAATTATTTTCAATTTATGCAACATTTACGACATTGATTGTATGAATTTTTGTGATTGTAAAGGTTTATTCTGTGCAAGAGTGAAATTATTTTAAAATAAAATATATAATTTTTTATAAATTAAATTTCCTCTTTTGATAAAGCTCTTTATTATTTAAAATAAAAAAATATTAAATTCACGCAACAATCTACAACATTTTTTCCATCATCAAGTATCTTATACCTATGCTATCTTGAAACTTGTACATGAATGAATTTGTTTTAAAATGAAACCTCTTTTTTAAAAAATATTTTCAAAATTTTAAAACAATCAACCCACAATATTTTTTTTAAAAACTAAGTAACTTTGAATTCTGGATAGCACTCGGGATATGTAGGAGCAAAATCTAAATTCCTTTCCACAATCAACTTTCCATATTATATTTGCTTATTTCTAAGTTTTAAATGAGTAAAATAAATATTTTTAAAGGTTATAAAAAACTTTCCACAATTAACTCAGGGTAGCTGTATTAAGACGGGTTTCGTCGGGTTTAGTTTCCATCTACGGCTAAGTCGTCTGTAATTGTTATTATTCTATTTAAATAAACTTGAAATGTTGTTATCTAACCGAAATGTGGCCTGGTCTCTTTCTCTATGTCCAATCGTCGAGCTGGGAAAAGCACGGGTAGTGTAGGTGTGTAATATAATGTGGATGTATCTTTATATCGATAAGTTGAGATCCTTAGTTATGTAGTTATTTGAATCAATGTTATGATAGAATATTGGGCCTCCGTCGGCCCTCGGAGTAACCATTAACTTAACTATTACTCGTACTGATGGAGTTGAAGATGGTACTTCCTTATTTTCTTTATAAAAATTAATAAATTTAATCATTTTTTTAAAAGATGCGCATAATCAAATAAAATAAAATAAAATAAGTGGAAGGAAGTAATAATTAAAACGAAATCCTAGAAGATAGAGTAAGCCTCAATTAATCCGGGGAGTACAACTACCATTGACTTAACTATCAGTATATTTACCCATGGAGTTCTAGATGATATATCCATAAATAGGATTAGGTTTTTTTAAATTGAGTAAAAATGTAAAGTGAGAAAATAAGGATGTATTTATTGATTTTTTAAAGTGGATTGAGATCTCAATACTCTTTAACTAATCAATGATAAATATATCATTACTTTTTTATTTTACATGTTTTGCTGGCCCACTTTAAACGAGTTTTTTCTTATAATTAATATTTCGGGACTCTGACTAATAACAAGTTTTCTTGTAGTGCACACAAATACCATTTATAGTCCATGTGCGTGTTAGTTGGTAAAACTCAAAATGGAGTATTATTTTCCTATGCTTTCATATTAAAAAATTTTGGGTCTTGCTAACGAGTGTCTTAAGGATATTCTTTAAGGAACCTAAAAAAATATATTTTTATGGGAAAACTAAAGCACTCTTTAGTCCCTTATTGATTCCATGCAATAGTTTTAGGGTCATGCTAATGAGTGTCCTAAGGGTACTCTTTAAGGAAACCAAAAAAATTAACTTTACATTAAAAAATTAAGTATATCATCTCTTCAAATATTAAATACATCAATTTTCAATAAAAAATTTCTTTTCTTACTTCCTTAATAAGTGTCATAAGGACACTCGTTAGCATCTCTATAATTTTATCATTCTATTATTTGAATAACTAGAGAATTGACACCAAGACAATATTTTTTGCTGATATATTTATCTAACATATTTGGATAATATTCATCTAAAATGAACTTCAGTGTAAAATGAAAAAATAAAGATGTATTTATATTCGATTAGTTAAAATATATCGAGATTTCAGTCTACTAAAATGATTAATACACCACTACTTTCTTAACATCCAAATTCATTTTAAAGGAGTATTTTCTAATGTATTTAGGGAAATAATAACCACTATCCTTAGGATATTGATTAAGGAGTTAAAGAAACAAGGTTTTATGAGAAAGTGAAGTAATTAACGTTGGGAGAAGTTAAGCTTTTAGTTTACCAATAAAACATTGCCTTTTTTTTTACCAATAAAACATTTGTTTTTATTTATTTATTAATCAGTGCTTTTAGGACATCGGTTAATAAAACTCATCTATTTATTATACTTTATTTAAAATACAAAATATCTCAAAAAAGTTTTATACTTATTTCCATATATGATATAGTTAAAAAAAACTTTTTCCCGGGTTATCGAAAAAAAAAGTCGTCCAAATTGGAAGGGGGTAACACTTAAATGTCGTCCAGGTCTCTCGACGATTCCTTTTTTTTCCCCGATTTCTGACTCTTGCGTATGGAGAAAACCTGGTTGGGAAGGTGCAACCCTTGAATACCGTCCAAGTCCCCTGATAAAGATTAATCACTGTTTACGATGGTGGATATATCGTATCAATAACAACAACAACAAAAAAAGAAACTTTTTTCCATAATTTATCGGTACAACCCGTGAGTGCCGCGATGTCAACTTGTTATATTGTTTTTTATCAATGAAATAAATAAATAAAATGTTAAAGTAATAATTTAGTCCTTATATGTGACACAGATTCTTCATTTAGTCCCTCTAAGTAAAAAAATTTGAAAATGAATCCCTACATGTGTAAATGTTAGAAAATATGGTCCCTTTATGTTCAAACGTTAGCAAATTCGTCCCTGCCATCAGAAAATTGGTCCTTATATGTGATACAAATTTTTGATTTGGTTCCTAAACCTGAAATAAAAAATTAAACCGGTCCTTATATGTACAATCGATAATAATTTTGTCTCTACCATCTATCAAGGAGCTCGGACCGAACTAAAGATTCTTTTCGTTGTGAATATTTTATACATATTATATCAATCTATTTCTTCTATTGAGAGTAAAAATTGTATCATTTGGTCCGTAAATGATTTTATATTCTGAAATTATCCAAATTCTCTCTCAATAGAAGAAATAGATTGATATAATATATAAAAAATAATTAATACGAAAATAATTATTAGTTGGGTCCGAACTTTTTGACAGACATAGAAACAAAATTATTATTGATTATATATATAGAGACCAATTTAATATTTTTTTATGTTTAGGGACTAATTTGCTGACAGCAATGACGAATTTGTTAACGTTTGCACATGTAGGGACTCATTTCCAAATTATTTATATATAAGGACTAAATGAAAAATCTGTGTCACGTACAGGGATCAAATTCATTTAAAATTCAAAGTGGGTAATAAAATTGAATTCATTTAAAATTCAAAGTGGGTAATAAAATTGAATGCAACACTTAGCTCATCAATCAATAGTCACATGTGGTTATCCTCACGAACAAAAGTTTACTCCACTAATGTTATTCAATGCATATATTATGTTGTGCCAGCTCCAAAGATCATCGTATTGACCTCGAGCAAGTGAGAGAGATGTGGCTAATAATTAATTAAGGAGTAAAGATCTAAATTGGTCATTGATAAAAAAATACGATGATATTTTGATTTCTGAAAAATAAAAATATCAATTTAATCCTTAAAAATGTAAAATGTGATCAAATTGATCATTTTTAGGATAATTTGTAGGGACATTTAAGTCCCTGTCAGAGACTATTTTGATTGATATTTTACATTCTTGAGGATCAAATTGATATTTTTCATTTCTTAGGGACCTAAATATCACCTTGATTTTTTGTCGATGACCAATTTGGGTCTTTAGTCTTAATTAAGCAGTGGGATTGGTGAAAATATTCTTTTTTGGTCGAAACAAAGTATCCTCTGCACATAACAACGAAGATTAATCCCGTGAGGAAACTGAGGTTCATTTAAGCGGTTGTCCTCTCCCAATAGATGTTTTTTCATACACACTGATTAGAGATCGAACCCTTGACCATATGCTTAAGGTGTTCAAGTACCTATCACTTGTGTCACATCATATTGATGTTGGAGTAAATAATTTAATTTAGTGTTTATTTAATATATTTTTAAAAATAGATTAAAAGATTTTATATTTATAATTTTTTCTAATAAATTCATTAAAATAAGATAAATAAAATTTATAGGAAGATCATAAATTATTTTAATAAACTATTATTATAAATCCAAATAAATATCCATATTCAATTGATTTTTTTTAATAAAAAAGATATTCAATTATTCAAATTGATAAAATACATCAAAACCAACATAAATCCAACATCATTAAAAATGGAAAAGTATGAATCTGCGAATAAATTTACAGCACCTAGGTTAATAACATAAAACTGCAAAATGCCTACAAATCCGAATCTGTAACATTGACTCTCGAGTCTTGATTGAATCTGTAATGGATTAAAGTTGATCTGTCAAACTGAACCAAATGAATACCGCAACAAGATGGGAAACCAAATAACGTCTCATCAAGACGATGAACAAAACAACGCCTAATTCAGATGACGAAATCATAGAAAAATACTAAAGAAAAATTAGATCTATATAAAAAAATCACTTATTTAAATAAAATAAGAAAAAAATGATGTAGAAGAATAATTTCAGATTAAAAAAATAATCTAAAACAATCCGTTTGGAATAATGAGAAAGAAGAAAGAAAGGAATGGAGGAAGATTGAGAGAGGGAGGGCTGCTTTTCCTTTTGCTGCAATTGCTAACCACAAGTTATTCAATTGATAGATACGTATTTTTACTTTTTTATAATAAAAAAGGGGGTTGCTGTGTGCGAACGAGCTCACATGAAGGCATTTGTATGCTCATGCGTCATGGCTACGTTGCTAACTAGTTTGATATTATGCGTGTATTGTAAGAAAAAATAACTAGCTCCAGCTATTGCAAGTTATTTAGTAGCATTCGGTGGCCGCCGGAGAAGAAACAATCGGATTGGGATTTTTTATTTTAAAATAAATATTATGATTATATTTTATTAATTTATAAATTTTGAATATAAGTTTTTTCTTGTTAATGAATTTAATTATATTAATGTTAGTGTAAAAAAAATTACATATTTAATCAATCATTTATTAATATATTATTAGATTTATTAGGTCGGCCTAAGGCCTACGCTGCAACAACTATGGCTTTAGGCTTCAGAAAAGATTTAATTTTTTTTTATAACTATGATATAGGTATGAAGTATCCGTCATCGTTAGCAGTGCTTAATATTCGTCGGGGAACCTGTTGGACACACAAGGTGGGTTCTCTCCTCCCAATCAAATTTTCTTTATACACAAGAGTCAGGATTCGAATCCCTAACCATTTGCTTAAGGTGTCTGAGTCCCTTATCACTCGGACTAATCACATGTTTGTAATTTAGTTAATATTACTATTTGTATTAAATAAAATTTAAATAAAATATAATAATTTAAATAAAATATTATTATTAGTTTTAAAAAGGTTTCGTTTCAGAGTTTGCTTTAGGTCTCAATAAATATTGGACCAATCCTAAATTATTTATTAATAATGTTTGACTTTTACAGTAATTACTTTAAAAGTTAGGACATAACTTAGATGCAGTTATACAAGTGCTTGTGTTATTGTTTTTCAATAAAAAGAAGACATGTGTAACAACTCATAAATGAATATATAACATATATACAAGTGCTTCAAAAAGAACATATGTACAAGTATTACATATATCATATTATCATTGAAAAATAATACCATAAGCACCTATAGAACTAGTGTATGGGTTTGGGTATGTACCCCCTTATATCCTTTTAATAAAATCTTTTACTTATAAAAAAACACATAGAGCACGGCATTCAAGTTTTATCCTAAAAGTTATATTTATTCTGATAATCGATTATAATTAGAATCTATTTTTGTTTGGATATGTTTATTGAAAAACGATTTTAAGATGATATATTTCGTTTGAGTGGTACAAAAGTAATCAATTTTATATAGTAAATTACGAAAAATGATAGGAAGTTATTTATATAATTTAATAATATTTATTTGGACTTTAGTTTTGTAAGGGTAAGAATATGTTTGGTTCTGCATCTGCATCATGAAAAGCAGGATTAGAATGTCACTTTTGTAAATTTTTTTACAAATAATGTGAAAGCTTCACCAGAAAAGCTTCTATATATTCACGTCCGCGTATAAAGAAAAGCCATATCAAACACACGCTAAATAGAGAAGAGAGTTTTGAGAATAAAAAATAATCAAATCATAACAATCTTAAGTTAAAACAAATTATAATATGTTTGTTTTAAATTAATGTGAACGCCAGATGGCGTTTAGACTTCCGTTGGCAAAAAGATCCAAAATGGAGCTTTGAGAAAAAGTGAAAAATGATGTCTCTGAGCAAGAGAAAAAACACGTTGGAGTTTGAAATAATCTAAACCTAACGTATGCTTAGATGATATAAACCAATTTTTTTTTCCTACAAATTTTTTTTTTATAAATTTAAGTTAATTATCAAACATGATAAATTATATATGCAATAGTTTTTAAACAAAAAAAAAAAATAGTTGAAATAAGGGAAGTCAATCATAATAATAAATACAAGAAAATAACAAAAATTGTATTTGGATTCGTTGGAAACAGACGAAAACACTTTTCGTCCCAAATGGCACTGCTCCTACTGCTTCTAGAGATTTTGCACCTCCATTTTCCAGAGTTTTTCGGTCTTCGTTAATTAACGTTGCTGTTATTACTTTTTTGTTTTTAGAAATAGGTTTTTCTATATAGGGTAACCTTGTACAGGTCACAGCTTACGAAACCCAAAAATATTAATTATTTATTAAAAAATTAAATATTTTATTTATGAAAGTATAAAATACACAAATTTCATATATGAATTGAGTCTTTTTGAAATCCTTAACAGATGCAAATCCTCTAGAAATAAGCTCAAATGGACATGGGCTTGTACAACATTGGAATGAACAAGTTTTGAACCAATTGTTCTTATGCACTGTATGTTATTTTATTCTTTTCACTTTTTTAAAATATTTCAACTCCCAACTTTTATTTATTTTTTATTTTAATCCGACTTAATAATATTAAAATAAAAAACTCAGAAAATTGGGTGTTCATAATAAATTAAGCTTTGTACTCGGTAAAAAAATTCACGATGAAATAATTATTGGAGTAAGTTACTCCGAGTTAACATTTAATGAAGTAAAATCTAACAATATAAGTATCGGTCTTGTTCATAAGTGTTTTAAGATCTTGTATTGATTAAGAAATCAATAAAATGAAATGTTTTATTAGAAAATTAAGTATTGTATTTTTTAATATATTAAATATATATTTTTTAATACATAATTTTTTTTCATGATTCTTTAATCAATATCCTAAGTATTCAGGTTATCATCTCTTATAAATATTTAACCCTTGACTATTCCGCTAAGAGCGACCAGTCATGTGGCAGACGCCACAAGTGGCCTTTTTATGTAGTGCCCGATTGTCATTAATACTATCCATTTAGAGTCAGATTAACAAAAACCACGTGGATTACGCTATAAAATTATCATTATCTCCTAGTAGAACTAAACAATTGAAATTGTTTTAAAAAAACAAAAAACAAAACAATTGAAAAAAAAATCTTTTATGAATAGTTAAAGAGTTTAGCTGTTATACATTATTAGTGTAAATTTTTTTTATATTATCAATCAATTAAAAATCATGATATGAATGATTTTTAAGATAATTAGGATAATAATTAATCATTTTTATCAATATAATAATTTTTGATTGATTGACAATATAAATTTTTATACACTATTAATATATGCAAATTAAATTCATATTTAAATTAGACGTGACTCTTTTTGCAACTTTAGGGGGGAAAGGAAAGACTTGTAAACATACAACGAAGAAAAAAAGCCCGACGAAAAGTAAGAGCATATTTAAAAAGGCGACATATTAACCACTTTAGGTTCCGGTTAAAAATTAAAAATGGAAGATTTTACGAGGAAATGATATAATTTTTTTTTACTGGGAAGGAAGTGAATTGAAACGGAATATTTTTAGTTTTTCAATAAAATTTTATCTTTTTTTAATTCTTAAACCAGTAACTCTTTAAAAAGTTAGATTTTGAATATTTTAGATTTGAGATCCTTACATGTATGCATTATTATATTTTGACCTCTACTCATTGATACAAGATAAAATGAGTAAATCCTCAATTTGATCTCTAAATTTGTAAGGTCGTATCAACTTGATCCCTAACATTTTCAAAATTTCAAAAACATTCTTAAAATTATCAAACGCTAATCAATTCAGCCCCTCTGTCAGGGATTAAATTGATACAAATCTTATAATTTTAGGGACCAAATTGGCAAAAAATTGACACGAAGATCAAATTGATACGACCTTACAATTTCAGGAATCAAATTAGAGATTTGCTCGAAATAAAATATTCAAATAATATTAAAAAAATTAATATCCAAACTATACATCTTTTTCAATTATTTCCTAAAACACACATGTTTCTTTGTCGAGTGGGAAGCCGACTTCCCTTTTATTATTTTTTTATGTTCAGAAATCAGCATCCCAATTGTCGATTTTCCTTGTTAGTTTTTTTTCTTGTTACTTGTTGGGAAGTCGATATTCTATTTGCCAACTTCCCTTGTTACTTTTTTTATGAAAATATTTTGAATTATTAATTAATTGATAACTAAAAAACATATAACAGAAGTTGGTTTGTTTCCCGTGTTTTTGAAAGAAAAAAAAAATGCGCAGTTTGGACTTTGGAAAACAATGATGAAAAGTGTGTATTTTGATGAACAATTTTGGACCATTTAATAATAATTTATGCCCTAGCCACACGCTTATGTTGTGGTAGGTTGCTTTCCTAGCTAGCTAGTATATATAAAAAGGCACGCACTCGGAAAATACAGTACGTGAAGCAATTGCACATATAGATGGCATTGAATGGATATTTCCTTCTGGGCTTGCTTGCTCTTATTCTTCTTAGCTCATTCCAAGTTACTTCGACAGATGCAGCAGTTGCAGTTCCACCCATTCTTGACGTTGCTTCGCTGAACCGGAGCAGCTTCCCCCCAGGCTTCATCTTTGGGGCCGGATCCTCGGCGTTCCAGGTATTTATATATATATATATATATATATATATATATATATATAGCTCTTCTTACGTACATTAATTAGTCGCACACGTACTGGATTGATTTGAAACATCATTTTTTTCGTGTAATCAAGAGAAATTCTTCCCTAAAATCTTATTCTATAGTATTCAAACTTTCAAAATCTACCACCAACGCCATTATATTTGTTATCATGCATCCTCCCTTACTTTTAAGGGTCTGTTTGGAAGGGAAAAGAGGGAAGGGTTTGAGGTGAAAATAATGGGAAAAAGGGATTGGAAAGAAAGGATAATTCTTCACCTTGCATGGGAGTTATTTTTCAACAAAAGAACCAAAATCTCCAAAAACGGAAGAATTAAAAAAATGAACTAAAGGAAGAGTTTTGGAAGGTTTGGATGACTTTTTAAAGTTTTTTATATCCTTTTTTTCTCTTAAAAAACTCTCAAATATTTTCCTCTTCCCTCCCTTCCTCTCTCAACTCCCAAACAAACCCTAAATTACATTTCTAATATCATATGATATGTTATATACATTGAATAGCATAAAGTAAGAAATTTATAGACCGTAAAACAAGTCATTACTAAGTGGAGGCTACCCTTTCCAGAGCATTTTATAATAAAAATATATTTTAAATACCAACAAGTTTGTATGATTTGATATTTTATTATGATAGTTTATTATTTGTATGGATGCAACTTAGCAATTCTCTTAACTCTAGTAAATCTTACCGTGGTCGTACGGGATAAAAATCTGTTGTTTCCAAAATTAATGTCTCGATGTCCCGCACTAATTAAAGGATGAGGATATACATAGGTGTTATTGAATTATAATTTTATTTTATAAAATGACAAATTATTATTGGTAGAGGACAAAAAATATGACAGGAAAGTGGGACAGAAGATCTTCATCCGGTCTTACAACAATATAATCATTTTATTTCCATTTTTGTTATTGCTATTGAAAAGCAATAAATACACTATTAGAATTATTTTTTCAATCTTTATATAGTATTTGAAAGTTATAGATATATAAATAGAGACGTAGGTTTTACAAACGAGAAGCAAAAATTAATTGTATTGACTTTATAAATTAGAAGCCAAAAAGTATATTTGCTGGCCTTACAAATTAAAGCAAGAGAGATTGTACCAACATTTATAGGTTTTGAAACTTCTTTACTATCCTATATATCATTGTTTTAGGAAGAGAAGTCACATCAGCGCGCAAACGATAAACTATCATAAAACAATATTAAAATCATACAAACATGTTGATATTTAAAATAATTTTTTTAATTCTAGAAAAAAAAATGAACTTCCTATACATGTTTTGCACTTAGTTGGTTAAATTTTTGTAGAAAATAAAAGAATAATAGATTAATGGATTTTGTTGAGGAATTCAATCAAATAGCCAACATGATAGAGAGAATAATTAGTTAAAACAATAAATTATATATTTTACATTGTTAGTTTTAATTTGTTAACCACACTATCTAGTTGGTTGACATTTAACATAATTAAATGATATGTTCCATTAGAATGAATCTATTAACTTAGTCAATAATCAACAAGTTGATGGGGGTGAAGTGTATTTTTGAAGTAAATTTGGGTTGGATTGCTGTTTAGCAAAACTTTGAAGATGGTGACCCTAAATTTTTTTATCACTTGAGTTAATGTAAGAATTTTGATACACCTTTAATGTAGGAATTAATTATTGTCCAATATATGTAGATTCTTACTTTAACATGATTTTGTTTTGTTTGTGTAATTTATACATACAGTTCGAAGGTGCAGCAAGCGAAGGCGGTAAAGGACCAAGTATATGGGATACCTTCACACATAAACAACCAAGTATATATCTTTCTCTGTGTAACATACAGGCAAACCAATGCGAAGGAGTTGATTTAGCTTATCATTTTGAGTTAAATTAATAAACTAAAAAAAGGAAGTTATTTGTTCTTTGTTATTGATTTTATTAAATTAACTAAGCTCATAATTGTGGGGAAAAACTAATTAAGTTCATAAGCTAAGGTATATTTTATTTTTATTTTTATACGTTACAAGTATAAAAGTTACTTATACAACTATCTAATGTATAATCACATTATTAAACAAATGTGTTATGTTTTGAGTAATAGAAGGGTAATGGCTGGTAACATGCTTTTACTGGTTTGGGATCATTTGATAGCTTTGGGTTAATTTATGATGATGTCAATTGTTATGGATAGATGAATGGTGCTTTTATAAATCTTATGCGTAGGTGCGTGTTTGTTGATTTATCTCTGAGAATAATAAGTTTATTCTTGGAAAATTGGTTGTTGGTGAACATGTTTGATTTTGATTCACATTCATCTTCCTTTCATTCCTCTCTTTACTGTTAGCCAATTGACAAATTTGTATCCTGAATCATTTGGGTATTCTTTCTGATCTATCCACCTCATTCCCTTTTTAATGTTATTTTGCGCTAATTGTAAATAATGATGATAAAAAATAATAGACGAAATGTTTGAAATATAATACACTAATGTTTATATTTTAATAATATATCAGCAATAATTTATAAAATAAAAAATAATACTATAATTTTTTATATTAACAATATAAACAATCTTATAATAGATCAAAATTATATTCATTATATATAGACGCGCGTAACAAAAATTTTCAATTATATTCTACAGGCTATTGACATGAAAACACGAGCTTAGTTGTATATTTTAGTCAACTTTAATATTATATTATGTATATGTATATGCATAATTTGTATATATCAATCTGTGAATTGACATGCAGATAAGATAAGGGACGGAAGCAATGGAGATGTTGCCGTAGACCAATATCATCGCTATAAGGTATGGCTGATCCACTATTAGGGGTAGGAATAGACTAGATTGCTCGTCGTCGTTGGGGATCTATAATCTATCCTATTTAAGGTCTATTCAAATCTAGCCTATTTAACACAAAGATCAGGTTAAGGCTTTTTAAAAAGCCTATATAACTAAAAAGGTCATGCCAAAACTTTAAAAAAAGTCTATTTAGCCCATTAGGCCGGTCTATTTAACACACACATATATAATATATAAAATTTAATATATAATACTATAATATATTATATATTATTTATAATATTGATAACATTTGAAAGTAAAGGCTTATTGCCTTATTTAAATATAAAGATCTGTTTGCATATTTATTTGTGAATGCTTAACGACCTACTTATCAGTATAGACCCGTCAACCTCTTTATCATTAGAGACTTACAAGTCTATTCACAAGTGAAGGCCTATGACCTATTTATATATGGAGACATATTTAAAAGTTTTGTTGAAAAGTAGGCTTTTAAATAGGCTTCTAGGTCAGGCCAGGCTTTGAAGTAGGTCAGGCCAGACTTTAAATTTTGGCCTATATCGGGCTAATAGGTCAGGCTCAGGCCTTGAGATTGAAACGCAGATCAGGCTCAGACTTGTTAGGGCCTAGCTCGGCCTAATATATTTTCATCCCTATCTACTATATATGTACTTTAACTTTAAAAGGGAAGATATATTTTGAATAATAAAGTGTTAAATTGACAACTATTGTTAAATTAAATTTTAAATTCAGAATATAACTACTTTGATAGGAAAATATGAATATGAATTTGTAATAGGTGAATTCTCTGGTATCTCAAGGGTAATTTTATCCTACCTAGGTGGCCCAATTAGATGATGAAAATCATTTGACTTGACTCACTAACATGACACACTCAATTGAGGTGGCACATTCTGATTGAGCTGGATAACTTTTACCTCAAAATTATTGGGGGTATCGGAGAAGGTATATTTGTAATTTGTAATTTGTAAGTTACACTAGTATATTTTTAAAAAAACTTTGTTGTACAAATTATTTGCTCTTTTAAAACACAGTTTTAAAGTAGTCTAATCAAATTAAGAAATCCCACCAACATGCGGTTGGTCCGAGTGATAAGAGATTTGGACACCTTAAGCAAGTGGTCAGGGGTTCGAATCCTGATTCTTGTGTATGAAAAAAACCTGGTTGGAAGGGGAGAACTCACCTTGTGTACCCAACAGGTTCCCTGACAGGGGGTTAGTCACTGCTAACGATGATGGATACTTCGTATCTATGTCATGGTTTTAAAAAAATAATATAAGAAATCCCTAATTGGCCCCACGAAATTCATCTATCAACAAAATTTGAACATAATAAAAGCAAAATAATTTTTTAATAGACTTCTAATTATTTTTTAATAGACTTCTAATTTCCTGTACAATATAAACATACTGTCGTGCATATGTGCTATATAGGAAGATGTTGGGATCATGAAAGACATGAATTTGGATTCATACAGATTCTCCATCTCTTGGCCTAGAATACTTCCAAGTAAGTTAAATGTTGATCAACTACTATTCTCAACTTAACTCTACCTAGTTGAATGTTTTACGTTAAGCATTAATTTTTTTTATTTTTATTAACCGTATATCAACAGAAGGAAAGATAAGCAGAGGTATAAATCAAGAAGGCATCAAATATTACCACAACCTCATCAACGAACTATTGGCTAATGGTCCTAATCTAAACTCTATATACTTTGCATTTTAATTATTTTTTAATAGTAAAAATTAATTAAACATTGATTAGCATCAAAACAATTGCAGGTATTCAGCCATTTGTAGTCCTTTTTCATTGGGATCTTCCCCAGGCCTTGGAAGATGACTACGGTGGTTTCTTAAGCCCTCACATAGTGTGAGTTTTTATTACTATAAAGCTTAGCATCTTAGGAATTAAATGAGTTGTTATGATTAGAATTAATTTGTTGAGCTCTCATATATATTAATTTTGCAGAGATGATTTTCAAGACTATGCGAATCTTTGCTTCCAAGAATTTGGAGAAAAGGTTAAGCATTGGACTACTTTGAACGAGCCATTGATTTTTAGCACGGGTGGCTATGCACAAGGGACAACGGCACCGGGACGATGTTCTGATTGGATGAAGCGAAACTGCACTGGTGGTGATTCTGGCACAGAACCTTACATAGTTACACACAATCTAATTCTTGCCCATGCAGCTGCTGTTCATGTGTACAAGACCAAGTATCAGGTTTATTACTTTCTTTATGTGACCAACCTGAAGCTCAAAAATTTATTAGACTAACATATTAATTGCTTTTGGGGAAGCATATATACTGCGTACGTGGGGCCAAGTAGAGCCTCGGGGTAAAAGAAATAATAAAATTATTGATAATATTGTATTTATTTTTGTCTAATTTTTTTAAACAATTAAATATTTCAATTAAAAAGCTAATCATTTTTTATTAAGTATGTTAACATTGAGTCAAAAAAAAAAGTATGTTAACATGACTTTTTTAAAACTATGAGATAAAAAATAATAGACTATGTATTTTTTACAATAAAATAAGCATTCCTCTATTTATACTATTACATGAAGGACAGAAAGAGGTTATTCGTTATGATATTTAATTTTTTGTTTTTTAATTAATTATGAATTAGTTACTTAAATAGATAAATACAAGGGATTATAAATATCTTTTCACTCATCTAAAAGTTCAAAAGTAAATATTAAGATGTTCCAACACTTATCAATTTCTCATTATATATAATTTTTATTCATTTAAACATCATGTTAATATGCTAATAATAATATTAATATTTTTAAGAGTTTAATTTTGATATATTGTGATCAGTGTAAAGTAATTTACACTATCAATCAATCACAAATCATCATATGTATGATTTTTAAGGTAATTATGATAAGAGTCAAATATTTTTAATGGAATAAATCCCCACTTTGATCCTTGAAATTGTAAGATCATATCAACTTGATCCCTGACATTTTTGAAATTCCAAAAGCATCCCTAAAGTTGTTAAACGTTAATCAATCTAATCCCTCCGTTAGAGACCAAATTGATACGACCTTACAATTATAAGGACCAAATTGGAGATTTACTCAAATAAGGACGGAATTGATGTAGCCTTACAATTATGACGTGATAATTTATTATTGATCGACAATATAAAATATTTTTAAATTGACAACACATAGAAATTAAATCTTACTTTTTATTATAGTTATTACTCTTTGAATAATTATTTTAAAGATAATGAATACATGTGTGCAGGCATTTCATAAGGGTTTGATAGGCATAACCTTGGTAAGTAATTGGTTCATACCGCTCTCAGATAATGACAGACAAGATCAAAAGGCTGCCAGACGATCGCTCGACTTCCAATATGGATGGTAATAAGCGTTTTCCTCTCTCAAACAATGGGCTAGCCAGAGTCACTAACATTAACAAAATCAATAGTTAATTAATTACTATTATGTAATGTTATAAGAACACGTGGGTACTGTTGACAGTGAAAGGAGAAGATAGACAATTGATAGGTAGAGATGTGTATAGAGAAAGAGAGAGAATATTAGAAAAACATCCTCAGGTCAATTATTTTTAATTTGTTTGATTGATTGTAGGTATATGGAACCTCTAACAACAGGAGACTATCCAACAAACATGCGAGCCTTGGTGCGACGTCGATTGCCACGGTTCACTCCAAAGGAAGCCAGCCTAGTCAAGGGTTCCTTTGATTTTATTGGTCTAAACTATTACTCTTCTAGTTATGCCTTTCCTGCACCTCCACCAAGCAATGGCAAACCCAATTACCAAACAGATTATCTGGCCAATACTTCATGTAAGTACACATATCTACCTACTAGATCACTCAAATACTATGTTACATGTATTGAATTTGATATTGGCATGTCTTTATTTTTGTGATTGCAGTTGCTCGCAATGGGAGACCAATAGGGCTAAGGGTATGTGTGTGGCCATCTAATATATAGTTGCTCTGCAAGTTGAATCTATTTGATAAAATATAAAAAAAAATCTCTATAAATGTACACAGGCTGCTTCGGAATGGTTATACTTCTATCCTAAGGGACTTCGAGATGTTTTGCTATACACGAAGAGCAAGTACAACAACCCATTGATTTACATCACTGAAAATGGTAAATACACAAATACATCATATTTGTTTTGCTTAAAAGTTATTGCAATCTAAATCTAGACAAAAGATAATGAAAATTTACATTAAACAATTATATTATATAAATGCATGCTCATACTTAATTTTTTTAATACAAACCTTAAAAGAATATGTATGATATTTTATATTATATAACTTGCTTAATTTATAGGTATGAATGAGTTTAATGATCCAACGTTATCACTTGAAGAAGCCCTTTTAGATACTTACAGAATTGACTATCATTATCGTCATCTCTTTTATCTTCGATCTGCAATTAAGTAAGTGATTTTCTATATCCAAGGAGCTTATGAGTTTATTTTTTAATATGCAATTTATCACTTTTTTGTTTATTGTTTATTGTCTTGTAATAAATATGTACAGGGAGCATGGAGTGAATGTAAGAGGATATTTCGCATGGTCATTTTTGGACTGTCATGAATGGTATGCAGGCTTCACTGTGCGATTTGGCCTGAACTTTGTGGATTACAAAAATGGATTGGCAAGGCATCCAAAGGTTTCTGCCCAATGGTATAAGAACTTTCTCAAAAGATATTGGTTTTAAACCTATCGTTTGAAGCTGATGCACCTCCAACTGCAACACCTGAAAACGGTTAAGCTGAATTGCATGTAGTTCATTACACGTACAAGTTTGTAGGCTGTTAGTTCTGTTTGATTCCATAAATAAGTGTCGTGTACCGGCAACTATAGATATAACCGATCCATCATGTATCATATTGATTTTGAGATTTGAATGAATACTCAGTTTCAGTTTAACAATCAGAATTTATATATGATGATTCTAAAATATATAAACAATGATATGCAATTCTAATTTAAATTGGATTTAACAAGCGAACGGAGGGGAAACTCTCTTTAAGAAGCAAGAATTGAAATTTCTAAATTTAAGCAATTTATAAAAGATATAGACATGATCAGTTCAAAGCCAACAAGACAGCAATGAGTAGACTTGACAGGATCTTGATTTCAGAGGAATGGTTACACGACTGGCAAAGTTCGGTATAATCGATTCTCAATCGGGACGTTTCAGATCATTGTCCTGTTGTCCTAAGATATGATTCTTCAGATTGGGGACCTAAGCCATTTAATTTCAATAATTGTTGGCTGCTCCATGATGGTTTTCACAAGTGAGAATCATTACAAGTGAATGGCTGGAAGACTTTCGTGCTAAAGGAGAAGTTAAAGTTGCTGAAGAATTTTTTAAGAGGCTGGGGGGAATTAGATAAATTAAATTCGATGAACCGAAACCAACGAAATCATCTTACACTCCTACCTTTTACAATAAAGCAGTTGCTATCGGGTTATTCGAAACATTCTGCATTTTCATTAGATTAAAACATAACAACCGTTAAAAGCACTCTGCATTCTGCAACAGGAAATAGCATAAAATGAGCTGCATTTATCTGCCCCCAAGATAAGCATAAAAAATTAAAAACTGTTGGTACAAACTTTAGCTGATAAATATTGAACAAGGCAATTCAAAGGGAATGACTGATCCTTATGCTAGATTGCATCCTTTTCAACACTCATGTTTCTCTACTGACCATCCAATAACAAGTTCATCTCAAGTCAACTGACTTGGCCAGCTTAATGAATACACTTGGAGGTAGCAAATTAATACGCTAAAAAAATAAGTAGATGGAAATCTTAGCAATAATAATAAGTAGACGGAAATCATCTAACCTATGCAATAATTAATGAATACTAGTTGCCACTTCCAATATCTATCAACAAGGCATTGACATTAATGCTATTGAATTTATCAGTTAAACAATCACAATTGAAGAGGTTTTATGAAGGAAAACATGCGAGGAATCACCTCCAGTACATTGCATGTGTAGAAAACCTCCCACAGAAAGTCAATTTGCAGAGTTTGATATGTTCAGAAGCTAGGACACTTTGTTGTGTGTTAAAAAGAATTCTGTTTTAGGCCACCTTCAGAAGCCACGCCCCTGCTTTCTGGTTTTTGAAATACTAAAATATATCTAAATATTTTCGCTAAACTACAGTGAATACCATCATTATTCGTCCTTATTATTTTATACTATTTGCATGTCCATTTATCAAACACTCAATTTCTCTCAAAAGCAACTTATTGAATGTCTATACCATACATTATTTTTACAGGCTTCTAAAATTAGCTTTTCAAATTGCTTCTTCTAATACTCCAGCAGTTTTTTATAAAGCATCAACAAAGCTTTCACTGAAAGCTATGTGCAACAAAATCAATAGGCAATCCAAAACTGTTATAGACATGCTAATACACAGAATATTCAGATTAGCAAAGACAGTTTTCCCAATGCAGCCACATTCAAGTTTAAGCATAGGCATAGACTTTATGATTATAATTTGAGTCCTTTAGGCATGTGAAACTCCCTTAATCAGAAATGTCCAGTGATCAAATAACGAAATTGATTGAACTAAAAGAGAAGCATCAATCAGAACGGAACAAATTAAATACCGAGTCCAAAGGAGAATTGCCCCACAAATTAGGGCTAACCTGAAAAGAAATTAAATTTGAAATAAAAATAAAAGCGGGTTGGAAATTAGGAAAAAAAACAGAACAAAGCGACAAATATGCCATAATAATATGATTTAACCTCAAAAGCATCTATATGTAGTATTGATGATGTTGTGCCTTGATATTTTCCTCCAAAATGCAGCTATTGCCTTAAAAACACAATGTGTGTCAGTTCACATAAATTGACAGATTAACTTTCACTCAAATATTATATTATTGCAGTATGACCAAATAAATTGTAAAGACTAAGAAAGTAAGAGAGAAAGAAAACAGATAACAAGGAATGCTTGGGTGCAATCATATAAAAAGGTAAAAGCATAGACAATCAATCAACCGTGAGAATCAAATTTTTGCATGTGTGGAAAGTGACATAGAGAAACCAAAGCAGGGGATCTTAACATACACAGACCAAAACACAACACAGTTCCAAAACACATATCCACAACAAAACAAAACAGAAAGGGACACATACATCCACCGATTCCATTTCCTGTGTTTTCTGTGATTTGAATCGAAACAAAATGATAGACATTCAGATTCAAAAATAGACTCAGATCAACCAATTCAGTTCATAAGTAGACACACAAATAGATATCCAGATTAAAAAATGAACAATACCTTGATTGAAATGTGTGAGGCTGTCAGAGAACTAGATTCTGCTGCTTTTCCCTCTTTCTCTCTCATTTGACACACACTCTCTTATCTTATTTCATTTTTCTCTTTCATATTTTTGTCTCCAAAAAATGCCTAAAGTCACCAAAGTCACCATAAATAAAAGTCACTCAATCCATTGTATAGATATAATAACTTGCAATTGACAGAAATCAAGAAGGAAGTCAGAAACAAAAAATGTAATAAAAAGAAAATCGTAATCAGAAACAATAAATCAACAAATTGAAAACCATCCAAAGTTCCAAACTGACAGGATCAAGTTAATTTAAATTACAGATTTATGGATGCAAAGTTGTTTAGCGCTTTCGTCTGACACTGGCAACAATCTTTTTGTCCACAATAGGCAAACACTGAGTGCTCGTGCATACTGTGATATGGCCGGACTGGATATGAGAGGTGGATAAGGATATAATAGAATATGAGTATGATAAACTCTTATCCTGTTCGATGTTTGATGCGCATCAAATAATGATAAAATACGATATCAAATATCTACAAATGATAAAATTACCTTTATATCAAAAAGGTATATTTTTTTCATAATATGTAACAAACATATCTTCTATTTTCTCTGTAGGATCAGATTTTAGTGAGAATTTAAATGGAATAGCTTCTCATTTTAACCATAAAAATGATTTTTTTTTTAAAAATGATTTCCTAAGAAATCTTAAACAAACACAATTAAAATCACAAAAAATGATTTTTAACTTAAAAAAATATTTTTTATCATCAAATAATCTTAAACAAACGCACTCTAAAGTAAGATATGATAACTTATCCTATCATGCCTTCCTTATCCCGACCACCACCAAACTGGCCGTAACGGGGACATAACAACAACAACATAGATGAATAATGAAAACGATGAACTGGAATTGAAAACGATTGTTGGTATCTCCAACTCCCGCAGCTCATAATCCAAGACATTGATGAGCATAATGCATAGGATTTACAGTAACAAAGAGATAAAGCTGTTGGTGGGAAGCAGGGCATGAGATGGCAACAAAACAATGTTAATTGTCGATGTTTCTGTCGAAGACTCTAAATAGCAACACTATAAAACATGTTTTTATGTAGAGGGTCACCCAACTTTGAGCAGTTTCTGAACATGTTTCTGCAATTCTCATAAACACAACATTAGCATATAAATAAAGTGAAGAGAAGAGAAGAGAATTACTTGCTGCAAGTGCAAGCAGACCCCGTCCGCTGCAAGCAAATATGCTCCATGCAAAACCCATGGAAACCCCTGATGCTAAACATAGATCCATTGTTGGAGAGTTGCAGTATGCAAACATAATCAAGCCAGAGATCATAATATTCAGTGTGAATAAAGTATGCCAATTTATACACAGGCCTTTAGCTTCTCACTGGAAGGCAAGCAGTCAAGAAAATTCTCAAGTATCGAATAGCCACTTTGGGATATGGCTTGCATATCAGGAAATCAGCAAGCTTAGATATCACAGCAATCACTCTGATTTGGATGATAGAAGAAGTACCTTTGGAATGTGTGTCTTCTTGGGATCAAATATGGTCTCTTGGACTTGTAAAAAGCAAGGAGTGTAAGTAGGGGTGAGTATGACCAGGTCCTGTCTGAAATCTCGTCCCAGACCGACGAGATTGGGTCAGACACTAGCCCGCAATAGTAGCAAAGTGGACCAATCCGTGTCTCTCCATCTCTCACCCAAAATCCCTGCCACTGTTAGTTTTGTTTTGGGTGTATCTATTGGAAAAACCTAAGTCCTATACTGATAGAAATAGAGCCTTATAAGAGCTTATAAAGCTTGAGCATTCCTCACCTCTTGAGCTAGCTTTTTTAGAGCTAGCTTTTGGGTTGAGTTAGCCCCAAAATCTAATATGGTGTCAGAGCCTATCCTAGACCCATTAAATGGCCGCCTACTATATTATCCACGCACCAAGCCCAATAGTCCTGGGCGTGAGGGGGTGTATTGGGAAAAACCCAAGTCCCACATTGACTAGAGATATAGCCTTATAAGAACTTATAAAGATTGAACAACCCTTACCTCTTGAGCTAGCTTTTTTAGAGCTAACTTTTGGGGTTGAGTTAGGCCAAAATCTAATAGTGCCATTGGTTCGTTAGATTTCCTCAGGCAACATGAAAAATTGATTAAATATTGAATGATTTAACTTATGCAATGTTGTTGCATTCTGCTTCTATTGTAGTTTCAGTTTGCATCATTATTGTTAATATTATTTCAAAGTCATTGATTCCCACTGTTTCAGAACCTTGTATACACTTTATATATATTTTCAAGTTATGTTACAATTTATATGCATAGCATGTGTGCTTTGTGAAACTGTTCTGTGTAACATGAAACTGTTTCTGTTGATTAAGTGAGTTTGAATGCTAGTTATGTTCCAAGCTTAGAGTTTAGCAACTTACCAAATGAAAAACTAATTTAAACATGTTTCTGTTCTGTTTCAGCCATGTAACAAAATCTAAATGAGTTCCTAGTCGTGGTTCACTTGCTTAGTTAGGCTCCGATATAGTAAAATAAAAGATTAAGTGTTTGTTTGGGAGCTTGGAGGGGAGGGATTTGAGGAGCAAGGGAGGGGGAATGGGATGAGGATGGGAGGATAGTTCCCCACCATGTATGAGATTTATTTTTCAACAAAAAGAACCAAAACCCTCCAATTTGAGAGAAATAAAAAAAATTTAAAGAAGGGTTTTGGAGAGCTTTTAAAATTTCTTTACTTCCTTCTTTCTTTTAAAAGACTCTCAAAATGTCTTCCTCTCTCAACTCCCAAATAGACCCTCAGAGAACATACATTAAGTATTAAAGGAAGAACATGAATTGGTTCTCGAAGGACTAAAACTTTGGTTTGGAGAAGAATGGACACCTGCCACTAATAGAGAATTGGACAAGAAAAAGGCAAATTGTTCCTGCTGTCTGTAACTCCATAGAATTTGATCATCAGGTGAAGATAGTGCTTTTTCCTTCATGGCCTTTTTTTTTTTTGTTTTATATGCTATATATACTGTACAACCTTCCTCATTATTTCGTTTCAGTCAAGTTTTGAGTTTTATCTTTAATATGCAGGTTGGTGCACTAGCAGGTGCTGAATGTAAAGCAGCATTACGAGAAACTACTCAACTTATTGAACAAAAACTGGCAACCAATAGAAAGGCACTGAAGGAATCTTTTAATGCAGCTGATATAAGCTCTGTTCCTTTCATACACCTGCTAAAGTTTACCCCAAACATGAGTCATGTTCCCCACTACATTAATTTCTTTTATGATTCTCATGTTGCATGTTGACCTTTGCCTGGTTTTGCAGCTTGAAATTGATGGTGACTTCTTGTATTTTTTGGCTGATGCTGCTGCCATAACGACAATTGATGACTCCTGCTGTTTCTTTTTAATTCAATACAGGACCTTATATTCTATTTGTGTTGTAATTAGTATTTGAATGCTAATGTTTTGTTGAAATCTGATTATTAGAATCACAAAAGGAATTATGACATTTGGAACTCTTTTGCTTTTAGTTTATTGAAAGTTACAAAGCTATATTATCTATGTGGTGCTAATTTTATGGTTTACTTGAGGTACATGCCATTGAGTTCAGAGTTTGAGATTTATTACCTAAACTAGTGCATCAGGCCACTGTACTTTATCTGCACTTTTGTGCCTGTTGCATTCTTTTTCCATTGTGTTTTTGCTGAGTTTTCTGTTCTTGAATTGTTTTCTTAATCCTGCTAGTGTTTGTTCTTAATCCTGTATCAAACATTTCGAGTTTGATCTGTATTTTGTATGGGAAAATGTGGCACAAAAGCTAATTATCAGAGTGGTTCATATTCCCTCAAGTGAATAGGTGGTTGATCTGCTCGCCAAAGTCACTCCTAGTACTCAATTTCCTCTCGTGATACGAACTCAGAGTTGAATACCTCAACTCTTTAAGTTTGCTGGAATGTAAAGGGTACGAAGAGTACAAGACTTAGTTATAGTGTAAGTTAGAATGATACTGAAGTGGTACTATTAACTAGATTTAGTTATTCTATCATGAAGGAAACACCGTGTCTATAAACGGTAATCATAATCACTCTTAGATTGGGTGTTTTGTTCAAATCTGATTATTTGGCATATAATAGAATAGAGTGAGTTATCTACAACCCTTCCTAAAAGGTGGGTAGAGCTCTTCACTGTAATGTTGAAGCCATATTTGTGAACATTTGTAATTGGGGTACTCTTTTTCCTCCAAGCTGATTTTCCCCCAAAGTGGATTTTGTTCCAGAAGGTTTTAATGAGGCCCCTGCACTTTTGCCTTGGAAAGGAAGTTTTTGGGGAGCACATTATTACGTGTACTTGTCAGTATCCTAACTAAAGTTAGGATTACTTAATAAAAGAATAACTTATCGAAAAAAAATAATCACTCTTAGATTCATTCAGTGGAAAACAATTTATTCTCTATTTTCCCTCTATCACTCACTATTTTCTATCGATCTTCAGCTGATACCTTTAAAACAAGCAAATTAACATTAATACAATTTAATAAGTTTTAGTCATATCAACGGGGGGACGTTTTTAATAACATCTATAGTTGATTATTCGAAGATTTTAAAATATGAAATCACCTTACGTCAATTAGAAAAATTAAGCAGATACAGTCACCTTGACCATGGTTTTTATTGACGCAAAAAAAAAAACATGGCAATTTTTATTGACCATGGTTTTTGTTGTTGGAGGTACGAAGTATTAATTTCATCAAAAACATGTGAAATAATATATTATGGAAAAGAACTAAACTGTCCTTTCAAGTTATCTATAATTGACCAAAAAAAAAATCTATATCTGACCAAAAGCTTGAAAAATGTATGTAATTTATAATTGGAAACCGTTTATGTGGAGTAAAATGTATGTGCTTGTTATTATATAAAAAATGTATGTGCTTGTTCAACTTTAACAACGTGTTCTACAATTAAGCTTAGCACCACGTGCAAGTTTTAAACTCTAAAAATTTCAATTAAAATATTATAATATATAAAGTCAAATTGTGCTAACTCGGTAAGAAATGGCTCTTTATAATAAACAAATATTCTTCGCCAGCTACTCATGAGTGATGATCATATTTATAAAGAGTTGGGTGTCAAATCAAAATAAGTGTTTGGTATTGCGGTCGTCTCCGGGAAAGTTGGTGTATATTAAAATTTAAATAATCAATTTTTACTGTTTGATCATTTGTGAAAGTCAGATTATCCATATCATCATTAATTAAGGGACTTATAAGTTTATGTTTTTGTGTTAATATTATTTGTTTTGAAATATATATTATAAAATATATCTTTGTTTTAATTTTATATTCTTTAAAATTTATGATTTAATTATGTATAATATTCAAATTTGTATATTATATTAATATATCGGATTGATTCCATTTTATCCTAACATTATTGGATTATAATTGCATCAGCTTCGGAATCCAAACATATGATGCTATAAAATAATCTGGTCTGATTTTGACCATGTTAAACTTGTCCGGATAGTCTCATAAACACTCCTAATTAAGTTAATGGTCAGCACAGTAATAGTTAGTCAAAGAGAACGACCATTATTATCATCAACTAAAGTTTGGTCCACAAGAATGATAGATTGTTAGATATATTATGTCGTACCAACCCCGAAGATGATAGATAGTTAGATACTGGTTCTGCACAGCGGATGCTATGCGCCCATTAACTACTTAATTAATTAGTCAATACAATATTTTTATTTATCACATGCGTGATTTAATATTCTACCTGCTTTCCTCAAAGTGATGATTCAGTTGATAATTAACTTTTTTTTTTTTTGTAACAGAAAAATACCTATTTTAATATATAGAGATAGAAAGTCCATTCACCACTCTACCCTCCAAGACCAAACGTGATACGGCATGATTTCTCAGCAGATCGATCGATCATCACCATATATTATGGGATAAACATTTGATTGTGTATTGTTGATAGGATCCATTAGCTAGGACAGCTTAGAACATGGATATAGTAAATGACCAAATACAACGGCTGAAAGCAAGTTGGTAACGGGCTTTTAATTAGCACAACATATTAGATGGAATGGCGGTTAGTCAACTATGATATACATGGTGATTAACAATCTCAATATAGACGTGTTGCTGACTTTTGCTTAAGGCTTAAACTTCGGCAAAAATAGATAAGAACTGACTTGTTCAATAACGTAAGTATGCCCATTACTCCAAAAATGTACTCAAATCAAATGTTGTCTTAGCAACAAAAGGTGCAAGACAACTACGGAATAATATACGACTTTTTTTTTTTTAAGATGAAGATCATCCAATGCTGAATTACTAAGAAATTCAGTAAATTTCAATACGTGTTTAGCCAACCTTTTTTACTTTATGAATCAAGGTTTTAAATTTGGGTTCGAAACGGCATTTGAGAACGTGACGTTTTAGTTTTGAGAGTCTTCAAAACCGCATCGTAATCGTAATTGTCAGTATTTTTTCACAATTGTTCACAATAACAAAAAACGCAACGCGACGATAATCACAATTTAAAACCTTGTTATGAACTTAACTAACATTTTAATTGAATAAGTTTTTTTTTTTGGACATACATTAATTGAATAATTAGAATGTTAAGATTCTGTAATAAAATATCAACATTTTCTCCTTTAAGTAAGCCGTTGTTTTTTAAATAACAGTTGCTTTTTTTTTTTGACTGAAAAATGAGTTATTAAATAACGGTTGCTATCACCTAACAATCGAATTCAACACTCACTTATACATTCAATAATCTTAACATTATTTAATAGCTAGTTTTGCCGATAACAATGACCTTTTGAGGAAAGGAACCAATACCAAGAAATTTTCGAATGTATGTTTGTAAAATTAGATTACTGCACTAATTACGTTGTCTTATTTTTATTTTGGTTTCTTTTTTTATTTGATGCATTACACTTTCATTTCACATCTATAGAGCGAGTTTAATGGATGATCATTTGACGATGTATCAATCAAAGATAAAGGTTGAACCAAATACCTTATGAGAAAGTCAGTGCTGCTATTTGACTGTCATGAGGAAATAGCTACGAAACAGAGCTTAACACGTGGCCTTGCGTTACAGATTGGACCTAATTCCTGATCAGAATGGCGACAATTACTAGTATTTATCTCATAGTGTATGATCTTAAACTACTGATTCATACATGGTCATGGTCTTTCGTGTGAGTTGAATTAATAAACTATAATTAAGAAGAAAATCTGATAGCTTAATATAAGGGTTTTGTAATTACTTATTTTCTCTTTCTCTGCACATATAGCATTATTTAGAATCAGTCAGATTCATTCTATATTTATTTGATTTTTTTTTTCTTACAGTTCAAATTTTACACACTTCTAAATTACGTGTGGGGAACTAATATATTCGGCTACTATGTAACTTAATAGAAATAATTCAGAGCAGCGAATCATAGTCAGAGAAAGGATTTGGGTTTTCATTTCCTGGAATCTCTTCCTGGAGATTTAAGTTCTTTATTGTTTAGTGATGGGATTGAGGCGTTTGAACCCGCGCGTGTAATTTCTTCTTTTTAGTTTTTGTTTGGGCTTTTGCCTCTTATGACACCAAAAGAAAATTCATGGCAGTCTTCGAAAGGACATGTTATTTTAATTTATTTTTTTTATTAAAAAGGAAAGGATGTTTTAGTAAATAAATAGAACTTAAATGCATTTAGACAAACTAACTCAATTAAGTGTTTATAAATAATTTTATTTTAAAAATGAATTAAAAAGAACTTATTTTCATAAATTTTTTTGATAATAAACTAAAAAAACTTATAAGAAGATAAGTGATAAATTATTTTCATAAGTTTATTTTTATAAACTTTTTTCATAAATTCAAATAAGCTATCTATAAATCCATCCAAACACTCCCCAATTGTTATTTGGTTCAAATGAATTACCGAGAGAACAACTTTCTACAACAAAATAGTTTCATATAATCATGTTTAGGTAAATGGTACAAAAACTGTGGCACAAAAACCAA
This sequence comes from Ammopiptanthus mongolicus, assembly GCA_039655645.1. Classification (NCBI taxonomy): domain Eukaryota; kingdom Viridiplantae; phylum Streptophyta; class Magnoliopsida; order Fabales; family Fabaceae; genus Ammopiptanthus; species Ammopiptanthus mongolicus. The sequence continues at coordinate 6,981,855 of CM077346.1, forward strand.
TGCACAAAAACAACTTTTTTCTATAAACTCTGATTTTAGGCATTAAGATTATAATTGAAACATATTATTTCAGCTTAATTCAAAATATAATTAAATTATGATTTATGACTATGTAATTTATATTCCAATAATAAAATAGAAAAGGACTAAAGTCAATATATGCACGTGCTAGAATGATATTCAGTTAACTTTACTTTTTGGGTAATGGATTATCCACCCAGACGCCAACGTTCAAATAACAAGAGTTTATGGCGCAGAGGAGGAAACTTTCTTCTGGGTACAAATGTTATCATAATTGATCACCATAATTTCCAATTTATGAAAGAGATAAATATGAATTCGTCATTTTATGAGTCTGATTGCCTGGACAGTTTGGGACATACATGTCTCACGGTAAATAATTCCGAACAATCACTTGAAATTAAAAAGTGAAAAGGGCGTCTTATCACGCAAAAATAAACTAATTAAATTTAAAATCCAAACACACTCAAAAATAAAATTTCAACATCACTATTCCATCAATTTCTTTTTAAAAATTAGCATAATATTTTCGTATTTTTATGTCACCATATTTATTTAAAAAGAATTACTGATATTATTAATGGGTTCTCATGGTAGCTTTACTATAGATGGGCCTTACAAATATGGTTAATTATTGGCTAGAGATAAATATTAATAACACTTTAGTGGATTTCATGTGAGACCTGCTTATTAGATAATGGACATATGTGATTTAATAAGTCTAAACATGAAATTCATTTAATAATGTATAATATATTGAAAGGAGTGTGATAAATAATGTATAACTTACATTTCTTAACCCCCAGGAAGATAAAGAGCTCCTCGGTAATCTTGTATCGCAGGCAGCAACCGGGCCGACTTATTTGATTTTCAATTGAGGAGTCTATTATTTGATTTTCAATTGAGGAGTCTAAGGGAAAGGAAAATTCCAAGCTCTGCCTTTCTTGTCTTCACTTTTGAATTATTATATATTATTTTTAAATCAAAGTATGGTAGCTGGTTTTCCCCTATAAAAGGAACGCAGTTAACTTAATTGTAGGAAAAGCATAAAAAGCGATACACAGCAATTCACCAAAAACAAAAACAAGAAAACCAAAACAAAGCGAGCGATACAGCAGAAAACGAATTAGATATGATATTCCAGAGATATTTCCTTGTGGGGCTGCTTGCTCTAACAATTAGTTCAATATCCATTAATATTGTTTTGACAGAAGGCGTTTCGGCACCTGCTATTGAGGTAGCTTCGCTGAATCGGAACAGTTTCCCTACTGGCTTCATCTTTGGTACAGCATCCTCTGCCTACCAGGTATATATAATATATATAGCTCTTACAACATTATTATACATACAATAGTAGTAACTAAGATAAATTCTACGGTATAAGTTAATGTCATAGTTTCAGTTTATTAATTTTGTTGTGTTCATGATTTATGAATGTAGTACGAGGGTGCAGCAAGCGAAGGTGGTAGAGGACTAAGTATATGGGATACCTTCACCCATAATTATCCAGGTATATCTATGAGGGTCCTCTCTCTCTCTGTCTCTCTCTTTCTCTTCTTGGTACATGACTATAACTTATATATTTATTCAACCGACCTGATCGAATGTCAAACATGCAGATAAAATAAAAGACAGACAAACTGGAGACGTAGCCGTTGATTCATATCACCGCTACAAGGTATAGTTGATCCAATGTAACTAGTGTCTTTGTATTCAGAAAATAAATTTGGATAATAAATTACCAATGTAAAATATTTTAATTAACACAAATGATTAATTAAGAAATCAATTAGACTCTTCCAACATAAATTTTAAACACTACTTAATCAAAAATTTGATATAAATGAAAATTCCATAAACTTCCAACATTAGTTAACTTCTTCTGTATTTCATTTTGTTTTTGTGTAAACATAATAATGTGTGGTTTTATATATATTATAGGAAGATGTTGCGATCATGAAGGATATGAATTTGGATGCTTACAGATTTTCCATCTCTTGGTCTAGAATACTCCCAAGTAAGTCACATTAGATGAATAATTATTCTCGACTAAAATAACCAATTGGATGTTTCAAGTTTACCCATTTAACTTGATTTTTATAAATTACTTATTCACAGAAGGAAAGCTAAGTGGAGGTATAAATCAAGAAGGAATCAACTACTACAACAATCTCATCAATGAGCTAATTGCAAATGGTTAGCAGATAAACTTTATTTATTCAATTTTTTATTATTTGCAATTTAACATTTTTCTCATCCTCTTGAAAATAATTGTAATAAATTAACCACTAACCATCATATCGAAACAAATGTAGGTATGCAACCACTTGTGACCATTTTCCATTGGGATCTTCCACAAGCCTTGGAAGATGAGTACGGTGGCTTCTTAAGCCCTCGCATTGTGTGAGTAACACAATTTAAAGTTTATCTTTGAAATTAGCTAAATTATTTATATTTATATCAACATTTCTAAAAGATCATACATTTTTTATATCCAGAGAAGATTTTCAAGACTATGCAGAACTTTGCTTCAAAGAATTTGGAGATAGGGTAAAGCATTGGATAACTTTAAACGAACCATGGAGTTTTAGCCAAAATGGGTATGCAATGGGGCATATGGCACCAGGTCGATGTTCTGCTTGGTTGAATCATAATTGCATCAGTGGTGATTCTTCGATAGAGCCCTATTTAGTTACACACCATCAACTTCTTGCTCATGCAGCAGCTGTTCATGTGTACAAGACCAAATATCAGGTAATTCGTTACTAGTAGAACATAGTAGTTGTTTTTGGTTAAGGGTGGGGCATAAAGACTCAAGAATAAGACAAAGGAAAAACATCGATTATTTGCTATTCTATTTAATTTTTGCGTAGTTATTAATAAACCAAAATATACGATTGCAGGCGTCTCAAAATGGTATAATTGGCATAACCTTGCTAGTTACATGGTTCGTGCCAATCTCAGAAAACAAACTTGATCAAAAGGCTGCCGAACGAGCTATTGACTTCATGTATGGATGGTAAGTGCTTCATCCTCAAAGTTGACATTGGATAACTAGAGTGGTGCTAAAGCAATCTTGTTGCAATAGAATTAATCTTTTTCATAAACTCCATACGTACTCTCACCGTTTAAGGAAAGAATTCATTATAATTTATTGATTAAACACTCATCCAGTGGTTGACAGACAATAGATGCACTCACACGTTGAAGTCAGCCGATTGAAGATCAAACTATTAGTTGATAATTTATTTCATTTATTTGTTCGATTGCAGGTTTATGGATCCGCTAACAAGAGGAGATTATCCACAAAGCATGCGATCCTTGGTGAGAACACGGTTACCAAAGTTTACAAAGGCTCAAGCCACACAACTCATTGGTTCATATGATTTTATTGGCCTAAACTATTATTCCTCTGGCTATGTCTCTGATGCCCCTCAACTAAGCAATGCTAGACCTAGCTACCAAACAGATTCTCTTGCCGCTATTTCATGTAACCACATCTATACTATATTTCTATCTATCAATTATATAAATTACATATATTTTGAATTTGATCTTGACTAATAATTAACATATCTTTTATTTTTGTGATTGCAGTTGTGCGCGATGGAAAACCCATTGGTCTAAATGTACGTGTGTGACAACCTAAGATTTTAAGATATTACTCTTCTAAAGTAAGTTTGTCTCTAAAGTGGACAAGCAAGAGTGTATCCACTCTTAAATCACTTAGTGGTTAAGATCTCAATGCAATTTATCAAATCAATGATGGATACACACACTGACTTGCTTACGTTAGAGATAAACTCATTTTACATGAGTCTTTTTAAAAAAATTAACTTTTTTACAAAAATTTAGTACTATGATTTTTTATAATAATAATGAAACCTATTTTTTTCAATTATGCAGGTTGCTTCAGATTGGTTATATGTTTATCCAAAAGGAATTCAGGACCTTTTGTTATATACCAAAGAAAAGTACAACAACCCTTTAATTTTCATTACTGAAAATGGTAAATACACCTACATTTCATATTTATCTTCCTTTCAATATTTTTGTAAATTAATTACTAGTAAAGTTAATGAGAATATACAAAAAAAAATATATTATATACATACATGCCTAGATTTGATTTGATTCTCAGTAATTATTGAAGAAATATATATGATAATTCTCAATTTCCATACCTCAATATATAGGTATAAATGAGTATGACGATCCAAAGCTATCACTTGAGGAATCTCTTTTGGACACTTATAGAATTGACTACCATTTTCGTCATCTTTTTTATCTTCGATCTGCAATTAAGTAAGTAACATTTTATATATTTATAAATCACCTTTTTATTTTTTATGCATTAAATGTAACACTTTTTAATAATTTGTTTTTTTCCAATGAAAACACAGGGCTGGTGTTAATGTAAAGGGATATTTCGCATGGTCATTATTGGACAATTTTGAATGGCACTCAGGCTACACGGTGCGATTTGGAATGAATTTCGTGGATTATAAAAATGGTTTAAAAAGATACCAAAAGCTCTCAGCGTTGTGGTTCAAGGAGTTTCTCAGACCAGAAATTAGACTTCACAGTGTTGCCACTAAATAGTGCTACGAAATTGCATATACAATTGTGTATTCGTAAATATATAATTTTTTATTTTTTGGTCTAATGAAGGCTCATTAGAGGCCTATTATTTGATTTATTTTATTTGTAGAATAACAAACATGAAAACTAATGTAATTATGTTAGAAAGTATCATTTATGATTAATCATATTTTTTTATTTAATGTGTCCTTTAATTTTATTTTACATCTTGCTAAAAATGAAAATAATTAAGTCGGGTTGTTCTCATCATGTCGCGGGATAACTATAATTTTAGGGACATTTGGAAGAGTTTATTGAGAGTTTATCTTATTATATACACATTAAGCAAGTGTTCAAAACAACTTATAAAAAATAGCTTAGGATCTTCTTATTCAATAAATGTTTAATTAAGTTATTTATCCATTTTCATCTTTATTACAGTAAACTAGTTAGTAGTTCGTGCAATGCACGGGTTCTTCTTTTTTTATTTTAATATATTTTTAATTATTATTTATTAAGTAAATATTTTAATATGTGTGTAACTTATAATTTAGTATGATATACATATGCAATGTGTTATAAATTTAGATGAATTGTTTTTGTTAACGTTTGGATTTAAAATAGTTATGTGAAAAAATATAAAGTTTACATTTTAGTTAGATTATATATAAAAAGCATTGAAAAGATCTATAACAACGCTTTTTATTACATTTAATAGTGCTTGAAAGTTGTTAGCGCTATCTATCTTTGCGCTATTAAAAGGATAATTAAAGATAGCGTTTCTAAAGCGTTATCATTAGGGTAGCCACGATAGCATTTTTGAAGCACTAGAAGCGCTTTTTAAGGCCCCTCAAATAGCACTTTCTTGAGGAATCATCATCTTTTTCCTATTTTTTTTTTAAAAAAACACCATTTTCTGTATTCAGTGCTCAAACCTGTAGATTCAAAATGATATTCAAAGCAAGAAAATTATATTCAGCACAAAACAAAGACAAGTTTTTGGGCAAGATTACGATTTGAAGATTAGATAATGAAATTTTATCAGTATAACGATCTGGAAACTAAATGAGAAAATAATTTATACTTACCTTCTTCAAACGAAGATATAAGAATGGAATTAATCGTAACATTCCCATTTAGAAGTCCACGACTTTGGGTCTCTGAATTTGAAAACTAAAAAGGAAATTGGAAACTAAAAAGAAAAGGATTCATACTTATACTTTTCAAACGGAGACATATGAATGGAAAAAGATCGCGACATTCCTTTTAGAAACCACAGACTTTACATCTCTGAATTTGAAAACTAAAAAAGAAATTTCATTAGTATCACGATTGGGAAACTAAAAAGGAAAGAACTCATACTTACCTATTTCAAACGGAGACATTGGAAAGGAAATGAATCACGACATTCCTCTTAGAAGGGAGTAGAAGGATGCAACTGAGTCTTATAAAAATCCTAGCGGAAAATGTAACAGAGGATTGCGGACATAAATAGATACACGATCTAGGGGAAGCGATAGTGCTTCCTTGATCCTACAAAAAAAATAGGTGTTTAAGGACCACCAAATCGATCGCTAAATATCGAAATTCGGTCGCTAAATCACTTAGAGACCGATTTAGCTACCACCAAATGTGGTGACAGATTGTCTCGTCGCTAAACCATTTGGTGGTCACTAAATCAGTCGCTAAATGGTTTAGCGGTCGAATTTCCATATTTAACAACCGAATTTTCATATTTAATGGCCGATTAAGTGTAGTCGCTAAATTTAGTCGCTAAAATACCTATTTTTTAGTGAGGAGGCGCTATTATACATGGAACACATTTTTCACTAAAAAAAATACGGGTAAAAGGTAGCGCAGCTTTAAGGAAACGCTATTAAAAGTATCATATTTAATAATGTTTCTTTAGGAAAGCGCTATTAAACACCTTCACGCATTTTGTTATAGAGTTTCCTCCTCACAAACGCTACTAAATAGCCGTTATTGAAGATATTTTCTAGCATAGTGAAGTGCATGTATTAATTCTTATATACGATAAATAATTAAGTAATATTATATTACGATTTAGATTGTACAAAGATAGTCTTGCGGTTATTACCCAAATATATGATAATAGATTATATTATACATTTTAAGAGAAACTTTTTAAAAATAAATAAATAGATTTAAAAAGTGCACATATCTATCTCTTTTAACAATTAATGTAGAAATAGAGAATCATTAAATATAAACCATTGGTATCTATGAATTAAAAACATAGAAAGTTCAAACATAAATCATTACCTGTAGATAAAATAAAATATGTTTGAATCTATAGTAGTATTAAATATAATATACTGCAATAGGTTATTAGCCAAAAATCATGAATTAAAATAATTTGAAATTAACATATTTCTCAATCTTGTTAAGAAATGGTTGGAATATGCTAAATTGAGAGAAGAAGAAATCGGATATCGACCATACTTTTTTTTGGGAAAAGTGCATACAGCCCCCTAAACTATAGCCCATTTGTAAATAGGCACATTCAACTATTTTTTCTTCCCAATTAGTCCTTAAACTTCTACTATTAGTGAAATTGATCCTTCCACTAATTTTTCGTCTCAATTAATCCTTGAATTTCTATTATTAGTAATTAGTAAAATCAATCCTTATATTAGCTTATAATATAGATACAAAAATAATTTAATAATTTTATGCCACTTTATATATTTGAAATTTATGTGCATTTAGTAATTTCCTAAAATAATTGAGTTGGTTGAGGCAAGAAAATGTTTAATAAACCAACAAATTCATGTTAATATATTTAATTAAGTACGAGTGTAAGGACTAATTGTGACAAAAAAAATAGTTAAATGATCAATTTCACTAATAATTGAAGTTTAAGGACTAATTGGGAAGAAAAAATAGTTGAATGTGTTTATTTACAAATGAGCTAAAGTTTAAAGGGGCTATATACTCTTTTCCATTTTTTTTTTTGTTAACAAGAGGACAAAACCCAACACAAACTAAGAAAATTTGGAGTCTATTTGGTGGACGTCGTCCGGTTTGACCTAGCTTAACTTAAAATCAGGTTGGCCTGATATCGTTGTCCAAGTTTTAATTATTTTTTTAATTGAATAAGCTATTATTAAAGAGAATACTATTACTTTCTTTTTGGAAAAACTTGAATTCAATTGGAAATTAGACTTGTTATTCAATTTATTTTCCATTGCTTCAAAACTAAGTAATTCGACTTTTCTGAGTAAAAAAAAAAAAAAAAGTAATTCGACTTCTCTAGTTTTTATTAATTTAAATATTTTAAAGATTAAATTTATTATTAAAAAATAAAAAATCAAATTGATAAATTATCACACTCAATTCGCAACCAAGTTGTTAGCCCGAAACAAATTTGGCCCTACTCAATCAACCCATTCATTTTGACAGTTCAAAGTATTGGGCGGAGGCTAGCATGAAGTAATGTAGCAAATGGTACATGGATGAAACATCATTTTCCACCGTTAGATTTATTATTAAATTAACCAACGGTTCAGATTTGATCATTCAAAAAAAAACTAATCTATATCTGGTAATACAGGTAACCAAACAAAAATCCAAAAGACAATTTTATCCCTATCCATCCACCCAACCAGCAACCCTACCAACCACCACGTCTCTATCTCCCAGTCTCTCTTTGTCGTCTCTCTCCCTTCTCACTATCTTTACGATGTGCGTAGCAGCAACTCTACGAACGGTTGGCGATCGTCGGATGCCGGTGGATAGGGAGTTGGAGCGGTGGTTTTGTGGCCATACTCAAAATTCCCAGATATTGAAAATTCACTCCCATTTTTTAAAGCAACTCAAAATGTCAAATGATATTTTTATTTTTATTTTCTCGATTTAGATCTGAAGTTGGCAAAGGTTTTTCTATTGAGTGGTGGTGGTGGTGCGGTGGAGGACAAACTGTTCTGATCAGATATGGTTTCCCCTCTTTCATTTTTTCTGGATGCATGTCAAATCCTCATCAATTTCTTTGATTTTTCTTTGAATTTCTGATATGGTTTCTTTGATTTTCTTTGTTTCCCCTCCTTGATTTTCTGGGCATTTCGGATATGTTCCAAATGAATGACCATCAAATCTTTGGATATGTTTCTGAGCTGTTTCCTCATCTTTTTCTTTGATCTTCTTTGTTTTTCCTTTGATTTTTGGATCTGTTTTCGGTTAAGTGGTGGTGGTGGTGAGGAGTAAGGGTAGAAATGGAATTTTGAAATAAAAGAATTAAAAAAATAAATAAAAAAACTTGAAAACTTATTATTATAGGTCAATCTGTGGTACATGGGTGTAGTACTTGATGAGGTACTTCATGCTAGCATTCGCCAAAGTATTCTCTCTTTTACCTTTCATTTTGGCGGATTCTAGGGTGAAGTACCCAATTAGGTGCCTCACCAATGAGACACCATTTCTTACTATTTGATATATTATTAAAATATTCTACAATTCGGATTTCATAGTTGAAAAAAAAAAATCATGATCCAGGTATAAAAAATTTTGAGAATGATAATTTTGCCCTTCCTCCTCCAACCCTTCTCTCCCTTGTTGACTCCGATCACTCGCCATCTCTCTCCTCTCCTCTCCCGCCGCCTACTAAGCCATCTCCGACGGCCTCTCTTCCCCTCATTCGGGTTCTGGTTATGCTCACCAACCGTCACCGGAGACAGAATCCTACGGTTGATATGTCACCACTGCCCTGCACACCATTGAAAAAATTCACTTCCATCTTCAGCTTTGCTGTTGTCGTCGTTGAGGGCTAGGGCTAGGACTACTCTGTCTCTTGATTTGGTGGCCATTGTAGCTAAGGTCGGTGGTAGATGATTCCGTCTCTCTGACGCTTCAATTCCTCGGCGGAATCCGATGAGGCAATGACGATGGTAGTGTTGATGAAAGTACAGACATCTACGCCCGCCGTCTCTAATATTGATCGGGAATCGTCTGAGCGGAATCCATTCCTGAACCGTGTGCATAGAGCGGAGAAGATCTGGGTTGTGTCCGGGTTCTAAGTCCCACACTTCCCTCTCCGAAAGTAGATCTGGGTTGTTTATCGACATTGTGAAAGCAGTTGGAGAAGAGTTAAGGAAATTGATCAAATCGGAAACAATGTGGTTTTTTGGACGAGGTGGAGGATATGGTGGTGGCGGTGGCTATGGCGGTGGTGGCGGTGGAGGTCCTCTGACCAGTGGGAGAAGGCTGAGAGATGATGGTGGTTGAGGGTGAAGAGAGAGGGGTTGAGAAAAGGGACAGAAGTAGGATTGGAATTTACAAAATAAAAAAAAAAATGGGAATCACCTGTTATTGCAGATCAGTTATCTGCCTTATCGGTGAGGCACTTGATTGGGTACTCCATGCTAGACGCGCTGTTCACTTTTGAGTAAGATTTTCTGACGCAAGTTTGAGATTTATTGTAGTTGTAAAAAGTGAAACAACTTCACAAGTGCAAATCCTAATCTAGTGTTCCAGAATTTTTCAATAATTTTTTATTTATGTTTATCATTTCATAATATAATTTTTATGACTAGGATTAGCTGCAAATTTTTTTTTTTAAAAGGCTGCAGGTAATCCGGTTTCTCCATAACATATATCCACAAAATTGGGTAACCCAATTCCGTGGACAAGTCGCAGTGGACCTCACCCCAGAAGATCACATGGGCTCCACCATTAAAATTGGAATTAATTAGTTAGTTCCACTATAAGTAAGATCAGGAGGAAAAATTATGTATAATAATTTATACAATCCTTCTTTTATAAGCTAGCTTTTTGATATAGAGTTAGTTCCTATTATTTTAATATGCATAGTTTTTGAGTGTAATTAAAATCGGTAATACTAAATGGTATTTGGAAACTCTTTATATATTTGGAAACTTAATACTAAATGGTATGAAGGTTTATGGTAAAACCAGGTACGAATTTTTTTTAAAAAAAGAGTAAATTAATGCTTGAGTTTTGATGACTTTAATTTGTAATAATAAAAAAAATTAAAAACTCTTAACATACTTGATGCAATAGTACGGTATCAAATGCTACAAAACTATTTGATTTGCTTTTCTTAAACAAGAACGTTTGGATGAGATGATACACATTTTTTTCAGTTTAATTAATGATATTGAGTTTGAATCCTAACTCTGGAATGCAGCAACGTTAAAACTCTTGAGGCAGAGAGTTTTACCGCTCTTGTGATCCTACCAGGCTCAAGAAAATAGTCTCTATAGTTGCGCACGAGGATATCCTGGGAGACAAAAAATCTTCGCTTTTCGCATTATTGTATCGGTTGTCCTTTATATTAATGGCACAGTTTAAGAAAACAACTATTTAGGACCCGTTTATTTTCAATTTACCATTTTCATTTCGATCCTATTTTCATTGATAATTGAAAAAATGTCATTTTATTTTCATTCTGTTTCTTGTTTCCAAAAATTTGCATAGGAAACAGTGAGAATAAGAGCCATGTGTCATTTATGTTTTCAAAAAGAAAAAAATCATGTTTTAAAGTAGTTATTCTTGAACAAACCAAAACACCTTTTAGATTTTCTCAAAAAGTGCTTTGATTTTTTTTCATGGTGAGAGAATTACAAAATACAACTTCATTAGTGACAATTTCGTAAAGAAATTAATTCTTTTTCTTTCCCCTCCTTCCTTCCCACCACACTACATAATTTAGGGGAGAATGACTTATTGTTTTCAAAGTAACATTATAAGCAAAATTTTTCCTTATCTTCTAAAAATTGTTTTTTTAAAAAGGTTTAATAAATTTTTTAGTCCTTGTAAAGTGGGCGAGTTTTAGTTTTTGTCCCTAAATATTTTTCCGTTGGTTTTCATCCCTGCAAATTAAAAAAAAAAAAGATTTTAATCCCTGCCATTAGTGACCCACCATATATTAAGTGTTGACGTGGCTTTAAATAATAATATTCAGGTCTACGTTCGTGGCAGTGCTGATGTGGCACTCCGTTAACTACGTCAGCTCTTAACGATGGGTCACTAACGACAGGGACTGAAACCAAATTTTCTAAACTTGCAAAGACGAAAACCAAAGGAAAAAACGTAAGGACGAAAACCAAAACTCGTCAAAACTCGTCCACTTTACGAAGACTATCATTAAACCTTTTTAAAAAGTGCTTTACAAATATCGTTTTGAAAAACAAAAAATAAGAACACAATCAAACAAGCCCCCAACTGTTTTCACTGTTACATGTATAAAAAATTGAAAACAGGAAACATAATGAAAACCATGTGATATTTTTACAATTATTAATGAAAATTGGAAACTGAAAACAAAGCAAATGAACGGTTAACAAGGTTTGAATCTGTTTTTGCTTTCAAAAATAAATACTAATTTATTCTCACTTAATTAGTTGAAAAATCGTCACTTTGTAACATCTTTACTTCTTAAGATTTTATGATTTTCAGTATAGATTATATTTATTTCTTTTTTTAGGGTGCACAACGGTATCCTCAACTGATAGCTAGAGCTTAATCTCTTTCGAGGCGTAGAGATCATCGAAATCTTTTGTCTTTTCCGGCTTTTCATATATACAGCAAGCGAATCCCTTACAGTATGTTTAAGAAATCCAGGTTTCTACCAACTGCATTTAGTATTGTTGATAAATTATATTTATTTCTTAAATCTGGCCTTTTTCGATTTAAAATTTAAAATGATTGTCATTAATATACTGTCCATCTATGTTCGGACAAAGATCATGAAGACTAAATTATAAACTTCTTATTTCCTTTTCAAAATATAAAAAATGAAAAACCATTTGGTAAGTTAAATGGATTAAATTAGTGTGCATATACAGTGTAAATTAGCATATATGCTCTTTCTCTACCTATTCCTTTCCTCTTTTATTTGATTAAGCGGTGTTGATCTTCAATCGATGGCTTTTTCTCCTTATGTGGTAAAATCATGCATTTTTATACTATTAATCAATTATAAATTATTACATTATTAAAAATATTTAATTCTTATCCAAATTTTAAAAATCACTTATAACATAATTTGTGATTAATTGAGAATAGAAAAAAACTTCACATTAATAATATATGCATACTCTCTCCGGATACAATTATAAGTAAAAAATATCTACTTGCATATTGATTAAAAATGATAGTTAAGTGTATTTTATTTTCTTGGCTTCATGTAAAAAAGGTAAATACATTTACTAAACTACCATTAATCATAATGGTGCTCACAACATTAATGAATTAATAACTTAATGATGTTTTTGAAAAAATATCATTAAATGTATGTTTGGATCAGCTGCGAAAATTCGATTATTTCAATAATTGATTATAATAGAATCAGTTTTATGTTTGGATGTGTTTGCTTAAAAGCGATTATAAGATAATCTATTTCGTTTGGATTGTGTAAAAAAATCACTTATATATAATAAATTACTAAAAAGGGTATGAAATTATTTGTATAATTTAATAATATTTTAGTTAGTTTTATAGAGGTGGAATAGGAAGAATGTTATTAGTTTTAAAATAATCTAAAAACTTTTTAAATAAGCTTCAAACTTCTAGTTTCTTTAAAAACAACTTTTTTCTCAGAAAAACAGTTGTTTTGAAATTTAATCAGTTTATCCAAACATACCATCTTCTATTGAAAAACATCTTTTATCATGAAAAATTATTGTTTGGGTAAGATTCTTACCCATATACCCTTTAAAAATAGTTAGATTAATTGATATTTGCTTATATTTATATTCACCTTACCTATTCTTTTTGTTTTTTTTGGTTTATAATAAAGTGCAGAGGAAGTATGAATTAAATTGAAGTTAAATTCATTAAAATAAGAACCTAACATGATTAATGAAGTGACCACTTAAATAGTGCCGCCATCTTTGTTTTCCACTTTTTGAACAAGTCAAATGGGAGCAATTTTGAATATTGTTTCCACTTTGAACATATCCCATGCTGTTTTCTCCGCATCTTCGCAAATAATATATTCTTATTAGCTAGCTAGTGGTTTTTCCTATATAAAAAGGAACGCTCATTCTCACCTAAACGTAAAGCGATCAAGCAGAATCATCAATCATCATCACTGACAACCAAACGAAAGAAAGAAAGAAAGATTAAGCTCTTAATTACCAAAAGAAGAAAGATTAAGCAGAATCATCAGACATGACATGCAACAATGGCCTTTTCATTCTCGGCCTCATTGCTCTTGTTCTTGCAATGAGCACATCGAAAGTTAGTTGCACAGAAGAAGCTGTTGGAGTTGAGCCAATTATTGACGTTGCTTCCCTGAATCGGAACAGTTTCCCTCCAGGCTTCATCTTTGGGCCGGATCCTCTTCCTACCAGGTACGTACCTACGCTACACTAGCTAGTACTCTAGCTTCAGATATAATGTAATTACTGTCTAATTTCGACTAGGTGCTAATTACTTTATTATATACATGATTTTGATTTTGTTGTGTTTGTGATATGTATATACTGTGTAGTTCGAAGGTGCGGTTATGGAAAGTGGCAGACGACCAAGTATATGGGATACCTTCACCCATAAATATCCAGGTATGAAGCGTCTCTGTATTTCTCTCTAACATGCGCAATTGCATAGTAAGACTAAGATTATGATTGATAGTTTTGAAGGAGATTAAATGAAGTGATTAATAATAGAGTGGAGTGATAGAAATATATCATTTCAATATTTGAAAGTTTAATAAGAAAACCTCAAACCCCCCGATTTGGAGGGTATAAAAATTGAGGGTTTAGATGGGATGAAATGATTTGGGTTGCCATCTTAAATCATCTTATTCTATTACTTACTAAACTCCAATAATGGGTAAGAAATAAAAAGGAAATGCTTTTAAGTGTTAAATTTTACAGGAAAATATTCGTTTTAAAGTGAATTTGTTTTTAAAGTATATAAGTAATGATGTATCTACTACAAATCATTATAATGGATTAAATTTTTTTATATATTTCATCACATCTATCATGAAAGTATTGTTGCTTGTTCACTTCTGAGCAACTTTACACGAGTGTTATATTTTATATAGTTTAATCAATATATATATAAATAAATAAAAAACGTGCCTTCAAAAACGCCACCCTTATTATTGGCATACGAAGCAATAAAATAGGAGAAATACTTCTATATTACAATACTTCTATCCTACAATACGCGTCAACGGTCAACTTTTTAAAAAAAAATTATTATATCATTTCTTCATCGTTTGAATAATTTTCAATTGTTCTTGAATTGACATGCAGACAAGATACAGGATAGAAACAATGGAGATGTAGCCATTGACGCATATCACCACTACAAGGTACAGTTGCTTCAAAGTATACGTATTTGTACCGTCTAAACTGAACGATGTATTTAAAAAATGTGAGATTTTATGAAAGAATAAGTAATTGAATAATAAATCACGGATTTTCTAATTTTTAATTTAAATTAACAATTAATACTTAGACTTTTACTAATAATTGTTAATTACTTGTATTTCACTTTATGAACTGTAATATTATAAAATCAGATCGAAATTAGGCACAATAATTAGTTAAAGAATCGATTACACCTATGGAATTTAACCAGCAAACAAATTTTGAATTGTAATTGACAGTAAAATAAATGAAAAATCAATAGACTTCCTTGAGTAGTTTCTTTTATTTTACATTTTGATCTTGATTTTTAGTGCAAAATAATAATATATCATTGTTCCTATATATTACAGGAAGATGTTGCGACTATGAAGGATATGAACTTGGATTCATACCGATTCTCCATATCTTGGTCTAGAATACTGCCAAGTAAGTCATGCCGATAAGCTAATTTTGGACTAAATCATAACTTCTGGGATGTTTTCACTTTAAGACCCATTTTAAATTAATATTTATAAATCTTATATCGACAGATGGAAAGTTAAGTGGAGGTATAAATCAAGAAGGAATCAACTATTACAACAACCTCATCAACGAACTAATGGCTAATGGTTAGAAACCAAATTAACTCTATTCAACTTTTTATTATACATTGCCATTTAGCATGTTCTCCTTGTTGATAATCATAATTAATCAAATATCAACAATTGCAGACATAAAACCACTTGTGACCCTTTTTCATTGGGATCTTCCCCAAACCTTAGAAGATGAGTATGGTGGCTTCCTAAGCCCTCTCATAGTGTGAGTTTCCGTTCCAAATCATAGCTTATTGTCTACCTAGCAAATACAATATTTAGATATGATTGCAATGTGTTGAACTTTGCAAATTAATCATTTCAGAAAAGATTTCCGAGATTATGCGGAACTTTGCTTCAAGGAATTTGGTGATAGAGTGAAGTATTGGGTTACTTTGAATGAGCCATGGAGTTATAGCAATAATGGCTATGCAAATGGGAAGATGGCACCAGGTCGTTGTTCTGCTTGGTTGAACCTCAATTGCACTGGTGGTGATTCTGCCACAGAGCCCTATTTGGTTACACACCATCAACTTCTTGCTCATGCAGCAGCTGTCCGTGTGTACAAGACTAAGTATCAGGTTTGTTATTTTGTTATCTTGTCACTAGTGACACCCTTGTAGCTTTGAAGTTTTTTTTATGTTAAACTTTACCAAATTAATTACTTTTGATTTTGTGTGGCCCAACCATGGGGCTAGTAATAAGATAAAGAATTATAAACAGGTGTTGTTTTCTAATTTCTTTTAAAAAAATTGACCAGTTATAACAAAAGTATTTGAATTTGTGTATATGCAGGAATCTCAAAGGGGTTTGATAGGCATAACCTTGGTAGCTAACTGGTATTTACCGCTCTCAGATACCAAACCCGATCAAAAAGCTGCTGAAAGAGCAATTGACTTCATGTATGGATGGTAAGAGCCTCTCTTTTTCTATCCCTCATAATTTTAATGTCTTCAAAATGAACAATACGCATATGAGACTAATTAATTAAATGCTGAGACGTTCAAAACACGGTGTTAGAAGTGTGTGTGTATATATATATATATATATATAGGTTTTCATAGTCGTTGATTTGTTAATAGATAGATCAAAAGTATAATTGAAAGTTGATTGGTTACAGGTTTATGGATCCTTTAACATCGGGAGATTATCCAAAAAGTATGCGATCCCTCGTGAGAACACGTTTGCCAAAGTTCACTACAAAGCAAAGCAAGCTACTCATTAACTCTTTTGATTTTATTGGCCTAAACTATTACTCTTCAACCTATGCTTCTGATGCACCACATCTAAGCAATGACAGACCCAGTTACGTAACAGATTCTTTGGTCAATCCTGCATGTAAGGACACCTATCTGCGACATACTTATCGATCAATTCTGTAAATTATATATGTTTGATTTGATGAGATGACCTGATTTTAATTTTATATTTATGAATGATTGCAGTTGAGCGTAACGGGAAACCCATTGGTATAAAGGTACGTGTGTCGCCACCTAAACTTATAAGAATTCCACAATGAGTTTAATCCATATGATAAGATATAAAGCAAAACTCTTTTATAATTTTGCAGATTGCTTCAGATTGGTTGTACGTTTATCCAAGAGGAATTCGAGACCTTTTGTTATACACTAAGGAAAAGTACAATAACCCTTTAATCTACATTACTGAAAATGGTAAGTAACACTTATATATAATATCATATTTAGTTTCGTTGAATGTTATATCATACATCATCATATGTATTTTTTACCCTTAATTTGTTGAAAAGAAAATGTTTGACAAATACTTATGCATCACTTAATTTACAGGTATAAATGAGTTTAATGATCCAACACTGTCATTGGAGGAATCACTTTTGGATACTTTTAGAATTGACTATCATTATCGCCATCTCTTTTATCTTCGCTCTGCAATTAGGTAAGTAATCTTTAACTTATTAAAAAAGTATGTGTTTTTATTTATCGTACAATTTTAACACTTTTAATTTATTTCCTTTTAATTAAATATGATAGGAATGGCGTGAATGTAAGGGGATATTATGTATGGTCTTTGTTCGACAATTTTGAATGGTCCTCAGGCTACACAGTACGATTCGGAATGATCTTTGTGGATTACAAAAACAGCTTGAAAAGATACCAAAAACTCTCGGCACTATGGTTCAAGAATTTTCTCAAGAAAGAAACCAGACTTTATAGTTCTAGTAAATAATGTTATGAGATTCATTAACTAACTAATTGTATTTGTAAATAAATATTGTTTTTATTTTTTATTATTTTGTTCTAATTGTATCATAAACCTTCATAGAGCTATTAAATGAAAACATACAGAATGCCTCCTGCAATACATTTCAAAAAAGTCCCTAAATGCAATTGTCTGCCACGCAAAAGAAGGTGAAATCAGAACAAAGCATGCATCAGTCAAACATGGCAAATACGATATCATATATATGAAAAAGAAAACGCCTATTAACATTTAGCTATTATTTTAAAGAGGAATAAAGTTCAAAAGAATAATGAAGAGAAGGAAGTAAATCAGTAATCTGAACATTTGCAGACATGTAACCATGAAAAAATTAATTAACATGATACAACTGAGAAACTGACAACTTAACAAGCATAAACTCAACCCTTTATTGGTTACATGCTATAGTCAATTCAGCAGACCACGACTTTCTTAAAAGGCAATGCATTTTTTGGTCACTTGGCAGAGAAAGACTAAAAAGGCAATTCTCATGACGACTACACTGTCTCATACTTGGTGATTTGCGGTCAGGTTTCACAAGGGGCATGTTAAGCTGATCTAATGCAGTGAAACCCCGCGCCTCCATGATCCCACATATTCTTCATGCATTCTGCTCATACCACCAGCGTTAAGGCTATGTATAATTCTCTCAAATTCAGTTGGTCCTAATTCATCTTTCCTAGCTTCCAGAACGCTCAGAGTTTGAAAACCCTTTTTCACAATTCCAGCCCTTGCATACATAACACAAACTCACTTTAACCTTAAAAGGAGGAGCCTAATCCTGCAGAGCAATTTTGCCTAAAAATTGTTCAGCCTCATCAACAAGCTGCAACTTACCCAACCTGCAGTCAACAAGAACAGAATAAGTGGCAACCCCAGGCTCAAACCCATCATTCTCTAGCTCCAAAAAATGATTTAATGTTTTGTCCAATAATTTTTTCTACTCATAGGCTACAATCATGCTAACAGTGCACCTATCATCGGGCTTAAGCCCAGATTTTATATCATGTAGTCAAAGTTGCTTCTTGCCTGGTCTGAGTTACCTGCATCTGCATGTGCCTAACCCAACAATGTTATGAAAATTTGGGCCATGAAGCTTCCTTGCACATAGAAAACAAAACACAACAGCCCACGAAAGATGCAAATCAACGAGAACAAAGAACAATCGAAACTAAAAAGAAAAACAGTAAAGAAAATGAACATCGGGTTTTACGTGGTTCGTTCAATGCGACCTATATCCACGGGAGAGAACATATTCCATTATGATCAACAAAAGAGTACATCATAGCTTTCCAATAGAAACATTCTCCAACCTTCCATTCTTGTACTATCTATGTGTCTTTCAATATGTTTCCAAGAACTACCCAAGATTGTAGTTTCTATTCCTAAGCACATCCTACCTTTCTCCATTCAAGAGAACAATAGAGAACCCTTGATCCTTTCTAATTCCATGTCCCATCTCAGGATGAACATACAACAAATCCCCAAGTATATCTTTCACACTCTATTTTCTCTCAAACCCTTTGATACCAATTACAATCATATCTTCTCTCCTATATCAAGTATTCTGACCGCATGACATGTATATACAGACCTATACAACAATCATGAAGTTTCTTGATGAGTCATTAATCCTTGTGAAAACCCTTGAACCTTGTGAAGTCTTTAAGATCCAAGTTAGTTGTAGCCTTCAACTAACTAACCAACTCTCAACTAATTGCAAATTGTCAAACTTCATTCCTTTTTCCGCCTTTCTGGCTCGTGTGGCGGAATTCAATTCGCCTAGCGAATTGCACCAAAATAGAGTCTTGACAGATTTTGAGTCATTCTTCACAATTCTCCACCTTGACTTTAAATCACAAATTTTCACAAATCTTCACATTGTTCTTGATTTGAAAACTCCACCTTACTTCAAATCCGAGATCTTGAGATAAACTTTATAGTGGTGCTCTTCCACTTCTTGGAGTATGCTTCAAAGAAACCAACCAAGTCCAAGCAAACGCTTGAACCTTTTCTTTTCTGCCTTCTTAGAATTGCCAAAACCTTAAGAATTTGAAAATGCTATCAAATAGCACAAGAAATTAGGGAGAAGAGAAATTGCACACAAGATTTACGTGGTTCCTAATTGGTCTTGTTGAACCCCAACAAATGTGTATGTCTCTACTCGGCCGGAATCTTGCAAACTGCATAGTTGTTAAAGTTCGACCAACTCCATTAACATCACCACTCTGAGAAAAAGATCAAAGCAATGCCATGTATATTTCAATGCGGGTTTAATATCTCTTGTCTACATCTCCCTCATCAATGCCTCACCCATCTAAAGTTGGTCAGAAGTTACATAGGCCATGATCATTGAGTTGTATACTTTTATGTCTCGTCGGAAGCCCCGGCTCCTCAAGGCTTCAACTTTTTATTTTGTTCAAGATTACCTACCTTGCTGTACATGTGGACCAACACGTTGGCTTTTGAAACATCTGGTAGTATACCTTTTTTGTCCATCTTCTTAAGGATCCTACCAGCATCATTAAACCGATTCGCTTTAGCATAGATATCAATTTGCTTAGAGTAGTCAGATATATTTGTTTGGAAAGAATCTTCAGCCGATAACATTTCTGCCACTTAGAAGCATAGGATTTGACAAAAATTAGTTCTAAAGTCCAGATAGGACTCATTTATTCAATGTGTGTGTGTGTGTATATATATATATATGGGACGTATCTAATGAGAAAGAGGATTTTTATGTGAGAGTGAGAGGGACTTATATCAGCCTTTGGATAAAACTAAAGGGCTGAGATTAAAAGAGGCAATTAACACCTCATTAAAACTCACGTGCCCTAATTCTTTATTTCCTCTCCTTTCTTCTCTGTTTCACACTCAACAATCAGCAGAGTTGGGACTTCTTCCCTTGCAGCCAGCGTTTCCTTATTGGCTTCTCTCACGCCGCCGTCTTTCTTTTCTTCTTCAATCCATCGCCAAGAAGCTTGAACGATCCTCTCACCCACGATCACGACATCTTTCTTCTTCGAATACCGCCAAGATTTGCTCCTAAAACGAGAATGCACAATTCAGGCAAACATTCTTTATACACGATCGATTCTTTATATGAACAATTCTGTTTTTTATTCCAAAAGAGGAGTTAACCTGTTCCCCATTATTAGTTTTATTACTTCTATGAATTCAAATCAATGATATCGCCTAAACAAGAACACACATCATGACAGGCAAACGTTCCCTGTTTGAATTTGGTTCACTATATTTTTTTAATTCTTTGTTCAAATAGTATTGCCATATCTGCCCACTAAGCCTTCTTTTAATTCTTTTTTTTTACCCACAATTCATGCTAGCGTTTTTTACTTATTGATTCATTAATATGGTGTTTTTTTCCAGGAATATTTGGATGGAGATGGGTGATAATGAATTTGATTTAGCTACACAGTCGAAAGGCGTGAATTATCTAGTGGACAAAATACAGGAGTGTATTCCTATGTGCGACGAAGAATTCAAACCTTTAATTGGCAAGGTATTTGATACTTTAGAGGAAGGAGGAAACTTTTATAAAAGGTATGCATATGCTACTGGTTTTAGTGTGCGCAATTCATCTGAAACAAGAAATAAAAATGGTGTGAAATGGAAGTATTTTCTTTGTTCAAAAGAAGGTTTCAAAGTAGAGAAAAAGATAGCATTGCCTGAATTGATGCTTGATGAAAATAGTTTACCTAAAGGTAGGAAAAGAAAACTAACAAGGGAGGGATGTAATGCGAGGATTGTTTTCAAGAGGACAACAGAAGGTAAATATGAAGTTACAAAGTTTCATGAAGGTCATACACATGCATTAGTCACACCTAGAAAGAAGCAATTCTTAAGATCGGCAAGGAGCGTAAACAATGTTCATAAGAAGATATTGTTTACCTACAATAAGGCTAATGTAGGGACTTCAAAAGTTTATCAATTATTGAAAGAGCAGGTTGGGAGTTATGACAATATAGGATGCAAACAAAGGGATCTCCAAAATTATTCAAGGGATTTGAAAGAATTGATCAAAGACTTTGATGCACATATGTTTATTGATAATTTTAGGAGAAAGTATGAAATGAACCATTCATTTTACTATGATTATGCGGTTGATAATGAAGGGAGGCTGAAATATGTGTTTTGGGCTGATGGCATTTGTCGAAAAAATTACTCTTTGTTTGGAGATGTGATTTCATTTGACACGACATACAATACAAATAAGTATTGTATGATTTTTGCACCATTCACAGGCGTAAATCATCATCGACAAAGTATAACCTTTGGGACTGCCCTTTTAGCGCATGAAAAACTTGATTCATTTGTGTGGTTGTTTGAGTCATTTTTGAAAGCAATGGGAGGGCACAAACCTATTGTAATCATAACAGATCATGACCCAGCTATGAAGATTGCAGTGGAGAGGGTGTTTAGTGGTTCTTCTCATAGATTTTGCATGTGGCACATTCTAAAAAAACTTTCAGAAAAGGTGGGTGTTTCCTTAAATGGCAACATTGATTTTAATAATCGTTTCAAGTCTTGTGTTTGGAATTCAGAGTCTTCAGAAGAATTTGAATTAAGATGGAAGACTATTATTAGTGATTTCAGGTTGGAAGAAAATGGTTGGCTCTCTCAAATGTACGATATTCGAAGTATGTGGATACCAGCTTATTTTAATGATATATTTTTGGCCGGAATTTTGAGAACAACCTCAAGATCTGAGAGTGAAAATTCATTCTTTGGTAACTACTTGAATAAGAACCTTAGCTTGGTGGAATTTTGGATGCGGTTTGATTCTGCAATAGAAGCACAAAGGCATAAAGAACTTCTTGCAGATAATGATACACTTCATTCTATTCCGGAATTGAAGTTGCATATGGATTTAGAGAAGCACGGTAGAGAAGTTTATACTCATGAAATTTTTTACATTTTTCAGAGGGAGTTGTGGAGTGCATGTGTGGATTGTGGTATTGAAGGAACAAAAGAGGAAGATGGGAAGTCTTTATTTTCTATACTTGACAATATTGTGGTCAATGGCAGCAAAGTGAGTAAACATAGAGAAGTTGTTTATCATTTTTCTAATCGCACTGCACATTGTTCATGTAAAATGTTTGAATCTGAAGGCATGCCATGTCGACATATCCTTTTTATATTAAAGGGGAAAGGATTAAATGAAATCCCAAGCCATTACATTGTTAATAGATGGACAAAATTGGCAACTAGTAGACCTGTTTTTGATTGTGATGGAAATGTATTGGAGGCATGTTCTAAATTTGAAAGAGAGAGTAAGCTAGTTTCAGAGGCATGGGCACAGTTATTTAAATGCATGCATATGGCTGGCACTTGTAAAAAGAAACTACTCCTCATCTTAAATGAAGGTTTTGGTATGGAATTGAAACTGGCTAACATGAACACTGATATTGAACCAACAACCTTAGATGATGTAGAGGCTTTTATTGGTTCCAATGTCCCTAAGGAAATTGAAGTTCTTCCACCTGAACCTTCAAAGACAAAAGGTAGCGGTAAACGAATAAAAGGAGGCAAAGAGAAGGCTATTGAACAACAACAAAAAAGAACAAGACTTTGTAAAGCATGTGGCCAATATGCACATCATGACAGTCGTAATTGTCCCAAAAAATCATCTCCCTGATTTTGGTAAGAAATCTCCATGATTTTATCCCCAAAAATGCATTATTTTCTACACTGTGACTATTATATATATTGTATTTTAAACCAGTTTTCTACTTTCACCATGGTCCAATTAACTGAACTTTCAGCTGGTGGCAGGGACCAATTAATTGAGTAGCAGCAGCAGTAGCTCTTTCATATGGAGTTGAAGAACTACCTTTACTCAGCAGCATGTACTCAGCAGCTGAAACTTTTGATGTTTAATGATTTCATGTTATTTTGTTATCACAGTTGTGCACTTACTCAATTTGGTTATTAGTCTAGTTTCTCATAGATTTTGAAATTGAAAATTTTGATGTTTAATTTTGTCATGTTATTTTGTTATCATGGTTGTGCATGTTTCTTAGTAACATAAAACTGCAATTGCCAAGAAAAAGAGGAAGAATCAATATAGTAGAAGAAAAATTATCTTTCATTGATGAATAAAAGTGCCTCTTATTACAAGTACTGAGCAATAACAGTGCCTCTTATTACAAGTACTGAAAATAACAGGTAAATGTTGTTTTGATAGCATCCTCTCTTATGTTCTCTTCTATCTTGAAGCAATTGTTTACTGATTTTGTAGTCTCTTCAGCCTTGTAAACAACATAACTTTCCAATATGCACATGCTTGCTTGGAGTTCATCAACCACCCTTCCTGCTTCGTGAATTTGCTTCACAGCACAATGCTTCCATGAAAATTAAACTGTCCTAGCAGCTTGCTCCAACACAGAACAACAACATCAACTATAGAAACAAGAGAAAGACATTAATATCTTCTGGTAGAAAATTGATCAGATTTTGACCAAATCTTGCTATTTGCCAAATTGCCAATTCAAGAAGATATTAATTACTAGATGCAAAAGCAATAAAAGGAGTAAAAATAATGTCATTATTAATAAGCTCAACCCCTTCCCCCATGTAGATTCCAATTGAACTGAAAGTACAACTATTAAGTACAGCAGAAGTCCCATGGTACATCTAAGTAAGGCATGCAGCCACAAACCAAAATATGAAAGCTTCAAGAGACATCCAACCTGTCTTGAGCAAAGGATAACAAATTATCAACAGCACCAAGCAAGAAAATGATCAACACAGTTTATATTCTTGCATTAGCAGCAAGTGAAAATAAAAGAAAATTGATATGTTCATTTTATCGAAACTGTGCTCCTGTAATGCTTGCTTGAGGAACTTTTTCCTCTTGAAAACTATTTAAATAAACTGAATACAATAAGTTAGCAGCAGAGTGAGCAATTTTGCTTTGTGTTACTGATATAAATATATAAATAAACTAAATACAATAAGAAAATTGTTGTGTTACTGATAGAAATATACAAAGCAGCAGCGTGAGCAATCAATCAGCAGCAACGTGAGCAATTTTGCTTTGTGTTACGGATAGAAATATATAAATAAACTAAATACAATAAGAAAATTGTTGTGTTACTGATAGAAATATATAGAGCAGCAGCATGAGCAATTTTGATCAGGATCAGAAACTAAGTCAGGCATTTCATCAACCAGATCATGCACAATTTTGATCAGAACTAGAAACTAAGTCGAGCATTTCATCAAGCAGATCATGCACAATTTTGATACATGGCAGATGAAAACTAAAATAAGGAAAAAACGAAAAACCAATTCTTCAACCAATTCCAGTTATACAATGAATGGATGCTAATCTTGATGGGGGAAGAGATGAAATGAAACACTGAAACGTGGTGAACCAGCAGGGGCAATGAGAGGACAATCTGAGCGGCGAATTTTTTGATGGAAAGAGGATGAGCTTGCGGTGGTTGATGGAAAGAGAATGAGCCGTCGGTGTGGGAGAGCCAAGAAAGAAACGCTGGCTGCAGGGAAGCAATCCCAACTCGGTTGATTGCTGAACATGAAATAGAGAATAAAGGAGAAGGAAGAAAGACTAAAGGCACGTGAGTTTTTTAATGAGGTGTTAATTGTCTCTTTTAATCTCAACCCTTTAGTTTTATCCAAAGGCTGATATAAATCCCTCTCACTCTCACATAAAAATCCTCTTTCTCATTAGATATGCCCCTATATATATATATATATATATATATATATATATATATTACATACAAGTTCCTACAATTTCATAAGCAACATATAGAAATATCTTCCTAGGATCACCCATGTTCTCAAATAAGTAATTCATATAATCACATAACCATTAAATACGTAGACAAGAGCCGCATCACATCATGGCATTGCGAACCATATTGTCATATAGGTTTTGATGTTAACAAATAGAGTATAAATGAGAGAATACATTTTGATGTTGACAAATAGTATATCAAGGGGAGAACACATTTAGACGTTGTCAAATAATATATCATTGTACTAAGCTTGAATGGATTATATACATGTGTTATATGATTAATTTGATTTATTAGAAAATACAAATGTGACAAATACTTGATATATGTATTTGATTAAATGGCATAGAAATTAAATTTGACATTATTATCAAATGCCTAAGGAACATTGAATGTTGAGAAGTAATGTGATTATCAATTAAGCATAAATGAGAAATCTATTATTGATATTATTTGATCATATTTAAATAAAGACATCGGAAATATTAATTGGAATATTATCTTACAATATGTCTTTATATGATATATAGCTTTATGCATGAATTTAAATCAGAAATATACTACATCTTGAACTAATGTGTTTCATGAGAAATATCTTTAGAAAAGTTCAGGTAAAAGCAAAAGCCTAGAGAATCAAGTTTCAAGATCAATCAGGACCATGAGATAAAACATATGTCAAGAGATTGAAGAGCCAAATTTATTAAATACATAAATGGAATGTCCAGAATTGAAAAGCAAATATCTGAAGGACATCCAAGACAAATCTCAAGGAGATCAAGTTATTCAAGATTGGGCTATGGGAAATTTTCTTTCCTGTAATCTGTGTTTTTAGGATCTCTTTGTAAGTGATAGTAAAGGTCTCAAATCTAAAATCAATCACGCACACACATAAAATAAACTTAATAGGCTTCAAGCGATTTAATTGGATAAAATCAATTAATAGCTGTTAAGTTTAAAATCAGTGGTTTTAATAAGTATAATCGATTAAGGGATTTCTAATAATCGATTACCATCTATATGAAAAACTGATTTTACAAACAGAGGAGTAATAATCAATTATGCAGCCATGCGTAAAATTGAGCTAAAATCAGAAAAGATATAATCGATTACATAATCGATTATAATCATACGCGTGTAAAAGGATCCTTAAACAGAAAGGTCCTAATCGATTGGAGTAATCGATTATAAAGCTACTGCCTCCCAGCGCCTTTTGTACTTAAGTGAGATAATCGATTATGATCTTGTATATAATCGATGATGATGCGAGAAAAATTAGTTTTTCTGTTGGGCTTAACCTAATTCCTATGGGCTTAAATGTTTTTCTATAAATAGGGATGTTGAGGCAAGACATCTAAGAACACCACTCACTAATCCTAGTTGCGCTAAAGCTCTGTTTTGATTCTTTTATCACTCTCACTACTCTATACACTTTAAATATATTTATATTGGAGAGAGAGCTTATACTCCATATAGTTTGAGATTGTATTGTGCTTCAGTTTGTTCTTTATCTGCACTATTAAGAGTGCTATATTGTGGTAAGAATCTAACGACTCAAACCATCTTTTGGTTACAAAATTGACAAGAGAGGTGATATCTCTTGGGTTGGTTGAGGCTCTTTCACTGGGGGAGGTTATATCCCTAGTCTGTGAGGAGTGCTCTGAAGGTTATCAGCACCTGTTAAGCTTGGTTGAGACTCTGTCACTGGAAGAGGTTATATCCCTGGTCTGTGAGGAGTGCTCGGAAGGTTACCAGCACCTGTTAAGCTTGGTTGAGACTCTTTCACTGGGGGAGGTGATATCCTTGGTCTGTGAGGAGTGCTCTATTTTGTGAAGGTTTCTAGCTGAACCTGATTTAAAAGCTAGTTATTGAGTGAAAACCCTTGGTAATTGACCTTGAGGATTGGACGTAGGCTACTGGGATAGTTGGTAGCCGAACCAGGATAAATCTGCTTGTTCTCTCTTTGTCTATCCTTTTTATTATCACAGTTTATTATTGCTCTTTATCTTCAAGCAATTTACTTATAGTGCTCTTCATTCAGTCATTTTATTTAACGCCGTTGTAATTTATTTTATTCCGCTATTATCTCTGATTAAGTTTTAAAAAGGCGTTTTGATTGCACAAAAAAGTTTTTAATTACACAATCACCCAATTCACCCCCCTCATGGGTAATGGTTGCCACGGCCAACGAATAAGTCAATATCACAATAGAATAAGAAATTCTTGAGTTTATTCTCTGATGGGATTCTGCATATGCATTACTACCATTTGCTTTGTTTTCATTCTTTTTTATGAAATGATTGTCTGTTTAACATTCATGACTGTTCTCAGAAGGATGATCTAAGGGATGGGAACCTTTTTTTAACTTGATGCTAAAGAGAGAAGGAGTAGAATGCCAAAACATTTAACTCAATTATGCTGCAGGTTTTGAATTATGTACAATAGTCAAGAAAAAGTTACAATAAGGAGCAGATTTCTCTTTATACAAGAATGGAAGAGTACAAAATACAAGTTTATGAAGAAAGTAGGTTGTCCTTGAATGGTCCTTATGCTTCTCCTAGTGGAGACTCTGCGCATCCTTGTTTTAGGAAACAATTAGTATCCTATGTTTTGATTGGACTTAATCTCATAGAAATTTTTTCGAATAAAATGCACACTTCTTTGTAAGAGAATGCATTTTTCAAATAAAGTTCATTTTGAAATAAGGCATACATGGTGCTTATGGATCTTAGGAATCTGATAGTTTCGAGTTACAAAAAAAAGAGTTTCTTTGTCTGTTTTAATTTTGTTAAGTACTCGTATGATGAATAGTATTAGATTTTGGGCCTAATTTAATCCCAAAATCTAGCTTAAGAGGTGAGGATTGTCCAAACTTTATAAGCTCTTATGAGGCTCTATCTCTAGTCAATATGAGACTTGGGTTTTTTCCAATACACTCCCTCACGTTCAGCACTATTGGGCTTGGTGCACGGATAATATGGTGGGCGGCTCTTTAATGGATCTAAGATAAGCTTTGATAACATATTAGATTTTGGGCCTAACTCAACCCCAAAAGTTAGCTCACGGGGTGAGGATTACCCAAACTTTATAAGCTCTTATGAGACTCTATTTCTAGTCAATGTGGGACTTAGATTTTTCCCAATAGTAGAATTGCTTATGGAGTCTTGTGTATCACGAATGAGTTATGGAAACATTTGTGAAGTACAGGATATGATGAGGAGAATACGGTGTACTCCAAGGAGATAATTTCCACCACCTAAAAGCAGAGAGATTAGCAGAAAACAATTAACAAAAATGTTGAAAAATATGGTAGAGAAGAGAGAAATGAAAGAATTTACAAACTGAGAATTTACTGAATGGTGTAAAGTATGTGATATAAGCCTAATACATGGCTTATACTGACTAGAGATACTAACTACTAAAATTGTTATTTGGACCATTAAGCGCCACCTCGCCTTCGCCTCAGTAGAAAGCCTCGCTAGTCGATGGATCAGTTATTATATCAGCCTCTCCGTGCATGATAAATAATGGCAGAGCAACCTAGCAATTAAAATGCTTTAGTATGTTTCACTCTTAGGGAGAAATTTCCACCAGAAACATTAGGAATAGCAGAAGGAAGTTGTTAATAAGGACATGCAGTGTTCAGAAAAAAATAAAGAATCCATTAATAATCACACTAGGCCTTTTCAAAAGGATAACTATGTTTACATGGGTAGAATGTGGCAGCAAGCACTGTGATCCAAAAAAGAAGAAATTCTTGGAAATTTACAATCACAAATTCAATTCTCGTGTATTTCTTAGAAAGTTATTCGAGGAATGTACCTGGAGCCACACACAAAATTGTATGCAATTGAAACGAATAGGGTTCAATTTATAGCTCGTTGTCAAATTTTCAAGAATCTCTAAGCATTGCAACAAGTTTCAAATCTCATGGTAAGAGTTACCCTAAACCAAGTGGAAATCATTGAAATTCGGTGTCATCAAAGCACAAGACTCTGCCGTGAGTGGACCTCCTCTGCGATGAACAGCTACGAGAACGTGAATAGCTCCACCGCGACTTGACCTGATGTTTGGTGTCATATCGAACGCGAAGAGCTCAACCACGATTTGAACTCTTCCACGACAAACATGGAAGAAAGCCTTTGAAAAGGAACTTCAAATGGTGGGAATTAGAGTTCAATGGTGGTGCTGTGAGAGTTCGGATCATGGAAGAAACCCTTTGAAAAGAAACTTAAATTATTAATTTTTCAAGAAAGTCCCATTGGATCTAAATTAAAAAAGAAAAATTAATAGGATTTTTAATAAGATTTAATTATTCTATTAATTCCTGAACTATTTGAGAATTTTTCAATAAGTCCTTAAATTTTAAAAATTTGTGATTTGTACTTGAGTTCTTAAACTTATAAAATTTATAATTTAGTCTCTCATACAAATATCTTTTAGGATTTGGTTAGAGTTCCCAAAAAAAAATATAGGAATGTATTTTAAATTTCTGAAAAATATAGGGATATATTTGAATTTTTTCATAAAATCTAGTGACCCGCAAATGTACGGATAGATGGATCATTTAATAGAGACTTAACTAAACTTTAACGAAGATGTGTATGAGAGACTCAATTATAATTTTTATAAAATTACGGATTTAATTTCAAATTTTAAAGTTCAGGGACGTATTTAAAAATTATCAAATAATTCACGGACAAACAAAATAATTTAACCTTTTAATAAAAAGCTAGGTAAGAAGTGAAGTATAAAAAAATTGACGTGGCATCTTCTAATTCATCACCGGAAAGAGTATAAAGTAGCTCTCATTTCCTGGGCAGAAAGTAACCACCAATGTAATTATTACTATACTAATCACGTGGTCTTATATATCTTTTCTTTTCTTTTTTATTTGGTGCATTGCACTTCTCTTTTCACTTTACATTATATATAGCGTGTTTTTTTTTTTGGGTTAAATATAGCGAGTTTAATTGACCATCCTTTGACGATGTATCGATCAAAGATAAAGGTTGGACCAAATACCATATGAGAAAGTCAGTGCTGCTATTTGACTGTCATGAGGAAATAGGAAACAGATCTTGTCTATGTTATATACATATTATTTTATATTTTGTATCTTTAACTAAATTTTTAATTTAATGGAAAATATGTAAAAAAAAGAAACTTTATAATATGTTTTTCATAAAACATAAATTAATTTTGGATCAAGGATGATGGTTTGATAAAGCCATCTTCAAAATGATAACTTCAACATTCAAAATCCCTGACAATATAAGAAAAGGTCACCTAATGT
Organism: Ammopiptanthus mongolicus; assembly: GCA_039655645.1. Taxonomy (NCBI): domain Eukaryota; kingdom Viridiplantae; phylum Streptophyta; class Magnoliopsida; order Fabales; family Fabaceae; genus Ammopiptanthus; species Ammopiptanthus mongolicus. The sequence continues at coordinate 7,012,708 of CM077346.1, forward strand.
TACACTCGTAAATTTCATTGAGATAAACTATTCTTGGATGTTAATTACCTAACTAAACCTTTTAAATAAGTAATGAATGTAAATTATTATCAGAAAAAAATTATTATGATAATGAATTAAATTCGGTGTCCAATAACTTTAGAATATAGAATATAACATTTGACTTTTCAAGGCAATTTGACACGATGGTATCACTATTATTGAATTGATTTTCATTTACTACAACCATTGCTGTCATTTTTAATTTTCCTATTCCATTAATTTCTTTTTAAAAATTAGCACGATATTTTCGTATTTTTATGTCATCATACTTTTTTTTTAAAAAAAATTACTGATATTATTAACGGGTTCTCAAGGTAACTTTACTATTACTATATTATAAAGGTAAATTCTATGTTATTTTAAGGATAACTTTATCCATTTTAGATGACATAATAAGATGGTGATAATCATTTGACTTGATTCACTAACATGACTTCTTTAATTAAAATGATACGTTTTGATTGGATATGAAAATTTTTATCCCAAAATTATTGAGAATATTAGAGAAGTCATCTAATATAAAATATAGATGGGTCAGAGCACCTTCACCAAAAGGGTTATGCTCAATAAGATTGAGGGTTCTTTCATAATTTTGTATGGCAGACAGCAGCCTTATTTGATCTTCAATTGTGGACTGGAGACTAAGAAAAAGGAAATTCCAAGCCTGCCTCTTTCTTGTCTTCACTATTGTATTATTAATTATTAATTATTAATTATATTAATTATTTTTAAATCAATGTATGGTAGCTGGTTTTCCCCTATAAAAGGAACGCAGTTAACTGAATTGTAGGAAAGCATAAAAAGCGATACACAGCAATTCACCAAAACAAAAACAAAAAAACGAAGACAAAGCGATCGATACAGCAGAAAACGAATTAGATATGATATTGCACAGATATTTCCTTGTGGGGCTCCTTGCTCTAATAATAATTAGTTCAATATCCATTAATAATGTTTTGACAGAAGGTGTTGCAGTACCTGCTACTGAGGTAGCTTCACTGAATCGGAACAGTTTCCCTACTGGCTTCATCCAGGTCCTATATATATATATATATATATATATATATATATATATAGCTCTTACAACATTGTAGTAACCAAGATAAAGCCCAACCCACTTTGTAATTATTATAAGTTATTGACCTAGTTTTTCACTTTATTAACTTTATTGTGTTGACGATTTATGAATTTAGTACGAAGGTGCAGCAACCGAAGGTGGTAAAGGACTAAGTATATGGGATACCTTCACCCATAATTATCTAGGTATATATATGAGGGTCTTCTCTTTTTCTCTTTCTCTTCTTGGTACATGACTATAACTTATACATTTATTCAATCGGCCTGATCCAATGTCAAACATGCAGATAAGATAAAGGACAGACAAACTGGAGACGTAGCCGTTGATTCATATCACCGCTACAAGGTATAGTTGATCCAAAGTAACTAGTGTCTTTGTATTCAAAAAATAAATTTGTATAATAAATTACGAATGTAAAATATTTTAATTAACACAAATGATTAATTAAGAAATCAATTAGACTCTTCCACAATAAATTTTAAACACTACTTAATTAAAATTTTGATATAAATGAAAATTCCATAAACTTCCAACATTATTTAATTTCTTTTGTATTTCATTTTTTTTTTGTGTAAACATAGTAATGTGTGGTTTTATATATATTATAGGAAGATGTTGCAATCATGAAGGATATGAATTTGGATGCTTACAGATTTTCCATCTCTTGGTCTAGAATACTACCAAGTAAGTCAAAGTAGATGAATAATTATTCTAGACTAAAATAACCAATTGGATGTTTCAAATTTATCCATTTAACTTGATTTTCATAAATTACTTATTCACAGAAGGAAAGCTAAGTGGAGGTATAAATCAAGAAGGAATCAACTACTACAACAATCTCATCAATGAGCTAATCGCAAATGGTCAGCAGACAAACTTTATTTAATATTCAATTTTTTATTATTTGCAATTTAACATTTTTCTCATGCTCTTGATAATAATATTAATAAATGCACTAATCATCGTATCGAAACAAATGCAGGTATGCAACCACTTGTGACCATTTTCCATTGGGATCTTCCACAAGCCTTGGAAGATGAGTACGGTGGCTTCTTAAGCCCTCGCATTGTGTGAGTGACACAATTTAAAGTTTATGTTTGAAAATTTAGCTAAATATTTATGTCAACATTCCTAAAAGATCATACATTTTTTATATCCAGAGAAAATTTTCAAGACTATGCAGAACTTTGCTTCAAAGAATTTGGAGATAGGGTAAAGCATTGGATAACTTTAAACGAACCATGGAGTCTTAGCCAAAATGGGTATGCAATGGGACATATGGCACCAGGTCGATGTTCTGCTTGGTTGAATCATAATTGCATTGGTGGTGATTCTTCGATAGAGCCCTATTTAGTTACACACCATCAACTTCTTGCTCATGCAGCAGCTGTTCATGTGTACAAGACCAAATATCAGGTAATTAGTTACTAGTATAACATATTAGTTGTTTTTGGTTAAGGTTGGGGCATAAAGACTCAAGAATAAGACAAAGGAAAATTATCGATTATTTGTTATTCTATTTAGTTACTGCGTAGTTATTAATAAACCAAAATATACTATTGCAGGCAACTCAAAATGGTATAATTGGCATAACCTTGCTAGTTACATGGTTTGTACCAATCTCAGAAAACAAACATGATCAAAAGGCTGCCGAACGAGCTATTGACTTCATGTATGGATGGTAAGTGCTTCATCCTCAAAATTGACGTCAGATAACTAGAGTGGTGCTAATGCAATCTTGTTGCAACAGAATTAATCTTATTCATAAACTCCATACGCACTCTCATCGCTTAAGGAAAGAATTCATTATAACTTATTGATTAAACACTCATCCACTGGTGGGCAGACAATAGATGCACTCACACGTTAAAGTCAATCGATTGAAGATCAAACTATTGGTTGATAATTTATTTCATTTATTTGTTCGATTGCAGGTTTATGGATCCGCTAACAAGAGGAGATTATCCACAAAGCATGCGATCCTTGGTGAGAACACGGTTACCAAAGTTTACTAAGGCGCAAGCCATGCAACTCATTGGTTCATATGATTTTATTGGCCTAAACTATTATTCCTCCGGCTATGCCTCTGATGCCCCTCAACTAAGCAATGCTAGACCTAGCTACCAAACAGATTCTCTTGCCGCTATTTCATGTAACCACATCTATACTATATTTCTATCTATCAATTATATAAATTGAATATATTTTGAATTTGATCTTGACTAATAATTAGCATATCATTTATTTTTGTGATTGCAGTTGTGCGCGATGGAAAACCCATTGGTCTAAATGTACGTGTGTGGCAACCTAAGATTTTAATATATGACTCTTCTAAAGTAAGTTTGTCTCTAAAGTGAGCAAGTAAGATTGTATCCACGCTTAGATCATTTAATATGGCTAAGACCTCAATGCAATTTATCAAATCAATAATGAATACACACACTGACTTGCTTACGTTAGAGATAAACTCATTTTACATAAGTCCTTTTTAAAAAATTTAACTTCTTTACAAATTTAGTACTATGATTTTTTATAATAATAATAATAATGAAACCTATTTTTTCAATTATGCAGGTTGCTTCGGATTGGTTGTATGTTTATCCAAAAGGAATTCAAGACCTTTTGTTATATACCAAAGAAAAGTACAACAACCCTTTAATTTTCATTACCGAAAATGGTAAATACACCTACATATCATATTTATCTTCCTTTCAATATTTTTGTAAATTAATTACTGATAAAGTTATACATATATATATATATATATTATTTACATAGATGCCAAAATGTGATTTTATTTTTTGTAATTATTGAAGAAATATGTATGATAATTCTCATTTTCCATACCTCAATATATAGGTATAAATGAGTACGATGATCCAAAACTATCACTCGAGGAATCTCTTTTGGACACTTATAGAATTGACTACCATTATCGTCATCTTTTTTATCTTCAATCTGCAATTAAGTAAGTAACATTTTATATATTTATACATCACCTTTTTATTTTTTATGTATTAAATTTAACACTTTTTAATAATTTATTTTTTTTTCCAATGAAAACACAGGGCTGGTGTTAATGTAAAGGGATATTTCGCATGGTCATTATTGGATAATTTCGAATGGCACTCAGGCTACACGGTGTGATTTGGAATGAATTTCGTGGATTATAAAAATGGTTTAAAAAGATGCCAAAAGCTCTCAGCTCTGTGGTTCAAGGAGTTTCTCAGACCAGAAATTAGACTTCATAGTGTTGCCACTAAATAGTGCTACGAAATTGCATCTACAATTGTGTATTCGTAAATATATAATTGTTTCATATTTTAGTCTAATGAAGGCTCATTAGAGGCCTATTATTTGATTTATTTTATTTGTAGAATAACAAACATGAAAACTAATGTAATTATGTTAGAATGTATCATTTATATATGGTTGATCATATTTATAAATTTAATCTGTACTATAATTTTATTTTACATCTTGCTAAAAATGAAAATAATTAAGTCAGTTTGTTCTCATCACGTTGCGGAATAACTATAATTTTAGGGATATTTGGAAGACTTTATTGAGAGTTTATTTGTTTATCTTATTATGTACGCATTAAGCAAGCGTTCAAAACAACTTATAACAAATAGCTTAGGATCTTCTTATTGAATAAGCGTTTAATTAAGTCATTTATCCATTTTCATCTTTATTACAGTAAACTAGTTAGTAGTTCGTGCAATGCAAGGGTTCTTCTTTTTTTATTTTAATATATTTTTAATTATTATTTATTAAGTACATATTTTAATATGTGTGTAACTTATAATTTAGTATGATATACATATGCAATGGGTTATAAATTTAGATGAATTGTTTTTGTTAATGTTTGGATTTAAAAAAGTTATGCGAAAAAATATAAAGTTGACATTTTACTTAGATTATATATAAAAAGCATTGAAAAGATCTATAACATCGCTTTTTATTACATTTAATAGTGCTTGTAAGTTGTTAGCGTTATCTATCTTTGCGCTATTGAAAGGATAATTAAAAATAGCGTTTCTAAAGCGTTATCATTAGGGTACCCACGATAGCATTTTTGAAGCACTAGAAGCGCTTTTTAAGGCCCTCAAATAGCGCTTTCTTGAGGAATTATTATCTTTTTCCCATTTTTTTTAAAAAAAAACATCATTTCCTTTATTCAGTGCTCAAACCTACAGAATCAAAATGATATTCAGAGCAATAAAATTATACTCAGCACAAAACAAAGACAACTCTTTGGGCAAGATTACGATTTGAAGATTAAATAATGAAATTTCATCAGTATCACGATCTGAAAACTAAAAGGAAAATGATTAATACGTATCTTCTTCAAACGAAGGCATAAGAATTGAATTAAATCGCGACATTCCCTTTTAGAAGTCCACGACTTTGGGTCTCTGAATTTGAAAACTAAAAAGGAAATTTCATCATTATCACGATTTGGATACTAAAAAGGAAATACTTACATTCTTCAAACGGAGACATAGGAATGGAAAAATATCGTGACATTCCTTTTAGAAACCCCAGACTTTACATCTCTAAATTTGAAAACTAAAAAAGAAATTTCATTAGTATCACGATTTGAAAACTAAAAAGGACATCTATTTCAAAGGGAGACATAGGAAAGGAAATGAATCACGACATTCTTCTTAGAAAGGAGTCGAAGGATGCTACCAAGTCTTATAAAAATCCTGGCGTAAAATGTAACAGGGGATTGCGAACATAAATCACTACTACAAATATTGGAAAAGATGGCACTCCTTTAATAGCGTTTTCTCACAGAAACGCTATAAAAAATGATGCAGAGGCCTATTATAGCGCTTCCATAAGGAAGAGCTATGTATAATAGACTTATTATAGCGCTTCCTTAAGGAAACGCTATCTTAGGGAAGCGCTATAATAGCCTTTACCTAAACTAAAACTACATTACCCGTTGAATTCAATTCGCTCCCTCTCAATCTCTTTTCTCTGCATCTCTCACTCTCGCGCTCCCCCCACACACGCCCTTGTTAGAAACCTCTTCCCCCTCTCCTCACCATCGTCCTTACTCACCACCATCGTCGTCCCCACTTTGTTCCGTGCGTTCGCAACCACCATAAAGGCCCTAGGCCCTCCCATTGCTCCTCCCTAGGCCCTCCCTCCGCAAGGGTTCCTTTCGCAAGGACCACCTACCCTTGCCGAGGTAGTCTTGATTTTCCCTCTCTTCAACCTAATCTCATTTCATTTCTCCATTTGTAATCTATGTGTTTCTTTTTCTTTTTCTTTATGATCTGCATTTGTAATCTTTGAAATCAATATAATCAGTATCAATTTTTTTTCAAATCTATGTTAGTTTAGATGCACACGCTTTTGTTCTTTATGATGTTGCAAGTTTTGCTTTTGTTTTGTTGTTCTTTGATTATGATGGTCTTGATTGTGTGCAGGCGAATACATGGAACGATGAAGGTGCTGGTTGGCCACTAGGCAATCCTGTGATGAAGTGTGCTTCAGTTTCGGATGTTGGTTCTCCCACTAATTTTGTTGCCGACTCTTTTCTTTTTATTCAGGTAACAGGTTACGTTAGTTTCATTTTAGTGCAGATTTTAGGCTAGTTCCATCTTAGTACAGATTTTAGGTTAGTTTCATTCTGTTAGAGGAAGTTATGTTGATGCTGGTTTGCTGAAATTTTTCTTAATTGATTTTTTCAGTACTTTAGTTGTTGAGGTGAACTTGTGGACAAACTCTTCTGATTAATTGGTACTTGGCATTAAGCTATTACTATCAGGTATTTGTCTTTTTTTAATCCTTTAGTTGTAGCATTAGACATGTTTATTTTTATTTGTATACATGCATTTTACTTTAGTAATTTCCTATTCAAGAATGATTTGTATATTGTTTTTGACACAATATACAAGTTGTTCTTGAATTGTCCAAAAGTGGACAGTCTAAGATTGTAAATCCGCATTCAATATATTATTGCACATTATTGAAGAACTAGGGGAAATGTTGCCGAATTTTTCTTATAAACAATAAGTAATTAAGACATACAACAATATAATGCGAAGTTTACAATCTTGGATAGGATAGGAACCTCACCCTATTGTATGAAGTAGGTACAATCTTGGATAGGATAGTAACCCTACCTAATGTGCATGATGACCTACTTAGGATTTGCTAACTCAATGTTATTTTTGTAGAGGGCATTGGGTATTGATAGTTATCAATCCTATTAGAAACACCGTGTACTATCTAGATCCCCTGCAACCAGAGGCGGAGGGAGGGGGAGGCCTTTAGTTGCCATGGCCTCCCCCAAGTAAAAATCATTTTTTTTTCTCATGCATGAAACTATAGGGTTTCCTTGCTTATTTAATTTTAATTGTTATCAACATCAAAATGGAATAATTATTCAATGGATTTAATTATAATGTAATGTGAATTTTTTTTACACTCAAGCAATCATATATTGTTACATCATTAAAAATATTTTATTCACAAAAGAGTTTAATTTTGATACAATGTCAATGTAAAGTTTTTTACACTGTGAATCAATCATACATAAGATGATTTGTGATTCAGTGCAAAAATTCTTTACATTCACAATGCATACCAATTAAATTAACTACATTAAAAGTCACAAATGTGTTGACATTAATTGGTTGACAGTGTAAAAAAGTTTACACTGACAGTGTATCAAAGTTAAACTTTAATTCTATATCCTCCTACTAATTTTCCTATTTACTAAACAAAGAAAATATTGAATTCTTTTTATATTTTCAAAACAAAAAATAGATTACTTTTTCATTTAATTAATATTTTATTTATTTAGTAGTAGGAGAATTAGTATGACCATTTTGTTGGAAAATATAATAAATTCATCGAAATGTGAGGATACATAATGGATTCATGAATTTTAATTATTGCACCAACTTAATATTTTATTCAATTTCATATAATTTGCTTTTATATAATAGTTAATTTTTTTATTGTTATTTATATTATGTAAATTATGTCTTGGCCCCCCTCAAAAAAAAAAAAATTCTGGCTCCGCCTCTGCCTGCAACATCCATATAGCAATAAGAATAGGAAAGAAATGAAGAAGCAATACGATAAGTAAGTATATGCATCTATTTTTAACATATGTGTGGGATGATTCAAGATATATACTTTAATGAAGTTGATTTTGTAATCAGGGCTATCAAAGTTTATTATGCATGCAACGGACGCAAGGTGTCTAAATCATCCACGATTAAATGGATTAATATAGAGGTATTTATAAAACTTCTTGAGCAAATTATATATTTAAAAAACAATTAATTTATTAATTTTGATCTTATAGTGCCCTCAACAACCCAACAACAAAGATTGCGGCTATTACGTGATGAAATTCATGAAAGATGTCATCTCACAAAACCAAATGAGCATCCCAATGAAGGTATGTAATTTCAGATCTAGCTAGTTTATATAATTTGACCATTTCAATGTAATTCTAATTTTAGTTCTAATTTTGATTATGCATTATTTTCTAGAGTGTAAATGAGACTCCTACTCCGAGGATCAGCTAGCAAAACTCGTGGAAGAATGGTGCCGGTATTTCGCTGAGACATTTATTAAGTAATTTAGCCAAGGTACATATGAATCTGGTTTTATCCTTTTGCAATGCAGTTTTCGTGTTCTTGCGCCTTTGATTGTTATAATATTTAAGTTATGGTTTCATGTTTTTGCACATTTGGTTGTTAAGTTTGCATGGTTTCATGTTCTTGCATCTTTGGTTGTTAAGTTTGCAAGGTTAGGTACTAATTAAAGTGAATGAGTGAATCTGGTTTGGTATTAAATGTGATGATATCTTTTCATTTTGGTTATGTTATGCAGATTCTTTTCTCACTAAGGGTGGCTTGAACAATTTGATTTTGGACGGAGCATCATCATGGTATTGGTTATTTGATTTTGGTCCAAAGGGACTTATAGAGTTTGTTTGTATAGTAGTTAAATATTATAAGTATAGGTTGAGTTTTGTACAGCGACTTATAAGTATAGTTGGTCCAAATTAAAGGAACTAATTTTGTGTATTGATTTTGGAGCATTAGTTTTGTATGTGTTTTTTAAGAATGGAATATATAGCAATTGTTTGTACTGATATTTTGTGTGTATTTGTACTAGTTTCTGCTAAATGCAGGTTTAATATGGAATGTGTGAAAAGCGAAATAAAAAAAAGTGCATAGATAGCGCTTCTCCTGGGAAGCGCTATAATAAGTCACATATTATAGCGCTTCTTTAAGGAAGTCCTATAACAGGAGGCATGATAAGATAGCGTTTCCATGGAAAAATGCTATAATAAGTGACCTATTATAGCGCTTCCCATGAGAAGTGCTATCTTGTCATACCTCCAATTATAGCGCTTCTCATGGGAAGCGCTATAATAAGTGACCTATTATAGCGCTTCCCAGTAGAAGCGCTATCTATGCCCTTTTTTTTATTTCGCTTTTCATACATTCCATATTAAACCTGCATTCAGCAGAAACCAGTACAAATACACACAGAATATTAGTACAAACAGTTGCTATATATTCCATTCTAAGTGACTTATTATAGCGCTTTAGAAGCGTTATCGTTTTTTACCACTTTTAATTACACTCGAATACATAGCGCTTCGAAGTGCTATTATAGGGCAAAAATAAACGTTGTCTTTTCCCTTTTCTGTTGTGGTGAATGGATACACGATCCAGGGGAAGCGCGATTCTTTTTTTGTTTTAAAAGGAAAAGATAGCACTTCCTTGATCCTACAAAAAAAAGGTGTTTGTGGCGGTCGTTAAACCATTTAGCGACCGATTTAGCTACGACGAAACGTGGTGACAGATTGTCTAGTCGCTAAATCATTTGGTGGTCACTAAATCAGTCGCTAAATGGTTTAGAGGCCGACTTTCCATATTTAACGACCAAATTTTCATATTTAGCGACTGATTAAGTGTGGTCGCTAAATTTAGTCGCTAAAATACCTGTTTTTTAGTGAGGAGGTGCTATTATACATGGAACACAATTTTCATTAAAGAAAATATGGGGAAAAGATAGCGCAGCTTTAAGGAAACGCTCTTAAAAGTATCATCTTTATAAATAGTGTTTCCTTGAGGATGCGCTATTAAACACCTCTACGCATTTTTTTGATAGAGTTTGTTCCTCACAAACGCTACTAAATAGACATTATCGAAGCTATTTTCTAGCATAGTGAAGTGCATGTATTAATTCTTATATACGATAAATAATTAAGTAATATTATATTTTGATATAGGTTGTGCAAAGATAGTCTTGCCTTTATTAGCCAAATATATGATAATAGATTATATTATAGATTTTAAGAGAAACTTTTTTAAAATAAATAAATATATTTAAAAAGTGTACATATCTATCTCTTTTAAAAATTAATGTAGGAATAGAGAACCATTAAATATAAACCATTGGTATCTATGAATTAAAAACATAGAAAGATCAGACTAAATCATTACATTTAGATAAAATAAAATATGTTTGAATCTATAGTAGCATTAAATATAATATACTCCAATAGGTTACTAGCCAAATCATGAACTAAAATCATTTGAAATTAACATATTTCTCAATCTTGTTAAGAAATGGTTGAAATATGCTAAATTGAGAGAAGAAGAAAAATTGGATATCGACCATAAATTTTTTTTGTTAACAAGAGGACAAAGCCCAACACAAACTAAGAAAACTTGGAGTCTAACTTTGTTTTGCTATATTTTAAGTATGATTTTAATTTTGGTGGACGTGGTCCGGTTTGATCTAGCTTAACTTAAAATCAGGTTGGCCCGATCTCATTGTCCAAGTTTTAATTATTTTTTTAATTTAAAAAGCTATTATTAAAGAGTATACTATTATGTAACCAAAAAAAAAAGAGTATACTATTACTTTCTTTTTGGAAAAACTAGAATTCAATTGAAAATTAGACTTGTTATTCAATTTATTTTCCATTGCTTCAAAACTTAGTAATTCGACTTTTCTATTTTTTATTAATTTAAATATTTTAAGGATTAAATTTATTATTAAAAATAAAAAATAAAATTGATAAATCATCACACTCAATTCGCAACCAAGTTGTTAGCCCGAAACAAATTTGGCCCCACTCAATCAACCCATTCATTTTGACAGCTCAAAGTATTGGGCGGAGGCTAACATGAAGTAGTAGCAATTGGTATATGGATGAAACATCATTTTTCACCGTTAGAATTATTATTAAATTAATCAACGGTTTAGATTTGATCATCCAAAAAAAACTAATTTATATCTAGTAATATAGGTAACCAAACAAAAATCCAAAAGACAATTTTATCCCTACCCATCCACCCTACCAACCACCACGTCTCTATCTCTCGGTCTTGATCTCTTTGTCGTCTCTCTCCCTTCTCACTATCTTTGCGATTTGGGTAGCTGCAACTCTACGAACGGTTGGAGATCGTCGGAGGCCGGTGGATAGGGAGGCTGAGCGGTGGTGTTGTGGCCATACTCAAAATTCCCAGATATTCAAATTCACTCCCATTTTTTAAAGCAACCCAAAATGTCAAACGACATTTTTATTTTTATTTTCTCGATTTAGATCTGAGAATTTTTTCCTTATCTTCTTCTAAAAATATTTTTTTAAAAAGGTTTAATAAACTTTTTAGTCCTTACGAAGTGGGCGAGTTTTAGTTTTCGTCCCTACATTTTTTTTCTGTTGTTTTCGTCCCTGTAAGTTCAAAAATTTTGGTTTTAACCCATGCCGTTAGTGACCTACCATATATTAAGTGTTGACATGACTTTAAATAATAATATTTAGGTCTACGTACGTGGCAATGCTGACGTGACATTCTATTAGCCACGTCAGTTCTTAACGGTGGGTCACTAACGGCAGGGATTGAAACCAAATTTTCTAAACTTGCAAGAACAAAAACCAACGGAAAAAATGTAGGGACGAAAACCAAAACTCGTTCAGTTTGCAGGACCTATCATTAAACCTTTTAAAAGTACTTTACATATATCGTTTTGAAAACAAAAAAAAAATAAGAACACAGTCAAACAAACCCCCAACTGTTTTCATTGTTTCATGGAGGAAACATAATGAAAACAATGTGTCATTTTTGCAATTATTAATGAAAACTGAAAATTGAAAACAAAGCAAACGAACCGTTAACATGGTTTGAATCTGTTTTTGCTTTAAAAAATAAATACTAATTTATTCTCACGTAATTAGTTGAAAAATCGTCACTTTGTAACATTTTTACTTTTTAAGATTTTATGATTTTCAGTATAGATTATATTCATTTCTTTTTTTTAGGGTGCACAACGGTATCCCCAACTAGGATAAAAAAAATGATATCCCCAATTGATAGGTAGAGATTAATCTCTTTCAAAGAGTAGAAATCATCGAAATCTTTTGTCGCTTCTAACTTTTCATACACATGACAGGAAGCGAATCCATTATAATATACTTAAGGAATCTAAGTTTCTACCAAGTGCATTGGATGTTGTTGATAGATTATATTTATTTCTTAAATCTGGCCTTTTTCAATTTAAAAATTAAAATGATTGTCATTAATATACTGTCCATCTATGTTCGGACAAAGATATTGAAGAGTACATTACAAACTTCTTATTTCCTTTTCAAAAAATGAAAAATGAAAAATCATTTGGTAAGTTAAATGGATTAAATTGGTGTGCTTATACAGTGTAAATTAGCACACATGTTCTTTCTCTCCCTATTCCATTCCTCCTTCATTATTCGATTAGGCCCTCTTGATCTTCAATCTACGGCTTCTTCTCCTTGTGAGGTGGGATCATATATATGTTTTTTTATACCGTGAGTCAATAATAAATTATCACATTAAAAAAAATACTTGATTCTTATTTTAATTACGTTAAAAGTCGTGGTTAGTGTTAATGGGGGTATTTGTTAAGGAAGTATGAAAAGAAGTTTTTCATTAAAAATTAAAGTATTTAATATTTGAAGAGATCATTTATTTAATTTTTTAATATGAATTTTTTTTTATTTCCTTAAAAAAAGTGTGTTAGCATTATCCAAAAAGTTATTTATATTGATGAATTGTGACCACTTAATGAAGTATAGAGATAACCGTATAGAGATATACGGTAGTTTGTTTTAACAAACTACCATATAGTCAAATACGGTAGTTTGTTTAAAAACTTATGCTACCGTATATAATTACACGGGAGCTTGTTTACTACACTACCGTGTATAGCCATATGATAGTTTAAGTAAACAAACAACCGTATATGACCATACGGTTGTGTAAAGTTATATAAATAGGCAACCTATGCAATCATACGGTAGTTGATGCTCACAAATAGCTCACCATATACAACTATACGGTAGCTTTGTTTAAATAAATAAACTATTGTATGTTTGTATACGGTAGCTTATTTATATAAAGCAACTACCGTATAGATCTACGCGTAAGTTAGTTTGTTTACACTACCGTATATTATTGTACGGTAATTCGTTTTGGTGTCCAGTAACCACATTTTAATACACCCGTCTTGCATATATTACAGTTTTTACTATGGAGGATGAAGATGAGTGGGCTTATGATATATCACATAATGAGGACATGCCAGACGTTGACCCAATGGATGATCTTGATAATTAATGTTGAGAGTGAAAAAGAATTTGTGGATTACAACAATGTCTTTTTGACTAAAAAGGTAAACTAATCTTTAATTTATAAGACAAATGTATGTTTTAGTACAAATTAGTGTAGTTAACGTTGTCATAAAAATTGAAGATCTTTTCTGATCGAGATGATCTTCTGAATTGGGTTCGATATGTTGGATATTCGCATGGATTTGTGCTCATCATTTTAAGGTCAGATTCAGGAGGTTTTTTAAAGAAAGAAAGAGTCACCATTGGATGTGAAAAGAGTGGAAAGTATAAACAGTACAAACCTGAATTAAAGAAACAAACTACAGGAATGAAAAAGTCTTTGTGCCCTTTTTAACTATATGGGAGGCCTTTGCATGATGGTGGAGTGTGGACACTGAAGGTATTGTGTGGGTCATACAACCATGAAAAGGCAGAAACTTTGATTGGTCACCCATTTGCCGGAAAGCTAAAAGTTGATGAGTTGTCCTTAGTTGAAGACATGACAAAAAATATGGTGAAGCCAAGACAGATATTGTCAACATTGAAAGATCATGACCAGAGCAATTATACCACCATTGGACAAATATATAATGTTCGGCAACGGTACAGGAAAAATAGAATGGGGCCAAGAATAGAAGGCCAAGAAATTTTTTTCATACGCCATAACATGCTGAATTAAAAACTCTTTAACATTCTTGATGCAATAGTCCGGTATCAAATGCTACAAAACTATTTGATTCGCTTTCCGTACACAAGAACGCTTGGATGAGATGATATACATCTTTTTCAGTTTAATTAATGATATTGAGTTCGAATCCTAACTTTGGAAATGCAGCAACGTTAAACTCTTGACGCAGAGAGTTTTACCGCCCTTATGATCCTACCAGGCTCAAGGAAATAGTCTCTGCAGTTGCGCACGATGATATCCTGAAAAACAAAAAATCTTCGCTTTCCGCATTGTTGTATCGGTTGTCCTTTATATTAATGGCACAGTTTAAGAAAACAACTATTTAGGACCCGTTTATTTTCAATTTACCGTTTTCATTTAGATCCTATTTTCATTGATAATTGCAAAAATATCACTTTATTTTCATTCTGTTTCTTGTTTCCAAAGATTTGCATAGGAAACAGTGAGAACCAGAGCCATGTGTCATTTATGTTTTCAAAAATAAAAAAACCAAAACACCTTTTAGATTTTCTCAAAAAGTGCTTTGATTTTTTTTTTTCATGGTGAGAGAATTACAAAATACAACTTCATTAGTGACAATTTCATAAAGAAATTAATTTTTTTTTCTTTCCCCTCCCTCCTTCCCACCACACTACATAACTTAGGGGAGAATGACTTACTGTTTTCAAAGTAACGTTATAAGCAATTTTTTTCCTTATCTTCTAAAAATAGTTTTTTTAAAAAGGTTTAATAAACTTTTTTGTCCTTGCAAAGTGGGCGAGTTTTAGTTTTCGTCCCCCATATATTTTTCCGTTGGTTTTCGTCCCTGCAAATTCAAAAAAAATGGTTTTAATCCCTGCCGTTAGTGACCCACCATATATTAAGTGTTGATGTGGCTTTAAATAATAATATTTAGGTCTACGTATGTGGCAGTGCTGACGTGGCACTTCGTTAGCTACGTCAGCTCTTAACGATGGGTCACTAACGATAGAGACTGAAGCCAAATTTTCTAAACTTGCAAAGACGAAAACCAACGAAAAAAACATAGGAATGAAAATCATAACTCGTCCACTTTGCAGAGACTATCATTAAACCTTTTTAAAAAGTACTTTACAAATATCGTTTTGAAAAACAAAAAAACTAAGAACACAATCAAACAAGCCCCCAATTGTTTTCAGTGTTACATGTATAAAAAATTGAAAACAGAAAACTTAATGAAAACAATGTGATATTTTTACAATTATTAATGAAAATTTGAAACTGAAAACAAAACAAATGAACCGGTAACATGGTTTGAATTTGTTTTTGCTTTAAAAAATAAATACTAATTTATTCTCACTTAATTAGTTGAAAAATAGTCACTTTGTAACATCTTTACTTTTTAAGATTTTATTATTTTCAGTATAGATTATATTTATTTCTTTTTTTAGGGTGCACAATGATATCCTCAGGTGATGGTTGGAGGTTAATCTCTTTCAAGACGTAGAGATCATCAAAATCTTTTGTCTCTTCTGGCTTTTCATACACATGGCAATAATCGAATCGCTTACAATATGTTTAAGGATTCCAGGTTTCTACCAACTGCATTGAGTGTTGATAAATTATATTTATTTCTTAAATCTGGCCTTTTTCAATTTAAAATTTAAAATGATTGTCATTAATATACTGTCCATCTATGTTCGGACAAAGATCATGAAGACTACATCACAAACTTCTTATTTCCTTTTCAAAAAATAAAAAATGAAAAACCATTTGGTAAGTTAAATGGATTAAATTAGGGTGCATACACGGTGTAAATTAGCACACACGCTCTTTCTCTTCCTATTCCTTCCGTCTTTTATTTGATTAAGCGGTGTTGATCTTCAATCGATGGCTTTTTTCCCTTACGAGGTAAAATCATATATTTTTATATCATTAATCAATTATAAATTATCACATTATCAAAAATATTTAATTCTTATCCTAATTTTAAAAATCACTTATAACATAATTTGTGATTAATTGATAATATAAAAAAATTTACATTCACAATGCATATTCTCTCCGGACTCAATTATAAGTAAAAATTACCTACTTATATATTGATTAAGAATGGTAGTTAAGTGCATTTAATTTTTTTTATTTTATATAAAAAAAGTAAATACATTTATTAAACTACCCTTAATCATAATGGTGCTCACAACATTAATGAATTAATAACTTACGGATGTTTTTGAAAAAATATCATTAAGTGTGTGTTTGGATCAGCTGCAAAAATTCGATTATTTCAATAATCGATTATATGAATAGTCGATTATATGAATAATCGATTATTGTTATAATCGATTATAATAGAATCAATTTTATATTTGGATGTGTTTGTTGAAAAACGATTATAAGATAATCTATTTCGTTTGGATTGTGTAAAAAAATCACTTATATATAATAAATTATTAAAAAGGGTATGAAATTATTTGTATAATTTAATAATATTTGTTTGGTAGTTAGTTAGTTTTATAGGGGTGAAATAGGTTATCAGTTTCAAAATAATCTAAAAGCTTTTTAAATAAGCTTCAAACTTCTAGTTTCTCTAAAAACAGTTTTTTTCTCATAAAAAAGCTGTTTTGAAATTTAATCAGTTTATCCAAACATACCAGCTTCTATTGAAAAATAGCTTTTATCATAAAAAATAACTGTTTGGATAGAATTAATCTTATTTAAATACCCTTTAAATATAGATAGATTAATTGATATTTGCATATATTTATATTCACCGTATTTAGTCATTTTTGTTGTTGTTTATAATTAAGTGCCGGGAAGTATCAATTAAATTGAAGTTAAATTCATTAAAATAAGAACCTATCATGCTTAATGAAGTGACCACTTAAATACTGCCGCCATCTTTGTTTTCCACTTTTTGAACAAGTCAAATGGGAGCAATTTTGAATACTGTTTCCACTTTGAAGAGCATCTTCGCAAATAATATATTCTTATTAGCTAGCTAGTGGTTTTTCCTATATAAAAAGGAACGCTCATTCTCACCTAAACGTAAAGCGATCAAGCAGAATCATCAATCATCATCGCTGACAACCAAACGAAAGAAGAAAGAAAGATTAAGCTCTTAATTACCAAAAGAAGAAAGAGTAAGCCGAATAATCAGACATGGCATGCAACAATGACCTTTTCATTCTCAGCCTCATTGCTCTTGTGCTCGCAATGAGCACATCGAAAGTTAGTTGCACAGAAGAAGCTGATGGAGTTGAGCCAATTATTGACGTTGCTTCCCTGAATCGGAACAGTTTCCCTCCAGGCTTCATCTTTGGGGCCGGATCCTCTTCCAACCAGGTACGTACCTACGCTACACTAGCTAGTACTCTAGCTTCTTACAATATATATATATATATTACAATATTATAGATCAGTAGTATGTAATAGATTCTATGTAATAAGAGAAATCATAAGTCTATTAGAAGGAATTGATAAAAAATATAAAGAATTAGAAAAAATATTAGAACAAATAAATAATAATATACTGCAGGTTGTAGAAACTACTTCCAAAATTGTGGAATATATCTATCATAAAACACAAAACGAACAAATAAAATATACAGACATATATGAAACACTAAAAAATATAGATAAAGGAAAGAAATAGAAAATGAAGATGATTTGAAACTTAAGAGAATTCTTTTACAACTAGAAATCCTTTTAGAAGAGGAAGATAATAATAAACCTATTACAAAAAGAGATTTAGAAGAATTATTAAACTCAAAGAAATCAGAAACCTTACACTATATAGAATCTTTGACACCAAGAAAAACATGGAGAGGTTAAAAATCGATTATATTGAAACAATAAAAAGATCCACTGATTTAGAAGAAATTCAACAACTTCCTGAACAATTAAAAATAATTGAAGAAGAACATAATCAGATACAAGTAGCAGAACCAATTAATTCAATCCCAAATGAAACGGAAGAAGTAGTACTAAATTATAGCTCCTCTTCAGATGAAACAAATTTTAACGAAATACGAATGCATCATGGGGAAACAAGTAATAGTATGATACCTGAAAGAAACAAAAAGAGAAAAGAAATATTCGAAATATGGGAAAACATGAAAAAAGAAACAATGCATAATAATGGATATATAAAAAGAAACAATAAATGGTCTAAAATTCCAGATGAATTTAAACCAAGATATGAATCTATTAAATCAGGAAATATTTTAAATCTTGATTGTGCAAAAAACAAGGAAGAGATACTCTTACAATGGATTAATGAACTTACTCTGCTCATGAAAACAGATGACAAATTTAATAGCTTAGATAGAAACTAAATAAAAAATTTATATTTTACAAAACCTCAGGAAATGCACAAAAAATTTTAAATGGAATAAAAGATGATAAATGACAACAATATATACATCGGACACCAACAAATCAAGACTTTGCAAGACTTATAATGGAATTAATTTATGAAGAATTCATAGGATTTGCCAGCATTGAACAAAGCGCTGAAGTAAAAAGATATCTACATGAAACCGCTAAAGTACACTTAAATAAAATACAAATATGTGATATGTGTGATATTGGAAGTTTTATTTGTGAATATCAAAAATACTATTACCAGTTAGATACAGAAATAAAAGAAACATATAAAGAAATTTTTATAGATAAACTACCTTTTCCGCTTAACCAAAAAATAAAAACTATCTGGTTAGCTAATCCATTAACTACGGCTAAGACCTTAAGAGGAATTATTCAAGTACTCTTAAAAGAATTAAGAGATCAATGTTTAAATAGAGAAACAATAAGACAATTAAATAGAGGAAGAAATGTGATTTGCTGTGAATTACCAGAAATAGAATTATCCGGAAACTATGGAAGTAATCCAATAAAAAGAAGAAGAAAGTATTATAAAAAGGGGAAACCTCGATTAAGAAAAATCTATCCAAAGAAAAAAGCCTATAAAGATACAAAGAAAAAATACTTTAAGAAAAAACGTACGCCTAAAAAATATTGCCCAAAAGGAAAAAAGAAATGTGTATGTTGGATATGCAACGAAGAAGGTCATTATGCAAACAAATGCCCTCAGAAAAAAGAAAAGGAATTTAAAGAGAAAGCTAAAATAATAAAACAAGTTTATAAAATACATAATCTAGAACCACTAGAAGAAGAACTAAGTACTACTGATAGTGTTTACGAATATTCTGAATATGATGAACTATCTTCAGAAGAAACAGAATCCGAATAGTACTTATATCAAAATTTTAATAGAAAAAAGTAATAAAGAAACCGAAGCCTACATAGATACTGGAGCAAGTATTTGTTTAGCAACAAAAGCATTATTTGACAAATGGGAATACCTAAAAAAGCCATTAAAAATACAAATAGCTGATGAATCTATCCACTCTTTATTTTGGGTAGTCAAACGCATAACCTTACAAATACAACATAAACGATTTATTGTCCCAACAATCTATCAGCAAGAAACAGGAATCAATGTCATCCTAGGCAATAACTTCTTACGACTTTACGCCCCTTTCTGCCAATACTTAGAATACATTACTCTTCGTACACCGTATATACGGAATATCCAAACCCATGAAATCCTTTCTATACCAATTCATCATTCCTCTTAATGCACCTATTCTACGCAACAATCAGAGTTTAGCAAGCTGCAACGTGGTGAACTATTTACTATCCTTTGTCAAAAAATTCGCTATGCTCTAATTAATGCAGAACCAAATAGAAGAATTCCAGCTCATATTGAAGATCTATTAGAAAAGATATTTAGTGAACACCCACTAGATCCAAACATAAATAATAAAAACACCGAACTGATCACATTAAAATTAAAAGATCCCACTAAAGAAGTCAAATGTAAGCCCATGATTTATACTAAACAAGATAGAGATGAATTTGCAAAAGACATTAAGCAAATGCTCACAAAAGGATTAATCAGACCATCCAAAAGTAAGCACTCAGCTCTAGCCTTTTATGTAGAAAATCATAGTGAAATTAAGCGTGGCAAAAGACGAATGACAATAAATTATAAACAAATAAATGACGCAATGGAAGGAGATGAATATTTTCTTCCTAGAAAAGATTTAATTATCGAACAAATTAGAAATATGCTCTGGTTCAGCACTTTTGAATGTAAATCAGGTTTTTATCAATTAAAATTGACCGAGGAATCTAAGACATTAACAGCTTTCAGTTGTCCTCAAGGACAATATGAATGGAATGTACTCCTTATGGGAATGAAGCAATCCCCAGGAATTTTTCAAAGGTATATGGATTCAATACTCAAAGAATATAAAGATTTTTGTCTTATTTATATCGACGATATATTAGTCTTTACCAATAAAGACTTAGAGGATCATTATCATAAAGTAACCTTAGTACTTAATAAACTCTTAGAACACAGAGTAGTCTTAAGTAAAAAGAAAATAGTTTTAGCCCAAAATAAAATCAATTATTTAGGTCTTGAAATAGAAAAGGGAAAATTAGTAATGCAGAAACACGTGTTAGAAAAACTTAGCAATTTTCCTGTAGACTTAAAGGATAAAAAAGAATTACAAAGGTTTCTTGGACTACTAACCTACATTTCAAATGAAGGTTTTATTAAAGATCTTACAGCAAAACGCAAAGTACTACAACAAAAATTAAAGAAAGATGTTCTTTGGTCCTGGACAGAGGAGGATGAAGCAATTATTACAGAATCAAAAAACTTATGTCAACAACTTCCAGAATTATATCATCCCGCAGATGATGATCTAATTATTATCGAAACAGATGCATCACATGAATGTTGGAGAGGTGTTATGAAAGCAAAACCCCCTGGACAAAAGAAAGAATTACTTCGTCGATACATGTCTGGAACATTTACAGACAGTGAAATTAATTATTCTACTCATGAAAAAGAGACTTTAGCACTTATTCGGATGTTGGAAAAACATCGTATTTATGTGCTTGATAAAGAATTTATTGTTAGAACCGATTCCACTTATGTGGCAGGTTTTACAAATTTTAATCATAAAGGTACTTATAAGCAAGGAAGGTTGATCCGATGGCAAATGAAATTATCTGAATATAATTATTCAATATCCAGAGAATGGAGCGCGGAACCACATAAATGCCAAAAAGACAAAGAGAACTCAAGAAAGCATTAAGAGAACAAAAATTGAGAGAATTAGATTTGCTCGAAGCAGACATCAAGGTATTGGACTTACAATTAGAAACTGAAGGTTTCTTAGAACAAACAATTCCAGCAGAACTTAAACTGCAAGCACAAAAGGAAGGAAATAAAAAATGGTACGCTATTTTTATTGGACCATTTCCCGGAATTTATGACGAGTGGCACAAAGCAGCTCCCCATTGTCAAAAAGTTCCAGGAGTTATTCATAAATCCTATGCAACAAAGGAAGAAGTAGAAAAAGCTCTAAAGGATTTTCAGATTGTCAAAGGTAAAGAAATTTATCTTGGACAAAGAACTTTTGCAGAAACCACCACTCTAAACTCGGAACCAAGGAAGGCTCTAAAAGTTCTAGGAAGAATTCCTTCTTCCCTAGACAATTTCCCAATAATAACGCGAAAAGAACATGAACTTCAAGTCCAATTTTCAAAAGAAAACTTTTATAAACACATCAAAAGATTAATCCATTGGACGGAAAAAGAAAAAAGCAATCGCATGTATATGGTTGATCGAAAATTATTCGCTACCAAGGCAGTACTTACACCTGGAGTACCATCAATTTTAACGTTCAATTTGTTCCAATTCGGACTAATTGAATGTCTTTATTTAAGTCCCAATCTTGAAGAAATTAACTTATTTCCCTACTACTTCAAAGAAGCAATCCAAATGTTTCAAAAAACTATTGCTGGTGAAAGAGCTATTTTCTTAAAATTTTACTCAGCCTATCCAGACTTCATCACCAAGCAACCAGCCAAGCACTTAGTTTTTATTGGTATCAGCAATAATAATTTCCCTTTGATGGATGAACCTACTGAAGTAGATTATGATGAAGACCAAATTAATAACTTCATAGCTCATCAATTAGCCAACATATATTCCCAATGTCAAACCATTGGAAAAGAATCATTCATCAAAACTTTGTACAAGAGACCAAATACTTTGCTTCTAAGCAGGACAAGCGGAAAGCCCATCAGAGAAAAAGACTTGGCCCTACTAACAAACTTTGAGATGCCCTTCTATGCATTTGAGGGACCCTCTATGAATTATTGCTCAGCTGTCCTCTATAAACTTTGCATAATAATTAAAGAAAACGGCAATCATGCATGTGAGAGGTGCATAAAGTAAGCCACGTCAGAAGCCACTACTAGCTGTCAGTCACAAGGAAAAGATTCCGAAGACGAATCAATAATTGAAGAATGATGTAAGCAGTGACGACAGCATGTAAATTATTAGTTTTCTGATGTAAGCACTGACGTGCTATAGGGCCAATAATGTAAATAGTCAATAATCCCTTAGCTTATAAATAAGCCCTCTTATGCTGAGGCAAAGCAGAGTGAATCAGTTGGAGAAAACTCTCACCCAAACTTCCCCAAGTTGAGGAAAGTTGTTAGTCTCCTCTTAGAGGATACTAGGTATCTGCGAATACCACCCTGTAACTACTTCCATCAAATAAATTACTCTTTTACTTATCTTCATTCACTTTTGTTATTTTACAACGTTTAATTATCTATACACCAAATCATGCACGAATTCAGAAGCAGTAAAGGCGAAGTAGATCCATCATGTACTCAGAACGCGGAAGCAACAGTGGATCAAAAAAGCACTATAGCTCATTAAACCCAATCAGGTATGATGCAACTCTAGAAGCTTTCATAAAACTAGGTTAATTATGAATTCTGAATCTGAGATAATGGAAACTAATGATGATATAGAACACCTTCAAATTACTGAAGAAGATGAAAATTATCACGGAAGTATTCTTATTAACCCTCGTTTGTTTCAAAAAATATAAAAAGAAGAATTAGATCTTTCTAAAACTGCAAATATGAAAGGAAAAGAAAGATTAGGAGGAATAATGAAAAGATTTATTCAAAAAGAAAATATCATTTACTATGGTAAAATAATTACTGAAACTCCCATAGACATAACTGAAGCCCAAGGAAGTACAAATATCCAACTCTTAAATCGAAAAAAGATTTCAGAACTAAGACAAAATTTAAAAATAGAAGGACATAGAAGAAAAATAGGATATATTCACATAGGCGCAGTCCAGATGCTAATTAAAGCAACCTTTCAAGAAGGAATAGATTCTCCAATAGAATTAATCTTAAAAGACGAACGCATAACTGATGTCCGCGATAAGATATTAGGAGTTATAGAAGGAAACTTAGCATATGTAAAATTAAAGTTTGAAATTCATCCTAATATAGGAATCCCCTTAAGTACCCAAAGATTAGATCAATCCTTAACTCTAGAATACAAATTTTTAAGAAAGAATTTAATGAGACTTGAAGATAAAATATTTTCGGTAACATACTGTGTAAATTACGCCTTAACAAATTCCCATCACAGTATTACTTTTAGAAATAATGATAGAATAGATGTCCCTCAATTATTTGAAGATATTAGAAAAATTTATTATCCACGAAAAAATGAAATAACTGAGTTAGGAACTTTTTAAAAGAAACCTGAATCATTAAGAATACCTTATATTCCTAGACCAATTCAATTAATAGAACCCGAAAAAAGTACAGGTGAGAATATTGATAAATTAGTAAATCAAGTTAATGATTTAACTCTGTATATAAAAAATAAAATATGAGAAATCAAACAAACAACTCAACTCTCTCAACTCTGAGCCAAACTGGTATCAGAGCTAGATAATGAAAACTGTTAGCTACATAAAAATAACCATAAATAATTTAAAAAATTATTGCAAAATTTTAAAAGAATTAGATGAAGAAAATCATAACCCTATAATTAAAGATCAAATAAGACGAGTTGAAACACGTATTCAGATTTTTAAACAACGATTAGAAACAATAATAGCATGAAAACTTATCTCACCTTAAAACAGTGGTTACAAACTAATCGCAAAAAGATAATCTATTGGCAAGAAGATAAATCAACAACTTTACAAGACTATTGGCTCAAAGAAAGTATGTTCGAACATCATTTAAAATTAGAAAGATGGATAAAAAAGAGACTTGAAAGATTAATCGCATGAAGACTATTACTATGTTAAAAGAATAGTTAAAAGAAATCAAGAAAGAAATTAAATATTGGAAACAACAAGAAGCGGGAGATTTTATTGATGACTGCATAATAGAAGGTATAATAGAATATAAATTAAAAATACTGAAAAGAATTAAAAACGAATTAGAAAATTTTGCAGCATGAATCAAACCCAAATAAAAGAAAATATACAAGTAATAAAACTACAACTTAAAGAAGAATATACATATCTATCCACCTTGTTAAAAAATAAGGAAGAAGATTATTTAGATGAACAAGTTAGAAAATTAATTGAAAAAGGTATGCTTTGGAGAGAAAATAGAATAATTCGTTTAGAAAATCAATTAAGAAAATGATAGAGTATATAGAAGAACTAGGATTACATATGTCGGGAAAAATAATTACCCTTATAGAAAAATTTGATGTTTTCTTAATATACGATATTAATGAAGCAATGAATTATCTGAGAAAAAAGATAAAATATTTTGAAGGAATTATATTACACGAAGAAAATATGGATCTTCAAGAAATAGAGCAAGAAATTCTTACTAAAGCAAAAAAAAGATTAGCCTGTATTTCTCGATATAAAAGATAAGATGGTAAAATATTTGGACCCATTAACACCTTTGAATATTTTTACCCAATTCCAAAATATCAAAACAATTAATACTATGATACTCAATCCCAGGATACCAAAACCCTTAAATTTACGGGAGTACCGTAGCTGCCCCCATGTAATTACATGTCTTTCGACTAGGTGCTAATTACTTTATTATATACATGATTTTGATTTTGTTGTGTTTGTGTTTGTGATATGTATATACTGTGTAGTTCGAAGGTGCGGTCATGGAAAGTGGTAGACGATCGAGTATAAGGGATACCTTCACCCATAAATATCCAGGTATGAAGCGCCTCTGTATTTCTCTCTATCACGCGCTATTGCATAGTAAGACTATGGCGGGAGTTTTGAAGGAGATGGAATGAAGTGGAGTGATAGAAGTATATCACTTTAAAGTTTGAAAGTTTAATAAGGGAATATCAAATCCTCCAATTTGGAGGGTATAAAAATTGAGGGTTTGAGTGAAATGGAGTGATTTGGATTATCATCCTAAATCATCTCATGTCATTATTTTACTAAACTTCCAAACAATGAATAAGACATAGGAAGGAAATGGTTTTAAGTGTTAAATTTTACAAGAAAATATTCTTTTCAAGTGAGTTTGTTTTTAAGGTATATAAGTAATGATGTATCTATTATACATCATTCTAATGGATTAAATTTTTTATATATTTCATCACATCTATCATGAAAATATCGTCGCTTGTTCATTTCAGAGCACCTTTAGAGGAGTGTTATATTTTATATGGTTTAATCAATATATATATATAAATAAAAAACGTGCCTTCAAAAACACCAACCTTATCATTGGCATACGAACTTCTAGGTGGATGCTAGCATGAAGTATCTCAACATGTGGCATACCGGTGAGGGAGTTTTTTGACCGTGTGTAGCCGGTTTACGTGGTATTTGTAGGTAAGTAAAGTTTAAGTAATTGCAGACAGGTCCTATTAAATTATGAGAGGAGGGACATCCGAGAAAATTTGGGAAGATGCCACCACAAATTTGTAATCGATTACCCATTGAAATTGGTAATCGATTACCAATTTCAATTGGTAATCGATTACCAATTTTGGTAATTGATTACCCATTGAAATTTGTAATCGATTACGGTAATCGATTACAAATTTCAATGGATAATCACTTACCCATCGAAATGGGTAATCGATTACTTATCAAAATTTGTAATCGATTACCCATGAAATTGGTAATCGATTACCAATTTCAATGGGTAATCGATTACCCATTGAAATTGGTAATCGATTACAAATTGGCATTTTGTGTGTTAAGTATAAGTTAAAATAAGTATCAAACAATATCAACAACAGCGGAGCAATAATAAATTCTTCATTTTTTTTGAATGATCGATTCAACACGTCCGCCCTTACTATCTCATACTCTGTCTTGGCTCCACCGATCGCACCGTCGATTCCACCCTCGTCGCCGACCTCTGACTGCACCAATCGCGTCGTTGATTTCGTCCTGGCCACGTTACCATCGTGCTCCATCCAAACAGCCATCAAAAGCCCAACCGCCATGGAGAACCATTCACGCAGGTACGCCCAACCGTCGTCACCAGTATCGCACCGGGAACGTCGTTCCCTGTTGCAGCTCCACCTCGGATCAGCACCGCCATAAAAATATAGGGACTATATTACAATTTGTTAACAAACTGGTTTACCAAGTCTCCGGTTAACTTTTTTTTTTAAACAAAACAATCTCAACCATTGAATACTATATTAATAAATCTAACGACTATTTTAAATGCTTCATCCATGCACCATATTCGAGCATGCTTCATACCAGACGTTACCGAACTTCTATCCTACAATAAGCGTCAATGGTCAATTTTTTTAGAAAAAATTATTATATCATTTCTGCATCGTCTGAATAATTTTCAGTTGTTCTTGAATTGACATGCAGACAAGATACAGAATAGAAACAACGGAGATTTTGCCATTGACGCGTATCACCACTACAAGGTACAGTTGCTTCAAAGTATATGTATTTGTACCGTCTAAACTGAGCGATGTATTTAAAAGGTTTAATTGTATTTTTGATCCCTCAGGTATTATGATTGTGTAATTTTGATCCCCTAGATTTTAATTGCGTCAATTGGTTCCTCCAAATATCATGATTGTGCAATTTTTTGATCCTCCAAGTTTCAATTGCGTCAATTGGGTCCCTCACGTATTATGATTGTGTAATTTTGGTCCCCCAAGTATCACGATTATGCAATTTTGGTCCTCCAAGTATCAGGATTGTGCAACTTTTAACATCGATAGCTTACGAAGCACATATGCGACTGATTTGACACTTAATAAGACTAGTTTGACAGCTTACATGTCATTCTTATGTGACACTTAACGATGTGCATTTGACCATTAAATTGTGTGAGATGTCAATGATGTCTTATAAGAATGTCCCGTAAACTGTCAAGTTGATTTCACTAAGTATCACATGTCCTACGTAGGCTACTGACGTTAAAAATTGCACTATTATAATACTCGGGGGACCAAAATTGCACAATCATGATATTTGGGGGATCCAATTGGCGCAATTAAAATATGAGGGACTAAAATTGCACGATCGTTATACCTGGGGACCAAAAGTGCAATTAAGCCTATTTAAAAAATGAGAGATTTTATGAAAGAATAAGTAATTGAATAATAAGTCACGGATTTTCTAATTTTTAAATTAAATTAACAATTACTACTAAGACTTTTATCAATAATTGTTAATTACTTGTATTTCACTTTATGAACTGTAAAATTATAAAATCATATCCAAATTAAGCACAATAATTAGTTAAAGAATCGATTAGACCTATGAAATTTAACCAGCAAACAAATTTTGAATTGTAATTGAAAGTAAAATAAATGAAAAATCAATAAACATCCTTGAGTAGTTTCTTTTATTTGTACATTTTGATCTTGATTTTTAGTGCAAAATATTAATATATCAAAGATGTTGCGACTATGAAGGATATGAACTTGGATTCATACCGATTTTCCATATCTTGGTCTAGAATACTGCCAAGTAAGTCATGCTGATAAGCTAGCGACAATTTTGGACTAAATCATAACTTCTTGGATGTTTTCACTTTAAGACCCATTTTAAATTAATATTTATAAATCTTATATCGACAGATGGAAAGCTAAGTGGAGGTATAAATCAAGAAGGAATCAACTATTACAACAACCTCATCAACGAACTAATGGCTAATGGTTAGAAACAAAATTAACTCTATTCAACTTTTTATTATACATTGCCATTTAGCATCTTCTCTTGTTGATAATCATAATTAATCAAATATCAACAATTGCAGACATACAACCACTTGTGACTCTTTTTCATTGGGATCTTCCCCAAACCTTAGAAGATGAGTATGGTGGCTTCCTAAGCCCTCTCATAGTGTGAGTTTCGGTTCCAAATCATAGCTTATTGTCTGCCTAGCAAATACAATATTTAGATATGATTGCAATGTGTTGAACTTTGCAAATTAATCATTTCAGAAAAGATTTCCGAGATTATGCGGAACTTTGCTTCAAGGAATTTGGTGATAGAGTGAAGTATTGGGTTACTTTGAATGAGCCATGGAGTTATAGCAATAATTGCTATGCAAATGGGAAGATGGCACCAGGTCGTTGTTCTGCTTGGTTGAACCTCAATCGCACTGGCGGTGATTCTGCCACAAAGCCCTATTTGGTTACACACCATCAACTTCTTGCTCATGAAGCAACCGTCCGTGTGTACAAGACTAAGTATCAGGTTTGTTATTTATTTTGTTATTTTGTCACTAGTGACACCCTTGTAGCTTTGAAGTTTTTTTTATGTTAAACTTTACCAAATTAATTAATTTTGATTTTGTGCGGCCCAACCATGAGGCTAGTAATAAGATAAAGAATTATAAATAGGTGTTGTTTTCTAATTTCTTTTAAAAAAATTGACCAGTTATAACAAATGTATTTGAATTTATGTATATGCAGGAATCTCAAAAGGGTTCGATAGGCATAACCTTGGTAGCTAATTGGTATTTGTCGCTCTCAGATACCAAACCCGATCAAAAGGCTGCTGAAAGAGCAATTGACTTCATGTATGGATGGTAAGAGCCTCTCTTTTGCTATCCCTCATAACTTAATTTGTCTTCAAAATGAACAATACGCATATGAGACTAATTAATTAAATGCTTAGACGTTCAAAACACGGCATTAGAAGTATATATGTATATAGGTTTTCATAGGGGTCGTTGATTTGTTTATAGAAAGATCAAAAGCATAATTGAAAGTTGATTGGTTACAGGTTTATGGATCCTCTAACATCAGAAGATTATCCAAAAAGTATGCGATCGTTTGTGAGAACACGTTTGCCAAAGTTCACTACCGAGCAAAGCAGGCTACTTATTAACTCTTTTGATTTTATTGGCCTAAACTATTACTCTTCAACCTATGCCTCTGATGCACCACATCTAAGCAATGACAGACCCAGTTAAGTAACAGATTCTTTGGTCAATCCTGCATGTAAGGACACCTATCTGCGACATACTTATCCATCAATTCTCTAAATTATATATGTTTGATTTGATGAGATGACTTGATTTTCTTTTTATATTTATGAATGATTGCAGTTGAGCGTAACGAGAAACCCATTAGTATGAAGGTACGGGTGCCGCCACCTAAACTTGTAAGAATTCCACAATGAGTTTAATCCATATGATAAGATATAAAGCAAAACTCTTTTATAATTTTGCAGATTGCTTCAGATTGGTTGTACATTTATCCAAGAGGAATTCGAGACCTTTTGTTATACACTAAGGAAAAGTACAATAACCCTTTAATCTATATTACTGAAAATGGTAAGAAACACTTATATATAATATCATATTTAGTTTCCTTGAATGCTATATCATACATCATCATATGTATTTTTTACCCTTAATTTGTTGAAAAGAAAATGGCTGACAAATACATATACATCACTTTTTTTTTTTTTAAAACAAAGATTGGTGTGCAAATGCATCACTATAGGGAAGGACATCCCAACTAAGTTGGCACCTCAAACCCTGACAATCATTTGCAGCACACCAACAATATTATTAATAAAAGAGAAATTAAAGAATACAAGCATGGGGGACCATGACCAAAACCCATGAAAAAATCAATGTCTAAATCTATAATTAGGAAGACCGAATCTATTACGGAAAAAGTCCTCACTAATAAAGCTAGGGATAAGATCCCACCAGGAATTACACTTAGAAACCACACCAAAGTTGGCCAACTTATCAGCACAATTATTCCCTTCTCTATAAATATGAATCACTTTGAACCTCATAGTATTTACTAAATGAAGACAGTTTCTCCATCTGGTC
Organism: Ammopiptanthus mongolicus; assembly: GCA_039655645.1. Classification (NCBI taxonomy): domain Eukaryota; kingdom Viridiplantae; phylum Streptophyta; class Magnoliopsida; order Fabales; family Fabaceae; genus Ammopiptanthus; species Ammopiptanthus mongolicus. The sequence continues at coordinate 7,043,320 of CM077346.1, forward strand.
AACAGTTTCCAAGGAACAATTTGAGGAGAAGAAAAATCTAGCACCACCAATTTGGAGTCACACTCTAACCAGAGATTATTCCAATCCTTACTATAAGCAAACTCGATTGCAAACATGGCTGCAAGAAGCTCAACTTGAAAGGAAGAGCAAATACCAAAATAGGAGGCAAAACAACCTAGAACAACAACACTTTTATCACGAAAAATTCCCCCACCACCAGCATGACCTGGAGAGCCTTTAGCTGCACCATCTGTGTTACATTTGATCCAACCGGAACTAGGAGGAATCCAATCAACTTGAATAATTGAAGGAGCTTTATTAATATGACTATTAACAGAAAAAACTTTCAGAATGGAAAGCTCCAAAATTGAGGAAGAAATATGTCCTGAAGAGAAGTTGCCCGAGAGAGAAGTTGCACCAATCACATGAGAAATGGCTGACTTCCAATGAGTAACTTTATTCTCAAATCTGCTATTATTTCTTGAAGTCCAGATGAACCAAAGAATATTTAGAATAGCTGCTAAAATAATATCCCTTACTTGAGAGGACCAACCTTTACTGCATAAAGCAAGAAGACTAGAGAAAGAACACAAACCCACAACAGAATTCGTAATGTGTCCTAGCCAATTCCAAGGTTGGTTGCAAAGCTACAGCAGAGAAATAAGTGGGGACACTACAACATGTTTCACTTCAGGCAACAAGAAAAAACCGTGCCTAAAAGTATGAAAACCATTCCCTAAGGTTTAGGCAACGATTTGGCAAAGGTTATGAAACCGTTCTCTAGGTGACCGTTGCCTATTCTCAAAGGCAACGGTTTTTTACTTAAGGCCACGATATACAAATAATTGTTGCCTAAATTGGGGGAAAAGGCCACGGTTTTTTGGACCACCTATTGGCAACGGTTTTCATTGTGTGTGATTAGGCAACGGTTTTTTAACTATTGCGACACGTTTCAGCCACAGTTATTTAAACGTTGCCAAATAGTATAGGGAACATTTATTTATTATTGCTAAATAGTATAGGCAACGGTTTCTTAACTGTCGCGAGACGTTTCAACCACATTTATTTAAATGTTGACTTATAGTATAGGGAACATTTACTTATCTATTGCTAGATAGTATAGGCAACAATTTTATAACTTTTGGGAGATGTTTTAGCCATGATTACCTCATAGACAACACTTATTCAACCGTGGGCAAATAATAAAGAAAACGGTTTAAACAACTTTAGGGGACATTTTTATAACTGTTTTACAATAAATAGGCAACAATTCAAATGGATTCCCTTTTATTACATTGTGAAGAAAAAAATATTTTATATGTCTATACATGACTAAAGATACATTTTAACATTTCAATTACAACACTTGTAAATGTTACAATCAATATAATTAAAATATTCAAAACACCAGGATTATATAAGTCTCAATATATATGTTAACAAAAGTGAAACCACTATATACATTGAGATGCTACTATAATAATAAAACATATATATATACACGCATAAAATCACTGGCATATATAATTGCGTCAATTTTTCACAAGTCTGACATATATAACTCCAAAATAGAGAAGACTAAATTAAATTCATCAAGTGGTAAAAGTTAACATAATGGTTTTTTTTCTAAAATCCAAAAGAAAAAATACGAAGATTATAGGAATCTATGCATGTTAATAGCATCATTCCCCTTCAATGTCTTGAGGTTGATGTTCTTCCTCACCATGAGAATCTTCCTGCACATATGAATGTACATGTGAGTTAGAAAAAGGCAAAGCAAAATAATAATAACAATTAAAGGACTAATGATAACTACATAGTGACAATTTTGGTAATGGTCCACCTTTCTCTTTTAAATAAGAGAATATCAAAATAGAATAGTTGTAGTAACAACACACACACGATAAGCAAATCAATATAATCCAAGCTTAAAATATAGTAACAGTGCGTACATAATATACCGCCTTAAAACAGAGCAATTCAAATACCAGTAGCAAATTGAAACTTGTTGGATAAATCGAAGATGAGTTAAATGATGGAGGCTAAAGTGAACTAGAGTTTTACATAGTAAAGTAAACTACGAATTGAAGGGTTAGATAGGTGTTGGGTAGATTACAAAGCTAACTACAATATAAGCATATTGACATGGCATGCTACAATTAAAAAAAAAAAACTGAAACTAACATATTGAAGGGTTAGATTGGTGTTGGGTAGATTACAAGCTAGGATCGATGCATCTATTAAGAGATGCCTATTCCACTTAAGGCATATGAAGTTATGCCTTATTATACAAATAAAACTTTGAATCAACTAGGAATAGAATAATATTAATAGCTAACCAATTAAATCACAAACAAAGATTTTGTAAATATGGTTATACCTCTTCATAATTTGGAACATGGGTTGATGTAGAAGAATGTGGTGCTGCACTATTTTCATTGCCTAAAGCATTTTCCATTATATTATCCAAAGCCTCTTCATCCAAATTTGGGTTGTTTTGCTTCAATGCAAATCTTACAAGTGCTTCCAACCCCTCAACCTTCTTAGACATCCTACTCATCTCATCAGAATGTTGTTTCTTAATGGCATCAATTTCTTCCTTTCTTTTTAACATCGATGGTGTGATGGTTCTTCCAAAGCAACGCACTCTTCCTGGCTTTTCTTTGCCAAATAATGATTGAAAAGTTTGGCCAGCAGATTCACTTGAGTTTTGAATGGAATCTTTAAGTGTAGTCTAATAAAAGAACATCAATGTTAAAGATAAAATCCAGGGTTTAAATACACTTGATGAATAATACTTGACTTACAGGTTATGCAACACTATATTGTGGGATGTGGGAACATATATGATCTGCCATAACAATTAGAGGTGCTTTTCAGGGGAGAGGAAGGGTTGTTTGACCAGCTAAGTTAATTAACAGGAGCATATGGTTCTGAGTTAGACTTACTTGGAGAGAATTTGATCCATTCTCTTAAGAAAAGTTAGACTTACTGTATCTTTCTCTCTGTCCCCTATTTTTACATCCCCTAATTGTCTAAGTAACTCAAAGCTACAATCTAAAGAGAGAAAATGTCTCCCACCACCAGCTACTACTGCCCCACCTCATTGGCTTTACTGTGGCATTCCAAGGATCCAAGGGTATCTTCAGAATTCTTCCTTCAAGTTAATACTTTGCAATGTTGTTACTATAATCTATACCACATAGAGCCTAAACACCTATTCTCAATTTTGCAATCAAATTATTGGTTTAAATCACCATAACTTGGTATGAGGAAAAATTACACATGGCTTATACGTAGGATCAACGAATGGAGCATTAGATGTTTTTTTATTTAAATATAAATTTCATTAGTATATAATTGTGTGCTAGCTTCCAGAATTAAAACATTTATTCAAACTTGATTCACCTTTTTCCTTTGAAAAAAAGCGGCAAATAAATACAAAAAAAAATACGGTACCAATTTTGAATATCTAAAAGAAGAAGAAGAAGAAGAAGAGTAAGACAACATCAGCAATCATCTTCCTAATTTTCTCTAAATATCATTTCCCTAGTATTTTTTTCATTCTTTATGTGAAACTACTGAGCATCGAAAACGCTCACATTAACACCAGTATCAACAATAACACTGGTAGCCCCTCTCTCTCTCTCTATTCGGGAATTCATATATATGGTACCATAAAAAAAACCATCAAATTTGACTCACCATGGAGGCGGGTGTTGAGGATAGTGTTGCCGAAGCGGACACAGAGTGCGGGGCTCAGTGATAACTCAGTGATACTGCCGAAGGGGAACAGCTTTGCTTCAAAAAACTGGGTCTCACAACTGGGGCTCGTCAGCTCTGTGGAAGAGATTAGGATTGCTCTGCCTTGAAGATTAGGATTAGCTAGCGTTCAGAGTGATAAGATTAGGATGTGCTGTGAAGAACGGAAAAGAGAAAATCGTGCCACGTTCGGAGTGATAAGGGAAAAGGAGTTTCGTGGGACTTGGAGGTTACGCGGATTAAACGTGAGGTTCGCGGAAAAATTGAAAATATTTTGAAAAGAAATAAACTGTTGCCCAAGGTGTCAACAGTGTAAAATAATTGTGTCTAATATATCTACGGTTTCAAACTGTAGCCTAATATAAATAAACAACGGTTTTGTATCCAAATTTTAAAGGAGATATAAAATATAAATAATATTGTCCATGGGTACAAAACTGTTGCCTGTTCCTTGTTTTAGTAATGGTTTTTTAACCGTTGGCGAGAGTAGTGTTGCCTAAAGTGAAAAATGTTGTAGTGGGAGTTGTTTCATCAGATGTACCACATAAAGAACAAACCGACACTGTGACAATTCCCCTCTTCCTTAAGTTATCATCTGTTGGTAGCCGATTGTGAAAGATTCTCCAAAATAAGAATGATCTTGCTGGAGGTATAACAGTAGACCATATAAGTTTGCACCAAGAAATAGGAGTTTTCAAGGGATGCAAATGCTGAAAAGCTTCTTTAAAAGATAATGTGCCCGAGTCATTGGCAGACCAAACCAAGTAATCCTCAGAGGAAAACAAAGGAATAAGAACCTGCATAATTTCAGAAGCCACAGCAGGCAATTTCTGCCACAATTCCTGAGGAAGAAACCAGGATTTATTGTTGATGTAGTCAACAACACAGGACTGAAAACGACTATGCAGATGAGAAGGAAGATTTAGCATCTCCACAATAGAATTATCAAGCCATTTGTCCCTCCAAAAATTAATCCTTTTGGCATCACCAAGCTGCCAAGTAGCATTAGCCAAAACTGTGTTGGAGTGAATTTTTAAGCCAGGCCAAATAGAAGATTGTACATAACTAACAATAGGTCTGCTATGCTTAAAAAATCTACTGCGCAAAAAAGTAGCCTAACTCCTAGAAGAAGAAAGCACATCCCAGGAAAGCTTCAACATAGCTGAATCATTGATTGCTCTAAGTGATCTAAGGCCAAGACCCCCTTCGTTCAAAGGAGAGCAAACTGTTTTCCAAGCCACAGTAACAATTTTCTTTACATTTATATCCCCAGACCAAATGAAGTTCTTTATGCATTTATCCAGCATCTTCAAAAGAGAAATAGGCCAAGAATAAACATGAAAACTATGCACCAACATGCCATGAATAATGGATTGAACAAGTTGAACCCTTCCCATAATTGAGAGTAAGGATCCTTTCCAAGATGAAAGTTTGTTCTTGATCCTATCTGCATTCGGTTCCAAATGTATTCTTCTAGGCTTACCTTTGAATAAAGGGACTCCAAGATAAGTGAAGGGAAGGTGACCTTGTGGAAAGCCAAGGACCGAGGAGATTGCAGCATGCCTACTAGCAGGAAGTTGACCAGTATAGAATCTACATTTTTCAGTACTCAACAATTGACCAGAAGCTTGACCATAATGTGGAAAAAGAGACATCAAAGCTTCAAGATTTTTCTTTGTCCCTTTACAAAAGACCATTATATCATCTGCATAGAGGATGTGGCTTGGAGTTTTAAAGCCATTTGGACCAGACATTGGTTGCAGCAAGCCAGAATCTATTAAAGAATGAAACACCTCGACTAAGAACATCCTCTGCAATACAAAAGAGAAGAGGAGAAAGGGGGTCACCCTGCCTAACTCCTCTCTTGCAGGAAAAAAACCCAATTGACTTGCCATTTACAGAAAAAGAGAGCTTTGCAGAGTGAAGAATTGTTTTAACCCAAGCACAAAACTTAGCATCAAAACCAAAAGCTATTAGAACATTCAACAAGAAATCCTTATCAATTGTGTCAAAAGCTTTCTTTATATCAAATTTGACAGCAATGTTACCACCAAAAGTCTTGTAGTCTAATAGATTAATGGATTCAGAAGCTAAACAGGTGCATTCAGAGATGTGCCTATCTCTAATGAAGCCTCTTTGTTGTTCAGAGATCACTTTAGGAGCTATAGATCCAAGCCTATCAGCTAACACTTTGGTGATTATTTTAAATTGAAAATTAGCTAGAGCTATTGGTCTATAGTTTTCAATCTTATCAGCATTTGGAAACTTTGGGATAAGTACAACTAGATTGGAATTCAAGTTAGGAAGTAACCAATCTTGGGAAAAAAATTGAATGACAGATTTGCATACATCATGCTCAATAATATCCCAGAATTTTTGGTAAAAACACCCTCCAAACCCATTTGGACCCGGAGCACCTCCCCCATTCATAAAGAAAACAGCTGATTTAATTTATCTTTAGTAGGTGATATGATCCTGGAAAGCTATCAAGAGGATTTCTCCACTAGTTTTAGAATTTTGTAAAAGCATAGGAAAATATGTAATAAAAGTAGGATTTTTTTGTACTTTGACTTTTTGTAGTTTGACTTTTTGGTCATGGACTTGTAAATGGGCCAAGATGTAGTCATCAAGGCCCATCCAATAGAGGAGAGGCGCGCACAAGCCTTAAGCCTTGTAGCTTAGGCGCACATGAGAGCTTGAGAGGATGAGAGGTCATATAAATACCTCCTTGTAAGCCATTTGAATCATAATTGAAAGTTTAGAATTTTTCTCACATTGAGAATTTAGAGAGAGTTGAGAGAGAGAGTCTCCTCTTGAAGGTTCTAGAGTAGAACCTTGTGATTCTCATCAAGAGCTTCTTACTTTTGTGGAGGATCTTCCTTGAGCTTATCACTCCATCTAATCCATGGAGTTGTGGCGCTTTCTTCCATTTCCCTTCCCCTTCATCTTTTTCCTTTCTTTTTGAATTCTTGTTGCCTCACGCCTAAAGCCTTAGGCTTATCTTAGGATTTACGCATTTTAGCTTTATGTTGCTTAGGAATTGTGGATCCGTGATTCTTGTGATTTGATGATCAAGCTTTGGCTTGAGGTGGAGCTAGTTCTCTCAATTTTCCTCAAGATCATAAAAAATGAACAAGTTTGGATTTCCCTCCAATTTTTAGTTTGAATTTTTCATTTCAATTTCGGATCAATTCTCCTAGAACGATCCTACATTCAATAGATCCATCTTGGATCATAACATTTGGTATCTAGAGCTAGCCTCTAGGAGAGTTAGAAGCTTGAAAAAAATTCAAAAAAAATTTGGCGCAAATTTCAAATTTGAAATTTGTTCTTGGCGCCAATTTTCAAAAATTTGAAAATCTAGATCTAGATCCTTTTGATCTTGATTTTGTGTTCTACTTGTGTAGTTTGTTGTTATTTGTGTTGGAATTTTCGAGATCTACATAGATTTGTGTTAGTTTTGTTAATTCTCTTGAATTTGAATTTTCTTGATGTTCATAAGTGTTCTTCATATTTCTTGAGATCTTTGGGATAATAGCTTCATAGATCTTGATGAATTTCAAAAGTGTTGGTTAACTTGTTGATCAACCACTTGAATGAAAGATATAAGCATCAAATTGTGAAATCTAAGCTTGAATTACTAGGATTCAACTTGCTTCTTGCAAAATCACTTTTGAAAGGCTCTTTGATCTTACATTTGTATTAATTGTTTAGTTTGGGCTGTTTGTGTAATTTTGAAAAGTCAGTGGCTGTTATAAAAAAAAATAGTTCAGAAATTATAGAAAAGGAAAAAGAGTCCAAATCTGAAAAATCCAAAGGACCAAAACGCAATTTTAAAAAAAAAATTGGGGCAAAAGTGCAAATATCCAAAGTTCAAAGAAAAATTATTTGCAGAAAAAGACTTGCCACTATTCAGCCTAGAAACTTTGTGTATGAGCCTACTTGAGCAAGAAAATTTCGAAAATCAAGAACACATTAAAAAAAGTTCATTTTCAACTTCTTGTTTCTTTTACTTTTCTTCTTCTATTTGTCTTCTTTCAATTCTATTTGAGTGTGTTATTTCTTGTTGAGCATTTTTAGTTTGTCTTTTAAACTTCTTAGTTTTGTCTTGTAGTTTTCTTTCTTTGAAATTCTTGTGAGTGAATTACTCTTGGTTTGATTTGTTTGCAAGTGTATTTGGCTTTCTATCTTGGAATTGCTTGTTTCTACTTCAAGAGCCTTTGAGTGAGACTTTAGAGTGGAAAAAGGCAAGAGTGTGCATTTGCTAAAAAGTCTAATTGTGTGAAACACCAGTGAACATTACAAGAGTGAGACACTTAGTTGAGTGGTGAGGTCCATTTTATTTCTTTGTTTTATTGTTGAAAATTGTAAAAACATGTCACAAACTAGAGGTGATGGTGGAGGTCGTACACCACCTTCCCCTAGAACCGCGGCCTATGATATGAAACTTCAAAGAATGACAAGGCATTTGGAAAGGCTTCTAGAAAGGCAAAATGATGAGGTTAAAGATAGACTTGAAGGCCTTGAAAGAGCTTCAAGAGGCACAAGAACTAGAAGTCCAAGGCAAGAAAGTTCCTCTCATGCAAATTCATCACATGAAGACAATGAATATGAAGAGGATGACCAAAGGAGAAGACAGCTGATTTAATTTCATCTTTAGTAGGTAAGCTAGTTAACAGCATATTATCTTCAGATGAAACAATTTTGGGAATTACCTTGCTGATCAAATCTTCAGACAACACATTGTTCCAAACCTTCAATTCTAATTTAAGAGCTTTCAACTTTTGAGTTAGAATGTGCATTGGACAACCAACGAATTTTCTGCCCCACACTTCAGCAACAAGTCTTTTACAATCACTGTGCTCAGCCCACATGCTGAGAAACTTGAAAAAGGATGGATGAGTTTGAACACCTTTCTGCAGATTTAAAAGCAATGGAAAATGGTCTGATTTATTCTTTGGCAATGTGCAACAAGTAGTAGAATCCCAAAAGGAAAGCCAATGATCATTGCAGATGGCCCTGTCCAACCTTTTCTTAGTGAAAGCATTTGATTTCCTGCCATTGTTCCAAGTAAACTCAGCTCCTCTGGTTGTCAAATGAGTCAAATTAGTAGAATCTGTCCATGTTTTAAATTCTTCACAAGAGATTCTCAAGGGCAGACCCCTACCTCTTTGTTCATGGGCACCCAACACAGCATTATAATCACCTATAAAGCACCAAGGACCAATGTGTTGTTACTGCAGAAGAGATAAATCATACCAAAGCTGTCTCTTAGCCGAATAATTGGTGCAGACATAAACAGCAGAAACAAAAACTTGATGACCATCAACAATTAATGAAAAAGAGACCTGCTGATTAGTTCTATTGATGACAATAGGATTCAGATTTTCAGAACACAAACACCATAAGTTAGGAACTAATGACTGTCTATCATTCTCAGCAAACAATTTTAAGTGAAGATCTTTCCAAAAACCAGAAGGCACTTGATCAGAATTAATCCATGGTTCAGATACAAAAACAAATTCTTGTTTATGACTGGAGCAAAGCTTTTTAAGCATCAACCTAGTATCTAGGTTCCCAATACCTCTAACATTCCAATAAAGAAGCTTCATTAGACAAGTTGATGAGGTCCTGCCCTTGAACGGGTTCTGTATCCAGCAGCATTGGAAATGTTCCTTTGTTGCTTCCTCATTCTCTTTTTCTTTGATTTAGATAACACAACTGTGAAACTTGATCCTGATTTAAGCACAGGATTCTGATCTGTAACATTTGGAGCCGGGGAATTATCTTCAAAATCTTCATCAACCCGATCACTCCATAAATTGGAAACTATTCTCAAATCTTGTTGGGCAGGAGAAGAAACATTATCAATTGGAGAAGCAGCCTTAGCAGAAATAGAGTTAGCAGTTTCTGAAACATGATCAATAGAATTTAAACCAGAAATAGGAACTTGAACAGCCGCATTTGACACAGTTTTGACCATATTAGGAGGAGTTGATTCATCAAATACTACCTCAATATCATCTTCAGAAATATCTGCATTCAAATTTTGAAATGAATCTTCCACAATCGCATCCTCAATTCTTTCAATTATTACTGCTACCAGGCCTTTGATTTGTATCAATTGAAATAACCATATCAGGACCATGAATTGGATCTAAATCCGGAATAATACCATTACCAACAGCTAATTCAACATTCACATCATTCAATTGATCTTGAAAACTAGAGCTGCTAGCTTCACTGAGGATATTATTAAAAGGATCATCATAAATAATTACTCCTTTATTTTTTGATGTGGCTTGTCCTTCATTAAACATAATACCTTTGTTCTTGGCATTGGATGGGTCTGCCCTTGCCGAAGGCTCAATATGTTTGGTCTTGGGAACAAAAATGGCTTTTTTTACAACCCCATTAATTGATTTCTCGTTCAAAGGCATAGAATCCTTGCTTAAATTCACTGATGCAGCCTTCTTTTTCTTGCAGTTGGCTAGAAAGTGTCCAATATTTTGGCAGGAGGAACAGAAAAGAGGCAATTTCTCATATTCAACACCCACAAAGAATGCATACTCATCCCTTTCCACCGAGACTTGGTCATGAAAATTTCCTGTGAGGTCAATATCCACCAAAACCCTTGCAAAATGTCCAAGAGTTTTCTTACTAGTAGCCTCATCTAATGAAATAGGAATTCCAAGACTGCCCGCAATCGCAAAGATGATCTTCGGCCTCCAATATTCTTGAGGCAGACCCAATATTCTAACCCAACATTGAGCATGTGTTTGTCTTTGAACATTTGGGTTGAAATCCGGGGTCCAAGATGAAAGACGAAGAATTCCTGGCTTAAGGCTCCAAGAACCAACTGACCATACACTTCGAAGGTCATCTTGGGATGAAAAGGAAAATTCATAAAACCCTTTCCCCAAAGGAACCATACTCCACTGGCCAAGAGGCTTCCATAAGGTACATAACTTGGATCGCAAGTCATGAAACTTGATAGGCAATTATTTGTAAATGAGTTTAATGATCCAACACTATCATTGGAGGAATCACTTTTGGATACTTTTAGAATTGACTATCATTATCGCCATCTCTTTTATCTTCGGTTTGCAATTAGGTAAGTAATCTTTAACTTATTAAAAAAGTCTGTGTTCTATTTATCATACAATGTTAACACTTTTTAATTTATTTCCTTTTAAGTAAATATGATAGAAATGGCGTGAATGTAAGGGGATATTATGTATGGTCTTTGTTCGACAATTTTGAATGGTCCTCAGGCTACACAGTACGATTCGGAATGATCTTTGTGGATTACAAAAACGGCTTGAAAAGACACCAAAAACTCTCGGCACTGTGGTTCAAGAATTTTCTCAAGAAAGAAACCAAACTTTATAGTTCTAGTAAATAATGTTATGAGATTCATTAACTAGCTAATTGTATTTGTAAATCAATATTGTTTTTATTTTTTATTATTTTGTTCTAATTGTATCATAAACCTTCATAGAGCTATTAAATGAAAACATATAGAATGCCTCCTGCAATACATTTCAAAAAAGTCTCTAAATGCAGTTGTCTGACATGCAAAAGAAGGTGAAATCAGAACAAAGCATGCATCAGTCAAACATGGCAAATACGATATCATATATATGAAAAAGAAAACGCCTATTAACATTTAGCTATTATTTTAAAGAGGAATAAAGTTCAAAAGAATAATAAAGAGAAGGAAGTAAATCAGTAATCTGAACATTTGCAGACATGTAACCATGAAAAAATTAATTAACATGATACAACTGAGAAACTGACAACTTAACAAGCATAAACTCAACCCTTTATTGGTTACATGCTATAGTCAATTCAGCAGACCACGACTTTCTTAAAAGGCAATGCATTTTTTGGTCACTTGGCAGAGAAAGACTAAAAAGGCAATTCTCATGACGACTACACTGTCTCATACTTGGTGATTTGCGGTCAGGTTTCACAAGGGGCATGTTAAGCTGATCTAATGCAGTGAAACCCCGCGCCTCCATGATCCCACATATTCTTCATGCATTCTGCTCATACCACCAGCGTTAAGGCTATGTATAATTCTCTCAAATTCAGTTGGTCCTAATTCATCTTTCCTAGCTTCCAGAACGCTCAGAGTTTGAAAACCCTTTTTCACAATTCCAGCCCTTGCATACATAACACAAACTCACTTTAACCTTAAAAGGAGGAGCCTAATCCTGCAGAGCAATTTTGCCTAAAAATTGTTCAGCCTCATCAACAAGCTGCAACTTACCCAACCAGTCAACAAGAACAGAATAAGTCGCAACTGTGACGCCTGAGGCTGACGAGGGCGGGGAGTGACCGTCGGTGCTTAAGGCACGGACAAGGAGCGGCTCCTGGCAGGCTTCTAGGAAAAGGGACACATGAATGAACTAGATTCACACTGGAATGAGAGGGATTCTGAGGCTGTGCAGGTATGGGACTGTACAGTTGAAGGAAGGCTTATAAGAATTGATTGGTACTACCTATACCAACAAGATGCATCTTCTTTTCGGGAGCTCAAATCATAAGAACTCCATAGTTAAGCGTGCTTGACTTGGAGCACTTGTGGGATGGGTGACCTTCTGGGAAATTTCCCAAAAAGCGTGTGAGTGAGGACAAAGCACACTGAAAAGACCCGTGTTGGTTTGTGGGGACAATCGGCAATCCTGAAAGCATTCCGGGCCGTTACAGCAACCCCAAGCTCAAACCCATCATTCTCTAGCTCCAAAAGATGATTTAATGTTTTGCCCAACATTTTTTTCTACTTATAAGCTACAATCATGCTAGCAGTGCACCTATCATCTGGCTTAAGCCCAGATTTTATATCATGTAGTCAAAGTTGCTTCTTGTCTGGTCTGAGTCACCTGCATCTGCATGGGCCTCAACCAATAATGTTTTGAAAATTTGGGCCACAAAGCTTCCTTGCACATAGAAAACAAAACACAACAGCCCATGAACATATGCAAATCAACCAGAACAAAGAACAATTGAAAATAAAAAGAAAAACAGTAAAGAAAATGAACATCGGGTTTTACGTGGTTCGTTCAATGCGACCTCCATCTACGGGAGAGAGCATCTTCCACTGTGATCAACAAAAGAGTACACCATAGCTTTTCAATAGAAACATTCCCCAACTTTCCATCCTTGTACTATTCATATGTCTTTCAACATGCCTCCAAGAACTACCTAAGATTGTAGATTCTATTCCTATGCACATCCTACCCTTTCTCCATTCTAGAGAACAATAAAGAACCCTTGATCCTTTCTAACTCCATGTCCCATCCCAAGATGAACATACAACAAATCCCCAAGTATATCTTTCATACTCTATTTTTTCTCAAACCCTTTGATACCAATTACAATCATATCTTCTCTCATCTCAAGTATTCCTATCACATGATATGTATATAAAGACCTATACAACAATCATGAAGTTTCTTGATGAGTCGTTAATCCTTGTGAAAACCCTTGATCCTCATGAAGTCTTTAAGATCCAAGTTAGTTGTAGCCTTCAACTAACTAACAAACTCTCAACTAATTGCAAACTGTCAAACTTCATTCTTTTTCCGCCTTTCTGGCTCGCAAGGCGGAATTCAATTCGCTTAGCGAATTGCACCAAAACAGAGTCTTGAGAGATTTTGAGTCATTCTTCACAATTCTCCACCTTGACTTTAAATCACAAATTTTCACAAATCTTCACATTATTCTTGATTTGAAAACTCCACCTTGCTTCAAATCCGAGATCTTAAGATAAACTTTGTAGTGGTGCTCTCCTACTTCTTGGAGTATGCTTCAATGAAACCAACCAAGTCCAAGCAAACGCTTGAACCTTTTCTTTTCTGCCTTCTTAGAATTGCCAAAACCTTAAGAATTTGAAAATGCTATCAAATAGCTAGCACAAGAAATTAGGGAGAAGAGAAATTGCACACAAGATTTACGTGGTTCCTAATTGGTCTTATTGAACCCCAACAAATGTGTATGTCTCTACTCGGCCGGAATCTTGCAAATTGCGTAGTTGTTGAAATTCGACCAACTCCATTAACATCACCACTCTGAGAAAAAGATCAAAGCAATGCCATGTATATTCTATGCGGGTTTAATATCTCTTGCCTACATCTCCCTCATCAATGCCTCACCCATCTAAAGTTGGTCAGAAGTTACATAGGCCATGATCATTGAGTTGTAAACTTTTATGTCTCGTCGGAAGCCCCAGCTCCTCAAGGCTTCAACTACTTCTTTTGTTCAAGATTGCCTACCTTGCTGTACATGTGGGCCAACACTCTGGCTTTTGAAACATCTGGTAGTATACCTTTTTTGTCCATCTTCTTAAGGATCCTCTCAACATCATCAAACCGATTCGCTTTAGCATATATAGATATCAATATGCTTAGAGTAGGATATATTTGTTTGGAAAGAATCTTCAGCCAATAACATTTCTGCCACCTAGAAGCATAGGATTTGACAAAAATCAGTTCCAAAGTCCAGATAGGACTCATTTATTCAATGTAAATTACAGTAATTTTATATATATACAAGAATGGAAGAGTACAAAATACAAGTTTATGAAGAAAGTAGGTTGTCCTTGAATGGTACTTATGCTTCTCCTAGTGGAGACTCTGCGCCTCCTTGTTTTAGGAAACAATTAGTATCCTTTGTTTTGATTGGACTTAATCTCATAGAACTTTTTTGGAATAAAATGCACACTTCTTGGTAAGAGAATGCATTTTTCAAATAAACTTCATTTTGAAATAAGGCATACATGGTGCTTATGGATCTTAGGAATCTGTCAGTTTTTAGTTTAATAAAAAAAGGAGTTTATTTGTCTGTTTTAATTTTGTTAAGTACTGTTATGATGAGTAGAATTGCTTCTGGAGTCTTGTGTATCATGATTGAGTTATGGAAACATTTGTTCAGTACAGGATATGATGAGGATAATATGGTGTACTCCAAGGAGATAATTATCACCTAAAAGCATAAAGAGATTAGGAGAAAACAATTAACAAAAATGATGAAAAATATGGTAGAGAAGAGAGAAGTGAGTGAATTTACAAACTGAGATTTTACTGAATGGTGTAAAGTATGTGATATAAGCCTAATACATGGCTTATACTGACTAGAGATAGTAACTACTAAAATTGTTATTTGGACAATTAAGCGCGCGCCTCGCCTCAATACAAAGCCTCGCTAGCTGGTGGATCAGTTATTATATCAGCCTCTCCATGCATGATCAATAATGGCAGAGAAACCTAGCAGTTAAAATGCTTTAGTTAGTATATTCACTCTTAGAGAGAAAGTTCCACCAGAAACAATAGGAATAGCTAAAGGAGGTTGTTAATTAGGACACACAGTGTTCATAAACTTGCGTTGCACTGTGGGACTCATAACACATTTTCAAAGGATAACTATGTTCACATTGGTAGAATGTGGCAGTAGCCACTGTGATCAAAAAAAAAAAAAAATTATTGGATATTTACAATCACAAATTCAATTCTCGTGTATTTCATCTTTGTCAAAAGCAATACAACTCTGACATCTCTAAATAAGAAGTTACTCGAGGAATGTACATGGAGCCACACACAAAATTGTCTGCAATTGAAATGAATAGGGTTGAATTTATAGCTAGTTGTAAAAAATTTCAAGAATCTCTAAGCATTGCAACAAGTTTCAAATCCCATGGTAAGAGTTACCCTAAACCAAGTGGAAATCATTGAAATTCGGTGTCATCAAAGCACAAAACTCCGCCGCGAGTGGACCTCCTCTACGACGAACAGCTCCGCCGAGAACGTGAACAAGTAATCCACCGCGACTGGACTGATGTTTGGTGTCATATCGAACACGAAGAGCTTAACCGCGGTTTGAACTCCTCCACGACGAACATGGAAGAAACCCTTTGAAAAGGAACTTCGAATGGTGGTGCTGTGAGAGTTCAGATCATGGTAGAAACCATTTGAAAAGGAACTTCAAGTATTAATTTTGCAAGAAAGCCCCATTGGGTCTAACTTAAAATGATTTTTAAGAGTAAATCATCATTTTGATCCTTAAAAGTGTCAGGCGCTGTCAATTCAGTCCCTGAAAGCAATTAAATTACAAAAAAATCCCAGAATGTTAATTTCCTTAATAAAATTAGTCCCGACAGGGTTAACTTGACTAGCCAAATTAACATTCAGGACTAATTTGACTGACAAAATTAATATTGATGGACTTTTTTATAATTTAACTACTTTCAGGGACTGAATTGATAGCGCCTCATACTTTCAGGGAATAAAATGATGATTTACTTGATTTTTAATAAGGTTTAACTACTCTATCAATTCCTAAACTATTTCATAATTTTTTAATAAATCCTTAAATTTTAAAAATTTGTGATTGAATTCTTAAACTTATAAAAAATTATAACTGAGTCCCTCATACAGTCATACATATCTCTGTTAAGATTCGGTTAGAGTTCCTAAAAAATATAGGAATATATTTGAAATTTCCTAAAAATTTAGAGACATATTTGAATTTTTCATAAATTCCAGGACCGACAAATGGAGGGATGAATAAATCACTTAATAGAGGCTTAATGAAACCTTAATAAAAGATTTGTATAAGGGACTCAATTACAATTTTTTATAAGATTAGGGATTAGATTACAAATTTTAAAGATCATGGATATATTTAAAAATGGGTTAAGTATGTTTTCATCCCTATAAAATTGATAAATTTTGATTTTGGTTCCTATAAAAATTTAATTAATTTTTAATCCCTAAAAAATATAAAAATAGTGTGTTTTTAATCCCTGACGAGGGACTAAAAACACACTACTTTTGTTAAATGTAAGGACTAAAAACGAATAAAAATTTTATAAGGATCAAAATCAAATTTTATCAATTTTATAGGGATCAAATACATAATTCATCCTTTAAAAATTATTTTAACCTTTTAGTAAAAAAACTAGTAAAGAAGTGAAGTATTAAAAAAAATTGATGTAACATCTTCTAATTGATCACGGGGAAGAGTATAAAGTACCCCTCATTTCCTGGGCATGCAGAAAGTAACCACCCATGTAATTACTATACTAATCACGTGGTCTTATATTTCTTTTCTTTTCTTTTCTTTTTTATTTGGTGCATTGCACTTCTCTTTTCACTTTACATTATATAGCATCTGTTTTTTTTTGGTTAAATATAGCGAGTTTAATTGACCATCCTTTGACGATGTGTCGATCAAAGATAAAGGTTGGACCAAATACCATATGAGAAGGTCAGCGCTGCTATTTGACTGTCTTGAGGAAATAGCTACGAAACAGATCTTATCTATGTTATACATATTATTTTATACTTTGTATCTTTAACTAACTTTTAATTTAATGGAAAATATGCAAAAAAGAAACTTTAAAAAATGTTTTTCATAAAACATAAATTAATTTTAACATGTTAAGTGACTTTTTCATTGACATAAAAACCCATAATTTTACAGTTTCCTTTTTACTAATGTTATTAATATTTCAAATTATGTATTATTAACAATAAATAACTATTTATCCACAGAATTGATGGTTAATAGCGTAATATGGTTCTCAGGTTCTCTAAGGAGTAAGTAATATGACATTTGTACACCAAATAACAAAGTAGTATGACATTTGACTTTTGTAATTCCTTATATAAACATCCACAAAATATTGTGTTAATGATACTTAATTAGGTAACCTTTTTCGTCTTTCATTAGGTAACCTTACATCTAAGCTGTGAAACTAACTCTTAAATCAAGGATGATAGTTAGGTAAAGTTTTTCCCAAAATGACAACTTGCATTCAAACCTCTAACATTGTAGGTAAAGATCGTATGGGACCACATTTGACAATTTCATTATGGCCAATCATTCTTGGGTGTTAATTACCTAACTTTACCCTTTAAATAAATATAGAATATTGATAATGAATTTAAATTATTATAAAAAAAAATTAATTATTAGGATGACGAATTCAAATTCGGTGTCTAATAACCTTTTTGGACTAAAAAAAGATATTCATTCATTCAAATTGGTAAAATACATCGAAAACAACACAAATTTAACATCGCTAAAAACCGAATAGGATGAATATGAGAATAAATTCACAGCACCCATGTTAATAGAATAAAACGAAAAAAGTGCCTATAAATGTGACAAAATCAAAGTGACCGGAATACTCATGTCTCCGGATCTGTAACGTTGACGCCCAAGTCTTGATTGAATCTGTAATAGATCGAAGCTGATTTGCCAATTTGAACCAAACGAACACCGCAACAATACGGGAAACCAAATAACGCCGCACCAAGACGACAAACAAAATAACGCGTCACTCAGAAAAAACGAAAGAAATGAGAGAAATACGAAAGAAAAACTAGATCTATGTGAAAAAACCACTTATTTAGATAAAATGAGAGAAAAAACGATGTAGAGGGGTGAGCCCAGACCAAAAAAATGGCCCAAAACCACCCCCTCCGCTGGATGAGGAAGAAGGAAGAGAGGAGTAGAGGTGTCCAATAACTTTATAGAATATAGAATATGACATTTGATTTTTCAAGACGATTTTACACTATGGTATTGCGATAAAGATCTTCTCCATTTCTCATGGAGAGCTTCATTATTATGATTTTGATGTGTACAAAGGATATTTGGACCTCACCCAATGTCATATTATCATGTTTACGCCCCTAAAACTATAGTAATGGAGAGGAGAAATGAAGAGGATTTCAACTCATGGTATCACTATATTGAATTGATTTTCAATTACTACAACCTATATCCTAACATTGCTGTCATTTTTAATTTTCCTATTCCATTAATTTCTTTTTAAAAATTAGTACAATATTTTCGTATTTTTATGTCATCATACTTTTTTTTTAAAAAAAATTACTGATATTACTAATGGGTTCTCAACGTAGCTTTAATATATAGGGTGCGTTTGGGTATACAGCTTATTTAAGCGCTTATGTAATAAGTTCTTTTTTAAATAAGCTAAAAACAACTTATTTTTATAAGCTTCTCTAACAACCTTATGAAAATAAGCTAAAAACAACTTATGAAAAATTCATAAATTATTTTCATAAACTATTTGTATAAGTGTAATTCGATAAACTATATATTTTCATAAGCTCTCCATAAGCTCTTCCAAATATACCCATAATATAAAATATAGATGGCTTAGAGCACCTTTACAAAAAGGGTTATGCCCAAGAAGATAGAGGGTTCTTCCGTAATTTGGATGGCAGACAGCAGCCTTATTTGATTTTGAATTGTGGACTGGAGACTAAGAAAAAGGAAAATTCCAAGCCTGCCTCTTTCTTGTCTTTACTTTTTTTTTTTGATGAATACTTTCTTGTCTTTACTATTGTATTATTAATTAATTATATATATTTATTTTTAAGTCAATGTATGGTAGCTGGTTTTCCCCTATAAAAGGAACGCAGTTAATAGTTTGAAAGCATAAAAAGCCATACACCGCAATTCATCAAAAGCATAAACAAAAACAAAAAAACCAAAACAAAGCGATCGATATAGCAGAAAACGAATTAGATATGATATTCCAGAGATATTTCCTTGTGGGGCTCCTTGCTCTAACAATTAGTTCAATATCCATTAATATTGTTTTGACAGAAGGCGTTTCGGCACCTGCTATTGAGGTAGCTTCGCTGAATCGGAACAGTTTCCCTACTGGCTTCATCTTTGGTACAGCATCCTCTGCCTACCAGGTATATTGTTATATTATAAATAATAAATATAGCTCTTACAAGTTACAACACTACACATACAATAGTAGTAACTAAGTATAAGTTAATAATGTCATAGTTTTTCAGTTTATTAATTTTGTTGTGTTCATGATTTATGAATGTAGTACGAAGGTGCAGCAAGCGAAGATGGTAGAGGATCAAGTATATGGGATACCTTCACCCATAATTATCCAGGTATATATATGAGGGTCATCTCTCCCTCTCTCTGTTTCTCTTCTTGGTACATGACTATAACTTATACATTTATTCAATCAGCCTGATCGAATGTCAAACATGCAGATAAGATAAAGGACAGACAAACCGGAGACGTAGCTGTTGATTCATATCACCGCTACAAGGTACACTTGATCCAAAGTATTATTTTCTTCTAAAGTAAACTGGTGTCTTTGTATTCAAAAAATATTTTTCGATAATACATTATATATTGTAAAATATTTTAATTAGCATAAATAATTAATTAAGAAATCAATTAGACTCTTCCAAATTCCACCGGCAAAGATTTTTTTATAGTGCTGACAAATAAATTTAAACCCAACTTAATTAAGAGTTTAATATAAATGAAAATTTCATAGACTTCCAACATCAGTTATTTTCTTTCGTATTTCATTTTGTTTTTGTGTAAACATATTAATGTGGGGTTTTATATATATTACAGGAAGATGTTGCGATCATGAAGGATATGAATTTGGACGCTTACAGATTTTCGATCTCTTGGTCCAGAATACTCCCAAGTAAGTCAAAGTAGATACATAATTATTCTGGACTAAATTACCCTTGATGGATATTTGAAGAGTTTACTCATTTAAGTTGTTATCTATAAATTACTTATCCACAGAAGGAAAGCTAAGTGGAGGTATAAATCAAGAAGGAATCAACTACTACAATAATCTCATCAATGAGCTACTTGCAAATGGTTAGCAAACAAGCTTGATTTATTCCGTTTTTTATTACTTGCAATTTAACATTTTTCTAATGCTCTTGATAATAATAGTAATAAATTAACCCCTAATCATCATATCGAAACAACTACAGGTATGCAACCACTTGTGACCATTTTCCATTGGGATCTTCCACAAGCCTTGGAAGATGAGTACGGTGGCTTCTTAAGCCCTCGCATTGTGTGAGTGACACAATTTCAAGTTTATGTTCGAAAATTTAGCTAAAATATTCATATCAACATTTCTAAAAGATAATATGTTTTTTTATATCTCCAGAGAAGATTTTCAAGATTATGCAGAACTTTGCTTCAAGAAATTTGGAGATAGGGTAAAGCATTGGATAACTTTAAACGAACCATGGAGTCTTAGCCAAAATGGGTATGCAATGGGGCATATGGCACCAGGTCGATGTTCTGCTTGGTTGAATCATAATTGCATTGGTGGTGATTCTTCGACAGAGCCCTATTTGGTTACGCACCATCAACTTCTTGCTCATGCAGCAGCTGCTCAGGTGTATAAGACCAAATACCAGGTTCGTTAATAGTAGAACAACTCATCCGCTTGAAGGTTCAAAAGATTAGTAGAAAATATTAGTTAATTTTGTGTAAGATTGGGGCATAGAGGCTCAAGAATAAGACAAAGGAAAATTATTTATTACTTGTTGTTCTAGTTAATTTTTGCATAGTTATTAATAAACCAAAATATACGATTGCAGGTATCTCAAAATGGCATAATTGGCATAACCTTGCTAGTTACATGGTTCGTGCCGATCTCAGAAAACAAACTTGATCAAAAGGCGGCAGAACGAGCTATTGACTTCATGTATGGATGGTAAGTGATCATCCTCAAAATTGACATTGGATAGCTAGAGTGGTGCTAAAGCAATTTTGTTTTTTATTCGAAGGCCAGATAATATGCAACAAAATTAATCGTATTCCTAAACTCCAACTTATGCACTCAATCTCATCGTTTAAGAAAAGAATCGATCAAACTTTATTGATTAAATAAACACTCACGATCCAATGGTGGATTGACAATAAATGCATGCACACGTTGAGTTGAATCACTATAGATCCAACTACAAGTTGATAGTTATTTCATTTACTTGTTCGATTAATTGCAGGTTTATGGATCCATTAACAAAAGGAGATTATCCACAAAGCATGCGATCCTTGGTGAGAACACGGTTACCAAAGTTTACTAAGGCACAAGCCAGACAACTCATTGGGTCATATGATTTTATTGGCCTAAACTATTATTCCTCTGGCTATGCCTCTGATGCACCTCAATTAAGCAATGCCAGACCCAGCTATCAAACAGATTCTCTTGCCGCTATTTCATGTAAGCACATATATACTATCTATCTATCGGTTATATAAATTACATATATTTGGAATTTGACCTTGACTGATAATTAGCATATATTTTATTTTTGTGAATGCAGTTGTGCGCAATGGAAAACCCATTGGTCTAAATGTACGTTTCTGACAACTTAATATTTTAAGATATCACTCTTCTAAAGTAAGTTTATCTCTAAAGTGGGCAAGTGAGGGTGTATCCACTCTTAGATCATTTAGTGGTTAAGATCTCAATGCACTTTATCAAATCAATGATGGATACACACTTACGTGCTTACATTAGAGATAATCTCATTTTACATGAGTCTTTTTCAAATTTTTAATTTTTTTTACAAATTTAGTACTATTTTTTTTTAATAATAATTAATAATGAAATCTATTTTTTTTCAATTATGCAGGTTGCTTCAGATTGGTTGTATGTTTATCCAAAAGGAATCGAGGACCTTTTGTTATATACCAAAGAAAAGTACAACAACCCTTTAATTTACATTACTGAAAATGGTAAATACACCTATATATCATATTTCTCTTCCTTTCAATATTTTTTTAAATTAATTACTGATAAAGTTAATGAGAATATGCAATATATATATATATATATATATATATTATACATACATGCCTAAATGTGATTTTATTTTCAATAATTATTGAAGAAATATGTATGATAATTCTCATTTTCCATACCTCAATATATAGGTATAAATGAGTACGAAGATCCAAAGCTATCACTCGAGGAATCTCTTTTGGACACTTATAGAATTGATTACCATTATCGTCATCTCTTTTATCTTCAATCTGCAATTAAGTAAGTAACATTTTATATATCTATAAATACTATTTTACTTTTGTTGCATTAAATTTAACAATTTTTATTTTATTTTCTTCTAATGAAAACACAGGGCTGGTGTTAATGTAAGAGGATATTTCGCATGGTCTTTATTGGACAATTTTGAATGGCACTCAGGCTACACGGTGCGATTTGGAATGAATTTCGTGGATTACAATAACGGTTTAAAAAGATACAAAAAACTCTCAGCAATGTGGTTCAAGAAGTTTCTCAAACCAGAAACTAAACTTCATGGTGTTGCCACTAGTTAGTGCTACGAAATTCCATATACAATTGTAATCGTAAATATATAATTCTTTGATTTATTTTTTTATTTTTTTGGTAAGCAATTCTTTGATTTATTTTATTTGTAGAATAACAAGCAGAAAAATTAATGTAATTGTGTTTAAATATATCATTTATGATTGATCATATTTGTTAATTTTAATGTGTCCTACAATTTTACTTTACATCTTGCTAAAAGCGATGAAATTAGTTTGTTCTCATCACATTGTGGGATAATTATAGTTTTCGAACTCCAAACTATGAGTTTAATTTTGATATATCATCGGTGTAAAATGTTTACACTATCAACCAAATATAAACCATCTCATATGTGATTTTTAAAACAATTACTATAAGAGTTAAATATTTTTAATGATATGAAAATGCATACTTGGTTGACATGCGATATTTTTTGGTATCTTTTGAGTGAGGCAACTGCACAAACACTTATAATGCACACATGGTGAAATTCAATTACATGAATGAGTTAGGGTTAAGCTTCACTTAATCACTTACAAGCTTCTCAATTGGACTTAATACAAGATGCAACTCTTATTTTGTCACTTAATTCATTTAATTGTTTGATTCCTAATTCCTTAGATAATAATCCTAAATTCCCCATTATACATCCTAATTCGTTAAACGTTTCGAGGAGAGAAAAACAGTAAGAGCAAGAATCCAATTGGCAAAAAGCAATTCAATGACTATTTTGATACTAAAAAATTGCAAGGTCATAATCTCACACCACAATCATACATCAAACCTCCATTTGCATGCATAATTCAAAAATCACTGTAGACGGCCAAACCCTAAAAATGAAAATGCATCGAGAAAATAGATTAGAAACTCAAAATATGAGAAACAAATTTATATTAAAAACCCCCAATATCAACTAAGAACAAGTTCCATCAAGTTCCACCTATTCCCAACAAGTGAGTATTTAGCAGGACATAGTAAATATATAAAGTGAGGGAAAACTCAATAGGTCGATGATGATTAAGATGAGTTTTCATTTTTTTTCCCCTTCGAACCACCATAAAAAGGCACACTTATTCTCATATTCTTGTACATGCTATTACAAACTCAGGTGGAGCCTAAATAGGAACTAATCTCATAGTAGGACCAGTGCATACTATTCAAGCTCCATAAACCATGCTTTATTGAACTCAATACAACAATAAAATACCAAAGTAAACATCATTACATACCATCACAGTGAGAACATGAATGTTCAACAAAATCCAAAATGGGAAGATTAGATGGATGAAACATATATAAACCCTAAATGATATCAACTAGTGGAAACAAGCAATTCAAATTGAAAAAATATCGCAAAGAAAAAATTCAAGTTGCAGAAGAACTAGCAAAAAAATAAGTGAATGAAGATCCACTGTCTAAAAGTATACAACTCATAAAAACCAACAAAAAAATTCATTAGAAGATCTTAGCATGGTAGCAAAGTGAATATAAGTGAATGAAGATTCAGGGAAATTGCGACCACGAAGCTAAGAGTTTTGTGATTTGCGATTCATATGAGGTAACTAGTGATGAGGTTGATGAATTTGTTCTTCTCACTTTCACTGCAAACTCAAAAATCAAGAAAAAAATTCAGGTTCATTGCAGATCGATCACTAGAATTGTTCATTCACGATGATTTCATGAGAATCGGAAGATGTGAGAACCTAATTTGGGGGATTTTGAACGGTAATGTCACCACGAAATCGCGAAACGGTGTTGGGAAGTACCGCTACTGAGGCGAGAGAGATGTCTTGGGAGGTACTGAGGTGACAGAACGTCATGTAAATTCTTCCTTTACCGGGAATATTCATGAATTGTCATTATAAATTTTTTTTAATGACCAATATTCATTAGCTACAAGATTTTTAAGTCAAATGATGAAATACCGACAATTCGTTTATTGCCATTAAATAAATGCCACTAAAAACAATTTTTGGTGTAGTGCTCGTTCCTCGCAATGTTCAAGCTAACCCTTCTTCTGCAGCAACTACAACAGATACTGATGATAAGAGCAATAAGAAGAGTACTGAAGCGTAAAGCCGTAGTTAAGGTCAAAATAACTGAGCCTGGCTTTTTCTCCGATTTGAGGTTAGAGGGAGGAATCTATAATATATACATACCAAAATGTTTCAAGATTCTACATACTGCAATTTTTTACACGTGGCTGCTTCTAACACGTGGTTGCTTCTAAAAATGGTTAACTTTGATAGAAAAAAAGGAGAAATAAATCAAATGAATTTTTAAGAAAGAAGAAAAAAGTAATATGATAAATAAATCTTTTTCTAAAAATGGTTAATTCACACCGGATAAAGAAGAGAAATAAATCAAATAGATTTCGAGTGAGAAGAAAAAAATAATATGATAGGTAAATATATTTTATAAAATTGTTTAACTTACACGGGGAAAAGAACAGAAATAAATCAAATAGATTTTCAAGAGAGAATAAAAATAATAATAATATGATAGATAATTAATATTTTTTTTAAATGATTAACTTGCATGAGAAACAAGGAGAAATAAATCAAATAGATTTTGAAGAGAGAAAAAAATAATGTGATAAATAACTATATTTTGTGAATATGGTTAACTTTCATGAGGATAGAGAATAAAGAAGAAAATAACAATATTGTTCCTTTATTTTCTTTTCTCCACATGCAAACAATTTTATTTTTTTTAATATTGCATAAATATTGTGATATTCCACCTATGTCGCATATGTAACAAGTTAGAGTGCATATTTACAATATAGTATGTACTTACTGAATTCCATTGAGATTTGCCACTCCTCAATCTTCGAAATCTAGTCTAGTCCAGCGATAGATACTTAAGAGTCATTATTTGTATTATAATATCAATAATAGTTATTAAGTTAAAATTTGTTATACTTAATGATCGACGGTTCAGACAAAATAATTTTTTAACAATGTTTGATATATAATTTCCCACAAAAAAATTTAAACCTAAAATGTAAAATTAATGATTACATACTTTTTTTTTTATGAAATCCTAACAAGTTAGCATATTCCCCCTGCATGTCACGAGTTCATACAGTACTTGATGATATAACAGATTTGCTTCGTAAATCTCTTCTGTTGGAGCTAGAGCTTGATCCCAATATATATATGTTTATTTATTCTTTTATATATTCTTTTTGTTTTTACTTTTGTTAATATATTATTGACATGATATTTAAGTTAACTACCAAATTAAATATATTCTTGATATGGTATTTATTTTAATTAATAGTGATTGGAATGTATAATATTATGAAGATGGAAGTTTAATTGAAAAGGCTAAAGGGAAACAAATTAAAAATCATTACACAGATTCTACTCCCCCAAAAAAATCATTATATCCATATCATGAACAAACTTTCGGTGGAATTTGTTTTGAATTTGATTTTCCACTTTATACTTCTTTGAATCGTACTTATATAAAGTATAAATAAGATTGGAGGAAGTGACTGAAAAAATTAATCTTACATACTGATCAGCAAAATTTGATAGAGTTTAACCAAAATCTGATAAGATTTATATTAAGTGTAATTATTAGATAAATTATGATAAGGATTACCTGTCTATCTCAGAGTAAAAAATAATATCTATTCACCAATGCTTGTTTGTCCAAATGGTAAGAAGCTTGATTTTTCGTAAGCAAAGTCTCATATTCGAGTATTGTAAATTAAAAAAGAAATAGGTATTGCAGGAACTTTATCCTCTTAAATGAGTCTTATCGACTTGAATCGAATTAGTTGGAGTCCATTAATTTTTCAAATATCGAGGATTTCAGGAAAAAAAAAACAATATCTATTACAAAAACTTTAACAAAAGAAAAAGAATGTATATGTTTATTTCCGGTTGAAAAAATCTGTAAAGAAAATTTCATTTCAAATCTTATTAATGATAAATATTATCCACACTTCCATTTATTCTAAAAATCTAAACTCAGGATCTAACCTTTTAATTTAAAATCAAGAGTGCTGGAATTTTGTCCTTATTAATTTTTTTAAAGAAAATAACTTTTACTGAAAGAGAAACTCAAAAATTAATTAACAAAAACTACAAACATTCGTCCAAATATTGGTTGGTTGTAATAGAAGTGGATTGCGACATCAGACGATCTTTGTCTGTAATGTTAGCGATTCGAATCCTGTAATCATCACTCTAGGGACGATTTTACCTAACCACTGCCTCCGACCCGAGAGTTAGTCTCATAATTTGTCTGCACGATATCTAATCACAAGTTGCAGTTAATTTTAAAAAAATGTAAACAATAATACTTAATAATATGAAAAGAAATTCATCAATTATATACAAACGATTTTGATTGGTCGATTTGCTTTCAATAACCAATTATTTTATTTTGACCGTATTTATCTTTCAATTCTTCAATTAAATTTGTGATATTAGTAAATACTCCTTCTGGACTCATATATAAGCAAAAAAGTATCTATATTTTTTGGACTTAAATATAAGCAAAAGTCAATTAATTTAACTCTATTTAATGTTAGTGTTCCAAAAATACCTTTTGGTTAATTATCTTTTTACTTTTCCAAGAACATTATACACTCCTAAGAAACAACTTTCAAGAAATGGTAGTTTAATAACTATAACTTAATTTTTACACAAATCAAGACAATTAAACCAACATAACTAACTTTCTTAATACATATAAAATTAGTTTTTTTTTGTTTATATATAGGTACGGAGGAAATATATATGACATACTAATTAACACCGCTGAAAATTACCAATAAATCCGCACGCCGCTGTTATAAATATTCACAAGTAATTCTTGTTGTCTGAAAATTAATTAGTACGATGAATTTGGTTTCCACACAACAAGAAACAGTAGTCTATTTTCGCTTTCCAATATGTAGGCTATATAAACCCAACCTTATCTTGCTAGTTCTATGAGAGTATATGATGTTACACGTGTAGTAGTCATCAGCAACTCGTGTAACATATGAATCTGCATATGTGCACGGAGGACAAAATGCTGATAGTGAGGAGTGAGGACCACATGAAAGAAAAGTTGAATTAAAAAGTGCCGTGGACCTTGCATGGTCCCAAGTAGACATATATAGCTAAAGCTGGCAAAATTGAAGCATAACATTATATCAACCACAAATTCAACTCCATGGCATATGAGAAAAGGACATTCTGTACTGGATTAGTCTTTGTAAGTTTGTGTCGTATGTACCACCTGCTAAATTAAGTAAAGAGTAAAGCCCCTTTAATTCCTGGGTAATTTTTGATGTATTATTTTTCGTCCCTAAGAAAAAACTCATCAAATAGTTCTCGAGAATGATAAAAGAGAAACATTTTAATCCCTCCATTTGTTTTCATCTTGAATACGCAGTGCTGGTGTGTATAATTAGTATGTCAAGTACCCGGCAATAGTCTCTATATGCATAATAGACCATGAGAATAATTATGCATTGATCCAATAAAGTTTCCAATTATTATTTAAGTAACCAAATTTAGTCCTTGATATTTTCTATTATGGGACACATTAATCTCTATATATTACAAGCAACACATCACATTCATCAAATGCACCACACAAGATGCACAAACATAGGTGGTCATAAAGACGAGTTTAATAGATAATTGGACACACTAATAATATATATCATTATTCTAACGTTGTGTTTAGGATGGAGACAAATAAGGAGATTGACTTGCCTCTCTTTTGTCGTTGTCAGGAACTAGTAGGTGAGTTTTTTTTCTCAGTGACGAAAAGTGATACCTCCAACATTGTTAGAGAGTAAAATAGACCTTTATAAAAGAAATTTTTGTCTTTTGATTGTTTTCTCTAACCTCCCTACAAAAAGTCCATTTGTGCGGTTAACTAAAAAGTAGTTGTAATTAAAATGAGTTTAATAGGTTTGTATTATTAGTATAAAAAAAATTATATTGTTAATAAATCACAAATCATGTTAGGAGTAATTTTCAAGATAGTTTGGATGAGAGTCAAGCAATTTTAATGATATGAATATTTATGATTGATTGACATTAATATAAAAAATCTTTATACTGACTTTATATATTAATTAAATTCACGATAAATCTCTAGTCGTAGATGATATTATATTATAGGTATACTAAAAATTAGGAGACATTCACCCTAATTATTTATGAGGCTTCTTTTGTTTATATAACATCACACTATTTTCTCTTATATAAATTATATGTGTCCATTTACATTTTATCTCTTACAGTTAATAATTTGTTAAGTAAATTAATAAATGACTTAGCACGTGAGAAACCCACATAATAATAATAATAATAATAATAATAATAATAATAATAATAATAATAATAATAAAGTTAGGGATAAACTAAAGAGGTGTATGCGAATATGTAGCCAAAAGCAAACTTGATGATGATGCTATTGCAATTGGGTAGAGAAACCAGGATTTTGGAAGGTGAGTTGATGAAGCTTGTTGTACGAGTTTAAAAAGTATTAATTTATCATTTAAACTAATTATAGATGAATAGTATATAAGTGAATTATTAAGTGTAACATCAGTATAACAAACACATAATTTTGCATACACTGTAGAGACAAAGTATAACACTTATGATTGACTGTAGCATCTCTATTTGAATGTAGATTATTATGGATGCATGTATCATCTTGATCCAATTGGAATGGTCCATTTTAAACTAACTGCAACACTTGAATAACATGTGGGGCATTGCCACTGAACTCTCTCAAATCATTGGGTTTTGGTACCCACATGACGTGGCTACAAAAATAATGCTGACATGCATTAGTGACCCATGGCTTTTACTTTTTTTTTTTTTTTCCTGTTGAGTCCCTACATTTTTTATTCTTAAAAATTAAGAGATATTTCACAATTCGAATTGGGTTTGAGAAAATTGAAAAATAAATAAATTATATTGATAATTAATTATATGTATAATCGATTATAATCAGAATTTATTTTTTTTGTGTATGTTTGTTGAAAAACGATTTTAAGATAATCTATTTCGTTTGGGTGGTACAAAAATAATCACTTTTACATAGTAAAGTATAAAAAAGGATATGAAGTTATTTGTTAATAATATTTGTTTCGAAGTTAGTTTTGTAGGGATAAATAGGAAAAAGAGTAATAATCAAATTACAATAATCTTAAGTTAAAACAAATTAGATAACATAAAATAGCTTTTTTTCCCTAAAAAAAAGCTTTTTTTTATACATTTAAGTTAATTTTCAAACATGATAGATTGTATATGAAACAACTTTTTAGCTTAAAAAATTGCTAAAATAAAAAAAATTAATCTTTCTCAAACATGTTGTAAGTCCTTCTAACTCAAAAAACACACCCAAAACAAATGTAGAACCCAAATGTATCATCCTCTTCAAGCATGGTTGTTGTTTTCAAGCATCTCCTACAGAAGATTGAAAGAAGGTTTGTAACCCTTTTCATAACCCAAAGGTATCAATCAATTTCACACAAAACATCCTTCTATTTCGTAACCCCTTTTTCGCTCACCAATATCATCGTTGAGGTTTGTTTTCGATCGTCACCAACTTTTTCGTCTCTAGCATGTGGAACTATTTTGCCTAGGGTTCTTTCTTTGCAGCCCATTCCTGGTTCGAAGGATCTCTTTTCTCTCCTTCGCCGCTGAAGTCACCGATTTCCCCGCTAAAGTCATCGCCTAGGGTTCCAAGAATATTCCCTTTGAATCCAGGTTCGTAAATCTTTCATTTGTTAAACTTTTTATTCTGGAAAACGAATTCTTGTTCTTCTTCTTATTCATTCTGGAAAATTTACTTGTGTAAATTTCAACTCCAAACTCGTCAAGTGGTGTTCGCTATTGGGCTTATGTAAATTTCAACTCCTTTCTTATTTAGTATCTTGGATAATTTATGGTTTGACCAGGAGTTCTGACCCCAAAAAACAGAAAAGAAATGGTTTGACTATGAGTTGAGTCTACCATAGCTTCCTCTTCATGGCTTAGAAGGTACCATATATATACCGAACGAAATTCTTTCCTTTCAACACACCTTTGTAGCAATAGAAAAGTGAAACAAACGGATTGTAAATAGAATTTGGATTTAATTGTTATGTAACATGAGTATAAAGTGGTCTACAAGGAGATCTTTCAAAATCTAAAATAGGTAACTCATACTTAAAATATTGGTGCTGTCTATGTTGCACCACCAAAAAAAGTGGTGCAACATACACCAGCTTTGAGAACCAATTCCAATCATCCATGTGTCATGTATTGGTTGACCTGGTCAAAGTATATTTTATTAGTCAAATATACTCTTTTTTGTTATATTTTCATTTTTAGTCCTTTTAGTTTGTGGTATTTGCATATATATTTCTTTGGTTGTTTGTATTTGCCTTTGAATTTCAGCAGCATCACAGCACCCCTAACGTCGTCGGCGACAGTGGTGGGCGGCATTTTAACATTTTTGGCTTAGTCACCAAAGCTTTCATCTCCATTCCCCAACCGTGTCATTAGCAGAGCACCTTCCATCAGATCTCCCTCTCGAAAGCTTCCACTTTTTTTGCTTCAGTTTGAAGTAAAGGTGGCACCTTTTTGCTTCAGTTTGCCTCCGGTTGTTCACTACCGCCAGCGACGAAGCTGAAAAGTCACGGTGGAGATCTGTTCCGTCACGCATCCTTCCATGTTCGAGACCATAGCCATGGGATCGGATTTTAATAACAAGATCAAATCGGACCTCGAATTGTTCATCAAGGCGAAGCAGTACTACCGACGGCTTGGCATTGTCTCCGACACCGAAAAATCGAGCTTCATCGCCACCATGGTGAACTTCCTCTCATACGACATGGATCTCTCGAAGATTCGAGGCGATTTGACTCTGAAGTTTCTCCTTCTCGAAACGAAGGCGAAGTCGATCGTCGTCAGTGAACGCTTCGGGGATCTAGAACTTCATGGAGCGACGCGCTCGGTGACGGCTCATGGTGTACTGTGCGATGATGGGACGCGGTGGCTGGGTCACGCCTGGTTCACGGTGGTGCTGCAGTGCGTAGGGCGGAGCGGCGGAATGTGTCACCTTTACTACAAAAAGGTGGAAACTTTCGAGAGAGAGATGAGATCGAAGGTCAAAAATGTTGAACCGCCGCCCCACCACCGTCATCGGCGACGTCACCGTTGTCAGTTGCTCTGCCGTCACCGCTGTCCGCCGCTGCGCCGTCCTTGTCGCCGTCATCGCACCATCAACGTCAATCTCTTCTCTAAGAAAATTCAATTTTTTTTAAAAAAACATAAATCTATATTGTTGTACAAATACAATATATATCTATTATGCAAATACTAAATACTAAATATGTCAAGTATGCTTTGACTGTATTTGGCTTGGTCAATTTTTCAAACCAAACACTTGATGACATGTAAACATTTCATTTATCCACATCAAATTTGCTTTATGGTGCAAAGTGCACCACTTTTTTTGTTGATGCAACATAGCCTTCACCTAAAATATTATATATTTGGCACCCGTTTATTGAATAAAATTTAATAAACATTCAAATGCATATGTGTGCGACTGTGTTTAGTAATACTGCCACCCTGAAATACTTAGCCTTTTATTTCAGCAATTTAACAATTCAAAATATCATACTTGGGTAAAAAAATATACGTACCATTTAAAATAACTATATTTTCTTTAATTAGAAGCAATGGTCTATATATCATTCTGCTTATGAATGATGTTATAAACATTGCAACCATGCTTCTAAACATAGCATGAAAAAGTAAAGTTAGCTTATTATTATTCTAAAAAATACATGTGAACTTTGAACACTTGATATTTACTAATTTTTTTATTCAATTCCTATTTATTTAACATGATTGCGTGGTACGTGTGCTGGAAATATTGGTCTAAAATATCCCTTTGCACAATGCATTTTACCTATGAAGCTACGCCTTACAAACTCAGGCAACACAAGGAGCATGCAGCAGAATTTGTTTTGTATGATCGTTTTCAGCTCTGTTGTTGCGCCTATTACATTCAAAAACAAAAGGTGTATGCATCAAAAACTATCATGCGGCCTTATTAGGGGTTTTGCTGTCTTACATGTAAAACACCAGGGCTTTTTTCCTTGGAAAGAGGATTTATTCCTCATGCTATTTATAGTCTAGGAGGTTGTTTTTACATATTAAGCGTGTTTAGGAGTTAAACTTTTTATCATGATGGATGTAATTATATTTGTAATATTCATTGGAGACTTATGTAAATTTTGTTGTTGTCAAGCTTAAAGCACATGATAGTGATAGAGTGGTGCTTTCAAATCCTTCTTAGAAGGTGGGGAGATTATTCACTTTGATGTTTAAGCTTGACCCTACTTAATCAATTTTATAGTAATCGAAAAAAAAAAAAAAACAAATGCAGTTAAGGTAAAGTTAGTACAGATTTAGCAGCATGTGATCACACACGTACTTTTTCATGTATTGCTGTCCAGATTATGTTGAAATTTTGTCACTAAATATTGTTAAGGTGTGGCAGCTTTCGATTTTTGAATTTAGCATTAATGTCTATGCAATTTTTCTAAAGCGACTAATGATTTTGTACAGGATTGTAAATGGCTGAAAGTTGGACAAGTGCTTAATATAAATCGAACATGAACGGGTTTGTCATATTTGGTCTTCTTATCACATGATTCTTGCTGCAATGAAGAGCACCTTTTAAATAAATACAAAGGGAGGAGATTAATCCAGGGCCGGCCCAAGCATAAAGCGGCCCAAGCCCTTGCTTTAAGCCTCTCAAAAAAACAATTTTTTCTTTAGAAAAAAAGCCTATTTTGTATTTTTTTATATTATCTTTTTGATATGTTTCATATATCAACAAACATAAGTTAGCCCATTTGGTATAAAAGCTTACCATTAACTGCAAGGTCTAGGGATCAACTCCTTGTTGTGTACAAAATAATTAATACTTTAATTTTTTAAAAAAGCCTCATCATAGAATTTGTTTTAGGCCTCAATAGGTGTTGGACCGGTCTTGGATTAATCACTTTGATAGAAACGCTAAACCAATTCATGAATAAATGCTCTATTTATTGAAAAAAAAAAAAAACAATTAGAAAAACATGGGTATATGTATTACAAAACAACAAAAAATCATCAAAAATAATATGAAATCTAGTATATTCTTAAAACTGGTAGGATACTTCTT
Organism: Ammopiptanthus mongolicus; assembly: GCA_039655645.1. Lineage (NCBI taxonomy): Eukaryota > Viridiplantae > Streptophyta > Magnoliopsida > Fabales > Fabaceae > Ammopiptanthus > Ammopiptanthus mongolicus. The sequence continues at coordinate 7,077,449 of CM077346.1, forward strand.
TACTATATATGAAATAGATTTAGTTCACCATAGTTGCATCACAGACTTGATTACATTAACACCTCCTATTCGGTCTTTTCCCATTTTATCAGATTAACACCTACTGCAAAGTTAAGAAAAGGATAATAAACCCCAACAAACAATTATACATATTTATTTTCCAACAAATTACAAGCTAATCATAGATGATATCAAACTCACTACAACAATCATCCAATTTAAGTTCAGACATTTTATCAAACATGTATCATGCATCATATATTTAAACTGCATGTATTTAAGCACCCAAACTGAACCAAAGGCAAAGCTGCCAATACGCGTCAACCCGGCTCATTCGCGTTGGCCCACCACGGGTTGAGCAAAATATGGGTCAACCGATCCTGACTCATTTTTTGGTGAGTCAAGAAATAGTCAACCCGGCTCGACTCATCTCGAATTGGTGGGTTAAATGGGTTAGATCACCTTAAATTTAATAAAAAATAAAAAAACACAAAAAAAAAAATTAAAAACAAGCATAAAAAATTAGCCACTGTTATTAACAATCACTCTTTGATTCCTTTTGACACGGAACAGCCGCAAAGTAATATTGGGATTCATGTATTTCATGGTATTTTCTATATTTGTGTAATGGCAAAACTTATAATTTTTTAAAAAATCCAAAATCTCTAATTGTCTATTAGCTTTGTATATTGTTCCTAATCTGAAGAGATGCGAACTAGGAAATGCCAGATAAGTGTCATACTTTGATGGTATTTTTCGGTTGTTTGAACACTAAAAAGCTATAATGAGTTATAAGTTCACTACTTCCACGGTAACCTACAACGAATCCCTACAATTTCTAACTCTTGCTTGCTTTCTGTTGCCACTTCTGCATGATGTTCTAGTGCTTCTGCTATTGCATGATTCACAAAACAAAAGATTACTTCTTTAGTTATTTTTCTCTTTTCTGCCAGAGCGGCGGCTGCACAGGAAGAGCAGAGGGAGAGGGAGAGCTGGGCAGGCCAGCTTGCTAGGCCTCTTTGATTTCGTGTTGCAAGTTGTTACACGTTTGAGCCTTTTTGTTTTGGGTTTCATTTTTCATTGACATTATTGTTATATTTTTTAAAAAAAAGTATCAATCCGTGAGCCAACCTGACTCAATCCGGATCGAACATGTCCAACCCACGGATTAAGTGAGCCGGGTCAAAATAATCTAGGATCAATGTGAGCCAACTCAATGGTGAGCCGGGTTGGGTCGGATTGGCTCACAGGTTCCAACCCATATTGATTACAATAACTAAAGCATCCAAAATCAATTCACTTTGTATTAATAACATCCAAGCCATATTCTAGGATCCAAATTCTAGCAAGACTAAACAAACTCACATATAAAAATCATACAAAAAGTTGTATTATACCTAAAAATTGAGTGGAAAATGAAGAAAAAATATTAGAGAAACCAACCTTCTCTGATCTAAAAGTGAATCTTCTTCTCTAAGAATCAACTTTGGAGTTTTTCCATTGGAGCTCTTGGCGATGACTTTGAGGTAGAAGCGAGAATGAGAAATGGACTACATGAGCAGGAATTAGTGAGAAAATTACTGATATTTGTAGGAAAATTGAAGGAAATGAGAAAAGTGTATGTAAGGATTGATTAAACCTAATTGAATGGAAAAAGGGAAGAATGGATAACTCTTTGATGTCTGTTTGCTGAGATAACTCTTCTATTGAACTTGCGATTGAACATCAAGAGAAAATGAAAGAAGATACAACTCTGCTTCAGATACACACAAACATGCGAATGAATATCAAGAGAAAATGACTCCAGATTTGCAAAGAGAATGAAGATTCAGATTAGAAATCAAACTTCTAACCAAACCTAGGTGGAAGTCGTCATTGAAGCTACTCATGGATTAACAGAAGCGAAGGAGTTACCTTTTCAACATAGAAGCAACTCATTGAAGCACTTGTTTTAGTGAAATAAGAAAAGATATTTTGTAGCTAAGAACGCAAATCAAGAACGATGAATCTGTGATGTGAGAGTAAATGCGAACGGGAAGAAGATGAGATGCGAATGGGAAGATGAAGGTGAATGCGTCCTACATCCGGCAAAAGAATAGACGCTCAGAGTGGCTGCCGGTCGCCGTTGAAGAAGAAGAAAGGGGTCAAAGAATCAGGGGTATTTTGGGTAGAAAAAAAGTGATAAGAGAGATGAGGGATTAATTAGAAAAAATAGGGGCAGTAAAAAGTAGTGGGTGGCTTGAGGGTGATGTGCTTTGGCTGCCATGGTGCTATGGTTAGGGATGGTAAAGTGGGTTGTGATCCACGGATCAATTCGTCAACCCGTCAGAATTTGAAGGGTGGGTTGGGGTTCTCAACCCACCAACCCACTTTGACCCGTCCCACGGGTGGGTTGGGTTTTCAACTCACTAATCCACTTTGGGCGGGGCGCGTCATATTAAAAAATAATTTTTTTTGTTAATTTATTGATTATTTAATTTAATTTAATTTTTACTTGGAATTATTTGATACTACAAAAATAATATCTTTACTTTTGTAACACAAATTGTATGTTATAAGATAAGATTATTCCAATTTTTTAATAACAATTTAAGAAATGATATGAAGATTGTCCAAAAAAAAAAGAAATATTATATGATTTTTTGTTAATTTTTTTATTTTTATAGCGGGTCAACCCGTCAACCCAAATTATGTTTTTATGTGTTTGGCGGGCCAACCCGCCAACCCACCATTAGGCGGGGTGGGTTGGGAGGTTCAACCCATATGTCTAAAACGGGTTGGTCCGCCCCATCCCGTTTTGGATGGGTTAATGACGGGACGGGACGGATTGACCCACTTTGCCATCCCTAGCTATGACAACGATTCTAGGCTTATGGAGGAGGAGACATGGCAATGGTGATGGTCGTCACAAAGGAGGTGGAAGACATTGGTGGCCTATGAAGAGGTGTTCTGGCGTTGGTGAACGAGGCTTAGTCCCGTCTATCTCTTCTTTCAAATCTGCTTCAGATTTGCTTTAGATCTCTCTTGTTTTAGAGATGGGGTGTTGGAGAGTGCCGCGGGTTTGGAGAGAAATGCTAGGAACTTGATATGGTGGTCCATGACAAGGATCTTGGTCTCGCCGCCAGTAACTACCGGTGGATGGTTGGACGGTGAAGTGGGAGGGATAAAGAGCAAAATTGATATTTTCAATTTTTTGTGCTACCTATATTATCAGGTTAAGGTTACCATTTTTATCACTAAATTTGGACTATTAAACATTTTAATGTTATATCTAACGACGAAAATTGATGATACATCGATGTATCACCTTTTGAGGTGCTTCATGTTAGAAGCCACCACTTCTTAATTAAATTAAATTGTAGTTTTGTTTCTAGTTTCTACACCACCTATGGTTGAGGAAGCCCAAAACCGGTTGAAGTAGTAGCAGACAGATGGCATACTTTTGTGCATTGTATAAATATGAATGCAATGTTTAAAAGCTGGACCAAACCGAGTTCGAGAAATAATTTATCCTTGGTAAGTGTTAACAGAATAAATTTTTTTTATTTTTTATAAAGAGAATAAAAAAAAAAGATCTTAAATGAAAAAGCTCACTCCCATGTGTTTATTGATGGTATCTTTTTCCGTAATCAACCACCTCTATATGTTCACTTCTCATTGGTAAAAACTCATTATCTTATGTGCGTTATATACGCAAATGTCGCGTGACAGGTTAGTTTGGATTTGTCCTAACATAAAGTTGATTTATCACAATTTATTATAACTTAATAAACTGCTTACCAAAAAAAATTATAACTTAATAAACTTAATAGTAAATAGACTATGATAAAAGAACTTAATAGAAAGTTACAAAAAATTTTAAGTCAACGTTATTGTAACTTTAGATAATATAATGCCATCTTGATTTTTGTAAAGAAAACATAAAAATTGTTAAATATAAAAAATATTATAACATAAAATCACTAATAATTAATAACAAATAAATATTTTTAAATAGTTGAGAATTTCAGATCAACATTAATTATATATAAAATAATGAGATATAATAAAATCTATAGCCAAGTTTAAAATTTAGTGTTATTTGGATAAATTGTAAGATATTAGAATATCGTTTACTTTATTAAAATTAACAATTGGGTTTTCTGAAACAAGAAAATTTATGCTTGAATTTTATTTTTACTTTTATTTTTTGCGTACAATCTTTGGTGAATTAATTTATCATTTGCCAAGAGCTTGTGATTTTGACGAGTGACCACGATTAATCAGCTTCGTTGATTTTTTTTTTTTGGTAATCAGCTTCGTTGATTTTGATTAGAAGCCTTTGGTTTCTTTGGAAAATACTTTATGTCGTTCAATAAATTAAGACATACTCCTCCTGTAACGAAATATAAACGAAAATTGTTCCATTTACATTATAACAAAATATAAGTAAAAATTAATTTTTTATATCTTATTTAATAATAGTATATTAAAAATGCCTTTCATTTTATTGCATTTAATCAATAAAATTAATGTGAATAAACAAATGTATAATTTAGGTAATGAAGTTGAACTTTTTAATGAGATTAACAACATTAAATGTGAATAACTAAGGATTTAATTGGTAGACACCGTCAGTGTAAAGATTTTCTATACTTTCAATTAATCAGAAATTACCACATAAGCTAAAATGTTTTACTTTTATCCTAACTACCTTAAAAGTCACTTATATCATGATTTCTTATTGGTTGACAGTGTAAAAAACTTTATACTAATAATTCATAATAATTAAATTCAATAACTATTTTAAAAGTGATTCTAAAATATTTGGAAGTGGTTCCAAACATGCTATGATACATGTTCTCTAATACTCTTTCATCTTATTGAATCTTGTTGTGTAATCAGATACATTATATTTTAAGTAAGTAGAAAGACTACAAAAAAGATACACGGAACTTGTCAAGAGTTACCAATCAAAATCGGGTCCGAAACTGCTCAGCAACTTTCAATAGACTGTAAGTTTCAGCATCTAGCCTAGCTCCTCCCAGAATTACCCTTCTCAAAAGATTTGGATCATAAATCTTGGCTTTTACATAAGCCTTAATCAAGGTATTATATACAAAGGTATACCTGCAATACTTAGCTTTACCAAATTCTTCAATCAATCTCTCAACATTTCCCACATCACCTTTCTCAGTAAAAATCTCAGCAATTGAAAGAGTGGTCTCCAACCATCGGGTCGAATTTCTAACTATCTTGCTAACAGCAAGTTTGAGGGTGATATGTTCTAAGTATTGACAGAATGATGAATAAAGACGTAGGATGTTATTGCTTAAGATCACGTATATTGTTGATAGAGTGTTGGTATAATAAATAATTTATTTTGTATTTTTAAAGTGACCCGTTTTGTTATCCAAAATAAAGAGTGTATCGATTCATCCGTTATTTGTATTTTTAAGTGTTTTTTTAATTTTTTTCCAGTTATCAAATAATGCTTTCGTTGCAAGACAAAGACTTGCACCAGTATCAATATAAGCTTTAGTTTCTTTATTGCTTTTTTCTATTATAATTTTGATATAAGTACTATTCAGATTCTATTTCCTCTTAAGATAATTCATCATGTTCAGAATATTCGTAGAGACTTTCTTTGGTATTACTTATTTCTTCTTCTAGTGGTTCTAGGTTATATATATTATATACCTTTTTTATTATTTTAGATTCTTCTTTAAAATCCTTCTCTTTTTTCTGTGGACATTCGTTTGCATAGTATCCTTCTATATTACATATCCAACATACATATTTTTTTTTTCCTTTGGACAATATTTTTTAGGTGTTTGTTTTCTCCTAAAATATTTTCTTTTAGTATTTTTGTATGCTTTTTTCTTTGAATAAGTTTTTCTTAACCTAGGTTTGTTTTTATAGTATTTTCTTCTTTTTGGTTTAGTACATCCATAATTTTCTGAGAGCTCAATTTCCGGTATATCATAACAAACAATATTGCTACCTCTATTAAGTTACCTTATTGTCTCTCGAGTTAAACATTGTTATCTTAATTCTGTATATAGAATTTGAATAATTCCTCCTAGCGTATTAGCGGTTTCGTTAGGATTATGTTGCCAAATATTTTTTATTTTGTTATTAAGTGGAAAAGGTAGTTTATTTATAAAAATTTCTTTATATATTTCTTTTGTCTTTGTATTTAATTGATAATAATATTTTTGGTATTCACAGATAAAACTTTCTATTTCACACATATCACATATTTGAATTCTATTCAGATGTACTTTGGCTTTTTCATGTGAGAGCCTATTTACGTCTGCTGTATGTTCTATACTAGCATATCGTATAAGTTCTTCATAAATTAAATTCATAATTAATCTAGCAAAGTCTTGATTATTTCTTGTAGCTGATATATATTGCTGCCAGTGTTCATCTTTTATTCCGTTCAAGAATTTTTGTGCGTTTCCTGTTGTTTTATAAATCATAAAGTTTTTTATAGCTGATAATTCTAAGCTATTAAATTTTTCATCTGTTGTCATTAATAATGTTATTTCATTAGTCCATTGTAAAAGTATACCCTCTTTGTTCTTTGCACAATCAAGATTTAATACATTTCCTGACCTAATGGATTCATAACGTGGTTTAAATTCTTCAGGAACCTTCTTTCATCTATCATTTTTCCTAACATAACCCTTATTATACATCGTTTCTTGTTCATAATTATCTCATCCTTCTTTTCTTTTTCTCTTGGGTATTAAGCTATTACTTGGTCCTCCTCTTTTTATACGTGTTTCATCATAAATTGAGTCTGTTTCCGAAGAGGAGCTATAGTTTAATACTACTTCTTCGTTTTCTTGAGTGGTATTAATTCGTTCTATTTTTTGCATTTGATTATTTTCTTCTTCAACTATTTTTAATTATTCAAGTAATTGTTGAATTTCTTCTAAATCATTTGATTTCTTTATTGATTCTATATATTCAGTTTTTAACCTCTCCATGTGATTATTGGAACTAAAAGTTTATTTTCTAGTTTTTCTGATCTTCTTGGTTTTTCTAATAACTCTTCTAATTCTTTTTTTGTTATATATTTATTATTTTCTTCGTCTTCTAAGAGTTTTTCTAATTGTTGAAGGATTTCTCTAATTTTTCTACTATTTTCATTTTCATTTGATATTTCCTTTCCTTTACTAATATTCTTTAATGTTTCATGTATACTTGCTATTTCATTTTACCTTTTTTGTATTCTATTATAGGTATATTCTGCAATTTTATTGGTATTTTCTATTAATGTTATTATATTTTTATTAACTTGTTCCAATTAATTTTCTAATTCTTTATATTTTAGATCAATTTTTTTTATTAATCCTATTTTTATTATTTTGTTTTTTAGGATATCCGTACCCTCAAATTTGCAGAGGTACCATAAAAATAGGCAAAACTATAAAGTATCCCTCATTTCCTGGCCTCCTGGGCAGAAAGTAATCACCAATGTAATTACTATTCTAATCACGTGGTCTTATATTTCTTTTCTTTTCTTTTCTTTTTTATTTGGTGCATTGCACTTCTCTTTTCACTTTACATTATATAGCATCTGTTTTTTTTGGTTAAATATAGCGAGTTTAATTGACCATCCTTTGACGATGTGTCGATCAGATAAAGGTTGGACCAAATACCTTATGAGAAAGTCAGTGCTGCTATTTGACTGTCATGAGGAAATAGCTACGAAAAAGATCTTATCTATGTTATACATATTATTTTATACTTTGTATCTTTAACTAAATTTTAATTTAATGGAAAATATGCAAAAACAGAAAGTTTATAAAATGTTTTTCATAAAACATAAATTAATTTTAACATGTTAAGTGACTTTTTCTATGACATAAAAACTCATAATTTTACAGTTTCCATTTTACTGATGTTATTAATATTTCAAATTATTATTGACAATAAATAACTATTTATCCCCAGAATTGATAGTTAATAGGGTAATATGGTTCTCAGGTTCTCTAAGTAGTAAGTAATATGACATTTAGTCAAAAAAAACTAGTATGACATTTCACTACAATAAATTTGTCATATACATATCCTTGAAACTATAGGTATAGATATTAGTGTTAGTAAAACCGTAGATAAAGATAGATAGACCGTAAGTAAAACCTATTGACACTTAAATACAACTATAGGTAAATGTACGCGAATCGTAAATAAAACCTATAGTGATAGTCATTTCCCGTTGTTATTCGTCGTTCATAATGGACGGTTGGACTAACCGTAGGTGAATGTAAGTTTTTCATATACTTACGAATTTTAAACATATAGTTATAGATTTTGTGTATCACCGAAAGACAAATTTCTCGTAGTGTTTGTACACCAAATAAAAAAGTCGTATGACATTTGACTTTTGTCATTCCTTATATAAATTAACATTCACAAAATATTATGTTAATGATAGTTAATTAGGTAAATTTGTTGGTCTTTGATCAGGTAACCTTACATGTAAGCTTTGAAACTAACTCTTGGGTCAGGGGGTGATGGTTAGATAAAAAGCTTTTCCCAGAATGACAACTTGCATTCAAACCTCTAACATTACAGGTGAAGATCGCATGAAGCCACAATCGACAATTTCATTACGCCCAACCATTCTTGGGTGTAAATTACCTAACTTTACCCTTGAAATAAATATAGAATATAGATAATAAATTTAAATTATTATCAGAAAAAAAAAATTAATTATTAGGATGATGAATTCAAATTCGGTGTCCAATAACTTTATAGAATATAGAATATGACATTTGATTTTTCAAGGCGATTTTACATTACGGTATTACGCTAAAGATCTTCTCCATTTCTCATGGAAAGCTCCATTATTATGATTTTGATGTGTATAAAGGATATTTGGATTTCATCCAATGCCATATTATCATGTTTACGCTCCTAAAATTATAGTAATGAAGAGCGGGAATGAAGAGGATTTTAACTCATGGTATCACTATATTGGATTGATTTTCATTTACTACAACCTATAACCTAACATTGCTGTCATTTTTAATTTTCCTATTCCATGAATTTCTTTTTAAAAATTAGTACAATATTTTCATATTTTTATGTCATCATAATTTTTTTAAAAAAATTACTGATATTATTAACGGGTTCTCAAGATAGCTTTACTGTCAATTTGGATTTTCTCCATCCACCTCCTTTCCATCCCATCACCATCCTTCCCATCTCTCTTTTCATCATTTCACAATTTTCTCCCTCCTTTTTCTCTCTTTTCACTCTAATTTCTTTGTCGGAGAAACAGGAAAGAATCCATATTGCTTTACTATATAATATAAAATATAGATGGTTCAGAGTACCTTTACAAAAAGGGTTATGCCCAAGAAGTTAGGGTGCTTTCGTAATTTTGTATGGCAGACAGCAGCCTTATTTGATTTTCAATTGTGGACTGGAGACTAAGAAAAAGGAAAATTCCAAGCCTGCCTCTTTCTTGTCCTCACTATTGTATTATTAATTATTAGTTAGATATTAATATTAATTATTTTTAAATCAAAGTATGGTAGCTGGTTTTTCCCTATAAAAGGAACGCAGTTAACTTAATTGTAGGAAAAGCATAAAAAGCGATACACAGCAATTCACCAAAAACAAAAACAAGAAAACCAAAACAAAGCGAGCGATACAGCAGAAAACGAATTAGATATGATATTCCAGAGATATTTCCTTGTGGGGCTCCTTGCTCTAATAATTAGTTCAATATCAATTAATAATGTTTTGACAGAAGGTGTTTCAGTACCTGCTATTGAGGTAGCTTCGCTGAATCGGAACAGTTTCCCTACTGGCTTCATCTTTGGTACAGCATCCTCTGCTTACCAGGTATATATAATATATATAGCTCTTACAACATTATTATACATACAATAGTAGTAACTAAGATAAATTCTACGGTATAAGTTAATGTCATAGTTTCAGTTTATTAATTTTGTTGTGTTCATAATTTATGAATGTAGTACGAAGGTGCAGCAAGCGAAGGTGGTAGGGGATCAAGTATATGGGATACTTTCACCCATAATTATCCAGGTATATATATGAGGGTCCTCTCTCCCTCTCTTTGTTTCTCTTCTTGTTACCTGACTATAACTTATACGTTTATTCAACCGGCCTGATCGAATGTCAAACATGCAGATAAGATAAAGGACAGACAAACCGGAGACGTAGCCGTTGATTCATATCACCGCTACAAGGTACACTTGATCCAAAGTATTATTTTCTTCTAAAGTAAACTAGTGTCTTTGTATTCAAAAAATATTTTTCGATAATACATTATGAATTGTAAATATTTTAGTTAGCATAAATAATTAATTAAGAAATCAATTAGACTCTTCCAAATTCCACCGGCAAAGATTTTTTTATAGTGCTGACAAATAAATTTAAACCCAACTTAATTAAGAGTTTAATATAAATGAAAATTTCATAGACTTCCAACATCAGTTATTTTCTTTCGTATTTCATTTTGTTTTTGTGTAAACATATTAATGTGTGGTTTTATATATATTACAGGAAGATGTTGCGATCATGAAGGATATGAATTTGGATGCTTACAGATTTTCCATCTCTTGGTCCAGAATACTCCCAAGTAAGTCACAGTAGATACATAATTATTTTGGACTAAATTACCCTTGATGGATATTTGAAGAGTTCACTCATTTAAGTTGTTATCTATAAATTACTTATCCACAGAAGGAAAGCTAAGTGGAGGTATAAATCAAGAAGGAATCAACTACTACAACAATCTCATCAATGAGCTAATTGCAAATGGTCAGCAGACAAACTTGATTTATTCCGTTTTTTATTATTTGCAATTTAACATTTTTCTAATGCTCTTGATAATAATAGTAATAAATTAACCACTAATCATCATATCGAAACAAATGCAGGTATGCAACCACTTGTGACCATTTTCCATTGGGATCTTCCACAAGCCTTGGAAGATGAGTACGGTGGCTTCTTAAGCCCTCGCATTGTGTGAGTGACACAATTTAAAGTTTATGTTCGAAAATTTAGCTAAAATATTCATATCAACATTTCTAAAAGATAATATGTTTTTTATATCTCCAGAGAAGATTTTCAAGACTACGCAGAACTTTGCTTCAAGGAATTTGGAGATAGGGTAAAGCATTGGATAACTTTAAACGAACCATGGAGTCTTAGCCAAAATGGGTATGCAATGGGGCATATGGCACCAGGTCGATGTTCTGCGTGGTTGAATCATAATTGCATTGGTGGTGATTCTTCGACAGAGCCCTATTTGGTTACGCACCATCAACTTCTTGCTCATGCAGTAGCTGCTCAGGTGTATAAGACCAAATACCAGGTTCGTTAATAGTAGAGCAACTCATCCGCTTGAAGGTTCAAAAGATTCGTGGAAAATATTAGTTAATTTTGTGTAAGAGTGGGGCATAGTGGCTCAAGAATAAGACAAGGAAAAATTATTTATTACTTGTTGTTCTAATTAATTTTTGCGTAGTTATTAATAAACCAAAATATACGATTGCAGGTATCTCAAAATGGCATAATTGGCATAACCTTGCTAGTTACATGGTTCGTGCCGATCTCAGAAAACAAACTTGATCAAAAGGCTGCAGAACGAGCTATTGACTTCATGTATGGATGGTAAGTGATCATCCTCAAAATTGACATTGGATAGCTAGAGTGGTGCTAAAGCAATTTTGTCTTTTATTCGAAGGCCAGCTAATATGCAACAAAATTAATCGTATTTATAAACTCCAACTTATGCACTCAATCTCATCGTTTAAGAAAAGAATCGATCAAACTTTATTGATTAAATAAACACTCATGATCCAATGGTGGATTGACAATAAATGCATGCACACGTTGGGTTGAATCACTATAGATCCAACTACAAGTTGATAGTTATTTCATTTACTTGTTCGATTAATTGCAGGTTTATGGATCCATTAACAAAAGGAGATTATCCACAAAGCATGCGATCCTTGGTGAGAACACGGTTACCAAAGTTTACTAAGGCACAAGCCAGACAACTCATTGGTTCATATGATTTTATTGGCTTAAACTATTATTCCTCTGGCTATGCCTCTAATGCGCCTCAATTAAGCAATGCCAGACCCAGCTATCAAACAGATTCTCTTGCCGCTATTTCATGTATGCACATATATACTATTTATCTATCAGTTATATAAATTACGTATATTTTGAATTTGACCTTGACTGATAATTAGCATATATTTTATTTTTGTGAATGCAGTTGTGCGCAATGGAAAACCCATTGGTCTAAATGTACGTTTGTGACAACTTAATATTTTAAGATATCACTCTTCTAAAGTAAGTTTATTTCTAAAGTGGGCAAGTGAGGGTGTATCCACTCTTAGATCGTTTAGTGGTTAAGATCTCAATACACTTTATCAAATAAATGATGGATACACATTTACATGCTTACGTTAGAGATAAACTCATTTTACATGAGTCTTTTTCAAATTTTTAACTTTTTTTTACAAATTTAGTACTATGTTTTTTTTATAATAAATAATAATAAAACCTATTTTTTTCAATTATGCAGGTTGCTTCAGATTGGTTGTATGTTTATCCAAAAGGAATAGAGGACCTTTTGTTATATACCAAAGAAAAGTACAACAACCCTTTAATTTACATTACTGAAAATGGTAAATACACCTACATATCATATATGTCTTCATTCCAATATTTTTGTAAATTAATTATACATACATGCCTAAATGTGATTTTATTTTCAGTAATTATTGAAGAAATATATATGATAATTCTCATTTTCCATACCTCAATATATAGGTATAAATGAGTACGAAGATCCAAAGCTATCACTTGAGGAATCTCTTTTGGACACTTATAGAGTTGATTACCATTATCGTCATCTATATTATCTTCAATCTGCAATTAAGTAAGTAACATTTTATATATCTATAAATACTATTTTACTTTTGTTGCATTAAATTTAACAATTTTTATTTTGTTTTCTTCTAATGAAAACACAGGGCTGGTGTTAATGTAAGAGGATATTTCGCATGGTCTTTATTGGACAATTTTGAATGGCACTCAGGCTACACAGTACGATTTGGAATGAATTTCGTGGATTACAATAACGGTTTAAAAAGATACAATAAACTTTCAGCAATATGGTTCAAGAAGTTTCTCAAACCAGAAACTAAACTTCATGGTGTTGCCACTAGTTAGTGCTAGGAAATTCCATATACAATTGTAATCGTAAATATATAATTCTTTGATTTTTTTTTTTTTTGGTAAGCAATTCTTTGATTTATTTTATTTGTAGAATAACAAGCATAAAAATTAATGGAATTGTGTTTAAATATATCATTTATGATTGACCATATTTGTTGATTTTAATGTGTCCTACAATTTTATTTTACATCTTGCTAAAAGAGATGAAATTAGTTTGTTCTCACCACATTGTGGGATAACTATAGTTTTGGAACTCCAAACTACGAGTTTAATTTTGATATATCATCGGTGTAAAATGTTTACACTATCAACCAAATATAAACTATCTCATATGTGATTTTTAAGACAATTACTATAAGAGTTAAATAGTTTTAATGATATGAAAATGAATAATTGGTTGACAAGTGCAATATTTTTTGGTATCTTTTGATTGAGGCAACTGCACAAACACTTATAATACACAAATGGTGAAATTCAATTACATGAATGAGTTAGGGTTAAGCTTCACTTAATCACTTACAAGCTTCTCAATTGGACTTAATACAAGATGCAACTCTTATTTTGTCACTTAATTCATGTACTTGTTTAAGTCCTAAATTCCCCATTATACACCCTAAGTTGTTAAGCATTTCGAGGAGAGAAAAACATTAAGAACAAGAATCGAATTGGCAAAAAGCAATTCAATGACTATTTTTATACTAAAAAATTGCAAGGTCATAATCTCTCACCACAATCATACATCAAACCTCCATTTGCATGCATAATTCAAAAATCACTGTAGATGGTCAAACCCTAAAAATGAAAATGCATCGAGAAAATAGATTTGAAACTCAAAATTTATTTTAAAAACCCCCAATATCAACTACGAACAAATTTCATCAAGTTCCACCTATTCCCAACAAGTGAGTATTTAGGTCGACATAATCTACATAAAAAGAGGAGATGTGAGGGAAAACTCAATAGGACGTCGATGAAGATTAAGGTGAGTTTTCATTTTTTCCCCCTTTGAACCACCATAAATATTTGCAAATCATGAATTTGTATTGGGTGAAAATTAATTGATTTCCTTCTATAACAAACTTATATTAAAAACCCTCATCAATTAAAACAAGTTCTATAAGTTTCACCTAGCCCCAACAAGTGTGTATTTTTTTTTGGGTAATTTCAAAAGGTGTGTATTTAATTAGCCAGACAAGGTAAATAACTAAATATAAAGAAATCTACATGACAAAAGGAGATGAGAGGCAATTCCATAGATTAACGAAGATTAAGGTGAGTTTTCATTCATCCTCACTTCAAACCACTGTAGAAGTTTCCAAATCATGATTTCGTATTGGGTGAAAATTAATTACATAGATTTCCTTCTATTAATAGATATATTAGATATATTATTTTTACAGGAATAATTGTAACTGCTAAATTTATATGTACGCTTAAGCTTCCGCAAGTTCCGTTTGAATTTTATTTTACGATTAACAAACGGTTTTTACTTTTGCATCTATTTTTTAATATTTATAAACTATAGTTATTACACTAGTTGGTTCGAGTGGTAAGCGATTCGATCACCATAAGCAAGTGGTCAGATGTCCGAATTCTAGTTCTTATGTATGAAGAAAACCTGATTGGGAGAAGAGAACTCATCTTGTGTACCTAACAGGTTTCCCGACAGAGATTAGTCACTGCTAACGATGATTGATACTGCATACCTATATCATGGTTAATAAAAAAAAAGTATAGTTATTACTTATTTATTTAAATATTTAAGTACACTACAAGAAAGATAGAGTTGTAAATATATGTTATTAATAAACTATTGATAATAACAAGAAGCTCACTTTATATGACTGTGGCTTTCATTTGGCAAAAGTATACAGTCATGTACTAAGGATAAACAACAGCTCACTTCTTTGTTACAGAGCTGGACTTTTCTTTTGCATTCGGTTTTTGTGGACTGTGGTTGGCTTTGGTTGCTGGAAATCGTCTTGTTGATCCTGTTTTTGTGCTGCAGCAGGCTAAAATTTGGTAAAGAGCAATGTAGCAGGCTCAGATCTTCGTTCAGGGACACTAATGCTAGTTGTACGTCATTTAATAGAGGCACAAGAAGCTGCAACATCAACAGCTTTTCGAGGTTTGAGGCACTTCAATAATCCCACCTTTTTAGCAAGGTGCTGTCACAAAATGACTTTTGAGGATCATAGCAGAGTCGCAATTCCTTAGTCCAAGGCAGGGTTTTTTTGGTGGATTTAATCATCCTCTAAGACTCTCAGTTGTGACACTGCAGGGGTAGTTTACAATGACTAGGACCTTTTCTGTGGCTTTTGATCTCATATAGCAGAAACTTTAGTGATGGAGTCAAGCTTTTTTGGTTTTGCTTTAATCAATATATCAGCACCTAGTTGTAATGTGTTTTGGCACCTAATCCTTATTTTTTCGGTGCTGCTGGGCAGCTAAGGGCAGAAGGAAGTTCCCTATTCCCTCTATGCTTTTGGTCATGTTTTTCGTTTGTAAGAAAGGGTAGTTTTTATGTTCACGTTTTTAGGCTAATGAGGAGGGTTCTATTTTGGGGGTTGGGATCCTCTTTTGTTGGTTGTTTTTCTTTGTTGGACTAGGCTTGTGTAAAGATGCATATATATACTGCAGTGGTTTACTGTTACCGGTATTCAGTTGCAAGGAGGGCTTCATGGACCTAACTTGGAGTCCCACATCGGGTGTCATGAGCCTAGTGTGAGGGTTTGTAAGGATTGGGCAAACCTCCCCTTATGACCATAGTTTTGAGGTGGAGTTAGGCCTAATTCCGTATCAATTACTGTTAGTTTCCTTTTTTTTACTTTGGGCATGGTTTCCTTTTACTTTGTTTTTGTACGCGTTAAAGTACTATTTATACTCTTAATAAATATATTTTTTATTTATAAAAAAAACAATGCTAACAACATATCAATTTTACTATTATTTTAAACATTTTATATGATATTGTATACCACTCACTAGATCACATAATTCCGTATCTATTTTCTTGGTCATACAAGAACTCACCCAATCATAAAAATAAATAATATGAAAGACGGTAAATAGTGTAAAGCTCTCATCCAAGCTCTGTCTCCTTTTTTTCATTCACAATTTCAGAAGCCTCAAACTCGAACCAAGCTCTTGTCACTTCGACCAACCGACCTTGTTATTGAAATCTTTCTATAATCTTCGTTTTCTTTGCCCCAAATTCGAAAATGTTCTCTAGCCTCTCAGATTCGAGAATCCTCCCTTTTTTTTCGAACTTACAAAATCTCCTATCCTTTATGGGAATTTTTGCCCCCTTCTTCATTCCTTCGCCTCGCCATTTAAAGGAGGAGACCCATGAATCAAAGTGGTGGTTTCTTGGTGGAGTGGGGTTGCAGAGGCTTGACCAGCACTGTCATGTACTATTCGAAAAAATCAAAGTCTCATATTCACTAGAGATTATATCTATTGCCTAATAAGAGGTTATAAAACTTATACACTCCTCATCGGATTTGGATTAAATGACTTTGAGATTTGATATCTTTGGTATCTTTAGGCATTTTTTGGAAAGAGAAAAATGAGAGAGAGAGAGAGAATGAATTAAGATGAGAATGTGAGAGAGAAAATGCCTAAAGGCACTAAAGGTATCAAATCTCAAAGTCACTGAATACATTTCCGTACTCATCCTACATGCCGGTTTTTGGGTTGTGTTAGGTCCAAAAAACCAAGAAGCTATCAAAGCTATCCTAAATCAGTTGGTTCACCCACTATATTTTTCACGTACCAAGTCCAGTAGTGTTGGACGTGAGGGGATGTATTGGAAAAATCCAAATCCCATATTGACTAAAGATGGTAAGAAAAGTATATAAAGCTTGTACATTCTTCACCCTACAAGTCGGTTTTTAGATCGAGTTAGGTATAAAAATCCATGAAAGGTGGTCCCTACTGTAGTTCGAGGTTACTGCATCTTGTAGCTATGATGGGGAGAAGATAGGGTGGGGTGGATAGAGTGTGGCTTCTAGGGTTTTAGGTGCCTAGAGTAGAAGAAGATGGATCTTATGTAATAAGATGAGTAAATACCCAATTTGATTCTAAAATTGTAGAATCGTATCAACTTAGTCGCTCACATTATCAATATTCCAAAATGATCATTGTCATTGTAAAATGTAACAAATGCATCCTTAACATTATTCACTTAGTTTCAAATGCATCTCAGATATTACCAACTTAATATCATTATAGTTCATACAAATATTAACGGAGGAACGGACCTGATTAACATTTTGTAATTTCAAGAATCATTTTGAAATATTAATAATGCGGGGGACTAAGTTGATAAAACTTTATAATTTTAGGATGAAATTGAATATTTAGTCGTCATAAAATGGGTCTGGTTTCACGGGTGGGGTTATAGAGAATGAGTTATTTTGATGGGTGGTTGTTTTGGGATTTCATCAAATGGGTTGAGTGCATGTTTAGTGTAGCTTTGGAGGTGAATTTTTGGAAGCTACCTAGTTGTAGCTACCACGGTAGAAGCTCGAAGAAAAAACAATTAATAGTAGTGCCACCCCATAATTGATATCCTTAAACCTGATGCATATTGTGAGAGCTTTGATTCTATGCTCTCATAAGTTCATGAAAAAAAGAGTATAAATTTTTTTTTTATTGAAAGAGACAAAAAATAAAAGTTTTATTGTGAAGACAAAATTCACTTCAATAATATTTAAGCGTGAATAAATTTGTCCCGGATTGTCCTCGGAGGATACCTTCAGAAAAAAAAGAAAAAGGCTATATATTATGGGCTTGGTCTCGCAAATCGAAACGATGAAGTGATAAAGCAGAATCCGTCGCCTTTTGAAGTTGGATGATGGCATTAGATTTCAACAACGTGTTTATGGTGCTTGGATTTTCAATTTTGGGTGTTATTGTTACTTCTTCATCCATCAGCTTCACTCATGTTACACCCATTCTTGACGTTTCATATCTGAACAGAAGCAGTTTCCCCGCAACCTTCATTTTCGGGACAGCTTCATCCGCATACCAGGTACATACATACATACATACATACCATTTTATTATTTTATTTGTTTCTCAATTAATTACTTAGAAGATAAAGGATTTCATTTCTGGGTGGTTAATGTGGTTTTAATTTGTAGTATGAAGGTGCAGCAAGGGAAGGTGGCAAAGGAGCAAGTATATGGGATACTTTCACCCATAAATACCCTGGTATATCTCTCGGACGAGGATTTGCGGTCCCATTTTGGTGTATCATAATCTGTCCCTACTAACCATATCTTGTCAAATATACTATCTCTTTTAAATTACACTCATGTGATAGATAGATATTATTGGTGGGTACAGGGGTTTGGTATACCAAAAGGGGACAACATCTTCATCCATATCTCCCTTCCTCTACTCCTCTAGTTCTGTTTAATATTTTTTTGTCTTTTCCTTTGCAAATGTACAAATAAAATACTATTTTGTTTTCTTTTTTTTTTTTTTTAAAACAGATTCATTGCTACCCTGTGAATCTGATCTAGTTAATCCGCTTTGCCTATAGTTATCGAACTCACAATGGATTTGGAAGAGGGATTCTCTTTAATGTAAAATCCTGCAAGTTCCATTCACTTTTTTGTAACTTGCTAGCTTTATCTAATGATATAATTGGAAATGACTCCTTTAATCTGATTTTTTCTAAGGGTATATTCATACTTAATTTGATAAAATGTTACTTGCTTACTATAAAGATAATTTCACCAGGAGTTTTTTCTGGTATAGATAGTGCTGGAATCATATTCAAGGGTCACTTTGAGGTTGAGCAGAAAAACCTACCTAATTTTCGAACTGTAGTTTGATCTAATGCAAAAGCAACTATTTTTTTTCTTTTAATTTCCTCTCAAGCTGGTTTGAGACTCAAAAACCAAAATTACGTTCAATCACAATCAATCTATGATTTTTCAAACATATTAATTTATTGATGAAACTCAGTTTACACACCTCAAAGTTTGCAAACTAAAATCCAAACATGCCAGTAACTGTTGAATTGCTCCAGCCATATAGAATTTTGAGCTTAGCTTAGCCAAATAAGCTATTGCTTGCTTTAACTATGTATTAGCTAATTGCATGTGTAATTTCCACTTATATATCAATTAAATGACATGCAGAAAAAATAAAAGATGGAAGTAATGGAGATGTAGCCGATGACTCATATCATCAGTACAAGGTATGGTCCAAATTGTAGCACTACATGGGTAATTTTTTATATAAAAAATATAAGAAATATGTAGAGTAGAGTCATGATGGATTGGTCTACATATTTTAGGAAGACATCGGACTCATGAAGTATATGAATTTGGATGCTTATAGATTCTCCATTTCTTGGTCTAGAGTCCTACCAAGTAAGTCGAATTTTGTTGATATCATATCTAGAATTTTTTTTTCTCTATTTAGTATATCACAGTAACCATTTTCAATATCTTATGAACTATTTGCAGAAGGAAAGCTTAGTGAAGGTGTAAACCAAGAAGGAATAAACTATTATAACAACCTCATCAATGAGCTCATGGCTAATGGTCATAATTCATTATTTATTTAATTAACTCTACCTTGTATTAGTATCATGTCCATGCGATTGTTAATCATAATTAAACATTGAGAATAATGCAGGTCTGCAACCATATGTGACTATTTTTCATTGGGATGTTCCCCAGGCCTTAGAGGATGAGTATGGCGGTTTTTTAAGCCCTCTTATTGTGTGAGTGACACAACTTTCCACCTAGAGCTATGTATGTGATATTGAGGGAATGCTTTTAGTAAATCAATTAATGTAATTAACTGATAAACTTGCATAATTTATATGAGCATGCAGAGATGATTTTAGGGACTATGCTGAACTATGCTTCAAGGAATTTGGTGATAGGGTGAGACATTGGATTACTTTGAATGAACCAAGAAGTGTGAGCAAGAATGGCTATGCAAATGGCAGATTTGCACCAGGTCGGTGTTCTGAATGGCTGAAACTGAATTGCACAGGCGGTGATTCAGGGACAGAACCATATTTGACTTCGCACTACCAACTTCTTGCTCATGCTGCTGCTGCTGATCTGTATAAGACCAAGTATCAGGTCCTCTGTATTCTTCAACTTTTTTAAATCTTCAAATGCTTTTAAAACTCAGAATGAATCTTTATGTCATGAAGTTTAATTAATTTATGACTTGGACATTACTAATAGAAGGACCAAAGAGTACAAAGATCATGCTTAATTTCTTTTTGGTGGAAGGATATGCTCTATTTTTTTATGAGGATGTGGAATTCTGTTACTAATTAAATAACCAAAATATTTGAAAATATATATGCAGGCATCTCAAAAGGGTTTAATAGGGATTACCTTAAATTCTGACTGGTTTGTGCCGGTTTCTGAAGCGAAACCGGATCGTGACGCTGCAAGACGAGCCCTTGACTTCATGTTTGGATGGTATGGTATACATATTTAACAATTCAAAGCTTAAAGAAAAGAAATACTGACGGAGATCAAGAAATGTTAATTTCTTGAAAATATGATCATGACATGATTGATAGTTTACCAGTCCATTCTAGTAAGAAGACTGTGGACCAATAACATTATATCTGTTCAGTTATATCATCTAAGTGTGATTGTAAAGCATGCCCATTATTGACCACTATTAGTTGTTGGTACTCACTTGTATGTGGAGTAATTTTGGTTGTTTTCCTGAATTACATGTCGTCTCAGAAACCTGAATAAAATTAGGACACAACTTAGGTGCGATTCTATAGGTACTTATGGTGTTGTTTTCCAATGAGAAGAATATACGTGTAACGACTCATCAATCAAAATATAACATGTATAACAACTATTACACATGTCTTATTCTCATTGGAAAACGACATCACAATCACCTAAAAAACAACTCCTAAGTTGTCCATAAAATTATGGGTTGGTATGAAGACACATGTTAAGGAATTAAAATAACATTTACTACTCATCAAAATTACTTTAAAAAGAAAGTACTGAATACTTTTTATAAGGTAATAAACATATGCTATAAGGGCACAGTTAACTAAATCCGATTATTAAAGGTAAACCATAATGTAAATTCAATTGACTCCACTTAAATTAAAAAGAGAGACACTTAAGTATAACCGGCTGAATTCAAATATAGTGATGTGCCAATTGGAAAAGAGTATATCAAAATTTCTTGTTAATTGCATTTGTATTTTGCATTTTGGTGTAGGTATATGGAGCCGCTCACGAAAGGTAAGTATCCAAAAAGCATGCGATCCATGGTTGGAAACCGGCTACCAAAGTTCTCTAAAGAAGAAGTCAAGCAACTTATGGGGTCGTTTGACTTTTTGGGCCTAAACTACTACTCATCATTTTATGCTGCCTATGAACCTCATCTGCGTGGTGCCAGACCTGCTCTACAAACCGATGCTCTTGTTAATGTTACAAGTAAACAAAGCCTTATAGCATATTATGACATCTTAATTATCAGTTATTTATATGCTTGCACTCGTGAATGGCCAAAAAGAATTAAAAGAAAACTTTATGTACTTACATGATTCTTTTTCTTTTAAATGATAGATCAGCATGACGGCAAGCCCCTTGGCCCAATGGTATGTATTACACCATTTCTTTTGCAGATACATTATGTGTCAATGCTCTTCATTTATGTATTTCCCCCAAAAGATCATAAATTTAAGGAGAGCTCTTTTGATAATTATACGCAGGCTGCATCGAACTGGTTATGTGTTTATCCAAAAGGATTTCTAGAGCTATTGCTCTTCATCATGAAGGAGTACAACAACCCTGTAATTTACATCACTGAAAATGGTAACAGATCAATTATATGTATTATTTTTTTCTCAGATATTATGTGCATACTGTTTAACTAATTTAAATGTTAACAAAGCTAATGAGGATCTAACAAAATTAATTAATAGGTTATGATGAATTCAACGATCCAACACTATCGCTTGAAGAAGCCCTTATAGACACTTACAGAGTTGATTACCTTTATCGTCATCTTTATTATGTTCAAACTGCAATCAGGTGAGTAATGGATTATCAAAGAGCCTCTCTCTATTTATTGATTTCATATTATATATTTTATTCATTTTAATTTGCTTGTTTGTGTTGACTTTTTTGTATACAAGGAATGGAGTGAATGTAAAGGGGTATTTTGTATGGTCATTGTTGGATAACATGGAATGGGATTCCGGCTATACTGTGCGATTTGGACTCATTTTTGTGGATTTTAAAGATGGGTTGAAAAGATACCTGAAACTCTCGGCACATTGGTTCAAGAATTTTCTCAATAAATCTTAGTTAGATATATATTCAGCAATCAGCATGATTCCAAGTAAAAAACGTGATATGGAATTGATTGATTCATATCTTTGGTTGATAGAAGATTTGTAAATGCCCCCTTGAGTCACCTCGATTGATTAAGTTGCGGGACATAAATTGTGAGTTCATGGGTTCAAACCCCGGCAACGTGCACTGCCCCTTTCGCATTCCTTTCTCTCCTCTCCTCCTCTCCATTTAAGGTCTCCTAAAGGCCTAAGAAGATTTGTATATATTAGATCCCCTCTTTTGTATTTAGAAAAGCACTTTTGTGCGCGCTCTTTTACCCCTGTGAAATCAATTAAACAATTATCAATTTGATCAACTACTCTACTAAAATGTTGCATTCTCTGTTTACTTATTTTGGTCAACTAAGGCCACAGGTACATACTTTCTTTGGGTTTGTGGAGTAAATATGAACACTCACATTTTCAAATTTTAGCTATATCAATTATTTAGAGCCATATCAGAAGGAATATCATCGTGATCCTAGCCTTGGCACGTTTACACTTTGAAATAGGAAAGTGGATTCCAATAATAGTTTTTTAAAGAAACCAACAAAGAATTTTGTGCACCCACTGTCAACTAGCCATGCTTCTTTGCTATTGGGAGCTGCATAACATGTAGCAACAAACAACACCTCAATTTGTTGTTGCTCGTCTGCAACTTGGTCTTGTTGTCCCCCTGCTGTTTGCTATGTTTTTGCAAACCTAGTCAACATGGCTAAGTTTTGACTCCTGCACTGAACCTATAAAAGTTTTTTGAGTGGTATTTGTTCTTACAATGAGGGCAAGGTGGATATTTTGCTCTTGCATTGGAGGATGTTTGGCATGTTGCATGGGGCATCGGGCTTTGTGCACCCACTGTCAACTAGCCATGCTTCTTTGCTACTGGTAGCTGCATAGTATGTAGCAACAAAAACTCCTCAATTTGTTGTTGCTCTTCTGCAACTTGGTCTTGTTGTCCCCCTGCTGCTTTGCTATATTTTTGCATTCCTTGCCCACATGGCTAAGTTTTTTGACTCCTGCATTGAACTTACAAAAGTTTTTTGAGTGGTATTTGTTCTTACAATGAGGGCAAGGTGGATATTTTGCTCTGGCATTACATGGTTTTGGGCTTGAGGATGTTTGGCATGTGGCATCGGCTTTCAGGAATATTTGTATGGCATGGATGAAGTGTGATAATTGGACTTTGAACCAACTTAACTTAAAAGGCTAGCTAATTTGGGTATTGGTGCACCACTCTTATTAACCATTACTCTTCCTTTCACCCCATCAATGTAGGACTTCTCATATGTGTATTCTAATAAACGAAGAATCATTTTGTGGCGCAATATTAGCATTACTTACCATCATCTCGTTCGTCCAGTTCAGTTGTAATTTCTGGTTCATTCTCAAAATGTTGACTAGAAACACTTCCCTCTAGCTCTCTAATTGTCTTTTCTCCGCACTTGACCAATGTGATCAACCGTTGAAGACTGAAACCCACTCCCTGTGATCACAGCCGCATGAGGTGTAGGCATGGATCTAGAACTAAAAAACCTGCAGCAACCACCACCACCACCCCCGCACCCCATTGGACGATAGACATGTTAGAAATAGAATGGAGAGAACGGAGTCAAGGAGGGGATTAATTAGATGATGATTAGTAAAATGGTAAGTTTAATTTGAGAAATGAGATGTCATAATGTGGACTGGATCATAGACAAACATGTAATGATAATGAAATGTTGACATGTCTTGAACTTGACATTGTTATCATGTTACTCTCCGAAAGAAGAGGATCTTGACCCGGGAAATACAGTAGCTAGCTACTCACGACATGGGTTAAATCTTTATTAGTAGCCAAAGATCAGAATTCAAACTTGGGTTAATTTGATAGACCATTACACACAAATCACGCCACCTCGTTCGTTCGTTAATTTGATACCAACTAGTAATTTTCTATAAAACTACATATAGCTACGTACGTACTTGTCCCACAGTAGTTAAGAAGATTCAAGTTACGTACTTATAATAATTAACATGGCTTTCATGATGGCATTGGATTTCAACGTGTTTGTGCTGCTTGGCATTTTGGCTCTTATTGTTACCTCATCCATCACCACTACTCATATAGAGGCTGTTGCAGAGACTGTTCCTCAAGGAAGAAAAACTCTTCCTCAAGAATCATATAAGAATTTTGTTCCCACCATTGTCGACATTTCATATCTGAATCGGAGCAGTTTCCCTCCAGGATTCGTTTTCGGGACAGCATCCGCAGCATACCAGGTACATGATATATCCATCATATTATTTATTTTTATTTTATTTTTAGAAGCTAAGAGATTTAATGTTGTGATATGAATTTCTGGATTCATGAGTTTTCAATTTTTAGTATGAAGGTGCTGCATGGGAAGGTGGCAAAGGACCGAGTATATGGGATACTTTCACCCACAGATATCCAGGTATCACTTTTCCACTTCTCAACATGTTTTGTTTTTTTTCTTTCAAATATACAAAATAAAAGCTTTAAGCTTAAAAAAAGTAATTTTAAAATACTCTAACAAAGTGGTTTTTGTTTTGAAATATAGCCTTTATGTAAACCAAAAGCTATTTTGCATTTTGCTACAACTATAAAAGTACTTTTAATAAAAACATTTTCACGTAAATCAGACACTTTTGTAGAGAAGTTAGAAAATATAGCTTCTCATGCAAGTACGTTTTCAGCTTCTTTTTTTATAACTTCTATTTTTTTAGTAAAAACTCAATCAAATAAATTATTTTTTTTTTATTAAAAGAAGCACTTTTTTGTGGAAAAAAGTTTAAACAAACTCGCCCTAGAGTAATAATTTTTTTGGTGGCTTTGAGCATCAATAGCTATTATATTGGTTCCACATTATGTAAATTTGGGTATCCGGGTGCAATTTTGGCCCATTACACCGAGCCAATAATCTATTGCTTTAGAGCATCCCATGTGCTTTCTATCAATATACTTATGTTTATAAAAAAAAAAAACTATAAATTAGCAAATTAAATGTATATTTTCACTTATATTTATTGATTAAATGGTACGCAGAAAAAATAAAAGATAGAAGTACCGGAGATGTAGCCGACGACTCATATCATCGGTACAAGGTATGGTTCAAATTGTAGTACTATAAAGACGATTTTAATATAAATAAAAAAAATATATAAGAAACATGTAGAGTCATGATAGTTTGGTGACCAAACTTTGGTATATTTTAGGAAGACATTGGAATCATGAAGTATATGAATTTGGATGCTTATAGATTCTCCATATCTTGGTCTAGAGTCCTACCAAGTAAGTCAAATCTTGTTGATATTACACCTAAAAAATTTCTTTGTTGGATGTTTCACGGTAACCATTTTCAATTTCTTATAAACTATTTGCAGAAGGAAAGCTTAGTGGAGGTGTAAACCAAGAAGGAACAAACTACTATAGCAACCTCATCAACGAGCTAATGGCTAATGGTTATAATTTATTATTTATTTACTTAACTCCAAATTACAATGTATTAGTAATTTAGTATCATATACATATATCCATGTGGTTGTAAATTGTTAATAATTAATCATAATAATGCAGGTATGCAACCGTATGTGACCCTTCTTCATTGGGACGTTCCCCAAGCCTTAGAGGATGAGTATCAAGGTTTCTTAAGCCCCCACATTGTTTGAGTGACACAAATTTCCACCCAGAGCTACATAGGGAATGTTTTTAGTAAATGAATTAGAATTAATTCTGATGAACATAAATAATTTATATGATGATGCATGCAGAGACGACTTCAGGGACTATGCTGAACTTTGCTTCAAGGAATTTGGTGATAGGGTGAAACATTGGATTACATTGAATGAACCCGGTAGTGTGAGCGAACATGCCTATTTCAGATGGCACTTTTGCACCAGGTCGGTGTTCTGAATGGCTAAAACGGAATTGCACAGGCGGTGATTCAGGGAGACAGCCATATTTATCTGCACACTACCAACTTCTTGCTCATGCTGCTGCTGCCGATCTATATAAGACCAAGTATAAGGTAGTACTTAATTAATTAGTGTTCTTCAACTTTTTAAATTAAATCATGAAATGCTTTTTCTATGAATCTTTTTGTCTTCAAGTATAAGTAATTAAATACGAGCCTTGAACATGGGCTTAATTAATTTCTTTTTGTTGGAAGACCGTGCTTAATCAATTTACTATCTAATAAAACAAGGTTCTCTTCGACACATGTCACTTGCTGATTAAAAATTTTCCCGCTCAAACACCATCCATTTCTTTTGGGATTATTAATATTTTTTAATTTAATTATTTATTATTATTGTTGCAGATTATTATTGTATTTATTGTAGATTCACTGCCAACATTTGAGACAGCCTCTGCTACGTTTACTGTTGGGTCATATCCCAGCTGTTCGTATTAATTTATTAATCAATCTACAAAATTTTCCTGCTCAAAGAATGAAGCTTCTGGATTTCTATTTCTCTGGCTTTCTCTCTTTCTCTCTTTCACGTTTTCGTGTCTCCCTCTTTCACTTTTCTGCATCTCATGATTCTCATCTCTTTCTCTCTGTCAAAACCTCCATTAGATCTCTTTCTCTCTATTTTCATTCTCTTAAATTTATGTTTCCTTTATGGCTTTCTATCCATTCTTTTTCACTTTCTCTAAATTTATATTTCTTAAATCTCTCAGTTTTTTCAATCTATGTTTTTGAGCTCTTTTTTCTTTCATTTTCAGGTGTGGCGCTCAAGGATTTGCAAAAGGACCCTCCCACATGAATTTAGCTGGCGATTCAGGTTTCAGTTTACCTCCTTTTAGTGGTTTTGTGCTTTTCTATACCATTTTAAATAACTTTATTCAGATTAGCTTAAAATCTTTTTTTAGTTTAACCAAACGAGCCCTTATTTTTTCAAACTAAGAATCTGCTAAGTTTGTATTATTTGTTGTCCTGTTAATTAGTTTAACCAAACGAGCCCTTTAGGGGTTCTAATTTGTTACATGTTTCATTATGGAGATAATGAAGTGGAGAGTTAACCATTGACTGATTGTTACTTTCATTGCTATGTTTACAAAGCTAATCAGGTTAGATATGCACAAATATAATAGGGTTAAGACAATTTGTTACTCTATTTTGCAACTTTGTTTCTTAAGCTTTATTTGCTTGATCTGCATATTTTTCTTACTATGATTTGTTACTCTGATCTACACATTTTTTTTTTTTTTTTTTTACATTTATTCACATTTATGGTACTTTGATTGTTACTTTTATTCACACTTTGATTGCTACTTTGTTTCATATACTCAGCTTGCAAGTTAGCTTCTAAAGGTTAGCTTCTAATGGTACTAATACCTATGAATATTGTGCTCTAAGTTATACATGTTGACAGCAACAAATTAGGAAATTGTGTATAGCATCATCGTTTTACATTCATGCTTTTCTGCATCATTGGTGCAATAAGTAAAGATACATTCATTCTATTTTTGTTCATAGGGGCTCAACTCTATTTGTGAGCACCTACCTGATGCAGAGTAAGCACTTGTGATGTCTCACTTTCCATAAAGATAAAATAAAGTGAATTTAATAGAGAATAAGTAACAAAGAGATCAATATTTGTATTGATGATTTATCTTAACTGAGTTTTGTTTCTATTTCTTTGTTCTGGACAATAACTTATCCTCTTTCTTTGTATTTCTTTTCAATTATTTCAATTATACTTATTCTCCTATCAAGATATTTGCCCCCTTATTATGTTAGTTTTATGTATATTACTATTATGTCTGTATTAGGTATCTCCATATGGGTAAATTTAGATTATTTTGCTTTACTTTCTTCCAGTCAATTTATTTTAATAATTATGATTATGAAATTCTTGAATGTATGTTCCAAAAGAAAGCACAAAAATATAAGGTTAAATAAGTTCTTATAGTTTGCAAAAGATAATGGCTAATAGTGTGCTAACTTTGTTTTGTTGAAGGTTTCGAAAAATCATCCACTAAGCTCTTGAAAGATGTGAAATGGAATATGAGTAGTAGTGAAAGACAACTGTTGCTGTTTTATATATCATACAAAATAACTTAGTTGCTCTTCTTTTGGTGTGGACATGTTAAAGGCAGATCACATATTTGTGCAATCCTTGCCTAACGTAGCTTATGGAGGACATCTAGCTATTTTAGCATTTTATTTTACATTATGCATGATTATAAAGATAAAACAGAAGGAAGTTTTACTATGAAGAAAATGAACCAAATCAAACTTATGTTAATTTGTACTTTTATTTTATTTTGATTTCTGTTAGTTAAGGAAAAAAACTGGGGATTTTTATTTTTGAGTTTTTGGTGGCTGAGGAACTTTTTCTTTGATTCCTTTATTTTTCAACTCTATTTTTTTACTGATTCAGGTGTTTATTTGCATAAATTAGTTGTTACAACTTCTTAAAGGAGGATAATGTTATCTTTATTGTTGCAACTCTATCTTTAATGCTATCTTTTTACTTTGTGCAACAAACTCATTCATTAGCTGAACCAGAAAAGTTTAAGCATTTGACAGCTAATGCAAATTACATATTCATGTTCACCTATTTAGGCTTCCAACTACTATATTTTGACCCTCCATTTTTAACACATATAGCATTCCTTGCAACTCTATCTTTTTCATTTTTCCATTCTATTTCTAATCACCTTGGACAGTAATCAACTAAATAATCATATAACTTGAATCATGTTATTTTGCTCTATATTTGTTTATAATTAATGTGTTTGCCTTTGAAATCTAATTGCATGACTAGGTTCACTTAGCCTTTGACAGTGCCTAATCTCAGCTAAAAGAGGATAATTGCTATATTGTCCAAAATTTTGAATTTCAGTGCAATGATGGACAATATGGGGGTGGTAACACAGATTGACTAAGTCCATTCATATGAGCTAATATGCAAATTGACAAGATTAGGAAAATGTATACCCGAACTATGAGGCCACAAAGTAATTAGGAAGGTGCTATAGTGATCTGTCTAAACAATCAATGAGAAAGGTGCAAAAGAACTTGAAATTGTAAGCATTAGGCAAATTCTTAGTAATCATCGGGTATGAGTCAGTTTTCTGCATAATCATGCAGAAATCAAGCTTTAACATTAAGAGTAACATCTTAGGGACATGGAGAATAAGGGGGAAAAGATGTAGGATATTTTAAAACTTAGGTGATGAATCAAGAATCAAAATGATGCTTAACATGGAGATACAATGAGCAATTCGGGTGACTTATAGTCTGCTGCATAATTATGCAGAAAAAGCATACATACATAGGTTCAATAACAACTTAGAGACATAGGGAAATGATAAAAATAAGAAAGAAGCAATGTTTAGGAAGTTGACCTTAAAAGTGAGGCTATTCACTACATAATACCTAAAATTAGGCCTACACAATACCAAGAATATCAAATGAAGTAAGACTTTGATGATTAGAGTCTCTACAACTTTTAAATGCTGATATAGAGTTGTATGTCAAGTTTCATGACCATATGTTAAGCTGAACTCGAATTGACCATCTTGAGCAAAAGTTACCAAATGATCATTTTAAGCCTAACTTTGACCAGACATAACTTTCAATTGAAAAATGATATTGATATGGCGTTTATTTCTAGAGTTTTGAAATGACAAACACTAGGGGTGTACCAAAAAATCAAGTCAGTTGGACAATCATAGATTAGTTTGAACCCCTGGAATCAAAATCAAGAGTTTTAGGCCTAAATTAGTGACTTACATGGTCAAATTGTGATTCAGATGTGAAACTGCAAAAAACTCTTTTACAACAGTGTTTATAGG
This sequence comes from Ammopiptanthus mongolicus, assembly GCA_039655645.1. NCBI lineage: Eukaryota > Viridiplantae > Streptophyta > Magnoliopsida > Fabales > Fabaceae > Ammopiptanthus > Ammopiptanthus mongolicus. The sequence goes on from CM077346.1 coordinate 7,107,850, forward strand.
TAAAAATAAACTTGCATACCAGAGGAGAACTTCACTTAAGCAGTAGAACCAAAGTTTGGGCCTTAGGTTTCAAATTCTAACTTAAATAAAGCAAAAATGTAGCATAATGAGACAGCTTTCAAACCATTTAGAATTTTGAAATAGGGTTTTCTCCTACAGTTTTATATTACTAAATTAACTTAGATATTGAATATGAGGTTCATTGGTTCAGTATAACTCGAAATTGCCCCAAAATACAAAACTTTTTTATGTCAAAGTTAGGCATTGCACTCATTGGCTTTACAACAGAACAAGAAAAACCATATATAGCATTGCAAAGCAAATGCCTTTTCCATATGAATTCTAAGTCTAATAGAAAAGAATCATTCTCAATCTAAATATATAATACAATAGGTGCTACTATCTGAATTTTGAACTCGTGTTTGATATTTTTTATAACAATGTTGTGGGACTTACATATATTGACATGGAATTTTTTTTTCATTTGACTCTTTTGCATAATGTCATTCTGTTTAGTTGTCCTGATTTGTCCCATTTCTTAAAGAATACTGACTTTTATTATAACTTCATCTCAACTTTTTCGTGCTACTCCTAAGCTTTGATTGTGTGATCTCAAGTTAGAAGCAATTGATTTGGTTCATATGGCAATAAAGTCGCAAGCTTTAATTGTTGGATGTGCACTTACTGCTGTGACTGAGCTTAATTTCAATATGATTGGTAAATAAGTAACTTTTCTTTTGAAGAACGTTTTGCTAATTGCATTCTGTTTCTCTTTTGCTTTTGTTGAACACAGTAAGAAGTTGGCGATAGGATGATAAACTGACTGGAACTTTAAATTTGACCTGACAAAAGAGAATTTCTTTATAAATTATTGGGTTAAGGCAATATCACTATCCCCCCTTCTCTTTTTGGCAAACTGGATTTTCAGCACCTCTTTTTTTTCATTTGTCTATTGTTGCTTGGTTGAGCTGCCAGCCGCGATGATGATTTGCTGCTACTATATACTTGGGTGTTTATGCCATTCAAAGACAGTAATGGATTTGTATTTGTCATTATTTTCTGCAAGGAGTCCTTTACATCCTGCTGACTTTGATTTCATAATCTTTCTTTTTTCCAGGTTTTATGGGGGCTATGATATCAAATTTGGCATTTGTATTACGGAATATCTTTTCAAAAAAGGACATGAAGGGAAAGTCAATCAGCGTAATGAATCACTATACTTCATGATAACCACCCATTCTCTGTTTTAATGATGCCTAGCTAATTACTAATATTCAGGGATATAAGCATACCCAGGTTGTTATTCTCAACTGCTATAATAAACCCTTTGTATTAGTATTAATCCTCTTTAAGTCTTAATAAAAAATTTCTAACATTCTGTATGTGATTAGAGATTACTTGCATGGTGTAGAAGAGTATGCAGTACATTGCTATGATGGGGTAAGTCTATATATTATTAGAAACTTTTTATATGTAAAACAATTCATTACATGCCTAATTATTTTTCAAGGTTTAGTTTAGTTAGTGTTGAATCTACATCAATGTATGGTGACTTGCGTTGCAATTGCAATTGCTATTTGCGGTACACATTTTCATAGTTTATAAAGGTAAGATGATAATGCCACTAGACAAAGTGCTTGAACTATTATGTTGTGCTGCTTGGACTTGAAATTCACCATTTTAATTTCTCTTGAAAGTTGTGAATTTCATACTGAACAACCAAAAGGGACGAAGGGTGAGTAGTATCTTTATCATAGACCTTATACTACTGATCTTTTACATGCTCAAACATTTGGTGTTGGAGATATCATTCTTGCCTGATCATAGGAAGAAGCTAGAAATGAAAACTAAGGCCATTCTTCATACTCTAACAAGCTACCAAAATTTACATGCGGTATTTCATATTTTTCATGCTTTATGTTTGTTACAGTTTTGGAGTATTGTAGAACTATGTTGTGTTCCTTATAAGCTTTGGCTGCCTTAGCAATTAAGGATAAGAAAAGGTTGTATGATGCTGTTGAGAAGTATCCTGAACATGCAATCAGCTCTTACTAATTCGGGATTATGTACTGCTATAATTTTTAAAGTTGTTTTTATTCTTTCTCTTTTGAAGACATATATGAATTCCAGAGAGCAATTAATTTTGTTTCAGCTTCCTTTTTTTCAAAAACAGAACATAAGTAGACCCATGAACTTTGGCCCATGGGCATTTGTCACTTTCACTGATTAGGTGTAAAAAGATACATGAATGATAAAGAGTTTTTAAAAAGCTTTATTGAATACTAATTTATTCATGATCTGTATAATTGGCAAATCTAAATTACAATAACATCTGCATGATTCTCTTTTTAAGTTACTTAAGTATTAATTTATTTGCAGGTTATTTGCAATCTTGCAAGAGAGATGTTCTTTTGGACTGATATATATTTGGCAATCATCTTCATTCATTAGACCGTTGTTCTTATATTTATCATTGTTTTGGATTACTACATATTGGAGAATAGTCGGCGTGTGAAACAGTTTAAATTATTGAATATACGAGAATTATATATTGTCTTAGAGTGACATTTACTTTGTAAATCAAACATCATCTACAAAAACATTGCATAAACTTTTTTAATCCCAAATACACATGCTTGATGTTTAAATCATATTACTAGCTTATTAGTATATTATTAGTATATATACAGGCCGTTTCAAGAACATGCGTACAAACCAACATGACCTGTGCGAATGCACGGGTACCGTACTAGTTTTTATATGAACTTATTTAATTAATGCTATCAGTAAATTAAATAATTAAAACATTTGAAAATGTATATGCAGGCATCTCAAAATGGTTTAATAGGGATTACCTTACATATTTTCTGGTTTATACCGCTGTCTGAAGATAAATCAGATCGGGACGCTGCACAACTAGCCCTTGACTTCATGTTTGGATGGTTAGGATGTGCGTTTTTTTTTCTTTATAGTAAAACATATATTGAAATGAAGCATTTAGTCACAAGGTGTGCTAAATGCTAATTAAAGAAGTCCATACGAAAAGTCTGCCACAGCCAAGAATAACAGACCCCACAATAAAAGGAATGTAAATAATCTGCCAAATATAAGCTAACAAAGTTAGGATATGCGTATCTTAAGGTAAGATTGGGTTAATTAAAGGTAATTTTATAGATTGTCTTAGGATCAATTTGGTAAATTCAATAATAATTATTATTAATATTTTTTAAAAATCTTAAAGTAAATAAATAAAATCAATATAAAAGTAAAGTATCTTTATATATAAAAGTAAGGTAGTCTAGAATTAACTAAGAGTAATTTTGTAGATTGTCTTCAGAGGTAATTATTAATCTTTTTAAAAAAAATCTTAAATTAGGTAAATAAAACCATCATAAAAGTAAGGTAGTCTAGGGTTAATAAGGGATAATTTTGTAGATTGTCACATGGGCAATTTGATAAATTTAATAGTAATTATTATTAATTTTTATTTAAAAATCTTACAATACGCAAATAAAATCAATATAAAAGTAAGATATCTTTCTATATAAAAATAAGGTAGTCTAAGGTTAACTAGGGATAATTTTGTAGATTATCTTTGGAGCAAATATTAATCTTTTTTTAAAAATCTTAAAATATGCAAATAAAACCAATATACAAATAAAGATATCTTTAACATATTTTTTTGCTCATAAAAAAATCAATATAAAAGGTATATTTTTTTAGGAATTCATGTTAGTTTTTTGTAATTAAATTTATTAATGTTTTAAATTAAATTTTGAAAATATTTATTTATGTCATATGAATGTTTAATTTTCTTAACACTTTTTGTTATAATAAAATATTAAATTGTCAATAGTTTTTTATTTTGTTATTATTTTAAATTTATAAAAAAAATTAATTTTACAAATAATACATAATTATATTCTTTAAACAGTATTTATCCATATATCGCATGTATAACTATTCAAAACTAAAAGAGAAGAAACATACAAAATAATATATTATTTTCTGGAAAATATGATCATGACATGATTGTTGGTGCACCACTCCATTTTAGGGAGAACAGCACCAACAATATTTACAAGTGTGCTTTTGTGATCTAATTTTGACCGTAAAGCATTCTTCTCCATTATTGATCACTATTAGTGCATGATACACCAAGTTAGGTTATGGTATTCACTTGTATGTGGAATATTTTTTGTTTATATGAATTTTATATCTTCTCAAAAATTTGTATAATATTAAAGGTAAAGTATATATGAATTCAATCGACTACACTTGAATTTAAAAAATAAATACTTAAGCTTAACCAGCTGAACTCAAGCTTCTTCTGCGTTATTAGCAGATGCGATGAATGTTTCCTTTTTGGGTTTGTAGTTTTTGTTTTTTCCTCTCTTTTTACCAAAAAAAACATGTAGTGATGTGCCATTTGTGCTAAGGGTTGGAGAATCGTAAAAGAGTATTTCAATACTGCAAGTTGATTAGATTTGCATTTTGCATGTTGGTTTAGTTATATGGACCCGATCACAAAAGGCGAGTATCCACAAAGCATGCGATCTTTGGTGGGAAACCGATTACCAGAGTTCTCTGAAGAAGAAGAAGCCAAGCAACTTAAGGGGTGGTTTGACTTTTTGGGCCTAAACTACTACGCATCAATTTATGTTACCACTGCACCTGACCTACCTATCGTTGGACCACCAATCCTAGAAACCGATCCTCATATTATTTTTTCAAGTAATTAGCATAGCCTCATCCAATATTATGACATCTTAATTAATGATCATGTTATTTATATATATGCTTGCGGCCTTGCAATAGTTGTTTCAGTTCTAGTGAATGGTCAAAGAAGTATTAGAAAAAGTCCTTATATTAATGTACATATATACATGGATTGTTTTTCTTGTTGTTTTTTGTTTTTTCTATGACAGTTCAGCGTGACGGCAAGCCCCTTGGCCCAATTGTATGTACCTATGCATTTCATCATTTCCTTTGCACTTATTTACATTTCAATGCTTTCATTTGTTTCTTTTTCCCCAGAAGATTATCATAAATATAAAGAGAACTATTTTTCTAACTACATGCAGGCTGCTTCGTCCTGGTTAATTGTTCATGCTAAGGGAATTCGAGAGATATTGCTCTACATCAAGGACCAGTACAACAAACCCTTAATTTACGTTACTGAAAATGGTAATGCGTTAATTATATTTGCTTTTTCCTTCTCCTGTATTATATGCATTCTGTTTAATCAATGTAAATGTTAATAAAGCTAATGAAAATCTTCCAAAATTAATTATTAGGTTTGATGAGTCCAACAATCCAACACTATCACTAGAAGAAGCCCTTGTAGATACTTATAGATTTGATTACCTTTATCGCCATCTTTATTATCTTCAAACTGCAATCAGGTAAGTAATTCATTATCAAAATTATCTTGTTGATTTTGTATCATATATCTTATGCATTTAATTTGCTTTTGTTGACTTTTGAGTATACAAAGGATGGTGTGAATGTAAAGGGATATTTTCATTGGTCATTGTTGGATAACATGGAATGGAACTCTGGATACACAGTGCGATTTGGACTCGTCTTTGTGGATTATGAAGATGGTTTGAAAAGATACCCAAAACTCTGGGCACAATGGTTCAAGAATTTCATCAAAAAATCTTAGCATAGTTGCAAGTAAAGAGTGATGAAATTCACTCATTCAGATCTCTGGTTAATAAAATATTTGCAAATAGATAGAGCCCGTTTTAGATTTAGTAAAGCACTGCATTGACAGCTCAGTTGGTTGTTGCGAAACATGATGATTGTAAATGTGTTTGTCCAAACCACAGTTATGCGTTCTGTCCCTTTTCCATTCCTTATTTCCTTCTCACCCTCCCCCTTATAAAGTCTACTATGAGCCTCCCCTTGAACAAAAAAAAGCACTTCACGTGTGCGCTCTTTTACCTTAGTGAAATCACTTAATTATCACCTGATACTACTTGTTTTCATTATTTTTCACATCTATATTATGATGCATCATGATAAACTTGTAATTAATCACATATTAACCAACATATAATTGATCCGTGTGGTAATGGACTTGGACCCTTTAAGCAAGTGATTAGGGATTCGATTTCTATTTTTTGTGTACGGAGAAATTATGACTGGGAGAGGGCAACCCTTAAATGTCATTCAGGTTCGCCGATGAAGATTTGTCATTATTTATGATGATGGATACTTCGTATCAGTAACATATTTACAAAAAAAAAAAGTAATCACATATTAAACGATTTAACTATTAATCACAAATATACCCATTAACCAACTAATAAATATGATTAACCACAATTTATATATCATTAATCATGTATAAAAATAATGTTAAGTAGTGTGAATACAGAAGTCATTTTAAACTTGAGTAAATTATACAAACTCTTGAAATTTTTCTAAAAGATATACCCCAAATTTATTAAGAGAATACACTTTACCCCGAGCTATAGACCCCTTAAGAGTTACCCCCATAAGTGTTGCCGTGTTCATGCATGTTCATGATTCTTGTAATTGATGGATTTAATTGTTATGCATTACTAGTATAAAAAAAATATATTATCGATTAATTATGTATTGTCATATAATTAAAAATAGAGTTTAATTATTATATACTGTCAGTATAAAGTTTGCCAATCAATAAAAAATCATGGTATGAGTGACTTTTAAAGTAGTTAAGATAATAGTCAAATATTTTAAATAATGTGAAAAATTATGATTGGTTGATAGTATAAAAAATCTTTATACTGTCAATGCATATGAATTAAATCCTTAAAAACATTTCATTTCTGTGATAATTTTTTTTTTTTTTAAAATCGTACATAAAATCATTTGTAAATACTTAATATAAGGTTGACTTGGTGGTTTGGGTAAGATAGTTAATGAGTAAAATGATAACGAGGGAGAACGTTCAACTTTTGTCTAGTAACATTTCTAACAAATCTAACAAATACTGATATTTGTCTATAAAAAAGATAATATAAAAAAATTCACTATTATCAAGATTAAACTCGTAAATGATACCGACAACATTGATATCAACAAAAATCCGGCCAAGCAGGAAACAAGTATGAGCTCGTAAATATCATTTGAGGATTTAATTCGTATATATTAATAATGTAAAAGGTTTTTTATATTATTAATTAATATTAGCTTATCAAAAAAAAACTTGATATAATAATTAAATTTTTTGATTCTTATCTTAACTAATTTAAAAGCCATTCATATTATGATTTTTGATTGGTTGACAATATAAAAACTCTACACTTATCATGCATAATAATTAAGCTCATCATTCTAAGTTAAATTTTTTTTTTATACTATTATAATATACAAATATTTTTTTTTGACAAAAATATACAAATCATGGTATGAGTAATTAGGACATACTATTATAATATACAAATCTTTTCAATAACTCTAAAATGATTAGGACATCAAGCTCTTGCAAAACAATTTTTTTTGTCTCGTGAAATAATTTACAGTGCTTTGATTTTTCTTTATTAACAAATATCTAGTCCATGGTACAAGTATTTTAAATTTAGATGAAATTTAAATAAAATATAAATTAAAGGATAAAAATATTTATAATTATAAAATAGATATCCATGATTAGAATTATAAAAAGGATATACTTAATTAGTTTATTCATATTGAATCTACAAAAATATATATTAAAAGAATTGATTTAATGGGTTAGTCTAGATTAAGGGGTTTTAGAAATAAGATAAATTATGGGTTTCATATTATAAATAAAAAGTAAATGAATAGAACACCAAAAAAAAAAAAAAGTAAATGAATAAATAAAGAATAAGATACGTAATGTATTGAAAATTTAAAAATAGTTAATTCTTATTTCAATTTTTATTTTTGAACATAAATTTATAAGTAAAATCGTAAAATTATATAGGTTTCATATTAGGAATACAAATAATATTTAGTCAAAAAAAAAATACAAATAATATAAAAATAATTAACAGACTAACCTGGGCTGTTATCCGGAGACTAGTATGACTATTTTTGAGACGCCTCTTGCACAGTTAGAGGCTTACTGCATGTTTGGCATGTCCTTTTCCACCGGTTCATCACAGATAAGAAAATAATCTCGTTTGATAAATATCTTTATCACAAGCTTATAACGTTTTTTTATGAGCTTATAACATTTTTTTCAGACACTCTTGAAGTAGCGTTTGAGCTTATAGCTTATAGCGTTTTATATTTTTTTTTCCCCACTATTATCCTTATTATCTTAATTTAATTTCACCTTTATCTTCTTTTCTCTCTTTTATGTAAAATCATTAATGAAGATATCCTTTTATGTCATTTTATATTTTTCAGTTAGTTCAACCGCTAGTTTTACCAAACACTTCCATACAAAATAAGGTACATCATCCGCTATCCGCTATCCGTTAGCAGTTATCTTATTCGCTATCCGTTATCAACTAGTTTATCCACTAATAGCTAATTTTATCAAACATACTCATATACCATGTTACCATGTTCTTATTTATGATGTTTTGGGAGTTGCTACTCACTAATTAGTTGTGATGTAATTTTCTTTTTGAGCCAAAAGAATTACAATAATATAAAAAATAAATGAACGGTTGACTATAAAATGTTACATCAAAATAATGTAAAATCAAATAATACAATTAATTAGAACATAAAAAAATGAGTAATACAATTAATTAGAGCATATAAAAATAAAAACAATTATAAAATATATAAAAAGACTATGCTTAATGTAGGTGAAGTTGTGTGGCTCACTGGAAGAAGAGTAGATAATGAGAGTATCCCATGTTCAAGAGTGAAGTCTCCAATTTAATGCATAGGAGCTAGTTAGAGCCTATTTATTTTAGATTTTTGCAAGAGTAAATTCATGTTTGAAAATCATTTTGGGAAAAAGATTCTCTCACATAGCTTTCAAATAATTGTCTTAGGAAGTGTTTTTTTTTACGTTTGCGTTGAAAATAATCTCAACTAAACAGACCCTAAATGGTTTAGAACATCTCATGTTGGGAAAATTGGATGAAATCTTAACCTTACATAAGTATCGAACAAAGATATCTAGTGCATGTTTGTTGTGGCGGTGAGAAACCACGTCCAAGCTCTTTTTATAGTAAAAATGACAAGCATGTAAATAAAATCACTCAAAATGTGAAAGCTTGTAATAGTAGCTTTCATGTCCAAGGACTGTAAACGTGATTTTGATAGAATCATCGCAACTCACCTATTCTAAGGTGAAGTAAATAAGCTTTAATTTAAATATAAGGTTGAGATTCATAAAATAGAACTCTTTTTGTTTCCCTCACAATAGAGAGGATCTTGTTTTGGAGTTAATTAAGATATTTCTAGTAAAACAAATGAAAAATTTCTATTAATAATTATTGAACAGGATATGCAATTATTCCGTAATGTTTTTCTTTTTTTTAAATTTTTTGTGAAGAAAGATAATTATAAAAATTATAAAAAAAATTCTTTAACCACATAATGTCACTATTATATGCAACCTCATCTTAAAATTTAAATAAAATGTGATTCTCATTTTTATAAATATTCGATTCTCTTTTGCATAAATATTTTCTTATTAACACCTTAGCTTTTCACTTTAGTCTACATTAAATCACACAAATTTAGGAAATTATAGTTAGAATACATTATCATTAATTCTTATATATTAAATTAGAGTTGAACATGAGTCATTCACCATAACTTTTACTCTCCTCAATATGCCGCATGTCATCTTTCAACTCTATTTATTTATTTTCATTTAATTTTTCATCTACAAGATAAATATTTTTAGTTACTAATATTTTTTTATTACTAATCAACATCAATATATTAAACTAAAATACTCATTCTTAGAAGTATCGCATTTTTCCTAATCCCCCTCCTCCTCTGTGAGCTACCTGAGATCACTTACATTATGCAATTTTTAATTTTTAATATATTTTTCAATTATATTAATTAATAATGATGAATTTTTTGGTACCCATAAAACGTAAGGGTAAAAGTTTATCCTGCTTAGAGAGCCTAATCAAATGATGAGAACCATTTGACATGATCTACTAATTTGATTGATTTATTTGAGGTGACACATTTTGATTGACAGGGTAATTTTTACCCTTCCGTTTTCTGGGTATCAGAGAATTCACCATTAATAATTATTACTACAAATTTACATATCATTCACTTATTTTCATTTAAGGATTTAATTGGTATGAACTGTCAGTGTAAAAAAATTTAAAATATCAACTAATCGTAAATTGACATATTATTAAAAATATTTGACACTTATTATAACTACTTTAAAAATCACCCGTATCAAGTTTTTTGATTCGTTGACCGTGTAAATTTTTTTATATTGATAATATATATCAATTAAACTCTTTATTTAATTCATTTCCTTTTTGGGATGTATTTTCAAAATTGTTAATTAATATTTAATAGTTATATTTTACCAAATCCGCTAATCTTCAACTTATCAACCTTTATATATTAAGTTTGGTTCTCGCTCTTGAACATAAGATACTCTTCAAATTTTTTATCCTTCACAGTGAGTCATCTGTCCCATATTCATAGCTGTCGTTTTCCCTTGCAGTTATCACAAAACAGGCTTCATAGCCTAAGTTTCTATATTCCCACCCATATTCCAAATGTCCCCTGTCGTTTTCCCGTGCAGATATCTCAACAACACGTTTTCATGTTTACGAATAGTGGGAATCCCGTGGCTTTATGTTAAATACTTAATTTGGTCCTGAAATTATAAGGTTGTATAAATTTAGTCCCTTATATTATTAATATTTCAAAATAATCCCTAAAATTACAGAAAATTAATAAGATTCATCTTTCCGTTGATATTTACATGGACTATAATGATATTAAGTTGATAATATCAGGGATTTATTTAAAATTAAGTGAATAATGTCAGGGATGTATTTGCTATATTTTGCAATTACAAGGATCATTTTGAAATATTGATAATATGAGAGACTAAATTAATACTATCCTATAATTTCAGGAACCAAATTAAATATTTATTCCGTCAGGTTATTTCTCGGCTCGGACCGCTCCCCATCCCGGTCAATCGGTCATTGCGTGGTTTGTATCTATTAGCTCGGGTAGCTTCTTGGGCTGTTAAGTCTTAAGCCGGCCCATATATGTTAGCTGATCCGGCCTTACCTCGGTCCAATCTCTCGATACAGCGTTTCCAACGCTACACTTACCTCTGTATGTTGGGGTGTGCAGAATCCACCTAACTAGTTATCCTGGTCCGACCCAAAGCGATCGGGTCAGATCAGACCCGGCCCTACAACAAAAATGGGTCGGATCACATTCTCTCTTATATCTGTTTGTCCTCGGTCCACTACCAGCGCCGCCGTCCGCAACCGGGCGCGGCTGTCTCTCTCCCTCATCTCTGTTCGGAATGACTTAATTTTAAGTGAGTATTGTTGCTTCCTTTTCCAATTTGGTTTCCCCCCCATTTTTTTTTCTGCGATTTTTTCCTTTTGAATCCAACGTTTGGCTGAGGTTTACAACATTTGAAATCAACAATCGTAGGCTGAGTTTTATTGAGGTTAGGGATTTCGTTTTTATCTTGAGTAATCCTCTTCAAGGTGAGTTATATTGGTTGCTGGATAGTGGATTTCGTTTTCCCCTCATCTCATTTTCTTCGCTGTGTTTCCTCACATCTAGAACTAGAATTTGCTCACACCCCCTCCCTTAAATTTTATAGGTATTTTCTGTTTGTATCACTTTGATCTCGCTGACGTAATTAGTATTCTTTTTCAGTCTTTTATGCTTCAATGGTACCTTACTATTCCTCTCTTTGTCTCATACTTTCTCTGTTTATTCCTCTTTTACTGCTCTGTTAATCTGCATTTGTTTGGTTGGTTTTTCCTTACAACTTGTATTTCCTTGCTTGATTGATAATATCAAAGTAAAGAAGGAAAATGGATAAAGCTGTTTGAAATGTGATATCCTCAGATTCCTCTTCATGGTGCCTTCTCTATGTGCAATATTATAGTATCTACTTCTCTTTCTAATTTAATGCAGCCTTGATAATCTATCTCCTTGATTTTGGCAGGAAATTACTTTATTAGGCCGTTTACTGCATCTAAATATTGTGCAGTATTACGGTTGCATCTGGCAATTATGTAAGCTTTTCTTGAATTGCTCTTAACATCCATTTATTGTACACAAGATAAGTTTAATTGTGTGGTCTTGTGACTCCTACAGCCGCTGGTGTTGCATTTCTGCCCTTTGCTTCATCTAATATACATAATGACACATAATATTTATGTTTGGTCTTTCTCATTTAAAATTTCTGAATATGACTTGTTGCTTTATTTTCTCTGAACAGTGCCCGCAGGTTATCTTATTCAGTTATGAAAATAGCAGGATTTTATGGAGTATTGATACTGATATTGTTATATGATAATCTTGTTAATTGAAACAGATGGGCTATTCCCCCTGGTGTAATGCTGTCTTTTCTCATTCTTTATTGCCGGTGTTATGGGAAAAGAAAACATGGATCCCGGTTGTTAACTTTATACAGCAGCAATAAAAATGGTCCAAATCGGCCAAGAACAGACTAAAACCTGTGAATATTTTGCAGCCATGCTTTACGAATTTGGTATGCTGCTCATCAATCATCCCTTTTGGCGAGTTTTTTCTTTTTTTGTACATGGAGCCCACCTGCCCCGTCTTCTTGAAAAGTTCTTCTGCACAAAGTGTAAAAAGGTGATCAGAGGGTGATTGACCTCTCAGACAGCTTCTGTAACTTAAGTACACTCAAAAAATGTTCTCTGCTGCCCCAACATATCGAGTTTAGAAATGATTATTACGTGCCAGTTATTTATGTTAGATTTTGGAGCAAATTGTATTTAGACACATATGCTGTGCCACCATCATGTATTCAATTGTAAACAGGTAAATTGAAACAAGAAAGGAAATAGAGGTCGATTCTTTATTCTTTAGTTTTTAGTTGGCTAGTTAGAATTGCTAGTTGAAGAAATCTATTTATGGCTTGTTTGTTTAGGATTTCATCAATGCAAACTGGTATTGGCAAGAAGGAAAAATTTCTTGCTTTTATTGCTTCAAGTAAACCTCATTCGGAATGGTAACAATCTGAAACAAATAAGTTTGAGGTTGCATAATTGCCACTTATGGTTGCATCTGGTTTAGTGGTTTATTGCTTTCCCTGCATAATTGCCATTTGAGGTTGCATCTGCTTTATTGATTTTTTTTCATTCTTAATGCTTTAAATAATCACAGGATTGCATGATTTATCCTTTTTGCATAACTTATAACTTGCATATTTTGCTGATAACAGGGCAATCATGTCCATTATCATTCAAGGGAAGCCCTAATTAGTTGGCTCCGGAGGTTGTAATAATTTTTCTATTAGCTTCTGTTCTCTATAGATTCAACTGCATCTTGGTTTTGTGACTCGTTATTTTTGCTCTCTGATTATTCAGGTTATAAAGAACAATAATGGTTGCAACCTTGCTGCAGATATTTGGAGTCTTGGCCTCTTGGGTGCACATTTTGGGAAATGGCTACAACTAAGCCCCCTTGAGTCAGTACAAAGAGGTTAGTAATTTATGTCAATGTATTGGAACATATGTCCACACTTCGGGTTAACCTGGTCTGATACGAGCGCTCATGCTTCGAGCGCTCATGCTTCAAGCGCTCAGCGATCTGGTATCTGACAGCAAATTCATTTTTCAGCTCCAAATGCCCAACGGTAGGCTATACAACATCTTTTTCACTCTTTTCTTACCCTTTTCTTCATCTCTCCAAGCTCCTACTCCTTTATTCATTGCCTAAAACAAGAAAACAAGGAGTAAGTTTAAACAAGGTCTAAAACACGGTAAATTTACTTGTCAAAACAAATACAAATTGAAAGCAAATGCTAAACTAATAAAACTTAGGGATAAACATTATGAAAAAGGCTATAAAAGGAGTAATAAACCACTCAAAAACACCACAAATATATATATATATATATATATATATATATATATATATATATATATATATATATATAAAACAATTACACTCACGTATCAGCATCTCTGCATGCTGCATGTAGTGGAGCTTTCTCATCATTCTTCTGTATGAGTCCTCTGCAAGCTGGGACTGGGTTTTATATATTAAGAAGACCATCTTGTGCACAAAGGAATGGAAAGCAAGAGGGATGAATGGACTTGGTAAAACCATCAGCACGTTGTGCATGGGAAGGAAACCTGGAGAAGATGTAAATTAAAGAGTATCATGGATCTTTTCTCTAACAAGATGATAGTCTATTTCTATATCCTTTTATGCTCATAAAAGGAAGGGTTATGAACTATATATCTGGCAGATTGATTATCACAAAATACAGAGACAAGTTTGGTGAGACTTGAGAGGGACATGAAGATTATGGAAGAGGAACTTGCAACATGCAAGTGCTCAGTATTCTGCATTTTTTTGTAAGCAAACTACACTAAAAGGTGTATAAGGGTACTCCAACCCATATATGTCAACCGTTCCAAAAAATTTACATGGACCAACTATCTAGTAACACTGCTTTATATGTTCAAAAGGACTATTTACACCAATCAGAGAACGAAATATAAGAATCAAATTTAGTCGAAATATTCAACCTTAACTAGTTCAATCTTCATCAAATCAAAAGCAGGAAAAAAAATATATAGAAGACATTTTACTTTCTTTCTCTTACTAGACCAACCTTATTTGTACTAAAAGTGTTTATACGAAATGTTTTTAGCCTAATTCAAAGCCGATCTTATATTGGTAATTTCTTTAGTTACGAATCCATCTTAATTGGCCATGTACTTAAACAAAATATTCACAGATTTAGGTATTGAGAGTTGAATTATAAAATTTTAAAAGTTGAAAACTAAAACTTAAAAGATATTTTATAATTTATATTTTGAAAGAAGTTATATTAACACAAATATTATTATGTTGAACAAAATATATTAATTTTTATTTAAAGTATTGTAACTTATCACTAATATTTTTTTTAAATGTTTTAAAGTATTATGTGGCACCGGTCTAAATTGAAACCAACCCAAAATATGACCTAAATCTAGCTAAAAATATATCAAATTTAATTGAGTAAAATACATTTTACCACCTTTACGTTTATTGAAATAACAAATCCAAAACTTAATCATAAATTACACTCTATTCATTTTTTAGTATTGACTAACTATTGACTTAATATTGTTAAATTACTTTAAAATAAAAATTATTTATAATAAATTATTTGATATTAACATACTAAAAATTGTTTTAAAGATTATTATGTTTTTTGTTTACAAAATAAAGTTGATTTTTTAATTTGAAAAATGAAATATATAATTTGAAAATCTTATTAAAAGGAATATAATTCATTTATGATTTGTTTTTCAATCCATTATATATTTATTTTATTTAAGTAAATACTCTTAACAAACATTCTAACAATGGATATAACGTGTATTAATTACGTGAAAGATAATTTTTTATTATATTCTTGTTTTTAATCATTTAGTTCAATAACTTTTAAATAAATATTATGTTTTCAATTATTTTAATTATAAAAGATATGAATTATTATAATAATTATTGTTGATAAATATGACAAAAGTGTTATTTAAACAAGCATATTTGAGTTTAAGGCTGAATATAAATTTGTCAAACTACAATAAAAAACTGAATGAGTAAAATTTGGCAAATGTTATGAATGATTTAATGATTTTTATATATTTATTTTAATCTAAAAAATAATTAAAACATGTTATGTTCATTATATAACATAAATATATATAATACTCTTGTTTACTTGATTTATTTGTTATATTAAGCCTATAATACAGTTGATTCTTAGCAAAGTTCTTACTTCAATTTTTTTGGTCAATGCACGAGATAGAATATTGTAATATGAACGTATATATTACATATTTTTTGTTTTTACGCTAAAATTATTTTAATAAGTTTATATATGAAGCATTTACAATGATGTGAATTTAATTCCAACCTCTACCCCCATTTAAAAGATGGAAACATATTTATCTTCATTTTAGTTGTCAATTATGTCTTTTTAAATGATATTATTATTATTATTATGACATTTCTTAACAATTATTATAATAATCCATATATTATATAGCTAAAATAATGGAAGGGTGGTATATGTTTGGAAGTTGCTAAGCTAAATGACTAAAAAAACAAGAATATAATAAAAAAAATTATATGTCACATAATAGATATATGTTTAACATGCATTGTTTGTTAGAGTGTATAATGTATACTAAAAAATTCATCTATTTGAGTAAAGTAAAATATATATAATATATTTTGTAAAAAAATACATATATGATTTATATTTCATTTTATAAGATTTTCAAGTTGTACATTTTATTTTTGAAATTAAAAAATCAACTTTATTTTATAAATAAGAAAGTCTACAAATAATCTTTAACAACCTTTTTTAAAAAATATAAATAAATATCAAATAAATAATTTTTATTTTTTAATAAGTTAATGGTGTTAAGTCAATGATTAGTCAACACTAAATATTGGGATGTGGTGTAACTTATGATCATATTTGGGATTTGTTGTTATTTTGATTAACTTCAAGGTGGTGAAGTGTAATTTACTCACTTCTAGCTATAAGATGTTGTCAAGGACAAGTTTTAAACATCTTTAATTTGTAGCGTTTGACATTAAACTGATTCCATACCACCTCTGTATTTGAGTGATTATTAAAGTTGTGAGCATATAATTCAAACATTTTAATCGTGTGACAATATATAATTAATTGTTAGTGTAAAAACTCTTTACACTGATATAGTCAAACATTTATGTTCTGTTTAACTGCATACTTATATTTGTAATCTTTATAAACAGTTTTGACATCAATGAGAGTTAAGTTACGCTTTTGAACTTGTGTTCATCTATAATGAACAAAAACCTTGTTATCCAATGAAAGCACTTTAGGTCCGTAAGGTAAGACGAATGTGGATAAGATACTCTCCAATGAGAGATCTTTGGTTCGATTTCCGTCTTGTGCAAAATAAATCCCCTGAGGACGGCTCTACCATATTGCTCTAGGCCTCGAAGTGCATGGTAACTCATTTCCTACCATTCTAATCCATCAAAAATCTATAATGAACAAAATTATCTCTTTGGTATATTAAACATAACATCAACGTTTGAAGATGTAGTAATTAAACTGAAAAGATGTTTAATTTATTCAGATCAGTTTTTCTCCCTTTTCAATTATTTAATGTTAGCTTGGAACAGTTCATGTCATTCTCCAAATACCTTTTTATATACAAGTTTTTTTTTTTTACGGATACTTAATTAACGGAAGTAAGCAGTAATTAAGCTCATGCAGAAAATATTTTAAAAATTAATCAAGCGCACTTAAAATAAGCAATTTTAAAGCAGCCTGCTAGTCTCCTATAAGACATGGCAGCTGTCAGTCAAGCATATTCCAATTTTTAAGTCCATCTCTAGTCTCATCTCTTGTCATGTTCAAGTCCCCAATCCCCTTGATGTTGTTGTATAAATAAGTCCCATATCCACTTTCACCATTGTAATTGATCAGAATCGCAGTCATATATATATATATATATATATAGGTATGGCATTCAATGGATATCTATATCTCCTCCTCCTTGGTGCAATATTGACCCTTGTTATTAGCCGGTCGGTTATAATCATCGAAGCAGTTAAGCCTGTTCATGTCAACGTTGCTTTTCTAAATCGGAGCAGTTTCCCGGCAGGTTTCATCTTTGGGACTGCCTCCTCCTCCTACCAGGTGCATATATGTATATGTAATGAGTAAAGGGAGAGAGATCTTCTACTTCATATTTTCGTAAGATCTTTCCAAGGTCTAATTAAGCTTGTATATATAGTATGTCGTAGGATTAACTTTTTTTTTTTTTTTTTGACTGAATGACTTAGGATTAACTTAGAAGCTTAAGAGTTGGAGTTAGTATGTATCTATAATTTTGTGTTATTGATGATGTGTAGTACGAAGGTGCTGCACATGCAGACGGCAAAGGACCAAGTACATGGGATACCTTGACTCATGAACACCCAGGTATCTCTCTTTTAACTCTTACTTTCTTGCTTTAATTTTTCTTCAAATGGGTGAATAATTTGGAAGAAATATAAATAATGTTTAATTTACCTGTTATGTTTTTATAATTAATATGCATATGACAACTGAAAACTTTGGGTAGTTGTTATTCATATTGATTAAGTTCAGTAATTCAAGTTTATCAAAAAGAAAAAGTTCAGTAATTCAAGAGGTTAGGAAGTGGCCAAAGAAATGTGCTTTATGCCGTAATACAACAAGATGAATATGTCAGTTTATATTCTTAATAATACTCCGCAGAAAAACTTAATATTGATATGAAAATAATTGAAAGAGTAAATCATCAATTCAGTTTTTGAAAAATTATGGTGGTGTTACACAAGTTCTTAAAAGTTTTTTTTTGTCATCAATTAAGTCAATAATGTTAAGTTAAAAGTTTTTTTTGTTACCAATCTTTAGGAGGAGTCATATCAGTAATATGGTGACGTTTTCAATGACAACCATTAGCGTTTGCTCTCTCATTCAAAAATATCGTTGGCGTTTGCTCTCATTCAAAAATATCATTAGCGCTGCGTGCAAACAAAAGAAATTCACGGACTGGACCGGACCAGACTTCGTGAACGTGTATATATATATATAAAAACATTTTTTTAGCTGAAGATACGGAACATACAAAATGGACATGGTAGAGCCCCTATCTTTAGTCTGTAAAACTGGACAAGTTCTTTTTGTCAGTTCTCACTTTATGGTGCGTATAAGTAAAAGTAACCTTTGTACAATGATTTTTTTAAAATTTAAACTAATGTCATCAGGATTTGAACACTCACAAGGTACCAGGTGTAACCAATATTGGTAAAATTGGACCGGATAAAGAACTAGTGAGATTTTGGTTCAAGTTTAAGTTTTAACCATTATAGAATAGTTGAACTAGATGATATTATAAGAATAATTTACATAATTTACGTATGATAATATAAAATAAATATTTATGAAGTACAAAATAAAATCCAATTATTTTTTTAAAAAGAATGGTCAGTTAGTTTAACTGACAGTTCAACCTGTTTTAATTAATTTTGGCTGGTTTAAAATTGTCTAATTGTCATTTTTATTCTAAGCCTGAACCATAGTTAGTTAGAGAAACATGATATTGAATATTTCTAATGAAAATTTATTGAATCTCAAAATAAAAAGAAATTACTCATAGTTAGATAAATATGTAGGCATGTTTATATTTTTGGGTTTTTCTATCATGTGCAAACTTGAACATGTTAAAGAATCAATAATAGTAATTCTCTCTTGAAAAATGTTGCATTCAATATATTGAAAAGTTAAAAGTGTGATTTCCCATAAAAGTTTTTTATATATGGATTCCTTAACATGTGCAAGTTTACACATGATAGAAAACCCTATATTTATATATACTAAAGTTAAAAGTTAAAATTAAGAACGTCTTTTAGGAAAGCATAGACGATGAAGAAAACAAAAATAGAAGCATCAGTCGATATATTTATTCGATAACCTTAATTCCAATCCTTGTGGACAATGGCAGTAATCATGCCATGCATACGTTTTTTTCATTTAGTAATTGGTGTAATGACGTGCAGAAAAAATATCGGATAGAAGCAATGGAGATGTTGCAGTTGATCAGTATCATCGCTATAAGGTACGATCCAATTAAGGATAGTGAAATTTATACAACGTTCTTTTAATCTTTTAAATGTTATATCGTTCTAAATTAGCATATAGGTTGTTTTGGTCGGTGAATGAGTTTATAATATTTCTATCACTTATACATAAAACTGGCTCTGCAAACATTTTTTTCTAGTATAGAACAGAGATGTTTTTTTACAAGAGATGTTTTTAGAATGAGATATTCATTGTCCTAATTTCAAGTTTAAAATGGTTGTATATAAAACAGACTAGAGATATAACAAAGTTAATCATAAATATTTACATAACCCCTTAAACTTTTGGATAAGACTTCTTTAAATAGAGTTTGTCTCTAAAGTGAACAATAAGAATGTATCCACCCTTGATTTGAAAGTGCATAGAGATCTCGATTCACTAAATGATCTAAGGGTGAATACATCATATGTAACATCCGGGGCTGACGAGGACGAGGAGTGATTGTCGATGCATGAGGGACGGACAAGGAGCGACTTCTGACAGGTTTCTAAGCGGAGGGATACATGAATGACCCGATTCACACCGGAATGAGAGGGATCCTGAGGCTGTACAAGTATGGGACTGTACAGTTGAAGGAAGGCTTACAAGAATTGATTGGTACTACCTATATTAACAAGATGCATCTTCTTTTCGGTAGCCCATCACTTAAGAACTCCAAAGTTAAGCGTGCTTGACTTTGGGAAGTTTTCTGAGAAGCGTGTGAGTGAGGACAAAGCACGCTGAAGAGACCCGTATGGTAGTTTCCACCGCCTGTCCAGGGTTGAGCCCTGCGATTTGACGGCGAACTTAAAAAGCCACCTACAGACGCTTTACGGGTCGTTACACCATACTTGTTCACCTGAAAGATAAGATCACTTTTTTTTTTGGTTACAAAAAGTTTAGGTGGGTTGGGTCCCGGATCTTACTAAGACCAAGGCAGGTCTCTTGACTTAAAGAACGATTACAGAGGTACTTACAGTTTACCCACCAACGAGGTCTTCGCATCGGCAGTAGGATTCGAACTCACGTTCTTGTGGGATATGAACCGTATCCTTACCAACCTTCGTTGTTGGCAAAATAAGATCATTTTAAAAGAACTTTTTCCTAAACTTTTAAGCTTCCCTGATAATATATATGAATTATGTTTTATTAATTATATTAATATTTATCTAATTAATCACAACCTAATTATTATTAAGATTATTCAATCGATCCATAACTTAATTTAATAAATGGATAACCTTTCAAAAAAAAAAAAATGGATATCTAATCCATCCATTAATCGTTTTTAATGGAGTAGATTAGATGGATGAATATTCAATTCATCTATTTAAAAATTAAAATTATATATATTTTTAACAATATATCTTTAAAATATTTTCTTTCTCTCTCTAAAAAATTTCGTTTTCTCTCTAAAGACTAATGGTGGACGGTAACGGCTAGCAGTAGACTGCAGTGGGCAGCGGTGGCGGATGGCGGTTTCATCCAGTCCATTAAGCTTCTTAAGATGGGTAACCAATAAAACCCATTAAACAATGGCTAACCAATAAAACTCATTAACCATCCAATAAAAATATCCAGTCCATTAAGCTTCTTAAAATAAATAGTTGAATTGATTTGGATTACTATGATGACGGATTGGATGGTTAATTGATCAGCGGATCCTTTTGCCGCGTGGATGGTGGTGATTGTGAACAATGGGTATATATATTACTTCTAACTGCAAGTAGAAAAGATGATAATTTTTTGTGATCTGTTGATAACTTAAATAAAATAAAGATCACCATATAAAATATGATGTCCATGTATGTTATCAAATGAGAGTTGTCAAAATAGCATAACCTTATTAAAAATTAGTGAGTGGGAAAATTATGAAAAATCGTCCGTGGATCCAATTTAATTACATGATATAACATAATTTTTCCTTTTGCTTTGATATGATATCTAATATGTTAAGCATTGTACATGTCAATAGGAAGATGTTGGGATCATGAAGTATATGAATATGGATGCTTATAGATTCTCCATCTCTTGGGCAAGGATATTGCCAAGTAAGCAAATGTTGGAATTATTTACATCCTTATGAGTTTCAGCTAACAAATCTTTTTATTTACATTAACCACTGTAATAAATATGCAGGAGGCAAAATAAGCGGGGGTATAAACCAAAAAGGAATCAAATATTACAACAACCTCATCGACGAGCTACTGGCTAATGGTCATATATGCATAATCCGTTCTTTATATATTTTGCTCTTTGCATTGGTATCATATTTTTCAATCATTATTTTCATAATCATAATGAAGTGTTGGGATTATTAATCCAGGTCTGCGACCATTTGTTACCCTTTTCCATTGGGATCTTCCCCAAGCCTTGCAAGATGAGTACAGTGGCTTCTTAAGCCCTCATATTATGTAAGTGACGGAACACAAGTTTTCATCCAAGCTAGCTAGAACGTTGCCAAATATGAATCAATGCATGCTTAATATTGATTGAGTTTTAGCAATGTTGAACACGCATTTCTACATGCAGAAATGATTTCCAGGAATATGCAGAGCTATGTTTCAAGGAATTTGGAGACAGAGTGAAGCATTGGATTACTTTGAACGAGCCATGGAGTTTCAGTATGGGTAGTACTGAGCCCTATGTGGCTTCACACTACCAACTCCTTGCTCATGCAGCTGCTGTCAAAATTTATAAGACTAAATATCAGGTTCAGTACTGGAGAACCTTGAAACCTCTATTATTATCATTATTATTATTATTAATTCAAGTTTCAGTTTAATTAGTTGCAGAAATGTTGTTCATTATGAAATAAAGTTCAAAACATTAACTTGAATGTGAGCAGGCGTCTCAAAAAGGTTTGATAGGCATCAGTTTAAATTCTAACTGGTTCTTGCCGTTCTCAAAGGACAAAGCAGATCGCCTCTCTGCCCAACGAGCTCTTGATTTCATGTTTGGATGGTAAGGCTACTCTATTATTATCTCTCTCTCTCTCTCTCTCTCTCTCTCTCTCTCTGTGTCTGTGTGTTTGTGTGATGCTTCTTAATTGCAGGTTTATGCATCCACTGACAAAAGGAAAGTATCCAACATCCATGCGATCTCTGGTGGGAAGCCGATTACTAAATTTCACTGAAGAGCAATCCAAGCTACTTATTGGTTCATTTGATTTTATTGGGCTAAATTATTACACTGCTAACTATGCTGCCCATATACCCCACCCAAGTAATGACAATAGCACGCCTAGCTATTTCAAGGATTCTCAAGTCAATTTTACAAGTAAGAAGAAGAATACTTCGATTGCACCTCTCACTGAAGAACTCCACTTACAGATTTCACTCAG
Source organism: Ammopiptanthus mongolicus (assembly GCA_039655645.1). Classification (NCBI taxonomy): domain Eukaryota; kingdom Viridiplantae; phylum Streptophyta; class Magnoliopsida; order Fabales; family Fabaceae; genus Ammopiptanthus; species Ammopiptanthus mongolicus. The sequence goes on from CM077346.1 coordinate 7,130,991, forward strand.
GCGTACTTTAAAAAATAAATTGCTAGAGATTAAATAATTAATGATAAAACTAAGAAAGTGAATTATCGCACACATATTTATTATGCAAATTTTTATATTTTATAAAATCTTTAACTCTTTAATTTTTTTTTTTATCAACAGTTACCATCTTGCACTTCAGTCTTTATATTGTTATAGTGCTCCTTCACTTTAAAAGAGTGAGATTCATACCAATATGTGCGTGCACCTTGTCTTTCTGGTAAAATGAAGGGGAATACAAAAACAGGGCAACATAATTTATGAACAAGAAATTAAGAACTCTAGAAAATGAATAGGCACCAATTGATTAAATTTGCTGCCATTGATGAAAAATGTTCTGTCTTGACTTATGACAGGTGAGCGTAACGGGAGACCCATTGGACCAAGGGTACGTATGACTCTCCTTCATTTACTGTTATATCTCAAATATGGGGCATCCATGTGCGTATTACATAAATACACACAGGATTAATTTTGTTATGATTTATTGTTTCACGAATAACAAGCAAACCCCGTTTTATACAGGCTGCATCAGATTGGCTATATGTTTATCCAAGGGGAATTCGAGAGCTATTGTTATACATAAAGAGAAAGTATAAGAACCCTTTAATTTACATCACAGAAAATGGTAATACTTTATTTATGTTCTTTTAATCTTCCATACACACTATTTTTTAACAAATTAAAATTGAAGATAATCTAGCATAAGTTAATTTACATATGTTAATTGTATATGTGTCGTGTACAATATTTGGTATCCACCTAATAATCAAAGCAAGTATCTAATAAACTAAAAATTTCGTATTGTAATTAAATTATAGGTATGGATGAGTTCAATGATCCAACGTTATCCCTTGAGGAGGCGTTGATGGATACTTATAGAATTGATTACTTCCATCGCCATCTGTATTATATTTTAAGTACAATCGAGTAAGTGGCACCCCCTCTTTACTTATTTTATAATTCATATTTTGTTCATTTTTAACTCTATTATTATTTGTTGGCTTTTGTTGTAAAGGGATGCGGTGAAGGTAAAAGGATATTTTGCATGGTCACTATTGGACAACTTTGAATGGGGTTCTGGCTACACACATCGTTTTGGAATTAACTACGTTGATTACAAAGATAATTTGAAAAGACACCCAAAGCTCTCTGCTCATTGGTTTAGGAATTTTCTTAAAAAATATTAGACTTATTGCATGATAATCCACAATAATGATGTAAACTTGGTCTTTTTTTTTATGTTCGATGTAAACTTGGTCGTTAATCATGAGCAACTCTAATTTCAAATAATTTTCTTTATTAGAAGTACTTATATCTGTGTTATAATTGTTTTAACTTTCCATAGTGTTCTGTTTTGTTTAACTGCTATATACTATGGATGGTGAGAATGTTAAAAGGATATTTTGCTTCTAGACATTGTTGAAAAAATTTGAACGAGATTCAGGTTACGGAGTAGTGCGGTTTAGCATTAAGTTTGCGAAATACGAAAATGAAAAGATACTTAAAGAGATCTTCTCTTTGGTTCAAGAACTTCCTTAAGAAACGTTAGTCATATGTGTTTATAGAAATTCTGCATGAGGCGCTAGCCTACGTGACTGTGTCTGTCGTACATTCTTATGTCTAATATAAAACACATATCTATGTATACTATTTGTTGTATTCAAGCTCACGCAAATTAACATCAATTTATTTAGTCTATAAAATGTGTCCAAGAGTGTAACGTTTTTAGGTCCATACATAATATCAGTTTGCCAATTTATATAGATATACTACAGGGAACCCCCATTCCAGTGACCCCTGGCTTCGAGAAAGGCTTCAAAAGCTCGTATGGGACAATGCCAGCTCCATTTCTGTTCTTCAAATTTGTATTTTCATTCCTCTCATCAATCAAGCCTTCTAATCTCTTCAATCTCTCTCTAAATCGTTCAAAGGCATCCTTTATCACAGGGTCTTCACCCCATGATGGTTCCATCTTCTCCCCTATGTATTCCTCATCTGGTGAATGAGTTGACAGTATATCCAAGACAGCCATGACTCTAGTTGCTTGAAGTTGTGAAGGAAAGCACTTCAAAAGTGCTGTTTCAGGTTTTGCTATGAATTTTTTCCACTCTTCATCTGAAGGGTCCTCTGTAGGCATTTTAGTCCTTGCAATTGTAGGCCGATTTGGGAAATAACCCGCGTAAACATATTGGCCAAAGTTCACAGCTGCATGGTGGCCAGAAGTTACCCATATGATTATATTGAGGATTTCAATGAGGTCTTTTGGAGTTTTAAGAACTGGCCACCATGGTTCATCCTTTTTGTCAGCATGACCAACTGTTCGAATCTCTGTCCACCATTCCTGGAGCTCCTTATCACACTCCACAACACTTGGTTCGGGGTAATAATGGTTGACATAGTCAGTGACCCATTCCTTTATAATGTCCCACAGAAGGAGCCCATCATTGGCAAAGGGATAGTCTTCAATGGTAAGCCTTAACCCATGTGGAGCAAATGGATCTTCCTCGGCCATTCCCCTAATAATGGAAATATATTAAACTCATGTATATTGTGCCAGTTATGTTATTCCAACTTACACCTTAAATTCTATAACTGGCCTACACTTGTTAATTACTTAGAGGTTACCTATCATATTAGAAGGACGAGGATTTGCTGTCTTATTTTGATGTATCATACCCTTTCCTCACCAATAATATTTTGTCATATATTCTATCTTTTTTAAGTTACAAGAAAAATCAACTTATGTGACAAAATATTATTAGTAGGAACATAATGTGGTACACCAAAATAGGACAACGGATCTTCATCCCATATTAGGATCCTCTCGTATTTTTTACCAACATAAATAATGGCAAGTCCTAATATAACTCCTTTTTTTTTATCTTTCTCTCTTATAATATATATGACATTCTGTTGCTACATGAGAGGATATTAATCTTTAACTATCTAACATTTATTGTTTGGTCAAGGTTTATTGTTTATTGTTAAATGTTAGTCTGTTTACTAAATAATAAACGTTATTAATCAATAGTTAACTTACCAATTAATTAATAACCAGGTGCACGCAAGAAACATTACCTAAAATTGAAAATCATTCAAGAGTTTCACTTATTTTTTTTTTTTTATGATGTTCTTAGATTACCTTGTAATTAGGTCTGCAGGTAGAGCTTGCGTGTCAAACCGCCATTCGAGATCATAGGCAGCAGAGCTAATCTCCATTGAGTACTTTCCTGGTGAGAATGAGCTCTCAATTGTGCCATCAGCATTGATAAGTGCTTCCCGTGCCACAGCGTTGATCTCTATCGTGTAACGAAAATGAGGGTGTAACAATCTATATATAGGGTGCATCAAACTAAGTTGCCTGTTGGTTGCAATAACATAAGGCTCTGTCACACAATGAGTTCTTAACCTACACAGAAATATTTAAAGTTAATTTGGACCTAATTCTCCACAAAGATCAATGAAAATATAGACCGATCGAAGACATATATAATTAGAGAGGAGAAAAATGAAACTGAAATTGAAAGAAACGGATTAACAAAATTAACCTTTACAAATTTTGCATCACCATTATTTGTATTATTGTATATATAGTGTGCAACAGTTGTTATATCATTGGCTTAAGTTAAAAATAAAAACTGTACGTAGTTGGTGAGATATATATTATAATTACGTACCAATGACTAACAAGTTGGTGATAGCCAGAGTCATGTGCAAGAACATGGGCCTTGGCAATTCTCCATAGCCAAACACTGGTTGAGTGCCAAGAAGGCGTGAAAACTTGCTTCCATTGGCCCTCGCCATCCATGGGTGGTCTAGTCAGCTCAATGGCAAGAGGTCTCAGGGTCCCATCAGGGGTTAGAAAGAACAAAGTGCGTGACCCATACAGTGTTTTTCCCTTAAGTTTGCGTACTTTGCTAACGTAGGGTAAAAGTATGTCATGGTAGTCTAGCATGAACAGCTTCTTTTGTTCCATCGCCTGGATCGGAAGAGCATTCATCTTCTCATATCATAATTATATTTATATATATATCTATATGTACTCATCATATAATTAATTAGTTCAAGAAACCAACGGTTATATGCATCATGAAAAACAAATTAAGATTCTAGCGCATGTATATGCACTTGAGGGCCGGGGAATGAATCTCATGTAAAATTTTCATTTGTAAGGACAGATAAACACATACTAGAACTTCAATAGTGAAATATTCTTAAAATTGTGAAACCTTGGATTCCTTATCTATCTCTTTTCCCATAACAAGATCATGTAAAATTCACATGAAAAAGTTCATTTCTACACTGGCTGCTAGCAGCAAATTCCATAACCATATCACATAATCTAATTAATATACCTTTTCTACAGAAAGTATGCCTCCGATCTCTTGATTGATAATTTCCGAAGTAATTGCTGATTCTGCTGGACCATATATACTTGGGTCAAGTTTACTCCTCAATGGCCATTCCTATTCAAGAAAGTAAATTACCTTAATTACTTAAACAATCAATGTAATATGATTTCTTATCCCTTAATTATAGTAAAGTTTAATTTTGATACATAATCAATATAAAATTTTTTACACTGAGATTGTATATCAATTAAATTCTAATTTTTAAAAGAAGAAAAAAAGAAGGTAAATGAATATTCGAATCAATGTGTAAAATGATGCATACTGTGACCAACTTGATGCTATATGGGTTGAGACCAGCAACAGTCTGTCTAGCAAATTCCTCATCCCTAAACCAGAAAAACCTATCCCCTGCAAACCAAGCACAGATGGATTTATCATATATAGTATATAATCAAAGTCCCATATAAATTAATATAAATAAACGTATTAATGTTTAATAAATAAATAAATAAAACTAATTAATTAATTAAGAATTGAAGTCAGTCAGTCTCATCAGTACTGCTCATAGTCTCAGGGGCTTCAAAGCGAAGGACATTTCCCGTATCGGCGGAAATGGTTTTGACGAGCCTAGGCATGATGGCTCCTAGGAAACCCTTCTCTGTTTCATGATCATGAGGAGGCAAGTCAAGTCCAACGCTGAAAAGTGAATCTATCTCGTGGAAGTATGGGAATGCAAGCTCCTTGTCTTTCATAATTTTCCCCAAAGATGGAAGCAATATTAGCAACACTGCGTGTAAGGTCTTCGTTGAAAACGTTAGCTGCTTCACCTCTGAAAAGCACTCGTCCTTATTTACTCAACTTTTTTTTTTTATATTTTAATAATATACAGTATGATATATATGATAATAGAAAAAGAATTAAAATTGTGTGTTCCTTTTTATCAATTAAGCAATAAGTTAGTTTGAGGTATAGCTAGCTATGATTAAAAGGCGGCTTTAATGCTATATATGCACCTATAATGTTTTGAGAGAGTCCCATTATTTGTATGACTCTTTTATTATGATGATTATTATTATTTACTTTTTAGTCCAAAAGTTGATCCTCCAAAATTATTGTCTCTGAGCTAGGAGCAATTCCTTGCTGTTTGCATGCTAAGCATAAGCACCAGAGATCGACTTCCATGCACCACCCCAAAAACAACAACTCTTCCCTTTAGGAGTGTGTGAGCCGTGAGGGCCGGATCTACTCAACCAATTCAGAAATCCAATACAAATCAATTCAATGGGGTTTGGATTGATAGTGGATGATTGAGTCCAATTAGATAAAATCGGACCAGAACGATGTGAAAAAATGCCTTCAATGGCCATAAACTATTTTGCAGTTACTATCTTCCAAAAAAAATTATGTTTTCTTTAAGGACTAATTGTGAAGTCTATATATAATTTTGCAATTTCACAATTTTATCATTACCGGTTCACTAGGTTGTTAATTGATTTTTCATCGCGAGCTGTTATTATTATTTTTTTAATAATATATCGCCGAATTAAAATGTTCTGGCTAATTAATTACAATTAATTTAGGTGCATTTTAGACCTTAGCATTATGCATGATTAAAATTTAAAATATGATGATGATTTACGTACCTGCTTCACTATGTGGACGTCCAGTTCGGCAACGTCTAGGATAAGGTTGTTCTTTGCCTCCCAAAGGGGTTCTCTGAAGATCAAGGCTTCTATCCGCGTCTCCAATGTCATTATATATATCATAATCATATATCCTTTCAAAGCTCTTCCGTTCTCCTTCTCCATTGCCTCGCAGATTACTCAATTCTTCTGCTCTTATTCTTCTCAAACCACTTGGTGTCTCTGACGGTAAGTAACTCTATACAAATAATACAATAAAATTACATTTGTATGTGTAATAAAAACAACATTTTTCATAATAGTTTTAAGGTTAAATTAAGGTTTTCATTGATTTTAGTTCCTATACATAACAATTTTGGAAATGAGTTCTTACCTATATAAATATTAGCAAATTCGTCCATGTAATTAACAAATTGATCCTTATACGTGACATAAATTTTTTATTTGATCTCTAAATCTAGAAAAAAAATTAAATCAAGTAATATTATTAAATATATTATTTCTGATACAAAATTACTTTTTTGATTCCTTAACTAGTGTCCTATAGAAAGTGGTTTCGATCAAAATTCTAACAACATCAAGCATACGTCGACCCACAGCATATTCTACACGTAATGCATGAATATTTGAAAAAGAATCTATATTTTTATATACTTTTGTACTTTTTAATCAGATATCGATTTCTTTTGTTAGAACTTCTTTCAATACATTCAACTCTGAAACTAAATCAAGACGATTAATATCAAAATACTCACCAAAACTTCCAAACTTTTCAATATTAATAATACAATATTTTTACAATTCATCTTCGTCCAAAGTTTAAATTTTTGGAAATCAAATGAAAACCAAAAATGGTTTTATATTCAGAAAGTTATCCAAATTGACTCTTAATAAAAGAAATAGATTGATATTAGATATAGAAAATAATCAATACAAAAAGAATCTTTAGTTGGGTCGAGCTACTTGACAAACGGCAAGAACAAAATTACTATCGATTGCACGTATAGAGACCGATTTAATTTTTTTTTTCAAGTTTAGGGACCAAATAAAAAATTTGTGTCACGTATAAGGACCAAATTGTTGACGGCAGGGACGAATTTGCTAACGTTAACATATGTAAGGACTAATTTCCAAAATTTTTACGTACAAGAACTAAAGTCAAAATCAGCGTCACGTATAGGGACCAAAACCTTTGTTTAACGGAGTTTTAAATAAACCTAAACTGATAAAGCATAACTAACTTAAAAAATTAAGGCTTAATGAAGTTTTTGGCCCTTGAAAATATAGGACATTTTGGTTTTAGTCTCTATCTTTTGTTTGCTTTGCTTTGGTGTCTGTAATTTTTAAATTTTTGTTTTTAGTCCCTGTCATCAACTCCAAACGTAAACTGCTGACGTGACAGATGGAAGTCCACGTCAGTAGAGACAAGTAGCAAAATAGTTATTTTTTGTTCCATCTGTTTGGCATGACAGGGATCAAAAACAAAAATTTAAAAGTTACAGACACCAAAAGCAAAATACACGAAAGATAGCTAGGGACTAAAACCAAAAAGTTATATATTTTCAAGGACTAAAAACTTCATTAATCATTTAATAAATATGATTTCTTGTAATTTATGAATTAATTTGTATTTTTGTCAGATGAAGAAGAATTGTCATTTTTTTGAGTGAACTGATTTTGAAGCAAATAATCCTTAAAGTGTAGATGAGGAGGATGTCATTTTAGTACTTGAAGCACATGTTGAAGAGCTACAGAGGAAGAGACACAAGTTGCAAAAGTCTCAAATTTTGATAATATGCTTGAGAACGGCAGTTGAGTTTTGCTTATTTAGTATTTTGAATTACCAAACATAACAGAAGCAACTGCAACAAATAGACATACTAATCATGACATTGGCAATTGAAAATACAAAATAAGCAAAACCCAACTATAGTTCCATATGAAAAAATAGTTTAATTATTAAACATTAAGAGTGTCAGGTTTTTTACACTATCGATCAACCAATCAACAATCATGGTATGAGTGTCTTTTTAAGGTAATTAGCATAAAAGACTACTTTTTTACTATAACGTGATAATTTTTTATTGGATGTCTGCGTAAAAAATCTTTACACTATTAATGTATAACAATTAAACTCATAAAAAAATAACCACGGTAAGTAGGTTAAGCATGTGTAAAGGGTTTAAATGAGATGCTAATTAACTAAAGGTAATCTATATTTATATGGTAAGCACCTTGTTTGTGAAGAACACCCTTTTCGTGGGACTATCGAACTTAGAGTGAACCCAAGAGGCACAGTCAAAATGAATAGGACCCTCCGGGAAGCCATCGAGGAGGATGGTTTCAAGGAACATCTCCTTGTGATGCTCATTCTCAACCAGAACTGCACCAATCTCCCCAAAATCATTTGGGACTTCAAAATCGGTTTCATACTTAACTGATTCATCTCCTTGTCCTGCTTTGTGTGCATATGCTTTGATTGTCTCCTTTTCTAGTCCCGTCTCTAAATCAACAATAAATTAATTAGTTAACATTTTTCAAAAAAACATAATAAATGTGCTTAAAAATTCATAGGAAGATTACAAAGTAACAATTGATGACATGCATGATATAAAAAGCAGGGATGTTAGTCTTGACTTGAAGTTACTTAATTTGGATTCAAATTTATGTTTTAAAAATTAGACCTAAAATATTTTTAGGCTGAGTTAATTAAAGTATACATCACACTTCAGGTTTGTCAGACCCAGTGCCACACGATACTTTAAAAACTATAACTTTTAAATTAGTAATACAGTATAAAACTTTTAGATTTAAATCAATACATGTATAGTGTCAAAATATTTGTATATTAATATAATTTATTTTGAAATGCATGTTATGAAACATGTCTTACTTTAAGTTTTGGTCTAAAAATGTATTAATTAGGTCATGACTGATTTGAGTCTAATTCAAAAGAATAGGCATGATGAAAATATTAGAAGGGCGAAATTAAACCTGATCAAGGAATACTCCTACTCTCCTACTCCTAGTAGAAAGTAAAAAAAATAAAGAAAATAAAATGAATAACATAATTAATTTTATAACTGTTTCAATATATTTTTAAGAAATTTTTACATTCATCTTCCTTAAAATTTGAGGTAATCACACATGACACCATTTTTAATTGTAACATATAACAATTTTCTTAAAATTATCTGTGTGTTATACTTTATCTCTACAGTTGATGATATTATTATATATTATGTGTGTGTTATACTTTTCTCTATAGTTTATGCAAAATTATATGTTTGTGTTATATTGATGTTACACTTAATAATTCAATTATATATTATTCATCTATTATTAGTTTAAATGATAAATTACTACTTTTTGAACTCGTGCAACACGCTTCATCAACTCACCCTACAAAATCCTGGTTTCTCTACCCAATTGCAATAGCATCATCATCAAGTTTGCTTCTACTTATTCGCATACACCTCTTTATTTTATCCCTAACTTTATTATTATTATTATTATTATTATTATTATTATTATTATTATGTGTGTTTCTGACGTGCTAAGTCATTTATTAGTTTACTTAAAAAATTATTAACTGTAAGAGTTAAAATGTAATGGACACATATAATTTAAGAGAAATTAATGTGATGTTATAAACAAAAGAAGTCTCATAAATAATTAGGGTGAATCTCTCCTAATTTTTGTTATACATATAATATCATCTACCATTAGAGATTTATCATGGATTTAATTAGTATATACAAACAATATAAAGATTTTTTATATTAATGTCAATCATTCATAAATGTTCATATCATTAAAATCATTTGATTCTTATCCTAACTGTTAAAGTCACTCCTAATATGATTTGTAATTTATTGATAATATAAAATTTTTTATACTAATAATACAAACAAATTAAACTCATTTTAATTACAATTACATTTTAGTTAACCGCACAAATGAACTTTTTGCCAGGAGCTTTAGAGAAAAGAGCCAAAAGACAAAAAATTCTTTTATTTAATTTAGTAGGTGGTACCCACAACACAAACTTACAAAGACTAATCAGTACAGAATGTCCTTTTCTCATATGCTATGGAGTTTAATTTGTGGTTGATATAATGTTATGCTTCAATTTTACCAGCTTTAGCTATAGTCTACTTGGGACCATGCATGGTCTACGACACTTTTTAATTCGACTTTTCTTTCATGTGGTCCTCTCTATAATCATTTTGTCCTCCGTGCCATATGCAGATTCATATGTTACACGAGTTGCTGATGACTACACGTGTAACCTCATATACTCACATAGAACTAGAAAGATAGGCTAAGGTTGGGTTTATAGCCTAATAAATATTGGAAAGCGAAAATAGACTACCGTTTCTTTTTGTATGAAAACCAAATTCATCGTACTAATTAATTTTCAGACAACAAGATTTACTTGTGAATATTTATAACAGCGGGGTGGGGATTTATTGGTAATTTTCAGCGGTGTTAATTTTTTTTTGATGAATATTCAGCGGTGTTAATTAGTATGTCACATATATTTACGAATCTCACGAATCGAATTGGAGAACGGAAAGACAAATAGGTCAAAATGAAATAATTGGATATTGAAAGCAAATCAGCCATTCAAAATCGTTTGTATATATTTGATGAATTTCTTTTCATACTATTAAGTATTATTGTTTACATTTTATCTGCTTTAGGTTTGAAATTAACTACAACTTGTGACTAGGTATTCCCGCAGACAAATTGTGAGATTAACTATCGGGTAGGAGATAGTGGTTAAATAAAATCGTCCCTAGAGCGACGATTACAAGATTCAAATGGCTAATATTGCAGGCGAAGATATTCTGAAGTCACAGTCTACTTCTACTACAACCAACTAATATTTGGTGGAATGTTTGTAGTTTTTGTTAATTAATTTTTGAGTTTTTCTTTGGGTAAAAGTTATTCTCTTTAAAAAATTAATAAGGACAAAAGTCCAGTACTCCTGATTTTGAATTAAAAGGTTAGATCCTGAGTTTAATTAGATTTTATAGAATAAATCCAAGTGTGGATAATATTTATCATTAATAAGATATGAAACGATATTTTCTTTTCAGACTTTTTCAACCGGGAAAAAACGGATACATTCTTTTTCTTTAGTAGAAGTTTTTGTAAGAATTAATCGATATTGTTTTTTTTTTTTTCTCTCAAACCCTCAATATATGGAAATTCATGTACTCCGACTAATTCGAGTCAAGTCGGTAAGACTAATTTAAGGGGATAAAGCTCCTTCAATGTCTATTTTTTTTTCATTTACAAGACTCGAATCTGGGTTTTTGCTTAAAAAAAATTTAAGCTCTTTACCACTTGGACAAACAGGCGTTGATGATCGAATAGATATTATTTTTTACTATGAGACAGACAAGAGATCCTTATCATAATTTATCCAATAATTACACTTAATATACATCTTATCAGATTTTGGTTAAACCCTATCAAATTTTGCTGATCATTATGTAAGATTAATTGTTTCAGTCACTTTCCTCAAATGTCATTTATACTTTATATAAGTACGATTCTAAGAAGTATAAAGTGGAAAATCAAATTCAAAACAAATTCCACCGAAAGTTTGTTCATGATATGGATAATGATTTTTTTGGGGGAGTAGAATCTGTAATGATTTTTAATTGTTTCCCTTTAGCTTTTTAAGTTAAACTTCCATCTTCATAATATTATGCATTCCAATCACTATTAATTAAAATAAATACCATATCAAGAATATATTTAATTTGGTATTTAACTTGAATATCATGTCAATAATATAAATTAACAAAAGTAAAAACAAAAAGAATATATAAAAGAATAAATAAACATATATATATATACTTACTGGGATGAAGCTCAGAGCTAACAAGCTCCAACAGAAGAGATTTACCAAGCAAATCTGTTATATCATCAATTCCTCGATCTAACCTCAGACTGGAGAAAAAGCCAGCCTCAGTTATTTTGACCTTAACTACGGCTTTAAGCTTCACAGTACTCTTCTCACTGCTCTTATCATCAGTAGTATCTATTGCAGTTGCTGCAGAAGAAGGGTTAGCTTGAACGTTGCGAGGAACGAGGACAAACCGCTTATCCTTTTGCCTCTGCACTTGCTTCCCCAACCATAGTGGAAGAGATGTAGTAATAGTACTGCCAATACCATGCACGAATGGCCTTCGCAGAAACAAAAGGGTAATTTGGTTGGTGTGCTGTGATAATTGATACACTTGAGGCTGTATCATCTTCCTTTTACGTTTTAGTTGTATGGTCCAAAATGTGGGAAAGAACCAATCTCGTCTTAATTACAATTGCTTCATACTATATATATGGATATTGACTTATGCTTGTGTGATATATACATATATATTCAAACTTCATAGGCAACCTTTATATGGTTGGGTCTGAACCCGTTATCACTAAAATCAAACACATGTTAGTTTATAGTTATTCAAATATGAAGATATGTAATAAATACATTTAAAATGATAAAATTACTAATTTAGAAGCATAAAAAAATTACTATTTCAGAAATTCAGAGTTTTTTTACTAATTAAATACTCTCACCGGACCTATATATAAATAAAAAAAACTAACTTCACACTTATTAAGAAAGTTAGTTATATTAGTTTAATTGTCTTGATTTATGTAAAAAATAAGTTATAGTTACTAAACTATCCTTTCTTGGAAGTATATAATGCTCTTGGAAGTTGTGTCTTGTGATTGTATAATGCTCTTGGAAAAATAACAAAACAATTAATCAAGGGGTATTTTTGAAACACTAGCATTAAATAGGATTGATTTGATTGACTTTTACATATATTTAAATCCAAAAAATATAGGTACTTTTTTGCTTATATATAGGTCCCGAAGGAGTTCTTTACAACTTTATCCAAGATAGTTATTATCTAATCATAAATGCCAAGTTGAACAAATGGAATTGTTAAAACAACAAAAAAAAGGGTGAAAATATTTTTTTTGGAGATAGCTAACAAGTGTCCTAAAGTAAGTTTAAGGTATCAAAAGAAGAAGAAGTTTATTGGGATGAGTGTATTTATTATTTAGAGAAGTTAAACACTTAGTTTTTCAAGAAAAAATTATTTTTCGTGGATTCCTTAATCAAGTACTTTTCGGACACTAGTTAACAAGATTTTTTTTTTTTTTGTGTATAAAACTTTAGTAGGAGAGGACCATCCGTGCCGCTCCTGATCCAGTTTCAATTATTTAAACCATATGGTTACTAAAAACTAAAAATACAAATAACTGCAATAAGAGCAGTTTCAATTATAGTAAAAGGATTAAACTAATATTTTGATTCTTATACGTGAGACTGATTTTTAATGTAGTTCTTATACGTAAAAACTTTTCAAATCAATCCATATATGTACAATTATTTTTAATTTGGTCATCACTGTTATTTGTGTTATAATGCTATCATATGACAGAGACCAAATTGAAAATGATTGTCACATGTAGTGATCAAATTGAAAATGATTATCATGTATAGGGACCGATATCAAATTTTTTTTTTTTGTTGAATTCAATCCCTATATGTAATAATCATTTTCAATTTGGTCTCGATATTTTAACTTCAAAGAACGATGTTATTACACTAATAAACGGTAAGAACCAAATTAAAAATAATTATATAGGGACTGATTTGAAAATTTTCTACATAGAAGAACCAAATTGAAAATCAAGATCACGTATAAGGATCAAATAATTAGTTTAACCCATTAAAAATAACAAATTACAGTGAGTCAGGATGGCCGAGTGGTCTAAGGCGCCAGACTCAAGTTCTTGTCCTCGTGAGAGGGCGTGGGTTCAAATCCCACTTCTGACAATGTGCTTTTTAACCCAAAAAAAAATGGCTAGAAACCACAAATATCTTCTTGTTTGGTTGTACAAGGTAACGTTCTTTTTTTTCACGTGACGAATGTACGACTCAAACGAAAAAAAATGGCTAGAAACCACAAATATTTTCTTGTTTGGTTGTAACAATGTAACGTCCTGTTTTTTACGTGACTAAGGTACGACTTAATTTTCACTTTAACAAACTTTTATTTAAATTCAAATTTACATTTTATCAAACTAAACATCCATTTTCATTAAAAAAAAAAAATTGCACAAATCGAATTTTTGTGGGGAGCTTTAGAGAAAGAGTCAAAAGACAAAGATTTCTTTTATTTAATTTAGTAGGTGGTACCCACACCACAGACTTGGAAATTAAGACTGACCAGTACAGATTGTCCTTTTCTCATATGCCAAGGAGTGAGATTTTTACTATAATAGTGTCATTTAGTTGAACAATTGCGAAAATAGTGTAATTTTTTAGAAAATAATGTGATTGAGATAAGTTGTATTGAAAAATAATAATTTACTTATCAAAGTTATACATTTAAAAAATGATTTAATTTTATTCATTTTTTAAAACACAAATTATATCTTCAAACTACGATTTTCTTTTTATTTATTTTTTAAAAAAAATTCTTGTTGAAGTCATTCGCATCATCTACAACTTTTTTCAAGTTTAATTTTTTTTTCTTCATATAAATATGGGCAAGTCGTAGGTCTAGTGGAGGACTTGCCCTAAACCCTAAATCCTATACACACGACTTTAAATCCTAAAACTTTGCATTTATTTTTGGATTAACCCAAAAAATATAATTCTCCAAATACTTATTCTCACATTATATACACACAAAAAAACACATGGTACAATGAGGAAAAAACAAATGGTATAGGAAAAAAAAAACAAGACACACAAATGGATACTATGTAAATCATGAGTCAAGTCGGGGCAACCCTCATTAGTAGATGTCGCGACCGTCCCGTCCGGGCGCCGCGAAAAAGAGGGTTAAAAAAAGAAACAGAGGAGTCGCCACCAAAATTTTTATTTTTGGGAAAACTTTGGAAAACCCAATTATTTAAGGAAAACTGGTCAAAAAAAAAACAAGACAGAGATTTGAGTTCGGGAGTTGGTTACGAGTAGGGAAGGTGTTAGCACCCTACGTCGCCCGTTCTAAGAACGGTACCCCAAGCTAATCGTGCAAAATTTTTAATAACCTTTGAAAATATTATTTTACCCCGTTTTTAAAACAAAAAAAAAAAGGAAATAAACACAAAAGGAAAAAAAATAAAATTTTGGCTTGACAGAATGATTATTCTGCTCCTACGTATTCCCCGGTGCGATGGAAAACTCAAAGCCACGTAGTTCTTAATAGAAAAAGTTTGATTGGTTGGTTGATTTTAGTTTTTTTTGGGAAAAAGATTTGATTTCGAAAAAGGGTTTTATTTCGAAACTGGTTCGCTTTTGCACAAGGTTAAAGATAGCAGTGCTATACGATAAACCCTTACAATTCTTATGACACTTGAGGATGGGAGACCATACATCAACGTCATAAATTGTCGCGCGAATTTTAAAATATTTTACTTAAAGAAGAATTCACTCTTGCACGGGGTTAAAGATAACAAAACTATACGATAAATCCTTACAATTCATGCGACACTTGAGGATGAAAAATTCATACATCAACGTCGTAGATTGTTGCGTGAATTTCTTTGAAAGCCAATATTATTTTTTATTTTTTCACTTTTGAACAATTTTTCTATCACAACAAACTTCATGAGCCAAGCCCAATCATAGACCAGAACAAACACAGCCCAAAACTTAAAACAAAGGACAAAAAAAAAAAAAAAGGGGAGAGAAATAAAAAGAGAAAGAAGAGAAACGGGATCAGACTGAGAGAGAGAGAAGGCAGAGCCATCGCGAGAGAGAAAGAGACCAGCGGAGGGAGGGGGACTTCGTCGCACAGGGAGCGGCGGCGGCGGCGGTGCGGCTCGGGCTCGCGGGTCGCGGCTGCCGAGGCGGAGCGGGTCGCGCGGCTAGAGCTGGGCGAAGCGGGTCGCGCGGCGGTGGTGCTCCCTGGCGCGCGGTGAGGCTGGCGTGACCGAAGGCGGTGGCTCTGGCTCGCGGTGGACGGGGCTGCTGAGGCTGAGCGAGTCGTGCGGCTGGAGCTGGGCGATGGCGGGTCTGCTGCGAGCTCGGAGGGACGCGGCGCGACCGGCGTGACCGAAGGCGGTGGCTCTGGCTCGCGGTGGACGGGGCTGCTGAGGCTGAGCGGGTCGTGCGGCGGTGGTCAGCGGTGGACTTGCGGCGGCCGGCACTATGCAGGGGAGGAGGCCAAGGTGCTACTGTATTTCTCCTTCCTCTCCCTTTTTGTTTTAGTGTTGGTAGAAAGAAGTGAGTTCTCTGTTGCTATGGTGATGAGGATAGGACCTTAGTTGAGGATGAAGGTGGGTAGAGGAGGGTTATGGTCAGGAACAGGGGGATCTCTTTTTTTTTCAAATTTTCGGTGCCCATTTGTGTGTGGGTCTTTCTCTATTTCCTGTGCTCCTTTTCTGTGCGAGATCCCTCTTTTGCTCTCTGTGAATTGTTGAATTTATAGGTAAAAAATCCTGAGAGAATGATGCCAAAATTTGCAATTAGGATACTGAGAGTGAAATTGTACAAAGCAGGAGATGGGTGCCTTAAAGGGGAAGCACCACAGCTTTATCCCTCTGTGCTTGGGGGTGCAATATGGAGGAGGGCAGTGTACCATTGCCCCTGCTGGTGCTGCTTAGGGGAAAAAGGAAATAAAGCAAAAAACTACAAAAGAAAGGGGAGAAAGAAAGAGGAGAAGACCTCCAAAAAGGGAAAACAAAAAACCGACGTATCCCATCTTTTGAATTGAATTTGCTATTATTTTTTATTTTTCATTTATTTATTTCGTTTTTTTTTTTTTGAACAAGAAAAGGGCTTTTAAGTGGGTTAAACAAAAATGGGATTACGGGCCAAAGCCCACTTAATTTTTCTTTCCTTTTCTGATCACCTAATCAAAAGATTAATTAACCCGGACAAAATTGGGTGTTCACAGCTGCCCCTCTTTACTAGGTTTTTATTAGATAATAGGTGTAACCGTAGTTTACCTTTTATCGTTATAAGAAACGAATAAAGACTTGAACTTCGATTTTGTCCGGGAAAATAAGATTCCCAAAGGTCAGACTGCCTACCGAGACTCAAACTAAAAACTTGTGGGATGGACGGCTCATTAGAAGCCTGAACATAAACAAAAAGAGCCTACGGGGTGGATTGCCCGTTAGAAGCTCGAACAAAGATAAGGAGCCTATGGGGTGGATTGCCCATTAGAAGCTTGAACATAAACAAACAGAGCCTGCGGGGTGGATTGCCCGTTAGAAGCTCGAACAAAGATAAAAAAGCCTACGGGGTGGATTGCCCGTTAGAAGCTTGAACAGAAACCAAAAGAGCCTACGGGATGGATTGCCCGTTAGAAGCTCGAACAAAAGATAAGGAGCTTATGGGATGGTTCGCCCATTAGAAGCTCGACAAGAAAGGTACCAAAACTTGCGGAGTCGGGTATCCGCTGAGGCTAGCAAATGCAATGCAATGATTGGCCTAAAAAATGATGTTATGATGCATGATGTAAAACCTGCTTTTGCAATTGATGAAAAAGATGGTGTGATATGCAAGAGATGCTTTTGATGAAACCATGATGATTTTTTTTTAATTCCTTTTTTAAAAATTTTTTTTATTTTATTCTATTATTTTTGGTGTTTTGTTTCTTCAAATCATTGCTTGATCCTCGACCCTTAAGATTCGATCATAGCGCGCTTGAGGATGAACTAGAACAAAGCCCATTACTCTTGGCATGTTTGTTAAAGGCATGCTTCATCCGTGATGATTGTCCCGATGGGTGGAGAAATCGTTGTTTCCACAGCATCCCTGGTAGGGAGACCACCACGCTCTTCCCGAACTTTAAAACCTTCAAAGAAATCTAAATGCTTTTATGATTACATGTTTCTAGTTCAGTACACGCTTATCATAATGAATGCACAAAGTTGATAATGGGAGGTGAGAGGTATACAACAGGAATAGAAGGAAATGTCATTTATTGAGAATGGAAAGGTGTACAAGGTAAATATCACAAATCACAAAGAAACTCGAGCTTAACAAGCAAGATTGTAGTGTGGAATCACATCTCTTTAATGACACTTTCTACAATGACTAGAGCTAGTATCCCGCATTTAACCTCGAATACCCATTAATCAACTTCAAAGAACACGATTTGCCCCAGTCAAGACTGAACATTGCCCCAGCTTACTAGCTTGATGACACTCCCTTCGTTTGCATTTTTCGTTCTTAACCCTGACTTTTGCCCAGACTGCCTTCTCAGGTTTTCAGCCTAGCGGGTCGCTCTAACTTTTGCCTAGACCGCCTTTTCAGGTTTTCGGCCTAGCGAGCCATCTTTCTCTTTCTTCTTTTCTTTTGCTATTTTGGAAGTGCGCTCAAGCATAGTACCTTTTGACTGCATCTGAGTTTATAGGGAGTGGCAGATCCTCACCATCTATCCTTGTCAGGATTAAAGCTCCTCCGGAGAAGGCCTTTTTCACAACGTAAGGTCCCTCATAGTTTGGAGTCCACTTCCCTCGGTGATCCTTTTGGATGGGTAGAATCTTTTTAAGCACTAAGTCTCCTTCCCGAAACTGTCTTGGGCGCACCTTTTTCTCATAAGCTTTCATCAACCTCTTTTGGTAAAGTTGGCCGTGACACAACGCGGTTAATCTCTTTCCTTCAATGAGGTTCAATTGGTCAAGTCGAGCTTGTACCCATTCAGCTTCCTCTAACTCGGCTTCCATCAGCACCCTTAGTGAAAGGATCTCTACCTCGATTGGGAGTACTGCTTCCATCCCATAAACCAGGGAATATGGAGTTGCCCCAGTTGAAGTACGAATAGAAGTGCGGTAGCCGTGCAAAGCAAAAGGCAACATCTCATGCCAATCCTTATACGTCACCACCATCTTTTGAACAATCTTCTTGATGTTCTTATTAGCTGCTTCGACTGCCCCATTCATCTTCGGACGATATGGGGAGGAATTATGATGCTTTATTTTGAAACTTTCACATACCTCTGTCATCATTTTGTTATTGAAGTTGGTCGCGTTATCAGTGATGATTTCACTCGGCAACCCATAACGACAAATCAACTCTCTTTTGACAAATCTAATCACAACATTCCTAGTCACACTAGCATAAGATGCAGCTTCAACCCATTTTGTGAAGTAATCAATCGCGACTAGAATGAAGCGATGCCCGTTCGAGGCTTTTGGTTCTATTGGCCCAATGACATCCATTCCCCACATTGAAAATGGCCAAGGTGATGTTATGACGTTTAAGGATGTTGGCGGCGCATGAACCCGATCGGCATATGTCTGACACTTGTGGCACTTCCTTGCATAGGAGAAACAATCTCCCTCCATTGTTAGCCAATAATAACCAGCCCTCAAGATTTTTCTTGCCATGGCATGTCCACTCGCGTGAGTCCCAAAAGATCCTTCGTGCACATCCTTGATTAACCATTTCGCTTCTTCTGCATCGACACATCTTAAAAGCATCATATCATGATTTCTCTTGTAGAGGACATCCCCGTCTAAATAGAAACTCATTGCAAGTCTTCTTAGAGTCCTTTTGTCATTCTCTGAAGCACCTGAGGGGTATTCTCTTTTTCGGATAAAACTTTTGATATCGTGGTACCAAGGCTTCCCATCAGGTTCTTCTTCTACCACTTGGCAATACGCAGGATGATCACGACTTTCCATCTTGATGAGTGGCAAGTCTCTCTCGTCGCTTACTTTGAACATTGAGGATAAGGTAGATAACGCATCGGCTAATTGGTTATCCTCCCGGGGAATATGGTGAAACGTAACTTCATCAAACTTCTCAATCAAACCCTTGATGTAATCATGATACGGGATTAACTTGGCATCCCGAGTCTCCCAATCCCCTCTTAGTTGGTGAATGACCAAAGCAGAGTCCCCATATACCTCTAGCACCTTTGCTTTTGATTCTATTGCTGCATGGATCCCTAGCGCGCAAGCCTCGTACTCGGCGATGTTGTTTGTACAACCGAAGCAAAGTCTTGCGGTGATTGGGAAAAAATTACCTTCTGGTGAAATCAAGACAGCTCCGATCCCATGCCCCAGTGCATTAGAAGCTCCATCAAACAACAGGGTCCACCTTTCTTCTTCTGACAACTGCCCCTGCTCAAGCAAAGCCATTATGTCTTCATCTGGGAAGTCACATTGCATCGATCCATAATCCTCTATAGGCTGGTTGGCTAAATAATCTGCGAGAGCGCTTCCTTTCACTGCTTTCTGTGTGACGTAGACGATGTCGTACTCGGATAGCAGGACTTGCCAGCGGGCAATCCTTCCAGTCAGAGCAGGCTTATTAAAGATGTACTTGATCGGGTCCATTTTGGACACCAACCAGGTAGTATAACTCAACATATAATGCCTTAAACGACGAGCTGCCCACGCCAAAGCACAACATGTGCGTTCCAGCAAGGAATAGTTGGCCTCACAACTCGTGAACTTCTTACTCAGATAATAGATGGCATGCTCCTTTCTTCCTGATTCATCATGCTGCCCCAGCACACAACCCATAGATTCATCTAGCACTGTTAAATACATGATGAGCGGTCTTCCAGGGACTGGAGGTACCAATACCGGAGGTTCTTGCAAGTACTGCTTGATCTTTTCAAACGCCTTTTGGCAATTCTCATTCCATTTTACCACCTGATTTTTACGCAGCAACTTAAAGATTGGCTCACATGTCGCGGTTAACTGAGAGATGAACCTGGCAATGTAGTTCAATCTCCCTAAAAACCCACGAACTTCTTTCTCTGTTCGAGGTGCTGGCATATCGATGATCGCTCGCACCTTATCGGGATCGACCTCTATCCCTTTCTGGCTAACTATGAACCCCAAAAGCTTGCCCGATTTCACTCCAAAAGTGCATTTGGCCGGATTCAATCGAAGCTGGAACTTTCTCAACCGTTCAAAAAGCTTTTTCAAATCGTTAACATGGTCATCTTCAGACTTGGACTTTGCAATCATATCATCCACATAAACTTCTACCTCCTTATGCATCATGTCATGGAATAGAGTCACCATGGCCCGCTGGTATGTCGCCCCTGCATTTTTCAAACCAAAAGACATAACTTTGTAGCAAAAGGTACCCCACAGAGTGACAAACGTGGTCTTTTCCATATCTTCCGGAGCCATTTTGATCTGATTGTATCCCGAAAACCCATCCATGAAAGAGAAGAAAGCATGATGAGCGGTATTATCCATCAGAACGTCGATGTGAGGGAGAGGGAAGTCGTCTTTCGGGCTAGCTCTGTTCAGATCCCGGTAATCGACACACATCCGAACTTTTCCATCCTTCTTTGGAACAGGGACAACGTTTGCAACCCATTGAGGGCACTTCGCAACTGCTAGGAAGCCTGCATCTAATTGCTTTTTGACCTCTTCCTTGATCTTCAACGACATCTCTGCTTTCATCCTTCGTAACTTTTGCTTCACCGGAGGATATTCGGGCTTTAGAGGTAACTTGTGTTCTACTATGCTAGGGTCTAACCCCGGCATGTCTTGGTATGACCATGCAAAAATATCTTTGAAATCAAGTAGCAACTTGATCAGTCTGTGTCGCTCACTTTCTTTCAGGGAAATACCAATCTTGACCTCTTTTTTATCGTCTTCTGTTCCCAAGTTGATCACCTCAGTCGGCTCTTCATGGGGTCGAATTTCTTTGGTTTCCTGTTCTACTAACCTCATTAGCTCAGGGGGAATTTCCTCACTGTCATCAATATCCTCGTCAGCATGATTAATGGGGTAATTGAAATTATATGCGGGAACACTAACACTGTCATTTTCAAGAGAGTCACTTTTAGATCTGCATTTTGATGATTATCAGGGAAAGGTGTATAAATAAAGGGGAAAAGGTGAAAACTGTATCATTGATAATTATTAGGGGAAAAAAAAAAAACAAAGGGCGGAAGAATAAAAGGGACCGAATGCATGCATTTATTGATAAGTTAATACTGAAATAGGAACAAGTAAGCCCAGTACAAAAGACATCCTAAAGCCTTGGGCAGAGCTAAAGGATAAGCGTTACAGAATTACTTTGACAAAGATTCTATGGTCCTCGGGAATTCAATGGTCTCCCAATTGCTGAGCTCTGTATCAGGAGAGCATGGATAAACAAGATTGACACTGCGACTGGTGGAATCATCATCTCCGAGGGCTGCTACTTGGTCAAGGAACACGAACCCTGCACTGCGGAAGCTTTGTCGTATGTCACAGATAGGAACCCTTTCAGCCTCGTACTCACGATCTTCCAAACGAGCAAGCCTCTTCTCTTTCCTCTGTTCTAGAACTCTCCTCTTATCTGCCTTGGTGGGTTTGTATCCTAACCCAAACCTGTCCTTGTTCTCAGTAAGCATTATGATGTCGGGAACCCCTTGGTTGCTTTTTCCCAATCCGTTCCCAGGTCGATATCCTCCTTTAAGCATAACCCTCACCATCATGACAGATGCTTTTGACGGCCGCGGTTTTGAAAGCAAAGCCCCCTCTCTTACGTAAGTAGTGTTGGCAATCTCCAGAGATTGGAAAGCGGTCTCAAGGGCTTCTTCTGCTGCCTCAATGTAAGGGGTCGTTGTTGGTTTGCTCACCAGCATGTCTTCTTCTCCAGAAATAATTACCAACTTATTATCAATGATGAACTTCACCTTTTGATGCAGCGTGGAGGGTACAGCTCCAGAAGAATGGATCCAAGGTCTCCCAAGGAGGCAGCTATAGGTCGGTGTGATATCCATTACTTGAAAAAGGACCTCAAAGGTACAAGGACCAACCTGAATAGGTAATTCGATCTCACCAATGACCTCTCTTCGCGTACCATCAAATGCTCTTACTATCATTGAGCTCGGCTTCATGTGGGTCCCATCAAAAGGCAGCTTAGACAAGGTCGACCTTGGCATCACATTCAAAGAAGATCCATTGTCAATGAGCACTCTAGCCATAATATGATCCCGACACTTCACGGAGATATGCAACGCTTTGTTATGCCCCATTCTCTCAACAGGTATTTCATCATCGGTGAAGGTTACATAATTATCGGCGATGATGTTGCCCACAATGTTATCAAACTTATCAACAGTGATGTCATGAGAAACATGAGCTTGATTCAAAACCTTCATTAACACCTTTCTATGTGGTTCAGAGTTCATGAGCAGAGACAAAAGAGATATTTTGGCCGGAGTTCGATTCAACTGGTCCACCACCCTATATTCACTTTGTTTGATGAACTTCAAAAATTCGGAGACTTCTTCATCGGATACTTCTTTTTTGTATCCATTCCCCTCTTGCGCCCTCCTCAACAGCTGGCCGAGGATCGACCCAGATGGTCAAAGGAGTTACATTGACCCGCATCGGGGAGACCGTAGATTCAGAAACCACATTTATGCCTCCCTCATCCAACTGGCAACCAATCAGGATCATCTTCATATCTAATAACCGTTGTACAACCTGTTTGAACTCTGCACAATCTTCAATTGTATGTTCTTTCTCCCCATGAAAGTCACATCTTACGCCTTTGTCAAGGTCACTTTCCTCCTCAATCGGGGCTTGCATCATCCCATGCCTATACATCTCCCTGAAAATAATTCTCATGGGGGTCTTGACCTTGGAGACTTGACTGATGAGAGTATACTCCATGAAGTCCTCTATGGCGTTGACGCCAGGACCCCCATGATTTGGTAGAGGATCTTGCCCCACATTAGGCTGCTCGAAGCTCAACCACTTGGCGTTAATCAGCTCTTGCACCTTAAGCTTCAAAGCTCTACAATTTTCGGTGGAATGACCTGATGCCCCTGAGTGATAGTCACATTTAGTATTTGGGTCAAACCACTTCGGATACGGGGGTTCCATTGGTTTTGTTGGGATAGGAGCTAGCATAGAGCTTTTCACGAGTTGGCGTAGCATCTCGGTGTAGGTCATGGGTATCGGGTCAAAATGTACAGGTTTTCTTTCCAGGTCATGAGGTGGCCGTCTCTGGTTTGTGCTTGGGTTGTGATGTGGTGGTTGAACTGTTTGGGATGGTATGGCGGGAAGTGTTTGGTGATGGGTAGGGTATGATGGCCGGTAAGGTGTCATTGGATGCTGAGGTTGGGGATGTGGAAATTGTGAGGTGGCGGCAATATATGGATGGTTAGTTTGGTGGTACGGAGTTTGTGGGTAATACTGGGTTTGGAAATATTGCTGAGGGTGGACAGGCATCAAGTTTGGTCTCCACTGGCCAGACTTATTCTGGTCAAAAGTCACAGCATGTGCTTCTCCTTCCTTTTTCTTTACAAACGGGGGCTTCTTCGGGCCGGGTGCCCCGACTGAAGTCTCGACAATCTTGCCATTCCTCATTCCACCTTCAATCCTCTCACCGATAACGACCATATCTGAGAAATTTGACGATACACTACCGATCATCCTATCATAAAAGGGCGACTGAAGTGTGTCAATAAACATCGCAACAATCTCTTTTTCTGCCAACGGGGGCTCTACCTGGGCTGCCACTTCCCTCCAACGCTGCGCATATTCCTTGAAAGTTTCTGTGTCTCTTTTAGACATATTTTGCAGCTGCATCCGATCAGGCGCCATGTCAACATTGTACTTGTATTGCTTCAAGAAGGTGTAGGCCAAATCCCTGAAAGATCGGACATGTGCCCTCTCCAGGTGCGTGTACCAACTCGAAGCTGCCCCAGACAAACTGTCCTGAAAGAAATGAATCAGCAACTTATCATCGTGCGCGTATGATGCCATCTTTCGGACATACATGGTTAAGTGGTTCTTGGGACAAGTGGTTCCCCTGTATTTGTCGAAATCTGGGACCTTGAACTTCGGTGGGATTACGACATTGGGCACAAGGCAAAGCTCCGAGGCATCTCTGAGGCCATAACTACTTGCTCCTTCAATAACCCTTAATCTTTCCTCTAGTGTCTCCAACTTTTCCCTAGATCGGGGGTTCTCGCCGGACCGATCCACATGAGCTTCACCGTACATGTTCTGTGGAAGGTACTGTGGCATGTAGGCGGATGTGAAGTTTGGTGCCGCTTGAGCCCCATTGGGTCCAAAGTGCAGGGTGTACTGTGGGAGCTTTGGATTAGGAGAAGGTATCACTGCCGGGGCACTACCTTCCGGAGGGTTTTGTGGCGGAGGGACCCCCTGTGTTGGGAATGTGAGGACAGAATTTTGAGGGACCTGGGCAGTGTCTTGGTGGTTAGGGTTATTGTCCTGTGGGCCAGCAGCAGTTGGCGGCACATAACCTGGAGGAAGACCGTATGGAGGATGGTTCATTACAGTAGACTCATGATGATTGGCAGCTGAGGAATGAGTCTGGTGGTTTGGATAAATAGCGAAAGGCACCATGACTCCTTGTTGGTTGAATCCTTGCATTTGCGCAGGAACCTGAGTGAAACCAGGTGGGAGAAGAGGCGTAGCCGGATGCTCTTCATTCGAGGCCGAAGGGTTCTCATCTGTGCTTTTCTCCTTTTGCATCGCTTGCAACAACTCCAACATCTTTGCCATCTGTTCCTTGAGTTGGTCTACCTCTTCTCTCATCTCTTGGGTTTGTTCTAGGTCAGCCATAACTTTAGCTTGCGAACGAGTGCGGTAAGGGTGTCGCGGAGCAATGGTTCAAAGGATCACTGTTTAATTACAACAACGAAAAAGAAAATGAATAAAACAAAAAGGGATAAGAAAACACAGAAAACGTATTAACCCTTTCGAGATGCTTGAAATTATTAAATTTTATTTTTCAGAGAGTTAACGCCCCAACGATTGACAAGAGATGGTCCCTCCACTCCATTCAGAGGGCATTTTGCCCATAAGACGGCGTGGGGTTGACAACGAATCTAGGGGAGAGGATCCTTTCCACAATAGATGTCGTCTTTAGGCACACTAGCATTGCTGATTCCGAGTCGAGGAAGTAACAACTACACTTTACACAGAAGGATAACTCTTATAAGGCAAGGACGTAGTTAGCAACATACTAAAGGGAGATTACGCTCCACGATAGGCGTTGTCACGAATCAAGTATAAGAGATGGAGAGCGAGAGAAAGTAAAGGCGAGAAAATGCGCTTCATTTCATTGAAACCTCCAAGAGTAGTACATAGATCGAAACAACATCAAAACATAAATTCTCAACAACACTTTTATCCTAAAGTCAACAACTTTGATCTTTTCCTTTTTAGGCCTCGGGTGAACCCATCACACATCTGCATGAAATCTTCTAACTCCGGAGGGAGACGTAGCATAGGGTTCACGCGAATCCGCTTGTTAGCCTTCTCAAAGCGTTGAACAAAGGTCGGGATGCAATGACTTAGCTCATTAGTCATACTTATGTACCTCTTCTTCCAGATGTCGACATCCAATCCTCGCTCTTCGGCTTCTCCCCTCCACCATTTCATGGCATTCACCGCTCGCGTCACCTGGTCATGATAATGTTTGGCTGACGTCCACCCTAGGTCGCAACTTTGTTTGATTTCGAACAGCAAGGCATTGAGGTCCTCGACCTTCTGTGCCAATCCAGCCTCCACCCTGTTGTGCGTACAGATCTGGTTTTTTAAATCATCATTGGCCTCCCTTTGTCGATTAATTTCTGCCTCTAATGCCTTTCCTTTCTCATCTCGCCGATTAACTTCGTCTTTCAACTGGCGTGTCTCTTCCTTTAGTTGAAGCTTATCCTTTGTCAAAGTCAACATTTTCCCTTCAAGTTTCTGGATTGTGGCCATGAGGCTCGCTGGAACCTTATCTGTCGTTCTTTTGACACCTGAGGTTGTGGTGATGTCGGCGCACATGTTTTTTAAGTGCTCATTTTATCTTGCCAACTTCTCGTACCGCCTTTGATTGGTGACTGCCTTCAGCTCAGCATCTTGTTTTTCTTGCTCCACCGCTTTCATTTGTGCCTCTATGATCTTTAATTTTTCTGCCATCTGAGTCACCAAAAGGGAATGATCTTCGTCTTTCTGATCCTTCTTCGGAGTGCTGATGGGAACCTTCCTTGCTCTTCTCCATGTTTCATATTCTGAGACAATGATTAGGATCGGCCTGCCTAATTCGGCTCTTCCTGCCATCTTCACATTTTTCCATGCATCTCTGACCCTTTTTGCTGACAACTTGGTATCTTCACCGTCTTCATATCGGAAACAACATCCACCGAGTTGTTCTTCTCGCGGTACAGTTTGTGTCCAGCAAAGCTGTCGCAGGGCTATGGTTGGTGTGTAAGATATGCATCCTCTCGGGCCCATTAAAGGCACATTTGGGAACTCGCCACAACTGTAAATGATATCTTGCCCTTGTTGACCTTCGTACCATGGGCATACCCACTTAAAAGAGCTGCCATCCACTTTGTCAAACTCGTTTTTCCACTCTTGTTCACTTTGCTGTTTTACTGGGATATTGTGGAAGCCTCTCAGTGGATCTGAATGTCGGCTGACATGGCCTTTCGCATACATGTGAGTGATGACCATACATACAACAGTTGTGCACAACATCTAAGCTTCCCCTTTTGATGGCGCTGGCAAAAATCTAAAGTCAGAAACGTCTCAGCTAATATCGCGGGCACTGGATTCCTTTTCCTTTCTACTGTGAAGAATACGTCCAGTGCAGCTTGGTCGATCATATCCAGTGCTGATGGAAACAAAACCAACCCATAGATGACAAGTGCCAATACCCTTTCAAAAGTCTCCCAATCTCGTTGATCTTTCAACCTTTTCAAGAGATTTTCAAGGAATGTTCGAGTCAATCCCCACGAATTTGAGTGCCCGGTCAAGTGGAAGTCTTTTTCAGGAAGCCCCAGCAACCCTGCTATGTTGGTGACGGTCAGGTATTGCCCCATATAATACCCCATATGGAAATAAATGACAGGCTCGGTCTGCATCGGTAACTTTAACAGACAAGCATATTCTTCGACGGTAGGGGTAATGTCCATGTGAGGCAACTCAAAACATCTGAGCTGCGGGTTCCAATACTGACTCAGAGTGCTCAAAACGGCAGTTTCAACTGGTATAAAGATAAGGTCCAGAATCCCTCCATACTTCTTGACAAAGCTTCTTCGATTCTCTTGAGGTAATACCCGACTTAGCTCCCTCAGGTTCTCTAGCGAGTTCATTATCACCTTGGAGCTCTTGCTAGTGTGCCTGGCTTTTTCCATCTCTTGTTTATCAAAGAAAGGGTTAACTCTCACCAAATTAATCTGTGAAAGGGAAATCTTTATTAGCAAAAAGTGAAAAATGAATGCACTTTATGAATGAATGAGGGTGCAGATACACATGAAAAGGGTTGTGAACCCCTTAGGGTGCGCTATGTATTACTAGCGCATGACTGTCCTTGCAATTGACTGCGTTTCGAAGTGCAATGGAAACGTAGCATAATGCTCAAGTCAAGGACGACATCGGTCATCCAGGCCTAACCTTAGGCGCAACAATGCATGAAAAAGAAAATGAGTAATATGCTAGGATGCTTGAAATCATGATAGGTGTGAATATGTATGCAGCAGAAAGAAAGGCGGAATGTGCTCTTCTTTGTCCTACATAGGTTGCATCCTATGGTTGGGATTTCTGAAGTTAAAACCCTAATTCGAACGGCTTCTATTGGCAACTTATGTGCAGAACTCTTGGCGTAGATCTGAACTCCTAAAAGGCCCCCAGATTACCCTCATCTAAAAAGATAAGGACCCGGATCTATGAACCTCACCACAGGGACAAATAAGTCACAATATGGCAGTCCATGTACCGGTAGCAATCTGAGCGGGAGAATCAGTGACTGCCAGGGATGCAAAAGCATCACAATAACACCACTGAAACCCCTTCTAATCCTATGGCATTCCAGGACTCGGGTATAGAGCCCAACAGTGCGTGAAGCAAGTGATAGTGCGGTGTGTGCTGAGAGCATACAAACCTGTACAAAATCCTATACAAATAAAAAAAAAAACCCAAACCTGCAAGAAGAATCAACCCACAGCACAATGGTTTTCTATCCTAAGGTTGCAAGAATATATACAAAAAAGTATTAGAGAGAAAAAGAAAGGAAAAAATAAATAAATAAATAAATAAATAAATAAATAAATAAATAAATAAAATAAAAACAAAACAATGTACCCGGTAACAAAAAAAAAAAGAAAAAGGGGTAAAATAAATAAATAAAGGTTATTAAAGATTTGCACAATCAACTATGATGAGCCTGACTCTCCACAGTCTCCCTAGTGGAGTCGCCAGCTGTCGCGACCGTCCCGTCCGGGCGCCGCGAAAAAGAGGGTTAAAAAAAGAAACAGAGGAGTCGCCACCAAAATTTTTATTTTTGGGAAAACTTTGGAAAACCCAATTATTTAAGGAAAACTGGTCAAAAAAAAAACAAGACAGAGATTTGAGTTCGGGAGTCGGTTACGAGTAGGGAAGGTGTTAGCACCCTACGTCGCCCGTTCTAAGAACGGTACCACAAGTTAATCGTGCAAAATTTTTAATAACCTTTGAAAATATTATTTTACCCCGTTTTTAAAACAAAAAAAAAAGGAAATAAACACAAAAGGAAAAAAAATAAAATTTTGGCTTGACAGAATGATTATTCTGCTCCTACGTATTCCCCGGTGCGATGGAAAACTCAAAGCCACGTAGTTCTTAATAGAAAAAGTTTGATTGGTTGGTTGATTTTAGTTTTTTTTGGGAAAAAGATTTGATTTCGAAAAAGGGTTTTATTTCGAAACTGGTTCGCTTTTGCACAAGGTTAAAGATAGCAGTGCTATACGATAAACCCTTACAATTCTTATGACACTTGAGGATGGGAGACCATACATCAACGTCATAAATTGTCGCGCGAATTTTAAAATATTTTACTTAAAGAAGAATTCACTCTTGCACGGGGTTAAAGATAGCAAAACTATACGATAAACCCTTACAATTCATGCGACACTTGAGGATGAAAAATTCATACATCAACGTCGTAGATTGTTGCGTGAATTTCTTTGAAAGCCAATATTATTTTTTATTTTTTCACTTTTGAACAATTTTTCTATCACAACAAACTTCATGAGCCAAGCCCAATCATAAACCAGAACAAACACAGCCCAAAACTTAAAACAAAGGACAAAAAAAACAAGGGAGAGAAATAAAAAGAGAAAGAAGAGAAACGGGATCAGACTGAGAGAGAGAGAAGGCAGAGCCATCGCGAGAGAGAAAGAGACCAGCGGAGGGAGGGGGACTTCGTCGCGCAGGGAGCGGCGGCGGCGGCGGTGCGGCTCGGGCTCGCGGGTCGCGACTGCCGAGGCGGAGCGGGTCGCGCGGCTGGAGCTGGGCGAAGCGGGTCGCGCGGCGGTGGTGCTCCCTGGCGCGCGGTGCGGCTGGGGTGACCGAAGGCGGTGGCTCTGGCTCGCGGTGGACGGGGCTGCTGAGGCTGAGCGGGTCGTGCGGCTGGAGCTGGGCGATGGCGGGTCTGCTGCGAGCTCGGAGGGACGCGGCGCAATCGGCGTGACCGAAGGCGGTGGCTCTGGCTCGCGGTGGACGGGGCTGCTGAGGCTGAGCGGGTCGTGCAGCGGTGGTCAGCGGTGGACTTGCGGCGGCCGGCACTATGCAGGGGAGGAGGCCAAGGTGCTACTGTATTTCTCCTTCCTCTCCCTTTTTGTTTTAGTGTTGGTAGAAAGAAGTGAGTTCTCTGTTGCTATGGTGATGGGGATAGGACCTTAGTTGAGGATGAAGGTGGGTAGAGGAGGGTTATGGTCAGGAACAGGGGGATCTCTTTTTTTTTCAAATTTTCGGTGCCCATTTGTGTGTGGGTCTTTCTCTATTTCCTGTGCTCCTTTTCTGTGCGAGATCCCTCTTTTGCTCTCTGTGAATTGTTGAATTTATAGGTAAAAAATCCTGAGAGAATGATGCCAAAATTTGCAATTAGGATACTGAGAGTGAAATTGTACAAAGCAGGAGATGAGTGCCTTAAAGGGGAAGCACCACAGCTTTATCCCTCTGTGCTTGGGGGTGCAATATGGAGGAGGGCAGTGTACCATTGCCCCTGCTGGTGCTGCTTAGGGGAAAAAGGAAATAAAGCAAAAAACTACAAAAGAAAGGGGAGAAAGAAAGAGGAGAAGACCTCCAAAAAGGGAAAACAAAAAACCTACGTATCCCATCTTTTGAATTGAATTTGCTATTATTTTTTATTTTTCATTTATTTATTTCGTTTTTTTTTTTTGAACAAGAAAAGGGCTTTTAAGTGGGTTAAACAAAAATGGGATTACGGGCCAAAGCCCACTTAATTTTTCTTTCCTTTTCTGATCACCTAATCAAAAGATTAATTAACCCGGACAAAATTGGGTGTTCACAGTAGATGGCTGTGGTTTCACCAAACATGTCATTAAAAAAAATTAACTTGAAGAAAGTCATAAATGATACTAACGACTTCTACAAGAATTTTTTAAAAAAATAAATAAAAAGGAAAGTTGTAGCTTGAAGCAATGACTTCAATAAGAATTTTTAAAAATAAAAAATAAAAAGAAAGTCGTAGTTTGAAGATACGACTTGTGTTTAAAAAAATAAAAAAAATTAAGTCGTTTTTTTAGATGTACGATTTTGATAAATAACTCATTATTTTTTAATACGACTTATCCTAATCATGTTATTTTTTAAAAAAATATACTACTTCCATAATTGTTCAATTAAATTACACGGGTAAAAATCTTGAGTTGCTTTTGTGGTTGATATAATGTTATGCTTCAATTTTGCCAGCTTTAGCTAAGTCTACTTGGGACCATGCATGGTACACGGCACCTTTTAATTCGACTTTTCTTTCAGGTGGTCCTCTGATGATAGCCCTATCATCAGACATATGCAGATTCATATGTTACATGAGTTGCTTATGACTACATGTACATATACTCACATAGAACTAGCAAGATAAGATAAGGTTGGGTTTATAGCGTAAATATTGGAAAGCGAAGATAGACTACTGTTTCTTTTTGTGTGAAAACCAAATTCATCGTACTAATTAATTTTCAGACAACAAGATTTACTTGTGAATATTTATAACAGCGGGGTGGGGATTTATTGGTAATTTTCAGCGGTGCTAATTAGTATGTCAAATATATTTACGAATGAGACAAATTGAATGGGAGAATTGAAAGATAAATACAGTCAAAAATGAAATAACTGGATATTGAAAGCAAATCAGCCAATCAAAATTGTTTGTATATATTTGATGAATTTCTTTTCATACTATTAGGTATTATTGTTTACATTTTATCTCCTGTAGGTTTGAAATTATATTGCAACTTGTGAGGGGATATCACTATAGATAAATTGTGAGACTAACTCTTCTGTCGGAGGTAGTGGTTAGATATAGTCGTCTCTAGAATGAAGACTACGGGATTCAAATCGCTAACATTGCAGATGAAGATTGTCTGAAATCGTAGTCCACTTCTATTAGAACCATCATATTTGATCGAATGTTTTGTAGTTTTTGTTAATTAATTTTTGAGTTTTTCTTTCAGTAAAAGTTATTCTCTTTAAAAAATTAATAAGGATAAAAGTCCAGTACTCCTGATTTCAAATTAAAAGGTTAGATCCTGAGTTTAGATTTTAGAATAAATCGAAGTGTGGATAATATTTATCATTAATAAGATATGAAAAGATATTTTTGTTGCAGACTTTTTCCACGGGAAAATAACATATACATTCGTTTTCTTTTGTTAAAGTTTTTGTAAGAATGAACAGATATTGTTTTTTTTTTTTCTTGAAACCCTCAATATTTGGAAGTTAATGGACTTCGACTAATTCCATTAAAGCCGGTAAGATTCATTCATAAAGACAAAACTTTTTCAATGACTATTTTTTTCTATTTATAAGACTCGAATATAAGACATTACTTAAATAAAATCAAACTCCTTTTATCCTTTAGGCCAACAAGAGTTGATCAATAGACATTATGTTTTACTCTGAGATCGATAGACGAGCTGTCCTTATCATAATTTATCCAATAATTACACTTAATATAAATCTTATCATATTTTGGCTAAACTCTATCAAATTGTGCTGAGTATGTAGGATTAATTTTTTCAGTCACTGATCAAATCTCATTTATACTTTATATAAGTACGATTCTAAGAAGTATAAAGTGGAAAATCAAATTCAAAACAAATTCCACCGAAAGTTTGTTCACGATATGGATAGTATTTACTATTAAAAGGAGTGATATACAGGGCGTGTTATTCAAAACCATAATCAAAGCAGACTGTCATACCAATTCAAAAGACGAATCAAAAACCCGAGACTTAAAGTGGTGAGTGTTTTATACGGGTTTTTTAAAAATAAAATATTATTATAATATGTTACATATGATTTTAAATTTTTTAAATTTAAAATGGATTTCTTATATAGAAAATCTAAAAAGAGAGTTTCATAACATTTAAATATATTTTTTTTGTATTTAATAGTTTAAATATGGGAGAGAAAATATGAGATATTGCAGGAAGAGAGAAATTAAGGAACTTGACAATAAAAACTCTCATTAAAATAAAAATTAAGTAAATATCATATATTTGAGTTGACATATATAAATCCACTTCAAAATTTAAAATGGATTCTTTAAAATTTTATTAGTAGATGCTCTTAAAGTTTGCTCTTGAGCCAAGACCAACAATTAATCATCCGGTCAGCGCATGGCTTTTTGTGCCTTAACAGCTCTTCTACATGCATTGACTGTTGAACGAGAGGTTATGCACTGTTTCGAATATACCCGCTAGGTTATGAGTATAAGAGATAAAAAAATTTTTTGTCTAATACATGAGAAATATTAATAAATTTTTAAGTTATATTCAATTTATATCTTTATTTATTGTAAATCATATTAAAGAGACTCCATAATTCTCGTACAAGTGTTTTGATTTAGCTGATTAGTAATTATAGGGAGCAATTTTTTATCATGAGAGATGCTAAAAGACAAAAAGATTCATTGTTTAGTCATTGGTCAGATAATATGGTGTTTGGATTTAAGAATAAATAAGTTAGTTGAATTAGAAGTAATTAAATAGGGTATTTGTGGAATAAAATTTAAAATGAATTGATGTCAATAATTTTTCTTGATCTTAATGAATTAGGATTTTGTATTTTATATTCAAAACGGAAAAGAGTATTAAATAAGATTTGATATTCTAATTGTAATATTAATATATATATATATATATATATCGAGATGATATTTTATTTTATAGTAAATATGATGAAAAAAAAACTTTTATAAAATGTGTAAGTTTGAGTGTATTCATCATTGATTTAATCTAGCAATGTATTAAAATTTTAACTCATTAATAATCTAAGAATAAATACATCCTTGATTGCTCACTTTACACATAATCATACTTAAAAGACAAATCTAATCCTAATACGATATGTATCTAAGTATCACGTTCTTAATCAAAAAAAATCATTCTTTTATTAAATAAACATATTATAGAGTTTATTCTCAACTTGATGATAATGGCCACATAAAAGTAGAGAATAATACCTCAAAAAATTTAAACTATAAACTCAAACAAAATAAAAAATCTATAAGGAACCATTACTTTAATGTATCAAAGAAAATTTAAATTAGTATGGAAAGTAGACACATTGATACCCAACAAATATATATTATAAAGACCAACATCTAAATAAATAAAAGTATTTAATTGGCATATATATTGTCAGTGTAAAGATCTTTTATACTATCAAACAATCATAAATTATCAAATCATTAAAAATGTTTAATTCTTATCATAAATATTTTAAAAGTCACGTATTGAATGATTTGTGATTGACTAGCAATGCAATTTTTTTTAAACTAATAATATATCAAAATTAAATTCTAAATTTTTATTACGTTTTTCAGATAAGTTATTCATATATTTCATTTTGGTAAAAAAAAAAATGATAATATGAGTCATGTTTTTCCATATCAATAAAACATTAATCATTATTTGTTAACTCTGCATTATACTTATACTTTAATCACAAGTTTCAACTACTCATAAAAATTGAATGCCATAATTAAGTAAAATAGTTAATAGCTAAATATTGAGTAAGGGTGGTTACCTGAACTAAACTATCAGTACAATTAAAATAATTTCTTTAACTCTTTTTTTTTTTTTAACAAGGAAAGACATTCATTCATTCAAATTCATAGAGTACATCAATAACAATACAGATCCAAATTGCTAAAAACCGAAAATGATGAAACTGTGAATAAACTCACAGTACCCAGGTTAAAAGCATAATACAGCAAAGTCAAATTGCCTACAAAAGTGACACCATCAAAGTTACTGGAATACTCATGCTTCCGAATATATAGCATTGAGACCCAAGTCTTAATCAAATATGTGATAGATTGAAGCAGATCTGTCAATCTGGAACAAACGAACACCGCACCAAGACGGGAATCAAACAGCACCGCACCAAAATGGAAAACCAAATAAAGCCACACCAAGACTACGAAAAACAAGGAAAAAACACAAAGATCCAGATCTATGTGGAAAATCCACACAAAAGAACCGGATCTATGTGGAAAACTCACTTATGGAAAGAAAATAAAAAACGAAGTAAATGGGTGGTTTTACCACCGTATGTGAGAGTGTGAGGTAGACGAGAGAAATAGAGAAGATTCTCTTTAAGACTAAATGCCCAAAATAGTCCCCGACAAAAACACAGGGTACACTTTTCGTCCCTAAGAAAAAAAAGTCACCATTTAATCCCCGAGAATGACAAAACAGGGACACGTTAGTCCCTCCATTAGTTTGACCCCCCAGACGACCGTTAGTGTGCTAACGTGTACCATTAAGTAAGTGAGGTATCCGTTAGTTAAGATTTAAGGCCCAAAATCGTCCCTGACAAAAAGTCAAGATACACTTCTTGTCCCTATATTTCTTCTTCGTCCATCACCATTTAAAAACCCTAACTCCATTGAAGGAGCTTCTAACTCCATCTCAAAACTTAGTTATTAGAGCCTAAGAATGATGATTCAGTTCGTTAGATTTGGGTTTGCTCTATTTTGTTTTCATATATATACTTTGATTGATTGATGGAAATTCACTATGATTCTAAAGATACATTTGAATTTGATGGTTGCTTCATTTCCAAAAAAAAAGGGTTTAAATTAATTTCCAAATGACGTTGATAATATTGTTTTGTAGGTTTCTGCCCTTAGAATTACCTTGCGAAAAATGTCTTATAAACATCTATTTTTATATTTGGTTGAAACTCCTTCAATGGAGTTAGGGTTTTCAGATGGTGATGAAGGAAGAAGAAGTATAGGAACTAGAAGTGTATCATGACATTTTGTCTGGGACGATTTTAAGCCTTTAATTTTAACTAACGGACACCTCACTTACTTAACGGTACACGTCAGCATACTAACGGTCGTTTGGGGGGTCAAACTAACGGAGGGACTAACGTGTCCCTGTTTTGTCATTCTCGAGAATTAAATGGTTACCTTTTTTTCTTAGGGACGAAAAGTGTATCCTGTATTTTTGTCGGGGACGATTTTGGACATTTAATCATTCTTTAATTTCTTTAACTCTTATCTCTTACATTAAAATAATATTAAAATAATTTCTTTTTTATTTTTGTGCTCAAAAGGGACGAAACTGTCCAGAAAAACAAACTTACAAAAAAGAAAATGTATGGGATAACGAAGCGCCAATAAAATCATTAAAAACCAGTCTGGTTCAATGGAATATATTTTGAAGAAATACTATGTCCCCAACAATTCTCCTACCTGCTTCTTTTTCTTCAGGTGAATTCTTTGGTACTTAAAAAATGTAAAGATAAAAATTAATCTGTCCAATCAGAATATATCATCTCAATTAAATGAATTAAATAATAGTGAGTCATATCAAATAATTTTCACCATCTGATTTGATCACCTAAATAGGATAAACTTTTATTCTTCCATTTTTTGGATGTAAGACAATTCATCTTTTTTTTTTTCCATGTCTACTTAGAATTGACACATCACATATTAGATTTATAAAGCATTAATTAATTTTGATTTTTTTACATTTTCTTTTTCTTTTTTCAAGTGAGTAGCAGATTTGTATAAGAATTTGTCAACTTCATCCTATAAATCCTCCTAATCACTAAATAAAAGGAAGTATTGAATATTTTCAAAATATTGAAGGACTTTGCTTTTTCATTAAATTGTGGCATTTTGGAAGAGATCCTATAACACGGACTCCGATCCTCTCCGATCACAGGAGGATTCTAATATGAGAGAGAAAAAAATATAAAAAATAATAATATTATTTTATTTTAAATAATAATATTTTATTTTATATTTATTTCTCTCATGTACTGAAACGGTTGGGTGACAAGAGAGGAGAGGAACTGACACTACTAATGTGTTATATTGAAATTTTGGAAGAAATCCAATAACACAGGGCTCTGACACTAATGTTCGCACAAAAGTAATAAACGTAGTCAGCATTCCAATTAATCTGACGTGTAGTAACAGCAAGTTAGACAATTAGACCTCATTTGGATAACACACCTTAAAATTTATTAGAGGTTCATTATTGATATAAATATTTTTATGTAAAAAAATAATATTTGAATAAATTTAAATAAATAATTTATTAATTTTCAAAAATTATTTTTAGCTTATTTTGATAAACTAATTTTTTTAGCTTATTGAAAAATCTTGTGTGGAAACTTATACGAGAAGTTGTTTTCATATTTTATAAGACAATTATATCCCCATAATAATTTGAAATTACATCAAAACCAACATTTTTCATCTTTCTCTCTCAAGTTTATAGATTTTAAAAATATTTTTTCGAGTATATTTTCAAACACAAAATAACTTAATTAAAAGGAATTTAACGCATAAAAGCTTTTCACATAAGCATTTATAATATAAGCGATTAAATAAGCTGTTTATCCAAACGGAGCCTTAATAAATACTCCCTCCGGTCTAGATTATAAGCAACAAAAAAAAACACACTTATTAAGAAATTCATTTAATTTTGTTAGTTTCAATTAAAGAATGAATTCTATTCCAAAATTGTCCCTAGTATCATTTATTGCATTTCAATTAAAAACAAAATGTTTTCAATTTTGTAAGCACGGTACCAAATGTTCATCGAAACCAAAGAGTGATTTTAATAGGGGTATTTTAGGAATGTTAGTATTAATTAAGATAAAATTGATCAAATTTGCTTATATTTAAGACCAAAGTATATGAGCTTTTTATTACTTATAATTAGAGACCAGGTGATGTACCTTGCTTCAATTTGTATCTTCATCATTTCTTACGTTATTTTCAGTACCTTCCCATCCACTCTCACCTCATGAACCGAAGGAGAGATTTTATTTTGGGGGCAATAAAGAACATCACCATCCATAGCATCTGCCATGTTTAGACAAGAACTGGATTGAGGTGAAGAGAGTGATATGTGCAGTAACGTATTTGTAGGAGGAATAATTGTAGATGATGGTTGATGCTGGGTGAATGACTAATATGGAAATGAATTTTCCACAAAATTCACATGCCTAGATATATAGACCCGATTGGATGATGGTTCTAGACAAAGATAGGCATGATGCGGCATGGAATAACCAATGAATATGTAGGGAAGAGATCTATTTTGTAGCTTGTGTTTAGTGTTAGGTCTCAGCCATGGAAAACACAAGCAGCCAAAAGAATGGAGTTTATTATAGTCAGGTGCTTTTTGAAAAAGTTTTTCATACGGAGATAGCATTTTCAGATTAGGCGTTGGCATCCTATTAATCAAATAAGCTGTAGTCATAAAAGCATAAGACCAGAATTGTTCCAGTAATTTAGCATGATGCAATAATGCACAACCAGTTTCAACAATATGCCTATGTCTTCTCTCTGCTGTTCCATTTACCTCAGGAGTATGTGGAGGAGTTAAAAAATGTGAAATGCCATGTGTTGCAAGAAAGGATTTCATTTTTATAAACCCTCCTCCACTATCAGAGAATAAAGAAACAATTGGTAAATTGAAGTACTTTTCAACAATAGACTTAAATTGAATGAAAATGGAATACATCTGACTTATGCTTCATAGGATAAATCCATACATATTTTGAGTAATGATCACAAAAATCAAATAGTACAGATAACCCTCTAAAGACCTAAGAGGTGTTGGTCCCCATACATCTGAAAATAGTAACTCCGAAGTTTGGTTGCTAGTGAGATGATGATATGAGAAAGGTAATTTGTGACTTTTAGCACAATGACAAGAGCTGCATTCATGAGATGATGGGATTTTTAATGGAACATGTTGACTGTATGCCAGATGGTTGATTATTTTGGTTGATGGATGTCCTAATTTATGATGCCAAGTTGAAAAAGATTGAATGCTGGTATGAAAGACTTGTGGAGAAGTGGAATTATTGCACTTGAAGGGCAGGTGATAGAGATCCTGTTTAAGTGGTCCTTGCAGTATTGCTCGACCCGTTCTCAAGTCCTTCACAACAAAACAATCAGGAAAAAATTCAACAGAACATTAATTAGACTGGCATAACTTGGAAACTGATAACAAGTTAGATTGAATATTGGGAACATGTAACACTTGTTCAAGATAAAGAGGTTTACTAGATGTAGGAAGTGAAGTGTTACCAATATTTTTAATATTCAAACTTGTGCCATCACCAACCAAAACCTGATCTGATCCTGGATAAGGGCTAGCCATGGTAAGTTGCTAAAGATCCTGAGTAATATGATGAGAAGCACCTGTATCCATGATCCAGCTAGAACTTTGCACAGAAGTCTGACAGTATGCTACATTTACTGAAGGCCGAGGACCATTTCTTTTAGGATAACCCTTAATTTTGTAACACACTCGAGCAGTGTGACCATACTTGTCACAAAATTGACCAACTACCGTTGTGTCATCTGAGGAAGTAGGTGGTGAAGAAGTGCGGAATGATGAATGCTTTGGTCTCTGAGAACCTTTGTGACGAGTTACTGCATGAGCAGTAGCAACAACAAAGCATGATGAACCTGGTCATCACGCTGAATGATGGTTTCAAAATCCATTAATTTTTCATGCAATTCTGCAAAATCAAGGGTAGTTTCCCTGCTGCAAAGAGCTGTGGAAAGCTCTCTATATTCAA
Source organism: Ammopiptanthus mongolicus (assembly GCA_039655645.1). Taxonomy (NCBI): domain Eukaryota; kingdom Viridiplantae; phylum Streptophyta; class Magnoliopsida; order Fabales; family Fabaceae; genus Ammopiptanthus; species Ammopiptanthus mongolicus. The sequence goes on from CM077346.1 coordinate 7,171,072, forward strand.
CACTTAAACCATTTAAAGTGTGAATTACAAGATCAGTGTCATCAAATGGGTGATCAATAATAGACAATTCATTAGAAATGGCTTTAATACCTTGAAGATAAGTAGCCATTGATTGAGTGCCTTTGCTGAAGTTGGAGATACGTTGTTTAAGATGTTGGAACCAAAGTGGTTATGGTCCATATAATCCCTTAAAGTTTTGATGTTAACAAAGAGCTAATTTTAAATGAACAAATATTTGTTATGGACTAACGATTTATATTAAGTGTGCAGGATAAAACTTAATTGAGTCCAAAGACTTTATCTCATCCAACATGTCCAAAGACTCTATCTTGTCCAACTTTTAGTCTTAGTTTACTACTGGACGGTAATTTATAGAACCTTGAGTCCAAAGACTCTTTCGGTTACCTTTTGTAATAGCTAGTCCAATAAATGTTTTTATATTTCAAGCGCGAATATTCTATAAAGGCATTTGAATTTATTATTCCCTGTAAAAGGCTTATACCCTTGGGACAAAACATTCTTTGTAATATTCGTACAAATGTAAAGCATAAGCCAGAATGTCTTTATCACTTTAAGAAGTTGACCTCCCTCTTTTGGAAAGACAAAAGGCAACTTTCGTTCTATTCAGAGGATATGCCAGCACCACTTTGAGCTATCTTCGTGACAGTCTATCCTGCTGATCAGGAACTTCCGAAGCCATCAGACTCAACGGATCAAATGCATTCAATGCTCATCAGAACGGATCCTTTTCCATCCGTTGAAGAGTGAAGTCTGCTCAAAGACAAGAGGCTATATATACCTCCATCTTTTGAAAGTGCAACAAGAACAAGAAGACTGAACTTGATCAAAAAAAAAAATACCAACACTTAACATTTCAAAATCCTTCAAGAGATACAAGAAAATATTAGCTCAAGAGATCAAAGAGAAAATCTCAAGCTTGAAAAGCTAGAAAAGCTACTCTGATCCTCACTTTCATATTACTCTCTGTGTAGAGTTGTTTTCAAGAGTCTAAGCTTTAGTTTCGAATTCTCACATTTAGTGAGTTAGTAGAACAAACTCTTTTCAAAACCATAGTTTGGTTGAGCCTGAAGAGGCTTGTCTGTAAAAGAATACTTAGAGAACCTGAAGAGGTGTTGAATACTTTGTAACAAAAGGTTTTAGTTATAGTGGATAAAGCTCTCCAGTAGAGAGGACTGGACGTAGCTCTTTGGTGAAGAGTGAACCAGGATAACATCTTTGTGTTCTTTTCTCTCCCTTACTCTTATTTTAGTTTATTATCTAATTAACTAACTGGGATTGAATTGCCTTTCATTACGCTGTCTTCTTATCTTAGTCAAATTAAGTTAGCGTCCAACGTGGTGTTTGGAAGAGCTCTCTTTGCTTTTAATCGTCTTAGCGTCCAATCTTGCGAAAAACATTATCTGCTTACGAAAAGAATTTAAAATTCTCTAAAACACAATTCAACCCCCCTTCTTGTGTTTCAAACAGGTTCCTTCATAAGAGCCATGATGCGAACCCGAGAACGTCCTGCATACATGGTTTTGAGTGTATCCCATGCTTGCTTGGCTGTTGTAACAGTACCAAGGTGTGTCACCACCGTTGCAGCAACTGAGGAAACAATACCATGAAGAATTAGCTGATCCTGCCTGATCCAGTAAGTATAGGCAGGATTAACAGCAGTGGAATTGCCTTCCAAAGTTTTCGATGGACAGGGTTTACTGCCATCAATGTATCCCATCAGATCATACCCTATCAAAAGAGCAAGGAACTGAATGCGCTAAGCTGGATAATTATTGCCCTCAAGTTTGATATACAATTGCGAACCAGCATTGAGGACAATCAATTTGTCACTGGTAGTGGATAAAGTGTTTGATGGTTTGGTTTCAGAGGTAGTACAACTCATGATGATAAGAAAGAGGATCGGAACAAAAAAATTATTGCTGTTAAGCTATAGAGCTTCTGATACCATAAAGAGTTCTATGATTCATTGCTTTGAACAGATTACAAGTTGTCTTTAAATAGACATACAGCTGATGAGTTTGAAATTTAAACTCAAGTCTATCCTATAATTCAAATTACATCCTAAGTATTAGGAATAAGTTACAATGATAAAATGCTTATCAACAATAACAAACTAACTAGTCCAGGTAATGATCTGTTATGATCATTATCTATTAACCCATAACCCATAGCATGCTCAATAGTGGACTGATGGGCTCCCTTTGTAATGGTGCTATGTTATGGTAAGATGGATCAATGATGAGAGAGAGAAAGAGGAAGAAAATGAGTTTTTTTTAAGAAACTTATTGTCTTTTGAGAGTTTAGGCATATTTTGAACAACAAAATTTAGTTAATATCAATCAGTTTTAGTCCCTGACTTCCACAGTTCCCGGTCTTAACAGGACATAGCCAAACCAAGCCAAACAAACCTAAGGACATAGTAACCCATGCGGGAATAAGACCAACCAGTCCCAATATAAGCCAAAATGAAGCATATCATGGTGACCACACGTTACTCCTAACAGCAGTGGATCCAAACAGAGGATAAGTCACAGTGAAAAATCCCCTTGGAGTGGTGGAACCAAGGCACAACGGGTGGATTAGACTGGAAAAAGGGGCCACTGACCATCTCTGAAATATAAGAGGTGGCACAAGAAAATGGATTGGGATGAAAAGCTCAGTGCAAAAAAAGAAAGAGAACACCACTGGATGTGTGAGAATGAAGCTGCAAGTAGAAACTTGCCGGAATTGGGGCACGACTGGGGAAAAGCTGCAAGAAATGAGACACGACAATGGGAACAACAGGTGTTAGGGTTGGGAAAACACGTGGGCATAGGTTGAATGGTGTAGTCGGCATGGTCTAGGTTGAGAAAGTAACAGTGGATTGCCCGAGCTGGGGAGAATTGGAGATGAAAGTTATGGCGGAGAGTTAAAACACACCTGAAAAATTAAAAATTAGTATGCTATCCTCCTCCTCAATGCCAGGCAAGCATTGCAAAAGAGGTAAACAGTAGCCAAAAACTTTGATAACCACCCATTCTGATGCAATAAGGTACCACTAGGAAATATGAATCGTGAGACTGCTGGAATGTTCCATAGCTTTTGAAAGCATCAAACAATAGGAAGGTTGAAGGCACTGTTCTGATCAAAGTCGGAAAAGATTGTAGGAAAAAGTTCGCCGGAAGGTTTACCGAAAAAGTTTGCCTGGAAAGTTCACTAAGAAGTTCGCCGGAAAAGTTTGCCGGCAGTGGCAGCAGAAGGTTGAAACTGTTGAGGGCACAACTAGTGAAAGCTCGGTGGGAGGGGTCAGAAAAGAATGCCAGAAAATGTTGCTCGAAATTTTGCTAGAGAAGTTCACCGGAAAAATCCGCCAGAAAGGTTTGCAGTAGGGAAAACAGAGAATAGAAACAATGTTTGTGAGGTAGAAAGAATATTTGAAAAGGAGTTCCAAGTTTTAGGGAACCCGGCAGCGGAATAATGACAGGTTATGTCATGGAGTATGATACCGCTCTGATACCATATAAGAAAAGATAGAGATGTGATAGAATAGCTTGAGCGGAATGACACTCAGCTTCACACACACACATATACAGTTCATGATAGAATTTTCAAGCCTAAGGATCTATTTCCTAGGCACTAATTCCTATGAGGCTAGATACATTGAAAATGTGATATATGAGATACCTAACAGTAATAGAAAGTGTGACTTACATAATTTGACAAATTTAGATGGTGGATTGCTTCCATTGGAAGCACATAGAAGTAAATTGCATGTAACCTAACTTGAAGGTGGTCTGGTGTAATGCAGCCTTAATGAACTTCCAGGCCTTTGGTACAGAAGTTGATAAATATAACAAACTATGTTGGAGAGATTTAGGACTAATGAGGATGGTCAATTGTTGATAGTGGTCATTAAATTAAATAGCAAAATGACAGAACACGAGTATACCACGAGATACATTAATGGTTGCCAAGAAAAGCCAACAGAAGATAGAAGGTCGTATAACAAAATCACCAATAATGCTTGACGACTTCAAGGTCAGTTGATTATGAGAGTAAGATGAGCACTAACTATACAAGTTTGAACATGTCGTAAAAGTCACTGTAAAATAATAATGATAATACTAATAATAGTAATTTACTTTCTCTTAACTATGGTACCAACTATCAAACTGAATGAAACAATTGCACAGAATTTACTTTCTCTAAAAACTTGGTTTTAAATCAATATCAAGAACAACATCTCATAAAATAAAGGATGAACGAGAAACAAGAATGAGATGTAAGACTGGAGAGCATAAGGTCAACGACTATGCTTCCTGTATAGTTTATTTAGAAGGTAGGCTGTTCCCATGATGAGGAATTCTAAAGTGGGAATCAATTTATTTTTTTATACAAAATTTCAAGAATACAGGTCAAAACTTTAGTCATCCAGTCAAACTAAAGGGAAAAAATCATTTATGTTATTATCTGAATAAGACTTGAAAAAGATGACCCAAGGAAAATCCCTTTCAAGCATAACATTATTTTAGTCGCTTTACTTACGATTACTAAAGGATTATTACCTGCATGAATGAAAGCGGAAAGCAAAACAAAAGCAAATCTTATCAATACTACAAGATTATGCTCATGTGCCAACTTTTTCAGTAAAAACCATTAGATATCATCATAGCGTGACCTGAAATCACCCATAATATATAAACCTGTAAGTTTCTGCATAACTACTTACCTGTTGGGTTTAACCAAAATTCCTAATTTGATGATTGTTAGAATAGAATTTGGATCAAAGTAGAGATTGTTGGGTTTGGCCAGAATTCCTACTTCATAATTATCATTATTTCCTATTTATTTGAAGCTTCAAATTTTAAACTGTAACTGATATCAAGAGACGTGGAGTATTTGCTTTAGTAGGAAGCTAATAATAGGATATTCCGTATCTTGATAAGGATAGAGTGTAGGAGGGGTTGATTGCCAAGTAAACTCTAGTAGGTTAAAAAAACATATTGGGGAATTTGTAAGGTGAGGATAATGGGGGAGAATAAATTGTGAATAATGTTGCACAGGAGGATTTTCAACTTTGTCCTTAAAAGTTGCATTGGCAGAGGTTTTGAAACTTTGTCCACAAAAGTTTTAGTAGAAGTAGCAAGAGAGGGTTTACAGCTTCATCTGCAAAAGTTGGGAAGACAACAACACCAAAGAAAAAAGGAGCAAAACAAAAATGTAGAAAGATATAGGAGACATTAATCAACCTCAACCAATTGAAAATGGCTTACAATCGATAGAATTTTATAAACAATCCATAGAATCATGCTCATCATTACGAAAGAGTCTAATCAAATTATCTACCTCTCTAGAAAAATATACACTCTTCGGGGCAATCTAATCTTTTGTTTTTTTATGTTTATATATGGAACAAAGATAGTGTGCCTTTTGGTTGAACTTTGAAACTAGAATGAAGCACTTGTCTTGAATTCTTGATACATGGATACCAAATTATAGGAAACTCTCATGGTATAGTTGAACATAATGCATAAATTAATTTTGACTTCGGGTGATGAACTTCCCAAAGCTCACAAGAAACCAGCTCCTTAAAACTGCTTTCTTGGCACATGATATGTAAATTACATGATGTCCCCCTTACATCCTTCTTAAAATGTAGAGGAACAAGAACTCTTAATCGACTCAGGCAATTAAAGTACAAGTTCCTTTACAACAATTTATTAGGAAAACAAGTAAATTAGAGAAAATGGATAGAATTCACAGGGGAAATCCCCAAAGATTGAACATGGACAACAACTGCCCAACATAGCAAAATAAACTCATTATTTGATCTTCAAAATTAAACAAATGCTCAAGAGATCCGTATTTCAAGAATGCTCAAGGACATTTTTGAAGACTGGCATTGGATTATCTGATCAAGCAACTTGGTTAGGACAACTAGGATGCTCCATGATCATCTAATAATAATATGTGCCAGGTGCCCAAGAGTATCTTTTAATTATGAGCATGTCAAGAACACCAAGACAATAAAGAAAGATACAAAGGCATACAAAAGGGAAGAAAAAGGTAAGCAATGTCTTCATTTAAAGTAAGCTTACCAAGGAATTTTGCATGCAAATATGTACTATACCCTGAGGACCACTGCCCCCAAGGATGGGGGTAATCAGCGAAGAGATTGAATCAACAATAAGCAATCGAGCATGACGATCTGATTGGACAATCTGTTCCAGTATACAGTAGCCATTTATTTGATAGTAAGAAATACAAAACCAACTAAGTTGCTCCAGGAACAAATATTCCTGGCAACCTGAGATCTCAAATCAATCTTCAGTTGATGCAGCACATCAAACATTTGATAGATGTCAAACACTGAGTAGCAAATTATCCTGTCCAATACTTTTTGGACAGGTCTATGATCAGCCTAACATATGGATAAATTAAAATATTAAGGCATGTTAACGGGACAAGAAGGAGCAAACAATGTACAATAAGTTTGAAGCTAAGTAACCTGATTGTCAAAGACATAACCAGAGCAGAGGACTGACCAACCAAATGTGCAATACGCCGAGGTGAAAAGGAGTTGCTTGTATCTAAGTATATAACTGAACTCTTATGCTTTGCAACAGTTGAGGCAGACAGCAGGCAAGCCTAAAAATAAATAGCCAAATTATTATATTTGAAAAGAACATATAGGAAGAAATAGAAGATAGCAATTTATATTATATCAATCAAGTAAGAAATGTAGTATCATCATGTGCATGTCAAGATCATCCACAAAATATACTCGGGAGTCGGGATATGAAAATGATTTTTATGGCAAAGGAGTTCTTACCCGTGTCTTACCAGACGAGGATGGCCCAACAAGTTCAGTTAATTGTCCTTCACATAACCCAGATCCAAGCAATGCATCCATCAATCCTGAAAACACAGACTCAAACAATGAGTAGTGCTAGTTTCAAGGCAAATAAAACATTTATTAAATAAAGACCAGAATATTATAATAAGCTACAAAAACTTTGAACACCATAGAGAAAATAATGGACTAGGCTTTGTTTGAGTATCTGGAAAATAAGGAGGAGAGTGAAAACAGAGGGCAACATAAAGGTTTTTGAATCTTTTGATTTTGACTAATAGTGGCAACATAAGGGCAAAAGCGATTAATGCATCAACTGAATAGCCATCGGTTTATATATAAGTGGACATAAACAAACCCAGCAAGGCAAGCAGGCAGTCACAATGGTTTATATATGCTCCCATCAACTGAATAGCCATCGACCAACATATCACTTTCCAATTCGTTTGCTTTGTGTTGCATTGATTCAAATGCATATTTCTTTTATTGATACTCCTATTTGGGTAAACCAGTGCTTTGACCCGTGCGATGCCATCGGGGTTATACTGTGTTTGTTCCATGATGTGTAATATATATAATAGATTTATACATTTCATATATGGAAATTCATTAAAAAAAACTGTCTTTATAAAATAGTATAAAATAAAAATATTAGAGAGCAAAAAGCTGGGAGCATTTCAGCGGGAAAAAAATAAGAGTTGAATTGCTATACACTGATAGTGTAAAATATTTTTACACAGATATCCAATCATAAGTTATTATATCAGTAACAAAATTTAACTATTATCCTAACTACCTTAAAAGTCATTCATATCATGATTGGTGATTGGTTGACAGTGTAAAAATACATAACAATTAAACTCAAAAATCAATGGGAATGAAACTGATTTTATATATATATATATATATATATATATATATATATATATATATATATATATATATCTTACAGAACTCATAAGGGGTGTGTTTGGAGGAGGGAATTTGAAAATTCTATGAAACTTAAAGTTTTAGGTAATTCAATTGTTTTAATTAAATTCCCTTCATTTTGAATTTCTTTTATTTGGATAAAATAATCAAATTTTTGCATTCTTAAAATTCTTTATCTGGATAGAATAATTAAATAAAAATATAAAAAAATTCTTATTTTTTATCCTATCTAAAAAATATGGCAATCGAGATGAGGACGACGATAGCGACCGACATGCTTATAGTGACGACGGTGATCGGCGAGGCGACTGCGACGGTGATGATAGGTGACGGCAACGGCGGAGGCGGTGATGACAGGCCACCAACAGCGGCGACCCGGTGGTCTGGTACATGAGATGAGACAAAAGAATTCAAGCAAAATTTGTGTTGAAGTTGATACAATTTTCCCCCTCTTCTTATCCGGTTTGCTAGTTCAACTAAAAAAAGGAGAGAGTTATTTTCCCTCCCTTCCCATCCTCTTAAACAAACAGTATCTAAATAAAATCTTTGTCCTTCATTTCCATCCCTCCGTTAAAATCTTTCTCTCCCTTCATGGAATTCTAGATAACTTATAAGTTTTTAAGCATTTATGATTAGGTACTAAACATTTGCATAGTATTTGGTTGGAGAGGAATGAATGGAAGGGTAGGGGAGCGAATGGATTTTTTTAAACTTTGTATATTTGATTCAATTTTTTTGGAAGGGAGATGAGGGGTTTTAAAATGCATGTGCATTAATGTTACTCAAATGATCAGAACATTTTTTTTAATATACTTCTATTTGTTTTTTAAGGCACCCCAAAACGTCGTCGTTTTGGGGTGTTTAGTTTCAACTTTCAATCCCTAAACTTTTCAAACCTATTCCTGTTCCCGTTCGATGACCATTGCTACTGGTACAAACCAAAGCTACTCCGCCGCTTGCCGCCTCGCCTACTCCGCCGCGCTGACCGTCACTCAAGGCTCAACCACCGCGCCGTTTCTCCAGTTCGCGAGTCTCCCCTTCGCCTTTCTCGATTGTTTCTCCAGTTCGTCGTTACGCAGTTCGCGAGTCTCCCTAGAGTCTTCCTCTTTGCTTCTAGTTCCTTCTCATTCCTCCATTGTTGCTCTGTTCCAGGTATCAATTTTCTTCTCTCTGGAATGCATTTTTGATTTCTGGATTTGGGGCAATTGTTCTAGATTTTTTGTTCCCGCTGAAATTTGTTCACGTTGATACGTTGATTTGTTCTAGATTGTCCTTATCATCTGATTTCAATTAGGGATTTCAATTAGACAAAAAATTTGTTCACGCTCATACCTATTAGACTGATTTCAGTTAGGGATTTTTTAATATTTTAGTTTTATGCATTTTTTAGGAGTGATTCAATTTTCTTGAAAAGAAACAATGGTTAAGCATAAGAAAATTGATGCATTTTTTCAAGAGAAAACTTCTAACGAAAATGAAAGTTGTATAGCTTCAACATCTTCAAAAGCATCTTCTAATGATCAAATAGTTCAACCGAATGAGCAACCTTTTGCAAGAATTCAAAAGGTCACAATGGATGAATTTGATGTTAATTCTTTAGATGGAGGATGAATTTCAAGTCTTTAAAAGAACGAAGATCGACACTTTAAATATAGGTACATTTTTTCCTTTATATATTTTACTTACTTTGTGATGATGTCATTTTGAAACTTTTGAAAAAATTATTTATGATTCAATATATGAATTTTAATTACATTATTTTAGTTAGTAGCAGCTCTCCCGGAAATTTTAGTCAAGATCTGCCACTGCAAATAACACAAAGGAAATATAATGAATAATACATGTTGAACACAGTTTTGAAGCATAATGGATTCAAAGGAGAAGAGAAACTGCAATGTCACCAACTGGGAGATAGATAGACATATTAAGATCCTTTGCATTTTAGATAGGAATTTCATTAATGTGTTTCCCAAACATACACATGTTAATTGCTTTCCCCCTTATGGTGAACCGTCCAAACTGAGGAATGGTTATCAGTATCCTTTACATTCCTTTTATATTCCTTCATGACCGCTGTGAAGTGTTTCTGTTCATCCAAACAAACTGCTAGTAAATTATAAATTTGGGTATAATTCAGAGATGTTTTTTGGGTCCTCGATTGGAGCATGAATGAAGCATGAAGCATATATCATTTTGAAGTTTACTTTTGAGGCTGGGAAGCATGCGAACTGCAACAGCCATTGTACGACACATCACATTCATTCAAGCAATACGTCGAACACCTTGTCCCACTGTCATTCCAATCCATCTCAAATTAAGATTTTCGTGCACCCAATCATCACAAGCGTTCTTCGAAAGTAGAGAAAACGTGGAGGAGTCCTTGTCTTGGAGAATCGAGAAGCTTCCCAAAGGGGAATCAATCGGCTCTGCTTTCCGTAGTTGGATGGGAGATGGCTTCCCCATTCATGCCGCTCACATCTTTCACGCCATCAACCGTCTTCGCAACCTCAAAATGAACAAACGCGCACTTCAGGTTTTCTTTTTAATCTTTGATCAAACAATATTATGTACTTTTAAATCATTCCCTTAAGTTAATGCCTTAATGCCACCTTAGATTTATTATGTTCTTGTAAGCTAGAGTTAAACATGATGAAGAAAGATAAAAGGTTATTGGAAAAAAAATGATGAATTTCCCATTTTGTCTATGGCTTCACGCTCCAGCTTGCATGTTTGGAAACAAATCACTTTTTTTTTTTCTCCGGAAGTTTTCTCTCAACAAGATTAACTCTTCGAGTTCCTTAACAAGTTCTTAAAATTAAGGACGAGTTCTCATTGGGTTGCACCATTAGAGCAAGATGTAGATGTCATATATAAGGATGATTGCTTCTATAAACAACCGGGTTCTTATATAAGGACCGTCAATAGAAAAAGAGAGAAGTACAATATTCAATAGCCCAATTACAAATGAATTAATATTTTAAATTGAAACAAAAATAAATGGAAATAAAGATATGAGGTAACTTGTGGGACCCATTTAGTGAATTTTTAAGAGTTGCACCTTTGGAGTGTAGAGTTAGTTAAAATAGTATAAAGTAAAAAGTGGTGAGGTGGCATGGTGGAGCCCATAAAAAGTGAAGTTAAGTAACTCCAATGGTTGAGATGCTCTAAGATTTCAATTAGAAGTTATTCTCAACACAAAATAAGCTAATTTGCTCTCTGCAGGTGATGGAATGGGTGATCAGAGAGAGGCCCTACAGACCTAGGGAGCTGGATTACTCTTATCTTGTGGAATTTACAACTAAGCTTCACGGAATATCAAATGGTGAGAAGCTCTTGTCTTGCATACCTCGTGAGTTTCAGAATGAGTTGCTCTTCAACAATCTAGTGATTGCATGCCTGGATAAAGGTGTCATAAGGCTCTCACTTGAGTACATGAAAAAAATGAGGGAATTGGGTCATCCCATCTCACACTTGGTCTTCAACCGTCTTATAACTCTACATTCCTCACCAAGCCGCAGGAAGATGATACCCAAGTTCCTTACTCAAATGAAGGCTGATAAGGTCACTCCACATGTGTCCACATACAATATTCTGATGAAGATTGAAGCTAATGAACATAATCTTGAAAATTTGGTAAAGGTGTTCGAACGTATGAAAGAAGCGCAGGTTGAACCAAATGAAATATCTTATTGCATTTTAGCTATTGCACATGCAGTGGCCCGGTTATATACTACTACCGAAGCATATGTTGAAGCTTTGGAGAAGTCTATTAAAGGGAATAACTGGTCAACATTGGATTTCTTGCTTATATTGTATGGGTATCTGGGGAACCAAAAGGAGCTAGAAAGAGTTTGGTGCATCATTCAAGGACTCCCCTTTGTTAGATCTAAAAGTTACATGTTAGCTATTCAAGCATTTGGTAGAATGGGACAGCTAAACCGAGCTGAAGAACTTTGGTTAGAAATGAAATCGAGAAAAGGATTGAAATCTGTAGAGCAATTCAATTCTATGATGACTGTATATTGCAAACATGGATTCGTTGATAAAGCAGCTAGACTGTACAAAAATATGAAGACAAATGGATGCAAACCAAATGCCATAACTTATCGTCATCTTGCTCTGGGTTGCTTGAAAGCAGGTATGGTAGAGCAAGCTTTGAAAACATTAGACTTGGGCATGCGTTTGACAGTTAGCAAGAGAGTTAGAAATTCAACTCCATGGTTGGAGACCACTCTTTCAATTGCTGAGATTTTTGCTGAGAAAGGTGATGTGGTAAATGTTGAGAGATTGTTTGAAGAATTTCATAAAGCTAAGTATTGCAGGTATACCTTTGTATATAATACCTTGATTAAGGCTTATGTAAAAGCCAAGATTTATGATCCAAATCTTTTGAGAAGGGTAATTCTAGGAGGAGCTAGGCCAGATGCTGAAACTTACAGTCTATTGAAAGTTGCTGAGCAGTTTCGGACCCGATTTTGATTGGTAACTCTTGACAAGTTCCGTGTATCTTTTTTGTTGTCTTTCTACTTACTTAAAATATAATGTAACTGATTACGCAACAAGATTCAATAAGATGAAAGAGTATTAGAGAACATCTACCATTAGCATGTTTGGAACCACTTCCAAATACATCAGAATCACTTTTAAAATGGAGAAGTTACTCACATTAGCTTCTCCCAAAAGCAAGAGGTAGGTGCCACCTATGGAGACATCGAAGGAAGGAAGCCGGGACTCTTTCAGAGTTTGAAATAAAGAAAAAGTGAAAAAGAGAAATGAATGAAAGAGATTTCGAGTTTGAGAGATAAAAAAAATTTAGTGCATGTTTGGGAAAGATAGATTGTTAGACTTTCAGCTGTTTTTTTTTTTTTAATAAAAAAAGCTATTTTATAAGAAATCTATTATGTTTGGGTTTCTAGCTTAATTTTTAGAAAAGCTTTTATTTTTAAGAAAAGGCTGTTTTACCATCATCTGAAAGAGAGAACTGTTGGATGGATTTTTTTTTATTATGCTTTAATGAGAGAAGGCCTTTCCCGTATAACCCCCTGCATGCTCTTTATATTGGATTATCCTTTTATCATGTGCTAGCCAAAGTACTACATTTGAGAAAATAGTTTTTCTATTTTGAATGAGATATGAGCATTGTACAAATTAAGTACGTCTCTGTACTTTTTTTCCTTGGTTGGGGCCAGTATTCTTTTTCTGTACTACAAGGGCAGTATTCTTTTTCTGGCTCAATCCATCTTGAAGTTAGACATTCAACAATCTTCTCCAACTAGGATTGTGGCTGCTATTTCAAGGCTAAAAGCTAAAATATTATCCATTGTGAGTCCAATGGCAAAATCTGTTATAAATCCCTGCTTTTGAATTTCTTCTACTACATAATTTGTCCATATTAGAGGGCGAGTCTTGACACAACTGTAAGGTTTTTGCCTTATTACCTGGTGGTCTCAGGTTCTAGTCATGGAAACAGCTTCTCTGTCATGGGGGGTAAGGCTGTGTACATTTGACCCTCCCTAGACCTCATGATGGTGGGAGGCTGGGAGCCTTGTGCACTAGGCAGCCCTTTTATTAATAATTTGTGCATATTAATAATACTGTCACTACTTTCTTTACCCAGTTGCTGAGTTTGTGTGAAGCAGAAGCCCTTTATTTTATCGATGAATTTGCCAGCTCATCACAAAGTTTAGATTTGGCTAAATCTGTTGCATTGCAGGTTAGATTTGGCTAAACCTGTTGAAGATAAAGGGCTCCACTGTTTGTGGTGCTTTGCTGATAATTGATTGATGGAAATTATTGCGTGAAATTATTTAAATTTGATTGTATTTTCGACCACTCCCAGTAGAATTATGAGTTCTTTAGGAAATCTTTAAATTGTTATTTTGTTATGGTGGTCTGCAGTAATTATTTTCGCCTTTAATGAGTCAACTTGTGTAGTCTTTCTGGGCCTTCCTTCTGGCCTTGATAGCTTGAACATAGCCTTTCTTATGCATTAAGCATGTCAATGTCTTTACTGTCTGGTTCTTGCTTTCAAAATGTTCTCATGCTGTAGGTTTTTGACTTGTTGAAGACTGCTTTTGGAAGAGATCCAGCGCATCTCACTACTGCTGACAGACGTTACCCAATGGGGTTCATACAGCTCAATGCAATGCATGTAGCTGACATCTTGTCTGATGATTCAAATTTCCGATCTTACATGACAGTTTGTTTTGTATGTTCTCAATCAGAGTATACAGAGTTACCTTGCTTTAGTATTATCCATTTACTCCCATAGTGTCACTGAAATAATTTTTGTTGGTGGTAGCATTTCTGTTTTGTTCGTAAACTTGCACAATATTTGATTCATGAGAAATATGATAAAATCTTAAAAGAAACTAGTCTCTTGTTTTTCTCATTTATTTGAAGTTGATGCATTATCTGCATTTTCTTTGATCTGCCAAATGTGCATTCTTCTTTGGTAATTTCACTTTGTCCTTTGCATGCGATTCCACACTAAAGTTCTGACAGCAATAATTTCACTCCCCCATGGAGATTTTTTATCCTCTTGGTGTTCGTCTAATCTCCCAGAAACAGTGGAGGATGCAAGTCTTGAATATGATATGTTTACCTCAGTTGGATGGAACACCCCACACAACACTAGCACCACTTGTGTTTGATGGTGATAATTATCATATATGGGCAGCAAGAATGGAGGCACACTTAGAGGCAAATGATTTATGGGAAGTTGAGGAGGACTACGAAGTTTCTCCTTTGCCAAACAATCCAACAGTTGCTCAAATAAAAAAACGTAAGGAGAAGAAACAAATGAAATCAAAGACAAGAGAATGTTTATTCAATGCTGTATCATCAGGAATTTTTGTCAAAATTATGATAAAACCCGTGATTCCACCACGAATCGCGGCCGCCAAACCCACGATCCAAAACCGCACCAGTGAGTCGCGTAGCAAAGGGGGTGCAATCCACACCGCACCTCTGCGATCGCACGCAATAGCGCTGCGATCGATAACATAAGGTGGGGGCCCTCCTCAAGGAATTTATTTTGTACAAGGCGGGGATCAAATCAAAGACCTCTTACCGAAAAGTATAGTACATATTTGTCCTATCTTACGGACCTAACATACTTTCACTAGGCCAACCCCGCTTGAGTGGTTAGTGTAGTTACTACTTACTAGTTATTTAAAAATTTACAAAATAATTATTGTAATATGTACACAAAATGATAAAAGGTAAGTTGACATGCACTAACGTCGGGATCATGAAGCTACAAAAACAAGCATAAACAATGGCACATGTACCACCGCCAGAAGAAAATCTCTATTCTCTCTCCTCTTTTTTGTAGTGGATATAAAAATTGCACTAAATGTTGCTAATCCGTCCTCGGAATGCAATGGTTATGAAGGTTTCCCCACTCCATCTGCGCCTACAACAAGCTCTCCCTTTTTCCACCAAACAGCATTTAATAATTAATTAGCTAATTAATAAGTATGCAACTATGATGTAGACCATGCTTGAAACCGTTCTAAATTGCGGACCGCATCACTTATTGCGGCCGCAATATTACGATTGCGGACCGCAGTGCAATCGCATCACACCGCAATTGCAGTGTGATTTACTTTCACGTGTGACGACCGCAACGCAAACACATCAGACACCGCAACGGATCGCATCACACAGCAACGGGCCGCATCAGAACCGCAACGAAGTTTTCAGTCCCGTTCCATTCAATGTTACTTTCAAAAAGATTATGCAATATCTTAAAAATATTATTTTCACTACGGTTAAATTTAAATTATTCATAAAAATGATGTAATGTCTTAAAAATGAATAAAAATATATATAATATTATTAATAGAAGATATATAAAGAATTATAATAATTATAGATTTTTTTTTACATTTGATGCGAATATAAAATTATTTCACGCTGCAACGATCGCAATTCGCATCGCAGCGACCGCAATGGCCACAATCGCAGTGACCGCAATCGCAATCGCATCGGTGACCACATCCGCAATTTAGAACCATGGTCCAAACATCTGCCATAGTCATGTATAATAAAAATTCTGACCATCCTACTCAATCAGCTTTAAACGATTATAAATTTTTTAAGGAGATGCATTAATGCCACGATGATCACACACGAATCATCATCATCATATATATATATGTGTGGCTGATACCTGATGAGCCATCAAAACAACTGTTCAAAATCAGACATGCTACAGTCAACGCTACAAAGGAATTAAGAGAGGGACAAGTGACCTTAGAAGTTGTAGATCCTCCTGATTTAAAAAGTTTGGAACCGAAGATTCTGCATGAAGTAACAATGAGCCTACAAAAGAAAGATACTTGTAAGCAGTCCAGGGACCTTGAGAAGAAAAAGGTTCCTCTCCTGTTCTGGAGAATAATGTTAAGAAGAAAAAAAAGATGAATGATATGAGGAAATATATATATATATATATATATATATATATATATATATAGCTAAAAAACAATCAATTTGTCTTAAATTTTTGCAGATCATTGGCAAATAACCAACCTTTACGATGCTAGGAATAAAACAATGAAGATTGGCAATGACATTGACAAATAATGATGTCCTATGATGTGCATAAGAAGCACGAGGCATGCTGTTAGGGATTAGGTTCAATTCCAAAACTGCTGCATTCTGTAGATTGAGTGATGTAGTATTATCCAAAATCCATCCAACTGAGGTAAACATATCATATTCAAGACTTGCATCCTCCACTGTTTCTGGGAGATTAGACGAACACCAAGAGGATAAAAACACCAAGATTTGGAATTATGGAGATCAATAGTTTGTTCTTTCAGCTATTATTGATCGTATTAGTTTATTTATATTCCATTTCTTAAATCTCTTTCATATTTGCAATTAGTTGTTTTATGATTATCATACAATTGTTTTCCTGAAACAAAAAAAGCTTTTGGATTGTTTAACTATTCATATTTACGTCTATATTTTTTTGACTGATATTTACGTCTATAGAAAGTTTCATTCTTCTCAATCACGTGCCTACAAATTTGCATCTTCGTCGTATATATTACAAGCTACTGAAGTCGTATATATTACAACTTTTATTAGGGCTATAAATACTATAATAAATATTATAAAAAACATAAATTATAATTTATTAAATTTTTAATACAACATAATACAGAATTGTTTTACTCACTCTTTTGTGTTTTTCGTCACTTGATCAACTTTGTATGGTTATTTTGAATCTGATTGGTGTATGATTTTATGAAAATCTCTTCGTACTAAATAGCAGAGCTAATTATCTACGAGTGAAATTAAATAGTTACCAAATTAATAAAAATATATTTACTCAATTAGTCTCAATTATCTTGAAAAAAGCTAAATTAACTAACTTAAAAATAAAAAACAAAACTATTTCATTCATATTTTAAATTTTATGCCTTACTGTATACATCACATAGAAGTAATAAATATGATTAGTTTTAGATATGTTTAAAAATTATAAACCAAATTATATAACGTAGTAAAATAAAATTACTTGACGATCATATTAAATACTTATAAATATTATCACTGTCAATAACAACTATTTAAAATATATTTTTTATTACTTATTCTACATAATATAAAAAGAAAGAAAATAATCCAGTTTTTATTTTTATCTTTGCTCTTCTATTTTAGAGTGTAAATACTACCGTTTAATACAAGAATTCTTTGCGTTAAAACACACTAAAAAAACACATCTGTGCTTAAAGGATTACAGATAGGGGTGAGAATAGGTTAGGTCGAGGTAGGCCCTGATAATCTTGAGCCTGATCTGCATTCCAATCTCAAAACCTGGGCCTGACCTATTAGCCTGATATAGGCCAATTTTTAAGGTCTGACTTGACCTACTTCAAAGCCGGGCCTGGACTGGAAGCCTATTTAAAAGCATGTTTTTCAACAAGACTTTTAAATATGTCTTCACCTATAAATATGTCATAGGCTTTCACTTGTAAATAGGCTTATAAGCCTCTAATGATAAAGAAGTTGGTAGGTTTATACTGATAAATAGGCTGTTAAGCCTTCACAAATAAATATGCAAGTAGATTTCTACATTTTAATTGGCCAATAGGCCTTTACTTTCAAATGCTATAAATAATATATAATATATTATAGTATTATATATTAAATTATATATTATAGATATGTGCACGTGTGTTAAATAGGCCTGCCTAATAAGCCTAATAGGCTTTTTTTAAAGTCTTAGCATGACCTTTTTAGCTATATAGGCTTTTCAAAAAGCCTTGACCTGACCTTTTTGTTAAATAGACTAGGCCAGACTAGGCCTTAAATAGGTTAGGCCATAGGTCCCCGACGAGCGGCCTGTCCCATTCCCACCCCTAATTACAAATGAATCTAGAGGAACTACAAAAAATTCTAGACTGACTATCTAAGGATAACCCAAATTTTGAGAGAGCATTAGCAACCTGGGTAGCTTATCTCAACACATACATCGATTTGATATCTCAACACAAAAATATAGGCAAACCGGAGAGATACACATGTTATTCAAGTGTTGCAGTTAATTAGTTTAAAATGGACCATTCCGATTGGATCAAGATGATACATGCATGCATCCATAATAATAATAATAATAATGTATGTAGGCATATTTTTTCTTGCAATGGTTGGCCTGTTAGGGAAATACCCTGCATAAGTATATTGGCCAAAGTTCACAGCTGCATGGTGCCCTGATGTTATCCACGCAATGGTGGTCACGATTTCAATGAGATCTTCTTTTGTTTTCATAACAGGCCACCATGGTTCATCTTTCTTGTCACCATGCCCTACACTTCGTATCTCTTCCCACCACGCTTGTAGTTCTTGGTCTGACTCAACCTGACCTGGCTCTGAGTAGTAGCGGTTCACATAGTCAGTGACCCATTCTTTGATAGCGTCCCAAAGAATAAGGCCATCGTTGGCATAAGGGTAGTCTTCTATGGTTAGCTTTAAACCGTGAGGAGAATTGGTGTCTTCCACCGCCATTCCCCTATGAATGAGGTCAGCAGGAAGGGCTTGCAAGTTGAATTGCCAGTGCTTGTCATAGGCAATTGAACTTAGTAGGATGGAATACTTCCCTGGAGTGAAGCTGCTCTCTATGATTCCATTTGCATTTACCAGTGCCTCACGAGCAAGAGCATTTATCTCCATTGTGTACCTAAAATGTGGATGCAACAGCCTATAGATTGGATGCATTGTACTCAGTTGCCTGTTTGTTGCGATGATATAAGGTTCTGTAGCACAATGAGTTCGTAGCCTGAAGGAAAGAGAAACGTACGTATTTGCTTTGTTAATTAACTGCTCAAACCCTCAAATTAACTAAAAGCAGTTGTGCTATTTGCATTCTCACCATTTATATATATATATATATATATATATATATATATATATATATATATATATATATATATATATTTTGCTGGTTGACGCGTAAATAATTTGTGATATATGTGTATTATTATATATGATTGATGATTAAGCACATATGTCTAGCATAACTTGCAACAGTTTATAGCATGTTCAAACAGGATAAATACATGCCCCAATGCAATTATTTTCAAAGCTCAACACAGGAGCTTCCTATAAACGCGATTGAAACGGAATTTTGCATCAACCAAATTAATGGTTATGCATTGTATTATAAAGTTTTTTATACTGTCAATCAAATTATCAATCATGATATAAAATAATTACTTTTAAGATAATTAGTATAAGAGTCAAATATTTTGATAGATGTAATAATTTATTATATATATATATATATATATATATATATATATATATATATATAAAGGCTTTATATTATCGGTATAAAACAATTAAACTCAATTCCAGCTTTCCAACTGAAAAGAAAAACGAAACACACTATTAATAATTTAGTATATAGGTTAATTGTTTCATACCAGTGAGTAACGAGTTGATGGTAACCAGAGTCGTGGGCAAGGACATGAGCTTTGGCAAGCCTCCAAAGCCAAACACCGGTAGAGTGCCAGGTAGGTGTGAAGACTTGCTTCCACTGCGGCTTTCCATCCATCGGTGGCCGAGTTAGCTCAATAGCTAGCGGCCTCAATGTCCCATCATGGGTTAGGAAGAACAATGTCCTTGATCCATATAGCGTTGTGCCTTCAAGTTGTCTGACTTTCTCTACTAATGGCAGTAACAAATCGTGGTAGTCCAGGGTGAACAACTTCTGTTTTATGGCCTGTATTTTTCAAATTGCATAATTTAAGGTATATTTATCTTTTTTATCAACAAAAAAAAAAAAATTAAATTAAATGAATACTAAGGATACTTCAACTCTCACGTCAAGTCACCTTTATATAAAAAAACATTAACACCTATGGCATTGATAGATGCATTCCAGATGGTTCATACATCACTCTGAAAGAAAAATAAACATCATCTACCTTTGCTCTAATCCAAGTTCAAGATCTCACATTAATCAATTCAACTAAATTTAAGGTATATTTATGTCAAAGCTGGAGTATAAAAATAAAATTCTTGAATGATGTGCGGCATTTAATTTAGGGAAAAGATAGTTAATTGCAATTTTTTATAGGATTTAGTTAGTATGGATCGTCACTCAACTAAATATAATTTGTCATATTTTTTTTATAAACAAAATATATAGATAAAGAATATAAGGGGTGTTCTAATCCATATACAAGAGAACCAAGAAAGGAAATTATCATATTATTATAAATGTTTCTATTATCATAATTACTTTAAATTTTATATATAATATGATTTATAATTGATTGACTGTGTAATCGATGTGTATCAAAATAAAACTTTTTTTGAATGTTTTAGATTTTATACCAATTAAATTCTTGCAAAGAAAGCTTAATTAATAACGTACGTAGGTGATAGGATCACTTTTGTGCTCTTTTGGAAAAGTCTCGTTGGTGATGACTGGGTTTTTGGGGCAGGGATTTTTTTGGACACCCTGCTTGCTTAGTTAAAGTTAGAATACTACATTTTTTGGAGAAACATTCTTGAACAATAAAATAGGAACAATATGATGTCCTTTTATTTTTTAATGTATTTTTGAAATACGTGTATACAAAAAAAAATAAAAAGTAAGTAAGAGATAGAATTAAAGAAATATAATGTCACACAGGATATCCAAAACCTGATATTCAAACAACACAACTGCATTTTTTTGTGATGTTGTGGTCTTGTACGGTTGTAATAGGTTTTTGGTGTGTTGGTTGAGTTAGCAGTCTTGTTGAGGCTGCTGTAAAATTAACACTATGCTCTGTTTTCGACAGTATTACAATTACAGTTAATCTAGCTTGGGCTTTTATAAATAGGTTGGCGTACCTTTGTACGTCGATATATATTTAACATTTTTGCTTATAAAAAATAAAAATCATAGGTAGGTGTGTAAGTTCTGTAGCTCCAATAATTTAATACTTAAAAGAAAAAATCCAATTTTACAACAACCCTAAAAACATGACCATGAGTAATTGAGTATCCTTAATTATTATTAATTTAAAAGTTAGAACATACCTCTTCAACCGTCACGTATCCTTTGATTTCCCGCTCCATTATTTCTGTGGTGATTGCGGATTCCGGAGGGCCATATATATCAGGGTCAAGCTTGCTTTTCAATGGCCATTCCTATATAAGTATGCAACACTTTTTTTTCCAATTATTATAAAATATTGATTTAAAATGCTATCTATATATTTCCAAGTGAATTATAGTTTTCTGTTAATTAATTAATGTAGAAAGGGGGAAGATGGGGTTGGTAAATAAGTGTACCGTGACGAGTTGTATGCAACAAGGGTTTAGGCCTGCAAGGGTCTGTCTTCCAAATTCTTCGTCTCTAAACCAAAAGAACCTGTCCTCTGCCACATTCGATCAGTCACATGCACCCACACCCATTGGTTAGTACTTACTAAACTCACGTAGAAATTAATTAATTAATTAATATATATAGTGTGCTATATTTAACTAGCGAAGGAATTAGGAGCATATATATAGAGAGAGAGAGGATATTTTGTATGTAGGGGTCTAATTTATTTCTTACTGTCCATTGTTGCGGGAGTCTCAAAACGGAGAATGTCTTGCTCGGTATCATTAATAAACTTGACCAGCCTTGGCAAGAGGTTCCTGAGAAGACCTTTGGATTTCAATGTAGGCAATTTAACCCCTTCGTTGAAAAGGTCATCTATGGCTGAGAAGATAGGGAACCCAAGATTCTTGTCAAGTATCGCTGTCTGAAGCGATGGTACCAGCGCATGCAACACCGAGTATACGGTCTTCGTCGAAAATGTGAGCTGCTTTACTTCTGAGAAGCATTCATCCCTAGGAACGTACACGCTGCTACTTCTTTGCTCAGACGACGGTTCTGTTCACGCAATCAAATTAATACACACTAATTATTTATTTATATATAGGTTAAAGTAATAATTTGATCCCTATACATGACACGGATTCTTCATTTAGTTCCTATGCATAAAAAAATTGGAAATGAGTCCCTATATTTATAAACCTTAGCAAATTTGGTCCCTATATGTGCAAAGGTTAGCAAATTTGTCTCTGCAGTCAGCAAATAGGTCCTTATACGTTACACAAAATTTTAATTTGATCCCTAAACCTGAAAAAAAATTAAGTCGGTTCTTATATGTGCAATCGATAGTAATTTGGTCTCTGTCGTCTACCAAGGAGCTCAAACCCAACTAAAGATTCTTTTCGTATTGAAGATTTTCTATATATTATATCAATCTATTTCTTCTATTGAAAGTAAAAATTGTATAATTTGTCCTGTAAATGATTTTATATTTTAAAAGTTATCCAAGTTGACTCTCAATAGAAAAAATAAATTGATATAATATATAAAAAATAATCAATATGAAAAAAATCTTTAGTTGGGTCTGAGTTCCTTGACAGACGATAGGGACAAAATTATTATCGATGACACATATAGGGATCAATTTAATTTTTTTCAAGTTTAAAGACCAAATTAAAAATGTGTGTTACGTATAAGGACTAATTTGTTGACGGCAGGGACGAATTTGTTAACGTTTACACATGTAGGGACTCATTTTCAAATTTTTTACGTATAAGGATTAAGGATTAAATGAAAAATATGTATCACATATAGAAAATAAATTATTACTTTAACCTTATAGGTTTGGTTCATGTTCAACCCAAATGTGTAAAAAAAACTGAACCAATTGATTCTATTCAGATTTTCAAGCTCGTCAATAATCATCCAAAACAATTAATAAGGCGCAACACTTCATGATGCGTGTAACACACAAACTTTAAGCAGTGTTTTTTACATTTCTAAAACAGTTTTTGTTGTTGTTGGATATATAAAGTAAAAGATGTTATGGTGATCTATAATACTGTAATATATTATGAATGCATAATATGATATTATTGATACTTACCTGTCTCGCAGCGAGCTCTTCCAGTTCTGCAACGCCTAGGATATGGATTTTGATTTCCACCAAGAACAGGTCTCTTGAGTTCAGAGTTACTATCTGGATCTCCGAGGTCGTTGTACACATCATAATCATATATCCTCTCAAAGCTCTTCCGTTCACCTTGCCCATTGCCCCTCAAATGTTCCACTTCCTCATCTCTTAACCTCTTCAATCCTTCTGGTGTTTGTGATGGCAAATATGACTGTTTCATATTTAATAAAAAATATATAAATATAGGCACTATATTTTATTATCTGTACAATATTTTTGAACATCAACCCTATATATATTTTTATATTTCACCGCACTTATTTATATTTTTTCTCTCTCCTCTCCCATAATATCACAAGGTAAAATCAATGTTCTTCGGCCGGCTGTCACTTAATGCAAATACTTAAATTCTGTTAATTAAGCATCAATCTAGCCATTTTTTAAAGAAAAAACTTAAGTGCAATTCTATAGGAGCTTGTGATGATGTTTTTCAATGATCGAGAAAAAGACATGTGTATTAGGTGATCAACGAAAATATAATGTGTCAATGTGTTACAACAGTTACAGGTGTTCTATAAGTATAGACCTTTTTCAATTTAATTTTCTGATCTCTTTTCATCCTTCAATATCAATAAAAAATATATGAAAAGTTTGCAATTAAGGTTATATTACAAATAAAATTAGTCATTTTTCATATATAAGCTAAAGAGATATATTTGATAAAAACTAGTCGATAGAGAATAAGCTAGGTGGTAGGAGATGAACTTATAATTGACAATGGATAAGTTAGTTGATTGAATTTAAAGTGTTTAATAAAATTAGATTGAACTAGGTGATAAATATAAAATGACATAAAAAAATATGTTTATATATTTTTTTTATATAAATTCTATTTATATATGTGTGTTATTTATAAGCTATAAAAATGAGTTATAAACTATAAGTTATAATCTCAAAAACTTTTTCAAATAACGTATGAATAAATATTATAAGCTAATGAGATAATATCATTCACCAAATAACTCTACTTTAATCAAATAAGTAATTATTGACAATAAGCTAGCGGTCCATTCGATCTTGCCAAACAGAATCAAACTCTTATTCATTATTATATTATTATTCTTGAAGCTTAAAGAAAGCTTGAAATGTGAACTGTAAGCCTTATATCCCAATATTTATATTTCCGATACTCATAAATTATTAATATACAAATATAAGGTATGGGGTGGAGATGTGACCTTGTTGGTGAAAAAAACCCTCTTGACAGGGTTATCGTGCTTGGAGTGAACCCAAGAGTTGCAGGATATTTGAACGGGACCAGTGAGGAAGCCATCAAGGACAACATCCTTGATGAAGATCTCCTTGTGATGCTCATTCTCCACAAAAATGGCACCAATCTCTCCAAAATTATCTGGGACTTCAAATTCAGTCTCGTACTTGACCTCTTGTGTTGATTGTTGCGTCTTGTGGACGAAACCTTTGATAGTTTCTTTCTCTAACCCCGTCTCTTTTTGGAGCAAAAGGAAACAAATAAAACATTACCAATCAATTATAGCAACCAAAAGAATCCTGAGTGTAACAGTCAATTCATCAAAAATTAGGGCATGAGCAACTGTTAATATGATTAGGATACGAATCAAATATTTTTTATGATGTGTTAATTTCTGACTGATTGATGGTGTAAAAAATATTTACATTGACTATACATATCAAATAAATCCTTAAATTAATAATGGGCGTTGCTATGGTATCCTTAGAAAGTAGAAGGTTTGATACTCTATATCCAATCAGAATGTGTTACCTCAATTAATTGAGTCATTTCAATGTCATATGAGACTAAATTCTCACCATCTGATTAGTCTACATGAACAAGGATATGATACCCAAAGGATATCATATATAGAATCTTCCATTAATAATATTTATTTGTTAATTAATTTGTTTTGCAATGATGAAAAATTATTAGTTTTGAAATAATGGTAGGTTTCAAATTTCTCTAAAACCATTTTTTCTATAAAAATAATTTTTATATTTTGTTTTTGGTAATAATAATTTTTATATTTTATTCAGGATAATCAAACAAATTATATTAAATCCAAATAATTTTTTTCTTCTAAAAAATGTTTTTTTATTTAAAAAATAAAACTTTTCGAGATATGCTTTTTAAGTTGATGGTTGGAAAGGGGAAAAGTAAATTTTTCCAAACATAAATAAAAATTTGTCATAATATCAAATTTTCGTCTTGGTCTTTTGATTTCATATATATAAATGTACCAACATGGTCCTCCTTTACATTTTTGTCTAGACAGAACTCCACAAAGTTGTCTAATTAAGATTCGAGATATAGATGACCAGAGCCAGAGGAAGAATAATAAAGTGAACTTATTGCTTCATAAAAAATGAAATTAAGGAACGGAAAATAAAATTTTGGTACATTTCTTTTTTAGTGCTGAGAAAATGAAGAGGGTAAGAGTTTTTAGTCTATTTCTCTTTTTTTTTTTAAAAGAAAAGTTTAAAGTAAGGGTTGTAGAGATATATATATATATATATATATATATATATATATATATATATATATATATATATATATATATATATAGGGGCAAAATTATATTCTTTAAGTTAATTGTTTTGTTCAATTTGATCCCTTAACCTTTTTTTTTTTTATAACAAACTAGTCTCTTATGTTTACCAACGTTAACAATATTGATCTAAGTGTTACTCTCCATTCAACTTTGTTAATCGTGTCCGTTAACTCCACAACTGGACGTATTAAGTGATTGGTGACCTAGTTGTTGTTATTGGGGTGTATAAATTATCTTCCTCCCCCTAAAATGGTGACCTAGAGTTCATAATTCTCAATCTTATTCCCTATAATCATGGCTACAAAGCTTGGTTTACATCTACCTTACTCAAATATCGATCTGAAGTCGCAAAAACGAGTCGTTTTGGCAAGCCACCAAGCCAGCGCCATGTTGGATACTTAATGGACACGTAGGACCGTTTAAGGTGGTGTTTACTAATGTTTAGGCCAACGTTGTTAATGTTTATAAACATATTTGTCACAAAAAAAGCTAAGGGATCAAAATGAAAAAAATAATTAAGATAAGGGATCAAAAAAGTATTTTTGACTGTACTAGGCAAGTGGATCTCTAGTAAAATATGGTTGGCAGTCTGATTGAAGCATAAGTGTATAACTAGTATGAAAACGAGAATAAACATCCATTTCAATTAATATATAGCGTAACATCACTTTAGTTAATGGTTAAATTAATTAAAAAAATTTCATCTCTATAGTTTACAATTATTTTTTATTTGATTAATTTTAACACTTTTCTTTTTAGAGCCGTATAGTTATAAACGTTTTTTTTATGAATCCCTCCTCATGACACTCAGCTATAATTACAATATTATATGTTGAATAATATGCTTAGTTGTCATTTGACATAAAATGCAATATATCACATTATTATATGTTGATCATCTCAATAAATTATAACCATATTATATTTGAGAATAAGAGAGAATTTCTTTTTAAACATTGATAACTATAAAGACTCATTAAAAAAAATATAAGGATGAAATAAATACCAAAAGGTTAATTTAAATTTTATTTATTAAAAATTAATATTAATTTAGCAACTCAATCATTAAAAATGACATCAAAATAATCCTTCGATTAACTGCAGTGAAAATACTATTAATGTAGCATTTAACTAAAGAGTAAATTAATATAATTTTTTTTAATTGAGAAATGAAGGCTTTGTTTGGTTTGAATCTCAGTAGAAATAAATGGAAAAAAAAGCTTCTAAATGCACTTTTTATCAAATCAATATATTATTGCTTCGGCCAAAAACAGGTTAGTTAGAGGTGTATTGAAAAGCATTCTTTTTCCCCATTTCCTGCCCCAAAATCTAAACCAAACAATTGATAAAGAAAAAGTAGCATTGGACATGAATGACCACATATATGAGTGACCTGTTTTATTTTAGACTTTTTCCACGGTAGACGGTAAAAAATCATCAACTGCGGCAAGTTTTTTAAAAGCTGGATGACAACGGGTATGATATGAATAGGTTATCATACCCGCATTTAAATATCTTTATTTGTATCTTCTCGATTTTTAAATATTCATATTCGTATTCATTATTCACACTTTAACTAAAAAAAGGAAAAAAATAACACAAAGAACATCAATGACTGTTATTAGTGCTTAGGTCCCTACAAAGCGGGAATTTTCCTATCCACTCATAAGTAGTTTATGCGGGTATCCTATAAATAGAGTCCAAATTATTATCCCTACTGGACACAAGCTTTTGGACAATGAGTTCTGGAACATGATTTTTCATTTGAAGAATCTAAAACAAACATGTTAATTAGATATATTTCTAGGGAGTAAGTTAAAAAAAAAGATATGGGAGAGAAATTAATGATTATTTTATTAATTAAAAAATTGATGATTAATGATTATTTTATGAAATAGAAAATTAAAATAATATTTGATTAATTCAATTGTATATATTTATGTTTTTTATTAATTAATGATAATTTCTCGTCAAAAAAATTAATTAATGATAATTTTATTTAAAATAATTAAAATAATAGTATTTGATTTACTACATTACAGAGAGAGGTAGCAAAAATATGCATGATTTTATATTTGCTGCCTGAAACCACTACTATTACTACTCACTGGGATCAAGCGCGGCGCTAGCAAGCTCCAGGAGAATTGATTTCCCCAGTACCTCGCTTATATCATCGAGCCCTCGTTCTATACCCAGTTCTGACAAAAATCCACCAACGGTTGGCTGAACAGTTAGGGTAACTTTAACTTTTACTGATTTCTTTTCTGCTTCACTCACAGCCACACCTTCGAGTTTGCTGCCACTATTAATGCAGCCATTCCTAACCCTTTTCTGCTTCGTTTGGTTTGGGAACGTCGACGGTCTTGACCAAACCTGGTCGTGAAAATTAGAAGGATAACTAGTGCCATGAAGGCATGGCTTGTGAAAGATGAGACAGGTAGGAGTAGGAGTAATAGGACTTGAATTTGATAGATATATTTGTGGCATAAGCATATTTGCTTCTTCTATGTATGTGTATGTGTATGTGTATGAGAAGAGTGTGAGATCATGTATTATATATTGAGGAATGAAGTGACACTACTATATAAGTAGGCAGTTTCTGTTTAGTATTTACTTGCTCACACGGACGATTTGGGTGGCTGAGCTTTCTCCTTTACGAGTTTTTAGGAAGGATGAAGATCTTCTTTTTCAATCTTTTATTATATTTTTTATCCTTCATTCATAACAATTTGATATATAAAAAAATAAAATCATAATTTATTAATAATTATATTTATTTCTAATATTTGATTAATAAAAACATCGAAATATTATTTTTTTGTGAGGTCAGATCTCCATCCCTTTAGGCTTTAGGAGGGCCGTTGGATGGGATTGGTCACCAGCATTAATTTGACACCACTTCCACCTGTCTTTAATTTTTTTGACATGTTCATTCACGTTGAGAAATATACGAACTGCACTGGGCTACAAGCCTACAACCAATTAATTAATCAGCACGGTAAAAACATGGATGGAAGTTCTCGCCATAGGCATCTCATCTCATGATATCCAATAAATCAAGTCTTTTTGATTTGTTTTTAGTTTTTAATTTTCATTTTAATAATAATTATAATATAAATAATTATAAAATGATTATATTATTTTTAAAGATTTATCCCGGAAATAGTGAAAATAAATAAAAAGTTGTTTGAAGTGTTTGGTAGCTAATTTTTAGCTGATAGCTGAAAAGCTAGCTGATTGAATTTGAAGTATTTGATAAAATTAGCTATTGAACTAGTTTATAAATGTAAAATATCATAAAAGAACATATTTATGACAAACATAATATAGTGGGAATTTCATTAAATGAATGAGAATAAAAATGAGAGAAAGTGAATAAGTTATAAGCTATAAGCCATGAACTAAATAAAATAGCTTATGAAGAAAAGCTATAAGCTAATGAGATAAACTTGTTTACTAAACACCTCTATTTCAGTCAAACAAACTTATAAGCTAGTCAAATAAGTTATAAGCTAGCTTCTTGGACTTGCGAAACATAGCCAATGTATCCCATGATCCGTTTTTATTTTGTTAAACTAATGATTTGATAATGATTAGGCCTATCTGATCCAATCCAACGTGTGAACATAATATATAAATTCATACATTACTTTTTTTTATGTTAAATGGCATGCAAAGGCATCACAACAGAAAACCACATCCCAACTAGGTTGGCACCTCAGACTCTACCAATCATCTGCAACATATCATAAATTTATTAAAAAGAATAAAAGAAATACAAGAGCATTGGGGACAAAAGCCAAAACCCATGAAGAAAAGTTATTTTAACCTGTTACTAGGAAGACCATATCTATTCCTAGAAAAATCCTCACTAAGAAATCTAGGAAGTAAATCCCACCAAGTATAGCCTTGGGAAAAAACCCCAAAAGAGGCTAACTTATCAGCACAAGAATTTCCCTCCCTATAAATATAAGAAACTATAAAAAGACATATTCTTTGTAAGGTGAATACAGCTATTCCATCTGGTCTTTATTCTCCAAGGAACCAACTCCATAGAAGAGAAGGCAGAAACAACTAACAGAAAATCACACTCCAACCAAAGCTTATTCCATCCCTTTTGATTAACAATTTCAATAGCTATCATAGCTACAGTAAGTTCAACAATAAGGGAACAAGAACAACCAATAAAAGAAGCAAAGCATCCAACAAATGCAGCATTAATGTCTCTAAAAATTCCACCTGTAGCAGCCAACCCAGGAGAACCTCTAGCCGAGCCATCTGTGTTACATTTAATCCAACCACAAGTTGGAGGAAACCAATTCATCTACTTGATTAAAGGACACCTATACAAATGCCGTGTAACATTGAACGTTTTTATTACAGTCAATTCTTGAATAGAAGATGACATAACACCCTTGGAAAGATTGCCAGATAAGGAAATAGATGTTGTCACCAAAGCCATTGCTGAAGTAAGAGTAATGGAGTGATCATCAAATCTCTTTTTGTTTCTGCAAAACCAAATTATCCAGATAATACTGACCAAACCAGAAATAACCACATCCTTTAATTGAGAGCTCCAATTATACTGACAAACAGAGAACAGAGAGCTAAAGGAAGATAGATCAATAGAATGACTGATAGTAGAGCTGAACCATAACCATAAAGCCTTGGCAGACCTGCATTGAAGGAATAAATGAATAGAAGATTCATCCGAAAGACCACATTGGCTGCAAATAGAAACAATAGAGCAACCTCTTTTCCTCAAGTTCTCATCAGTTGGCATCCTATTATGTATAAGCCTCCAAATCAGAAAAGACCTTGATGGAGGTATAAAAGCTGGAGGTATAAAAGCATTCCAGATTAACTTACACCAGAAAACAGGGTTTCTAACAGGCTGCGGATGAAGGAATACACCTTTAAAACTTAAATTACCAGAGTCAGTTTCCTTCCACACTAGGAGATACTTATCAGGAGAAAGAGGAATCAAAACCTGCAAAACCTCAGCAGAAACATTTGGATATTTTGCTGATATGACAGAGGGAATTAACCAAGAACTATTCTTGATGAAATCTGAGCCTGATGACAGCAAGAATTTATGAAGATACCTGGGAATATTTACTATATCAACAATAAACTCCTTAAGCCAAATGTCCCTCAGAAATTAATTAGTTTCCCATCACCAATCTGCCAAAAACTGTTAGAGAGAACAGTTTCGATGTTGCCTCTCAAACCTGGCCAGATAGAAGACTTGACATAGTAGGTAACCTGAACACCATGTTTTAAAAATCTTGCTCGAATAAGACTAGCCCAGTGCAATTTAGTAGACATCAATTCCCAGGATAATTTTAAGATAGTTGCTTCATTTATTGATCTCAAAGACCTCAATCCCAAACCACGTACCTTCATCAAAAGGAGAACAAACTTTACTCTAAGCAACTGTAACTACTTTTTTAGTAGAAACATTGCCAGACCATATAAAATTTTTAATACACTTGTCAAGTATTTTCAGTAAACCAATAGGCCAGGCATAGACATGAAAATTATGAAGGAGCATACCATGAATGATTGATTTAACAAGTTGAACTCTACCCATTATTGATAGTAAAGATCCTTTCCATGAAGCAGGCTTAGAAATAATCCTGTCAGCAATAGATTGAAGATGAATTTTCTTTGGTTTACCTTTGAATAAAGGCACTCCAAGATAGATAAAAGGAATATGTCCCTGAGAAAATCCTAGAATACTTGAGATCCTATCAATTCTGGAATGAGAAATATTTCTGGCAAAAAACTGACATTTATCAAAGCTTAAAAGTTGTCCAGAAGCTTGACCATAAGAGAAGAAAAGAGACATTAAATTCTCTAAATTCCTCTTTGTATCTTTACAAAAAACCATTACATCATCTGCGTAAAGAATGTAACTAGGAGGAGGACATCCTCTTGGACCATATATAGGGTCCAGTAAACCAGAATTGATCAAATGAGAAATACCTCTGCTTAAGACATCCTCAGCAAGGCAAAATAAAAGAGGAGATAAAGGATCACATTGCCTCACTCCTCTTTTGCAGGAAATGAATCCAACCGATTTACCATTCATTGGAAAAGATAGCTTAGCTGAGTTTAAGATGGTTTTAATCCAACCACAGAAAGTATCATTAAAGCCAAATGACTTCAACACTTTAAGAAGAAAAGTCCCGTCCATTGTATCAAAGGCTTTCTTGATATCTAGCTTCAAAGCAATATTTCCTCCACAAGATTTTGAATTTAACAAATTTATTGCTTCAAAGGCAGTGCATATGCAGTCAGAAATATGTCTCCCTTTTATGAATCCTCTTTGTTGATCTGAAATAACCTTTGGAGCAACAATTGCCAACCTGTCTGCAAGGATTTTGGTGATGACTTTAAACTGGACATTAGCCAAAGCTATAGGTCTGAAACTTTCAATCCTATCAGCCCCAGGATGTTTAGGAATTAGCACCACCAGATTTGAATTGAATTTGGGAAGCAGCCAATTCTGTTTAAAAAACTGAATAACCAAATTGCAAACATCCATACCAACTATATCCCAATATCTTTGGTAGAAGCAGCCTCCAAAGCCATCAGGTCCAGGAGCACTACTGCCACACATAGAGAAAACAACTGATTTTATTTCATCCAAAGAGGGAAGGCATGTCAGCAAAAGATTATCCTGGTCAGAAACCATGGGAGATATTATTTTATCAATGATACCATTATCAACATAGTTATTATCAGTAGCATATAAGGAGCTATAAAAATCAAGAACATGTTGCTCAATTGCCTCATCATCCTCTAAAACAGACTCACCACTCTTCAAGACTGTCATTCTCTTAGAAGAGTTTTTGATTTTAGCAACCTTATAGAAAGAAGTAGTGTTTCTATCTCCATAAGAATGCCAATTAATTCTTGCCTTATCTTTCCAAAATTGCTCCTAATAAGACAAAGCTTGCTGAAATTCAATCTGAGCCTTTTCCTCCAAAACATACATACAATTCATCCGAATAGCCCTCCACAGAAATTTGGGCTTGAATTTGATCAACTTTAGACATTGAATGTTGAACATTAAGATGAACATCTCCAAACACAGATTTATTCCAATTTTTCACCTCAGACTTAAGCATCTTTAACTTCTGAGAAAGAATAAACATAGGACAACCAACAACTTGTTTCCTCGAAACATTAGAAATTAAACCATGGCAATCTGGATGATGCATCCACATTTTTTGAAATTTAAATGAGGAAGGGAAAGTTCTAGCACCACTTTTAAGAATGAGCAACAAAGGATGATGATCTGAATGGCTCCTAGTCAAAGTACAACAAGATGAAGAATTCCAAAAGTCAAGCCACTCATCATTGCAGACAACTCTATCCAATCTTTTAGCAGTATTAGCTCTGCCTCTCCTATTATTGGTCCAAGTAAATTTCAATCCTCTAGTTATCAAGTGAGTGAGATGACAATTATCAGTCCAAGCCTGAAATCCAGCACAAGAGGCTTGAGAAGGCAAACAACCACCCCTTTGCTCATGAGCACCAAGGATAGCATTAAAATCTCCTATGAAACACCAAGGGCCAAAATTTTGTTGTTGCCAGATAGCTAATTCCATCCAAAGACTTCTTCTAGACACATAGGAAGTGCTAGCATACATTGCAGCTATATTAACTACCTGACTGTCCCAAGTTACAGAGAAAGAAATATGCTGAGAGGAAACTGAAATGATCAAAGGATCAAGATTTACCTCACAAAGACCCCACAGGTTTGGAAGCAAGTTATTTCTGCTGTTAACCAAAAAGGGCTTCAATTGCAACTGCCTCCAAAAGGTAGATGGGAAATTGTCCAAATCAATCCATGGTTCAGAGATAAATAAGAAACTAGGTTTGTGCTGCAGACATAGATTCTTCAAACCAGTCTAGTATTATCATTCCCTAGACCTCTTGAATTCCAATATAAAAGCTTCATTAAGCAAAGTTTCTAGGACCTGCTCGAGTCCTTAGACCATAATCAGTTCTAGTCTGATTTTTCTTCTTCTTTTTTATCTTTTTCTTTTGAGACTTAGATAAGACCTTAGTAAAAGAATCCTCCTCTTTGGAAGGATCAGCTGATGAATGAGGAGAAGTATCAATATCCTCATCTTCATCATTATCTGCCCAAAATTTTGAATTAAGGATTCTAATATCATTCCTGACAGGAGAAGAAAACATATTTGCTGAAGACTGATCTATTGTAAAGTCAGGACTATTAACAGAATTTGGGACAATTTTATCCGACTCATTACAACTATTCAACACCTGATTATCTTTAGCTGGAGCAGGAGAATCAGTTTTTGTAGCAGCAGAATGAAGAAACTGAAATTCATCAAAAATGTTTTCAACAAAATCATTCAGTTTTGAATCATTATTCAAAAATGTTTCCATACATTACGAATAACTAAGTTATGAATTTAGAAAAGTATGAAGTTAAAATAAGTTATATTTTATAATATGTTTTAAATAAATAATATCTATATAAATATATTAATATTTAATACAAAATTTAATAAATAACATAAAATATAATTATTCACAACTAATTATAAAATGTTAAAATAATGTATATAGACTGCTTAAGTAACAAAAAAAAACTATAGTAAAAAAAATTAAGACAGCTTAAAATTAACTTGAATTTAATCTAAAAATATCAAATTTAATTTATAAAACTCAACCTTGGTTTTAATTAACTTCAAATTGTGACAGAGTTACTTGGAGGAGAATATTATTGTTATCAAGATGATGTGCATGATATATCTTTGAATCTGTGGTATGTATCTGAAAAACGTTTGGGAACGTTTATAGGGGGAAAATTTTGGGAATAACAAAAAAAAAAAATTATATATCCAAATAGCCCCTTTTCCCCATTATATACATAAATATCCATTTTTTTTCCCTCTCACTTTCCCTCCCTCTATTCCCGACTTCCCACCTATGTTTTTTTTTTATGTATAGAAATCGGTTTTAGAGAACCGAACTTCTCAATGGCAAATTTTGTTTTTTTACATTTTTTAGTTAGGAAGACGGGTTTACATAGGGATTTTTTTTTTTTTGAATTTTTTAAAAAAATAATAATTTTTTTTTGTTTTTTTGTTATTTTTTTGGATTTTTATTTAAATTTGATAGGTTTTAGGGTTTAAAAATGTGTGGTTAATTTTTTTAATTTGCTAATTGTGTTGAATGTTAATTATATGATAACCATTTAGGAGATTAATTTTGTGTACTTGTCATTATTACCCTTTTTTCATAAGTAATGATATCATAAATTTTTTTAGCTTTTTTCATACTTAATTATAATTAATGTATTTTAATAATATTATTGATTATATTAATCATATAGGATTGCATAATATTATCCATTGAACCCTAATCTTAAGTAATGATATCATATAATTAACATCCAACACAATTAACTAATTAAAAAATTAATCACACATTTTTAAACCCTAAAACCCATCAAATTTAAATAAAAATCCAAAAAAATTAATAAAAATCCAAAAAAATCAATATTTTTTAAAAAAATTCTAGAAAAAAAACCCTGAGGGAAGTCGGGTCCTAACAACAATTTTTTTTTTAAAAAAAAACCTCAATGAGAAGTCGGGTTTCCCAAACCCGACTTCTAAACACCCAAAAAAAAAAGAGAAAGGTGGGAAGTCGAGAATAGAGGGAGGAGAAAGTGAGAAAGAATAAATATATGTATATAATGAGGAAAATGAGATATTTTGGGGGAATAAATTTTTTTTTTGGGGTTATTCCTAAAATTTTCCTATTTATAGGATTTCTAGATTGAGTTTCGTACCCGAAAACCTTGCTCAGCACCGCCGTGCACATAACTTATTAAGAGGGTGTTTGGATCCGATTATTCTTACCCAAAACAGAGATTTTTCACGTGATAAGACGTTTTTCAAGAGAAGCTATTTTGTTTGGATAAAAAGCTTAAATCAAAAAACAGTTGTTACCTCCTCAAAAACGCTATCTTGTCTGAATCCCACTTTTTGAGCATTCTGATTAAAAGATAGGCTGATTCTTTGAAAACAATAATTTCTTTCCATCTCTATCCTTCATTTTCATTAAGGGAATGCTCTACCAACTAGGGGTGGACGTCGGTCGGGTTCGGGTGGGTTCGGGTCCAAAAGGGTCAATCCGAAGAAAACCGACCTAGGTATTTTCAGGCCCAATTCTGTCCGTTGTTGAGTTCGGGTTTGTCAGGTGACGGAATGCTGGGTTGACGGGTTTGTCGGTTGGGTTCGTTTGGTTGGGCCAAATCATTGTTTTAAGCCCAATAATTTTACCGACGGTTTTTAACTTATTATTTCTTTTTATTTTTAATACAACTTACACATTTAGAAAGTGGGCCATTTCAATTTTAATTGTGATGGCCTTAAGGCCTATGTTAAGCTCATATCCATGCATAGTACCAAGAGTTGGATTAACATATAATTAACAATTTTAGTGTCAAGATTGGAGGATTTCCCTTGCCAAGTTCAAATGAAACTAGTTTAAGAAAACAGTAAACTAAGGAAATGGCATTATCATGTTTGTGCCTGTGTTTTTGTGGCTGCTAGTGACTTAGTGCTACAACAAATATACATTAAATATACAATTTGTCATCTTAAGATGATTGCAATGACTAGAATTATAATATGAAGATCCTTTGTCTGCTACTTCACTGTATGTTGTACCTTTTGAACTCAATTCCTCCCATTTACCACTAGTAAAAATAATGTAATAAAGTCAATATTCATATGTTAAAATACAATTGTTTTCAGATTCAGTTTTAGCAATTTAAATTACCTCTGAAAATTATATCTATATCAGTGACAACCTTATTTCTTTTTGGAGTAAGGTTAAGACCATTCACCAAGTGGAAGAGCAATGAAACAATGGTCTACATTTGCAACATATAAACTGACATTAAAGAGACTACAAAGGTCAAGAACAATAATCCAACCAAACAAATAGAGTTCTAAGTTAAACTGATAGGCTTAGAAAAACTGAATGGAAGCATATCATAGGTTCTTGACAACAACCCAATTTGAGGAAAATCATGCTATAACCGACCCTGCTGCCATACTGCCAGCAACCAAAAAATCATGCTATAACCAAAACAACACAATTTGAAACTAAAAGAGAACTTTAAAAACAAATACCTGATATACATTTGTTCTTGACAAAACCAAGTACATTATGATCATTTCCAAAAAAAGCACAAAGCCACAAGACTGTCAAAATGTTGTTATGTCCCACACATTTTGAGTCATGTCTCACAAACAAACAACTCCAAAAAAGCATAGTCTTACAACTGAACGGAGTCAGAAAAATCAATTAATATTAAGATTAAAAAGAATATTGGAACATAATATATAATAAAGTGATTAAAATTCAACAAGGCAATACCCTTGATGGCTTAGTGCTGCAATTCCAGCTGCAGTTCCAAACCCGGCTGTCGCTCCTGTTGCTGCAATTCCAGTTGTAGTTCCAGCTCCTGGAAACTCTAATGTACACTCACGAAAAATAGAAGTTAACTTATATACTTAGACACAACAATTAAAGAATTTCATAGGCATAAAAATATGACCATAGTACCTGCTAGCACATTCTCAGATATCTCAAACTCCTCATTGGGATTGAGATCCTTTAATTGGCAAAGAGAGGGCTTCAACCAATTTTGAAGACAAATCAGAGCCTCCGCCATTTCTGGGTTTAGAGAGCTTCCGAATGTGCCTAGAACCCTTCCCCCAATACTGAATGCACTTTCAGAGCCCACTGTGGAAATTGGTATGGCCAATATGTCTCTAACCATGGTAGATAAAATAGGATACCAAGAGGAATTTTGTTTCCACCAAAGAAGGATGTCGAATTTGTCATCCTCATTAATACAAGCTTCACTCAAATACCTCTCAAGTTCATTTTGTTTATCGATTGAATCTTTTTCCCTCAAGTGTTGCTTAAAAGCATCTCTCCTTGACAATTGTGATGGCATTTCAGCAGATGTATCACCACGGGAAACTGATTCTGTTGCAGCAGATGATTGGGCAAATCTATGTTGTTGTTCATATGATGACTTGTACCAATTGTAAGTTTTAAAGAGACTATCCTTTAAAGTGGTGGACATTTCACTTAAAAGGATGGGCTCATCACCATACATGTCCTTGAATGACCACTCTATATATCTCATCTTATATCGGGGGTCAAAGATTACCCAAAAATAAAGAAGCTGGTTGATGTTTTGAATTGTGCCCCAATACTTGTCATATTTTTTATTCATCTCACAACCCATAGTTGCTAAAGCGGTGTTTAAATTCATGGAGGACTGCTTTAGTTTAACATAGATTAAAGCTAATTGATGAAATGCAATGTGAAGACTTATATGTGTTGATGATGAAAAAACACGAGTCGCCTCATAGAAAATCTTTAGAAACTTATGAAAAGCACGCATATTCTCCCAATCAATAAGACTAAAAGGACCTGAGGCCCCAAAGAACTCCACATAGCTTGAGTCCTCAGACTCAAGCTTTTCAAAAGCTGCTTGAAACTTTTCAGCAGCATCAAGCATCAAATATGTCGAGTTCCACCTAGTTGGAACATCGAGACATAATAGTTTTTTACAAGTAATTCCAGAAAACTCTATGCATTCTTTGAATTTGGCAAATCTTTGGGGCGAAGACCTCACAAATCTAACTACATTCCGAATGCTTGAAATGGAGAGGTGCATGTCTTTCAAACCATCGTTGACTACAAGATTCAATATGTGGGCACAAGAAAGCACCATCCATCATCAACCCATTCATATTCCTTATTCTCTTTTTCAAATGGACTATGGCCGTATCATTGGATGATGCATTATCAACCGTGACCGTAGATACATTCCTAAGCCCCTATTCCCTTAAAACTTCCTCAACTCTCTTACCAATTGTCTCACCTTTGTGATTAATAACTATAGAGAAGCTGATTATTCTTTTGTGGTATTTCCAATCGTTATCTATGAAGTGAGCTGTGAGGGTCAAGTAATTAAGGTTCTGAACGAAGGTCCAGCAGTCTGTAGTGAGAGCTACCCTAGTGCAATTCAATCTAAAAAAGGCTTTTAGCTTCTATTTTTCATCGAGGTACATCTGAAAACAATCTCTCGCTACTGTACGCCTTGATGGGAGGGTGAATTGGGGCTGGAGTTGTTTACATAAGTGCTTAAATCCATAACCTTCGACTACCCTAAAGGGTTGTTCATCGGCAACGACAAAAGTAGCCAATGCCTTTTGGCAAGCTACAATATTAAATCTTGTACTTGAAGAAACCAAACTGCCCCCCTCTCCGCTGTTAAAGGTGAGGGTTGTTTGTGTTGGGTCATTGACTATAGCACTAGGAAACTTGGGACATGCCTTCAAGTGAGCAAGCATGTGAAAAGTGCCATGCTGCTTTGTATCGCATAAATACTTTTTATTGCAGTATTTGCATGCTGCAGTGGGTTCTTTAGTTTCAGTTTCTGGTAATTTTATGAAGTGATCCCAGGCGGCAGAAGTTCGCCGAGAACCGCTTGCATTTGGTTTCCTCTTCTTTGTGAGAGGAGGATTGGTGGGGTCAGTTCCAGCAGCTTCTGTTGCAGCTGCTGCCTGCTCAGTGAGTTGTACTCCATCACCACCTCTTATTATTTGTGCAAAAGTGGCAGGATTTACAACCCCTTGAGTCCCACCTTGCGGTGTTAAAGTAGGAGGCAAGTTTTGACTACTAGACTGCTCCATTTCTAAACAAAAGGAGAAGCCGTAGTCAAAATTTGCCAACCACATTATCAGATTTAGTTTCTCAGTTTTAGACTTTCAGTTTATCAGTTTTAGTTTATAAGTGTTTTAGTCATTTTGTGTTTCAGTTTTAGTTTCATAAAAGCATAAATTCAATATGCCAACTGTACAAATTAAACAATTAAAAATTAAAGATACCTACCATAATTCAGCATGCATTGAAGCATACAAATTGCACAATCAAATTAAACATACCAATTGTAATTCAGCGTACAAATTAAGCATGCATTTAACTTTAAGCATACAAATTACATACAATTTAAGCATACAAATCATGCATTTAACCATACAAACCAGTATTTAAGCATACAAATCATGCATTTAATCATATAAATCATGCATTTATCCATACAAATCGGTATTTAAAAGCAGAATTGAAAGCAGAATTAAGCATACAAACAGAATTAAGTAATTGAAAGTAGTAATTGAATGGTAATTGAAGTAAAACTAGCATGAATGATGAAAGTATCAGGATAAAACAGAATTTAGCATAAAAACTAGCATTTAAGCATACAAACAGAATTAAGTAATTGAAAACAGTATTTATCACTTTTCAGTTTTTCATATTTCAATTTATCAGTAATTGAAAGCAGAATTAAGCATATAAACAAAAAAACAAAATTAAGAATCAGTTGAATCAACCCAAAATCCAAAGAACATTCATACATATACATGAATGATGAAAGTATAAGGATAAACTTAAACCCAAAAAATATAAAAGAAGAAACCCTAACCTCAAATTTCAAAAATTTGTTTGAGATTCTGCTATCACAGTTGTGAAGCTGAAACACTGAGAAGAGCATGCAAGAGTTAGTCAAATATACCTCAATAATCAATATTTCGAAAATGAAATCATAAATCCAAATATAAAAATGAAGAAACCCTAACGTCGAATTTGAAAAATCTATTTGAGGTTATGCTGCTATCACAGTTGTGAAACTGAAACACTGAGAAGAGCAAGCAAGGGTTAGCAAATATACCTCAATATTTTGAAAATGAAATACTAAACCCAAAATTAAAAAAGAAGAAAACCTAACCTCTGTCACTCTCCAAGAGACCTAGACTCTTCTCAGCCGTTGTTTCCGTTCCCAAACAACCACAATGAAAAAGTAATAAAACCGGATAGACAGTTGGAGCAACGCTAAGGTTTAAATGGTGAGAAAAAGGAGAAACTCATGAGATTAAGGAGGAAGAGTGAGAGGGATGAAGATGGTGGAAGACAAATGAAGAAGGAAGACGAGGAGTAGCGATAAGGTTTCAATGGTGGAAGCCGAAGAACGAGGAAACGATGCTAGGGTTCGATTTTGGGAGAGAAGAGGGTCAAGCTGTGCTAGGGTTGATTTTTGGGAGAGAAACACAAATGAATGAGGTAAGTAATTTACCCTGGCCTTTATTTTCACCGGTGTATGCAAACGACGTCGTATTGACCCTAAAAAAATTAAACTTCCCCCTATCGGTCGGGTTCGGTCGGTAGAGGAAATAAAAAACCCAAACTAAACCCGCTCGCACGAATCCGTGTGTAACTGAGAGAGCAAACCCGAGACCCGTGCGTCCACCCGTACCCGACCACTAACTCATTTTCACTCTCGGATTACGCGGTTTCGGGTCGGGCCGATTTACATGTCCAGCCCTACTACCAACTACCCATCTCCATCCCTCCATCCAATGCATTTTTTGTTATTGTTTTATTATCAATTAAGCTGTGCAAGATTCCATTCGAATAATTAATCGTGATGTCAAAAACTCGTAAACTTACCAAATAAATTTTCTCTCACACTTACTAAATTCACCCGGCACCGGAGAAGGGAAGAGAACTCAAAAAAATTACATGTTAATAAAAATCAAACATTATTAATTTAAACAAATAATTTTATACCCATTTTGATAATTTCACTATATAAAAGTGATTTTTCTACGCAATCCAAACGAAACAAATTATCTTAAAATCGTTTTTCTGCAATGTATCCAAACACAAAACTGATTATATTATAATCGATTATACATATAAGCAATAATTGAAATAATCTATTTTTCACAGCTGATCCAAACATACACTAAACCAATATTTAATTAGAAGCACCAATTCGGTCTGCGAAACAGGTGAAGTGCAAAACACTTCATGTTTGTTTTGTTAAAATTTTGTGCCTGGATTGAACCAAATGACTCTACAAATAAGGCCATTGTTACCTACACCTCTACATTTAAATATCTATCACCCCACTTTTTCGTTTTTATAGGTGAAAAGACAAAAACACCCTTTCTGAATGTATTCCGACACTTAGTTGTTAGAATATAAAAAAATTGTGTTCCAACAATTAGTTGCCAGAATACATACATGTTTTTTTGTATTCCGGCAATTAATTATCGGAACACAATTTTTTGGTATTCCGGCAACTAAATGCCGGTAGGTCAAAAAACTTAAAAAATTTCAGAACATTAATTTTTATGTATTCCAGTAACTAATTTTCGGAGCACAATTTTTTTATCTTGAGAATAAAAAAATTGAAATAAAAATGTGACAGTGGATGAGTAAACGGTGGGATGTATATAACAAATCCCTACAAATAATGAATTTCCTTGTAAGAGGTGTCCACCATTCAAATTCAAAAACAGAATCGCAAAAGGCTAAGTACAAAGCTAGAATTCAAAATATATTCAATCCATAAGAAAATCATATATATCCATATGGCAACGAGAATGAATTCAAACGTGATTC
The DNA here is from genome assembly GCA_039655645.1 of Ammopiptanthus mongolicus. Classification (NCBI taxonomy): domain Eukaryota; kingdom Viridiplantae; phylum Streptophyta; class Magnoliopsida; order Fabales; family Fabaceae; genus Ammopiptanthus; species Ammopiptanthus mongolicus. Next base: position 7,213,455 of record CM077346.1, read on the forward strand.
TATATATTATATATAATGAAGGTGCCTTCTTCCCTATCCTTAATAATTTTGGATAAAATTTATCATATCTAATCAGAATGCTTCATTTCAATGTTAGTGAGTCAAGTCAAATGATTTTCACCATCTGATTGGATCATCTAGGTAGGATAAAATTATCCTTGGGGTACCAGAGAATTCACATATAATAAAAGGTGAATTCTCTGCTACCCCAAGGGTAACTTTACCCTGCCTAGGTGGCCCAATCAGATAGTGAGAACCATTTGACTTGACTCACTAACATGATCCATTTAAATGAGGTGACGCATTTTGGTTGGGTAGGATAATTTTTACCCTAAAATTATTAGGGATACCAGATAAAGCACCACAATAAAAATGATTTTAGGGATTTTAAAAGTGTTTCTTTACAAATTTGCGTTTAGAAATTTTATTTTTGGTTAAGCAGAATTAGTTTTAAGAGAAGCAAAAATTCGTAATTTTTTCATTGAGATTAATTAATTCTAAGTGTGAGAACCACAATTTTTTTTATATTTATAGTTCAAAATTAATTTTACTTTTAAACAAATTTAATTTTTCTAAACTCACTTAAAAATATTAATTTTTCTAAATTTACTTTTAAAATATCATTATAAAACATAAATTAAATTTTTTAATCATAAACCTTTTAAAATCAATTCTTTTAATATTAATTCTTTTAACAACATTAATTCTTTTTAATAAACTTTATTATAGTGCGCATCATCATTCATACACGAACGAGCTTATTGGCTCCAGACATGTGAGCTAGCTTCGTTATAGATATGCTTTCAGATAAATGATCTATACATCTGTATACGGCCAACAAAGAATCGAGACACATTACATCAAACTTGACCTTTTCGTCGTTAACCATGAAAAGTGTGTGGTTGGAGGGAGAGGGAAGAATTAAGAATTTTATTACACCATACGTACAGAACACATGGGAAACATTTTTTTTTGGTAACAGACATGTGAAACATTTAATTTTATGACTTCTATTTTTTTTAACGAAAACATATCTTACAACGGATGAAACCAAGTATAAGTGAAAAATGGAAAACGTTTTTTTTAGTAACTAACAAGTATTATTTGCATTATTCGGGTATTTTAAAATTTGAAAAATATATGAGCATAAAAAAAAAATTGAAAAATAAAATAACATACATAAAATAAAAAAATTATTTAAAACTATAAATGATATATGCACAATTAATTCAAATAGAATGTAAAAGTAGAATTTAAAAATTATAAATTTAAAGAGAAGATATGTATAAAGTCATTTTTTGGTCCCTCAATTTTCAAAATAGCTCACTTTTGGTCCTATCGTTATCTCAATTTTTAAAATAGGGACTAAATGTGAACTATTTTAAAAATTGAGGGACGAAAAAAATGACATTTTGAAAATTAAGGACTAAAAAATGACTTTTTGAAAATGAGGGACTAAAAACGAATTTTCACTATTTGACAGGGACCAAAAAACATATTTAAATAGGTGGGAACTATTTGATAGGTTAGTAAAATTTATGAGTTTAATTGTTATGCACTAACAGTATAAAGTTTTTTACACTGTCAACTAATCAAGAATCACGGTGTGAATGAATTTTAAGGTAATTAGGATAAAAGTCAAAAAAATGTGTTGACGTGACAATTTATGATTGGATGTATGTGTAAAGAAGTGTTACACTGTCAGTGTATAGAAATTAAACTCAAAATTTATTTATAACATCTTTTACATGTTTATGAATAAATTTTTCACCCTTAATAAAATATATTTATAATTATATTTTTTATATTACTTTAAATTATTAAATGAACAATTGACAATGATAATTTAATAAACAAAAATAAGACACTGAGGTGACAAATCATTTTTATGATAGTATAGATGAATAATACCAATTCTCTCTATTGTATTAAGTTTTATTGTTTGGGTTTATGGCACATTGAATTAAAAGAAACCTGCTACTATAATTATTAATAACATTATCTTTTACAAGTTTATGAATAAATTTTTCACCCTTAATAAAATATATTTTTAATTATATTTTTTATATTACTTTAAATTATTAAATAAATAATTGACAATGATAATTTAAAAAACAAAAATAAGACACTGATGTGGTAAATCATTTTTATGATAGTATAGATGAATAATACCAATTCTCTCTATTGTATTAAGTTTTATTGTTTGGGTTTATGGCATACTGAATTAAAAGAAATCTGCTACTATAATTAGGATGTGATTTTTATAATAAAAAATAATTATTATAATTCTTAATTATAAATTGAGGTAAGTAGGAGTGATATATAATAGATAATTACTTTAAATAAATTATTTAATAAAAGGCATTTCTGAAAAATAAGAAAAAAGTTATTGTGTTATATGATTATCCAATAAGTTTATGATATGGTTATTTAATTTAAAACTCAAATAATATAATAATTGTATTATATGATTATTAATTTGTTATTCGTATAGAACAATTATGAGTTGTATATCATTTTGATTATATTTCATAAAAAAAAATATTGAAGAAAAATATTATAAGGATTAAATATGTTTTTAGTCCTTGTAAATATTGAAATTTTTTTTTTGTCTCTCGTTTTTAAAACTTTCTTTTTTGATCCCTCAATTTTGAAAATAACTTATCTTTGGTCCTTATTTTGAAATTTGAACTAACGTTAGGGACCAAAAATGAACTATTTTAAAAATTGAGGGATCAAAAAATAATTTTTAAAAAATAAGAAACTAAAAACGAATTACCTCTAATTTACAGAATCAAAAACATATTTAGTCCTTAATTTTAAATGTAAATATTTAAAAAAATACGAATGACAGAAAACGAGAAGGCTGAGTAAGCGAGGAAGGGGGTGGTGGCTGACTGGCTGGTGGTCCCTTTCGCTTAAAATTAAAAATAATAAAATAGAATGAAAAGGAAGGACATCTGATTTAATTTGCCTAGAAATAAAAAAAATAATAAAATAGAAAGGGATAGAAGAAATCACGTTGATGTACACAGAAAATCTGATTACAAGAGATTAATTATTCAATATCATTTAATATCTCATGTGATTAATATTTACTGTTATGTACGGTGGATATCTTGGCAACTACAAAAAAACACGTTGAAGCAAATTGTTCAAAAGCAAAAAGCTTGAACCCTCCGATGCATATCAGGTACGATCGACCATACATTTTGGATGTTACGTGACAACTGAAAAATTGATATCCTTACAATCATTGAAATATTGATCCTTTTACATTTTTTGTTACAAAAATCATCAACAAACTGTTAACAATTGAGGTTTTAAAAAAATTATTTATGATATAATCAAAATAAGATTATTTAATTTATTTTATGATACAATAAATCATAAATAAAATTTTAATAATTTCAATTTAAAAAAATTTCTCTCAACAGATATAATAATAACAACGCTAGTTAATATTATTCTTGCTTCAGTTCTGTTTTTTTTGTTGTTCTATTGTCTTTAGCACTAAAAGAAAAAGAAAAAAATAGACTTAGTGAAATATTTAGCCGTTGCAAGTAGGAGGTCATTTTGGTTTTAGTTTTTATATTTTTTCTTTTGTTTTGATGTTTGTAAGTTTAAAACTTTGGAAATAGCTCTCGTCATTAGTTGAGCACCGTTAAGTGATGATATAATTGAAGGTGTGCCATATCAGTCACGTCATATGTGTAAATAAATAATTTTTTAATGTGAATTCTATGATATCTTAAGGGTAACTTTATCTTGTCTAGGTGATCCAATCATATGGTGAGAATCATTTAACTTGACCGATTAATGTGTTTCATTTAATTGAGATGACGCATTCTAATTGGCCAGAATAATTTTTACGCTAAAATTATTAGGGATACCGGAGAATTCACCATTTTTTAATTATTGTAGTGAACTATTTAGCCCTCGCAAATAGGGGTCATTTTGGTTTTAATTTCTACATTTTTTTCTTATGATTTGATGTTTTTAAGTTTAAAATTTTGGAAATAGTTTCCGTTATTAGTTGAGCACCGTTAACACTTTGTTTGGTAGTAGAAAAGAATGTGGGAGGAAAGAAAAGAGAAAGAGAGAAAAAGAATAGAAAATGAGATGATTGTTTGCTATGAAAGAAAATGAAAGGAAAGAAAACTAAAACTTTTATCTTCTCTTGTTTGGTTGAATAGAAAGTGAGAGGAAAGAAAAAACATATTTGTAAAATGACATAAATACCCATAAGTAAAAATGGGATATAATAAGGTACAGGGTGTTTTAAGTTTTTTCATCCTTTTTCTCTTCCCTCTCTCCTATTTTCTTTCCATTTTGGAAGGGAATTCTTTTTGTGTGGGGCCCATAATTTTTTTCTTTCCCTTTTCCTTCCTCAACCAAACAGGAAAAAAATGCTTTTTTTTTTCCTCTTTTTCTTCCTCTCATTTTCTTTCCTTCACTTTTCCCTCAAAACAAACTTAGCATAAGTGATGATATAGCTGAAAATGCACCACATCAACCACGCCATGTGTAAGTAAATAATTTTTTAATTTCATGTGGATTTTTATAAATATTATTTTATTATTTTACTAATTATTATTATTTAAAATAGTGAAAATGTTATTTTTTAATATTATTTTTTTCAATTCTTTAATCAAATTAAAATAAATTTAAATTATTATAAAATTATGTTATTGAACGAGGATATTATTCAATAAATTAAAACAATCTTATAGAAATTTTAAATCTAATTTAATAATATTAAATAATAAACAATAATAATAATATTAATTATTAAGCAAATAAAAAAAGTGACAATACATAAAACATAAATTTCCTGTATATGTGACATGATTGATCTGGTGTACCATCAACAATATCATCATTTAATAATTAATAGTGATCAACTAATGGTTTGAAACATATAAATATCAAGTCCATCATTAAAAAAAATTGGAGGGAATACAATCAAAATTATGCCTAATTATATACCAAAAAGATTATGAAACCAAAAAAATACTACTTGCTATCGCACTAAAAGCAAAATGATGCCTATATATAAGATATGAATTTGACTCCTTTAAAATGAGAAAGTAAAGATATATTTACCTTTAGATCATTTTTTATAAATTAAAATCTCTATAAATTTATCAAATCAAATGTTGATGTATCATTATTTTCCTACTTTAAATATTTTTTTCACTTTAAAGGACCTCGATAAGATATAAGTTCCTTCTCAAAAAGTTCCTAATCAAATTTACAAGTATTAGTATCCTAATAAAAAAAAGAAGAAGATATAAGTTAAATAAAGATGGGTAATTAATGTTGAATAAAAAATTTAAAAGATAATGAATAATAAAAACACGTGAACTATATGAAAAAAGTCATACATAAATAATATTATTTAAAATATAAGTGTGTACGAAGAACATTATTATATTATTATTCACTAAACTCCAATCACACAAAAGAAAGACGAATTATCACTCAACTGGTGTAATATGGTCACCTGTTACGTGACCACACATTTATCGTGAATGTCATGTTATATGTGAATGTTAAAGAAAAAACTGAATTCCTCTCCTTCCCTCCTAACTTTAGTCCATTTACAAATTATAAATAAATATTTTTAATTATTTTTTCTTATCAATTAATCATTAACCTTTTATTATTAATGAAATTGATCATTCAACTATTTTTTCATCTAAATTAATTCTTGAATTTTTACTATTAGTAAAATGAATCCAAGCTTATATTAGCTTTTAGTATAGATACAAAATAATTTAATAATTTTATATTATTTTATATATTTAAAATTTATGTGTATTTAATACTTTCCTAAAATAATTGAGTTAGTTGAGACAAAAAAAAAATGTTTGATAAACTAATAAATTCGTGTTAATATATTTAATGAAATATGAGTTTAAGGATTAATTGAGATAAAAAATAATTAAAGGATTAATTTCATTAATAATAAAAGTTTAAAAATTAATTGGAATAAAAAAATAATTAAAAATATCTATTTATAAATGGGTTAAAATTTAGGGGATTATATCCACTTTTTCCTTATATTATTATTCACTCAACTCCAATCACAAAAAAAAGCGAAAAAAAGAATTATCACTCAACTGGTGTAATGTGACCACACAAATGAATGATCACTCAACTGGGTTAATAATGTTACGTGGACCACACATTTATCATGAATGTCGTGTTATATGAGTAAGAATCGCAGGCCTGCCCGTGATGTTGTGTACGGACACCGAAAACAACTTACACGCCAGCAGAAATCGTCAAGAGCATCCTTCATGGCTTTTCATAGCTGAAAATGAAACAGGATCACATTTTTGTTGTTATAGAGAAGTTTGGGACTAAAACCAAAGTAGTACTAGTAGGTGCTCAACACCCAATTCTTCAACCCAATAACCCAACTCAGCCCAAAACTAATTGAACTGGAATGGATTTTGAAAGTTGGAATTTTTAGTTAGAATTGAGCCACGACCGCTGTGGCCTGATTCTTTTTTTTTTTTTGGTAACAATAAGGGGCCACTTTTGATAAAAGGTGATGAGGTGTAACACGAAAATTTTTCAGGAGGTTATCCATCCTAGTACTATTTTCGTCCAAGCACGTTTAATTGTTCTGATGGGATTCGATATATTGGCTAATTGACCAAACTAGCCCATTTTTAAAAACTATTTATCAATATAATCTTGTTTTGAAACTATTTACCAAACTAACCCACTTTTCGCCAACGTGGCATTTTTTATTAATTTTTCTCTGACACCAAAGACGCAACTTTGACTAGCGTTTTTGGAAAACGCTAGTTGCAGTAGCGTCTTCACCATGCAGGGGACAGCCACTGCCCAGGCTGCCACGTGGCGAGCTCTAGGCAAAGGCGCTACTTGCAGTAGCGTCTTTATGGCTGATCAGACGAGTGAAGAAACGTTCACCCGTCTGATGACCATCAGTGAAAATGTCATCAGACGGGTGAACGTTTCTTCACTAACAGTCATCAGACGGGTGAAGAAATGATCACCCGTCTGATGACTATCTTCTTCACTGTGATAGTCATCAGACGGGTGAAGAAATGATCACCCGTCTGATTTCATCAGACGGGTGATCATTTCTTCACCCGTCTGATGACTATCACAATGAAGAAGATAGTCATCAGACGGGTGAAGAAAGGATCACCCGTCTGATGACTATCACAGTGAAGTAAACTTCACTGATTTACTTCACTGTGATAGTCATCAGACGGGTGATCCTTTCTTCACCTGTCTGATGACTGTTAGTGAAGAAACGTTCACCCGTCTGATGATCATCAGTGAAGTTCTTCACTGATAGTCATCAGACGGGTGAACATTTCTTCACTTGTCTGATGACTGTTAGTGAAGAAACGTTCACCCGTCTGATGATCATCAGTGAAGTTCTTCACTGATAGTCATCAGACGGGTGAACGTTTCTTCACTAACAGTCATCAGACAGGTGAAGAAAGGATCACCCGTCTGATGACTATCACAGTGAAGTAAATCAGTGAAGTTTACTTCACTGTGATAGTCATCAGACGGGTGATCCTTTCTTCACCCGTCTGATGACTATCTTCTTCACTGTGATAGTCATCAGACGGGTGAAGAAATGATCACCCGTCTGATGACTATCAGTCATCAGACGGGTGATCATTTCTTCACCCGTCTGATGACTATCACAGTGAAGAAGATAGTCATCAGACGGGTGATCATTTCTTCACCCGTCCGATGACTGTTAGTGAAGAAACGTTCACCCGTCTGATGACATTTTCACTGATGGTCATCAGACGGGTGAACCTTTCTTCACTCGTCTGATGTTCACCCGTCTGATTAGCCATAAAGGCGCTACTGCAAGTAGCGCCTTTGTCCAGAGCTCGCCACGTGGCAGCCTGGGCAGTGGTTGTCCCCTGCATGGTGAAGACGCTACTGCAACTAGCGTTTTCCAAAAACGCTAGTCAAAATAGCGTCTTTGGTGTCAGAAAAAAAATAATAAAAAATGACAAGTTGGCAAAAAGTGGGTTAGTTTGGTAAATAGTTTCAAAACAAGGTTATATTGGTAAATAATTTCTAAAAATGGATTAGTTTGGTCAATTAGCCCGATATATTAGTGCCGGTATGATGGCACATTTCTTTACTTCAACTTTTTTTTATTTAAAAAAAATTGTGTATCTTTTTTTTTATTTCATTCTCGTTATCATTGAGTCAAGTGAGGAAAAAGATTAAATGAAAATTTGCTAAATATACTAATTATTTTAATTATAGTGATGATAACAATTTAAAAAATTTGTCCTAAAAAAATTGAATAAAAAAATAAGTATTTAAATTTGAAAAAAATATTTAAAAAATGATACCTACATTATTAAGAAATAGTGAGATAGTGAAAAATGAATGAGTGAAGACTTTAATTTTTAATACATAAAAGGTTGTTTTTTTCAAAGACAAAATTGGGTACTTATTTATTCTTGTAAATATTTTAAACCTTTTCTCCTTCTGTTAAGTGCCACTAGGCCCACTACTTAGTAGTTAGTACAGACTTAGCCTGTGTTTGGGAAACATAAGGTTGAAGGGATGAAAGTGATTTTGAGAGTAGTTCTTAAACATTTGGAAATGGTTTCAAACAAGCTATCAAATGGTAAAGAAACCACGAAGAATCTTTGTTTGAAACCAAACACATGAATTTCTTGATATATTGATAAGTTCAAGTCCCTGAGTCCAACCTTTGTTCACCCAAACAGCCAACATACAAAAATTACTTGCATAAGAAACTCAAAACTCGCTCCTCAGTGGTACTATTCACACACATTAATCAATATATTATCTTATAAGCCATCTCCACTGCGCACCTCTCAGCCAGAACTGTCATGTGACTTCCTCCGAACAGATTGTGCCACTGCGAGTCACACCAGTCGTGGCCACTGCTTCCACCACCGCACCTGTAACAACCCTCCACAACGTCATATCACCACGTTTTCGCCATGCTCACCAACCAGAGCAAAGTATATTCGACCCACTGCGTCTTCTTCCTCACTCCACCCCCACGTCGTACTTCTGCCCAGAGCTCCGAACCAGACGTAATCCAACTCCTCTAACGGCACCACCTTCAAACCCAACCTCCTCCGTCACAGACCACAATGAGCCACCACTGCAACAGAACACGCTCTACGTGCAACAGCAACCACCGCGAAGCAAAGCCATGCTCCTTTACACGGACCACTAGTCCTAGCCGCGCGCCATCACTATATGTGCTTGGACGAGTTTCCTGAGCTTCACCTTCCTTCATCTCTGATAGTGGAAAATGGTCGTCGTCGTCCTTACCAGAAAATGGTCAGTTTGGATAAATGATATTGCAGGAAAGTGGTTCTTCCAGTTCAATACTCGAACCACTTCAGAAGGCCATTATAAATGTTTCGAAATACCAACTTTGTTGCAAAACTTTTATAAATTGAGGAAACCAGTGATATTGGGTGACAATTGGGGGTGCATGAAGGTGCATACTAGATGATACCGAAACATAACACTAGCTGCATTAACGGCAAATTGAAGAGACAAAAAAAGTAGAAGCTGGGGAAATACTTGATTTGAACTCCCTAATCAATGGCGTGCCCATACTTGGCCATAGGGGTGTTCACATATCATTTTGGTTCGGATTTGCATAAAAAAATATGAATCCACCCAACGGTTAAGTTCGAGTCAGAAAAACACTATAAGAAAAATGTTGTTTAACTATTGACGTTTTCGGTAGTTATTAGCTAAAAGTCGGTAGCTAAATTGTTTAGCTACCGAATTAGCTACCAAATGGAGTTGGTAACTAAAGTGTTGGTAGCTAATCGCTTTAGCTACCGACTTTCACGACAGTCGCCAATAGTTACGAAAAATTTTGGTAGCTAAATATAAATATTGTGGTAGCTGAAATGGTCCCGTAAACACTCTTTGTTACTATTTTAGCAACCGAATTTGCAACGACTAATATTCGGTAACTAAATATATATTTTGGCTCGGTAGCTACATTTTAAATTTTGTTTCGCTACCGAATCCTATTCGGTAGCTACTTTTAGATTTTATTTAGCTACCGAATCCTATTCGGTAGCTAAATATAATTTTTTTTTTGCAAAACCAAACTTTTACCAAAATTATCACCCTGCTTTGGCGACCATATTAGCTACCAAATATTTTGCGACCCCTAATTTAGGTAGCTAATTCTGTAGCTAAACGTCAATATTTATTAGTTTTTAAAAAACTAAAATATGATAGCTAAATTGATCGTCATTGGCGACGGAAGACTTTCCGTAACGAATTTCGGTCGCTAAAAAATCATTTTCTAGTAGTGAAATATATATATATATATATATATATATATATATATATATATATATATTAAAATATAATAATCGGTTCGATTTGGTTCTAGAGTTTTTGAAGTCGGGAATCGAACCGATTATTATCGGGTTTGATTTGATTCAGTTTGGTCCTGAATACCAAAAAAAACTCAGAACAATTAATTAGTGTGATTTGGATTTTCGAATTCATCTAGTGAATTCGAACTGATGAACACCCCAACTTGGCCAAACAACAACAATTAACTTTCCTATAAGCATAACCAACACGGAAACTTCCCGAGCAAAACTAACTCCAACAACTCAATGTGGGAAGATAGGGCTCTTCTCATTGTATATCATTTTCTCGATTTATATCATAATCACCATTTTCTCGATCAATTCTAATTGATTCACATATAAATAAATAAAAGATTTTGTTGACAATTTTCATGAAAATATTGATTAAGGAATATTTAATGGATTTAATTGGTATACACGGTCAGTGTAAAGATTTTTTACACTGTCAATTAATCATAAATTGTCACATAAGCAAAATGTTTGACTCCTATCCTAACTACCTTAAAAGTCATTCCTATCATGATTTCTGATTGGTTGACGGTGTAAAGAACTTTACACCGACAATGCATAACAATTAAACTCATATTTAATAGTTGTTATTAAATATATTTTTTTTAATATAACAAGTATTTTATTTTTTATTTATTACTTTTAAAATTTTTGCTATGAAATACTTAAGCTCATATATGCTAGAAATATACATATTTTTTTTTTTTAACTCTGCATGAGTTCAACCCCTTTAAATATTTAAAGGTCTTGCTAAACAGTACATTTAGGACATTGATTAATAAATCAAAAAAATAAAAGTTTTGCATTGAGAATTATAACTTATAAACTTTCAAAGTATTGATTACATCACTTTTCAAAGTAATTTTGTTATCTTTGATTCTTTAATCCTCTTAGGGTACTAGTTAACATTTGTCATATTTAAAAGTATGTTAGGTAGCACCTGTTTTTCAAAAAATAATAATTATTAGTTTTAAACAAATTTCATAAAAAAATTAATTTTAAATTATTTTAAATATAACAGTTAATTGAAACACACATGTGCCCATTTGTTTCAGCTTTTTTTAAAACAGTAATCGCTTATTTTGTGAAACTAGTTGTTTCGGCTTTTAAAATTAATGAAAACTTGAAAAAATGATTAATTTGAAAAAAAAAATCTGAAGCAATTTTTTAGCTTCTTATTAAAATCTTATTAAAATCATTTTTATGATTGTAAAAATAAATAAAGTAGCTTCTAATTTACTTAAAAATTTATAAAAAAATAGGTTAAAATAAGGGTTTGGTTTCTATACCATGACGTTGATTTTGACTTTAGTCCCTATACGTAAAAAATTTGGAAATGAGTCCCTACATGTGTAAACGTTAGCAAATTCAGTCCTACACATGTAAACGTTAGTGAATTTGCCTATACTATAGGCAAATTGGTTCGTATATGTGACACGAATTTCGTGAGACAAATTTTTGATTTGGTCCCTACACCTGAAAAAAAAACAAATTAAATCGGTCTTTATATGTGTCATCGATAATAAATTTGTCCCTATCGTCTTTCAAGGAGTTCGAATTCAACTAAAGATTCTTTTCGTATTAATTATTTTCTATATATTATATCAATCTATTTCTTCTATGGAGAGTCAACTTGGATAACTTTCAAAATATAAAACTATTTTTGGTTTTTTATTTGAATTTAAAAAATTTAAACTTTGGACAAGGCTGAATTGTAAAAATATTGTATTATTGATCTTGAAAACTTTGTAAGTTTTGATGAGTAATCTGATATTAATCTTCTTGATTTATTTTCAGAATTGAAGGTATTGAAAGAAGTTCTAACAAACCTATTTTCCAAATATTCATGCATTATATTACTCATAAAATATTATATGGGTCGATGTATGCTTCTGCGAATGACATGGTATCTAGGGATTTATGATGATGCACGGACCATATAGTGCCTTCACCACTGTTTTCCTCCTACACTCTTGATTCGGATCCTTGACATTTTAATTTGCTTCTATTTCTGTTCCTAAAATATTGAGAGAAACACGCGTTTTTACCCAAAACAGTACCCTACCACGTTTATTGATTTGCTAACATGGTAGTAAATCGTAATCATGGATTTCATCTAGAATGGCGAGAGAGAAAAATATTGTGAGAGTGGATGAGAGCACATCTAAAAAAATCAGGCATGGAATGATGATTTTTTTCAAGTTCATGGTATCTATATTGGGTAAATACTTGACAATGGATGAGAGTAAATAAAAAAAAATCCGGCTTCATGTTAGAATTTTTATCACAACTACTTCCTAAAAGGCACTAGTTAAGAAATTAAAAAAGTAAGTTTTTTGTATTAGAAATAATATTTTTAATAATATTACTCAATTTAAATGTTTTTTAGGTTTTGGGATCAAATCAAAATTTTATGTCGCATATAAGAACCAATTTGCTGATGGCAGGAACGAATTTGTTGTCATTTGTACATGTAGAAATCAAATTTACTTACATTTACATATGTAGAGACTCTTTTTCAAAATCTTAACATACATGGACTAAAATCATAATCAGCATCAGGACCAAAACCCTAATTTAACCAAAAAAATAATAATATCTAAATTGTTCTATATGAATTTTTTTTAATATGTAACAAATGGATGGGATATGTCTTTTTGACCTGAAGTCCTAAACCTACCTTCAGCAACGTACCTTCCTACAATTTTTTGTTTTCCTTAACCATTAAGCACTCTTAAAAAATCCCATAAACAAATCTAATTGTGTTATTTGAATATTAAATTTTGGACATCATATATGATATCATATATATTTATTTTTATCTTTCACTTATTTTTTATCTTCTTTATATACACATAATTCAAAAATATATCAAAAATAAAAAAAAAAATCATATTATTGTATGATTTTGATATCCAAAAATCATTTCTCAAACAAATAATATACCGTCTTATGCAGGGTTCGTTCCCCCAAAGATCTGCGTGCGAAGTGCGAACTATGGATCAGGTTGCAGGCAAGAGGCCACGTGTAGAGAGAGAGGCTAACATCTCCATTGGAGAAATGTTTTTTTTAAACATCTAAAAAGGATGCTATATGATCTCCCTTTTTTAGATATATGTATATCTAAGAAGTTAAAGACTAAATAAGAGATAAAAGAGTGTATATTAGATTGAGATTTTAAAAGATTATTTTGACATAAAAAAGTCTTATAGATTTTAATGGATTATATAAAAATGTAATGGCTTATAAATTTTTTTTAAAGATTTTTATAATCAAGATTTTATTGATTGGATTTTAATGGATTTATATCATAAGAATTTATAAGATTTGGAATGATTATATAGATTTATAAGATTTGAGAAGAACACATACTGAAGAATAAAATCATAATTTATAAATCAGATTCTATTTCTGTAACGGAAAATAAACACATAAACTCTAATTACAACATTACATAACAAAATCAGTTTTATAATATATAAGACAACATATTCACATATTTTTGTTCACAAGTTATTATATTGGAAGATTCTATGGTAGCCCTTGGGTACCTTACCCTTGCCTATGTGGTCCAATCAAATGGTGAGAATTTAGTCCCATGTGATATTCACATGACTCAATTAATTGAGGTGGCACATTCTGATTGGACATAGGATATCCAAACCCTTTAAATTTCAAGGGTATCGTAGCAACGCCCAATTATATTTATATAGTAAAAAAGAAAATTGTGAACTTAAAAAAAAATAACTTTATTTTTATAATGTCATAAATACTGTATTCTATACTTTTATTGCTTATTGTTACTGATATATGTTAGCCATCAAGAGTATATAAATTTGATGTGTCATTACTTACAAATAAATTCTAGTCTATACTTAGGTAGTGTTTTACCCGACTTTTTTTTAGGCTTAAAAGCTACACTCTCTAGTCCCTAATACAAGAAATAAATAGATTGGAATCTGTTGATTTCATTTAATACTCCTATAAATTTAAATTTTATTCCATAAATGTCCTTCTATTAATTACTCCTAATTCACTATTAATTACTTTTAATATTCTCTCTCATAATAAATAAGGGTATAATTGAAATTTAACATTAAATACATTTAAAAATGAGTCACTTTTTTTTATTCTGATATTATTAACCGGGCTAACCTTGGTATGGAAGTTATGCATGAACGTAATGCTCATAACTTCCCTCTAGACCTAGCTGCGGTCGAGGCTCCATTTATAAATGGATAATATTTGGTTTGGGTCTTAAAGTTAAAATATTGGACCCCAAAAAAAGTCACTTTTGTCTCTAATATTAAGGACCGGAGGGTATACTTTAAAGTTAAAGTTAAAAATAAGTGTTATAAGAGCATGTTTAAAACAATTTATTTTTCTTGAAAAAAGCTTTTTTTTCCTAAAAATTGTTTTTTGAAATTATTCTAATATGTTTGGCATATTAGCTTGAAGTAAAAAAAAGTTTTTTTTATAGAAAAAAATGGTTTTCAACAAAGCTAAAATTTTTAAACTTATTTGAATTTTTTTTTTTTGATTATTTTGAAACCAATCATATTTTTTTATTTTATCCTATATAACTAACTACCAAACAAATACTATTATTCTATACAAACAACTTCATATCTTTTTTTTTGTAATTTACTATATAAAAGTATTTTTTTACACCATCCAAACAAAATAGATTATCTTAAAATTGCTTTTTAACAAATATACCCAAACAAAAACTGATTTTCATTATAATCGATTATTACAATAAATATATAATCAATTATTGAAGTAAATATCTTAAAATCCCTTTGTTAGGTAATTTATGTTGGATTGAACGATAATAATGGGAAAAAGAGAGGGGGAGGGAGGGAGCAGGGATGGCAATTTTACCAGTACCCGCGGATACCCCTGGATAAAATCCGCAACGGACACGGGGCGGATAGTTAAACGGGTGCCCGCGGATAAAATAAACGGGTAATTTCAATACCCGCTTATAAACGGAGCGGGGGCGGGTATCACGCTACCCGTGCCCGCGGATATCCGCACCCGTTACTTAAATTACTATAATACTCTTTATTATATATATTTACTAATTGCTAAACCTAATTTCCCATCCTTCCTTACTAAAGCTAATACTAATGGAAAAATAAGTACCTATTAATATTAATTATATTAAGTTGAGCTATTATTAAGTTAGGAGAAAACATAAGCCAAGGGTGTTTTAAGTGGATCCTAGCTTTTGTAACTTTTATTTTTAGAGAAAACAAATATATTTGATTACTCTTGTTAGTAACTTTTGTAATTGGATAATGCTTTCGTAGTTTCGTAACATCTATTTGTATGAACATAGTTATTTAAATAGAAATTACGCATATTTCAACAATTTTTCAAGCAAAAATAATAATTTTTTTTCTAAAAAAATAATCCGTGGATATCCGTAAATCCGCAAATATCCGCGAAACCCGCTGGAACCCGCCCGTAAGATACCCGCACGGGTAACGGACGGGGATGGGTGCGGATTTCAAGAGTGCTACCCGTGTCCGCCCCGCCCCATTGCCATCCCTAGGAGGGAGGGTGGGGAGAGAGGGACGGAGGGTGGGAGAGGGGGAGAAAAGAGAGAGATGGAGGGAGGGAGGAGAAAGAAATGTGAAGGCATAAGATAAAGAGAAATAAAGATTGAGAATCCTGATAAATCTCAGGTGTTACGGTGAGATTTTTTGTTATTAAAAAATACTAAAATGTCACACAAAGTCTCACAAAATCCACCTTAGAAAATAATCCATCGAAATCAGGAAGTTTTTGAGCATCACAAGACTTTTTGTTACTTATAAAATGTCTTGATTGAATATCACTAGATTTGGATTTTCTCTTTAAAAAATCCTAATTGTCGTGATTGAATATCAGAAGAGTTATTTAGATTACTTAAAAGTCTTGATTGAATACCACAAGACTTTTTTAAAAATTCTTTTAAAATCTTTTACAATTTCAATCCAATACACCCTCCAAAAATAAATACATACATAGGATATCCAAATTTTGATGTTCAAATAACACAACTCTCTTCATTCAGCCATTCACCAATCACCACTGTGCACTTCTGACACCTGACGGAATCTCATTTGGAATATGCAAACCACAACAGCGCGCACTGCGGGAGCGGCAACTTCACTTTATTTATTTTGTAAAATTGCATTTGTTATTTCTCTTTTGTTTTCACTTTTCAAGGATGACCTTCTCCCCTTTTAAATTATTTTATTTAAATATCAAAATTTGGATATACATTATATGTATTTATTTTCATCTTTCTCGTATTTTTTATTTTTTTAATATACACGTATCTAACAATGGATAGATATGATGTTCCATTCTGAAGTTCAAAATTCATCCTAATTCTTTTATTGCACTTTTTAACAAAGAAAAGGAAAAGCTTTCCAGAAATAAACTTTTTATCGGTCATTATTTTTTCATCATTTCACGTTTGGATGAAAAATAAAGGACTAAAAAAAGGAGAGGAATAATTTTATTGGGTTTCATTATATATTTATATAATATTCTTATTGTTTCATAAAATCAAAGTATTTTTTCTAGGACAATACCAAACAAGAAAAGTAATAATTTATCTACTTTATTTTTATTTTCTTTCTTTTCTCTTATATATATATTTCTTTTATTGAATATAATTTTTTTCTTTCATCATTTGAAATATAGTGTCTGCGTGATTGATATTATTTTCACCACAAACATAAAAGTAATGAGTTCTGGAAAAAAAAAAAATTTAAAAGTTATGTTTCCCCCAACATGATTTGTAAACATAATTTTACCTTTCCAAAATCTAAAATAAACGAAAAAATCTTTATTGATAAAAGAAAACGCATAAAGATAAAATAAAATTACATACAGAGGGTGAAATTCGTGAACATAAATGGAAGCGTGCGACTAGAATTTCTAGGCCATCTCCGATAGGAGGTGCTTATGCCACTTTAGCTTGTTAAACACCTTTCTTGTTGAAAAACAATCATTGGAGTGAGGTTCTTAATAAACATTGGATTTTGGGAGGTTATAAGCATCCATGCTTAAAGGATGTCACATTAGCTTGTTAAACAACTTTTTTTATTGAGAAATAACTATTGGAGTGAAGTTCTTAATAAGCATTGAATTTTGGGAGATGTTTATACAAGCAACCATGCTTAAAGGAAAAAAAAAGTGGATGGTGGGCTCTATTTAGCATTTTCCCCGTCTCAATATATATGTCATATTTGGTTAAATCATACAGTTTAAGAAAAAACAATAAATGAAAGAAAGAGAATGATAATTTTACCAAATTAATCTTATTAGTCATTGGTATACAAGCATTCAATATTATATTAAAAATAAAAAATAGAAAATGACATATATTTTGAGACAAATTTTGATAATCCTCCTTGGAGTTTAACAAGTTATTTTGGATTCTGAAAAGTGCAAAATGAGCGAAACTTTTTTTATTTACTAATGAAGCATTTTTCATGGATTTGGTTTCTCCCTATCGAAATTTTTTCTCTATATTCTCTCTAATCAAAAAGTATTCGTTGGATTAATTTAATAGATAAGAAAAGAGATAACTCAGTCATTCGATTAATCCAGAGATTCACGTAAACAGAGAATGGAAAGAATCCAAACTAATTTTCTACACCAATCCACTAAAATATCCCCCAACCCCCCGGAGAAGTGCCACAACCTACCAAAATCCTGGCACATGTGCACCAGGTTCATGTCTTAAAAAATTGTAAATGAACATAGAGAGTAGTTACTGATCTTACTCTCAGTATGTTTGTTTTAAATTAATGTGAATGCCAAATGGCGTTTAGACTTCCCTTGAGAAAAAGTGAAAAATGATGCCTCCGGATGGAAAAAAAGCACATAAGAGTTTGGAATAATTTAAACCAAACGTATATGTGTACAAAAAAATGTTTGGTGCACGTCTGTCACCTCACAAATTGTGTGAAAAAATAAAGTTAATTATATTGAAATGTGAAAATTGTATAAACATAAAGTGATATGTGCAAATAATATTATATATTGTATATTGGTAATCTAAGTATCTAATAAATTATACTACACGAAGCATTTTGGTTTTTCCATATAATATAGTTGCAGAGTGCAATGCTGCTGGTTGTAAATTGAGGAAGGAAACACCCACCCGGTCTCATCCATTGACGCGTGAGGTTAGTGTTAACTCACTGTTACGTGTGCTTGAACTTCAAATAACGTACGGGGCACTTTTTCGTTAATTTCAAGGTTTACTTATGCATTTTGATTTTGGAATTTTAATTTGGTTTGAGTGGTTGAACAAACTCTTGTCTCTTCCTCTCATTTAATGTGAGTGCTAGTGATTCAGGGTGGTAGTTGAAGCTGGTGGATGACAATGTGTTTGTTTGGGTTTGCTTTACTTGATGTTTTGAACTTAGTGTTTACTTGTGTACGTTCCTGGTTTTGTTTTCGTTGTTAGATCTGTGATCGTACAATACAAGCTTAAGCATCTCTATAACATTGCCTAAAACTTAATTTAGACACCACCACTTGCATTTTGTTTTTGACCTTGTCTTATTCCTTTTCTTTACTTACCTCTACATGCTTGGTTGATGAGAGAATGGGTCCACCCAGTAGAAATATTCATGATGCAAAAACCTGGTCAATGAAGAACCGATCCATGTAATAAAGGACACAGAACATTAATGTTTTGGTTCTTCCTTCTGCCATTCATGTATATTTGGATAAAAGTGAAATGTTTTTCTTTCAGCAAGTGAGAATCAGTAGCAAATGAAATGTTCTTGTTCACTGCCCGGTTAGGCCCTTTAATCTTTCTTCCTTTATTTCTCTTTTGGTGGTACTTCCATATGGTAATGTTTAGTTTGAGATTTGCTTATTCACCTTAAGAAAGATCATAGAAAAAAGAATGATTAGTTCATTGAATTCTATGTTATCTTCATTTACAATGGTTTACTGTTTCCCTTCCAAAATTCTAAATTGATGCAGCTTGATTGTTAACTGTAGCTAGTTTTGTCGAAGAGAAGAAAATGCAGAAGCCACCACATTCCCAAGACTTTGCCCTGAAGGAGACCTCTCCAAACATTGGTGCAGGGGCACTCATACCGGACAAGCTATCATGTACCTATGACCTGGTTGAACAGATGCAGTACCTCTATGTCAGTGTGGTCAAGGCCAAGGATTTGCCTTCAAAGGATGTCACTGGTAGTCTTGATCCATATGTTGAAGTGAAGCTTGGAAACTACAAGGGACTTACCAAGCATTTTGAGAAGAAGTCCAATCCTGAGTGGAATCAGGTCTTTGCCTTCTCCAAAGATCGGATTCAAGCTTCAGTTTTGGAGGTGGTTGTCAAAGATAAGGATGTTGTTGCAGATGACTTTGTAGGGAGGGTGTGGTTTGATCTGAATGAGATCCCAAAACGCGTTCCCCCAGACAGCCCTTTGGCTCCACAGTGGTATAGGTTGGAGGATCGCAAGGGTGACAAAGTTAAGGGAGAGCTAATGCTGGCAGTTTGGATGGGAACTCAAGCAGATGAAGCATTTCCTGATTCATGGCATTCTGATGCAGCAACTGTTGGCTCTGAAGCTGCTGCAAACATAAGATCAAAAGTTTACCTCTCACCCAAGCTTTGGTATGTTAGGGTCAATGTAATTGAAGCTCAGGACTTGGTACTAAGTGACAAGACCCGGTATCCTGAAGTTTTTGTGAAGGTTAATCTAGGGAATCAGATTTTAAGAACTAGAGTATCTCAAAGTAAGACGTTAAATCCCATATGGAATGAGGACTTGATGTTTGTTGCTGCTGAGCCATTTGAGGAACCCCTAGTTCTGACTGTGGAAGACAGGGTTGGACCAAACAAAGATGAAATCCTGGGAAGGTGTGTGATTCCTTTACAGATTGTGCAAAGGAGATTAGACCATAAGCCTGTGAACACCAGGTGGTACAATCTTGAGAAGCATGTGGTTGTTGAAGGGGAGAAGAAGGAGGTCAAATTTGCAAGCAGGATACATTTGAGGGTATGCTTGGATGGAGGGTACCACGTGTTGGATGAGTCTACTCATTACAGTAGTGATCTTAGGCCAACTGCCAAGCAGCTATGGAAGCCAAGCATTGGAGTTCTTGAAGTGGGGATTATAAGTGCACAAGGGCTTATGCCAATGAAGACAAGAGATGGTAGAGGAACCACAGATGCTTATTGTGTGGCTAAATATGGGCAGAAGTGGATCCGCAGTAGGACAATTGTAGATAGCTTTGCTCCAAAGTGGAATGAGCAGTACACTTGGGAAGTTTTTGATCCATCGACTGTTATTACTGTAGGGGTCTTTGATAATGGTCATATACATGGGGGAGACAAATCTGGTGGATCAAAGGATTCTAGGATAGGGAAGGTGAGAATTAGGCTATCCACTCTTGAAGCTGGTAGAGTTTATACACACTCTTATCCTCTTTTAGTACTGCATAATTCGGGTGTGAAGAAAACAGGAGAAGTGCAATTGGCTGTGAGGTTCACAAGCTCATCTTTCATCAATATGTTGTTTATGTATTCCCAGCCATTGTTGCCAAAGATGCACTACATCCATCCTCTATCTGTGATTCAGCTAGACAGTCTGAGGCATCAGGCCATGCAGATTGTGTCGATGAGGTTGATCCGGGCTGAGCCACCACTAAGGAAAGAGGTTGTAGAATACATGCTTGATGTGGATTTACATATGTGGAGTATGAGAAGGAGCAAAGCTAATTTCTTCAGAATAATGAATGTTCTAGGAGGGTTGATAGCCTTTGGGAGGTGGTTTGATCAGATTTGCAATTGGAAAAACCCAATTACAACCATACTAATTCATATCCTTTTCATAATATTGTTTCTTTATCCAGAGCTAATACTTCCCACAATTTTCTTGTACCTATTCTTGATTGGAATTTGGAACTTTAGATGGAGGCCAAGACACCCTCCACACATGGACACTCTATTGTCTCATGCTGATGCTGCTCATCCTGATGAGTTAGATGAAGAGTTTGATACATTCCCAACTTCCCGACCATCAGATATTGTTAGGATGAGATATGATCGTTTAAGAAGCATTGCAGGAAGAGTCCAAACTGTTGTAGGTGACATGGCAAGTCAAGGAGAAAGGTTCCAAAGTTTGCTAAGTTGGAGAGATCCAAGGGCTACTGCTCTCTTTTTGACATTCTGTTTCATTGTTGCTATAGTTCTCTATGTTACTCCCTTTCATGTTGTGTGCCTTCTCTTTGGCTTTTATGTGCTTAGGCATCCCAGATTCCGCCATAAACTTCCATCAGTCCCACTCAACTTCTTTAGGAGGATGCCTGCTAGATCAGACAGCATGTTGTAAGCATGAATGATGATCACACATGGTTCAGACAGTATGTATATTTTGTCCACATAAACTGGGAATATTCATGTTCTTGCAGTTATGTTCATTTACATTCAGCCATTAACGAATCTTTCAGGATTATTAACATTGTCTTTCTAATTATTATTATTTCTAGCATTATTTAATGTTACTAAGTAACCATACATAAAATTGAATTTAAATTTACATTTGGAAATATTATAATAAGGATTTAATTGATACACATTATTAGTATAAATATATTTTAAACTGTCAACCAATTATGGATGTTTATCGGTTAGTTTGATTTAGTTCCACGGGAGAAAATCAGAACCAATCAAAATTAATTGGTTTAGTTTGGTTTGATTTTTTAATTTTTTTTCAAGAAATTTGAATTAAATCAACCCGATCAAGAATAAGTGGGTTTGGCTTGGTTTTAATAAAAACTTAATTCAAAAATTATTTAAAAAATATTAAACCTGTCATAAAAAATTCATGACCAGATAAAAAATTTCAAACTAGGTGTATGAAAATTTCTCAAAAATGAGAATTGAAGTATTAAAAATGAAAATTTCTCAAAAATGAGAATTAAAATATATATCCAATTGATTTTGTTTGAGATTCAACGAACCAATTACTATTGGATCTTAATCGGTTTGGTTCGGATTCAATCCAAACACCCAAAAAATTCGAATCCATTTTCTTGGTTCTGTTCGCCGGGTTGATTCGAACCAATAAACACCCCTACAACCAAACATATTTTGTCATATCATTTAAATAATTGATTCTTATAATAATTATCTTAAAAATTTTACATAAAATAATTTGTGATTGATTGATAATATAAAATTAGTCTCAGTCAATCTGAAGGGCCGAAACTTGTGGTAATAAGATACCCTGACATGCCACTGGAGAGCCAAAACCCGCGGTGATTCATCAAAATATTATTTTTTTACATTGACACTACATCAAAACTAACCCCTTGTAATAAACCAAGAACCACTTCACAAGAAGTAACCGCATTGCAAATCTCCCGAAATCCAGCCCAACAATATACCACTGCTATTTATATTCAGAGTGAAGGTCCCTCAAAAATTTTTGGGATCCACTTTTAGTCCTTAAAATAAATAAACTAATCATTTAGTCCTTCAAATTTACAAACGCGGGATCCATTAGTCCCTAGGTTTAGTTTTGACGTCCATTTACTTTTCTACGTGTCCCATTAACCATTCTACTTGGTCTGTTAGTAATCATGCGTGGCCTATGACAAATTTCACCATGCAAAATGAATGAAAAGTGAAAAAAATGCATAATTTTCAGGTAACTTGGGTTTTAAAATTGTGCACGTTTTGCACTTTTTATTCGTTTTTCACATAGGAAATTCGTCACATATCACGCACGACTACTAACGAGTTAGTTAGGATGGTTAATAAGACACGTAAACAAATAAATGGACGTCAGAACTAAACCTAGGGACTAATGTGTCCCGTGTTTATAAATTTAAGGAACTAAATGATTAGTTTATTTTTTTCAGGGACTAAAAATGGATCCCGGAAAATTTGCAGAGACCAATTTGAATCTTCACTCGCATAGTGCATACCCCCTCCTGTAGGAATCTGTACTGACAAATGTTTACATAATAAACATTCCAATTCCCGAAACAATAATAACAAAATGGCAAAATTATTTTTTTGGTCTCTTGTCTTAATTGTTTTTTTTATTTTGGTCCTTTAAATTTTTTTGGGACAAATAAGTCCCTTATGTTTACAAACTTTAATAATACTAGCCTAAATATTAGTAAACACCGCCTCAAACTATCTTATGTGTCCGTTAAGTATCCAACATGAAGCTAATGTGGTGTTGGCTTAGTGGCTTGACCAAAACAATGTCGTTTTGGCGACTTCAGATCAATATCTAAGTAAGGTAGATGTAAACCAAGCTTTGTAGCGATGATTGCAGAGAAGAAGATTGAAAATCATGAACTCTAAGTCATCATTTAAAGGGAAAGAAGATAACTCATACACCTCTAATATTAACAACCAGATCACCAGCCCCTTAATATGTCCATTTGTGGAGATAATGGATGCGTTTAACGGATTTGGACAGAGAATAACACTTAGGCCAATATTATTAACACCAGTAAACATAAGGGACTAGTTTGTTACAAAAAAAAATTAAAGGACCAAATGGAACAATACAATTAACTGAAGGGACCAAAAGACTAATTTTGCCTAACAAAATAGAAGTCAATCACTTATTTCTATGTTTAATAAACGAATTATTTGTTAGTGTAGTGATAAACGAATTATAATTCCGGTTCAAATTCTAGAAAAAAATACTCTAACGGTAACGGTGCCTGAGAAATTAGTTTCATAGTAATGGCTATAAAAATACTCTAATTAAAGATAAAAAAATTGAGTGTCGTTAACAGATTGTTTGTGCCCCTAGAAAAGCATGCAGCAATATTCGTATCTTGACAAGCATAATCCCAGTTTAACAACTGTTATGCTGTGTGAGTGTTTGTGAATGGATGAGGAAGCTCAACATTGTAACCATGCAGACGGATTCTTCAAATGTGTTAGTAGAATTTAGGAGGGGAATCTCTCCTGATCCTCCTATATCTATCTCGGAATCATCGAATTAAAGCCGGGTGAATAATAATATCATCAACTTAATTTGTCTCTACTTTTTGGAGCTCCTGCTTTGTGTATCATCAACTTAATTTGTCTCCTTGTTTTGGAGCAACCATTCTATTTACCTTGTGGTTTGGTACCTTGTCATGTTGATTTTATTCAATGAAATGGTTTCTCCTAAGGGTTTCAATTTCTCTTCCCACATTTTCCCTCAAAACCCCCATTTTTTTCTCCCCTTTATGAAATTAGGTTTCCAATATGTTCATGTTATAGAGAATAAATAAAAAAAAGGACTGATTTTGCATACATAACAGTAGTATCATAAATTAATGGGGGATTTTGAGATTTGGTTCTTAGTGAGGTGGGTTATGTAATTCCATTGGAGAGAGAGAGAACACAACAATAATGGTGGGTGCCTCCTTTACAAGCCCCTGATCGAGAGAGACCAAGCGATTGGATTTGCCTACCTTCTTATCGTTAAGCTGAATCTGGGCAGCTAGTTTTAGGGATGAAGATGAATCTGACCAAGCATGGACGACGATGAAGAGATGAAGACGATGACTAGTGTCAAAAATTCATTTTTGCAATTAAGGTGAAAACGACGTCGTATTTACGATGGTAATGCCACATCAGACATTAACGACCACTTAGGAGAAATGTTAACGGCGTAAATCATAGGTGTAACGGAAAGGACGAGTTTGTATAACGCTAGAAAGATAAAAGACTAAAATAAATCTTTTAAAAGATAAAGAACCAAAATGAATTCTGTAAAAGACCAAAAGTATATTTTAACATTTAATAAAAGAATTATTTGTTAGTGTAGTGATAAAGGAATTATACTTCCGGTTCAAATTCTAGAAAAAAATACTCAACGGTAACGGTGCCTGCGAAATTAGTTTCATAATAATGGCTATAAAAATACTCTAATTAAAGATAAAAGAAAGTGAGTGTCGTTAACAGATTGTGCCCCTAGAAAAGCATGCAGCAATATTCGTATCTTGACAAGCATAATCCTAGTTTAACAACTGTTATGCTGTGTGAGTGTTTGTGATCAACGGATGAGGAAGCTCAACATCGTAACCATGCAGACGGATTCTTCAAATGTGTTAGTAGAATCTAGGAGGGGAATATCTCCTGATCCTCCTATATCTATCTCGGAATCATCGAATTAAAGCCGGGTGAATAATAATATCATCAACTTAATTTGTCTCTACTTTTTGGAGCTCCTGCTTTATATATATATATATATATATATATATATATATATATATATATATATATATAATATATAATTAATAGCAATGAGCTCAGCATACAGCTTCCAATTCAGTAGGGTGTGGAACTTTAGCCACGTCCTCTTCTCTCTCTCTCTCTCCCTGACACTTTTACACTTTTCACACTCGCCATTTGGCATCCATTTGAAACATCCAAGGTGTTGCATGCTCACTCAGGTACTAACTTTCTACTCAAGGATTCAAGTTTCGTCCATAATTTATACGCATTAGTATAAGTTGATACATCTTTAAATAAATTGCGATCAATGTATTTGCGGATCATAGCTACCGCCTTACGATTCTGGAGCTCCCATTTTTTGTCGGTCTTTCCTTCCGGTTTATCTTTTTGGGTGATTGGCTCATGTAAATCTTTGCAGTATAAATGATCTTCCATCATCGGCTTCCAATAAGAATAGTTATCTATAATTAGCTTGAGCATATCTCCATCATGAGTAATAGCTCTGTTCATCTTGAGTTATACAGGCCAATATCGTATACGTGAGTAGTGCCGTATACTGGAACCATAACTACAGTAACCAAACTGTGCACCTGGTAAGTTCCCAGGAAAGAGAGGTGGGTCACTAATGGACACACTTAAATACCAAGTCTTTCCTAGCCCGAACTTTCCTAGACATGCACTTTCACACTACCACTCTTTATTCCAGCAACAAGAAAAATTCTTTTCTGATGTGGAAGATCAGATAATGTTGCAACCACAGGACATACTAAGAATTTTCTTATGAATACAACACCTAGTATCCAAGAGCTCTTATACCACTGTTGGAAAATACCATCATAAATTCCCTCCTCTGTGAACTCAAAATAAGCACTATGCGAAAGCGTAAAAATAAGTGTAGCAACACCAGGAAATTTTTAGCATGGAAAACCTCCTCAATGTGAGTAAGGAAAAATCACAGGATCCGTAGGCCACTTAAACTTCCACTATAAAATAATGGGAATACAAAAATACAATGATATTGTATCTCCTCAATTTATAGATAAAACTCTCACAAATTGATTTACTATTTTTCTCTCTTAGAAATTCTTTCTAAAGTCTCTCTATTTTTCTCTCACCCTCTTTCTCTTTGGCGTGAGGAAGCGATGCCCAATGCATGAAGAGGAAAGCTCTATTTATAGAGCCTCCTCACTTGTTGGCTCCCCTCTTGCCAAGTGCCAACCACTTGCTTTTGACAGTTTTGTAATCAAATTTAATGCACCGAATGCTTCTTTGGGAAGGACAATCTGCACGTTTGAAATCATGCACCAAAAGTGCACATTTTCCTTTGGCTGGATCTAGGCTAGGCCCCACACTGTTAACCCTTTCTGTAACACCTTTGATCCTTGCTCTGAGTGAATGACACACAAAATGGTTTAATTTGCTCGCTGTGAACAAGAATTGAACCATATAAATATTATTATGCTGAAATTAGCATTGCAATTACAGTAAGTGCGCGCTGCATATAATGTGTTAAGCTGATTGACTGACAAGTCACCTGCAAGGTTGATAATACACTGCCAGCTGCATACTTCTCACCTCTGAGGTATGTTAACTTCTACTCCTTCCTAAACGTTTCAATATTTTCTTGAAATATGAAATCAGTGAAGAAGACTAGCAAAAATTTGTCTTTTCTGAATTTACCAACTTCTCATAGTGGAAGAAAACACCAGGTTTAGAAAAGAGCTTTTTCTTTTGTTCAACTTTCCTTAAGTTCTCTTGCAAATTTGAAATTTATTTGGTCATTTGGTGTTTCTTAGCCATTTGGTTTAAATTTATGTCAAAGTCAGCAGCATACAAATATACAAAGACAGTTTAAATTGTTGTCAAAAAGATTATTCTAGTTAGTTAGAGGATACACACTCGGGGAATGATTAATTGGACAACATTTTTATGTTATTCATAATATATCACGACAACTCTCTACTACATCACTTTGGAATAATTGTAATAATAAGTTTAAGCTTCATGTTAAATCATTTTACATTATCTGTGTGCTAACTGCTAAGTCCTGATTACACTTATGTATTAGGAAATCCTTTAAGCATAAAGTACAACTAAAGTTGAAGGCAGTTGAACTGAGTTTGTCAATTGATCTCAACAGTTTCCACAGATTCAGACAAGATGGATCCGGAAAGATCAATAGATTACCAGTTCTCCAAGCTACATCCTTCCTTGCCAGTAAACACCAGAATTGGAATAGTGGGTGCTGGTCCAAGTGGCTTATCAGCTGCTTATGCACTAGCCAGGCTTGGTTATAAGAATGTCACAGTCTTGGAGAAACATCATACAGTTGGTGGCATGTGTGAGTCAGTTGAAATTGAAGGTATATCTTGATAGCACACTCTACCTGATTCAAGTGACTATGAATTTTGACTACATATTTAAATGCCTATACAGGAAAAGTTTATGATCTGGGTGGGCAAGTTCTTGCTGCAAGCAGTGCTCCAGTTATCTTTCACTTGGCAAAAGAGACAGGCTCTGCACTAGAAGAACTGGATTCCCATAAGCTAGCTGTTATTGACCCTTCCTCCGGAAAATATCAAGATATCAAAGTTGCTTATGATTATGTATCTGTTATGTCACTTACATTAGAAATCCAAGTCAGTCTCTACTCTCTACTGTCAGTCTGTTATAGACACAAACATTATTTCATAGTTCTATGCCTTGAAATTTGAATGCTGTTAATTCTTCTTGTGTTACTGACAGGAAAAGATGAAGAATTGTGGTCGTATTGGGGTCCATGCTGTCAGTGACATTGCTTCAGACTTAACTCCAGAATATCTTAAGAGTCGTGGACTCGAATCCCTTCCTAAATCTGTGGCTTATGGTTACACTGCTTCAGGATATGGGTTTGTTCAAGATATGCCTTATGCCTACCTTCATGAATTTACTAGAACATCCATGGCTGGAAAAATTCGACGATTTAAACATGGATATACAAGTCTATGGCAGAAGATTGCTGGATCACTTCCTTTAAAACTTCGCTGCAACACTGAAGTATTGGCAGTCAAGAGGAACTCCCATGTTGTAACGGTTAATATCAAGAGCTTGAATGAAGTTGAAACTTTGGAATTTGATACGATCATAATCTCTGGTTCATTTCCATTAAAACATGGAACAACTTACAGATCATTGCCGTCAACAGGCATAGGTACGTAGACTTCTCACTGCTCCATATTTAGGTAAGGTTATTGTTTCTTTCTCCGGACTGATACCTGATGAAACAAGTCTTGTGGCAGAGTGCGAAACAGAAGTAATGGATACAAGTGACCTTGAAAAGGATTTGTTCAGCAAAGTAGAGACAAATGACTACTACACCACTGTTTTAAAGGTTAAAGGGCTAGATCATTTGCCTGTTGGATTTTATTATTTTAGTGAATATATGGAAGATCCCAGCACAATTGGATATCCAGTTGCAATACAGAAATTTTATGCTGACACCAATATATTCTTGCTCTGGTCCTATGGCAACTCTGCTGATATAATGGGACCATCAGTCACTGAGTTTGCAATCAAGACAGCAGAGGCCATGGGGGGAGAAGTTGAGAAGTTCATTCTTCAACGTCGCTTTAAGTATTTTCCTCATGTTGGCAGCCAAGGTATTTAATGTTTTTTTTTTTTTAATTCAGTTTTTCTTTGCCAAGTAAGAATGCTAAATTCTGAAGTTTGAATGCAGATATGAAAGATGGATTCTATGAAAAGTTGGAATCAGAGCTTCAAGGTTCAAGGAATACTTATTATGTAGGTGGGCTAATGGCGTTTGAGCTAACAGAGAGAAATTCATCATATGCCATGGCTCTAATAATCAAGAACTTTGCAAATAGCACAGATTTACCAATGTTTCCTTACACCAAGGTAAGACATTTATATATATTTTGACCAATCAATGATTGGAAAATTCTAGCTTTTATGGATTTTGGAATATCATGCTTTCCAAATGGACCTCCACTTAATAGAAGTATGTCTTATGCAGAGCTTGTTTCCCTTGCAAACTGAATGCCAGAGAAAGGATCATAAAGAATTAGGTGAATTGCCAAGAGTGGAATTTCCTAACTTGCCTACTTTGAATAGCTATCTAAAGTACTGGGGAACTCATCTGATCACTAAAAATAGAACTCTTTATACTTGGATCAATGAAGAAGGAACACCAGTATGCCTGAGGAGCTATGGAGAACAACATTTTAATTCTTCTTGCATTGCTCATAAGCTCTTAACAAGCCAAAAGCCAGTTATCAAGCCTGGTGACAAGGTTCTCCTGGTCTATGTCCCCGGCCTGGATTTTGTTGATGCCTTCTTTGGATGCCTAACAGCCCAAGTAATACCAGTTCCTGTTCTTCCTCCAGATCCCATGCAAAGAGGTGGACAAGCACTGATGAAAATTGAAAATATTGCCAAGTCATGTGGCATAGTGGCAATTTTATCAACAGTAGCTTATCACTCAGCAGTTCGTGCAGGTTCATTGAAAAATTTAATCTCATTAACTGGGAAAAATGGGAATTCCTCAGCTTGGTGGCCGAATCTTCCATGGCTGCACACTGATACTTGGGTCAAGAACTCCAAAAGTATGGTTTTGGAGCATCTAGATGATCAAAGTGAACCTCAGCCCGGTGATATGTGTTTCTTGCAATTTACCTCTGGTTCAACTGGTGATGCTAAAGGAGTCATGATTACTCATGGTGGGCTTATTCACAATGTGAAGTTGATGCGAAGCAGATACAAGAGCACCTCAAGGACAACGCTAGTAAGCTGGCTTCCTCAGTATCATGACATGGGGCTGATTGGGGGACTATTTACATCTCTTATAAGTGGTGGATCAGCAGTTTTATTTTCACCAATGACATTTATCAAGAAACCACTCTTATGGCTTGAAACTATCAGCAAGTATCAAGCAACTCATAGTGCTGGACCTAACTTTGCCTTTGAGTTAGTGATTCGAAGATTGGAGTTTGACAAGGATAAGCTTCAGAAGTTAGACCTTTCATCCTTGACCTTTCTCATGGTTGCTGCTGAACCAGTGAGACAGAAGACCCTAAAAAGATTTATTGAGCTAACCAGTCCTTTTGGCTTATCTCAAAAGGTGATGGCACCTGGATATGGCTTAGCAGAAAATTGTGTGTTTGTCAGTTGTGCATTTGGAGAAGGCAAGCCTATTATTGTTGATTGGCAGGGAAGAGTTTGTTGTGGGTATATTAACCCAGAGGATGCAGATATTGACATTAGAATAGTTGATCCAGAGACTTGTGAAGAGCTTCAGAAAGATGGAAAGGAAGGAGAAATCTGGATTTGTAGTCCTAGTGCAGGAATAGGATATTGGGGAAGGGAAGAATTGAGCCAAACAACTTTCAGGAATGAACTTCAGAATCATCCTGGACGTATGTACATAAGAACTGGAGACTTGGGACGAATAATAGATCAGAAGCTATTCATCACTGGAAGAATCAAGGATCTTATCATTGTTGCTGGAAGAAATATTTACTCAGCAGATGTTGAAAAGACAGTTGAGACTTCATGTGAAATTATTCGTCCTGGTTGTTGTGCTGCCATTGGTGTCCCTGAGGAAGTCTTATCAGCAAAAGGGATTTCTGTTCCAGATGGTTCTGATCACGTTGGCTTGGTTGTGATTGCTGAAGTAAGGGATGGTAAACCGGTTAGCAAAGATGTGATTGAGAAAATCAAGACTCGTGTGGCAGAAGAACATGGAGTCAGCATCGCTTCTGTCAAGTTGGTCAAGCCAAGAACCATCAGCAAAACTACATCAGGAAAAATCAAGAGATTTGAATGTATCAAACAGTTCACAGATGAAACATTGAACTTGGTACCACAAGGTCCACAACCTATTTTGACAAAGAAATCTTCGGTAAGGTCATTTAACACAGGAACATGTAGAGAAGGAAAAACACCCCGGCCCCAGCTAGTGAAAAGTATACTTTCTGCACCTAAGAAAAGGATCAGTAAAGATGAAATTATGGACTTCTTGAAAGGGCTTATTTCTGATCAGACTGGAATCTCAATCAGCAACATCTCAATCGCAGACAACCTGACATCCTATGGAATTGACTCGATTGGTGTGGTTAAAGCAACTCAGAAACTCTCAGATTTCCTGGGAATGCCAGTTGCAGCTATAGATGTTTTCACATCATCCTGCATTCTAGAATTGACTAACTTCTGTGAGGATCTTCAATCAAAGTCTCAGCCTCAACTTACAAGCAATCCATCCTATGTTCCAGAGAGAAGTATACCTGAACCTAGCAAGAGGATCAATAAAAATGAAATTTTAGACTTCTTGAAAGGGCTTATTTCTGATCAGACTGGAATCCCAATCAGCAACATCTCAATCACAGACAACCTGACATCCTATGGAATTGATTCAATTGGAGTAGTTAAAGCAACTCAAAAACTCTCAGATTTCCTGGGGACCCCAGTTGCAGCTATAGATGTTTTCACTGCATCCAACATTCTAGAATTGGCTAACTTCGCTGAGGATCTTCTATTGAATTCTCAGCCTCAACTTTCCTATGTTCCAGAAGCTGATATTGATTCTAATGAACTGGTTGTGGAGGTACCCAAGTCTCACCAATTAGGTATCCATTTTCTTCACGTCCTAGCACTTATTTACATCTCTTTCATGCTGACCTCTCCTGCTTATCTATCCATCACCGCTTTTCTAAATTTAATTCCAAGTGTCAGTAAGTCAGTTGATGGGATTCCCTGGTCAGAGTATCTGATTTCCATGATTTTGGCACCACTTGCTTGGATTCTTTGCATTGCTTCTACTTGCATTTGCATTTCATTATTTGGAAGTTCTTTCCTCAGGCCAAACTATGCCCTTACCTCTGAAATCTCCATATATTCAATGAATTTTGTCAAGTGGTGGGCACTCTATAAGATCCAAGACATTTCTTCTAAAGTTCTGGCAGTACACCTAAGAGGAACAGTGTTTCTGAAATATTGGTTTGAGATGCTGGGTGCAAAAATTGGATCCTCAGTCTTGCTTGATACAGTTGACATCACAGACCCATATTTGGTTTCAATTGGAGATGAAGTTGTCATTGCAGAAGGTGCTTTGGTTCAAAGCCATGAGGTAAAGAATTGAATTCTAAGTCTCCATCCTATTAGGATTGGCAAAAGTTCTTCAATTGGACCTTATGCTGTTATTCAAAAAGGAAGTGTTATTGGAGAAGGTGCTGAGGTACAGGCACTGCAAAAGGTTGAAGGAGGCCAGGAAGTGCTCAAACATGCTAAGCTTAATCTTGTTAATAAGGTATGTTTTGAGTGAGCTATGCTATCCAAAATATTTTATATTCTAAAACATACATATTTTTCAAATAAATGAGATTTTCTCCTTTTTTTGCAATGTAATTTGTTTAACTTCTAGGTTCCATTATACTACTACCACTAGGACAGATAACAGTTGAAGCTTGAACAATTAACTAATACCTTTTCATTTTAATTTCAGAATGCAGAGCTGCCTGTTATAACCAGCAAAACTCAATCTGATATTATCTACCACTTTATGGGGATCTATCTTGTTAGCTTTCTCAGCTCCCTTGCTGCGGCTATTTCCTATTTCCTATATATTAGGTTCTCCCAGCAACCTCCATTATTCCCACACTTCTTATTTGTTTGCATATGTGGGGCCTTCCACTGGATCCCGTTCACCATTGTTGCATATGCCACCATGTTTTCCACTGTGCCATCAAATCCCATAACCTTTACCATTTCAGTTACCAGCGCCTACTTGCTTCATGGCCTCATACTCATCACCCTCACCGGTGCTTTTACTCGTCTCCTCATATCCAATCAAAAGCCAACCAAATTCAAAAGCTGGCTTAGACATCAAATGATAATTTCCTGTCACCTTAGATTTGCAAAGCTTCTCTCAGGAACAGAAGCCTTCTGCATATATTTATGCCTTTTGGGTGCAAAAATTGGGAAGCATTGTTCCATTAGAGCCATCAATCCAGTTTCAAACCCAGATTTATTGTCAATTGGTGTTGGTGTCCATCTTGGTGACTTTAGCAGGATAATTACTGGTTTCCATTCCTCCAATGGATATACTTGTGGAAAAATTGAGGTTCAGGATAACTCAATTGTTGGTAGTCAAAGCCTGATTCTCCCTGGTTGTCTTCTCCAAAAGAATGTCATTCTGGGTGCACTTTCAATTGCTCCAATGAATTCTACACTCCAAGAGGGTGGTGTGTACATTGGATCACAATCCCAAGTTGGTAATTTGGCTGCAGCATTGCATGAAAATGTGACCTTGACCAGAACATGGTATCAGACCTTCACAGCACTTTTCACACAGCCATTGCTACAAACAGTTTTACCTTATGCTGTGGTAGGTTTAGCAGTTTTTGCTCCTTTGAACTGGGCTGTTCACCTAAACAATGCTTGGTTGGTTCCCTTGTTTTGGGTTCTCTCAGGTGCTCTAGCTGCATTGGGGTGTGCAATAGCCAAGTGGGTTCTTGTGGGAAAAAGGAAAGCAGATGAAACAGTGGCAATATGGAGTATAAGGATCATCATGGACAGCACTTGGCAGGCTATTAGAACTTTAGTTGGAGATTATTTTATGGACATGACAAGTGGGTCATTTTGGTTTGTGTTGTGGATGAAGCTGATGGGTGCAGATGTAGACATGGATCATGCAGTTTATGTAGATAGCAATGGGGCCTTGTTAAACCCCGAGATGGTGAAGATTGAGAGAGGGGGTTGTGTAGGGAGAGAAGCCTTGCTTTTTGGACACATATATGAAGGTGAAGAAGGGATGGTAAAGTTTGGAGAGATCAAGATAGGAGAATATGGGTTTGTAGGGAGTAGAGCTGTGGTCATGCCAGGTGTGAAAGTGGAGAATGAAGGCAATATTTGTGCACTCTCACTTGCCATGAAACAAGAAATCATTAGGTCAAGATCATAAAATGTACTGACGCTGATGATATGCTAGTGCTACATAATAATGCACTCTTTAGAGTGCCTTTCTGTATCAGAATAAATAATAGTAGTACTATTTATGAATTCCACTCTAATCTCACTGTATACTCAAGTTGTAACAATCTCATTGTAATAATGCTTCTATGTGGATTTTAAATTGCATACGTACAACGAACCATAATTGAATACTAATTAATGAGGCTACAAAAGCTTATTGAAATTGGTATAGTCATTAAAGCAAATTTGTGACTTGTGAGTACTTGTTATATTAATTAGTTATATTTTATAATGGATCATGGATCATTATCATTAATAATAATAAAAAAAAAAAAAAAAGCAGGGACAAATAAAATCGAATCGTAGAGGCTCAAATTTTTGTGCTTGCAAATATCGCTTGCTCTGTTTCTTTTATCCTTTTACATGGGTGAAATCGAAGAGATTGGCGCTGACGTTTGGTATGTCTCTCACGTTTTTCTTATGCCCATAACTTCAATTTCGTTATATAATGGTTTTCTTTTCAATGATCTCTTTCAAAATATATATATATATTTTTAATTTTTAATGGTTTTTTGCGGGTTTATGAGTTTATCTTCACTGCATCGATGTTGTTTAGGAAAGTTATAACTTTGCTGTCACAATTTCAATTCGCTTTCATCAATCCTGAGTTAGTTGGATAACGTTTCTGGGTTTGTTAAGATTCTTTTTGTAGAAACTTGAAACTGTTTTTAAATTTTTAATTTGATGTAAGATATTGATGATTGTACAATACTTTCACCAAAAGGAGTGTTATAAAAAGTGATGTTTGAGATGTTTGGGGACTTGAATGGTGTTGGTATCTGAGGGTTCCCCAGCCTTGGTGGCCAACTGGGACTGAAGATTGGTGGGTACAATTGAATTTACCTTATAGTGGTCAAACCGACTCAGACTCCTCCTTATAAGAAGCCACATGCTTTGAAGAAGGTGTGGGAAATGGGTGTGATAACTGCTGTTATAAAGCACATTTCATCTGATATTGCAAAAATAAGGAGGCATATCCGTCAGTCAAAGTGCTTGCAGAACAAGATAACAGCAAAGGAAAGTGCAATTTGGTTGGGGATATTAAGTAGAGAGCAAGCTCTCATTAGGCAGTCTAGCATTGATTATGGTACCTCTGGAATAACCGAAATGCCGCCTGGTGTTGCTGTTGAAAATAAACAAGCTGCTGCTAGTAGTAGTGATAGCAACTATGATGTTGATGGTGTTGGTTCTGTTTCTTCTATAGAAAATAGGAGAAATCAGTTTATGGATACTGAACAATCAGATAATTTGCACAGTTGTTGGTTGAAAATGTTTCTGAGTGAAGACTTCTTCCCTCCTTATTCTGCAATGTTCCCTGTAGATTCTTTTTTTAGCCACTAAGTTGTTGTACTGAAATATGTAATTAGATAAAAGTCTAGGTAGTTTATGATTTGCGTGATGTGGATGGTCATTGCAATACCTCTTATCTTTACAGTATAGCTTATATGTTACCTCTAGTATTGTTTGTATTTGTGTCCCATTTACCTCTTGCAGACTTTTTTTTGTCACAGCAAGGAAATCCATACACAAATGCACGCACACACGCAGACAGATAGGGAGGGAGAAGGGGGTGGAGTGGATTTTTCACATGTATTATATTTAGTATTTTTAATAAATTAATTTCTGAAGAAAAGGGTAAGTGCAGCAATCTTTGCAGGTTGGGAAGAACTATTTATGTGCAGAGTGGAAGCAAGAGCTAATTACATTTTCGGAGTTTCTTCAGCGGATAAAGCCAAATGGCTGTTCTCCTGGTGGTCCTACATATCTTGCTCAGAATCCATTATTTGATCTGGTATTTACAATTTAGATTTATGTTGTATCCAATTCCAACTTTTGCAATTTTGGCATGCATGTGCAGCAGGGCTCGTACTGCTTCTTTCAGTTACTGAAATTATTGAAATGGCAGATAAATGAGCTTCGGAAAGATATCTTTATTCCTGACTATTGTTTTGCTGGAGGAGGGGAGCTAAGATCTCTCAATGCTTGGTTTGGTCCTGCTGGAACAGTAACACCGTTACATCATGATCCACATCATAACGTACTAACTCAGGTAACTCAGTTGTATACTTGTATTGAACATCTTCAAAATGAAGATGCCTTTTACAACACTCCCCCCCCCCCCCCCCTCCTCCCCGCAATTCATTCTATATACCACCATCACTAGCTGTTAGTTATGGTCCTTGTATTTTCTGCATATGTACAACAAGTAATTGTTACTTAAAAAGGAGGTCACATGAGTTCAACTTTGAGCATTACTATTACTGGGCCAGCCTGTCATGCTTCTTAGCTAGAGTACAGTTGTATTATGATTCTGATTCTGATTCTAATTATGCGCCTCTGTATAGCTGGCATGGCATAGTTGATGTACTTCGCTAGACAAAATACAAAGTTCGAGTTTACGGCTTGTTTTAAGGGAGAGTTTTAATATATGAGGATGACATTGTGGTTTATATTATAAGGATATCCTTGTTATCTAAATTGTTTAGCAAATTCTGCTTCCGTTGTTGGTGCAGAAAATTGCCTCAGTTATAGTTCATACCAATAACCATTTTGTGCAAAGGATTACTGTGCACCATGGACTAATCTATTTGACTGAAATTATTGCCTTTGATAATACTTTCAGGTTGTTGGAAAAAAAATACATTAGGCTTTACTCGGCATCTTTGTCTGAGGAACTTTTCCCCTACCCTGATGCCATGCTTAGCAATTCCAGCCAGGTATTTAGTTTTTTGAACTATATAATGACTTTCTGTGCAGTCTGCTTATGCCTTTGCTTGGACCTACGATCACTGCATGTGAATGGCCAAAGTGCTGTAGAAGTATTTCATTAATGTAACTATTCTTCTTTCTGTCTTATATTTTATTTTTCTCCTCTTTTACTCTCTCAATGTGTGTCTAAGCTTTTATCCTTGCACTGGCTACAGATTGCCCTAGCAGCCAAGTGATTATGTATTTAAACTTTTATCACCAAGCTAATAGATTCCATATTAGATCTGCTATGAAAATGGGTTAGTTGGGAAAAGACTCTTCTAATGCGAATTTACCTTTAAAAAGAGTAAGTAAAGGTGTAATTGTCCTTGATTTGATATAATGCATAGAGGTTTTAATCCACTAAATGATCCTAGGATAAATGCATCGTTACTTGCTTACTTTAGAGACAAACTCACTTTATAAGAGTCTTATCCGATTAATTGTGACAACAATCTTTCTTATGCAAATCCAATGCTTATAATTGACTAGAGCAGCTGCAATTTGGTTGGGGATATTAAGTAGAGAAGAAGCTCTCATTAGGCAGCCTAGCAGTGATAATGGTACCTCTGGAATAACTGAAATGCTGCCTGGTGTTCCGGTTGAAAATAAACAAGCTGCTGCTAGCAGTTATAGTAACTATGATGTTGATGGTACCGATGATGGTGTTGGTTCTGTTTCTTCGGTAGAAAATAGGAGAAATCAGTTGATGGATACTGAACAATCAGATAATTTGCACATTAAAATTTTACATGTTGAGACAAGAAGCACTGTGGTCCACATGAATCAGATGGAAGCACAGGTACATGGAAATGAAGCAGGGTGATGAGACAGATTCTAGTTTTAGACCAGTGGATAAAGGAGTTGAGGTGGCAACTTGTTAGTAGACAAAAGTCATACATCAATGAGAATGAGGTAATTCAGATGCAATATTGATAATACAACTCAATTACCAGGACATGAATTTGATCATTACTCTTTTCTGAATTCATTCAAAAACTTGATTTCCTCACAAGGCATGTACATGAGTGAGTGGAAGGCACCCCGGGGTATGCATCATGTAATTTTTTTATATAATCCTTACAATTCAGTGGCAGGATATGAGGCTAGTCATGATGTAAACCGTGAACCAATTAGCGTATAGAATGATGCGATCCATATAGAAGCAGGTGAAATTCCTGGAGGAGACCTGAAATCTTACGGAAAAGAAGCATTTGAAGA
Source organism: Ammopiptanthus mongolicus (assembly GCA_039655645.1). Classification (NCBI taxonomy): domain Eukaryota; kingdom Viridiplantae; phylum Streptophyta; class Magnoliopsida; order Fabales; family Fabaceae; genus Ammopiptanthus; species Ammopiptanthus mongolicus. Next base: position 7,252,110 of record CM077346.1, read on the forward strand.
TGAGCTAGATACACCTATAGCTCCAACTTTCTTTGGATCACCAATCGTTAGCATGTCATTAGATTTTGGAGGATTCAGCAGCCCACCATTCCATTTAGATGATTTCTTGGGTGATGAGATGATGAAATTATCCAGTACTTTGGGGCGTAGTTTGTTGGAACTGGTGAGTCAGCAGAGATTATAAATGTTATTTTCTGTCGAATTATGCTTGCATGTTTTGTATTTGTTTCATCCTTTTACCAATTGAACTACAAAAATTCCAGCACTTCATTACTCAGCTGGGTGAAGAAGGTTCCTAGATTTGTTTAGTATTTACGCAGTTTGAGGTTAAAGGATATAACTGTAACATTGACAAATATTTTGTTCTATAGATTACCCCCATTTCCATGTGAATGTATATGATTGGGGTTTCATGTAAAATGTGTCATTTGTTGGACTGGCTAAACTGTGCCTCTACTATGACGGTTCAGGTAAATTCCTTTGGAATAGGAATACCTCTAAATAGTAAATGTTTGGTTTACCGTTGAAAAATTGTAAACGTACATTTGGAGTCAAATATCTAAAGTTCGTTTGGTGCAAACATACATTTGAACCAAATAGTACGTTTGCAACGGTAAATCAAATATAGTCATAATTGTTGTCTTCTTGCTCTCTTGCGTTCTGTGTGGATTAGACGGGTGTGCGACCGTGTGCATGTTGTACCTTGAAATGTATCTCAACGGAAGTTGTTATTGACTTAGCATAAGAACTTTCTGATACCATGTTATTGACTTAGCATAAGAACTTTCTGATACCATGTTATTGACTTAGCGTAAGAACTTTCTGAATTACCTCATGTATTTCGTTGAATAGAAGTACAATAGCGTATCTCTATTTATACAATACAGATAGCTTAGGAATCAAGCTTAAGCTTAATAACAAACTAATAACTGAAAGCTAACAGAATTAACAATACTAACAGCTATTTAACCATGACTCAGCATGAATGATTTATTGGTCAACAGAAATGGATCCCCTGCAGTCACTTTTTGACTAAAGGGAGATCTTGACCATTGATTAATTTGGTGTAAAATAAATATATTAATGTAAAAATGAGTGTATGAGATCCTGACCATAAATTAAGGTGAATGTATGAATTTTATAAATGCCTTTGATTATGAGATCGGACCTTGGATTATATCAAGGATGGAAAGAGCATGGAACAAGAGGGAGTTATGAGTCATGGTTTCCACTCCACACAAAGAAGGTCGTAGCTGGAATTGGGAAGGTGGTCAAATATGGGTTAAAAATGGCTAAAGATTTTGAAAAGCTTATTTGACAAGAACAACATTTAGCATGTTTGATTTAGATTTTTGAAATGAGAAATTAAGTTTGAGAATTTCGATGGTTAAAAGCTTGTGTTTAGTAGCTTTTAAAAAACTTGTCTAAGGATGTGGTTTTTCATTTTTTTCCTGTTTGCGGTGGGAAAAATGTAAAACAAACAGGTCAATTATTATTAAATTATGTAGTAAATATATTTCAAATCTATGAGAGTGGCCAGGGAGTAATTGAAGTTGCAATCTTAGCCTACTTCCTGCACTTGTTGCTGGAATATGGTAGATTGAGTCAAGAGGTGGTGTGGTGAAAAACAGTAATTCTTGAATCTAAATGAAACAAGTAGACACTAAGCTTGAGTTCAAGGAGACTAAGCAGGAGACAAATATTCTGGACAAATTATAATTAAAAACAATTAATTGATTTTAATAAAATAAATAAAATATTACAATAGATTATAATAAATTAGGTTATAAAATAATTGATTTCATAATTGACGGTAAAAAGCACACGGAGCTAATAACAGTCGTATTATTTCAACATCAAATTTTGGACACCCTATGTGACACCATATATGTTTATGAGTTTATATTTATCTCTCACTTACTTTTTATTTTCTTTGTATACAAGAATTTAAAAAATACATAAAAAAACAAAGAAACGTTGTATTGTTATCCCTATTTTAATGTTTAAGAATCATTTCTCAGCTAATATATAAAGGTGATAAGATGCATTTAACTTTGTTTTTGTATATTAATATATCAATATATGATATATATTTTAAATACATTTTTAGCTTTCTAGTTCAAATTTTATTTTTGGTTGCATAAAATACCGTCTCATAGTAAATTAAATGTACGTCCTTTGATTACAACCCACACTCATGACCACTCAATTAATTTTTTACGTTTAATTTTCGATTGGTTACAAATTGATGAAGTTGATATTATTCTTTTATAGATAAGTAAAATAATTTTTATATGACTATTTAATTACCACCCTATTAACATTTTTTATATTACCTTTAGAACTTAGTTTGTGTGGATGTCTTACAACACATCTGAAGCAAGACGATTAAATATTCCAGATGTCCTTGAGTTGATCTTGTATTAGTGCCATTGATTTGTTATGCTATTGTGGAGTGGTACTCGATTGATAGAGTGATGCGGTGATTTCGAATGCATCAAGATATTCTACAACCACCATCCAATTTCGACAAATTGAAAAGAATTGACACACGAGGGAAAACGGAGGTATATTGGCCTCACTATCACCGTCCCTGGATTGATATGTGGAAAGAAAGACATAATCGAATAATGATGGTCAACACTTATAGTGGACTCTTGCATGAAAACTTTGTTTACATGTAATGATATATACGTCACACTCGACGCTATATGTCACAAGGAGCATGCACTTTTGGAACGGTGATATTATTTTGTCATATGCAAAATTAAGATTGAATTGACATTCTTGGAACGCCATTTTTACTCAGTGCTAACATGATCATTGATATTTTTTTAGTATTCATTCATGCATTCAATGAGGAATTACATTGCCTCTTCCACCCCCATTCAAAATTTAATGGACACGCTTAACCGAATAATCAATTTGGGCCTAAACTGACATGTTGAGTACCTTAGATGAGATCCATCCATCACCTTTTTCAATGCATCACGAAGAATACAGGCCTACTCAACATTTTACAATACTTGATGAATCACCTCTGCTACAGACATAAGAACACATGCAAGTTGAATCACCTCAATTGAACACCTTTTCAGCATATGTCCCTCAATTTTTGTTCCACAATGTCCCTTCTAGTTACAATCTCTCTCTCAATCAAATCCATAAATGTTTGGAACTAATTTTTCGACGCCATTGTCGACATATCACCAATCACATATGGGAGATAATCGTCCAACAATACTCTTTCAAATAAGGAAAAGAAATGATGGCAGTGATGACGATGATGGCGAAAATGATGATGGTGATAACGATGTTAGTGGTAGTGGTAGTAGTGATGATCATGACAGCTATCCTGCACCCTTACCACTTTGAAATGGTGGCGTTAAAACAAGAAGTGGTCACAAGAAGTGGTCCAGTACAACAAGAAGATCCAACTCAGAGTTCAACCACCACGTCCTAGACGAAGACCTCATTGTGGGACATCATGTAACGGCCTGGACTGTTTTTAGGATTGCCAACTGTCCCCACAAACCAACATGGGTCTTTTCAGCGTGCTTTGTCCTCACTCAACGCTTTGTGGGTTCCCAGAAGGTCACCCATCCCACAATTGCTCCAAGTCAAGCACGCTTAACTATGGAGTTCTTATGTTCTGGGCTCCCGAAAGAAGATGCGTCTTGTTGGTATAGGTAGTACTAATCAATTCTTATAAGCCTTCCTTCAACTGTACAGTCTTATACTTACACAACCTCAAAATCCCTGTCATTCCGATGTGAATTTGGTTCATTCACGTGTCCCTTTGCCTAGAAGCCTGCCAGGAGCCGCTCATTGTCCGTGCCTCATACACCGGCGATTACTCTCCGCCCTCGTCAACCTCAGGCGTCACATGCTCACCAGCTTCCGCTTGGTTCGTCCCCGAACCACATCGTACTGGGAGAGGTCCGCTCTGATATCATTTGTAATGGCCTGGACTGCTTAACATAAGAACTCCATAGTTAAGTGTGCTTGACTTGAAAATTGTGGGATAGGTGACCTTCTGGGAAGTTTCCCAGAAAGCGTGTGAGTGAGGACAAAGCACCCTGAAAAGACTCGTGTTGGTTTGTGGGGACAGTCCGCAATTCTGAAAGCAGTCCGGGTCGTTACACATCATCCTAATAAAATGAATTTATAATTATTTTAAATAAAACAATAGTCCTAATGCAAGTCATATACCTAGTACGCGACTTCAAAAAAAAAATAAAAAGCAAGTCATATAATGAGTATATGACTTGCATTAGGGTTTAAAAAAAATAAAACATAACAAGTCGTATACTTAGTACATGATTTCAATTTTTTTTTTACAAAATAAAATAAAATCATTCTATGCAAGTCGTATATACCTAAATATTTTTTTAAAAATAAAAGTTAAAGTTGTATATTGATCTAACGACATCACCTAAGTATTTAAAAAAATAAAATAAAAGTTTGTTAAAAAATTTTAAAGGTTTAATTAAGTTTTTAGTTCCTGAAAAGTGAGTAAGTTTCGGCTTTGGTCCATGTACATATTTTCGTTAGTTTTGATCCCTGCAGGTTCCAAAACTTTGGTTTTAGTCATTGTTGTCACTATCTATCCGTTAAGTGCTGACGTGGCTAATGGACCGCCATGTCAGCACTGTCACGTAAGTTAATTTTATAATATTTAATATCATGTAGGATTAAATTTTTATTTTTTTATTAATTAAAAGAATATAATAAATAATATTTAATTTGACGTGACATTAAATATTATAAAATTAATTTACGTGGCAGTGCTGACATGTTACAAGAATATAAAAAATTAATATTTAATCCGACGTGATATTAAATATTATAAAAATATCCTACGTGACAATGCTGACGTGGTGGTCCGTTAACCACATCAGCACTTAACGGATAGATAGTGATAACAGGGACCAAAATCAAAGTTTTGAAACTTATAGGGATCAATATCAACGAAAAAAAAGTACAGAAACGAAAACCAAAACTGATTCACTTTTCGGAGACTAAAAGCTTAATTAAACCATATTAAAATTATAAGTCGCATATTAAGTTTATGACTTACCTTTTAGAAGTTTTTAATCCGTTTATGACTTATAATATGGTAAATACTTTCCAATCTAAACTACTTCAATATATTTGAAAGCAAACTACAGCGGTTAGGTTAAAAACAGTTGTATTATTCGAACATTTAAATGATTTTTGAACATCTAAATAGAGATAACATTAGGTGTTCCTTTATTTTTTTGATGTATTTTTGAAATATGTGTATATAAAGAAGATAAAAAGTAAGTGAGAGATAGAAATAAAGAGATACGATATCATATATAATGTTTAAATTCTGATGTTCAAATAATACAACTGGATAAAAAAATCCACGTTAAACATCAAACTCCAACATTGACAAGCATTTCATATGACATAAAGCAAAGCTAGTAACATTTTTTTTTAATATTCTATTTAACACATTTTTTTTATTGGGTGAAATTTATATAAGACAATTGAATAGAGAATACAATTATGTAATTGAGTGGGTTACGCATTAAAATTAGGTGCCTTCTTTTGGTACAATCCATAATTTTAGGGTAAAAGTTATTCTAACTAATCAGAATGCGTCATCTCAATTAAATGAATCATATGAGTGAGTTAAGTCAAATAATTCTTACTATATGATTGGATCATCTAAGTAAGATAAAGTTATCCTAGGACTATCATAAAATTCACCATAAAATTATTCAATAATAAGAAATATTAAAAAGATTGCTAAACTAACATTTTTGTATAAATTAAAAGAACATGTGATGTGCTTCAAAAAAAAAAAAAAAAAGAACATGTGACGTGATGACTCAGTATTTTTCGCAATGGAGTCCCTATTGGCTCTCTTATATTTTTTCAAAAATTTTGCCGGCCTTTAAGTAATGCCTTCTTTTTATCGAAATGAAGATATCTCGTGGGTAATAACCAAGGTTAATTTCATCAGGAAATTGAGGTTCAATTAAGGAGTTGTTTTCTTTTAACAAATGTTTTTTCATATATAATGATTAGGGATCGAATTCCTGACCATATGTTTAAGGACCCGAGTACCTACCACTTATGTCACACCATGTTAGTATAAGCAATGCCCTTTAAACAAAGAATAATATTATTAGCATTTTAAATTGTTTATTTATATTTTTTGTTAATTAATATTTTTTTTTTGACAACTTAATATATTTTAAGTAGGTCTAACGGATCTCGGATAGGCTGTGATACCATCTTTGAATTTTGGACTTGTGCCTTAATCAACCCAAAAGCTAGCTCATGAGATGAGAGTTGCCCCACTTATAACCATTATGCATGTCATATCACTATCCAATATAAGAACTTAAATTTTGTTAAGGTGATCGGTTCCTGATACGGAAGCATGATTTTTCTTCTACAGATTAGCAGTTTTATCACCATTTAGTAACAATAAATATCATTGGAGTTTCAATGTGTCAATTGTTGGACCGGCTAAACCACACACATATAGTTTACCGGAAAAAAAAAAAATAAACCTCACATATCTGATTTCTTGTAAATTTATTTTGAATAGGATCACCGATCACTTCTAAATTTAATAATGATAATTGTCGTCATGTCCTCTGTTGCCTTGTGTTTGTTGTTAAGGTGATCGGTTCCTCCTACAGAATCATGAACTTTCTTCTATAGTTTACCAGTTTGATCACCATTAAGTAACAATAAATATCATTGGAGTTTCAATGTGTCAATTGTTGGACCGGCTAAACCACACATATCTAGTTTACCAAAAAAAAATCACACATATCTGATTTCTTGTGAATTTATTTTGAATAGGATAACCGATCACCTCGAAATTTAATTATGATAATTGTCTTCATGCCCTCTATTGCCTTGTGTTTGTTGGTCAGGTGCGCGACTTTGTACATTTTTTGGAGACTGTTTCATGCAGGTGTAAGTCAGGTCTAGCTCACTCGATTAACTCAAAAAGTCAAATCCAAATATTTAAATTGCTTCGGTTTGATTGAGTTCCTTAATTCTAATTAGGTAAAACTCGATTAAATCTGACTCCATTGATTCAAGTTTCAATTTTAGAGTTTTCAAATCTAATGACTAGATGACCAATCACTTAAATGATTTTCTTATAATTTTTTCATATAACAAAGTTGTACGCTTTCCTAATTTCCTTTTTTTCTTCATTTTCCCTCACGCTACACCACCATCAATCATTGTCAACTATCGTTTCTTTTTGCGCAATTGATAAAATTTAACAAGTAATTAATTGTGTTGTTGATTGTGTATTTATGTTTATCCCTATTTTGAGTTGGGAGTAATATGAATTTTTATGATTATAATGTATTATTGTTGTGTTATGTATCAATTTTAATATCAAGGTTTATACTATTTTGATGTACACGCAAACATGATATTTATTTGATCCAATACTTAAATTTTGTTGTTTTTTTAGGACTTATTTTTTTATCAATTGCGTAATTGTTAATTTTTTTGCTATAACTTTTATATGATAATTATCGAAATTTTAAATACATTTTGAAAAAAAAAAAAGAAAAAAATTATGAGGCAACTTGCTGACCCGCCCAAACAAAACTTTGTGTTAGGGTTGGTTTAACTTGGATTTCACGTCTTGAAATTGAGCAATCCAAACCAACCCCAAACCAATTAATTTTAATTGGTTCAAATGTTTTTTCTCTCCGATCAATCCACCCATTCTAACCCGAATACACCCTACTTGTATGTAGATTCATAGTGTGGACAGTATGATAAAAAAAAACCAATATCGAGGATTTGTTATTGCCTTCTTTCTCTCTAAAGCTAGCCAATGAAAGTTTAAGAAAATTTCAAAATAATATTTATAGTTTGAGATTTTTATTAGATGAAAAGTTGAGATTTTTGTATATTTAAAAGTTATCCAAATTTTTACCAAAAAAAAAAGTTATACAAAATTTTGAAAAAAAAAAAATATTTACAATATGGAAGTTAAACTATTGGGTCCAACTGCTCAAGAAAATTACCAAAAGAAAAAAATGAAGAGAAAACTATTGGTTTGGGTCGATTTTGAGCCAAAAATTCATCCAATTCAAAAGTGAAAACAAGTTGCAATTCGGTTTGTATTGGATTGATTCCTATATCAAACCTGAATTAATCCAATCTGATTAAAAGCGGTTTGGAATGGATTGAATTATTCGGTTTTTACCAACATAATAACTAAAAAATAAGATTAAATAACATCAAAGCATATAACATAAAAAATATTAAAAATTAAAACGTTACAAACTAACAAAAATGAATTTTATGTTTGGAACATTAAAAATAGTAAAAAAAATTAGCGCAAAAAACAAAAAAATGGTCCAAAAAAATATAATAAAAAATAGTTTTGTTCGATTTTCGAATTTTTGGGATTGATTTCTGATTTTTTTATTGTATTGGTTTGGATGTGAACACATTTCTTTAGCGTTTTGTTTGGTTCAGTGGAAAAACAATGGAAACAAAATGAAAGAATGGAAAAAGGAGAAAAAAGTAGACCTTTCCTTCGTTTGGTTACATGATGAAAAGGGGAGGAGTGAAGAATCTTGGTGGGGGGCCACGTCAGGTTTGGTTTCTTTGCTGGATGGGAAGAAAAGGAATGGAAAGCATGAGGTTCAATGAAAAAGACTTTAATATCCTTAAAAAAACCATTTCTAATCTCTTATTCTCTTTCACTCGAGTCACCACCAACCTTGCTCAGCTCCTCCAAACCGCTCAAACTGCTAGGGCTCCATAGCTGTGTCACCCAATCTGTCTACGTTTTGCTGTAGAGACACTACTCACCATGCCACCACCCTTCACCGTCGACCCCAGACGTCGCTGATAGCCGCTGCATCACACTGCCTACCGCCGTCGTCATCACGAACTAGAGAGGCTAAGATGTCAGAGGGAAACTTGGAGATACTGTCAAAACAATTTGGTTGGAGAAGAAAGAGAGTCGTGTGTTTATTAAACCTGATGGGTGATGAATGAAACTTATCTCATTTCCAATATTTTTTCTTAAATGCTAATAAATGAGAATGAGAGTTTCAAAAGAGTTAATTTAATTTTCATAAAAAAGCATTTTGAAAATTTAAAAAAATTACACATTACGAAATGAACCTCCCTTATTTATTCCTCTAACAAAATACCTTTCGACTCCTTTAACTTTTATTTCAATTTAGTTGGTAAAATTACTATTATTAAATTTATTAATATTTTTAAAATTTTTGTGGGGTTCTCACATATTTATTTTATTTTTTCAATGGGAAAAGTATATTTTATTTTATTTTTTTATTCAATGGTAGTTATGTCATTTTACAACTATGTTTTTTCTTTCTTTCTCACTTTCTACACAACCAAACAAGAGGAGAGAAAAAATTTTAGTTTTCTTTCCATTCATTTTCTCTTATACCAAAAAAGTAAACAATTCTCTCATTTTTCACTCATTTTCTCTCCTTTTACTTTCTTTCCTCTCACTTTCTCTCCTACAACCAAAGTGTATATGTTCTTTCACAATAAAAATAGGTGACGTCTAAAGTGAGGGATCAAAAATGTCACTCACCCATGAAACACTTTCTTTACCTGGTAGCAAGTAATTTCTAGGGTTATATCATCAAATTGAAGTCTAAGGGCATATTCTAAAAAAACTTTAATTTGTAAAATTGTCCTTATTGCTTATGCCTAATTTGCTTCTTTGCGGATCAGTTATGAAAGCCAAGGAGATCGTCCCACATCCCTGGATCTTGTGTGGTGGTTGCACAATCAGAACATTGCATGAAAATGGGTGCGAGGATGTATGTAGCTTTTATTTTTGCAAATTGTAAACTCAAGAAAGATTGTTAATAAGAAAGATTGGGCAGAACGTCTAGCGTGTTTGTCCCTTGTGGTGGGAACAAATGAACGAACCGTGTGAAACATGAATGAACATTGCATATTTTGCCCACTGAGCTATTACAAGTTTAGAATAATATTGGGTTAAAGGGTAAAGAAAGTTCCTATCTTTGACTATGTTTAAATTCAAGGTAGTTTGCTGCGGAGGGACGGCGTTGACTTGGTGGAGAGGAGGTCGTGCGGCGGATCTGGGTGTGAGGATGGGAGGCCGGAGCCGATGGGAGGCAGAGTTGAAAAACGGGTCCTTTTGACCCGGCTAGAGGTAAGGGAAGACCGAAACGCTGCTTTAAATTAAACGTTAAATAAAAATGAGTTTCATCAATTGGAGTCTCCTGTCTTCGCACGCGCGATGGTTGGTGTCGTTTGTTTTAATAGATAGGTCGCGTGTTCGAAACTCAATGTTGAATATTTTGTTACCATTTCAATTTCTGAATTAAACGAGAAAAAAAATGTTTCATAGGGTTCGAACAGAGACCAATCGATGTTGAGCAGCACGCACTAACCATTTTATGTAAAACATAAGTCACTAACCATCGCACCACGCATATCAAACGTTTATGGTTGACATTTTTTTTTTATTTGAATTCTAATTTAAAACAACTTTTGCACATCTTCCCCTACCTCCAGATGGGTGAAAATGACTCGATTTTCCAGCTTTCTCACACCAGATCTGGACTCCAATCCTCGTGTCCAGATCCCTGCGCGACCTACTCTCCACCGTGTTAGTGCCGCCCGATCGCAGAGCCACATCCCAGCCGCTAACCACCACACCTTGCTCACCGCCGCCAACCACCGTCCCTAATGAAATGACATTAGAGTAAATCAGACTTTTTATTGTTCATGGTAACGGTGGGTGGTGGTGGCCGGATTACATGGCGGTGGTGGACGAAACTCTGGCTGCGTTAGGAACAAATACGAAAACAATGGGGGAAAGAGAGAGTTCAGAGAGACGGACTAATTTGTATATTTATTATACTATTTTAAAAAATAAGGACCATTTTGCAAAGTTGGAAGTGACTAGTTTTACCTGCTGGCTTAATCAAATCGTGTCCGTTCTATTAATATATGATATATCCAACGGCACATATCAAAGTACCACAAGTGAGGGACATCTTTCATCCCTCACATTAATCCTTACCATAAAAATATGATTATATATTTTCATTAATGTATGTTATATATCATATTTTCATTGAAAAATAACACTTAAAATATTATGAAAGTAAAGATTAGAACTAGGATCCATATCTGCTTTCTTTCTTCTATAAATACAAAGTTATCATGACTTTTTCGCTCTAAAATTAGAAGATCCATATCTGGGAAGGTGGAACTTGGAGCACAGAAGCATGGCACCAGTGTGATGAACTGGCCCCACCCAAAATGATTGGAGGTGGACCATCTTTCTTTATCCCCGCACAAGAACAAACCAGGCTTTTCCGCTTCAAAAACCAATAATGAAAGGCCACATGTCTGCTCATTTCACGCCGCCAACACCCTACGAGGATGTCTGTGTACCCGACACGTGCCAGACAGTCATGCGTCTTATTACTACCTTGGAATTGTGTCGTGCTGCGTGACCAAATGGCAACATCGCTGCATGCCAACTTTGCCCCTCCTCTCTTTTTCCCTCTTACTCTTACCGCTTACTCCTCCTAAGTTTTGTCGGTAATTTTTGGAATACAAAGTGGTTCAAATGGTAACCTCGAATTCAAATCTCAGTGGAAAAGAAAACAGTAAATTTTGAGTGTGACCATTTCTCTTACACAGTATCACCCCTCATCTCAATCACCAATCTTCTTGACAGCTTGGATTGGAGTGACTGAGAGTGAGGAGTTTTCAAAAGCATTCCCTCATTTTTGGCCAGAAAATAAGGGAAAAGGAAATTTCAAGAGAAAAACAATTCTTCCTTTTTTGCTAGCTACTATAGTACGATATATTCTTCTCTACCTAGCTAATTATGTCTATGACGCTCAAGAACTAGCTAGTTGTGTCTCTGTTGCTGTTCTAAAACAATGGCGATCAAGAAATCTCTCCCCTTTACCTTGAACCTTATTATCATCCTTACTTTGGTGGTTTTACTGCCATTTGTTCAACCCTCTAGTTCAAGTGAGTTCAACAAAATCGCTCTTCATTTCCTGTTTTTTTTTTTTGGGGGTTGTTGTAGTAAACCATATATTGCTTTGCTTGATATGATCAGGTGGTGGTATATATGGAACAAACGTGGCACGAAACAGGCCCATAACAACAACAAGCATAGAGGTATATACAAAATTATTCCATGTTAAAAGCAGAAAAGGGAACCCTTGATTTTTTGTTATTCATTTTTTAAACTTAATTTCAAGTTTCAACACCTAGCTTCTTGCTCTCTGCTAATAATTGAAGTCTATTTATTTAATTAATTAATTTATTTTCTCTTTTCGGGGTGCTTTATTTATTTTTAGGTTGCAAGATTTGGGAATGAAGCTGGTTCTGTTGGCACGGTAGAAGAGTCAGCAAGACGAGTCCCAACGGGACCCGACCCTCTTCATCACAACAACAACCCTATACGCCCTTGAGCTAGTTACCTTCCTTCAAAGCTCTTCTATATATATATATTTAATGAAAGGTTTAACTCCATGCTTTAACGGTGGATCCTCATTATTTTGTTACTTTTTCTACTTCCTCAATATATATAACCCCTGCTGCAGTACATTTCCACCCATGGTTCAATATCTCATCATGGATTCAGTGCATACTTTTGTAATTTATAGCCATATATCTTTTAATTTCTACTATATTCTTGTTTTTTTATCATATATAATCAGAAACAACTATATTTGGGATATATTTGTTTCACATTATGGAGCTGGGAGAACATGTTTTTCTGGGCTATGATATAGACTAAAATATTTAACTAGTGGTGTTGGACTTGGTAGCCTCTTCGTTCATTCCTTGCTTTTTACATTTCTCAAAGATCATCCAAAGAGTACTGGAATGCATTTGTTTCCTATTACAGCAAATATTGGACAGGGCACCTGTAAATTGGTACAACTTTCGGAGTTGTTCTTTTCATTTTCCCTGCTTACGATTTTTCAAGTTCAACCCTAATTAGTCCAACTTTAGTACCGCCATGGATATTAATGAGAAATTAAGAATATTATTACATTTCATTTTCTTTCTTTTTTAAATATTTATTTTTTTTCATTTTAAAGGGTGAAAGCTTGAGAGAGCGAGAGGTTTTAGCGCGCTCCACATTTTCTTTTTATGTTTGGAACTAAACACAACCTCCACGTGGACAACCAAACTTGTTTTTGGTGTAGCATGATAAAGTTTATGTTAATCCTATAGATGGTCCAAAGGAGGAACCTAGTATTTGGATTCTTTAGGTAAAATATTTATACAACTACCATACCTCATGCGGTGTGTATTGAGATCTTCATATGCATTTGACGGTTTAGATCAATCAATACATTTGTTCAATGATTGCAAATTTGGTGCAAAGTGGACGGAGAGAGAGCTGTTGGAAAGATTCCTAATCCGAAGCTGTAACCAGACTTCATAATATACATGGTTGAATTAGGTGATGCCAATCGATTTATCCCTTGTGAGATCTTCATATTAAGAACTTTGAGTATCAGCATGAATTGGTAGCACTTCTCTTACCGTGATCCAACTTCCACAAATGTATTGTGGTTCCAAAAAATCATCACTGCCTGGAGAAAAGTTGTAAGGCTGACTGAGACTTTCATCCAACACAAATCAAATATGAAATATATATAATCATTTGAAGTGCATTCCCTCTCCTAATATGTCACTGTGCCATTTATTGCAATATTCTCCATTCTCCTAATAAATTCCGCCATGCTAAAGGAGAATCCCTACCTGATTGAAAGAAAGAGAATAATCTCATCCAAAAAAGAAATAGGGGAGAGAGAGAGAGAGAGAGAGTAAAAGAGAAATATCATGCATAAACAATCCTGCAAATAGTGATGGTTTATTACTCACTCAATGTACATGTGCTTAACCAAAGTATCTAATTTCTCTATATCCTGAACTTTTTTGCAACTAACAGAGTGACCGATTTTATCTAATTAGTATCAGGATTGTCCATCTTAAACCATCGATACATTCACATTCACATTAATATGCTAAAAATAATCACATATAAGATGTTTGACGATTAAAAACAGTACATTAGCTAGTTCCATGAAAACTGATTTTATGGGAATCTCTTCACCATATACAAGACCTTCCATAACTAACTTTGCAATCTCTATCCAATTAATTGATGCTCTCACAAAATTCAATGTGGACCGTTTTTATTTATATATGAACAATAGATGAAAAACAAAAACATTTATATCAAAATTTGAAGCATGGTAGAAGACAGCTGAGTTCAGAGTTGAAGAGAAGTTTTTGCAGAGAAGGCTGCAACGGACTCTTCCAAATTAAATTTTTGACCACTTACCATTTCATAATCATGTAATATGTTAGGAAGGAGGGAAGGGAAATGGATATGTCATGGATCTCCAATTTTGTCATTGTTTTGATGCACTTCTTTATATTTGGTTTGATACTTCCCTCAAACTATTTTTTTTTCTTCTAGTTACATATATTTTGTTTGGTATGACCTTTTTTTAAGCAAAATGGCATGCAAAAACATCATTATAAAGAAAGATATCCCAACTAGGTTGGCACCTCATTATTTATCAATCATCTGCAGCACACCATAAATTTATTAAAAATAATGAAAATAATACAAGAAACGTGGGGGACATCGACCTTACCCATGGGAGAATCACTTAAATCTATAACTAAGAAATCTATTCCTATTATCAAAAAAGTCCTCAGCAATAAAAGAAGCTATAAGATCCCACCAAACTAAACCATTTATGGATGTTCCATAAGAGGCGAGTTTATCAGCATAAACATTACCCTCCCTATAAATGTGAGAACAAATAAACCTCATTTTCCTGATTGTAGCTATACAATTATTCCACCTTTTCTCAAAGAATAAGGAACAATGTTACTATTTTTAAAAGCTGATACCACAAGCTGCGAATCACACTCTAACCAAAAATTCATTCAGCCTCTTTTAAAAGCTATTTCAATAGCTAAAATAGGTCCTGACAACACAGCATAAAAAGCATTTCTGATTCCTAAATTAGAGGCAAAACAACCAAGAGTAGCTGCACTTCTATCTCTGAAAATGCCACACAAGCTGTTGGACCAGGACAACCTTTTGTTACACCATCAGTATAGCATTTTATCACATAGCAAAGTGGAGGAAGCCAAATAACTTGTCTAATAACAAGATCAAGCTGCCCTCAGATTTCCCTCAACCTTGAAAAATTTCAAGAGCATGAACTCATCTATGTCATGCTGTCAGTACTCGAATTACCAGAAAGGGAAAACATTGGAAATAACAAGATTAATAGCTGTTTGTAGTGGAATAACTTTGCAATCAAATCTTGCCTTATTACTACAAAACTAGATTATATTCAGTATTGTGACACCCTCAAAACCCGTGCCACTTTTTATAACCCAAAACATACATTAAGACGATAAATAAAATTTGCTGGTTTTACTTTCGGAAAACGATTCCTTTATTTTCATCCAGTCCTAAAAACACCGATACAGCACATAGCTGTCGGAAATGGAATTCTTCAGGCTTATCCCCTTACCTCTTGTAGTTCCCAGTTATGTTATGCACAACCGTTCAACTTGACCACCGGCCCAGCACGTTGCTGATCACTACATACACACAAATCATAGCGGCATTAACTCACAAAACAAAGATTTCTCTTAATGCACCACCCCTAGGGTTCGGCCTATTACACTAAAAATAGCTAGGGAGCTCCAAAATTTCTCATTTCTTGGATAACACCCTAACTAAATATGACAGCCCTAGATATCAGATCAGAACATCAAAAACCAACCAAAACCCTACACTACACACAGAGGGGGGTTTCGGCCTCCTCATAGAAAATATAGCTAGGGAGATTTCTTGGCTTTAAGCTCTTGGATCATACAAGTATGCCATGAACCTAGGCCATAGAAATTGGTTTGGTACAGATACGATTTTCCTACAATTTTTCATGCATTTTTGAAGGTTTTAGGGACAAAACCCTAACACCTTTGATCATGAAAATATGAGGAGAGAAAGGAGAGATTGAGAGAGATAGAGATGGTATACTACCTCCTATGATGATCTACACCAAGATTGATGAAGGTTGCTTCAAGAAAAATCAAAAACTCAAGCTCCAAAAATGAGTTCTAATGGAGAGAAAGTGAAAAATGAGAGGAATGGAGAAGATAGAGTTTTGGGGGAGAGGGGCTGCCGAAAAAAGTGAGAGAAGATAAGAGTGAAATGAGATATTTATGGGATATATAGATTTAAGACTTTAGTAATAGGTAAAAGGTAGTTAGTAATAAAAATTAATCAATGACAATTTGGTCAATTCACGTCCCGATATTTGAAATCATTATGACACTGGTATAAGTTCTCAAATAAAGCTATGAAACAAGAATATGATTTTAGTTTTCCCAAAATCATTTTCTAAAAACAGATAAAAATATAAACTCATTAATTGAGTTTATCGTCCTTAGAAAGCACGAAAAATCGGGGTGTTACAAATACATTAACAACAACTGCTAGGATCAAATCTGAAACTTGATTACTCCAGCCCTTATTTCAAACTGAGATAAGTGAATGAAAACTGGAACAATCCATAGGCAGATTAAGAATGCTACCAAGCTAATTCCAAAGACACTTAGCAAAATGACAGTTCAAAAATAAATGAGAAGTGTTTTCAGCTGCTTTCCCACAAAGACTGCGAACAGAAACAATATAACACCCTCTGTCCCAAAGTTTGTCATCTGTAGGAATTTTGTCTTGCATGATTCTCCAAAGCAAAAATGATTTTGAAGGAGGAATGCATTTATTCCAAACAAGTTTTGCCCATGGAACAACGTGACCCGAAAGATTATTAAACGAAAATGCATCCTTGAAAGACAATAAACTCCAGTCTATATTCTTCCATATCATATAATCATCACAAGACTGTGTTGGAATTATTACTTGTTGAATTTCAAAGGCCAACGAAGGTTAGGAACAGATCACTTACCATTCACAATGAAATCTTTCACCTTGGATAGAAGAGAACTAATGCATATAGGATGGAATACCAACCAAATCAACAATTGGACTAGAAAGCCAAGGATCACTTCAGAGTTTGACTTTATTCCGATTACCAATCTGTCAAGACACATTCTCCAAAATAACATGCATTAAAAGTTTAATACCTGACCAAATTGAAGATGAAATATGATGATTAATAGGCATAGCATTTCTGAAGGTTCTAGCTTTTAATAATCTAGACCAAGAACAATTAGAAGATACATAATCCCAGTCAAGTTTAAGCAAACTAGCTGAATTAAAAAGCTCTAATAGGTCTTATTCCAAGACCTCCTTCAATCACAGGCTTACAAACTTTGCTCCAAGCCACTGTAACCAATTTTCTATCATTTATATTTGTGAACACCTCCCATTTTGTCCGGACACTTTTATTTAGTTTTAGTTTTTTTATTAGGAATTGAAAATCATAAAAATAAAAAATGATAAAATAAAATAAAAGGAAAAATAAAAAAGATGGTTTGTAGAATTTTGGTGTGTGTAACGGTGGGGTGAATAAAGAGTCCTATACTGGTGTATCATAAATAGCTAATGGCTAATGTAACTGAAGGGAGATACACGTGTTGCTTTTTGATTCCTATTCCTTTCTCTGTAACAGTAGTTGCAGGAGCACATAGAGATTGAGAGGCATTAATAGCAATGTTAATATAATTTATTCACCTATAATTGCCAATAAATCTGTTGGTCAATGTATTCAACAGTTACAGAGAGAGAAAACCATTCATCTGATATGAATTGGTATAAAAGGGAGAGAATTTTTTGGACGTACAGAAGGAGGATTATCTTTAGAGAGATAGAACCATTTTTTGGCTTCAGATTCTTTCTAAAAATAAAACTCATTTTAGAATTTTTGTTCTTCAATTTTTCTTCACCCTTTATTTTATATTTACTTTTCCTCAGACCCACTCAAACACCCCACCAAGTTTACAGGCACATAAGAGCAGAACCCCCAACCTCCACGCGCAGCAAATCCGTCCGCCACGCTCCGCCGCATCACGCCGTGCCGAAGCCGCCGCCCTCCACGAGCAGCAGAAGCGCACCGCCGCGTCGCGCCGTCCAGCACTGCCGCTTCGCGCCCAGCCAGTTACGAGGTCCTCCGCCGCACCCAACCGGCTTCACCACCGCGAGTGGCGTCAGATCACTGTGTGCCTTCCCTCTCACATGTGTTCCTCCTCCCCCTTCTACTTTTGCTGCCTCGTGCACCTCTTGCTTCAGCCGTATGGCCATTTCATTCTAATTCAAAGTGAAGGGCCCAATTGAGCCCTATTTCATTTGTTTAATATTTTTTTAGTTGTTTTTTTTTTTTTACTTTGTTTGTTTGGTCTCAAGCCCAATTTTTATGTTGTTCAATTTTCAATTTTCCTTTCTTTTTTACCAACATTTGATTTAGTCCTTGTTTTTTTTTATGATTGCCTTAGGTTTATAATTAAATTAGTTGAAATTAAAAATAAATGTTTACATGATATTTAACAATAATAAATTGAATCTTGTTTAACAACTTTTAAATAAAAAGGATAAACTGAGATGCAACATTTTGTTAACCCTTTAGGACACATGAGTTGTGACAACTTGGTGATCATAAACCTTTAAAAATAAAAAATAAAATTAATTTCTTTTAGAAATAAAAGGGTTAGTTGAGATGTGACATCTTGTTAACCCTTGTTTTAAGACACAGAGTTGTAACAACTAGGTGATCCTAAGCCTTTAAAATAAAAAACCTAAAATTAATCTCTTTTAAAATAAAAGGGTTAGCTGAGATGTGACATCTTATTAACCTCTGGTTTTAAGACACCTCAGTTGTAACAACCTAGTGATCTTAAAATTTCTTAATCAAAGATTATTTCAAAAGTAACTAAAATCAACCAAACTAACAAACATATTTTTAAAGAACTACGTAGCTTTGATTTTCTCATCGCACGTGAGGATATGTAGGAGCAGGGACCATCCTTGTCAAGCTCAAAAATATAAATTTCAATAAAAGACGTAATTTTTTAGGTTTTTAATCATTTTTTAATAAAAGGGGTAAAATAAATATTTTAAAAGATAACATAAAATTTTACAAAATTAAATATAGGTAACCATTCTTTTAAATGGATGTTGTGGGATGCTAATATCTTCCCTACACATAATCGATTACCGAACTCTAAATCTGTTTTAAAAGACCATTCTTTTTTTTAAAGGGGTTTTCCTAATGTTTTTCCCTAATAAATAAACGTTAGTGGCGACTCAATTTTGTAACCAATTAATTTTGGTTCGCTGCTCCCATCACGACGTGGTTGCGACAATATTATCTGACCAAACAAAATTTCTAATCCAACTATCCACAGTTTTGAGAAGATTGGCAGGGTAGACATAAAATTTAAAGCTATAAATTAACACGCCCTGAATGATGGATTGAACCAATAAAACTCTCCCCATGATTGATAGCAAGAGCCCTTCCAAGATGCCAATTTATTCTTGATTCTATCAGCAATTGGCATTAAATGAATTCTCTTAGGCTTCCCTTTAAACATAGGTACTCTAAGGTAAATGAAAGGAAGACTACCAGCTGTGAAACCAAACATATTCGATATAGTAGCCATGCTATTATGAGAAATTTTACTAGTAAAGAATTTTGACTTTTCTTTAGTGATGACTTGTCCAGAAGACAGCTCATAAGCTTTAAACAAAATATCAAAATGTCATCGGCATACAAAACATGACTAGGCATCTTAAACCCCCTCGGCCCACACATTAATTGCAGCTGACCCTCCTTAACCAACTATGAAATGCCTCTACTCAAGACTTCCTCAGCAAAGCAAAAGAGAAGAGGGGAAATTGGATCCCCTTATCTAACCCCTCTCTTGCAATTAAAAAAACAGCAGTCTTCCCATTAATAGAGATTGAAAATTTTGCAGAATGAAGAATCATATTTATCCAATGACATAATTTTGCATTGAAACCAAAACAATGAAGAACTTCCAGCAAAAAATTCTAGTTAATAGTATCAAAAGACTTTTTGATATCAATCTTGATAGCTATTTGACCACCAAATGCAGTCTTGTCTAATAAATTAGTGGACTCAGAAGCTACACAAATGCATTCAGAAATATTTCTACCCCTCACAAAGCTTCTTTGATTTTTAGAAATAAAGTTTGAAGCAACCAATGTCGATCAATCAGCTAAGACTTTTGATATAATCTTAAATTGAAAATTTGCTAAAGCAATGGGCCTAAAATGCTCAATTTTATCAGCACCATTAACTTTTGGAATCAAAACCACAACATTAGAATTAAGGTTAAGTAGCAACCAACCTTGCTTGAAGAATTGTAAGATAGCATTATGAACATCTTGAGCTATAACATCCCAGAAATGATGATAAAAAAAACCCCCAAATCCATCCGGACCAGGAGCACTATTACCATTCATGGAGAAAACAACTTTCTTAACTTCTTCCATAGAGGGCAGTATTGTGAGCATTGCATTATCTTGATCTGTCACCATTGCAGGAATATCTCTACTCACCAAATCACTAGAAGACAAGCATTACTAGTTGCAAACAGATCCATATAATAGTCCAAAAAGTGCTTCCCAATATTAGCAGCAGAATCAAGAATTTCATCACCCTTCCTCATAATAGAAATCTGCTTAGTAACATTCCTGATTTTGGTTGTTCTATAGAAAAACGTTGTGTTCCTGTCACCCTGCATATGCCAATCCAGCCTAGATTTTTCCATCCAGAAATCTTCTTCAAAGCTCAATGCCTTCTGCAGCAGAATTTGTGCATCCTTTTCCTGTTTAAGCAACTTCTCATAAGCACCATTATTACTTAATTGATCTTGAATTTTACCAACAACATCCATAGCACTAATAACATTTCGATGAACATCTCCAAAAAGATTAGTATTCCATTATGGGAGTCTAGCTTTCAACAATTTTAACTTCTAAAATAAAATATGCATAGGACGTCCAATAACAGGAGAATTCCAAACTTCTTCGATGATCTTAGTGCAATCAGGATGCCTAGACCACATCTTCATGAACTTGAACGATGAAGGAAACTCCTTGCAAGACTTATTCATTTTCAACAGAATTGGATAGTGATCGGATTTACTCCTTCTCAAAGTGTAGCAATCAACACTGTTTGGTATGACTAATAAACCAATATATTGGCTTAATCAGTAGGGAGAATTTGTTGGGAAACTTGAGTCTTATCAATTATTTTGGATTTTCATCTAATTTCTCATTAATTATTTTCCGTGGTGAGGAATCAATCATTTTAAAATGAATTAGGTAGAAAAAGCTTCTTTATGGTTTTAGAAGTCATTAGGACCTTAGACATGATCATATTAAAACATTGTCATATCTAAGGTCAACAACAGTAGTAGAATCACTAGAAGACAGTCGGACCTTGGACATAACCATGAAGATAGTCAGATCTTGGACACAACCATGTCTAATTTCGTTTCACCTGTTTTTTATCAACAAAAAATGTGATTTTACCCCCTTTTTAGCTATAAATACTACTAGTCCACCACAAACACAAAATTTTTGATATATTGAACGATTTTTAGAGGCCAATTGAATAAGTTTCACAACGTCACATGAAGGGAGGAGCTGATATTGACGATTTTGTGACATTACCACTTATAAAAAAGTTTTTTATTCCTAATTCCTCTATGGATACTATTATGGATATTGGTTTGGATTTTGTTTCCCCTCCATTATGGGTAATTAAATCCATAGCTAGGACTATGGTGGATCCTATTTTAATTATGGTTTTGTCCAATTTTAATTTAATTTGCTTTTTTCTTTATCCGAGTTGTTCTATTGAACTTATTTCATGTTAAGACTTGATTAACTTAATTTAATTAACAATTCTTTTGGTTCTTTATACTTTTATTTATTGGTTACCAAATTGGGTACTTGATTGTGAAAAAGACTATTAGTAATGTGTGGCCGTTGATTGCTACTAGAATTGGAAGATGTAATAGAGTTATATTAGAAAACCGCATAATTATAAAAAAAAAAACTGGATAATCAATTAAATAATTGAACATGAGGAAAATCAGAGCCTAAGGTTTAACCATAATTGAATTATCTTTGTGTCTATTGCAAATAATCTCCTTGATTCTCATTTTATTTTATTTATTCAATTAATTACATATCTCTGTTATATGATTATGTAAATAACATGAGGATTTAAGTGATTTGAAAATTTCCAATGATCTTTGTGGGATTGATATTTGAGACTCTTAACCCATTTATTACTTAAACGATACATATGCTTGCCTTAATATAATTTACACCCACAACTAGCCCCTCAAACTAAATTTCTGATTACATCCTCGTAATATCTACCAGCATCATGTTGGCAAGAGTTTTGATTTACAAAAAAAATTGATTAATTTGCAAATAATGAATGAGTGATATCCAGTGGGACAACGTGTCTCCTATTCTTTAGTTCGGCGCTATACAGTTAAATCCTATTCACAACCTTTGTTTTTTGGGGTGCAAATCCTATTCACAAATTAAGAAAACGAGAGGAGATAAAATGATCTTTTGTAAATAATAAATTATTGTACAGTAATTTACAGAATAAAAAATTATGAATATTGATCTAATACTCATTGTGATCTTATAAAACTATTACTTTAAAATACATTCATAACTGTGAAAATAGTTTTTCATTTATGTGCCCCTATCAAATTATTACATTTATACGGATCTTGTGTATTTAAAAGACTATGTTGGAATGTAATGATTTATAAGATTTTTTTTAAAATTTTTTATAATCAAGATTTTATAGATTGGATTTTAATGGATTTATATTATAAGAATTTATAAGGCTTGAAAGAATTATATGGATTTATAAGATTTGAAAGAAACACGTGGTGGAGAATAAAAAAATCTATTTACATTATGAAGAATAAACACATAAACTCTAATTACAACATAATAGAGCAAATTCAATTTTAAAGTGGAGAAAACGATATATTCACAAAGGGTATGTTTGGTAAAACTAGCAGATAGCGGATAAGCTAGCTTATAACGGATAACTGATGAGGTAACTGATAGAGGATAGCGAATAAGCTAACTTATTGGCGTGGAAGTGTTTGGTAAAACTAACGATTTAACTAGATGATAAATATAAAATGACATAAAAGGACATATGTTTATACATTTTTATATAAATGTTTTTTATATAAAAAGTATATAAATGGTAGTCTTATCTGTCTATAATGGTATTTTCTGCGGTACCTCTAATAATTTTGGGGTAAAAATTATCCTGCCAAACCAAAACGTGTCACCTCAATTAAATGAGTCAAGTCAAATGATTATCAACATTTAATTAGACCACCTAAACAGGATAAATTACACTCGAGGTACTAGAGAATTCACCGTCTATAATCTGTTATATTATCATATAAAAAATTATATTATTATACGTTATATTATCATATAAATATTGAACTAGCTCTTTATAAATAAAATATATTATTATATACCGTAACAAACTTAATAAAATAATAATAATAAAGAGTTGAAATAATAAATCTGTAATATTATTGGTAATAAAAAATAATTCAAAAGAGTGAAAATAATATATCGATTAAACATTTTATTATATTATTATATATAGAAAGGGTAAAGGTGGAAATAAATGAAAATAATAAGGATAAAATAGAGAGAAAAAATCGCTGTAAGCTATAAGCTCAAACGCTAATTGAAGCAACGTTTGGAAGAAACACTATAAACTCGTAAAAAAACGCTATAAGCTAGTAACTAATGCGTTTACCAAACAAGGCTATAAGTTATCTGTTATAAACTAGCGGATGAGATATACCAGACAGGCTCAAAAGTGTTTTGTTTACATGTTATTGTATTTATGAAGTGGAAAAGAAAATTGTGAACTTAAAACAATAAACGCATTAATAAAACAACACTAAATTTGTTATGTAATTTATGCTAGGTTGAAGAGAGGGGGAAGGAGGGATGGAGAGAAGGGGCAGAAAGGAGAGAGGTGGAGGGAGGGAGGAGACAGAGCTGAAGAGAAATGAAGAGAAATAAGGATTGGAAAATTCATAAAAATCTCATGTGTTGGAGTGAGACTTTTGGTTACTAAAAAGTTACTAAAAATTCACACAAAGTCCCATCAAATCCACCTTAGAAAAGAATCCATCGAAATTTGGAAGTTTTTGAATACCACAAGACTTTTTGTTACTTATAAAAAGTCTTGATTGAATACCACTGGATTAGGACACACTCTTTAAAGAATCCTAATAGTGTTAATTGAATACCACAAGACTTATTTAGATTACTTAAAAGTCTCGATTAAATATCACAAGACCTTTTTATCATAAAAAAGTTTTTAAAAATCTTTTAAAATCTTAATCCAATACATCCAGTCTCTTTGGCACACTCATCCTGCGAGCTTATAGTGGATAACTTATAGCAGATGAGAAAGTAATCCCGTTTGACAAGTGCCTTTATTACAAGCTTATATCGTTTTTTCACGAGCTTGTAACGTTTTTTTTCAGAAGTAGCGCTTGTGTTTATAGCTTATAGCGTTTCATTTTTTTTCACTTTTATCTTTATTATCTTAATTTAATTCTACCTTTAACCTCTTCTCTCTCTTTTATGTAAAATCATTAATGAAGATGTTCTTTTATGTAATTTTATATTTTTCAGCTAGTTCAACCGCTAGTTTTACCAAACACTTTCACACAAAATAAGTTAATTCATCCACTATCAGCTAACTTATCCAATAACAGTTAGTTTTATCAAAGAGGCTCTTACTTCCGTTTTTTTTATGGGTTAATTTGATTTAAATGCATTATTTCCAATTTTATGTGAAGCTTTGGTAAAAAACGTGGCTTCATATAATGTACATGTGGAATCATCTCAGTTGAACTTGAAAATTAAACTTAACAAAAGATAAAAGGAAAAACCCAAGGAAAAAAAATCATGCTAAGGAATATTTTAAAGGACAATGATTAGTTAATCTAAAAAACATATTATTTTATTGAAAAATTAAATTCATCAATTTTTTATATATTAAAATATATACTAACATGTGATTGGTTTGGTTGTTAAGGGACTCAGACACCTTAAGTAATTGATCAAATATTCGAATCCTGATTTTTGAGTATGAAAAAAACCTGATTGGGAGGGGAAAACCCACATTGTGTGCCCAATAGGTTCCCCGACGAAAATTAATCACTGCTAACGATGATGCATACTCTATACCTATAATATGATTGTAAAAGAATATATTAAAATATATCATTTCTTAATAAATTTTTGGTTAAAGGAATAACTTGGTCCCTATACGTGATACAGATCCTTCATTTAGTCTCTATACGTAAAAAATTTGGAAATGAGTCCCTACATGTGTAAACATTAGTAATTTTGGTCCTTACAGGTGCAAACTTTAGCAAATTCGCCCCTGCAGTTAGCAAATTAATCCTTATACGTGACACAAATTTTTGATTTGGTCCCTAAACTTGAAAAAAAAATTAAATTGGTCCTTGTATGTGCAATCGATAATAATTTTGTCTCTATCGTATGCCAAGGAGCTCGGATCCAATTAAAAAATCTTTTCGTATTGATTATTTTTCATATATTATATCAATCTATTTCTTCTATTGAGAGTCAACTTAGATAATTTTAGAATATAAAATTATTTACGGACCAAATTACACAACTTTTACTCTCAATAGAAAAAATAGATTGATATAATATATAGAAAATATTCAATACGAAAAGAATCTTTAGTTAAGTCCGAACTCCTGGATAGACATCAGGGACAAAATTATTATTGATTGCACATATAAGGACCGATTAAATTTTTTTTCCAGGTTTAGGGACCAAATCAAAAATTTGTATCACATATAAGGACCAATTTACTAACTACAGAGACGAATTTGCTAACGTATAAGGACCAAATTTATTAACATTTACATATATAGGGACTAATTTTCAAATTTTTTATGTATAAAAATTAAATGAAGAATTTGTATCATATATAGAAACAAAATTATTACTTTAATCTAAATTTTTTCTTTTCTTGATTTCTTAATTAACACACTTCTTAACATTCTCCAAAAGTCAAAAATATCTCCATTTTCCTGTTTTTTTTA
Source organism: Ammopiptanthus mongolicus (assembly GCA_039655645.1). NCBI lineage: Eukaryota > Viridiplantae > Streptophyta > Magnoliopsida > Fabales > Fabaceae > Ammopiptanthus > Ammopiptanthus mongolicus. The sequence continues at coordinate 7,278,336 of CM077346.1, forward strand.
CTGAAAAAATATCTCCACCCCCTACAATAGTAAAGAGAAAAATATCTCTCTGCCTCTAACTTGTACTACATTAACTAATAACTATCTTAGTTCGGTTCCTAAGATATTTAGAATATCTAAAGTGGGCTCCAAATATCAAACACTTTTTTATAGTCACGCTACGCTCTATTAATTCACTTTAAAATCAGTCGCTGTTCTCTCACCCCTGCGCCGCCGTGGAACATGTCGATAACCACCGCATCCGGCGGCGACTCTCTCTCCACTCTTGAAACGCCGACGCTAGATACGGAGTCTCCTGCGCTCCTCCACTCCATTTCCGAGCACGGAGGCTACGCCTACGTCAGCATGGCGGCGCTGGCATCCGCCGGAGACTTTCGCGCCGCCGAAGCGGCTAGGGATATGGCGTGGGAGCAGCTTCACTCGGGGCCGTGGCACTCGGTGCTGCCGGTGTGGCGCGACGCGTACTCGATGGCGTGCCTCCACGTGGCGAGACACCACTATAACAATAACGAGTTCAAGGAGGCGCTTAGGGTTTTGGACATGGGGATCATCATGGGAGGGATGCTCCTCAGAAAGGATTTGGACTCTGCCATTCATAAGGTTTCAGAAAAAACAAGGAACGCTAGGGTTTCTGACGGAACCTGTGATGGTTTGGAGAACTCCGAGCATCGACTCGTTGATCAGGAATTTGATGTGGCTAAGGTGAGGTTTGTTCCTCTCTCTCTTTTTTTTTTTTTCTGCATGATCATTCAATGTATAGCTGAAACTCGAGATGATGATGAGTTTGTTTGTTTGTTTTTTTTTCATTATTATTAGGTTGAACTGATCCTATACGTGACACTGATTTTAAATTTGGTCCCTATATGTGAAATTTTTTGAAATTGGTCCGTATATATACAATTACTTTAAATTTGGTCTTTGCCTGTTATTGGTGTTATAATGTTGTTTTTTGAAGTTAAAAGTGTAAGGACCAAATTAAAAATGATTATCATGTATAAGGACCAAAGTGAAACCTAGGGACCAAAAACTGAAAATTATTTTGGATTCCGTCTGTACTGGTAACAGTCATTTTGAATTTGGTCCTTATACTTTAACTTCAACAAACAGCGTTATAATACCAATAAACGGCGACAATGGCGAATCTAGGACCCTAGGTCAGTGGGTGCAATCTATTTTCAAAAAATTATATAGTAACATTTAATACATTTAATTTCATGACTAACCAATTAATTTGATGAAATAATATAGTTGTCACAAAATCCCTAATTTTGAGCATATCAAAACCCTAACCTATCAATATTTGAACCCTAATCCCAAAAACCCCAAAAACCTGATTGTGATCTAAACCATAATCCCAAAACCCCCAATTTTGTAGCACAGTAGCAGCATAAATGGAAGTATTGAAATCCCCAATTTTGTAGCAATGTAGCGGCATAAATTGAAGTATCGAAATCCCCAGTTTTGTAGCACTGTAGCAACACCGTGGTCATGGCTCATGACAGACAAAGGTGGAGGAACAGCCGAACAGGTCGAGCGCCGAGGTGTTGTGCAATGAGCGGCGGTGGTCGAGTGGCGTTGGTGATGGTCGACTATCAGACAGCGGAGGGTGTTGTGCTGTTCAACGGACAGCGAAGGGTTGGCGGAGGATGGCTGGCAGACGGTAGGGTGGCGGACGCAGTCACTGTGAGTAAAAAATAGAGAAGAAGGTTGAAGATTGGATGCGGCTGCAGTGTGACTGTCGTGTGAGTATTGCCTATTGGAAGCTGAGATAGACCAATGGTATGGGTGCAATTTTTTTAACTATTGGGGGCAAAAAAAATAAATATAAGATAGTTGTTTTTTTTTTTAAAAAATGAGGGTGTGCATGGCGAAGACCAAATTAAAAATAATTGTACATATAGGGACCAATTTCAAAATCAGTGTCACGTATAGGAAACAAATGAGAAGTTTAACCTTATTATTGCATTAGTTGAAATCAGAATGTAAGAGAAATTTCTTTAGATATTATTTTATGGTATTAAAACTTTTAATAGAAGTCTCAGAATCAAAACTGAGTTAGTTAAAGGAATAGGTAGTTCCTCAAATATGATATAAAATTATTCATTACTGTAATCGATTGTTGAACCTGATTGAGATGGTTATGAATTATGATGTGGCTAAATTGTTGAATGGCTCTTCTAATGTTTATGTTATAGCTTTTTACACATTGTAGGTGCTCCAACTTTTACCTGTCCAGTCCCTTACTTCTAAGATTGTGGTGAAGAGGTCTTCCCTGTCGTTGGAGAAGTTCCTGAAAGATCATTACCTGTCAGGCTCCCCAGTTATAATCAGTGATTGTATGGCTCACTGGCCGGCAAAGATGAAATGGAATAACATAGATTACTTGCAAAGAGTTGCTGGTGACCGAACAGTTCCAGTTGAGGTAATCACTCTGATTGATGTATTTGTAACTAATAAAGGAAGGCACCTCTTCTTTGAAGAGAAAAGGTAGAGAAATATGAAGGTTTCAAGACCTGATGCATTTGTTTAGTTTCTTCCATTTACAGATAAAAAAGGATATCTAGTTGTCAATTTTTCTCTCCCTGAAACTTAGATACTGTGTTAAACTTAACGCTCCTTAATTAACAATTACTAAAATGTAACTTCACTCACTTATGGGTCATAAATGTCTAATAGCTGCCAGATTCAAGGCTGTATTATGAAATTTAAGTCGTTTGTTTGTAATCTCTTTTGAACAGTTTTCTTACTAGTAGCTTAGGAAATTTATCAGGCAGTTTTAGTACAAAAAATCAAGGTGTATGACTGGAGAGAAAGGTATTGAGAATGAAATTTTAGTGAAAAGTCTACCATGGATGGTTATTGATTGACAAACACAAACCTGATGCATTCAGGTTACATTGGCAATGCAAATGTAAATCTTTTCTCATTGTAACTTAAATCTTATGCCCTTTTTGTAAATTATACTTCCTAAATTTGTTTCTACAGGCCAACTAAAATGGCTGAACAACTAGGAAATCATTCATTCGGAACAAACTTTGATGCAGTTAATTTGCATTGCATACTAATGCGTTCATACATCTCTGATTTATAGGCCTAAAAATGCTCTATGTAGAAATCCTAGAACCCTTTCCCTGTCATGCATCTAACATTGAGTTTAAAAGTTTTTTGGTTGCCACTGTTTCTGAGTGAAGACTTATTCCCTCCTTATTCTGCTATGTTCCCTGTAGATTCTTTTTTTAGCCACTAAGTTATCCTGAAATATGTACTTAGATAAAAGTCGAAGTAGTTTATGATTTGTGTGATGTGGATGTTCATTGCAGTACCTCATGTCTTTTCATTATAGCTTATATGTTACCTCCAGTATTATGTGTATTTGTGTCCCATTTCCCTTATAGTCTTTTTTTGTCACAGCAAGGTTGTTTAGCAGTATACAGGAAATCCATGCACGAACATGCACACACACACACAGACAGGGAGGGAGAAGGGGGTGGAGTGGATTTTCCGCATGTATTATATTTTTTTAATAAATTAATTTTGAAGAAAAGGGTAAGTGTAACATAATTTGCAGGTTGGGAAGAACTATTTATGTGCAGAATGGAAGCAAGAGCTAATTACATTTTCAGATTTTCTTCAGCGGATAAAGTCAAATGGCTGTTCTCCTGGTGGTCCTACATATCTTGCTCAGCATCCATTATTTGATCAGGTATTTGCAATTATGTTGTATCCAATTCCTACTTTTGCAATGTTGGCATGCAAGTGCTGGGCTTGTACTGCTTCTTTTAGTTACTGAAATTATTGAAATGGCAGATAAATGAGCTTCGGAAAGATATCTTTATTCCTGACTATTGTTTTGCTGGCGGAGGGGAGCTAAGATCTCTGAATGCTTGGTTTGGTCCACCTGGAACAGTAACACCGTTACATCATGATCCACATCATAACATATTAGCTCAGGTAACTCAGTTGTATACTTGTATTGAACATGAAGATGCCTTTAACAACCCCCCCACCCCCCACCCCCACACACAAATTCATTCTATATACCACTATCTCTAGCTGTTAGTTACCGTCATTGTATTTTCTGCATATGTACAACAAGTAATTGTTTACTTAAAAAGGAGGTCCCATGAGGCCAACTTTGCGCAATACTATTACTGGGCCAACCTGTCATGCTTCTTAGCTAGACTACAATTGTATTATGATTATGATTCTGATTCTAATTCTAATTGTCCGCTTCTGTATAGCTGGCATGGCATAGTTGATGTACTTCGCTAGACAAAATACAAAGCTCAAGTTTACTATGGCTTGTTTTAAGGGAGACCTTTAATATATGAGGATGGCATTGTGGTTTATATGATATCCATATAACCTAAATTGTTTAGCAAATTCTGCGTATGTTATTGGTGCAGAAAATTGCCTCAGTTATAGTTCATACCAATAGCCATATTGTGCGAAGGATTACTGTGCACCATGGACTGATCTATTTGACTGGAATTATTGCCTTCTTTCATACTTTCAGGTTGTTGGGAAAAAATACATTAGGCTTTACTCGGCATCTTTGTCTGAGGAACTTTTCCCCTACCCTGATACCATGCTTAGCAATTCCAGCCAGGTATTTAGTTTTTTTGAACTATATAATGACTTTCTGTGCAGTCTGCTTATGCCTTTGCTTGGACCCACTATCACTGCATCCCATCTGAATGGCCAAAGAGCTGTAGAAGTATTTCATTAATGTAACTATTCTTCTTTCTGTCTTATGTTTTCTTTTTTTACTCTCTCAATGGGTGTCTAGGCTTTTATCCTTGCACGGGCAACAGATTGCCCTACCAGCCAAGTGATTATGTATTTAAACTTTTATCGCCAAGCTAATAGATTCCATATTAGATCTGATATGAAAATGCATTAATAGGGAAAAGGTACTTCCAAAGCGAGTTTGCCTTTAAAATGAGCAAAAAGGTGTATTCACCCTTGATTTGATAAAATGCATAAAGATTTTAATCACTAAATGATTCAAGGATAAATGCATCGTTACTTGCTCATTTTAGAGACAAGCTCACTTTATAAGAGTGTTATCCGATTAATTGTGACAACAATGTATCTTCTGCAAATCCAATACTTATTATTGACTAGAGCAGCTGCTAATAGGGTGAAGAATTCAGGAGAATGTGATCATAGTATGAAGAACAAGTTGGGTGTTGATTTCCAGTTTACATATTTAATATGTGACGATGTGGCGCATGTAATAAGGACCTTATTTTAAGGTTAAGTCCACTAATCTCCTATATTGCAAAGTAGAAACAATATATGGGGTGTGGCTTGTGGTTGGCTTTCCTATAATTTATTTCGTACTGAATAAGTGCTGCCATGCATTCTCTATATGTTCATTTAACTTTTTCGTATATTTTTCCCTGTATGAGGATAATGTTTTATTTTTGATATTTTGGAATCTGTGGCTCCATGTTGATCGGAAATTTCTCTTGTTTGTAGGTTGACTTAGATGACATAGACGAAAGGAAGTTTCCTAAGGTGCAAGACTTGGAATTTGTAGATTGTGTTTTAGAGGAAGGTGAAATGTTGTATATCCCGCCAAAATGGTGGCACTATGTGCGGTCTTTAACTACCAGTTTCTCGGTTAGCTTTTGGTGGAGTGAGGGTGAAAGTCCAGCTGAATACTGATGTATCAATTTGATGTTTACATTTATTCTTTCTTAATGGAGAACTGTGTGTGTTCTATGTAGCGTTCCTAATATCTGTTTGACAGGTCATTTTGCATCAGTGACAGTAAATCCTGATGTGGATAAACATTTTTGGCACTTGTTGCCATCATAATAATAATACGTATAGAAGGAACAACGTGTGCAATAGAGCCGTCGACACAAACATTTGCATAATGGAATCAGATACTCTAATGTCCTACAATTACTGATAATAAAGTTTTGTGAAACCGCAGCCCGAACGTTAAACTAATCTAATACGCTATTCTTTTGGGGTTAATCATACTCCCCTCTAGAGTTTTCTTTGATTTTCCCTCGTATTTGATCTCATAAATTTGATAGACATCACTACAGGTTAAAGTAACATTTAAAGAGAATTAGTAGTAAGCTCCCGTCAATAATTGCTAATTCAAGGGTTTTCTCCGATGCCCCTCTTTTTAGAGTAATTTGGGGGGGGGGGGGGGCACAATTTATTTCAGTCTCATTGTTTTTATCTTTCATGGACGCTGCAGGTGATAAGAACTCATCCATGTCCTGTACAGTTAGTAAGATAACTGCGATAATATTACTATCATTTAGTTTCTGCAGATCTTATATGAGAAAAATAACATTGGGCCGTAGCCAGTGATGAAAACAACATCACAATGCGGGCTTTGGACTTGAAGGCCAGTAGTTACTTCGGTAAATGTTTTCTCTGTCCTGAACAATTCAACATTCGATATGGCACATATATATGGTAGGAAGAGATTTATTTAATTTATTATCCCTTGCAATTATTAATCTTAACCTACTCATTCTCATTGACAAGTATCCAAAATTGAGTTGGCAGTACATTAAACCAATTTGAACGATTATTAATTATCACACACATTTGGCTAGTTACAAACTTCAAGATGACAGAGATTAAAGAAAGGCAGAAGAAAATACAGTGAAATCAAACCTATTTCCAAGTTTTACTTAGACCGCAGATTTGTACCTGCAAAGAACTTCACACCTCAAGACTCTATCCTGAACATAAAACCCCGGCATGACCATGATCTTAACCCGGCTTGGACCTTGTGACCTCGGACACATATCTTCCATGTAGTGAGGATCAAAGTTTCTATTCTCTTCAACCCTTAAAATTCTCAATGGTGGGTTGAAAGAAAATGCAAGCAAATGTAGCAACCACATGCATTTTGCCGCCACAAAGAAAGCTTGAAGGAGCTGTTCAGGCCAAGGCCTCGTCCAATTTAGACTAGTGGCAATATAACTCATTTTCTGGTCACAGAACTTGCTAAATTCTTCACTATAATACTTTGTCCCTTTTCTCAGTACCTCATTCCAGCTCAAATTCCTGAGGGCAACAAATGATGAGAACTGTGCTTGGCGATCCTGCTGGGGGTCTAAGAATTTTGGGCAGCCATTCTTTTGGAACACACAGTTCTCAAAGTCTTGGTAGAGAGACTGATTTATGAAAGCTTCAAAATGGTATAGAACTGCCTTTGAGTACTTGGAATTTAGAGACAGCCTATATGGTTGAAGAAGCGAGTTCAATTTTTCTGTCAAAGAATGATCAGTTTCATCAATTTGGTTTATAAGGGTCTTACAGAACTGCTTCACTGATAATCTGGACTCTGATACTATCTGCAAGAATCCCTCCACCATTACTTCCTCACTCACCGGCATCGAATTCTCTCCATTGTCATGAAATGATTTCCCCCTCTGAGGAAGATTAGTAAGTTGCTCACAAAGTTGAGAATCCTTTGCCTGCATGGTTTGTTTCAAAGCTTTCTTCAGCTCTTCACAGTAACTCTCCAAGTACTCCAGCTTTTGTTTAAGCTCCCCCAGTGAAGATTTCATCTCAGACACTTCCATTAAGGCTACATCTCGGTTCTCATTTGCTTCCACCAGCTCTTTCTTCAATGTTTCAATTGATATGATTCCCAAGTCATTAAGAACCTGAGAAACATCCTCAGATTCTGCTGTGTTTGGGGAGTTCTCATTCTTATGCTTCTTCTTTAACCGAGGAAATAACCATGAAATCACCCCCTTGCTTTTGGGTTGAGATTGAAAAGATGAATGGGAATCAGTGACCGGGACAACAATATTGGAGTTCTTGCTGCTCCTTGCACTCTCAAATTCACTTGTTATTATGGCAGGCTTACATTTATTGCAGGAGGATATGGACTTGGAATCGTCGGAACTGTTTCTCCTCCTACACTTGAAGTAGTCATTGGCAGGTGATGTTTGAAGAACAGTAATTTGATTTGCACAAGAGCCAGTAAAAGATTTGCTATCATCAGCAGGACAAATATGAGATTCTAGGTTCGCAAAACCAGAAGATAGTCCCTTACTTGAACTTGTTTTATCCTTGTAATCTGCTACAATGGTTTCCATGCTATTTCCTCCTTCTAGCCCATTCTCATCCCAACTTTCCGATATTGTTAGGCTTCTCATGGGGTTTTGATTGTACACTGGGTCATCTTCATAGCTCTGTCAATGTTTCTCACATTTAGACACTTACTATCTATCAAATTTTTTTAATTAAAAAAAGATTAATTTGTGTGTGCGCGCTGGTGGGGGAGGGGGGGGGGGGGATTTGTAGCCACAAATAAAGATAGAAATCAATGAAAAAGAGTAGGAGAGAAAAAACATGATATTCAAGTTTTTCAAATGACAAGAATCAAATAATAAACATCATAATTGTAAATTTGACCTCTGGATTCAGTTCAATTGACTTACATAGTCTTTGGGTTGGAGGGTTTGAACCAAACATAGTCTTACTGAATCATAAAAGTTCCATAACAGGAAATTAAAGGATTTGCAGCCACAAATGAAGATAGAAATCAATGAAAAAGAGTAGTGGAGAAAAAAACATGATATTAAAGTTTTTCAAATGACAAGAATCAAATAATAAACATCATAATTGTGAATTTGACCTCTGGATTCAGTTCAATTGACTTACATAGTGTTTGGTTGGAGGGTTTGAACCAAACATAGCCTTACTGAATCATAAAAGTTCCATAACAGGAACTTCAAGCAATAATCCTAAACAGTAACAAAAGTCAAAACTCGATTCTTGGTTGGTGTTTCGTAGAGATTAAATAAGATAAAGAAAGGGTATCAAAGTTAAAGGGATAGGCGAATAATAAGAATACTAAAATCAAGCTTTAGAATTTCTGCATATTCCACACATTCAAGAATCTTGAATCATATATCAAGTTGGATTGGATAAACTTTTGATACCCAATTGGGCAAAAGTAGTAAGAGAAAAATTTACAAGCCAAAATTCAAGAAAAAATAATACTTACTGGAGTGAAAACAGGGTAATCATGAGCAGAGAACTGAGAAACAGAGCGTGCAGCAGGGGAAGGGGATGGGAATCTAGCATTGGCTGGGCTATTTCCTCGCATCAAAGCAGCATGAAGAGCTCTTAGCTCCACTGCTTTGGCTATGGCACACTGAATTTCTTGCCTGGTTATTTCAGGATTGCCATTGTTGTTGTTGTTGTCGTCTTTGAAAACCTGTGTTGGAGTAGTAGCAGTTGCAGCCATGAAACAGAACGGAGAAAAAGAACAAAGTGGAACATGTAAATTGTAAATTAAAGAGAAGATAATATGTGTAACTAGATATATTCAATTTTTTTATTCATTAGGGAAAAGAATAAAGCGGGTGAATAAATGGTATTCAACGGTTGGATTTGATTTGAAGGCTATATATATATATTTATATATCTGAAGTTAGAACCTTGGAGAACCAGAAAATAGAACGAGGGGCGATCCCAAATCCAAAGATTTTTTGTCTTTGTTGTCATAGGAAGATTAACGGAATGAGGGCATGTGAAGAAAAAAGAGAAAGAGAGAAGAAGGAATTTGAACTCTACTTATGTATGTTATGTATACATCAGCAGTGTGCAGCTACTTTACCAATATGCCCACATACTCCAAAAATTGGTGGTACCACTGTTTCACATGATTGCTTTAGTAGGAACATAAGAAAGAAGTTCCATACCACTATGTTCCACCACCATAACTGTGACCAAGCAATTCATCTCAGCTTTCAATTTGGTGATATTGTCAACCACATGTTCCTTTAATTAATATACCCATTGATACTTCTTGTGCGTTGTGTAATCATCACAGTTAATGACACGAGTATGTTACCCTATAGAACTTCGTCCACAAAGGCATCGATTAAGCTCGGTACTTCTTCTTTTTCATAATGAAAACACGTTCTTATGCTAAGGGATGAGACAATATTTTAGTTTCCACCATGCTTCTCTCATCTACATCTTTTACATGTTTATCAATGACTTCCTCAATTGGTTGGTCATTCTACAATCTGAGACTAAAACCTATAAGAATAGAGAAGGTTTCTTCTCTTGTATCAAATGCCTAATGCACAAACTGCAGCATTAACCCTTCATGGAGGTTTTAGAGCTTAAACCTGTCCTGCTAACTAAAGGTCAGTGTGAAATTTCAAAAAAGGGAATAAAAATTGATCAAATTTATGGTTTTAAGCTCAGATTGGTCAATTTTAAAAGCTTTTAACTCACTCCCATTGGAAAAGCAACTTTCTTTTTCCTTTTGCAAATCTGTAATTATGCAGTTATATTGCCGAGGTCAATATTGTTCAAATAAAAAAATGGATGATCAATGATATTGGGATCCATATCCTTTCCACGTGGATTCCTCCGTCCTTTCTTCAGCCAAATGTCTCTTATGTCAGCCCATTAGATTAATCCAACGGCTAACATTTAACTGGATAACAGAATTCGGATGGAGATAATCCATTTTGATGATATTGAGGCATGCAAGGTGCAGTTTTTTCCTGCAGAAAGGGGAAAGAAAAATAACCAAAACCTTCCAAAAACTTGACACTTGATATACGAGACAGAGTGTCACAGTGGGGATCAACTGATCAAGTGGGCATTGGGTAGCATTTTAAATTACAAAATGCCCCTCACGCGCCATCTATGAATGCTAGTTCTCAAAGGGTATTTTCAAAAACGGAGAATCTTCTCTATTTTCACTCTGGTATTCTTTATGTAAAGGTAATTGGAAAAAGTTGGCATGGTGGTTAGGATGAAAAAATTAAGGAGTGAAGTGATAAAGAATGAGAGTGTTGAACTCTCACCCATTAACATTTCTAACAAATCTAACAAATATTAACATTTGTCGATAAAAAAATTTGAAAATCTATGGTTGGAGGGATGTTGACCTTAATAATATATAGTTTAAGTGTGTGTTTTGAATTGCAAATAAATAAGAAACTGGACAACACAAAAATAATTGTTCCATGTTTGATTTGAAAAGTGGTTAGGGACAGAACAAAAAAGGGAGTAATGGACTAGACAAAAACCTAAAATCTCGTCCCTTATCAAACCATGGGACAACTTTTTGTCTCATAAACATACTACCCAAAAAAACAAAATTATCTCGACTTATTCATTCCATACTTTCTCTCTCTTAACTTTCTCCTATCTCCCTCATTTCTCTCTCTATATCTAATTTTATAGTGTAATATTATATAATATTATAAATTATCACAAAGGGTATTGAAATAAATTTAATATTATTTTGTTTGTCCTGTCCATTGTTCATCGAACACCATTCAAGATAAAAGTTGTCCTGTAACTTATATGTTTATCCCGTATTGTTCCGCTTGTCCTATTTAGTCCCTTAATCTTTTGCAAATCAAACACATCCTAAGAACAAACATTAATTAACAAGGTAATGTAGTTGCTCGTAAGCTTTCTAGGGTGGCTATTAGTTATCCTAGTTCCCATATTTTTCATTCCATTTCACTTTGTATTTAATTTCTTATTCATATTGAAATGAAGTAAGTTGATTTCTGAAAAAAAGATTTTATGGGCATCCCGAGTAAATTGAGTCTAGTGTCAAGAGTAATAATACATGCATAATCCATTGCTATAAGACTACCAGTATCGTTTAGAATAGTCTTGATATGGAGATTAATCTTTTCCCACAAAAGTGCATCGATTACATCTGCATCAGGCTCAACATCATATTTAGATAATATGGTGTAGTGTTAGTTGAAGAATATATGGTCGTAGCTAAAAAGAAAGATATATTAGTGAACGCCAAATTAAAATGGTAATGATGTTTCCAAATAAATCAAGGTGGGTGACTTAGCAAAAAAAATCAAGGTGGGTGACCAGGTGCATGAGGTGAGACCTTATGTGAGTCGAGATAATAATAAGAAAACGGACCTCTGATTATTCCTTCTTATAAAGAGTTCCTTTTTACGGTCTCCACTTTTTCTTCAGTTAGAAAAAGTCACAATTTTATGGAAATTAAGATCCCTCAGCCAAGCTGGCACTTAAGGAATTTAGTAAGATTTGTCAAACCACCACATGCAGAAAGTGCTTTTCCTTGCTTCATTGATAGCACTAACACACGATGCCTGAATTAACTTCTGATATTATTACGTATATAGAATTCAAGCATGTCATGTTGTCACATGAACTTGAGTAACTCATGGTAATTAGTTTAGCCAACTCATTAGGACATACAAGTATTTGATTTTGGCTACAGAAAAGGATGAAGGGATCGAGATGGGTTGATCTTCTTCTCATCAATTAAATAATTTTTTTGTTCCCACCAAACAGAAAATACGATTCTTTCTATTTTATTAATCTTTTATTTCTTTTTTGTACTCGGAGTGTTCGTTTCAGTATTTTATAATTATAACTGAATTATTCCTTGAAGTTTTAATTAGTCACTACTTACACAGGTCTATAGTCTTCTTCATGATATATTACTACAGTTTATTAGTTCAGGGTGATCAGCAAAAACAAACATACTTGCAGAGGAGAATAAAAAGCAAATATTAAGATATCATATACTTTTTTCTCTATGAAATGGGACCACCAAAACAAGATACATCAGACAACATAGGGATCAATTATATATGGTGTAAGGTTTTAGTCGAGAAAGCTATCTTTCTGTCTGTTCTTTCAATAATGGACTTTATCGACAAGGGGAGTAGGGGACAACAAAGAACTCTAATAATTACATGGATGAGGGAAGCCCTGCGATCTATGCTAGTAATCAAATTAAAACAAAACTAATGCTTGAACTTCTCTTCATAATTTAAATCATGCTAACAATTTTATTTTGCAATCATGTCTCTTACATGCTTGGGTTATAAAAGGAAACCCCTCTTTGGAAAAAACAAATACAAGCAAATATGGGACCGCTAAGGTCGTCATGTTTGCCACAGGCTCACAACCATTAAACAAATGTTGCATTGCACTAAAAATTGCCATTTAGCATTATACTATAGTATAACAATTTCCATAAAAAATCGTCTTGTAAAATCTTTTTGTTGCCTAGTCCTCCCTTAGAAACGGATAATGGGCATGTACCTCGGTGCTAGCTGTGTGTATGAGGATACTAGTCTTTTATTTTCACTAACAGTCACAGCCTAGCCTGAAAGAAACAAGTTTCTCTTTCCGGGAACCCCGAGCAATAAAAAAGAGGAAATAGTATGGGAAACAACCAAACCAAGTACAAGCAACACTACATACAGCAAGCGTGGTTCTCTTGGTTTGTTATAAAATGACAACACCACACCACATCACCTTACCCCACCTTTTGATATATGGGATATAGTGTATATTTCATGTTGTCTTTATCAGTTCTTTTGACCGTTATGTTTATACGCTATTTCTCATAGCTTGATTCTGGACTGGAGAAGGTATGATAGTGGTTGAATGATCAAATGTAATAATACAGGAGTATGAAAAACAATAAATTTGGCTTGATTGATGCAAAGCTCAGAGGAACTTCACCTTCACATGGGTTAGCTAAAGGTGAGGACTAGATAAATGATGATATAATGTGGTAATATGTCTTTACAGGTTGGTTATACAATATTTTTTTCTTTTCATTTTAATATTCATTTGGGTTGGTATTTATCATTCTTTTTCTTATTTGGTAGGAGTTCGTTTGGATGAACTTTTAAGATAATATTTTTTGTGCTATTTTTACAAAATCTTATAAAAAGTAAAAATTAGTTTATATTTGAATGTAGTTTTAAAATTTTTTTTTTAATATTTGAAAAGCTTTTATACTTTCTAAATTTCTAATAGACTTTTTGAGAAGAACCAAAAACTAGCTACACAAAATCTTTTTAGTGCTTTTACTATGCAAACATGATAAAAAAACCTAAAATACTTTTTTTAATATTAGAGTTTTTTCCATCAATATAAACACATCTAGGCAGGCTAGCTCTTAGTTTTCTTTATACTATTATTTATGTATTAATATACTAAAAAATTTAACTGCCACAACCACTAAGAGAATGTTAGGTTTAGTCGGCCAAACTTAAGTTTAGAATGACACAAATATAATAAAATTCCCATCAAATGTGAAAGCAAAATTTTCTCCATTGTCTATTTGCAACGGAAATACAAACGTTGCCCTAAGTCTCAAAAAGCAAACTATGCAGCAGGAGGGGGAGTGACTGGACCAGAAACCAATCAAACCATCCCAACAGCAGTAGATGGGGAATGACATCTAAAAAAACTAGGCTAAGTGAAAAAATGAATTACTTTCACGAAACGTAAAGCACAACGACATGCGATGGATCAGTCCACTTATTTATTTAGTCCAACCTTTCCATTGGCCCATTTTCTGGCATCTTCAACCACGATGGAGTGGAGAAACTTGCATGTGCCGTCATGGAAAGATTCATGTGACGTCAAATTGAAGCCTTTTTACACTTCTACATTACACTTTTTGCAGATTGAGATTGTGTAAAATCTTTTCTTTTTCTTTTCCATTCTGAATTGGAGACTCAATACAACTATTGTACAAGAAAAGTATATCAGAACATGTTATAGGGAGTAGAGCTTGTCTTTTAATTCAGATAAGGAAAAGACATTAAAATTGCCACTACTCAATCAAAATCCGTCGATGCTTGGGACTAATCTTCACCTCCGAGTGACTCGTGTCTTTGGGAAATCATGAGCAAAGATGTTTGCTGAAACCAATAATCAATCAAGCTTAGGCACTAAACTTGACAGCAAGATAAAGTTAGCAAATATTGTGCACATTTGACTACTGAAAGCTCGGCTGGTATTTTGATTACTTTCAAACAGGTCAAGGAAAATAAGCTGGGCGTAAGTATATATGACAGCATGGGCAAGACAGACAAATCCAACAGAAATTATAGACGGACTTCAAAAAAATACCAGCCGACTTAAGTTAAAAACAAAGGGTATTTACTTCAATTAATTAAAAGGCTTGCACCATATTAGAAGGGAAGGAAAGAAGGTTGAAAACAAATAATATTCAAACACAATGATTGAGATCAATTGATAATTGCATTTTCTAATCCACAAACCTTTGTTCCCGCTACAATGGCATTGTATAAAGGGTGAGCAGCACATGAAATAACTCCTTCAGATAAAGGAATAAACCTGTTCTGATTCTTTTGGTTGTTCGCCCTGGAAATTTCCTGTATATCGTCTCTGGAAAGAACAATATTAAAACTGTTGAAAAGGTACTTAATTTTTGCAGTACAGTTTAAAAATTTCAGCATATGAACACTTGGCTGTATACACGCCTTCTCAATTATGTGGTCAATTTAAGTTGTGCACTGAGTGGATTTCACTATTTATGTGCTTTCTTAATTATGTGGTTGATTGAAGTTAATAATAGAAACTTCGATAGTAATTAGTAAGTATATGAGAATATTCTATATGCGAGTGAGCATGTGTAATGAGAGCAAAATCTGTTAATTTGTTACTAAAGGAGGCCTGTGGAACGTCATACTCACTATAAATGTAAACCCATGAGAATTATAGAAAGGCAGAGAAGAGAATATTCAGTATTAGTTTCTATCTTTCCGGTTTTCTTTTTGCATTTTTGGGAGGCCTCCTCCTTCCCTCAAAGCAAGGAAAAATGTTTTTGTTCCTAAGAGTTTGAGTTCCATTTATATATCTGTCACTATTGAAATTCCTTACTTGTAATCCACATGACTTGGGGAGCTGATGCTGGGATAGAAATCCAAGAGGTAAATGCCACTATCAGATGGTGACCCAACCAAATAGATCTGCACAGGATTACAGCACATAAATAACTATTTCGTGTCTGAAAAAGGAATGATGCCAACACATAGTGAGGAATAATACTTTGAAAAGTAAATATGACTTAGGAGTCAAAACAATTACTACTGCTAGCATTGTCATATAAACGTAAAAACTTATATGCCAGGCCAGCATGAATAAAAAGTTATGAAATGGGACAATTAAAGGAACTAGTGACAAAGAAAATCTTACCGAACATGTAGATAACCATGAAGGTTTTCTTATATATGATAGATCCGCGGGAACATAGGAATCATTTCTAACAAAAAATGAACAGTAAACAGAATGATCAGACGTAGTTTGTAAAGCCTTTTAACAAAAAAAAAACAAAGCAACTCTAAATGTGATCGACTTACAACCAAGCTGGGGGAGGGCAATGAATATGTGTAACTTGAAAATTATTAATATCCAAAACGCCTGACCTACATGAAAAATATTAAAGGAAAAATTTACCATATCGAATTAACAAATGTGAAGAAGCATTTACTCTTGAATTGTAAAATTCAATAAAAAGCAACCACTTTAGATGTAGACAACCATTATTGACACAAAATGGCACAGCTTAACAGTAATGACCTTGAAACAAATTATTTCCAGATTCAGTTTAGAAGAAAATTCATTAAAATGTGTGACGCCATTCAGAAACATAATATTAGCTCATCATGTGTTAAGCAATAAAATCACACTCAGTTTCTAGCCAAATAATAGAAACTTCAAAAGGATAGAATCATGGAATTTATGGAAATTTTCTTTATTATCAGTGGCTGAAGAATTCAGGCATGCAGGAAACACACAGAACAGAGCTTCAAAATGCTTTCTGGCAGATGGAGGGCGAAGAAAACCAATACTTTTGGCCACCTACCAGCCATCATCAAGATGGAATGCCAACTGACTCGGGCATGATGGATTAAGATCAATAGAGTGAATCTCCTTGGGAACAATATCTGCTTGTGCCTGCATAACAATACGAATGGCTTAGCATAATGTCTTTTTTATTTTAAATTATATTATGGATTAATATTAATAAATTATTTAGAATATTATTAATAATATTAATTATGGAAAATTATTTAATTATTTAATTATAGCAGATGACCAATTATGGAAAAGAGTATTCCCATCTTTATTTGGTTATCACTAACATAAATCTAACTAAGGGTGTTCATTGGTTCGGATCAGCCCGATGAACCCGAAACTTGAACCGAACCAATTATATTGGTTCGGAATTTTTGGTGTTCGAATCCGAACCAAACCAAACCAAACCACACGATGATAATCAATTCGGTTCTCGGGTTCAAGGATTCTGGAACCAATCCAACCGAACCGAACCGATTATTATATTTTAATATGTATATATATATTTTAAAATTTTAAATTTTACTATATTTTGATATTTACATATTTTTTAAATATTTATTATATTTTAATATTTATATGTGTTAATTTTTTTTGGGTACGAACCAAACTAACCTATTCTTGAACGGGTTGGTTTGGTTTGGATTTCCTGGAAAAAAGTTGCAAATCCGAACCGAACCAATTGATTTTGATTGGTTGGATTTTTTTCATGCAAATCTAAACCAAACCGACCCGTGAACACCACTAAACTAACCTTAAGAGAGGAAGAACTTCCTGCTGATAAGGCTTCTCATAAAAAATGGGAACACTCAAATAGGGTGTCTTACAGTTATGAAATACACCATGGAGAAGTCAATTAGAAAGAGCATTCCAAAAACCGAAAATAAAGACATTTCTAAATCAGTTGGTGAGAAATTCAGGACTTTTAATAAAGCAAAAAGATCTCATCTTAATTTTTGCTCTATTTTTAATTCGTAAAAGCAATAGACATGAGCAGGAAGGATAACGATACCTTTAAAGATCCAATCTTCTCTAGCAAAGTTGCCAACTTCAAAGATGTTAGAGGTGGATGGCAAATCTAGAGAGCCAAATAAATCAGAATAAGATAATTAAAAGTATTGTAAAATATCTTACAATAACATTTGCACAAGAAGGTCAAGCTTTATTCAACAAATTTGCTGCAAGTACTTGCACCCTGTGCTGTAAAAGGTAGTAAAAGACTAGGGTCATAGCAGCACCATAAACTTAAGGTTGTAAATCAGTGAAGACATGCATCAACAGCTTACAAGCTTCTGCCTGTGTTTATATAAAGTAGAACAGAACGGTATTTTAAGCTTTTAACTTCATAAATTGTAGCATCCACCAATGAGCTTGTAACTCAATTGGCACCTTGTAGGGCATGTAATGTTAATAACTTAATATCAAATGTTTCACATCCTCCACTACGCTATTATCCCCCTCCCCTGCCTACAGTAGTCTTTAGCCAAATGTTACACGTATATGGTACGATAAAATCTCAGGACTCAAAGTACAACCACTGAGTATACATCAAGAGAACCAAGATATAACCTCTTTGTGACTTTGAAAAGTAGCGGATGCTCTTCCTCCACGAATATCCCACACATACACGACCCCATGCTTGCCAGCACCAAAAATAATCTGGAATGGATATAATAATCACTGTTCATAATTTCTCAATATATTGACCGAACATAATAAACAAGATGTATTCTATAACTTGTTCAAACCAAACCTAATGCAAATGCATCTGTGTTATCAACTGCAGTTTTATCAAGCCAAACGGAGTTTAGTTACAAAACAGAGTATGTACACAGTTCCTAACCTGATTTTCTTCATTTAATTGGATGCTGTTAAGGGTACCACATGAAGTAGATGTAAATTCGAGGCAAGGTAGTGCTTTCACTCTTCTATCCCAAACATTAATCCCACCATGTGTATCAGAAGCAATTATCCTGTCAAAATTCACCGTTATGTTGGAAAGAAATACAAAATTCACAAAATGAGAATCATTATTATGTGTCGATTGTCATTCAGAATCAGTTATCTGGTGCAGATATAATCAATGAATCTTACCCAACAATATCCAGTTCGTAGCTTTTAATTTGTTCTCGTTAGTTTTGAATTTTTTCAACCTATTTGACATCTCCAACGTAAGTTAATCAGGTTTGGAATCCAAATCTTGGTTGAAGAAAGAAAAAATTTTTATTTCTATATTTATCAAAACCTAATTTGGGTTTTCAAATACTATTCTAACCATAATACCCATGAAAGGTTAATCATTGCCCCATCCTTTTTCAACATTCATATAACCATATCACCAATTCGGTAGTCACATTCAAAACTCAATTTGATTAACACTGTCCAAATAATATTAATTCTACAAAAATCACTTTAACCAATATACCATTCGAAACACAAATTGGTACGTGGTAAGCGTACAAGTATGTGGTATGAGACTTTATTAGGTATGTGGGACGGAGGGTACGGTACGGCGGAACCGCTGGACTTTGGTTCTTCCTGAGACGTGCATGAGTCAGCGATGGAGATTGAGTTCCGGCTCTCACAAACACCGACCTAGCTGCCACCGCCAGAGCCGCCGGACCCGTTCCTTGTTTGGCGGCTGCTAAGACAGTTGTTGTGGAGGTGGTAATAGAGGTGCAATCGCATGGGAGATAGGGCATAATGGGAGTTGAGTTATTTTGTTAACCTAATGGGCTAGACCCAATTCACTACTGAGAGGATGGTGGTGCAGGAAGAAAAGAAAAGGACACAGTGGAAATTTCTGAGTTTGGGTCCACTTGGCCTAACCCAAAAAATAAAACATGAAAATTCTAGGTACCTATCAGGTATTCTGGTTCCTAAAACCTCTTCCATTTTCGCCAAGCATGTTATTGGTCCAGAGAAAAATACAAGGTGAGGAGTCTTTCATGTTCGGTGGACCTACAAGGTGAGGAGTCTTTCATGTTCGGAGCTTAAAATCTGGTAATTGCTTTGTGGGTTTATTCTGGCTGTAAATCAGCACCTTGCACCTTCCCTCGATGAAGTTTCCCACAAAAACACAAATGTTAATTCGTAATGTGATTATGTAAATATCCCATACCCATAGATAGGGTAAAAAAAAAATAATAATCTCTCGTTGAGTGCATGTGTTGTGTTGTGTCCACCTTGCTTCACCTCTCTACGCCCCAGTTTACTTCACTATATAATTTTCCCAAATGTATTCATGTTATCGTGCATTCCTATGAAAGTAAGTGTCTCTGCGCAAACCATCATTTTAGAAACCATCCAATTTAAGTTCAATATGCAGGAATAGCTGTTACTTTAGGTATTTGCTAACCACTATTCTTAATCAACCAAACAGCAAATACTATCTCTTCTCCACTCAGATTTCACAGAATAACACAAACAAAAGCAATTAAGCGTAACGGACAAAATTATATATCAGCAGAAGTATTTAAATTGCATCTTTAGACATCATGAAAAGCAGTTCCTCTGAATTAAGACTTACTTACCAACCTTGGGTCATTTGACGTAAAAGCAATATCAGAGAGACCTTTGTATATGCTGGATCCATGAACTGTGGTGGTTGGTCTTGTTCTTAACACCTGTTATTGTATATCCGCGGTAAAAAGCTTATTTAGATTAACATATATAAAATAACACCTTTACATGACCAAATAACAGCACATCATTGAAAAAACAAAACGAAGCTAAAATGACGAATTCTGAATATATCAATTAGTTAGAGTAGCACGTCCCTCAAAATATGAGCATAAGAACAATATGCGATGATGTAAATAGATGGGAATCCAGCACTATGTGTCTGTTTAAAGGGCGTTCGTTTCTAATGTGTTTCTTGGTCCATCTGTTAGGTGTGCACCCCCAAGAAATGAGTTGCATGATTTTATTCCAAAGCACCTTATTTAATGTAATGATTTGATGAAGGGTGCATACTTTGATTGTTAACAGCAAATAATTAGACAAATATTTAGGAACATGGGAGAACATTCAACAATAATGCAATCAGAAATTGGTATAAACCGAATATGGTGGTCAACAGCAAAATCATGTTATTATGATTTTCGAAAGAAAAGAGCTGGTAACATAATGAGAATGTATGCAAGATCTAACAGGTTAGTACAATAATATATGAGAATGGAAACTTACTTCAACTGGATCTGGTGAAACATATCCGATATCAAATATAAGTACTTCATTACTTTTTACAGATGCACAGACAACCTGAAATGACAAAAAGTAACATATAAATAGTAAGACAAATATAATACTAAATCGATTGCATCAACAAAGCTATCATTAATGAATTTGACAAATCATTGGTTTCACATAAAATGCACAACAAGCCCTTGTAAATGTGATAATTTCATACAGAAGAAAAAAGGGGCCAAATTATCAGAACGAATATTGTCCATGACATATAAAAGACTAGCGACAACAAGAAAACTAGAAAGATAAAACTGAAGCAATTTACATAATGTATGTGGTAGATATATAGAAATCATCATCAATTTCTAAATTTCATGGAACAATGCTGAGTAAGAAGGTAACTAAGTTGAAACCTCATCCTGGTTAAGAGGATTCCATCTGACAACATCAAGTTGCCGATTTAGTGAGAGGTGCAATATATGCTTGCTTTGATCTTCATCCAAGCCTACCATCACAATTCACACAAAACCGAATTAAAAATATGTTACCACTTAGTTTGAAATTCCTCCCCATCCGAGGAAATAATAAATATGAAGCTACTTAAAAGTAAAGTAGTCAATACATCACTAAGCACAAATAGGAGCCCTTTTAAACACTTAATTCCTTACTCTCTCAAAGACATTAGGCACATGAAAAAGCATGAAAAAAGCCAAATTTGTAATTTAATTCCAATAATAAGGAAGAATACAGTAATTGGAAGAGAAGAAATACATTCCAATGTTTTGGAAGGAAACAAAAAATCAACCATTAGTTGAAGCCTCTATAGTCAAGCCAGTGGCATTATGATCTAGTTCTAAAAACATAAGTTAGAAGAGGATAAAGCTCCTACATAGAGGCTAACTTTTAATAATTCTTCTCATTCTGCAATTGATTAGTTAAATATTAATTAAATTCTGTATAGGAAATATATGTCTCTGCTTTTAAGGTGATCACGGCATAAAGATACAAAGAGAAAGCTACAGAGTAGATATAAAGGGGGGTTCAAGCGGCATAAATAGGTAAACATACTTGTTAAGTATTCACCGAGATTAACAGATGCTGGAATACTGATTATGAAACACTTGTATTCTAATCTAATGTCATAAAAATGTAAAGAATCAAAAGTTTGGTCATAAGATAAAGGTTACATTTGAATTACATAAAGCCATAAACCATTGTTGTATTAGCCTAACAAAATTTGCTAAGCATAGCAACATTTTGAAAATAGGCAAAAACTCATCTACCAAAGCCAAACTTACGATTGAATTCAGGTGTCAGGCAATAAAGAGCTTCAAAGTCATGAACTGTTAAGCAACCTGATTTTGTCACAGACACCAAGTATATACCCTAGAATACAGTTCAAAAATAAATGATTGAAATACTAAAGATGAAAAATAAAATAATACAAGATGAACGTCAACAGCTTAGAGAAATTGATTTACTTCTTGCAATGAACAGAGAGGTACTCACATTAAAGCACTGTAGTGAATTGATATGGATAAAGGCATGCAAGAAATATAATTCATTGTACAAAACAACAACCAAAAAGCCTTTTCCCACGAGGTGGGGTCGGCAATAATCCATCATGCAAAATGATACATAAATAACACTAAACAGAGGGTGAGAACGTCCTCAAACATGTGAAATTATTATCACAGCCATTAAGCAGCCTATCAAAACTTTCAGTATTGGCGAAACCTAGTAACTCCAATATTAATCCAAATGATAACTACTAAATTTTAGTATATTTGAATTTGAATGTGATGCTTTTCTAATCTTAGTACATGTCAATTATTTACTTTAGAAGCATCACAGTGGCATTTACTAAAATATTTTTTACCTTGTTGTCAAAGTCTACTGCAGAGATGCCTTGCCTGTTAACGAACAAAATTTGCTATTTATTGTGAGAAAACATCAATGCCATGAAAAGAGACACAATACATGCGCGGAACATTTCATGTGCAACAGTTCAAGCCAATGCTAACTACCAACTCAATTAATTTCCTAGAAAATATAGACAAATTTCAGTTTCACCTATCGTAATAGGAACTACCAAGAAATAACACAAAATACACATTATAAATAAATTTAAAATCAAATCAACTTACTATAGAGATCATACCCGAGACAAAAAGAGTGACACGAAGTTTTCCAAACTAAAATGTCAAAAGACTAAAAACAACTCACACGATCAAATATTGTCGTTACAACCATTCAAGATTTCCAACCATGATGAACAAACCTTGACATAATTCAGAAGTAGAAAGGAACTGATGGCAGAGCATCACAAGGACAAGGGGGAGCCATGCGTCCCTGAAAAACTTTTGAAAATCTAAGAGATGATATGAGGGGGGAAATTGTTGAGGCCTGAAATACAATGTAGAAATTGTATGTCCCTGTTTCTTCTAACCTTCTTTATATTTTGCAAGTATGAGTTATCACTTCCAATAGAGCGTGCTTGTTTCTGGTTTCGGGAGGTGGAATATGGTAAGATGGAAATATGGGAGTGAAGTGAAAATATAGTGGGATGGAAAACACAAAAGGTGGACTTCCAACTCATTTTCATATATGAATAACCAAAATTTGTGGAGTCAACTGTAAATGAGTTGCCCTTTACTTTCAGTTATCGGACATTAGTGTCATAAACTGGCAAGTGTGAAGTAATATCCTTAGACTAATTGTCTAGCCAATGGAATTTCAATCCATATGCAATTATGCAGCATTGCAACACATTCACTTTCATTTAGTCCAGTTTTGTATATTAATGAAAACTACAAGTGTGTTGCTATCATATTAGAATAACTCACTAAAAATTTTAGATATACAATACCTTCCTGTTTTAAATATATTTTTGTTAAAAAGCATAAGCTGCTGCAAATTAATTTACATGCCAAGAATTATCTTTGGTGCTCTCAATCTTTTTGTTCCAACTAGCTGGCGAAATGGAGTATAACAAAGGTTAAACTATACTTTTAGTCCTTATACGTGACGCTCGTTTTTTACTTGGTCCCTATACATAAAAAAATTGAAGTTCAATCTTTATATGTACAATTATTTTTAATTTGGCCTTACCGTTTATTGTTGTTGTAACACCATTTGTTGGAGTTAAAATATAGAGGCCAAAATGAAAATAATTTTCATGAATAAGGACCAAAGTGAAAATGAGACGTATAAGGACTAAAAAAGTATATTTTTGGTCCCTCTATGTGACAATCATTTTCAATTCAGTTCCTATACTTTAAATCCAACAAACAGTGTTACAACAATAATGATGGCGATGACCAAATTGAAAATAATTGTACATATAGGGACTGAATTGAATTTTTTTATGTATAGCGACACGTATAAAGACCTAAAGTATACTTTAAACCTATAACAAAATAACATACAGGAAAAAGACCAGGAAGTAACTCGCATTTAATCACACAAACAACAGTCTACAGGAAAAGCAATTTGCAATCTTGATCTTAATTCATTTCATGACACCCAGGAAGAAGTCAAAATACCGAAATTGAAGAGAGCGATCACCATTTGCCTCACTAAGAATTCGATTCATCTGTACATCAACCCCAAACACAAAATTCATGAAACTAAATAGAGCGTTAGGAAAATCATGTGGAGAATTCGCATGGTTAATAATACATACATGAGATCGGCAAGGCCCATGATTCTGTTGATACAAATGCGGAAAGGCTCCAACCTTTACGAAATTCAATACAGTATAGTTAGTCCAATTTACATAATCAATTATTATCATGACAAAAACCTAATCATCATCCAAACTCGCCTCGGAATAAGAACGAAGTAGCAAATCCAGCATTTCATGACGATAGTTGGGCTCAAATCTTCCATTCAGTTCAATAGAGGACCTTTTCCAATGGTGCCTTGCAATTGCAATCAAAACAAATTTCAACACCGCATCCATACATAGATAGCTATATAAAGAAATTAAAATTCAAAAACCAAAAGATTTACCTACGAAGAGGCTTAACCCTTTCTATCGAGGGTTTGGTAGGCACCAAGTATTTATCCATTTTCCCGCGCTTCTCTTTGCAGATAAACCAGCTTTGATTGTAAATATAGACTGTATCGCACATTCGCACTACCCTTACTTCTTTCCCGCCACAGAAGTGGGCCCCGCAAGGGAGTTGTTTTTTTACGGTTCTCTTTCTTTTAATACAATCTCTTCCCTTTTTTTTTAACTTTTTTTTTTTTTTATCTAAAATATCTTTTTTTTAAAATATTTTTTTCCCTAAACCCTTTTCACAACCACCTATCTCCACTCTTTTCACAATCTATCCTCACAATTCCCTGTTCTCCGGCACTTGAAGGAAACAAAAACGAATCTTATTTTACTTTATCTTCTTCATATTAAGATAAATTGAAATGCCCCATTGGAGGCACATTTTTACTGGGTAATCACATTGGACTCAGATCTGTGTGGAGAGGAAGAAGAAAGGGGCTAAAGTAGATGGAAAGGAAATTATGGAAATAGAAAAATGAGATGGTTCCAACGATATTTTGGATAAAAAAAATTAAAACCAAAAAGAGGAAAGAGTTGCATTAGAAAAAAGAGGAAGGAGTTGAAAAATACAACTCCCCCCAACAGAAAGTAACAAATGTGTTTTTGGGCCACACACGTAAAAGCCCAGCCCAGTCCACGAAAACTTGATGATGTTGTTGTTGATATTATTATTCTTATTATAATAATAAAGCAAAATTAGTATTTCATTTTGTTTAATTCACCAAATCATTCCATCAAAAAATTTATTTTCTGTTAATGAGAGGATTTGGCTCTTCTAATAAAGTGACTCCACTCACTTTAGAGAGTAAAGTAAGTTCATCTTAACCATTAAACATTTTAATGGCCGGGATTGTTTCATATAATTTTAGTTTTTTAATTAAAAACCACTAAAAAAAAATTCTTTTGAAATTAGCAATTTGGTTAATGTCAACCAAATCCTTATAACACAACTCATTTTTTGTATTGTAGGTACCCTCATACAAGCATATCAATTTTATATATTAAATTAGAGTTTTCAATTTTAAACGTGAGTCATTATTTACAACATTTCTCATTACATGTGTCATTATATATTCAATTTTTGAACAATAATTGATGAGATGAGAGAGAAAATAACAAATATGTTAATATATCATTACAAGAAATTTTCCTTTCAGTGACAGACAAAATCTGTCACTATATATTTAAAATTCGTAGGTATATGTAAAACTTGCATTCACCTATGGTCAGTCCAACCGTCCATTATGAGTGACGAATAACAATGAAAAATGACTGTCATTATAGGTTTTACATACGATCCACATACATTTACCTACAGTTGTATTTGACTGTCTATAGACTTTACCTATGGTCCATCAACTTTTACCTACGGTTCGACAACCACTAATACCTGTACCTATAGTTTTAATGACTGTCACTAAAAGTGTCCATAGGTATATGACAAATTTATTGGAGTGTATAGAAATATGAGGTTAATTTTGGTACATAATTTGTGTAAAGTTTTTTACACCATCAACTGATTACAATTCATTTTATGGATGATTTTTAAGATAGTTATGATTAGAATCAAACATTTTTAATGAGGTGACAACTTAAGTTTACATACTCTTTAAATCCTAAAAATATTGTGTTGATGTTCAAATTCGTTGTAAAAACAATCGAACTCTTTTAAATTAATTAATATAATATATGACAATAATTAATTGCACAGTTAGAGAGAGAGAGTCTAATTGTTATGTAATGTGGTGTAAAAATTTTCACACTATTAACAATCATAAATCATGATATGAATGACTTTTAAGATAGTTAGGATAAAAGTCAAATATTTTTACTGATATAACAATTTATGATTGATCGATCGTATAAAAAATATTTACACACATCATACATACCAATTACATCCACTAAGATATGGTGCCCATTCGTGCGTCATATTCTCATAGTATAAAAAAAAAACGTTTTTCTACTATTTATGTAGTAGTCGGTGTAGTGTGTCACATTCACATATCTCTCATTATCCAAACTCAAATGAGGAGGAAAGACAAAAGGCCATAATTTCAACTAAGCAATCCCATATGAAGCTTTGGTCTGCCCTTACAAAAAGGCCTGAACAAACTACCCTTACAAAAAGCCTGAAGCCTGAAGCAATGTATATTGTATGTACAACAACAAAACAAGGTGGAAAAAAGGACCAAATGGGCATGTTATGTATATCATATTGACATATTCATACCCAGTTGCTGGACAAGGAGAAGTCATGGAATCTGAATGAGAGATCCCCAGCTGTGTCTCTCTCAAGCTGCATGTGATGCGAACCATCACCAATGACGTCATCACCTGGATCATCAGATGTTTCAGGAGGCCATGCCTGTATTTGATTCTCATTTGGATGGCGTGCCAATTGAACTTCAGGTGGTAATGGCAACACGGAGGGAGATATGTCCCTCAATCTAGTACTTCCTCCTCCACTTGAAGAAGCCAATGCTCGGTCCCAAAGGAAGACGTGAAGCTGAATGGGAACTTTGGTGTGTCTATGCAAGGAGAGTTTCTGGCTCAATGAAACGGTGTCATAGCACCTAATGGCTCCCGTGGAAGACACCATCCATGGAAGGACTCTTTGATTTGAAAGCCTTGAAACTACCAACAACCTGCAACTATTTTTTGCTACTTTATACAGATTGCTGAGCCCTGAACGTGTGGCTGGTACATTTTCTTGACCATGATCAACAACTGACGAGATGAAAATAAATCCCTGTTGATTACAGTGAAAATTGTTAGCTAAAATCTTCAACAATATAACAATATATATGCTTAACAGTATCAGAGCATGCATGAATCATGACCAGAGAGAGAGATACCTCTTCTGTACGACTAATGGCAAAGCCAAGCTTTGTGTCATCCTCTTTTAGTTTTATCTCAACTGAGAACTCTCCTCCGATTGGAGCATACCAGAGCCGAATTGCTCTAACAACACCTATGTCTACTCCGTGATAATCCTCAAAGCCATAAAGGCTTGCATTTGCAATGTTAGATAAGTCAGATAATGACCCTGCATTCACAGTGGAAGAAGCTGTCTCTCCTGATATCTGTCACACAAATCAACCAGAAACTCCAGTTTGATCACATAGTCAAACAAAAAGAGAAAAACTAATCGTTCAAAAAATGACGTAAAAGTTTGGCAGCTTCCATGTACACAAGATGATGATAAAATCCTAAATAGTGCCTCTCCTAGTTTCAGAAAAAAAAAAACAGTGTACTCGAATTTCATAAAATTCATTGCAAAATAAATCATGAGGTAACAAATTAAGTATGACCGTACTTGAAGCAAATGATAAGGACTCAATTTTAAAGCTTAAATAAACGTGATGTCAGTCAAACCTAAATTAATCATTTTATTGACTTATATAATGGCCTTCCTTCCTTTAACTCGTGAATTACTCTTCCTTCATAAGTTTTACTCTTATTATTATGATAAGAGAGGCATAACATCAATTTTGCAGATCAAGTGACCAGTTGGAATAAAAAATATTAAAGAGAGTAGTAATAAAGCCATAGTGATATATAGCATGCCACAAATTCATGGGCCTCATTAATTGTGATTGTGGAGTTGATCGTTTACCTTAGTAAGTAGGGACTCAGTTTGGATGTTCATAACGACAATAGGGACCCCTGAAGCTTGAGCTGCATTAAGCCATGCATTTGCCCTGGCTAGGGTGTCCTCCACATCATTGTAGCGAGAAGCTACCCGATCTGAAGCTTTGGGAAGAAGTAATATGGAAAGAAAGTTGCTAGAATTGGGAACTGTTAGCATCTCTTGCATCCTCTTCTCCCATGGATACGAGACATACCCATCCTGTAGTCTGGTCCTGGTTAGCGCATTTACCATCCTAGTTGTTCTTGAAGCTGCAAAAGTGCAGGTATTGTTTACAAATTAGATGAAGATATCAGAAAGTAAAATAGTCAAAAACTGCTACTCCATTGTTAACCAAAAAAAGTAGCAGCTGACAATTAGCCAACACAGATGGAGAGGTTGGAACCAAGTTACGGTACAACTTCCAAGTATAAATTAAGGTGAACGCAAGATGCATTAATTTTGCTATTGTTCTCAGAAGTTAATGCAACCTTACAAGACATTGGCAGAAATATTGAATACTTGGTACCAGAAGAATGCTAGCAACACAAAAAAGAGTGTTCTGTATAAAAGATAATGCTGCTACCATTCCTCCTTGTTACTATAGCAATTATCTCTTTGCTATCAGTTTGGTCTTTGAGATAACATTAAAATTATGTTTTGTCTTAAGTCTTAACATATGTTTTTAGAGTCCCACATTAGATAGTGATATGGCCTGAGTAGCGTTTATAAGTGGGGGAGCGACCCTCACCGTATGAGCTAGCTTTTGGGATTGAGTTAGGCCCAAACCCAAATTCAAAGATATGTGTGTGATAAGCAATAAACTCTGAAACTATAAATTTACAACCAAACGATGAATAAGGTGAAGTAAAAATTGAGATTGTACTGAAAGCGGATCAATCTGAGGACACATCAAAGCTGGGCCCCAAGGTGCTTCCAGTCAAGCCTTACATCTTAGATCTGAATGTGAATCTATTACGGGTAGTGTTTTTTTGCAGGATGGAAGTTCAGTTTACTCTTCTCATTTTTATGAGTATTTCTAAACCAAATCTTACTACAGTGAGGCCATAAGAGTACAGTATATACGACTCCATGCTTAAAAGAAATCAGAAATTTTAAAACATCAAAGGCGAACTCGAATTCTGTAAAGCAAAGGTTGATTTCGTCCTTCTTACACATTGTACTAGAGTAACTACTAACTAGACCGTGTTTGATCCATTAATAAAAATGACTGTTGTGTATGTATCAATATCTATTATTCCATATTACTGTCACAAACAACAACAACAACCAGTGTACAGATTTTCTTACTTTCCTTTTCTCCTAACAGATTCTATGACCTGATCGATAGCGAAAAGCGGAAGAGGATAATGGAAATTAGGTGAACCAAATGTCATCGTCATTCACAAAAGGAAGTCATGAGTATCACGCAAGTTGGTGCCTAAACCTAGGAAAAAGTTTGCAGCTTTCAGATGAGAAGTAAATGCCTCAAATGACTAAATATCATAGAATGGAAATTTGTTCCACTAAAAGGAAGTAAACCTTGGATCAAATAACGCCACAAAAATCATAATTAAAAAAAAAAAAAGGAACGCCAAAAATCAGTTAACCCAAAAGGCCTACAAATGAACTTTCTCTATAATAAAAGTAGGAAGAGGTGCCTCTCACATTCATTTGGGGGGGGGGGGGGGGGGTCTGGCTGGCAGACTAACAAAAATAAGATAAGGACACATTAACTTGTCTAAATGCTATATTAAATATGCATCCAAAACTTGAAGTTATTTCCTGTCCTTATGGTGGTACCACATGTTAGTTAGTTATTTATTGCATATGTATAGTACAAAAACAAGACTGTCCATGACTGAAATGAAGTCAATGAACTGATCGTAAATTGCATTAAACTTTTAAAAAAAACCAAACGCGTAACTACCATGTGTCCCTAATTAATTAATAACCAAAGCAACAAAAGTATTACAAAACCAATATCTTGTCTTTAATATTTTGGTGGGTAAATTCCTTACCTGAGTGACATACCCTATAGATGATCAATATGGCATGGATCCTGCCACCACAATCCCCTTCACTCTTTCCCGCTAAATCTCAGTTATTGGATCAATCTAAGAGATGATTTATTTCATTTAGTTACATAAATTTCATGTTTAAAAATATAAAAAAATCATTCCTTTTCTAGAATAAGGTTTGTTAATTTTATTTACAGAACGGTGCATGGAATGGAAGGAAGACCTTGCAAGAAAGTTACGTGAAGGAATTGAAAGGTGAAAAAACAAAGAAAAACATCTAACCTGAAAAGTCAAAAGTCAAAAGTAGAGTACCTTGGAGTTGGAAGCACTCGGTTTCGGTTCGATCGAGGAAGCCGACAACGTAGTTTGGATCGGTGATGGACCTAAGAACGCAGTGCTTTTTGGGTGAGGATTCGTTGGGAACGATACATGCCTGTAACTCTGAGAACTCATCGGGTCCTCGGCGAACCCGTACGACTATGGAGGTTTCCTTCTTCTTGTATGAGTCTTGGAGGATCTTGTTGACGCCGCTATTCCCGTTCTTGAACGGAGACTTGAACCGGATCAACGACTTCCCCGTGCTCCCGATTCGAAGTTCTTCGACTATGTCACCGGTTTGGAGCATGTCACCGGTCCACTCATCGGCTTTGGAACTTCCCTTGAGGCATTCGATGGATAACACTTTGGGGTCTCTTGTTGGTGAGTCTGAGCTGCTCTGAGAGGCTCGGTCCATGGTCATCTTCTTTTTCACCCTCCTCTTATTTCTTTCTGTTTCATAATTCAATTGTTTATGATTAACATATGTGATGACACAACCAAAGTATATATGTAAATATAACTTGCTGAGAGAAACAAAACAGCTTTACAAAGATGGTCTTGTTTTCTTTGGATGGAAGTTGGAAGTTGGGTCGACAGAGAGAGAGAGAGGAGTGTTTGAGTTTGTGGGTTTTTGGTTTTTGTTGTGGTCCGGTGGTTGTTAATGTAGGTACAATAACAATTATAAGGAAAGAAAATATTGGGAGTGGAGGTGGAGGGAAGTGGTAAGAGAAAGAGATGGAAATTCGAGGTGTATCAC
The DNA here is from genome assembly GCA_039655645.1 of Ammopiptanthus mongolicus. Classification (NCBI taxonomy): domain Eukaryota; kingdom Viridiplantae; phylum Streptophyta; class Magnoliopsida; order Fabales; family Fabaceae; genus Ammopiptanthus; species Ammopiptanthus mongolicus. The sequence goes on from CM077346.1 coordinate 7,309,979, forward strand.
GCCTGGATGGATGGATGGATGGATTTTGTAGAAAACAAGAATATATAACTCTTGATGTAATTAATGTGAACCCACTTTCTGTTGTTTTTCATTTTATATTAAAATTAAAATATAGTAAATAAGAAATTGAATGAATAATCGGCCATCTAAACTCTTAAGCATGTTGTACCCTAAACAAAAACGGCTCCAACCGTGAACGACCCTAGCAAGTCGTTCACGGTGCACCACAAGTTATAGCCATTAGATTATGTGGAAAAAAAAACTGGACGATCGAGATGCATTCATAGCTAACGGCCTTTTCGCAATTACAACGGAACCATGAGGATCACTCCCAAACCCTTGTCTCCCTCAGATTCGATCTCCATTCCTTTCCCTGGTCAACGCCCTCCACGGCAACCGTCAGCGATGGAGTGCAGATATTTAGGGTTTCCATCATCGAGAACGATTAGGTGCTTTTTGGACAAGGGATTTATCGAATTTCGTTACTCCATTCTTCATGTTTCTCCTTAAATCTGAAAATTTTTACACAAAAAAAAACCCCATAAATTCAAAATCTCCATCTCTAAGTCCGAAAAAAACTCAATCTTCCTCTCTCCTTTAAATTATGACTCGAGCTCATGTTTATAGAGCCATGGAGGTATGGTCTTCTCACATCAATAAATATCTTCTTTTTCAATTGTGTTATGTCTTCTGCTCTCTGGTGGTGTAATATTGACTTGTGAAGGGGTGTAGTAGACGCTTGCGCGATGGTGTAAGAGGATAAAGGGGTGGTGGTGCAGTTATAGATGGAGATTGGAACCCTTGCTCTGGCGTCTCAGCGGTGGTAGATTCACGATGGTGAATTTGGAGAGAGTAACAGATTCAAAAACAAAATCGATTCAAAAGTAGTAATTGATTACAAATTCAATTTGTAATCAATTACAAATTGAATTTGTAATCAATGTTCCATTGAAATCCATTACAAATTCCAATTTGAATCGACTAAAAATTCTTTCTCTTTCACCTCCTCACTTAAGTCTCGCCGCCTAGCCAACCGCCCTCTCCGTTGTCGGCAGCCTCCATTCTCCATGTTTTGGGCACATTGCTTCTCTTTCTCACGTTGGGGTTTGCTTCAAATAAATTTTTTTCCGGAGGCGGCATAGGTAGACGGTGTCAATGTCGTTGGCGTCGATGCGGCGGAGAAGGTGGAAGTCACAGAAGGTGAGGCTGGACTTGAGCATAGGGCCTCATCAGAGAGTTCTTGCTTGGAGAAGCAGCATGCAGTGGAGGGGAGGTGGTTGGTGTAGAGAAGAGAAAGAAAGACAAATAAAATCTCATGATCTCGAAGGGGAAAAGGATGAAAGTGGCGGAGGAAGAGGAAATGGGGGAGGGGCGAGTGAGAGAAAAGAGATTGCGATAGGGACTACAAAATAATTTTAATTTGCAAAATAGAGCTCTCTCACGGTGAGAGACATGATAGGTCTCTCACTCTAGAATTTCCCTAAACAACTCCGGAGGACCAAAACTCAAAAACAATATTAGCCATTGATATCTCTGTTTTTAAATTTTTGTTGTGTGAACCAAAATGTTTTTCAACCGACAGCTGACTAATCTCTTTTGAGTTAGAGAGATCATGAAAGTAGGTACAACCTCTTCCAATAAAGTTTTTTTCATATAAATGACATGAATCGAACCTCTGACAACATGCTTAAGGAAGTTAGCTATCTACCAACTATGTGGGCATTGTTGGTGTTTGTTTTTAAATTTTTTTAAACCAATTAATCAATGAATGAATTTTGTGGATGACCAAAACTCAACCTAAACTTTGAAAGATCCGAAAATTGCCCTCCATTGATTTATTATTTAAATAATTCAACGGTCCTGATTCTTTTTTGGCAATTGGTGTTGGAACCAAAGTGGTTATGGTCCAAATAATCCCTTAAGTTTTGACGTTAACAAAGAGCTAATTTAAGATGAACAAAGATCTCTTATGGACTAACATTTTATATTAAGTGTGCAGGATAAAACTTAATTGAGTCCAAAGATTATCCATAGTCCAAAGACTTTATCTCGTCCAACATTTTATCTTGGTTTACGACTGGACGGTAATATATAGAACCATGAGTCCAAAAACTCTTTCAGTTACTTCTTTAATAGCTAGTCCAATAAGTGCTTTTATATTTCAAGCGCGAATATCTTGTAAAAGCATTTGAATTTATTATTCCCTGTAAAAGGCTTATATCCTTGGGACAAAACATTCTTTGTAATATTCGTACAAATGTAAAGCGTAAGCCAAAATATCTCTGTCACTTAAAAAAGTTGACCTTCTTCTTTTGGAAAAACAAAAGGCAACTTTCGTTCTACACAGAGGATATGTCAGCACCACTTTTAGCTATCATCCTGATAGTCTATCCTACTGATCAGAAACTTCAGAAGCTATCAGACTCAACGGATCAAATATATTCAATGCTCATCAGAACGGGTCTAGTCTGCTCAAAGACAAGAGGCTATATATACCTCCATCTCTTGAAGATGCATGGGAACCGAACTTGAGCAAAAATACAAGTGAAGCAACACTTAGCGATTCAAAATCTTTCAAGAGATTCAAGCAAACATCTGCTCAAGAAATCAAAGAGAATATCTCAAGCTTTCCAAGCTAGCAAAGCTACTCTGATCCTCATTTTCACATTACTCTCTATGTAGAATTTTTAAGAGTCTAAGCTTTAGTTTCGAATTCTCACATTTAGTGAATTAGTAGAACAAACTCTTTTCAAAACCTTAGTTTGGTTGAGCCTGAAGAGGCTTGTCTGTAAAAGAATACTTAGAGAACCTGAAGAGGTTGAGAATACTGCCTGAAGAGGGGTTGAATACTTTGTAACAAAAGGTTTTTTTGTTATAGTGGATAAAGCTCTCAAGTAGAGAGGACTGGACGTAGCTCTTTGGTGAAGAGTGAACCCTTATTTTAGTTTATTATCTAACTAACTAACTGGGATTGAATTGCCTTTTTTTTACGCTGCCTTTTTATCTTATTCAAACTAAGTTAGCATCCAACTTGGTGTTTGGAAGAGCTCTCTTTGCTTCTAATAGTTTTAGCGCCCAACCTTGCGAAAACTATTATCTGCTTGCGAAAAGAAATTAAAATCTTCAGAAACACAATTCAACCCATCTTCTTGTGTTTCAAACAGGTTCCTTCAATTGGGACTTCAGGTTAGTCTTGTTTTTTTTTTCATCTGGAATTTGACCCTTCCATGTGACGCCTGAGGCTGACGAGGGCGTGGAGTGATCGCTGATGCTTGAGACACGAACAAGGAGCGGCTCCTAGCAGGCTTCTCGGCAAAGGGACACATGAATGAGCCAGATTCACATCGGAATGAGAGGGATCCTGAGGTTGTGCAGGTATAGGACTGTACAGTTGAAGGAAGGCTTATAAGAATTGATTGGTATTACGTATACCAACAAAATGCATCTTCTTTTCGGGAGCCCAGAACATAAGAACTTCATAGTTAAGCGTGCTTGATTTGGAACACTTGTGGGATGGGTGATCTTCTGGAAAGTTTCCCAGAAAGCGTGTGAGTGAGGATAAAGCACGCTGAAAAGGCCCGTGTTGGTTTGTGGGGACAGTCGACAATCCTAAAAGCAGTCTGTGCCGTTACAAATGGTATCAGAGTGAACCTTTCCCAGTACGATGTGGTTTGGGGACGAACCAGGCAGAAGCTGGTGGGCATGTGATGCCTGAGGCTGCCGAAGGCGTGGAGTGATCGCCGGTGCTTGAGGCACGGACAAGAAGTGGCTCCTAGCAAGCTTCTCGACAAAGGGACACGCGTGAATGAAATGGATTCACATCGGAATGAGAGGGATCCTGAGGCTGTGCAAGTATGGGACTGTACAGTTGAAGGAAGGCTTATAAGAATTGATTGGTACTACCTATATGTAAAACCCGCCAGAAAAAAATGGCATAAATTATATTTGTTAATATATATATATATAAAGAGAGAGGAAAATTTGAAATTTTTGCCATGTTATTAATTATTTATAACATGAGAATGTTAATAGAGTGTAAATCAAAAAATATATATATTATTGTGCTTAAGCAATTCATATAAAATTAAATAAGATGTCATGATAAAGATAGGGACGTATTCCCCTTTTCACCCTCAGTGTAAGTTATGAGTTAACTTATGGCCAATGGTTGTTCAGTAAAAGCGGCACAAAATAAATAGTTTGGGAAGATGAGTGAGCAGTTATTAGCAACCCTAGCAGAAACTAGAGGAGTCCTTTGGAGAGAAGAGGGAGAAGGAGACGATCCAAGAGCAAGGGACGAATTTTGGCGTGGTTCTGATGTTTTCAGACACGGGGAATTCATCTCCATCATCTTTCTCTACTACAAATGTGCAAAGATCAGGTGAGGGGTTTAAATTTAAGGTTGGATTGATGATGAATTTTGGAGGAAATTCGGAGGTATGATGATTTGGGATTTTAGGTAATGAGATTGTGTGTTTTGACATGAAATTGGTGTCAAATCAGTTTGATATTGTTGATATGTGAGTAAATTTGTTTGATTAGTCAAGTATGATGTTAGATAGGGAGTTTTGAACTCTTTTATTATGTATTCGAGACTTATTTGTGCATTAAAATGGTTGGATTTCTGTAGAATTCGCATTTCTGCGATTCTGCAGAATTCGCTCCAGTGCTGGGCGCCAGGAACCCAGCGCTGAGCGCTAGGATGACAGAGAGGGACTGATAACTAGCGCTGAGCGCTGGAGCACCCGAGAGCAAGCCCTGAAAACTTGACCTCTGCGCTGAGCGCCACTTACCCTGCCCTGAGCGCCAGTGTCAGACAACAAAATGATTATTTTGGGTTCTGTGTTTCTCCACTCCTGCTCTTAGATAGGTAAGGACTTACTATAAGTGTAAACAAAGTAAATTAAATGTGTGGGTACTAATATATCAATGGAGGTTTATTAAAAACATGTTAGAAAAGATTATGGTGAAATTGGCGAAAAAGGGAAATTGTCATGAACTGACATGCATGTAGAGATATGAACATGGATGGTGTGATTTTTAAGAATTGATGAACTATACATTAAAGTTCTTTGTGGCATAGTGTGAGGTAACATATAAGTTGATGTGATGTCGAACATATAAATATGATGGGATAGTTTTAACGCGTCAATAAGGTGAAAGATTTGAGAGATAACATGGTGATGTTGTGTTAATGCTATTATAAGTAGGGTTAAGATATGTGTAATTAAGAGAAGTATAAATTGTGTTGTCTTATATAATCTAAGCATGATTGATGAATGTGAGAATCTGTTTGAGGGTCGTACACGACTTATTTTTAGTTGGTGTAAAATAATAATATAAAAGGAGAGGAATAGGATTGCGGACCATGTTTATAGGATATGAGATTACGAAACACAAAGGGATAAAGAGAAATATATGAAGACTAGAATGGAGTTATATGATGGTGAATTAAACAGATGTAGTGATAGGATTATTATATGGTACAAGATTTGAGAAATGTTTATTATATGGTAAGATTATTATATGGAACAAGATTTAAACAAATGTGTTTGTTTAGAGTGGGATAAGAAATGTTTATGTTCTTGTTGAATCTAAGAATGGTTCTTCCTTACAATTGAGTTGGTTTTTATGGAAAGAATAAAGTATAGTCGTGAGCGTTACTTATAGTAACTATGCTAAAATACAATAAAGAACGTTAGTCAAGACGGTTAATGTACACAAGTAATGTGAAGAAAGTAATAAAGTGAAAATGAAGTAGATGGTTATGTGAATAATTATTGTGTTCTATGCTTATGATGGTCTATGGGAAATGGCCTTTTTATTCACGTGTTTACTGAATTGTGAGTTTATTGTACTTTGTACGTATATGGAGTTTTAAGCTTCGAATGCGAAGTGAATGCCTATTGTGATAAACAGGGTTTACCGTGAAATTATTGACCAATGTCAAGGTAAGGTTTATTGACTCAACTATGTATTTGTGTACAAAGCAAATGTTGAAACTGATTGGTAAGATGCTCTTAGTTTGGGAATGAAATGACTATAATGCTATCTACATTTATTTATGATTGACATCATTATGGAATTTATTGATTACCATTGTAATGGTTATGTAAGCTATGTTGAGGCACATAGTGCACATGACATATTGTGAGTTGATTTGCATGAACATGGCATGCGTATTAAAAGAGGACATTGGGCAATACTTGGTGTATCCGACCGGTCAGCGGACACGACCGGGATATAAATGCGACCGCCGGAGAAGGGGACTCTAGTGAACAACCTCGGAGTTTGGAGGGATGTTGTGCAGTGACCGAGGTCACTTACCGGTTAGCGGATTCCGACCGGGGTATAAATGGGGCCGGAGCGGGAGACTTTAGTAAACAACTCCAAGGGGATACACAAGTATCTGGCTCAATGGTAACTTGAGAAAACAACGAATGGTTATCGCTAAGATTGGTTTTCATATATTGAAAAGTATTATACGGTCTAATTATGATAGCATGATTATGCATGTATGTATGTGTTGCATTATTTGTTATGTTTTGTTTACTCTCACTGAGTTTTGGGACTCACCCCCACCCTTTTGGTTTTAGCTTCAGTTACTCCACGAGTGGAACCATCTCAGGGAGCTCATGCACTTATGTAGTGCGAGCAGCTGCTGCTGTCTTAGTTTCATTTTTGTTCGGTTTATTGTCATATGAGGTTTCTCCGCCGACTGGAGTTTTGAACTTCATTCTAGTTGTAAACCCTTTTGGGCTTTGTTTTTAAAACTCTTGTTGTTGACTCATGGCCACCTTTGGCTTTCTTTTGGTATAATTTTTTACTCTGGTATTTACCTTTGATGTGCAATATATCTTGTTATGATGTGACTTACACGTTCTTAAAAGGCCTTGGGAATGGAACAACTGAGTTCTATTCTGGCCGGTCAAGGACGCCTAAGTTGGGTCCTGACACTATACCAACAAGATGCATCTTCTTATCAGGAGCCCAAAACATAAGAACTTCATAATTAAGCGTGCTTGACTTGGAGCACTTGTGGGATGAGTGACCTTCTTGGAAGTTTCCTAGAAAAGGTGTGAGTGAGGACAAAGCACGCTGAAAAGACCCATGTTGGTTTGTGAGGGCAGTCGACAATCCTGAAAGCAGTCCGCGCCGTCACATTCCACCTAAACTGTAGGAACGCCACTGTCACCACCTCTCCCCCCGTCACCGCCTCCCCACCACCACCATCGACTACTCCTTCCTCACCACCGCTGGAAACTCCTTCCTCACCGCCACCAAATACACCTTTTGTCACACCGCCGACCCTACCACTCCTTTGCAGGGCCGGCCCAAGCCCAAGGCCACCAAAGGAAGGCTTTAGGCCTCAAAAAAAAAAATTGTACTTCTTTTTTTTTTTTTTATAAAAAAAATGTCAGTTAGAATGGCAGAGAGCAAAAGTCTCTCCACTTCCTTCCTTCACGTACGTAAAACACGTTGTTTTAAAGAAAGAAAGTTAAGAAACTCAAAAGTCTCTTTTGTTCACTCTCTGTCTCTCTGCTCCATGCTCTGATTCTCTGAACTTCACAATCACAACTTCACTGCCACTCACACACTCTCTCTCTCAGCCTCTCGGCGCCGGCGGCTGTTGCGGCCACCACCTCTCGGCTCTCTCCCTCCCGCTCTCCGTTGTGCAACTGCGGCCCTCTCCGGCATGGTTGTGGGCTCTCCAGTCTCCAGCGGCTGCGACAGTGCGACCTCTTCTCAGCTAGTCACAGTCACTTTGTGACTTCTCATTTCTACTTGTGTTGCTGGTCTGTTGCGCACTTGGAGGAGAAGTGGAAAAATGGTAAACACTAAACCAGTAAACCACATTCAATGATTCAAATACCCTATTGTAATTTCTTTTTGTGTTATCACAATATTATATCACTGTTAGAGTGTTAGTATTTTAATTCTTTATATAAAATAACAATTAAATAATAAATTATTTTCTTCTTCTATTTCAAATATTTTGTACATGTTCCTTACTTCTTGTTGTATTTGGAGAAGCATCCAGAATTTTTATGCAAACTAATTTCTTGGAGAATCAGGTTCTATTGTTTTAACTTTTTTTGTTAAATTTATATTTATTTTCCATCCATAATCCATTGCTTTTATTTTGAAGATTGAAGCTTTAATTGAATCACAAAAAGGAGCCATAGATAAATTTTTCAAGAAAAGTAATTTAAACGAAAATATAGGCGATTGCTCGTTGAATGAACAAGTTAATAATGTAGGCATAGATGAAAATGAAAATAGAGAAGAAGTATTGGTTAATGAACAAGAAATAGAAATTAATAAATTAGAAGAATTCACTACTAAAAATATATATGATCCAAGTCAATGGACAAATATTGATACAAGTTTGAGAGATTTATTAGTTGAAAAAGGTCATATTAAAGTTACCGATATAGATTTTTCCAAAGATGAATTTTCAAGACACTTTTCTTCATCACTTTACATTCAAAAGTTGACCAACGTGAAAAAACGTGAAAGAAGATGGCTGACTTATTCTCAAGTTTTGGATAAAGTATTTTGTTTTTGTTGCAAATTGTTTAATGCTCTTCCTAGTACAAGTAATTTATCTAAAGAAGGTAGTATAGGGATTGGAGAAATATTAGTGCTAAGTTGAAGAGTCATGAGCTAAGCAATGAGCACATTGCTAACATGAGTTCATGGATTGATTTATAAATGAGATTGACAAAAAATAAAACAATTGACAAACATGTTCAAGAGCAAATAAATAGAGATAGGGAACATTGGAGAAATGTATTATTAAGAATTATTGTAGTTGTTAAACTCTTGGAAAAAATAACTTAATAACCTTCCGTGGAACAAATGAAAAGATTTACCAAGAAAGTAATGGAAATTTTCTAAGTCTAATTGAAATCATTGTAGAATTTGATCCTATAATGCAAGAACACAATCGTCGAATTAAAGATAATGAAATTCATAACCATTACCTTGGACATAAAATAAAAAATGAATTGATAAATTTGCTAGCAAATGAAATTAAATCAAAAATTATAAAAAAAAATTTGAACATAAAATATTTTTCAATTAATTATTTGATTGTACTCCTGATATAAGTCATCAAGAACAAATGTCTATTGTATTACGATGTGTGGATATTTCTTCAACCCCAATTCAAATTTTTGAATATTTTTTAGAATTTTTAAAAGTAGATGATACAACTGGAAAAGGTCTTTTTGATGTTATACTGAATGAAATAAATATTATTGAACTCGATATTAATAACCTAAGATGATACGGTTATGATAATAGGTCTAATATGAAAGGAAAGCATCAAAATGTGCAAAAAAGGTTTTTAGATATTAATCCTAGATCATTTTATACTCCATGTGGTTGTCATAGTCTAAATTTGGTACTTCTTGTACATAATAGATAAAGCAATCAATTCATTTCAAAGTAGATTTGGACAATTTAAAATGTATCAAGATATTTTTTGTTTTCTACTTAGCATTGAGAAATTAAGGTCATTAGATAATGAAAAATTAAAAGATGATTGTCTTAACCTTGAACGTTCATTAAAACATAATGACAACTCAGATATTGATGGATTAGATTTATTTACAGAACTAAAAATTTTAAGAGAAATTATACAAGTGGAAAATGATACACCAATTGACATACTTAATTATATAAGAAGACTTGATTCTTTTCCAAGTGCATATATTGATTATAGAATAATCTTAATGATTCTCGTTACTGTTGCTTCGGCAGAAAGAAGTTTTTCAAAATTAAAATTAATAAAATATTATCTAAAATCAACAATGTCTCAACAAAGATTAAATGGATTGGCTTTATTATCGATTGAAAAAGAAATTTTAAGTGAAATCGATTATAATAGTATAATAAATGATTTTGCATCCCATAAAGCACGAAAGATAAATTTTAAATAAAAATATAATAATTTTAATAAAATATTTTTATTTTTGCTTTAGAAAGATTTCATCGTAAAGTTCGCTTTAGACCTCAAAATGTGTTGGGCCGGCTCTGCTCCTTTGGCCTCTTTCCCGTCAGAATCTTCGCCATCGCTGCACCTCCATCCACCAGTTGTAACCCTCCTCCGAGTCCACTGTCTCGGAGCTCGACACCTCCTCCTCCCACTTCACTGCCCTCATCGTCCCACTCGAGTATCTTGACCGACGTTGTGGCGGGTATCGTCGCTGGAGCGGTGGCGGTTCTTGTGGTGTTGAGCATTCTGTGCATATGTTGTAGGAAAAAGATGTGTTCAACTTCTGCTCTTGCTGGGTGTGGGATTGAGAGATCAGGTAGTTGGTTTCAAGTTTTTTTGTTTCAATTGATGGTTTAGGAGATTAGGTTCTTGTCTTTTTCAGCCCCTTCTTCACAGCGAAACACCTGTTGTTGAGTTCACTAACCACCGCCGGAGGCAATCTGAGAATTGGGGAGTTTGGAGCATGCTTTTGGAAGATGAACAATAACTACAAAATAACTGGTAATAAGTAACGGGGGACCTATACTCCACGAAAAGGTAGGAGGATCGAAGACATTCCCCTGTTTATAGCCTTAAACCATCTTTCTTTCTAGCACTGTTGTGTCTATATCTTTTTTAATCAGAATTATATTTTGAAGGTAATATAAGAGTGTTCAACACTCAACCCATGTTTTTAACCACTTCCAACTCAAAGTTAAAGTACGATATATTTGGGTCTTAAAGATTAGATGATTTGTATAAATCTAAGTGGAATTATTTATGCATCAAGTTGTCTCAACTTAACTTAGTATTACATATTTTTTAAAATCTGTAATTTTTTATAATTAAATACAAGTACTAAATTTTTTTAACAACATTATAAAATATATTTTACTATTATTTTTTTAAATAAATATATTTTGTTTTAGTTTGTGTTTCTTTAATTTAATGAGTTTTTTTTTTTTGAAGCAGTTTAATGAGTTAGGTATACATAACTATTCACTTTATATATTATATTAACATATTAGGTAAGATTGATTTCAACTTGATCATTATTGGGTTATATTCCACCCAAAAACCGTATATATCGGCGTCTAGATAAGAATGATGTTCTTCAGCCTTTGTCGCCTGAGACTAATCACAGTGGTGACCAATCCCAAGCAGCCTATAATGAAGTTAACCCCTTCAGCTCGTTTCCCCCTCCTTTTATAGCCTATTTTCCATCATTATTCAATTTAGCTATTATATGTAATGATTGTCATAATGATGGTGTTATGAAGGGCAAAGGAAGTGAAAGATTCGTAATTGTCAAGCGCATTATTATTAGTGTCTGGATGGTAGTGGATACGTCAGGATCGTGGAGACTTGACGTTATTCCTTTCATCCAAGTATCGATGTAGATCGATGAACTTTCAACTTCTCGATCACCTCGAGTTCGATCAAGTCGACCATATATTATGGATAGGTACAAGTTATGATCATATCACTTCGATTTTAACAAGTGACTAAATCAAAAGATTGAGTCAATTAAATTAAATTGAAGCTAAACTTATTCCTTCTCATCTCATTGGATTTGAAATTTGTACATTTAATTCTGTTATATTATGGGAAAGTCTTACTTTATTGACAGGGAATTCTAAGGGAAAAGCACATTTAAGTTTCCTGATTTCAAGACTTCTGAAATGTAGGGAAGGTTCTGAAAATAATTTTTATAAATATTTAAAAATTTTCGGGTAAAATTAAAATGTATAGCTTTTTTGGTTAACTTATGTACTTTTTTTTTTACGGGAATTAATGTACTTTTGACAAACGCTTTTTTATATTGTCAAAAAAAAACAAACAAACGCTTTTTTGTAATAACTGATGAAACTGCTACTGCATTGCAAATAGTGTCATCTAAATATTAATTAATGTCCTATTATTATTGGTTAAGGATTCAAAGATAGAAATTTTATATTGAAAGTGATATATTCAATAAATTGAACATTTAAATATTACATCTTTTAATAAAAAAATTTAATTTTGAATTTCTTAAATAATATTTAATAAACACCTATTAATAAGACCATTCAATTAACAGCAATAACGTTGTATATAAGCAATAATTTTCAGCGTCGGTGAATTTAAGAATAAGTCCAATATCATGTCACATTTAACTCTTCCACCGTTGCACATTGCATCATTGTCAAATCAATTGAACGACTGATAGCTGGGCGCGTGTGGTCTGCTATCTGGTAGGACTGTGAATAGATGATATCATTCGTAAGAGGTCTATGACTTAACCTATTTAGGATCTAATCTAACCTAGTTTATTTAACAAAAAATTCAAATTAATACTTTTTAAAAATGTTATATAGCTAAAAAAATCAGACTAAGGCTTTAAAAAAATTTTAATAGGTGTATCAGGCCGACCTATTTAATATATATTCATATATAATACTATAATATAATATTTATAATATTTGAAAGTAAATATCTATTAACTCATTTAAATGTAGAGATTCACTTGCATATTTATTTGTGAAGATCTAACAACATATTATCAGCATAGACCTATCAACTTCTTTATCATTAGAGGCTTATAAGTTTATTCACAAGTGAAAGACGTATGACCCATTTACAAGTGGAGGCATATTTAAAGGTCTTGTTGAAACGTAGGCTTTTAAATAAGTTTCCAGACCATGTCAGACTTTGAAGTAGGTCAAGTCAGGCCTTAAAAATTGGCCTATATCAAGTCGTGAGATTGGAACACAGGTTAGGTTCAGGCATATCAGGGCCTAGCTCGACCTAGCTTATTCTCACCCTTATTGATCGGCTAGTTTAATATTATGGGTAATGAAAGGTATTAGGTATTTTTATTTCATTTAAATGCATAATTATTGGGAAAACAGGATAGCGCCGTCTTGGAAGAAAAAGGCACAAAATTTTTTTATATATATAAGGACCCATCATATGTGGTTATAGGATTCACTCATTACGGGGATCCAATAGAGGTTTGGGAAGAGGAATAAACTGGCTTAATTGGGATTGATTAACTATGAAGAAATAGTTTGGAGGTGTGGGTTTCTATCACTTTTATGGTTTCAATTTAGCCATGCTGGAAAAGCAAGGTTGGAAGCTAGCTACCAACTAAGATACTATAGTTTCACGTGTCTTCAAAGCCAAATACCATCCAAGGGGTGACTTTATGGGGACTCGGATGGGTCACAACCCAAGTTATGTATGGCGTAGCATCTACACTTCACAAATAGTCGTTAAAAGGGCATGACATAGCGATTGGGAGATGGTAACAAACACTACAACAGAAAAGGGATTAGACAACGTTTATTTTTTGCCTACAACAGCGCTTACAAGCGTTGTTCATGTAACTGTTGTGGTAGGTTGGAAGGAAAAGGCAGCGATTCTGAAGCGCTGTCTAAAAGATAATTAGACATCACGCTGTCTTTGTTGTGACTAAGACAAGGAAGCGCTGTCTATATACCATACACAAACACAACGCTTCCTTAAGAAGCGCTATGTAATTATCTTTTAGATAGCGCTTCCTTGAGGAAGCGCTGTGTTTTGTGTATTTTAGACAGCGCTTCCTTAAGGAAGCGCTGTCTATACCCTTATTTTTAAAAAAAAAAATTACATTCTTTTTTCAATTGTCCATCCCCCTGCACTCAGCAAAACCAATACATACCAGCTGCAATTTCTCATCAAAACCAGTGCATATATACCAAAATAACCATTCAAGTATAATTTCTATACCTTGCTAACACAGTATACAAAAGTAAGGATAACTTAGTTGCATATACAAAAAGAAGTCTGCTCTTCAAATTTGTACTACACTAACAGTACTAACAGAGGTTCACTAACAAAACTTACACACTATGTACACTATAACAACACTTTACACTACATACTATAGCTTCACTACTTAATACTAGCTAGCTGCATGTAGGTACATGCACTTCATATATATCCAAGCTTGTTGCTGCCCCTGCACACAAGATACACACAACTTAAATTTACGACACATCAACAAATTAGATATGCACACACACAATCACTTGCACAATGCACACAAACCTAATAGGAGAGGCACTACTCTAACTTATAACATCATATATAGTATATGTGTACTCTACCTTTATTTTTGGATAAAATTCATAATAACATAGCGACACCACTCTTTCCTGAGTTCAATAAGTTGATCATCATAATATCTGTCACATTTACACTCAGGAAAGTACTGCAAAATGAAAATTAAATCAATTAGAATTAAAGTACATTCAATTAATGATAAAATGTGTGTAATTTAATTATTAAACTAGAGCTAAAATTACATATCGTCGTTGGGATTTGCGTTTGGTTTTGAACGACGATATCCAACTCAGCTACACTGACTCGTCTTGTATAACAACAACTTAAACAAGGACATACGATTCTACTAGGGTTTTCTGCATGCCCAACTGCAAACCTAATAAAATCTTGCACTCCGTCCTTATATTTCTTCGACAAACGATTGGCAGATATCCACTTCCGATCCATATTTTCACAATCTACCACAAGTTTAGAGAGATTGATGTCTATATTCAATGAGTATGACATGCATGCATGGTGCATATGTCTACTTGATACTACAGGGTGGGGTTCCTATCCTATCCAAGATTGTAAATTTCGCATTATATTATTGTATATCTTAGATACTTCTTGTTCTAAGAAAAATTTGGCAGCATTTTCTTTTGGTTCTCCAAGCACACAACATAATTCAGGTAATTATGACCTAAAATTAGGTATATACCCAGAGAACAAAGAGAAAATACAAACCAATGACATTTTTAGATCAAGAAGGAAATAAGACATACAATGATATGGATTGAATGCGAAGTTAAAATCTCAGACTGTCCACTTTGGACAATTCAAGAACAACTTGTATATTGTGCCCAAAACAATATACAAATCGTTCTTGAACAGGAAATTAAGGTTAATGCATGTGTATACCGATGCTAAAATAAACATGTCTAATCTTACAACTAAATGATTAAAAAAAGTCAGGGGAATAGCAAGTACCGTAGTGAAGCCGAGCAGCTTGAACAGCAGAGAGTTCATTGACACAGGTGCCTGAGAGAAACAACGTTTTATCAGTTTCTTTATTTCTTCTGAAATCAAATACCAAATTTTAAAGGAAGTACCAAGAGCTAGTCGAGTAAGCTACCTGAGAGAGGAGGCAACCGAGCACACCAACAAGTTTGCTCCAATCGAGCAAATACCACCAATGAAACTAAAACTGAAATCAAGCAAACACGAGCACACACACATACGCATATCAGAACTCATAATTGATCACTGACCTATCAACTAAGAAGCAATGTATAACAAAGTAGACCAAATCAAACCATACTTGCCTTTTCAACAAGATGCTTTTTAGGAGGTGCAAGCAAGTAGTTCGGAATGCAACCCAACTGGCCCAAGATTTCAAATCTCTGCACTAGAAAAAAGACACAACTACATCAGAAACATAAATCCAACCTGAGATAAGTTGAGACATAGGTCTTAAATTCAATGCTCTTGTAAAGCATAAAAATACTAACCATTTTATACACATTATGGTTAGGGAAAAAAAAAGTTGAATTCGAACATGAAACAAAAGTCATTGTGTATGCACATTACTCAACAGTATAACCAACACTACAAGGGCCAAATTCATGATTATCAACTCCAGGGAAATGACAGTGTCTGCTTCTTGGCAAATATAAGAGATGATGGATTAAAAAAACTCAAGAACTATCCCTATGACAGTATTGAAAATGTGTCACGAGTGAGCTACGATGGATTAGACATTCTATAACAAAAAATCTTTCTACACATTGAATTTTTTTTTCACTCCATTACCAATTCTCTGTTATGTACCAATGTCATTTGCTAACAAAACCAAATCAGAGCAGGGGTGTTATCCTCATTCTTATCATTTAATTCAAATATATAAGCTGAAAATGTAAAATACAAGAATTCAACAGCCTAATAAAATAATCTATATTACTATTTTAAAAATTCAAATTTTACAGTATATAGGGAATGAAGGGGTTACAGGGAAGAGGAGAGTTTGCAGTGAAGACGGGGTTGCAGGGAATGATGGGTTACTTGGGAGCTTGCAGTGAAGAAGAGGGCTTTCAGAGAAAAGGTGGTTGTCGCGTTGGGTGAAGAGGTGGTTCTCGCGTTGGGCAGAGAGCAGGCCGCACGAACAATGCACTTGATGAGAGGTGGTTCTCGCGGTGGTTTGAGAATTAATGGTGTTTGCGGTGATTCTCGCAGAGGTTAAGGTTCGAGAATGGTGGCAATGATGAGGATGAGTGGTGTCTGAACTTAGGTCGTGGAGGAGGGAATGAACAGTACGTGAGTGTTTTGTGTAAGCGCACGAGGAGGAAGTATACGTTATGAAAATTTAATGTAAGGGTAAAGGAGAATAGACAGCGCTTACTAAAGAAAGTGTTGTCTTAGTATAACCTTAGATAGCGCTTCCTTGAACAAGCGCTGTCTATTCTCTTATCAACCTTTTAACAACGTTTCCTTCATCAAATGTTGTCTATTCTCATTCATCTAACAGCACTTGCTAGGAGAAACGCTATTGCACATTCTCCGCATCATTAAACACAACGTTTCACTAGAAAACGCTATTAAAGGTGCGCTTCCAAAGGCATAATCTGGCGTAGTGAAAATCAATGTGTGGAGGTATCCTTGGCTATAAGTGCAACAAACAACCCGCAAGTAGTAAGCACTCCAACTCAAAGGGTGGAACACTTAAGGGTTAGTGACTTGATACATTAAGAGACCAAAGCTTGGAACCGTGATTTATTGGAAAACTTATTCCGGCAAAGAGACATTGAGGAGATCACTCGTATTCCTCTGGTGGGCAACAGTGGGGAAAATACACTGATATGGAACCTTAGCAAGAATGGGGTTTATTCAGTTAGGTCTGCATATGACTTCATCATGGACACACTTATAGATAATGACCATTTGAAGATGCCTGGGGAATGAATATATGGAGTTAGAAGATACTGCAGAAAGTCAAGCTAGTAATTTGGAGAATTGCGAGAGGTTGTATGCCAACAAGACAGAAACTTCATTCCAAAGGGCTCAATGTTCTAATCTCTGCCCTTTCTACGAAACAAAACCCAGAAAAATGATTGGCATATATTCTTTGGCTGCATGCATGCGCAAAGAGTGTGGGAGGCAGCTGGTCAAGGGGTGTTCATTGGTTCAGATCGACTAGATGGACTCGAAGATCCGAAACGAACCAATTAAATTGGTTCGGATTTTTTGGGTATTCAGATCTAACTGAACTAAATTAAACCAAACCCAATCCGACGGTAATTGGTACAGTTCTCGGATTCAATGATTTTGGATCCAAACCAAACTGATTAATATATTTTAATATTACTATATTTTAATATTTAAATATTTACTATATTTTAATATTTATATATATTTTAATATATTAATATTATTATATTTAAGATTTATATATATTTTAATATTTCCATACTGCTAATTTTAATATTTATATTATATTTTTTAATATTTTTCAGGTCCGAACCGAATCAAATCAACCCGTTTTTGGTTTGGTTTGATTCGGATTTCCGAAAAAAATATTTCAAATCCGAACCAAACTGAACCAATTGACTATGAGTGGTTCGAAATTTTTTTTCTCATATAAATCCGAACCAAACCGATCCGTAAACACCCTTAGCTGGTCATTGTGTTGGGTTGCAGGCACATTTAGGGACTTGTGGAGGGCATTTTTGACCTCATTTTCCAGCTCCTTAGAGTCCTTCCTTTGTCTGAATGTTGTCATGATCCTTTGGTGCCTATGGAGAAGAAGAAATGAGAAAGTATGGGATGGAGTTGAGAAGAGAGTGCAACACTCTAATAGTAGGTTCCAAGAATGGGAGAAAGTGAGAATGAAACAAAACCACTCTAAGAATGCAGACCAAATTTCGAAGGACCTCAGCTGGAAGAAACTGAATATGGGATAGTTTAAGTGCAACGTTGACGCTGAAATTTTTCAAAAAAGGGTGCTTTGGTTTTGGCATGTGTAAGGAATGATCAAGGGAAGTTTTTAAGAGCAAAAAAATGTGCATTTGGGCACTCCACCAGCACAAGAGGCCGAAGCTATGGGTTTAATGGATGCTATAAATTTTGGCTAAGGGAGGTGGGTTTCAACAAGGTAACTATAGAGTTGGATTGCAAACCAATAGTAGATAGTATCCTTGGGGAAAAATTCTATCAAACTGGGTTTGGGTCCGTTTTGGCAAATTGTAGAGCTAGCCTTAGTGTTTTTCAAAACTATGAGATTAGTTTCATTAAGAGGGAAACTAATCATGTCGCTTATACTCTTGCTAGAGCGTTAATATTTTATACTAGTTGCCAAAATTTTGGTTTTATTCCAACCTGTATTGCTCCTATTATTTTGAATGAAATGAAATAAGTATGCTATATGTAAAGAAAAAAAGGATTCACTAATTACATTTATAAAAAAAGTTGTGTCTTTCTCTTTTCAACATGACCATATCCTATCCTCCAAATTATGACAGAATCCAAATCGGTTATATAATCTTGTAGAGATAAAGTGTTTGTGTGATTTTTTTTTTATGAATTACATGATATCCATCTTTATATACAACACCATATGACATATGCATCATCATAAATTGACGTATCATTAAAAATGTTTAATTCTTATCTTAATTACCTTAAAAACCATTCATATCATGATTTGTGATTGGGTGACAATGTAAAAAAAATTTACACTGACAGTACATACCAATTAAATTCAAAAAAATTATATAAAAACTCACATCAACAGTTATTTTATTTAAGAAAATAATTAAAAATAAAAATAAAATAATAAAATAAATTTATAAATTTTTTAAATGATAAATAATTTAAAATAAATTAAAAGTATTATAAGTGATAATTATTCTAGAATATATAAAAATGTCTTTTTATGTCATTTTATTTTTATCGGCTAGTTCAACCGCTAATTTTATCAAACACTTTAAATTCAATCAGTTAGCGTATCCGCTATCAATTATAAACTATCAATTGGTTTTTACCAAACAGATCTATAACTTATATTTTGATTCTTGAAAATATGATACTTAAACCACACATCACTTGCATGTAAATAAAACATTTTTTTTTTTTCATATTCTATATTTGGTATATATAACAATATCTAAAATCTAAATGCACTTACATCAAATATAGGATGTCCCACATAAACATTACGACATGTTTAATTGAATAAAATATTTTATGTTTTCATGTTATTTTTATTAAGAATTACAAAATGTCACTTTATATTTATTATAATAAGAAAAAAATACAATTTTTGTAATTATTAATAAAAATAAAAAAATAAAACATTTACTTAAATCAAAAACACCTTTATATTTACAAAGAAGGTCCAACATAGTTGGTAGATAGTTAAGTTCCTTAAGCATGTTGTTAGAGATTTGATTTTTGTCATGTGTATGAAAAATGCTTTGTTGAGAAAGGTAAAATCAACTTGGATGATCTCTATGTCTCGAATGGAACTAGTCTCCGACTATCAGCTAAGGATACGTTGGTAAACATAAAAAAAAAATATCCTTATATTCGAAGTATACAAAAACATTTTCCAATAAATAGCAGTAAATGGCTATAAAGAAATGTAAAAGTGTGATAATCTAGTCAAGTAAGATTTTGAGTTGAAAACAATTTAATTTAGTTTTGTAGTGAATTTAATCTTTCAAAGTTGGATCTCGGGTCCTACAACCACGGTCAACCATTTTTTTTAAAGAATCCTCCTACCTAATAAGCGAGAGGCTAATCTTTCGGGATATGGAGTTCGGATCCTCTCAAGCCCGTGTCTCCAGCAGTTGATCTAGACTGTCCACAGAAATCTAAAGGTCCATAAAATTAAGAATTTTCAGACATTAAAAAATTCAAATAAAAATTAAAAAAAATCCTTGGTTTGAAGTACTCCATCGTGGCCCCTTTCTTTCACCGTCGTCAAACACCAGTTGACACTATCGTCGCCATTCCAAGCCTGCCACCGTGGATGGTAAGCCGCCCCCGTTCACGTCATGCAAGCCACCCCTCCATGTAACCGTCTATCTCTCCCAGGTCTCGTTCTCTCCCTTTCACTCATCTTCTCCCTTCTTCGTTGCAGATTCAGCGCTGCCGCCTGACCCCGCCATTTTGTTCACGACAAGAACATCACTTTCCACTGCTTTGCCTTGTCGTTCCGCTGCCAACCTTTGGATTAACTAATTTTGTTCAAATCTTTGGCATTACAATATTCCAGACAAAGACAGTAAAACAAGCAAAACATGCATTGATGCACAATTCGATTGAGCTTTTTTCATCCTTGCGTGTCCCAAAACCTTGATGATGGGTAGCTAGAGAGAAAGTCCTCTGAGGTAATAGGGCTAATACAAATCTTCCCATAATGAAAGGCAGAGAACCAATGCAGCAATATGATACTAGGACCAAAAACTGAGATAATTTTTTTCATGACAGTGGGCTTGCAATGTCGTCGACGGTGTCAAATGGTGTTCGACGGTGGTGAAAGTAAAGGGACCATGATGGAATGTTCTAAATAAGGTTTTTTTTAACTTTTATTTCAATTTTTAATGTTTAAAAATTCCTAATTTTTTTGACCTTTTGATCTTCGTGGACGGTCCAGATCAGCTGCTGGAGGGGGATGGAGACACAAGGGCTAGAGAGGATCTGGATTCCCAGGGTATGGTTAAGCGTCTAAACGGGAACACTTCTCAATAGTGTTTTTTTTTCATATACATGAATCCATGGATCGAGCCTAGAACCACATTCTTAAGGAATTCAAACCCCTTTCACTTGGACCAACTCACATTGGTACAACCAACGATTTTAAAACATTACAAATTTGCTCCAATCTATTTGTAATAATACTATGAATTTCGTTATCTTCTTAAAATATTTTTAAAGATTTCCTTAATATTTAATAAAATTATATTAAATTAATAATTAATAATTTCTTTATTTAGTAATTAAAAATTGTTACAGAGATTAATTAAAAATATTTAAAACTACTTTATAATTCACTCCACTTGTGTGTATATATATATAAAATAAAACTAGGATTTTGTTAGCAAGAAAATGTGTTAAGAGCACTTGTTAACAAATTTAAAATATAAAATTTTACATGAAATTGGATTATTTGTAATTTATAATATATTAAATACTTTACTTTTATGAAATCTTTGTTTTTATTTTCTTTGGTACAGATATATAAACTTTTATGTAAACTTACTGACTTTTTTTAAAAAAACAAGAGTTTAATTGCTATATATTGTCAGTGTAAAGTTTTTTATACTATCAACTAATCAGAAATCATGATATGGATGGCTTTTAAGGTAGTTAGGATAAGAGTCAAACATTTTAGGTGATGTGACAAGTTATGATTAATTAACAGTTTAAAAAATCTTTACACTGACAGTATATACCAATTAAATCTAAAAAACAAACCTTTATGTTTTTCTTTTGGTTTTTCTCCACTTTAACAGGTTTGGTTGAGTTGTAGTTCTAAGGTGAATTAGGTTAGTTTTTTTTTTTTTTTTTATCGGTAAGACTATATAAACAAAAAATAATAAGATTTCACTGATGTTCTTTTAGATTTTAAAGATTAATGTACTAATATACAATTCAAGTTGGCTCAGTCAAGTAAAATTTATTCAAGTAAAAGATGGGTCCATGAATTAACTTAAGTTCAATTAAGCTCATTCACTTTCACTTTTAAACCTTTCAAGTTTCTACAATTTTACGGCTTTTTTACCAAACTAAGTTACTTTCTAGAACTATATACCAAATTGATTTGGTTCTCAAACTATTTATCAAAATAATCTTGTTTTGAATAAAAAAATTATTTTTTGAGTGACGCTTGTACCAGTGTCACTCCTTTACACGTGGCACCTTCTGGTTGGGTGCCATTTATTTTACTCGAAATTTAGAAGAAGAAAAAAGTGCATGCAGCGCCACGTGGCGCCCTCAGGTGAGTGGCGCCACTGCAACCAGTGCTGGCCACCCCTTTTACTTACCCCTCCCCCTTCCCCTATATAACCCCCCACCCCCCCACCCCGTCCCCCATTTCCCCCACACCCAACCCCAGCCTTCCTCCACCCAATATCTCATATTTTACTCTCCCTTAACCCAACATTCATATCTTTCTTCACACATCGTACTTCTCCTTCTACCACACTCTTCAATGTTTTTTATGTTATTATTACTCTTTAATATTTAGTAAGCGATTTATATTAATATTTACTTTACTATTATGATTTAGTGTTGTGTAATTTTTATTAATGTTGTTATAATTCTTGTCATATTTATTAATATTGTGTAGTGTAGATTAATGTTATGATAATTTTTTTTGTCTTTGTTTATTGTTATAATCACTCATATCTTTCTTCACACATCTCACTTCTCCTTCTACTATACTATTCAATATTATTTATTTTATTATAACTTTCATCTCACTTCTCTTTCTATTACACTTTTCAACATTATTTATTTTACTATTAATCTTTAATATTTAGGTATACAATTTAATTATAATTTTTATTAGTATTATTATACTAATACTATTATTTGTTTTTTATTTTATTTATTATTATTATTATTATTAATGTTATTATTATTTTTTGTAAGTAAAATTATTATTGTTGTCATGATTAATAATTTTAATTTTGTCGTTAAATTAATGTTATTATTATTATCTTTTTTATTGTTGTCATCACTAATATTAATTGTAGGTATGCAACATTAATTATAGGTATGCAACATATCTCAGTCTTAGTTCTATTATACTGTCCAATATTATTTATTATACTATTTTGTAATTAATGTTTTAACTTCTGTTTAATCCTATATTATTATTATTATTATTATTATTATTATTATTATTATTATTATTATTATTATTATTATTATTATTATTATTATTATATTAATCGTATCAGTAGTCTTTTGTTATTATTACTGTTGTTTCTAATGTTATTACTGGTTTTTTTAACTTTATTATTATTATTGTGTAATAAACATTAATGTTATGATTATTGTTTTTTTTAGTGTTATGCATTAATGGTAAGATTATTGTTTTTTATTATTGTTTTTTTAGTGTTATGCATTAATGGTAAGATTATTGGGTGAGCAAGCTACTCATGTTTCCCAACACGTATGGAACGGTGACTAAGATCGAGTTCTTATTTGTAGACATGCCCAACAATTTCATGATGGAGGTGTGAACATACCCCCCGCCATTGCAGGGTATCTTGAGCAAGCCGAATTTTTGGGAATTGCTCAGTTATCTTTATTTCAAGTTAATCATTCACTAATAAGTACATTAGTGGAACGGTGAAGACCAGAGACCCACACATTCCATACGTCAGTTGGAGAGTGCACCATCACATTGGAGGATGTTGCAATTTTGACAGGTTTGCATGTTGACGGGACTGCAGTAATAGGCAAAAACCGTAAAGATTGGGCTGAGTATGTCGGTAATATGTTAGTATTGATCCCACCTCCAAATGCTTTTCACGATCATCGACTGAGGATGAGATGGCTCAATGAATCATTCGAAAAATGTCGATCAATACGCACTGGGTGACCCGGAAGTGGCTAAACGTTGTACTAGAGCATACATTTTGAGGTTACTCGGTGGAGTGATATTGGTCGATCACTCTATTTCGTTCGTCCCGTTAAGGTTTCTAACCTTGTTAGAAGATTTTAACATAATTGCACAACATAATTGGGGCGCTGCTATGTTAAGCTATTTATATCGTGAACTATGTAAGGCCACTAATTATGAACTCAAAGAGATGACCGGCTTTACTGCATTGATTCAGATGTGGGCATGGGCACGGTTTCCAAAAGTGGCACCTAGGCTCCGAAATAATGCTAAGCTCTTCAGACACCGTATGGAATAAGGTGAAATAATTTTCCTATGCATTTTATGACAATATTGATGTATATACTTTGTTGTAATAAATATTTTAATAACAGGTGGCAGCGCGGTATAAATTTTTCAAGGCAATATCACGATTTGCCTCATTATCGAGCAATATTTGATAGGATGAAACGTACAGATGTAAGGGTTTTTCCGCTTTTTAAGTTCTACAAAGTATTATTTTTATTTCATTGCTGATGCATTTACTGATTGTTTGTAGATTGGTTGGGAGCCATACACCCCAGTGATGAATAGGCAGTGTAATTTAACGGATTTGCATGTGTCAAATATCTGCCTTTATCTTTGAAATAGAGTGATTTGATTGAAGTTTCAGCCTGGAATGAATCTTTGCCTTCAACAAAAGGTATTCGATTCCTTATTTTATTGGCATGATCTTTGTATCCCCTAATTCTATTTTCTCCTGAGAATACCCTCACATTGTAGTAGACAAACAACATTACTTGACTCATAGTGTTGGGCCTGCAATAATCAAACATAAAATAAATTATATTAATATAATAATACTATTAAAAAATGTAATATTAAAAAAATTGTTGAATAATTATAATTAAACAAATAAAAAAAGCAATAATAATAACATTAATTAAATAACAATATTAAAAATATTAGTGATTACAAAAATAAATAAAGACAAAAAGTAAATAATAAAAATATTAATATAAATTATACAATAGTATAAAAAATGGAATTTCTTTTGAAGGGGTACAAAAAAAAAAATAGAATAATCATAACATTAATGCATAACACTAAAAAAAACAATCCTCATAGAAAATAAAAAACTAATTATAACCTTAATTTGATTAAATAACAATCTTAAAAATATTAGCAATGACAACAATAAATAAAAACAAAAATAAATAATCATAACATTAATGTTCATTACACAATAATGCTAAAGTTAAAAAAACTAGTAATAACATTAGAAACAACAGTAATAATAACAAAAGACTACTGATGCGATTGATATAATAATTCTACTAAAATAATAATGATAATAATAATAATAATAACAATAATAATATATGATTAAACAGAAGTTAAAACATTAATTACAAAATAGTAGAATAAATAATATTGGACAATGTAATAGAACGGGGACTGAGATATGTTGCATACCTACCATTAATATTAGTGATGACAACAATAAAAAAGACAATAATAATAACATTAATTTAACGACAAAATTAAAATTATTAATCATGACAATAATAATAATTTTACTTACAAAAAATAATAATAACATTAATAATAATAATAATAATAATAATAATAATAATAATAAAATAAAAAACAAATAATAGTATTAGTATAATAATACTAATAAAAATTATAGTTAAATTGTATACCTAAATATTAAAAATTAATAGTAAAACAAATAATGTTGAAGAGTGTAATAGAAGGAGAAGTGAGATGAAAGTTATAGTAAAATAAATAATGTTGAATAGTACAGTAGACGGAGAAGTGAGATGTATGAAGCAAGATATGAGTGATTATAACAATAAATAAAGATAAAAAAATTATCATAACATTAATCTACACTACACAATATTAATAAACATGACAAGAATTATAACAACATTAATAAAAATTACACAACACTAAATCGTAATAGTAAAGTAAATATTAATATAAATCGCTTACTAAATATTAAAATGTAATAATAAAATAAAAAAAAGTTGAAGAGTGTGGTAGAAGGAGAAGTAAGATGTGTGAAGAAAGATATGAATGTTGAGTTAAGAGAGAGTAAAATATGAGATATTGGGGAGAGAGAGGCAGGGGTTGGGTATGGATGTGGGGGAAATGGGGGACGGGGGGTTACATAGGGGAAGGGGGAGGGAGTAGGTAAAAGGAGTGGTCAAGGACTGGCTTGCAGTGGCGCCACTCATCTGAGGGTGGCACGTGACGCTGCATGCAAATTTTTTTTATTTTAAATTTCAGGTAAAATAAATGGCACCCAACCAGAGGGTGCCACGTGTAAAGGAGTAGCGCTAGTCCAACCAGCGCCACTCAAAAAATATTTTTTTATTCAAAATAAGAGTATTTTATTAAATAGTTTGGGAACCAAATCAATTTAGTATATAGTTCTAGAAAGTAACTTAGTTCGGTAGAAAAACCCCAATTCTACTAAAGTATAAAACAAAAGTTTACCAATATGGTACAACACAATTGATAGATAGTTGAGTTCCTTAAACATATTGTCAAAGGTTTGATTATTGTCATGTGCATGAAAAAAACTCTGTTGGAAAAGATAAAACTCATTTTGATGATCTTTATATTTTAAAAGGGATTAATCTTCAATTACCAATTTGAAATATTCTTATCCAAATAGAAAAATTATAATTTTATTTGAAATGATTTATTTGGCTATTGACTCCAAGGAAAAAGTTTGTTGGAGAGCATAGCACATTGTATGTAGGCGGCCGGAAAGGAGAGGCGTGTTAGCGTCTACTTCCATCCATGAGTATTATAAACAAAAATTTAATAAAATATACATATTACGAAAGTTGATTAATCTCATTTAATATTATTAAAAAATTAGATATATTATCTAAAGGATCATGTTAATCAATGTCCTAAGAGTATCTCCAATGATAAAATTTTAAAGAGTCCATTTTAAGTTTTTAAGTGGGTCTATATATGTCAACTTAAATTTATGACATCCACTCAATTTTCACTCCAATGAGAGTTTCTATTGTCAAATTCCTTAACTTCTCTCTTCCTTCAATATTTCATATTTTCTCTCTCACCTTTATACCATCAAATGCAAAACAAATAATATTTAAATGTTATGAAACTCTCTTTTTAGGTTCCTTAGATAAGGAATCTATTTTAAATTTAAGGAACCCAAAATCATACATGATATATTGTAATAATATTTTATTCTTAACAAACCCTATGGAATCCCCATTAAAGATGCTCTAAAAATACAGATTAAGGAATACAAAAAAAAAAAAACACACTTTCATTGAAAAATAATGTTAAACTAAGTTTAAAACTCTTCAAAATATCAAATGTATCAATTCACGATAAAAAATTTCTCTGTTTGATTCCTTTACATAAAAAATTTCTCTTTTGATTCCTTTAACTCACATATTAGCATTTTTCTTATCTAAAATACCCTTGATAAAAAAAAAACGTGTAATCCACTCATCCGAGAGCATGCAATGGATGTAGTTATGTAGCCACTAAAATTTCTTACGAAATGATTGAGGTGAGGTGAGGTGAGGTTAGCAAGGACAAGGAAGATGACGATTGAGGATAGAGGAGTCAATGCCATGATGATCGAGAAGAGGGGTATAGGACTCCTAAAATAATCTGTAGACCCATTATTTATTTAGTCTATTCATGAAAAAATTTATCCAATCCATTCATTTATAAAAAAAATAAGTGGGTTGGATTGGCTTGGATTCTTTTTTTTAATGAATGATTCATGACTCATCTATTACTTTTTATAAATCCGTTGGACCAGGAAAAAAACAAAATGAATTTTTTTTATTCATTCCAAAATATTTTTCACAAACCAAAAAAATCAAGTGAGAAAATAGGGACCTCCTTCGACCTTATATGCCAAGCATTTTGGATTTTTGAAAGTGATAGTCAAACTTCGTGGAATATTGTAAAAGGTGAACTTAAATATCAAAACAAACTTTTATGATGATGATTAATTATTAGGGGACATAAAAGAGAAGTGATAGTGTATGTTGCCGGTGATTCTTGATTACCTTCTTTTCTCCATGTTACACCTCAGATTCTCAACGTGCAATGGCATAGAAAATTGGCTTTGGCTTACACTCCTGCATATATCCCAGTTGCTTAGGCATTGAATTTAACCTCTGATATTTCAAAAGTCTTTCTAACAAAATTTTTCTCATAAACTCCGACCGGCACGACTGACTGCCTATCGATCCGCTAGCCAACCAGCTACCCAGGCTATAGGTTGTATGTGAAAAATATTAAAATAAAAATGGATGGATCGGATATCAATCTATATAAAAATGATTAATGGATGAGTTGAATGATTTTTTATTAAATGGGTCATGGATAGATCGAATTTTTTAAATACATTTTTAATGGACCGAAATGAATTGATGAATTATTTTTGACTCATCCATTATAATCCGAATCAAAATCCATCCGATCCGTCCCTTTGCCATCCGCATAATAGAGACACTCGAAAAGATATTTTTTGCCAATCTAGGCTCTCATAAGTTTACCGGTCTAACCCAAACACACTTGGCCCAATCGATAATGGGAATCCCAAATTCCCAAGTCACCAATTCAAAGCAAAGTCGGAACCTCCCTCCTTTCCTTAATAATCCATCCATTACTTCTAATCATCCGGGAATTAATTTACAATGCCACGTCAAATTATTCCTTTGAAGTATACAAAATAATTCTAATTCCATCTTATCAAATCTTGTAACAATTAAATAAAAAATTATTTAATATTTTTTATGTTTCAAAAATATAGAATGTATTTATTTTTTATTGACTTAATGAACTTTTTGATTCTTATAAATATTGTATAACATTTGATTTTCGTCTCTATATTTATTTTTCTTTGCATTGCATATTTTTAACTTTTTTGCATTTTATCTCTGCCGTTAGTCTGAGCCGTTAAATGTCTACATGGCTAACGGAATGTCCATGTCAACATGTCATGTGGCCTTAAAAAAATGTTTTTTAACGCCATGTGGCACTTTTTTTTAAAAAAAATTATTTTTAAAAAACATTTTTTTATTCCGTCAAAGAAAAAATCTTTTTTTAAAATATCTTGAATATTATTAATTATTAACTTTTTTAAACCCAGATCTTCTTCTTCTCTCAATTACAAACACCACCATCCCTCCTCCTCCTCCTCCTCCTCCTCTTTCTTCTTCTTCTTCTTCAAATTATTATTAATTATTCATAGAGCATTCACCAGCAATTGCAACCATACATACCAAAAATAATTGACACAACCCCAGAAATAAACACAATCGGAAGCCCCTTTGATTCTCAAAGAAAATGTTAATTAACAATGTCGTTAAGTAAACTTGCAAGTGCAAGAAAGAAAGGAGTTTGGCAACTTTTGCTTGGGGGTCTTTGATAAAAACAAAATGGTAGAATCCCCTCACCTTGCGGCACCTGCAAGTCCGACCGCCACGCCTCTACTCCGCCTCACTCTGACACCCACCACCCCAAACCCTCATCGTAGATTGTTAGTGATGCCCCTGAACAAGCACAACCTTCAATTTGGGGATATGAAGGTTCAAATAGATGCTAGGGTTCCTAAGCGAGGGAAAGAAGGGTAGATCTGGGTTTGGGTTACCCTTTCCCTCCCCCTGTGTCTCTAGAACTGATAGCGGCAAATCGAGAAGATTAGCGCCGCACATGGAAGCGGCAGAGAAGTTGAGGTTGCATATGGATATAGGTTTAGAAAATGAAAATGGTGAAGGCTTCGTCGAGAAGATGAGGGAAAAACTTTTTAATAATTTATTTTTCCTTTTACTTATTTATAATAAAATGTTAAATTTAGTTTTTCTAATAAATTTAATTTTTAAAAATAAATAAATTTTTTTACGCAAAATGCCACATGACATTAAAAAACTATTTTTTAAGGCCACATGGCATGCTGACATGGACGCTCTGTTAGCCACGTAGGCATTTAACGGCTCAGACTAACGGTAGGGATCAAATACAAAACTGAAAAAGTTAAAAATACTTAATGCAAAGGAAAAAAAAGTATAGGGACGAAAATCAAATGTCATTATATTTATAGGGACCAAAATGTTCATTAAGCCTTTTTTATTTTATATATTTTCATTAAGTATTAGAAAGATTATTATGATGATTTTCTGTGAAAATATAGCAAAAAGTTATTCATAAAACAAGAAATCACCCTCGAAATCTCCTATCATATGTTCATTGATTTAAAGTGAGTGAGAAATAAATTATGTCAGCATTGATCTACCATGATGAGTAAGGTGTGGAAATTGGCTAAGTTTTGCCCTAAACAAACTTGAGCTATATCACAAATGTAAGGCTCATACCTATTTGTTTGTTATAAGCCTTTTTTTAAGGTTTGATCAGATCTTTTTAATAGTTTAGTCTCGTCTAAAAACTTATTTAAGGACTCACTTTGCAATAAGCTCTTTTGACTATATCACTAAGTGTATGACTGGCTTTGACCTTTGCTTTTTATAAGGCTTTTTTTAAGGTTCGATATGATCTTTTTAAAAGTTTAGTTAGATCTGAAAGTTTTTTAACAGCTCACTTTGCAAAAAAAGTTTTTAAATAAGCGAACGATCATACATTTAAACTGGTCAACAAACTTATATCTTTAAGGATTTAATTTGTATGCATTGTTAATGTAAAGATTTTTTACACTATCAACTAGTCATGAATTATAACATCATTAAAAATGTTTGACTCTTATAACAATTACTTTAAAAGTCACATATATGATGATTTGTGATTGATTGATAGTGTACAAAACTTTACATTGACAATGTATCAAAATTAAACTCTATCTTTAAATAGGTAAGTGGTCTTAAGCCTTAAATAGGCCAACAATTATAAGGTTATATATATAGGGGGCATATCTAGTGAGAGGGGTTTTTTATGTGAGAGTGAGAGGAGCAAATCTTGGCCATTAAAATCATACATGGATGGTCAAGATTAAAAGTTGGTTAGTGGTCATGTGACTTTATGTTCTAATCTTGATCAATTCATAGTTTGATCTAAAGGCTAATATTTACTCCTCTCACTCTTATATAAAAACACTCCTCTCACTTGATACATCCTATATATATATATATATATATATATATATATATATATATATATATATAAATAAAATTTAGTCTGTTGGCCCTAAAAGGCCTTCAAGTAAAAAGGTTCCAAAAGAAGCCTTGCCTTGACTTATTTACCAAACAGACCAAGTTGGGCTTTACGTAGTTAAAGCCTTGAGTTCCCGATGAGTTATCTGGCCCATTTTAACCCCAAACTACAAGTTATAACTTATGGGATACAGTAATAATATTTAAAATTATGTGTCTTTGCTTATAAAAAAAAATTACGTGTCTTTATTTTTCTCGACTAACAAGAAAATCATATTCCAATTAAAAAGCACTTCTTATATTTGAATCAAATCCCTAGCGCTGCTATACAGTAATTTATCAAACTAAACAACATAGTCCCATAATTTTAGAGAGAATAAAAAGAGAGATAGGAGCACCATTAGATGCAACAAAATAATGATGGTGTGCTGCTACAAACTGCTATCTTCTAGACATTGAGAACCTTCAATAAAAAATGTAGAAGAATTACTTGTTACATGTATAGACATCATCACCTAATATTTAGACGTCCATAATAGAAACCTTCGCGTTGCTTCAGAACTTCTTACCCTCATGCAAATTCAAAATTTCGTCGGCTCCACCTATGTATTTATTAATAATTTAATACTACCACCAAAAGGTTTTTTTTATAAAAAATACAACATTTATATTATTACTTAAAATATAAATAAAATAATAAGGTCATGAAATAAAAGGGTAATGTTAACCTTACATAATGAAACTCATGTCCTTTTTAATAATTATAAATTCAAATGTGATTTTGTTTAATATCATCCAAACAACAATGATTTTGTTGAAATCACTTTTACGATAGATTATCCAAACATAAATCACGTTTGTACAAACTCAACTGTAATCAAATTAAAGTTAGTAAAATCAATTTGATTCAAAATCAATTTTACAAACTTTAATTTGAACACACTGATTCAAGTCAGTTTTTAAAAGGCTGAAGTATGTACATGTATCTTCAACGCGTGTATGTAAAATATCTTACTAGGAAGGTCCCCATTGCCTCATGTCCCTGCGGCAGCACCTTTCACCTGCGTGTCTCCGTGAGCTTCACTTGCTACAAATATCAATTTTCTGTCTCTACTTTCTATTTATAGCAAAGTAATTGATAGTATTGTCCAGTCTAGTATGTAGACGGTAGACAGTGCACCCTCTTCGTTTTTGTTCATTGTTGCCAACTATAGCGTTGCTGCGTGGACCTTCCAAAACAATCCACATCTATTTAACGTTTAGGGTAACCTTTACTTGTGGTTGAGAGGGGAGGGGGTCCTTGAGGGCAACTTTACTTTATGACATCATTTGTGACATGGCCTTCACTTAAATAGATTCGGACCCTCCAGTGGCCCATTAGGGATAGCGACTCATCACTCGGCCATTGCCTCCAGCTGTGCCATATCCCACCGGACACGTTCCTGCATTTAGTGATTTTCTACATTTACATATTCACTTTAACTTATGATCATGTAATCATTTTTATATTAATATATTTACCTATAAAAACTAATTTATAGTTAGGATCTCATGCAATAAAAAAGAATGTCCGGAGAGAATCCATTTCAACATCACCCCCACCTTTCTCTCTCAAAAGCATATCAAGTTCCCATCCTAAAGGCCGAAACCCACTTTTCCTCTATGGCAAAACGTAGGCTGAACCACATATTTGCTTCTCCAAGTCCATTATTGCGACCGCAATGAAAGGAGAAAGAAAGAAGAAGTTGCATTGGTAATTGACCAAAGACAAGAAAATAAGATAGAGAAAGAAAATGAAAGAAAACAATAGTTTTAGCGATCAAGCAAACAATGTATCCACGTCATTCATGAGTCGCAAAACTTTAAATAGTCGAATCCAAATTGATGAGAACAGGACGTGGAACAAAAGGGATAGAAGAAAAGAGAACATATCAACATAATATCCTACTATTTCATCTTGTTTTATCGGCATGTCAAACTCTATCTAAGAATGCAGAACCACCATTCATTTGGGCATGGCTTGAGATGATAAACCCCAAAGTGTAAATTTTTTGGTGGATACCCCAAAGTGTAAATAACCACCAGCAAAATGGATTTATCAAACACACTTTCAAGATTTATGACATGAAAGGGAAGGCAAAACCATAAACAAAAAAGTAAAACTCACTCCACTCATATAAATACTTCTTTCTGGACTTAAATATAAGCAAGAAAATGACTAAATGTGATGGATTTAAAATATAAACAAATGTCAACTAATCTACTCATACTTAATGTTTTTCCTAAAACAACCTTAATTTAATAATTCATTAATGTTGTGAGCACCATTATGATTAAAGATAGTTTAGTAACTATATTTACTTTTTTTTACATGAAACCAAAAAAATTAAATGCACTTAACTTTCATTCTTCATCGGTATGCAAATAAGTATTTTTGCTTATAATTGAGTCCGGAGGGAGTACAAAACAAACAAAACCATGTTGGCTTCGGCCTCCCATATTTCCCATGTTAGGCAACATGAAGCCAAATTAGGCATGGCAAAAATTCCTGCTGCCGTGAATATCCACCGATAAAATCCGTGAATTAAATTTGGAGACACTTATTTTCATCCGTGGGTATGTGGGGCAAATTGTTTATATCCGCTATTTAGTGCATGTTTGATTTTTCATTGGAAAATTTCAAACTTACATTTGAACCAAAGTATCTATAGAGTTCATTTGGGATAAACATGTTTTTGAATCCAAACGTACGTTGACAACGACAAATCAAATATGCTCTTGGTGTGTTTGAAAATCCTTGATTGATGGCCTTGAAGTGCTTTTGCCAGAAGCTACTATGAGTAGTATTCCTAGTGAAAAAGTGCTTCTGTTGGTATTCTATTTTTTTTTTTAACATATTTTTTAATTTTTTTATAAATTAATAAATATTTGTGGATATCAGTTAGTACCCATAAAATCCTTGATTAGACTCTTATAAAGTAAGCTAAAATGTAGAGTGAGTAAGTAAAATAGTATCCAGCCTTAATTAGTTATCAACTCATTTTAAGTAATTAAGAGTGAATCTAATTCACTTCACTTTAGAGAAACCCTATTCAAAAAAATTTGAAACGGATACACGCAGAAATGGATATGGATATAGTTTGTATCCATATATCTCCCCCGTTAATGAATATTCGCGGTCCATGCTTTGCATATTGGGCATCATAAATTTGGATCTTAAAGTCAACTTTTATATTAGCGAATTCCCCCACTCCGCCCAAACATCCGCTGAAGAAGTGGCTACATAAATTTCTCTGAAACAGAGAAAGCTGCTCTAGTTTCTAGGCCAAATTATTACAAATATATACAAGGATTTCACGGGTATCCTCCCTCTTTTCCGTCATTGCTGTTGCTTGTGTGAACACGTACACTTAGCCTGACTGTCTGAAAGAGTCTATAGATATATATATATATATATATATATATATATAGGTAGCAAGAAAATGAGTAACTGAATGAGTAATGCTTCATATATAATGGCATGTATTATTGACGTTGTTGAGAATTGAAATACGTCAGACACTCGGATTTAACCATACCTGAACTTGTTTTTGAAGGCCTTTAATGTATTCAACAGCCAAGTCCAACATGTCTGCTGTGTTTGTTTGCTGGAAAGGGAGAAAAACAACATTTGATGCATTAAGGCCTCCACTATACAATCCACATAAATAGTCACGTATGTGATCAACTGTGCATCAAGCCAAAATCTTACCTTGTCCATGTTCGGGACCAGATCTTGTAGTTTCCTCATTCGCTCACTAATTTTAGTTCTTCTAACCTGAAGCCAATTCATACAAAGATAAACCATTAATTTTTTTTGCTTTTTATTTTAAAAAAACTTAACTGTTGATGCCGAACATTTGCCCATTCATGTCTTTGTATCCAATAAATACTAGACAACATGGTTTTAAAATGAGGCCCACAACCACAATTGGGGTCGTATCGGCCGCATTTTCTAGTAATTATCCATAATTGCGGTAAACGCAACCATAACCGCGATACAATATAAATTGTTTGATGCTTTCCAAGTTATGAAAATGTGATGTAGAAAAATAGGGATGCCTAGTTTAGAATCAAGAAACCAAGTATCAGGGAAATAAAAAGGGGGAATCACTTGACTAAATAAATTATACCCTCTCTGCAATGCTTCTTGGGTGTGTGGCACAGCCCCGCTTAGCACGAACCTTGCATGGAACAGAATCTGACAAGTGCAGAAACTTCTCAATAGCTGCCATTTCCGCTGAAGTATTTGGCAAACTCATCTGATGAGCCAAAGGAGCAGGAGGTTGGCCTCCTGTTTCATTCTGATCAATGCAACAAAATCAGGTCAATGACATTGCAGTGACAAATTGTACATCAGATATTCATATTACCGAAGATCAGATAGTGTTATTCTACCTGAGTTTCAGCTGCATTTAAACCTGAAAATGGTTTTACGTCATCATCTCTATATCTTTTTAGGCCACTCATATTGTCAGACATGATTGAAGAGTCATCCCAAGGACCTACGGGGAAACCTGTGATGAAATCATTACCCTGGCTTTCAGCAAAAGCTTCATTGTCTGGATTATTTTGTGTATTGCTTTTATTCCCAATTTCAGCTCTTGATGACATTAGCCCTGATGAGTAGTTTGGTGCATTCTTCAACCTCGCCGTAGGAGAAAAGTTTGCTTCCGCGCTAGTGTTATCGCCAGCTCCCAAAGTTCCCATGCCTCTTATAGCAGCATAGCCTGCCAATCAAGCTTGCATAGTGTCATTATAACAGCCTATTCATGAAGTAAGAAATTGAAAATTGGCACAAATATGAAGCCTAAACCAGGAAATATTGATTATTGTACCCATGATATGCTCAATTTCGTAGAACATCAAAGATTGTGTTTCTATCACACCCTCCATGAAATTCTATGAAGACCATAATTATGTTTTTCCTTTGTTCTTTTCCATCTCCCAGTTGCTCTAACAACAAAATTTATCTAGAATAGCAAATTTGGAAACATTTATGTTACGTGAAGTGGCTAAAAATTCTTGTTCACAAGAGTTCCCTATTGATATTTTTTTAGACTGCGACTTATTTTACCTCAAGTTAGGCTCATTTGAACCGCTCATAGGACTAATCCTTGTTTAACAAGTAGAGTACAAAAGTTAAATAGTCTCCTCACAAGAGTAGTTTCCGAGGATTTGAACTCACGTAGTATGGTCGAGGTTGCTTAACACCTTAACCCAAACTTAGTATTTTTGGATTGAAAAAGACAATTTCACTACAAAGAAAAAGTGAAATTTTTTTTCGTAATGAAAAGAAAAAGGTACTAAAAACAGAAAAGTAATTGGACATACCACTTTCAATGTTTAAGTTTGAAAACAATCCAGCAGGGGAGCTACCATGCCTGATAAGATTAGAAGTACTTCCACGACCAGTCTTCATCTGGTTTGGCAAAGGTGGTCGTCCAGAGCTTTGGTAAAAATTTTGAGGGGGAGCAGAGGATCCATAATTATTGATATTGCTTTGCTGCCTCTGGAGAAGCACTGGTTCATTATTCATGGAAGCAGGCATATCCTGAGACTGCTGGCTAATAATCTCTTCCTTCACTGCAGGAACTTCCTGAGCAGATTGGATATTCTGAGTAACTGAATCCTCTACAGCACCACCATCACCACCACCACCAAGACTATTCGCAAACCGTGAGAAAATTCGCTCTGTTTCAGGGCTGGCGGGTCGATTGAAGATGCTCTCATAGAACTCCTTGTCAATGATATTCGAAAAGTATGAACTTGGAGCTGACCTGTAACGTGTCAAGCCTGAACTCATCTGCTGCTGATGATGATCCAGGAACATGGGAGGGTGCTGCCGAAGATCTGACTCCATTATTTCCTACCCTTTCTCTTCAGTTCTATTCACAAGTGTTGGAATTACAACAAACAACAACTAAAGCTTTATTCTTTTTCAGATTATCTTCCAACCCTTTTTATCAGATCACAACAACTTCTAGAAATCCTCTGTTTCAACCCAATTCCTGTAAAAATTTGTTCTTTATCAAAGGGTTCATCACA
Source organism: Ammopiptanthus mongolicus (assembly GCA_039655645.1). NCBI lineage: Eukaryota > Viridiplantae > Streptophyta > Magnoliopsida > Fabales > Fabaceae > Ammopiptanthus > Ammopiptanthus mongolicus. The sequence continues at coordinate 7,346,904 of CM077346.1, forward strand.
ACAATTGTAAAGATCCATAACTAATAAAACAAACCCAAATCCCAAAAATTTCACTTACAACTCTAAACTGTGAAGTTGAGGGTGCAGCTAAAGTGCCTCAAAATGAGGAAGAGATCAAACAGGAGAAGGGGGAAGGACAAAACTAAAAATTAAAGAGAGTGAGTGAGTGAGTGAGAAAAATATGAGCTGTAGTTTCTATCACTTAGCACCGAAAGACATAGAAACTAACGGCAACCCTTTTTTTTTTTTTTTTTTTCTGTTCCTGAAAGTGAATCACTCACTCAGCTCAGTGGGACAAAGCTAACAACAAAAACAACATCTGAAGATAAACAAAGGATATTATTTATTACATATGAAGTTATGAACAGAATAACAATAAAAGACCTACCTCTGGTGTTTTTTGTTGTTGGGTTTATTATCCTTGCGTGTAGTGGTGAGAGTGGTGGTGGAGAGGAGAGGAGATGCCTCTAAGCCAAGGTTCAAGAGAAAGGATGCAAAAGGATTATAAAATACCATTCCATTGCTTTGTTTGGAGGTGCACCCAATGAGAAGTAAACACAGCCATAAATGAATCCAGCTCTCAGATTTGGTAAGTTTTCTGTTCCAGTTTTACTAGAATGCCCCTCAATATTTGGAAGAAACACAAATGTGTGAGACGAACGTGGCAGAAAAGGGGCTTCCCAAGGTAGAAAGAACACCAAGTTAATCCTACATTTAGAAGTAAAGGTTGGTTTTGATAGAATGGGAAGCATACGAGGTGAAATGACTTTATTGCCTGCACTCACTCCTCCACGGCTGCTCACTTGCACCACCAACACACCACTTTGATTCAGATTTCAGATCATGATGATGATAGGTATATACAAAGTACAATGTTGGATTTGGATCGTAAGATTATACCGCGTGTTTGGATTAAAGTTTACACTTCATTTACGGGTCAAATGTGGGTTTTGAGTCTCAAATTATAATTTATGTAGATGTAAAAGAGTTAAATTCTTATTTATTTATGCTATAAAGATGTTGCCTTTACCGGATATATGTGATTTAGTTGGTTGTGTAGGATAAATTTTTGTGGAGGAACTTTTGTTCAAATTCGGTAAAACATATTCATAGTGAGGGATGAAGAATTTTAATTGTGACTAAACATCTAAGTAGGGATTAGTCTCATAACGGGTTCAAAAAAATCTAAGTTTATGATATACTCTATGAACCCACTAAAAAATCAAATGTCACAATTAGGATGAGTTCCAACAAAAACAAAAACATCTGAATTGGTTATTTTTATTTTGTCTATAACCAAATATTTTCACACTATTACTGGAAGACTAGCCATCAAATATGGTAGAAACTATTTTTTTGTGAAATCCATATGCATTATTAAATTAATTAGCAATGTTTTGGTATAAAGTTTTATTTTTACTTTTTTTTAATATTACGAGGTATTTTACGTTCTTTAAGTATTTGTATATATAAAAAATTATGTAACCATATTTATTAAAAAATTAAAAACTGTTAGCTTATATTTTTTTAGATAAAGACTACAAATTGTGCCCGAAAATCAATCTCTAACAAGTTTTTAAAATAAGTGTAGGAGCATTTTAGCTAGTAAACCAAATTATATGGTTAGGTTTGTAATGAGACAAACGAATGTGGTTGCTCATACCCTTATGGGGGTGGACATATCTTGATCTAGTCTCCGTAATTTTAAGTATTTACCATCTGATATTGCTCAATATGTTACTAATGAAAGGATATAAAGTATTTCCACTAAAAAAACAAGTTTTTAAAATATGTTCTTTTGGTTTTTCAATGTATCCCTTCGCTAGATAGGTCTCTCAATAATATTATTTTATACACAAACTCTTAGATTAATTAAATTTAACATCACATAATGAATTTGAATTTTCATTCACGACAACACACCTTAATAAAAAATATTATTCCTTGTGTGTCAAAAAAAAATGGGTTTATTTAATGCTAACAAGTACCCTAAAGACATTGTTTAAGGAATCCCAAGATAGAAAAATTTTAATGTAAAATATAACTTTTGAATGTTTAATCAATATATTGAATATACACCACTTTTAGTGTCATGTTTCTTATTTTGATTCCTTAATCAATACCTTTAGGACAATAATTAATATTTGCCAAAAAAAATTATATTACCTAAAAACGAAATGACAAATGTTAAAGAGACTTTCTTGGGTTTTATTTAAGGTTGTTCCTTAAAATATTGATTAAGGAATGAATAAGGGAAAAGATTGTATTGAAATATTAAATATATTATTTTTCATTGTATAACTAATAAATACATCATTTTTTATAAAAATATTAATTTTCTAATTTTTTAATCGCTACTCTTAGAACATAGATGTGGCTCTGTTGGTTGCACAGGCTGAGTTTGTGGGAGAGGACCTTAGTTCCAACCCCGCAAAAACACATCCTTGGGGAGGGGCGAAAAACCTTAACTATGACTAAGCACCCGAGTAGAGATTAGTCTCATAGTGAGTCCAGAGGATTTAAGTTTGTGGGGATATTCCGTGGACCCACTGGTAGGGATGGCAATGGGTATCTTACCCAGTGGGTACACGTAAAAATTATCCATGATGGGTAGGGTAATTACCCGCATAATGGGTACGGGGGTGGGTAATTACCAGCAAGATTTAATGGGTACGGGTGCGGGTACGAGTACCTTAGTACCCACCCCGCCCCACACCCGCATATCTATATATTAATATTTTTTAATATATATATATATATATATATTAAACTTGGGTTACCTATTATTTTGTGCACAATGAGGAGTTGATCCCTGGACCTTCAACCTAATGGTAAGTTTTTATACCAAATGGACTAACTTATGTTTGTTGATATATTATACATATCAGAAAACTAATATAAAAAAATATAAAGTGGGCCTTTTTTTTAAAGAAAAAATTGTTTTATTTTGAGAGGCCTAAAGCAAGGGCTTCACTTGTTTTACCCTTGGGCCGGGCCTGTGTGTAATTGAACCAATTGTCTATACAATGTTGGAGTGACTGATGGCCGAAAACTATGCTAATTCATAGGTTTGTTGTGATGTGAAATTATGTGGGTTTCAATTATAGAAATTTCCTGCGAGGAGGAAATATATATATATATATATATATATATATATATATATATATATATATATATAATTAAAATAATTGATTGAATTGAAATGAATGTTAGCTTATTAATTTCCTATTATTCTTGAGTTCCCGGCACCGTTTAGTTGTTTATCACTTGAGTTCCTATCCTTCCCAATTTTCTATTCTTCCTAGTCCTATAGTTCCTAGAACTTTAATAATGTTTTTTTTTTGTTATATATTATCATGATATTTGTTTGAGAACATACTAGAATACTATGCTTTGTTATATACTATCTTGATATTTTAGACTTTAATAATGTTTTTATTTATTTATTGATTTTTTAGTTAATTAAAGTGCGGGTAATGGGTGCGGGTATGGGTACTTAGGTACCCAGCGAGTAAGGGTATGGGTACTTCAATTGCTTCCCAAGTGGGTATGGATCCGGGTACGGGTATTATTTTAAAACGCGATTATGGGGACGGGTACTATAATATCCTACCCATACCCTATCCATTGCCATCCCTACCCACTAGGGATCCAAAGACCCTAATTACAATGGGACCAACCAAAAAAATAAATAAAATTCACTACTGATAAAAGAGAAATTAAGAATGACACATGTCATTCTATAAATGAGACTAGCCTAAGAGATTTAAACATTTTTAAAATAGTATATTCTAATTTAATATTGATGTAAATATTTTTATTTTAGAATTTTTTGTCGTGAAAATGAAAAGAACTACATGGAAATAAGTAAATGATATGCAGATTTAGTACTAATAACTATTAATTAGTAAGAATTTTTTTCTCTAAAGTGAGTTTGTCTATAATGTGAGCAACTAAGGACAAATCCACCCTGAGGTCGTTTAATGGATTGAAATCTTTATGCACTTTATAAAATCAAAGGTGGATACATCATTACTTGTTCACTTTAAAGACAACTTCATTAAAGAGGAGTCTTATCCAATTAGTAGATTGCAGTGGTGTTCACGGATTGGATTGAATCGGTTTATTTCCTTAAAAAAAAACTGATTCAATCCATTCCAATCAAATGCGGTTTGGATTGGATTGAATAATTCAATTTTTAACGATATATCGTTACATAGTTATATTACGTCAAATGTCATAACACATCTAAATTGGCAAAAACATCAAACCTGTACATTCATTTAATTTCATGTAGTTTGGTTCGGTTTATCACCTTGAGATAGTGAGATGAACATGCGTGCAAGGTCGCAGATGATGGCTAATTGAGAGTATAGATTACATATTCGGTTTTGAAGAATGAAATGGCACACTAATACAATACTTTAAACTTGTTTGGTGCTTTTTACAAATTTATACATAGTAGCTCTATGTTCGCATTAATTTAAGAACTCAAGTAGAATATTTGAGCTAATTAAACATGTTCTTGATAATTGATATATATGTAAGAAATTATTTTGGGGGGATACAGATTCTCATTAGTGGGATATATATTTATATGCCTTTGAAAGTTTGAATTTCATTGACAGAAAGTTGCGTTGCTCTTAGCAACTTGTGTTAAATATTAACCTTGAAGCTTTTGTACTCTTCAATATCAGAAAATAATACTCATTAAATTCTACGATTGCTCTAATTCCCCTTCATAATTTTGAGTGGTTTTGCCCAAGTGCTAAAGATTGGTTGAGGGTGAATACAGAAAGTAATATTTTAAGTATGAGTAGTAAGGTAATTTCAAGAATAGAAGTTTATTTATATAAATAATTTTGGTTCGGTTTGGATTGAATCGGCTTTCAGCATAGGAATCGAAAACCGATCTAATTCAATAAAAAAAATATGGTTTTTTCAGTTTTCAATATTTTTGATTTTTTGTTATTTTCAGTTAACAGTTTTTCGATTCGGTTACTGCGATTTGCATTAGATTAAAGAATATTTTTCAAAAAAATGGTTAAGGGTGATGTCACCTTACTCACTAAGGAGAAAAAAAGATTATGGAAAATGAATGACATTAAAAAATGAGTTCTCTAATTTCATTGTTAGGGGCTGATTTCATGTGATTGATTAGATTTATGAATTTTGCATTCTATAAAACTTAAATGAAGTTGTACTTTTTAGTCCAAAAAAAAAAAAAAACTTGAATGAAGAAAATGTTGAAGACTAACTTACAAAGAAAGTACATCCCTTTGTATATACATTCTTACTTCTTCATTTAAATCGGATAATCTAATCAATGAGGGTCACACCTCACAAACTTGTACACTTAAATTGCGACAATCTTTTTCAGATTGAAATGACATCAAGGCATATACATATACGATCTAAGACAAATCTAAATTATTAAGAAAAAATAAAATAGATAGCTGCTACATGTACATAGAATTATGGTATCGATGGAAGTGGGAGAGAAAGGAAATATTTCTATGTTGTGCATGGGGGACCACCCGTGCCACGCGGGCCTTCGTGCACGGATATATGGGTTAAAAATTTATTCTATGGGCCCCGAAGTAATATTTTCAATTTACATAAATAAGCCACCTTTTCTAAAACAAAAAATTATATGAATTTAATCACGATTCATTATTAATTAATTAAATAGTATCATCTCATTTTTTTTACAAGAATAGTACCATTTCATTGAAAATATGATTTTGATTGTTATGTATTATTAACGGAAATTTTTTTATACTGTTAACGTATATTAGTATATTATTAAAAATGTTTTGACTTTATTTATAATTAATAATCACCTTAAAAAAGTCACACAATTAGTCTTCTTTTTTTGGAAATCTTAATTTCTTATCTATTTATATCCTCTTGGAATTATTGAGTTAAGTTTATATATATATATATATATATATATATATATATATATATATATATATATATATATATATATATGTATCACCAGGTATAGTAATAGTGTCTGATTCAACACAGCCAATTCATGATATTAGTGCCAATGACGGAAAGAATATATCGGTTGTTTTTCTCAAACTAATATATTATTATCATTTTGGGTGATGACCGATGATAATAATAAAAAAACTTATTATTTGGTATAGATGGATTTGTTTATAAATTACTCGTAATAGAAGTCCAACGGTTTATTTTTTTCACTATAAATGCAGAGCTGAATTCTAACTTGCTTCCCACAAATTAAGTACTGCAAAATATTATACCTTGCCAAGTGTACATAAAATCCTTACAGTGATAGCTACACATATTATATTTTTTTCTTTTGTTATATATTGACGACTATAAACTGTCATTTAAATTATAAAACACCTCTCTAAAATAGACAAATAATGGTTCGAATCACTTGTGCATATGTCACCAGGGCCATATCAACTACATAAGATTACAGAAATAATAAATCTACTTAAAACAAAATTTAATCACAACGATAATAATACTAGACTTCATGAAACTCGTGGTTCTTGTGAAAAGGCCAAACCACCCTTAAGTTATATTCATCAAAAAATTGCTTATCAGACCCAATGTAATTAGCATAGAACAATATACATACTACCAGACCCAATATAATTAGCATACTACCTCAGAAGAGATGGTATACACTTTACAATTAATCTAGACTCAAAAGAACAGAGCAGATTACAAGAGAACTGAAAGACCATCATTCCAAAGACTATGCCTCATTGATTCTTCAGAAAAAACGCCCAATGGAATTGTGCTCCATGCAGCAGGAAAATAGTTCAGCCGCTAGCTGCACCATATGCATCTCCAATGCATGCTCGTATTACATAATCACCCTTTCTGAGAATAGAACCACAAGTTCCTCCATCTAACAACCACATCTCCATAAGTAAGCTTAAACAGATCATAATACGTATTCCTCTATGAAGATATCTTATTTCGAAATTCCTTGTTGCATAGGTATTTCTTAATTGTTTTAAGTTTACGTATAAAATGAGTGATAAATGTATATTTACTTTTAACTAGTTAGCAACTCTTGCAATACATGTGTTTTTTAATTTTGTTATTTACTTAATTTTTATTTATTGATTAAAAGTTTTATTATGTATGTAAAATATAATTCAATATGATCCAACAAAAAAAATATAATTCAATATGATATATATGTATTATATAACTTTTTTAACAGTTTATTAACATTTATATGTTAATTAAAAAGTTTATGTGGAAAATTATAAAGATTGTTACAATGTCAACCAAATAGAGATCAACAAATATTTGACTTTTAAGATAATTATTAGGGAGGTTCACAAGTCAGTTTGATTAAATTCCACAAGAAAAAATTGGAACCAATCAAAATTAATTGGTTATATTTTATTCGAATTTGATTTTTTTTTCTTCAGAAAATATGAACCAAACCAAATCTATCAAGAACGAGTTTCTTCAATCTATACCGAAAAAATCTGGTTCAAAAAATATGAAAAAATGTATAAACTTATCATAAAAAAACATGATCAATAAGGAAAATTTCAAACTAGACAATATATGAAAATTTCTTAGATATGGGAATAAAGATATAAAGCTATTATGCAAAGATTTTTTTTTTTAAAAAAGTAAATATTAATATACATATATAATCAGATGGATTCAATTTCAGAAACTTTGATTCTGAGAACCGAACCAATTACTGTCGAATTTTAATCGATTGGTTCCGTTCCTATTCGACGTGAAGACCCAAAAAATCCAAACCAATTTTATTGGTATGGTTCGGTTTTTCGAGTTCATCAGATTGATTCGAACCAATGAACACCCCTAATAACTATTATACAAGTAAAATATTTTAATGATTATCAATGCATAATTGGTTCTTAGTGTAAAAAACCTTTACACACTAATAGTGCACCCACTAACATAACAAATACTAACAAACTAACATTTGCCTATAAAAAACTAATAGTGCACCTCAATTAAATTCTTGATCATATCATGTATAAAAAATACATGTAATAATTATTGTATAAAATAAATAAATAAATAATATTATATTATGATTTAGATAATGTTAACATGGTCCTGCCTATTATTTTTTGGTATAAAAGGAGGCTCATAAGAGGGGCCTTACATGAGAAGGGGGAGAGGGACGGAGCGCATTGCAGATGTATGAACCTATGCACTCACAAATCATGTCTCGAAGTTTACCAAACTAAGCTGGCTCAATGGGAGATTATGATGCTGCCTTTATTAGCCAGATATATGATAATTAATTGGTTGTCTCTTAAATTGAATTTTAAGAGAGATAAATTAAATTTTTAAACAGATGAGTAAATAAATTACAAAAGTGTACATTATATCTATTTTTTTAACAATGTAACAAGAGAGAATAATTCCTTCAAAAAAAAAAATAGAGAATAATTAAATTCTTCATATCACATTAAACTAAAACATCATAGGAGATGAAATATAATTCACCATGTTTAGATAAAAAAAAAAACTAAGTTTGAGTTGATTTTCGATAAATTTTTGTCCTAATAAAGAAAATAATTAAATGAAAATAAGTAACCAAAATAATAATAAATCATTACAAATAATTGAATTATAATACCTTTGTTAACTAAAAAACATTGAATTCAATTTCCTCAGGCCATTTGGTACAATTATATATTATGTAGGAAGTTTCTCACATCCTTCACTAACCAAATATTATGCACACAACATTCCATGACTGTAGCTAGTTCATGGATTATCAAACCGCTGTAACTGAATATCGAACAGTCATGTACTTGTCCTTGTTGAATGGCATGTTTTGTGCGCTTAATACTAATAATCCCATGTGTTTTGTTTACTTAATAATATGTATCGATCAAGATATAAAATTAAAATAATTAAGTAGGCTAACGGCTAACCCTGCATGTGTTTGCATTATGAATTAATTAACAATGACATCTAAATTTAGAATCGGATCCTTGTTATCTTTAATTTCTTTCATTACCAAGAAAGAATTAGATGATTTACACGTAATGTTCAAACAAATAATTATATGCAATTCGATCAATGTATGTGACTGAAAGACACAACCAGAAAAAGAGAAAGAAAGCAAGCATGTCATTTTGTTGGTTGGAGTCCCTGTATTTTGCATATGTAGACACATATACCGTACTAATTATCAGCCATCATCTTACTTGTTACCTTAAGGAATGGCACGCTCTTCAGTTGTTGATTGGTCAGACTAAACTCAAAATTAGGAGGCATGTACATTAATATGTAAATCATGAGAACTACTCACCTCAGTGGGCTAGAGATATGACCGGTCTTTCTTTGCGTTGGGCCTCTAATTTAGTTGAACCGAATGTAGGACCTTACTTTTTGCATCACAAAATTTTTTAATGCACCACATATTTTTTTTTAAAAATTTTTTATACCCTAAATACTCTTTTCTTTTTTAATATTTTTTCCCCTAAAACCTTTTCATAATTCTATATCACCATACATCTCAAGAAACCATTTTCTTCTCACATCATGTTATTATTTCTCTTTTCTCCCTTATTCACTCATTAAATTCAATTGAATTATAGTCATTCAATTCATATTTGATTCAATTCATTGGGAACACCTTCAGAATACATTATTTCCCACAATTCTGCAACTTTTCCAGTCCCTGATCAGGTACGAACATATGCAGTTACACTATTTTTTTTGTTCCGGAAATAAGTTACCGGAATTATCTGTACACACTACCGGAAATAAGAATCCGGAATTAGACTTTGTTACTTGCGGAAACATATTTCCGAAATGTATATATTTTTGTGGCAACTGGAAATATGAATCCGAAATGCATATGTAATTTCCTACCGGAAACATATTTCCATAGATAATTATAAATACCTTCCGGAAAAATATTTTCGGAACATATGTTAAATAGCTTCCGGAATTAAGATTCCGGTGCTTAAATGCTTTCCGCCACAACACAATCCCGAAACTTATAAAAAATACAATTAAGTACGTATGCATGCAACTAACTTTATGTGTGTGTGTTTGTGTATGTCACGTGTAGAAATTGACATGGAAGAATATGTATCCAAGGTGTCCAAAGAAGTGGACATGCCAACTAAGATTGTGGATTATAGTGATGTATTCACCACTGAAGAGGTTAATGAATGGAAAATTGTTCTTGATAAGTTACTGCAGCGTGAACATTATAACTTGATATTGTATTTTTATTTTCAGGTCATTCCTACCCGAGATGATCTTTTGAATTGGGCACGAGCCGTCGGGAGAAAGAATGGATTTGTTGTTGTTATTGGGAGATTAGAGACAGGTGGTATAGGAAGGAAGCCATTTGTGATCTTGGGTTGTGAAAGGAGTGGAAAATATAGACAATACAAGCATGCGTTAGCTCGCAAGGTGACTGGAACTAAAAAATGTGAGTGCCCCTTCAGGCTAAGAGGAAGTCCTGTGAAATATGGCGATGGATGGAAGGTCAAAGTTATGTGTGGATTTCACAACAATGAGGCTTACAAAATATTGGTGGGTCATCCATATGCTGGTCGGCTTAGTGGCGAACATTGGTTTTATTCTTTACCTAGATTTATTAGTGAAGTTCTTCCTAGTATTTAGATTTAAATAACCTCATGGGTTTTGGTTTATGTCCCCCCTTGTTATTATTTTTGTATTCTTTTTTATTCTATTAATAAGATTTTTGTTGTCTGCAGATGATTGGTGAGGGCTAAGGTGCCAATCTAGTTGGGATATTAGTCTTTGCAGTGATGTTTTTGCATGCCAAATTTGATTAAAAAATAAAAATAATATTGTTACTTTTTCATTCCATTCATCCGTTAATCTATAGGAATACTTGCGCTAAATGATTGACACTTAAAATAAAATACGATACTTAAAAGACAAAGTACAAAAGGCAAAGAATTCAATCAAGTCATGGATAAATATATTTGTATGTATGTACGAGAGCTATACTTTTTCATTCCATTCATCTATTAATTAATTTTTTTACACATTGATCTAATCAAGTCGCAGATCTAGTCTTCCTCCTCCTCTGATATGAAATGCCTGTCCTCGAGATGCCACCAAGTGAAATGCTTAATGCTTGACGTGTGACATCCCAGGCCTCAGTGCCTTCTGTTACCATCCCTCTATCAATCATTGACTGCAATAGCTCGGAAACTCTCTCCAACCTCGCCTACAAATAACAATATAACATATTAGGCAAAACGTACAGTGTGCAGTAGATAACTTATGATATCATATGAATGTATATAAACTAACCGTAGCAGAAACAGGGCACTGGAGCTGGACTCCGACATCCTAATAGGCTGTATAACTGGCACTCTAGGAGGGTCTCCCTCTGCAGGTGGTATGACGTACGGGTGAGAAATCCTATGGAACCAATGCATGTATGCATCAACACATTGTCCAGGATGTGTGACACGATGACCTTTGGTGGCGTCATCAACTAGATGATCTCCATAATGCGGCTACCAGTCATCGATCTCTGCAGTAGACATCGGCTCATCAGTAACTGTACGAGATGACCTAGGAATGCCCTGCACGTGACCATACTGGCGCAGCACCCTCTCCGGTAAGTGTAGTCGCATCAGTCCACCGCATCTGATATAACCTGAATATAAAGAGATCTCCTGAAATGGGCGATGCTCTCTATGATCTGCATAAGGCATCCAACGGACATCGTCTGTCGTAAGCCGGTCCAAAGAAGCTCGGCACGGTATCACGGTACTTGCACCCCTAACAGGTATCCAGTGAATGGCCCGAGATTGATCTTCAGTGTATCCCGAGTTCAATCAACGGGAGCCAAGAGAGGGAAAATGCTCAAAAATCCAAGCCTGTAACAACATTAATTACACACTTAGTTTTTTAATAGGTACAATAACAAAGATGCTAACAATGACAAACAGTAAAATAGGAACATTGTTACTTGTAAAAAGGTGTGGAAAGTACTAGTCTCCCTATGCCACCGCTCAGCAAAAGCGGACAATAGACCCTTGTCTACCATGCCATAGCTGCATGCCAACAAGGGAGCCAAGCCAAAGTTATCCACCAACTCTCGTATATACTCATGATGTATAACCAACTCTTTGATCTTCCGACCGTTATTAACCACCTTCGTCTCACCACAGTCCTACAATCGTAGAAGCAAACACTATGTTAATTATATGAATTTTTGTAGCATAAAACCAAAACCAACACCCATAGTTTTTGTAAGCTTTATTACTTCTCCACTCCATAAATGGGCAGCATTGTAGTTCGGATACGACCTCAACATGGACAGATCCACGGGCCCTCCAGGAAACGACTCCACGCGATGTACAGGGACCTCCTCTACATGTATAGGCACATCGGTGCCCCCTCTAGTACGTGCCATACCACATTATTTAGAAAATTAAAATACATTAAACATCAAGAATACAAATTTAAACATCCATATAGCATCATAGGCCACATCATTAATAACAACAAGAATTAGGAAAAAGTAATTCGACAGGTGCATGACCATCCACTAGTTAGAGCATAGCTCCCAAGCATGGATGGCATTTCCTCTGGTATAAAATATCATCATTGACTGAATAATATGTGAAGAGATATAATTAACATAGATATGTCACTACATTAAACTTCAATAACAATGAGTTATAACTTGTAAGTCTTGCCAATGAATTTTATTAATAATATATATTAATTTTCATTGAATAGAAATCAGATTATACATATAACAAAGTGAAAATGATCAGATAAAGAATACAAATTTAAATCCGGAATAAAAATTTGCATACCGGAACCTTATTTCCGGAATATAAAATATTTTTAGTTAACAAACCAGAAACATCTTTCCGGAGCTACATTTCTTCAGTTCCGGAAACATATATCCGGAGTAAAGTGCACAGTGTTCCGGAAACAAGTTTCTGAAATAAGACATAGGATGTTCCGAAATTAAGTTTCTGGTAGCAAAAAAATTCAGTTGGTTTGGTATTCTGGAATTAAGTTTCCATTGTTGTAAGCATTGTATTCTGGAAACTTAATTCCGGTGAGCATGAAAAAATTAAAAAAAATAAGGATGAAACGTACCTGATGATGAAACAACGAAGAAGGAGAGGAGAAGAAGAAGACAACAATACAAAAACTACAACAGTGATCTTCGAGCAGCATACCAGTCACCAGCGAAGAGGAGGAAAGGGTTGAGGATTCCTGCGAGAGGAGGGAGGGTTTTTTGGGGGAGGAGTTGGGGTTTTTTTGAAAAGGAAAATAGGAGGGAGATATCAGATATCTGACAGGGGTATTTTAGGAAAAAACAAAAAAAAATTTAAGATTAGTGATGCATTAAAGATTTCTGTGGTGCAAAAAGTAACCACCCCGAATGTATGATGATCATGGTATCATGTGAAGGCTTGTATTTTTCCCACCTCCCTCCCTCAATTTCTTCATCAAAATACCCTTCCTTTTCCCTTTTTCCCCACCCCCCACGATCCTTCACCCCCTTCCCTCCCTCACTTTTTTTTCTTTTTCTTCTTCTCCCACCCCACCCACCCTTATTTCAATCCACAGGAATCATATCTGCCGCTAGCCTCACCGTTAAAAACCAACCTTGATTACTACTGGTTGCAAGTAAGAATCAAATGTGTGATGAAGACAAGTTACCTTTGTTTAAACCACAAGATTACAGAGTTAAACACTGACCTCACCGCTAAAAAAAAATTAATAACCATAATATTCAAAAGCACATGACAGCACATAATGAGAAAAGAAAACAAATCATATTATTATGCCAAAATAAAAACTTTTACCTGTCCACAACATTACACCTATAAGAACATTCCAATAAAACAACCTAATTAAATTAGCATCAAATTGGTAATTTGAGAACTAGTGAATTTGGTAAATGGGCTTGATGCCTTCATAAACAGGGCTTTTTTATCAAACTAAGTTACTTTTTAGAACTATATACCAAATTGATTTGGTTCCCAAACTATTTATCAAAATACTCTTGTTTTGAATAAAATAATATTTTTTGAGTGGCATTGGTTGGACCAGCGCCACTTCTTTACACGTGGCATCCACTGGTTATGTGCCATTTATTTTACCCGAAATTTTAAAAGAAAAAAAAAATTGCATGCAGCGCCACGTGGCGCCACCCGCCTGAGGGCGCCACGTGGCCAGTCCCTGACCACTCCTTTTACCTATCCTCTCCCCCTATATAACCCCCTGTCTCCCATTTCCCCCATCCCCAACCCCAGCCTCCCTCCCCCTAATATCTCATATTTTACTCTCCTTTAACCCAACATTCATATCTTTCTGCACACATCTCACTTCTCCTTCTACCGCACTCTTCAACGTTTTTTATTTTATTATTACTCTTTAATATTTAGTAAGCGATTTATATTAATATTTACTTTACTATTACGATTTAGTGTTGTGTAACTTTTATTAATGTTGTTATAATTCTTGTCATGTTTATTAAAATTGTGTAGTGTAGATTAATGTTATGATAATTTTTTTTGTCTTTACATATTGTTATAATCACTCATATCTTGCTTCATACATATCACTTCTCATTCTACTGTACTATTCAACATTATTTATTTTACTATAGCTTTCATCTCACTTCTCCTTCTATTACACTCTTCAACATTATTTATTTTACTATTAATATTTAATATTTAGGTATACAATTTAATTATAATTGTTATTAGCATTATTATACCAATACTAAATAATTTTTTTATTTTATTTATTATTATTATTATTATTATTATTATTATTATTATTATTAATGTTATTATTATTTTTTGTAAGTAAAATTATTATTGTTGTCATGATTAATAATTTTAATTTTTTCGTTAAATTAATGTTATTATTATTGTCTTTTTTATTGTTGTCATCACTAATATTAATTGTAGGTATGCAACATATCTCAGTTCCCGTTCTATTACAGTGTCCAATATTATTTATTCTACTATTTTATAATTAATGTTTTAACTTCTATTTAATCCTATATTATTATTGTTATTGTTATTATTATTATCATTATTATTTTAGTAGAAATATTATATTAATCGTATCAATAGTCTTTTGTTATTATTACTGTTGTTTCTAATGTTATTACTGATTTTTTTAACTTTATTATTATTGTGTAATGAACACTAATGTTATGATTATTTATTTTTTAGTGTTATGCATTAATGTTAAGATTTTTTTTTATTAGATGAGATGACAGATGCGATTAATCCTCGCCCGGTAATTACATCAGTGTTGGGTGAACAAGCTACTCATGTTTCCCAACACGTATGGAACGGTAACCAAGATCGAGTTTTTATTTATAGCATGGTGAAGGTGTGAACATACCCCCCGTCATTACAGGGTATCTTGAGCAAGCCAGATTTTTGGGAATTGCTCAGTTATCTTTATTTCAAGTTAATCATTCACTAATAAGTGTATTAGTGGAACGGTGGAGACCAGAGACCCACACATTCCATATGCCAGTTGGAGAGTGTACCATCACATTGGAGGATGTTACAATTTTGACAGCTTTGCGTGTTGACGGGACTGTAGTAATAGACAAAAACCATAAAGATTGGGCTGAGTATGTGGGTAATATGTTAGGATTGATCCCACCTCCAAATGCTTTTCACGGTCATCGACTGAGGATGAGATGGCTCAATGAATCATTAGGAAATGTCGATCAATACGCACTGGGTGACCCGGAAGTGGCTAAACGTTATACTAGAGCGTACATTTTGAGGTTACTCGGTGGAGTGATGTTGGTCGATTACTTTGGTTCGTTTGTCCCGTTAAGGTTTCTAACATTGTTAGAAGATTATAACATAACTGCACAACATAGTTGGGGCGCTGCTGTGTTAAGCTATTTATATCGTGAACTATGTAAGGTCACTAATTATGAACTCAAAGAGATGACCGGCTTTACTGCATTGATTCAGATGTGGGCATGGGCACAGTTTCCAAAAGTGGCACCTAGGCTCCGAAATGATGCTAGACCTCCTTAGACACCATATGGAACAAGGTGAAATAATTTTCCTATGCATTTTATGACAATATTGATGTATATACTTTGTTGTAATAAATATTTTAATAACAGGTGGCAGCGCGGTATAAATTTTTCAAGCCAATATCACGATTTGTCTCATTATCGAGCAATATTTGATAAGCTGAAACGTACAGATGTAAGGGTTTTTCTGCTTTTTAAGTTCTACAAAGTATTATTTTTATTTCATTGTTGATGCATTTACTGATTGTTTGTAGATTGTGTGGGAGCCGTACACCCCAGAGATGATGGCAACATTGCCATTGATATGTGTTGAAGGCGTCCATATTTGGCTGGCAGTTGTTCCATTGATGTGCTATCACATTGTGGAATGGCATCAACCATATCGTGTGATGAGACAGTTTGGCATGAGCCAACATATTCCTGAACCACCATCCCAACCGAAATGGGTCCACGGGTTAACTCTTAGGGGGAAAATGGATGATGATTGGATGAAACCTCTAAATCAATTTATTACTATGTGGAACAATAGGTTGGTGTGGGTGCATACTAATCCACCACAACATGGGCTTCTCAGCAAACAGTCAGAGTACATGATGTGGTACTCGCGCATTACACGCAGATGGATCAGCAGAGACAACGCACATGAAGGCATTGTGGTAATGAAATAAATTTAATGTGTTTATTTTCAGAAATTACTATCATATTATTATCGTTTATAATGAACTTTATTTATTCTTGAATAGGCTGACGGTGTTGAACGGAATAATTATTTAGTCACGGCGGAAGGGAGCCAAGCTTCATCGAATGATGAGATTAGAAGCGAGACTCAACGTATGTTGATAGCTTTAGGGGAGATTGACCGCATTACTGTAGCTTCCCAGTCTGCTCCGTTTAATACGCAACATCTAGCTCCGCCTGAGATTCAGAACCCACTTAGCCAGTCTAGGAGGGAGGGACATGGACTTACCCAAAATAGAACACACAGTCAGGGAGAGCCCTTTTACCCCCCACCATTCCCGGAGCGGCAACCTGGGATGTATTATGTTCCTCCACAATATCCGTATGCTCCACAATAATCGCAAGAAAGCTATTTTCACGGATATGGAGAAGCTTCTTTATCAGACACTGTTGCGGACCCACCATCGAACCCGATAATGCATCAATATGGAGGCAACATGTACTATACACCATCACCTTATACCCCATCTACTTACACACCTGCTGCACCTCAGGAGTGGATTAATCAGATGCAAGACACTCTGATTCACTCTCCGGATTATGGTGGCATGTTGGGTATTGATCTTAATATTGATTTTGAGGCTGTTTTACAGTCAGGTGATTATGTACCCACCCAACCTATTGAACAGGAAGGAAGACGAAACCTACACCGTGTTGCTAGGGACCGTTCTCATCGATGCATTTTGTCACCCGTGCAGGACAACGACAACGAGGATCACGACCATTGATGTCATGGTAGTATTTTTTAATGAAATGTTTATGACAGTTTGTAATGAAATGACTACTTTTACTATACAATGATTATCAATAAATGCATATTTTAACGATGTTTACTGTTTCATGTTTACTACAATAAATGAACACAAAACATTAAATAAAATCTACAAGGAGATAAACTGTTACACAATTAATAGCTAGAATGAACACAAGTCCATAATCATTATAATTTTATTCATGAACACAAGTCCGTAATCATCATAATTTTACTCATCAACATGTCCCCCTGATCCTCCTGCTCGTTGAAGGCAGTGACGTCTGTTGTGACCTTCAGACCTACATAACCCACATCGTTGCGTAGATTGTGACTCCTTCCAACCCATTTCATTTCGAATACGGGTTGATCTAGGAAGACCCTTTGGACGTAGCATTGATTCATCGGGTGCCAAGGTCCACGGCACCCACATGGACAGTATGTGTTCCTCATTTCTAATGGGGAACCACTCACGAGAGTAAGCATTGATGATGCTTTGCAAACTGTAGATGGGATCAATAAACTGAGAAAATGCAATTCTCATGTGAGCACATGCTGCAATTACATGTGAGCAAGGAAAATGATACGCTTGAAATCTACCACACTGACACCACCCCGATTTTAAATTAACACTCCAAGAATGACCCCCTCTATGAGTCACTAGATTGAAAGCTTCGTCAACTTGAAATCGTTGATTTTCATAGTTATACGTGTCGACGAGATACGAAACAGCCTCCGCTTGTTCTTTCAACAACGCTTTCATCAGCTTCTCCGAATATATTTGTCCAGAACTTAGTTGAGCCCTAGCTCTTGCACCTCTGGTAACAAAATATTCGGCTATCCTGCCGTATGTGCACTTCACCAAAGCCGTGATTGGGAGATTCCTTGCGTCCTTTAATATTTTATTTACTGCTTCCGACAAGTTGGTTGTCATATGACCATATCTACGACCTTCATCGTCGAAAGCAAGACTCCATTTCTCTTTTGAGATGGCGTCAATCCATCTTTGTATCTCCGGGCTTGCTTCGCGGAACTTTTCTAACCTCAGAACAAATTTAACGCCGGCTACCGTATGTCCTGGAAAATACCAAAAAAGTCATCACGACTTATTTTATATTGACATAATTTTCGAAATAACATTAACCAAGTTGAGATAAAAGTGTTACCTAATTTCATCAACTCCGACTTCAAATTTGCATTTTTAAATTTATGATTGAAATTACTTGCGATGTGTCTGATGCAATATACATGGTAAGCATTCAGGGGTTGCCAACCTAGGGCGGGATTTGCCACAGCAGATTTAATACTTTGGTGGCGATCGGAGATCAAACAAATACCTGTCTTGCTGGTCACATTCTGGCGGATGAGTGCCAAAAACCAGGACCAAGCATCCAATGTCTCTCCTTCAACCACAGCAAATGCAAGAGGCAACACATTGCTATTTCCGTCTTGTGTAGTTGCAATCAATAAGGTGCCACGATATTTGCCATATAAGTGTGTACCATCAACTTCGACTATTGGCTTACAGTGGTTGAACATATCACAACATTGTTTGAATGTCAAAAAAACGCGAAGAAACTCACGACATCCATTGTTCACCCGGTTACCGATAATTACATCATTTGTCTCAATCTTGAAATAAGCACCCGGGGCTTGATACTGCATAAACTCCAGCCGTTTAGGTAACATCGTGTATGATTCATCTCAATCTCCGAATACATGCACTATGCCTTTTTGTTTAGCCTTCCATGCTTTCCTATAAGATATTTTGTATCCGATGGTACTTCGGATCCTTTCTCGTATCAACCCGATGGTAATTGATGGTTGCTCACAAACCATGTCTGACACAATAACAGACTTTGTTTCAGATCACCATTCAATAAATTAAAATATTAGTTGGAGTCCAACTTTGCATGATCATGTGATAGCATTGCGTTGACACAATTGTGTTGACCTCCATACTTCGTGACAACCCACTTGTCGGATTTCTTAGATAAAATGGCCCTCAGCCTCCATGGGCATCCTTCTGAACGGTTTGAGCACTTCACATGAAACAATGACTTCGTTGAATCAACGACATTAAATGATTGGTGAATGTTCATTGAAAATTGCTTCACCGCATTCTGAACTGGTTGTTTGTTGTCAAACTGTAAACCGGTGC
Organism: Ammopiptanthus mongolicus; assembly: GCA_039655645.1. NCBI lineage: Eukaryota > Viridiplantae > Streptophyta > Magnoliopsida > Fabales > Fabaceae > Ammopiptanthus > Ammopiptanthus mongolicus. Next base: position 7,366,611 of record CM077346.1, read on the forward strand.
ACAACTCCCGGCCGAGTTGCCAAGATCCTACAGTGTCCATCGCTTCAAATCTCATATCTTCATTTGGATGGTCTCAATTAATATAACTGTAATGTGGCGATGAATTATTGAATGCACCATGTTGTGATTGAGCTGTAGTTCATTCACATTTTTCAAAATTTGTACAATTATGTTAAACGTATTAATAAAAAAAATACAATAACAATACTGTTAAAAAAATAAACCTGCTTGTTGTGGAACACCAATTGCGGGTCTTGAGGATGATATTGGAGAAACCAGCAATGACGGTGAGGCCAATGAATATGGAGTTGAGGTACGGTCAACTTCATCTTCAGTGTCGACCGAATCACAATCTAGAATATCATCGTCCTCTTCGTCATCAATTGAAGCAGCCCCCATTTTACTGTTCCAATCGTCATCTCCTGATAGTGATTGGACAGGTTCAATGGAACTACCGACCACATCAATCTCAACATATATCTCAAGTGTTGTCATCGACGAATTTTGCACAAAAGACTCAATCATGCACGAGACGTCCTCGTCATCAGTTATTTCATAGGCAGTGTAATTTAACGGATTTGCATGCGTCAAATATCTGCCCATTATCTTCGAAATAGACTGATTAGGTTGAAGTTTCAGCCTGGAATGAATCTTTGCCTTCAACAAAAGGTATCCGATTCCTTGTTTTATTGACATGATTTTTGTATCCCCTTCGAAAGTAATTTCGTTTTCTCTGGAGAATAACCTCCCATTGTAGTAGATAAACAACATTACTTGACTCTTAGTGTTGGGCCTGCAATAATCAAACATAAAATAAATTATATTAATATAATAATACTATTAAAAAATGCAATATTAAAAAAAATTGTTGAATAATTATAATTAAACAAATAAAAAAGGCAATAATAATAACATTAATTAAATTACAATATTAAAAATATTAGTGATTACAAAAATAAATAAAGACAAAAAGTAAATAATAAAAAAATTAATAAAAATTACACAATAGTATAAAAAACGGAATTACTTTTGAAGAGGATACAAAAAACAAAAATAGAATAATCATAACATTAATGCATAACACTAAAAAGACAATCATCATAGAAAATCAAAAACTAATTATAACCTTAATTTGATTAAATAACAATATAAAAAATATTAGCAATGACAACAATAAATAAAAACAAAAATAAATAATCATAACATTAATGTTCATTACACAATAATAATAAAGTTAAAAAAACCAGTAATAACATTAGAAATAACAGTAATAATAACAAAAGACTACTAATATGATAATATAATATTTCTACTAAAATAATAATGATAATAATAATAACAATAACAATAATAATATAGGATTAAACAGAAGTTAAAACATTAATTACAAAATAGTAGAATAAATAATATTGGACAATGTAATAGAACGGGAATTGAGATATGTTACATACCTACAATTAATATTAGTGATGGCAACAATAAAAAAGACAATAATAATAACATTAATTTAACGAAAAAATTAAAATTATTAATCATGACAAAAATAATAATTTTACTTACAAAAAATAATAATAACATTAATAATAAATAAAATAAATAAAATATTTAGTATTAGTATAATAATAATGATAAAAATTATAATTAAATTGTATACCTAAATATTAAAGATTAATAGTAAAATAAATAATGTTGAAAAGTGTAATAGAAGGAGAAGTGTGATGAAGGCTATAGTAAAATAAATAATGTTGAATAGTACAGTAGAAGGATAAGTGAGATGTGTGAAGCTAGATATGAGTGATTATAACAATAAATAAAGACAAAAAAAATTATCATAGCATTAATCTACACTACACAATTTTAATAAACATGACAAGAATTATAACAACATTAATAAAAATTACACAACACTAAATCATAATAGTAAAGTAAATATTAATATAAATCGCTTACTAAATATTAAGGAGTAATAATAAAATAAAAAACGTTGAAGAGTGTGGTAGAAGAAAAAGTGATATGTGTGCAGAAAGATATGAATGTTGGGTTAAGGGAGAGTAAAATATGAGATATTAGGGGGAGGGAGGCTGGGGTTGGGGGTGGGGGAAACGGGAGACGGGGGGGGGGGTAGGTAAAAGGAGTGGCCAGGGACTGGCCACGTGACGCCCTCAGGTGAGTGGCGCCACTGCAACCAGCGCCACTAGCGCCCTCAGGTTGTAGTGGCGCCACTTGCCACGCAAAAAATATTTTTTTATTCAAAACAAGAGTATTTTGGTAAATAGTATGGGAACCAAATCAATTTGGTATATAGTTTTAGAAAGTAACTTAATTTGGTGAAAAAGCCTCAGAAACAGTGTGCTTGTGCAACTCTCCACTGAGAACTAATCAAACCGCGGTTTGGATCTCGCGTGACGTAATGATTGGTTTCTTGTTATAACGAGTGAGCCAAGAAGTTTCCTGAGCGAGCTTCTCGAAGCTGTCAATGAAACTGTTCATGATCTCATCGCTTTGCTTGAAATCCCTATGTCAGGGTGCACATGCTTCAATACCTTGAATATGTATTGAAGGGACAAGAAGGAGGAGGAGGAGGAGGAGGAGGTTATAGAGGGAAGGGAGTGAGGGATCATGGGGGTGGGTAGTAGAGGAAGGGTATTTCGGTCAAGAAAATGGGGGAGGGAGGTGGCGATAATATTAAGGGAGGTGGAAAAATAAAACTCTCATGTGAGAGGTCAATGATCAAGTAATTGGGCCGAGATTTTCTTGGCCCATGTAAGAACAATTATTCACTCGTTGGGCAAAAAAATGTGAGTAAAAGAGTTTGCATGTCACCTGAGGGATATGGTGCAAAATCTTGAGAAACATGGCAGAGGAAACTTGTTTATATCTGAGTCATCTCTTCTTTTTAAAAAATACTTAGCATTTTTTACAATATAGGGAATTTCTAATTCTATAATATTCTGATAGAGATATAGTACTCAAGATATGCTTTTTTTTTTTTTTTTTTTTTTGATGAATCTCAAGATAGGCTGTTAAATCTTTATTCAACGTTGATTTAATAATATATTGAAAAATAATGAAAAATTAATAAAATGAATAACAACTCATCCTCTCATCCTAAATAATACTATCCTAAAAGAATATGTACATTATAAATCCCCTATAATCAATTCAATTCTTTCTCTTTTACTAAAACCGAATCATAGAATCTCGAGATAAGATTTTCAGAAACATTAATGGCCTTCACTGGCTGGTCGGATTCTTCAACTGGAATACAAAACACTAGAGATGAAAGAACTGACAAACGCACACATGAAGAAACGAAAATTTAGACGAGTTGTCGAGTCTTGGCCTTCAATTGGTCCTCCTTGCCAGAAGAAATACTACTAAACTAGTTGACTAAGCACATTCATGATTAGATTAACGATCTCCTCATACAGTCATACTCTATTCTCTATCACTTTTTTATATTTATTTCATGGGGAATGCTAATGAGAACTTTCAGTGCACCTTTCCAAGAATTAGAAGTTGAATTTTTTTTTTTTTTTTTTAAGGAGAATGCTAAGGGCACGGTTAAGCGAGTAAGAAAAGTAGATTTTTATTAAAAGTTGATATATTTAATATTTGAAGAGGTGATATATTTAGTTTTTTAATATAAAATTGTTTTTTTTGGTATCCTTAAAGAGTGTCGTAAGCATAACCCCTTTTTTTTATAGGAAAAAGGATTTGCTAACGTTAACCCACTTATTTTTTAGAAAGAGTATATAAACAAGTTATAACTAAAAATTGAGTAAATACCCAATTTGGTCCCTGAAATTATAGGGTCGTATCAACTTAGTCTCCCATATTATCAATATTCCAAAATGATCATTGGAATTACAAAATGTAGCAAATGCATCCCTGACATTATTCACTTAGTTTCAAATACATCCCTTACATTACCAACTTAATGTCATTATAGTCCATGCAAATACAAACGGAGGGACGAATTTGATTAACTTTCTGCAATTCCAGGTATATTCATTTTGGAATATTGATAATGTGGGGGACTAAGTTGATATAACCCTACAATTTCAGGGACCAAATTGGACATTTACTCACTAAAAATTTGTAAAATACATCTGAAGGAGTAATTTGCTAAGGTACTCCTTCTAAAAAACATAAGTGAGTGTATGTTAACAATTCCGTATGGTTAACATATATCCACTCATTTTTTAAAAAGAGTATGTTAATAAGTTATAACTAAAAATTTATCAAAGACATTCGAAGGTGTAACTTGTTAACACACTCCATCTAAAAAAATGAGTAAATATAGATTAACAAAATATCATTAAAAAATATTTCATTGAATTTTTTGATATATAATTTTTTATTCCGTAACGAATATTTTTGTAGCTATTGATTAACAAAACCCTTATTTTATGATCATGGATCATTTACTTATATAAAGGTTTTAAAGTAGGTGGCAAAAGGATATACAAATGAAAGGTGTCATCATTTTTTCTTGTGATTATAAAGCTTGGAAGGGGCAAAATCGCCTGAATATTTCAATATTGAACAGTATAAATCACGTTGTTGTCATCAAAGTCCTAAACTCTCATGCACACAGCTAGCGCGGTTCTCTCCACTTCCACTTTCCCTCCCTTCAAAACCGCTGCTCACACTGCAATAACAGTTAAGACTTAACAGTACTGTCACATTATTCATTGACCACCAAAAACCACTTCTACAATGGATGGAGTTTGGTTAATGCCGATAACAGCCTTGTTATTACTCGCCGTTAGCTCAACTGTGCACTCGTGTCCTCCGCCCGACAGGGCGGCGCTTCTAGCCTTCAAAGCAGCTCTCCGGGAGCCTCACGACGGAGTATTCAACTCGTGGACCGGCACCGACTGCTGCCACAACTGGTTCGGCGTCACATGCGACCAGAACTCTCGCCGAGTCGCCGAAATCAACCTCCGCGCCGGTTCTGTCTACACTACCTTCGAGAAACCCCACCGCCCCGGCTACATGACCGGCCAGATCTCGCCGGATATTTGCAAACTAACTCGTCTCTCAAGCATAACCATCACCGATTGGAATGGAATCTCCGGCGAGATTCCCCCCTGCATAACCTCCCTTTCTTTCCTTCGAATCATAGATCTCTCCGGAAACCGTATCTCCGGCGCTCTCCCCGCTGAAATCGGCAGGCTTCAGCAGCTTACACTGTTTAGTGCCACCGACAACCTCATCGCCGGCGAAATTCCGCCGTCGCTGACTTCCGTGACCGGCTTGACTCACCTGGACCTACGGAATAACCGGATCTCTGGGCCCATTCCGCAAGGGTTGGGCCGACTTAAGATTCTGAGCCGGGCCTTACTTAGCGGGAACCAGATCAGCGGGCCCATCCCAAATTCAATTTCTCGAATGTATCGTCTAGTGGATTTGGACCTGTCTCGGAATCAGTTATCTGGGTCCATTCCGGAGTCTTTGGGCCGAATGACAGTTCTGGCAACGCTGAAGCTGGATATGAACAAGCTTTCAGGAAGGGTCCCTGGGAGCCTTTTGAATTCGGGTATCAGTGACCTGAGCTTGAGTCACAATGCGTTAGAGGGCAATATACCCGACACATTTGGGGGTAGATCTTATTTCACGTCACTGGATTTATCGTATAATAACCTCAAGGGTCCTATACCTAAATCCATATCTTCAGTTTCCTACATTGGGTACTTGGACTTGAGCCACAATCACTTGTGTGGTCCCATTCCCAACTCCTCTGTCTTTGATCATCTCGATGAGTCGTCGTTTGCCTACAATGATTGCCTATGTGGAAAGCCACTCAAAGCTTGCTAATTAATTAATAATGCTACATCAACAACTGATTCAGCTTCCTAGTCTGTGCTAAGTCTTTTTCTTGTTTTCATTTCTTCTTTTGAAATATTATTATGTCTGTATTTCTTTTTTGTGTAATTCCAATATAAAAAAAAGATTTTTCTATCATGTGCAAACTTGCACATGTTAAAAAATCAATAATAGTAATTCTCTTTTTAAAAATGTTGCATTCAATATATTGAAAAGTTAAAAATGTGATTTCCCATAAAAGTTTTCTATATATTGATTTCTTAACATGTGCAAAAAAAAAAAACCCATAAAAAAATTCATGCTAACGATAATTCAGGAATAATATTTAATCCTCTAATATTATCTAATGGTCAAAATTATCCTTAATGAAATCGCTAATCCTCTGTCACCTTTGTTATGTTGCTTCTTCTCTACTTTCCTGGAGCAAATTTTTCGGGTGAGATTTGGCAATGAATTGTATTAATTAAGCCACTAATTTAGATTTTTGTTTTTTAAGCATAATGAGGTGAGATTTGACTGAGAGTTGGAAGTTGTGCCTCAACCTTTTGTTATAAGTCGTACATTGGAGAGTCTCATCTAATAAGTAAGGTTTTATAAGTCTAGAGGTTCTCCTACCTAATAGACATGTCTTTTGGGATGGGCTCTCCCTTTAGACTAATGCTCATAACCCTTCACTGAACGTCTTTGTTGATCAGACCCCTGACCGCTACTGGAATGCTCCGTAAGTAGCCCTTTCCGAGGAGTAAGTGTCTCAATGAGAACACCAATATTATGAGCATAAGGTCAAAGGAAGAGTTCATCCCAAAAGATTAGTTTATTAGGTGGTTTATAAATTTTTGAATACCTCTACTTTTAGTCTTACAAAAAACTTTTGTATCCTTGAAGAATATTGATAATATTTAATTAATTGTTTGTAAAGCGAAATTAACTTTATAAAGTAAAATACATTGTAACGATTACAATAATCTTGGAGGTGAGAAATTGAGAACTGTATAACAGCACCCACGAGTAACTTTGAGCTTGCCTCTTTAGCAACGATGTGATAGTTAGCAAGACATATACTATCACTTTAAAAAGAGAACTGCCCTGCCAGAATGCTGAATCAGATACTTCACTCAAAGTGTCGAAGTGCAATTCACAGTTCTTTTTGGTGTAAAGCAACACACTCACTGCTTCCCTTCCTTCCAATCCGATCTTAAGGTGTCTCATTCTACTCTAACTCTTACCATCTACTAATTAATTAAGCATGAATATATATATATATATATATATATATATATATATATATCTGCATTCATCAATCAACCACACGCAAACACTAAACACGATCCATCAGCGCCCCCACCACCTCACTTTCAAAATCTGCATTTACAAAATTCCTTTATTGTTAACAGAACCATAAAAGCTTCCCCGAGAAAAATCATCAAAATTAATGCTTATATCACAAGCATTGCTAGCTCCAATATATTTCCCCTATATATATATCAACCTAGCTAGCTATAGTTCCCAATTCCCATATATAGTAAGTGACATCAATGCACACTGATCACTAGTACTGCAAAATCTATCAGCTGCATGCACAAAAAGTACTAATTCATTAAATAATCAAACAACTTCAATGGGTAGTGGTAGTGCAGTTTATGCAATGGCACTAGTCATCATGCTAGTAGCATTAAGAGCCTCACACGTTGAGTCATGCCCTCCCTCCGAATGGGCAGCACTCATGGCCTTCAAGGCAGCACTCAACGAACCCTACTTTGGAATCTTCCATTCATGGAGAGGCACCAATTGCTGCTACCACGGGTACGGCATTAGCTGCGACCTAACCACCCATCGCGTCACCGGCATCACCCTCCGTGGCCTCAGCGTCGCCGACGACAACCCCCACCACCACCTCCTTAACAACCGCACCACCACCGGATACATGACCGGCTACATCTCCCCATCAATCTGCAACCTCACAAAACTCTCCAGCATCACAATCTCCGACTGGAAGAGCATTTCGGGAACAATCCCTTGCTGCATCACAACCCTCCCTCTCCTCCAAATCATCGACCTCTGCGGCAACCTCTGTTAGAACAACGCACCTGTCTATCAGTTCACGCATACACAGGATAGACGGGTCGCAGGGCATAGACGGGTTGCGCGAGGCACACACACGAAGTATAGACGGGTTGCGCAAAGCACACACACACACACGCGGGCATAGACGAGTCGCGCTAGGCACACAGACAGGTCGCGAGAAACGTAGACGAGTTAAACACACACAATAGACTTATGAACAGTGTATAGACGGATTACCAAAATTGCTGAATAATTGCACACGCATTTATTAATCCATTCACAAGTATTTATACACACTTAGGAGTTAATCCCACACGGATTAACTGATTTACAGTTACACTCCTAACTGCCTAACTAACTCAAACTGAATTAACTAACTCAATACACTCCCTTTAATTCAGTTTACTCTTAACTGTGATATGCATAGACGCATCACTATGAAGTCTAACATCCCAACTAGGTTGGCACCCTAGACTTCACCATTCATTTGCAGCACATCACACTCTACTGAATATTTGACAATGACACAATTCCCAGCTTATCTCTTAACAACTTGAATTTTTCTCCCTTTAAAGCTTTAGTCAGAATATCTGCCCTTTGATCTTCAGTGCGGCAGTAAACTAAGCTCAACTTCTCCTTATTTACTTGATCTCGCAAGAAATGAAATCTAGTCTCAATGTGTTTACTTCTTCCATGTGCAACTGGATTTTTAGCAAGATTGATAGCTGATTTGTTGTCTACTAGAAGCTGCATCTGAACATCACTTTTCAAATGTATCTCTTCTAGTAATGATTCAAGCCACAAAGCCTGACATGCACCATAAGAGGTTGCAATGTACTCTGCCTCACAGGATGAGAGTGCAATAACAGGTTGCTTCTTTGAACTCCAGGAAATAGAGGCATTTCCCAACATGAATACATATCCTGTTGTGCTTCTTCTATCACTTTTATCTCCACACCAATCAGAGTCAGAATACCCTCTGAGTGCAATCTCTGAAATAGGCAAACTGTTAGAATACAGTATACCATAATCAAGTGTACCTTTTATATACCTCAAAATTCTCTTTGCAGCCAGAAGATGTGAGGTTTTAGGACTTTCCATAAATCTGCTAACAAGACCAACACCATAGGTAATATCTGGCCTACTATTGCACAAGTATCTAAGTGAACCAACAATCTGCTTGAAAAGAGTGGAATCAACAGCTTTCTCACTTTCACCTTTCTCAAGCATAAGGTTGTTTTCAACAGGAGTGTCAGCTTGATTGCAGTCATACATATGAAATCTTCTCAACACGTCTGATGCATACTTTCTTTGATGCAGCAATATACCTTTTCTGGTAGTCATAAACTCCATTCCCAGAAAATATGAAAGTATGCCTAAATCAGACATTTCAAATTCAGCCATCATTTTTCTCTTGAACTCTTCAATTTCTTCACTTCTATTCCCAGTCACAAGCAAATCATCTACATACAGACATACTAATAGTAGGTCCGATGCATTAGAGACTTTCACATACACTCCATATTCCACATTGCATTTTCTGAAGCCTAACAGTAAGAGAAAATTATCAATCCTCTTGTTCCAAGCCCGAGGAGCTTGCTTCAATCCATATAAGGCTTTATACAGCTTATACACCTTTTCTTCACTGCCAGCTATCTCAAACCCGGGAGGTTGACACACATAGACCTCCTCATCAAGTGATCCATTTAGAAATGCTGACTTGACATCCAACTGATGTAAAGTCCACCTTTTTGCACTTGCAAAGCTACAACAAGCCTTATTGTCTCAATTCTAGCCACAGGAGCAAACACATCTCCATAATCCAGCCCTTCCTTTTGTAGAAACCCTTTTGCCACCAACCTAGCCTTGTATTTGGCTACTGAACCATCAGGGTTCATTTTGGTTTTGTAGACCCATTTCACTGCAATTGGCTTCTTTTGCTTGGGGAGGGCAACCAACTCCCATGTGTCATTTTTATTAATAGATTGTAGTTCCTCCTGCATTGCTGCAACCCACTGAGGTTCCTAAACTGCCTGCTCAAAAGTCACAGGTTCCACATCTGCATACAATGCTAACTGAACCAGATCACCTTCTCCTGCTATTGCACTATCAGGAAACATCACAAAGTCAGTCAATCTGGTTGGTGGTTGCCTATTCCTCTGTGGTCTTGTAGTATGAGTTTCAGCAGGAGCAACATCTTGCAGTTGTGTAGCATTCTGATCAGGATCTGCCAAAGTGACAGGGACCCGTCTATCAGTCATGCCTCTCAGTGGGGTTTGGTTCCAATCCCAAGTATTGGACTCATCAAAGATAACATCCCTACTAAAGATCACCTTCATGCTGACTGGATCATATAGTTTATAAGCCCCTGTAGGATGATAACCAAGCATTACCATCTTCTCACTCTTGTTCTCCAGCTTGCTTCTCTTTTCATCTGGGACATGTCTGTAGCAAAGAGAACCAAAAATTCTCAAGTGGCCCACAGTTGGCTTCTTCCCTGTCCAAGCTTCCTCAGGAGTAGTGCAATTCAATCTTTTGGTGGGACACAAATTTAAGATGTATACTGCAGTTGCTACTACTTCACCCCAGAAGCAGCGTGGCATTTTCTTACTTCTCATCATGCTCCTTGCCATATTCAAAATAGTCCTATTTCTCCTCTCAGCAGTGCCATTATGCTGTGGAGTATAGGGAGCTGTAACTTCATGAATTATGCCCTCTTTATCACAAAAATTCTCGAGCTCTCTTGATGTGAACTCACCTCCACCATCTGTTCTTAGAATCTTTAAGAACCTACCACTTTGTTTTTCAACCAGAACTTTAAATTTCTTAAAGACATCAAATACCTCAGATTTTCTTTTAATGAGAAACAACCATATTTTTCTTGTATAATCATCAATAAAAGAAACAAAATACTGGTTACCTCCAAGAGAGACTTCTTCAAATGGTCCACAAACATCTGAGAAAATGACTCCAAGAGATTCAGTAGCTCGTGTAGCAACATGTGACTTGAAAGAATTTCTCGGTTGTTTCCCTATCATGCACCCTTCACACACTTGTTCTGGTAATTGAATGGAGGGAAGATCATACACCATTTGACTATTTTTCAGCTGACACAAGCTTCTGAAGTTGAGATGGCCAAATCTCAGGTGCCACAGCCAGCTTTCATCTTGGACAGCTGCTGACAAACTGAGTAATTCAGCCACCTGAATATCAATCTTAAAGGTCCTATTATTGGACAAAGGAGCCTTCAAGATCATCTTTCCCTTGCTGTCATAGACACTCATCTGATTATCTTTGAGATTCATTGAGAATCCCTTCTCTAGTAACTGCCCCATGCTTAGCAAATTATTTTGCATGGTTGGTACATAGAGAACATCAGCTATGTAGGCTGGTTTCCCATCTTTCCTTTTAATCAACACTTTCCCTTTTCCTTCTGATCTTATGGAACTGTTGTCAGCAAACCGCACATTGCTCTTGACTGCCTCATCAAGTTCTACAAACCAACCTTTATTCCCAGTCATGTGATTGGAGCACCCTGTGTCAAGATACTAAGAACCAGAATTTGTGCCTTCTGTTCTGGTAGTAACCATTAGAAGAACTTGATCAGAGTCTGAGCTTTCACCATGGACAGCATTTGCTTCTTGTTCATCTCTGCTGGTAGAAGCCTTATTGGATCTGCACTCATCAGCAAAATGGCCATATCTTTGACAAGCATAACACTTTACCTTGCTTTTGTCAAATTTTCTCTGACCTTTCCACCCTTTGCCACCTCCTTGTTTGCTGAAACTTTCCCCTTGCTTTTGATCAACGAAGTGACTATCTTGACCAGAATTGGGATTTCCATCAGCTCTCCACTTGCTGCTTTTAAATTTTCCTTTGCCCTTCCACTTCTTGCCAGTGTCCTTTCCTCCTTTCTTGCTGATCTGAGCTTGGAGTGCTTGCTCAGAATTTCTCTTAGCACTTCTTTCATTCAGCCTTTGTTCATGAGCCTCCAAGGACCCTTGTAACTCTTCCACCTTCAACTCCTCAAGATTCTTAGACTCTTCAATAGCAACCACAATATGGTCGAATTTGGAAACCAAGGTCCTAAGAATCTTTTCTACTATCATCACATCAATAAAAGTTTCACCACAAGCTTTCATCTGATTAGTGAGAGTCAGTACCTTTGTGAAGTAATCAGCAACATTTTCTTGCCCCTCCATCTGCAACAGTTCATACTGTCTTCGTAAAGTCTGGAGCCTCACTTTCTTGAGTTTATCACCACCCGCAGGACTCCTCTCAAGAATATCCCAGGCTGCCTTGGAGGTCTTCGCAGCAGAAATCCTTTCATAATTGGCCGAGTCCACACATTGATAGAGCAAGAACAGAGCTGTGTAGTCCTTCTTCTTTGACTCCTTGAAGGCCATTCGTTGCGCATCTGTGGGGTGTACCCCCAATTCTTGGAGGCCATTTTTCACCACGTCAGACACATCTTTGAAGTCAAGAACTGGTAGGTTGCCACCCATAATTCCATTTGATTTCTCCATTGCAAGAAAAAACCAAATCGATTTGCACACTAACTACCAGAATCACACTCCTGATCCCAGGGCCGTAAAGCTCTTGATACCAAATGTTAGAACAACGCACCTGTCTATCAGTTCACACATAAACAGGATAGACGGGTCGCAGGGCATAGACGGGTTGCGCGAGGCACACACACGAAGTATAGACGGGTTGCGCAAAGCGCACACACACACGCGGGCATAGACGAGTCGCGCTAGACACACAGACAGGTCGCGAGAAGCATAGACGAGTTAAACACACACAATAGACTTATGAACAGTGTATAGACGGATTACCAAAATTGCTGAATAATTGCACACGCATTTATTAATCCATTCACAAGTATTTATACACACTTAGGAGTTAATCCCACACGGATTAACTGATTTACAGTTACACTCCTAACTGCCTAACTAACTCAAACTGAATTAACTAACTCAATAACCTCATCTCCGGCAAGGTGCCCTACCACATAGGGCGCCTCAACCAACTCACGATGCTCAACCTCGCAGACAATCACATCTCAGGGAGGATCCCTAGAACCCTAGTGAACCTCTCCAACCTCATGCTCCTTGATCTCCGCAACAACGCCATGGAGGGTCCTATACCACGTGACTTCGGCAAGCTAAAAAAGCTGAACCGGGCCTTGCTCAGCCACAACCGGATCACCGGTCGGATCCCGGGTTCGGTTGCGAGCATATACTCCCTGGCGGACCTGGACCTCTCACTGAACAGGTTATCCGGTCCGGTTCCTGAATCACTGGGTCGAATGCCGGTTCTGGACTCGCTGAAGCTAAAGTATAATAAGCTAACGGGGAAGATTCCTAGGATAGTGTTGAGTTCAAGGATGAGCCATTTGGATTTGAGCAGAAACATGTTGAGTGGGGACATAGCAGACGTGTTTGGAGAAGGATCGTATTTTATAAACCTTGATTTGTCGCATAACAATTTGACCGGTTTGGTTGCTAAGTCTATGGTGTCTGCTACCTACATTGGCCACCTGGACTTGAGTTATAACCGTCTCTGTGGCCCAATTCCACGTGGTTCACCGTTTAATCATCTTCAGCAACCGTCGTTTCATCACAATCGTTGCCTTTATGGCAACCCGCTTAAACCATGCACTCATCGTCGTCATCGCGCACGCATATGAACACATATATATGTGTTGGGTTTGACTTGGATAAACCCAAATTAATATATAATAAATTATTACTTTGCTATTGTGTGATAATTAAGAGAAAGAAAAGAAAAGAAAAGCGTCTTGATTTGCATTGCATTTCTTTCAACTTTAGATCGCGGTTCTCAGGTTCTTAAAATATGTTTTGTATATTGCTTTTTGGTTTAATTAAGTTTTCACTCCATCACAAGTGATTCAGTTTTGATTTTGGTCCCTACATTTTTTTCATTGATTTTGATCCCTGTAAATTCCAAAATTTTGATTTTGATCCCTGCAAATTCCAAAACGGATTCATTATAGAACACCAAAATTGTAAAGGATAAAGGACAGGGTACAATATCTTCCGATGAAAGGTGATGGATTTGTGTGGCTTATTATGTCATTTTCTGACCCTTATTTGAGAAGAGAAACCATCAAGTATAAGATCCTCTACAATTTTCTTTTCAAATCTTTACCTTTTGCAGAAAATTGGTACTTCCTCCACGGTGTTGTCTAGGGTGGACCACCTTACAAATGGTGCATGTGTGGACAACCAGTTTTCAAGTAACTTTTTCGGTTTTTTATTATTTTTTTAATTTTTTTATTTTGCAAATCTCAATTCTACCCTCATCCCCAACACAGCCACCAGCAACCCGGATCCGCCGTGTCACTATACTAGAACCCGGATCCGACCGCTCCACTGTACGCACAACCTATATCCGGTCGCGCCATGGTCCATCAGCCTCTGCTTCGTATCCAACTTTGAAGAAAGGCTTTGCCTCCTGAGCCTCAAGGGTTTCAATGTTTCAGCTAATACCTTGGTTTCGTTAGTCTGCAGATCCTTCTATTTCATCGAAGCCAAACACCGCCGAACATTGCGTCAGAGTTAGAGGGATGGAGCTTTTGAATACAATACTTTGCATCTTGAGAGTTGAGAAGTTATCCTCTTAGTGTTATTGGTTGAATCTATGAATGCTTAGGTATCTAAGCGTAAAAATGTATGAACAAGCCTTTTGTGAAGCTACTAATTTCAGAATATACAATTGGTTTGAGATACAGTTCTTTTCGTGTTGCAGGTTTGACTTTATCTGAGTTTCTCACTTGAAAAGGCCATGACTTTATTTATTCGAAATTCAGCATGTTTACCAACTGTTTGTGTGTGAGAATGCCTTAGAGTTGAGACATTCGAAATTCAGCATATTTGATTATAAGATAAATAATCAGTATGTCAATGCAGTTGAATCTAGATTGAGTTTGAAAAAAAAAAAAAAAAGAGCTGGGTGGTGAGGGGCTAAGAGGGAGATGATCAGAAAGAATAATGAGATGATGGAGGAGAGATGAAGTAGGGACAAAATTGTCCTTTGAATTTTTTTGATTTACCTGCTGAGCCATTAACCAATTTTGATCTCAACCATCTATTTATTTGATTAATTTTATTAATTTAACTAATGGTTATGAAAGATGGTACACACATGAATCATTTGTAAGGTGGTGAACCCTAGATAGTACCCTTCCTCCACACTGAACTTTCGACTACCATCTTGGACTCGTACAGATGGTGCCAAGGGGATATTAAATGCTGAAACTTTATCTCTGCCAGCTCCAGGTGTGAATCTCTATTTTCTTCCCTTTTATCATCTAAATTACACACGCGCACGAACACTAAATGCTGAAAAAGCTGTAAGTCCATTCATTTAAGTTTATTTTCAGGGGACCTACATCCATTGTGTGGCATAAGGGTTACATCCTGTATAATTAATGCGCCGCATCTATTCTGAGACACAGAAAAAAGTACCACTTGAAACATGAAAGTAATATTTTACTTTGTGGACCCGTAGGAAATTTTTTATCAGTCACACGACAGTGGAGTGCCGGTGACAAGCTGATCCTTCAGTTGCCCATTACCCTCAGAACAGAGGCCATAAAAGGTAGTTTCACAAGATAATCCATGTGTGTTGATTACCAGTATTCTTCTGTCAGAGCATATATTTGGAATGAAATTTTTGTTTACAATACTGATATTGTGTTTTGAATTAATTCAGATGACAGGTCTGAATATGCATCTCTTCATGCAATCCTTTATGGACCGTATCTTCTTGCGGGTCATACCACCAATGATTGGGACATTAAAGCTGGGGCTAACACAGCTATTGTAGACTTGATTACTCCCATTCCTGCCTGCTACAATAGTCAACTAATTTCTTTCTCCCAAGACTTTGCAAATTCAACTTTTGTTTTAACAAACTCAAACCAATCACTTACAATGCTAAAATTACCTGAACATGGCACTGATTTGGCTCCTCATGCAACATTTAAACTTACCCTAAAAGAATCTTCCGCAAAGCTTTCAACATTGACAGATGCTCTTGGTAAATCAGTGATGTTAGAACTTCGAACCATTTGATATTCCTGGTATGAATGTGATTCACCAAGGAGCAGACCAACCTCATGTCATTGTAGATTCTTCCCTAGTTGGGCCATCTTCTAATTTTCTTGTGGCCCCGGGATTGGATGGACAAAATGAAACCGTATCTTTAGAATCCCAAAGTAACAATGGTTGCTATGTGTACAGTGGTGTTAGCTCTGGTGCAGGAGTGAGGCTCAGTTGCAAGTCTGGTGTTGAAGCTACTTTTAACCAAGCAGCAAGCTTTATTGCATTGAAAGGATTAAAACAATATAGTCCTATCAGCTTTGTAGCTAAAGGGGCAAATAGGAATTTTCTTTTGGAGCCATTAGTCACCTTCAGAGATGAGTCTTATACGGTTTATTTCAACCATTCAAGACTGATTGATTGAAGTTTTCATCCCCCCTCCCCCCCCCCCCCCCACTAGTATATATGTGTCTTCTATAAAGGTTCAAATAATCAATATTCAATTGCATCGAATGATAATTGATGTATTTCTTCTTGTGTCTTGTGCTCTGTTATTAAAGTAGTAATCAATGATCTTCAGAATTAGTACATAGGAAGTCAGCTGCAGCAACATGACTTTTTTATTCCTTTACAGAAAAAAAAATAGGGAAAGAAATGGTGATAATGTATCACACTAATTATTGTTGTTTTCCTTCATAATATCAAAATATGTGTATAAAGCTTTTCTTTAGTTGTGAATTATTGCTAGCTTGAAGTTTGGTCAATTGCTTTGTTTTTAAGAAAAACACAGAATAGTGCCCTCTATAGAGCTGCAAGAAACCAAGAGCTATAAAGCAAAATAAACCCAACTACACAGTACAAAGTACGAACTAGCAGGAAATAATAATACAAATTTATGCACAGAATGTAAGAATCAAACAAATCCAGAGAGAGAAGGCTTATGGAGCAGGAACAGATTGTCAAAAAACAAAGTCCCCACCATCCCTAGCTCGACTTGCTCTCCCTACTTCTATATTTCTCAAGTGACAATAAGGTTAATAGATTCAGATATTCATAGACTCTGGTGCAAACAATAAACTAAACCACTGCTTTGTGGATATACGTGATGCAAGCCCCCATTGGCTTAATCATAGAAACATAAAGTGCTTCTTTTTCAACTTGACACTCTTTGTTTTCTTCCATCACTGTCACTTTTATCAGAATTTGATGAATCTAACTCTGACCCAGAACTAGCTATTCAAGAATCTGATGAATATATAAGGATCAGACTCATCACCACCTGATTTAGAATTGGAAACCAGTTTGCACATTCTTCAAGTATTCTCAAAGGCTTTCAATAAGACCACCAAGCCTCATGAATGTGAAGAAATTGTTCTGGGTCATGATCCTGTATCTTAGGCCCAGTAGTCCGACCCCATGCATTTGGGTCAGGCAATGGCCCAAATCCAAAGAAAACATTGGTGGTATGTGGTAGCAGAAGTGGTGGTGGTTGGAGAATCAACCAAAGACGGTGGCCGGGGTGGCTGGTGGCAATTTGGAGAAGAGAATAGATAGGATTTTGATATTTTTTTTAAATTTTTTTCAGTATCAGATTGTTAATTAGGGATGGCAATTGGTAGGGTATTATAGTACCCGTTCCCGTACCCGTGCTTAAAAAAAAAAACTTGGATCCAGATCCGCGTGGGAAGCAACTTTAGTATACATACTCGTACTCTCTGGGTACCTAATTGCCCGTATCCGTATCCGTTACCCGCATTTTAACAATGAAAAACCAATAAATAGCAAAAAGAACATTATAGAAAAAAGAACAAACAAATGAATAATCTATGCAAAAAGAAAGAGTATCACAATCTAAATTAAGAAACCAGAAAGCACAAAACTAGCAAATTAAAAAAGTAATCTGATTTAGAAACCAGAAGGACCACACACAAATCAATCTTTAGCTAGCTTGTCGTTTGGACTTCCAGTGGAAATTTCAGCCCTCAATAAATCTCTAGCAGCAACATGCACCAAACCGTATTGTGTGAAATTGAGTTGAATTAAAAGAATCCCTAATAATCAGAAACACATTTTCTTTTTAATAAAAAGCATAAAAACTATAAAGGCAAAGAGAAAAAAATCCAACAGGGGTTGACACATCTGGTCGAGCCTTCCGCCCACACTCGCTGTGGCTTGGGTTCGATCTCAGATCTCCCTTGTTGGTAAGTAATATGTAAATTCCACTGTAAATCCGTATAGAGGTTGGTGGTCTTCCCTGACCTTGTACGGGGACGTGTATTCCCTGCCTCGCCATTAACCCACCCAAAACGGGACGGGACGGGTCAACCCGTTTTAGTCATATGGGTTGAACCCGCTAGCCCACCCCGCCAAACACATAAAAAACGTAAATTGGGTTGACGGGTTGGCAGGTTGACCCGCTATAAAAATAAAAATAAAATCATATAACATTTCTTTTTTTTGGGCAATCTTCATAGCCTTTCTTAAATTATTATTAAAAAATTGGAATAATCTTATCTTATGCCATACAATTTGTGTTATAAAAGTAAAGATATTATTTTTTAGTATGAAATAATTTCAAGTAACAATTAAATTAAATTAAATAATGTTAAATAATTAATAAATTAATAATAATTTTCTTTCTTTTTTAATCTGGCCAACCCGCCACCAACCCGTTTTTGGGTGGGTTAAGCGGGACAAGTCAAAGTGGGTTGGTGGGTTGAGGATCCCAACCCATCCCACCAAATTTTGGGGGGTTGACCCGCGGGTCACAACGTACTTTGCCACTCCTAATCTAAACTTTATGTTAACCAAAAAAAAGAGAAAAAAAAATCTAGAGAGCCTTTGACGTATAGGTCCAGAAAAACATTAAACGAAACTACCCTAAGTTTAGAAGTTTCAGATTGAGTGTGTTCTTAAAAATTAATATATAATAACTATATATATATATATATATATATATATATATATATATATATATATATATATATATATACTTATCATATCCATCATGGATATTTTTTTGTGGGTATCGAGTGGAAAGGGTGTGAATTGTTGTCCCTATTGTTAATGTGTTAGCCACCTTTTATTGGCTCTGACCAGGGCCGGCCCAAGCATAAAGCGGCCCAAGCCCTTGCTTTAGGCCTCTCAAAAAAACAATTTTTTTTTTAGAAAAAAGTCCACTTTGTATTATTTGTATATTATCTTTTTGATATGTTTCATATATCAACAAACATAAGTTAGCCCATTTGGTATACAAGTTTACCATTAACTGCAAGGTCCAGGGATCAACTCCTTGTTGTGTACAAAATAATTAATACTTTAATTTTTTAAAAAGGCCTCATCATAGAATTTGCTTTAGGCCTCAATAGGTGTTGGGCCGGCCCCGGCTCTGACCAATGATGAGGTGTTGGTGTGTGTCCACCCCATACCTTCTCCTTCCACCTTTCTTTTTTGAAAATATGAATGCAATGAGGACGGAGGACCAAAAGTGGTAGTGCAGGATCGGGTGAATGCTATTTAATTTGGGTTTGGTTCCAACAAGGATATCTTAACATAGGTATATAGTAGGGTAAATGCTATTTAGCACTCCAAATTCCCTACCTACACTTAGTAACTAATTATAATTTTGGTTTCTTATTTTATAAAATTATAATTAGTTAATGAAGAGTGTGGATAAGTATTTGAAGGTGACGATAGCCGCACACTCATACCTAAAGTTTTGATGGACTTTGGTTCTGTATGGCTTTGGATGGGTCTCTGAAAGATGATTGTAGTGGAATTGTTGGGTGGAGGGCTCAGAGTGTGATTATCTATGGCCCGAGATGGGCTAAAATGTAACGATACGCTTGCTTGCTTTGATATTCAAGACTTATTCAGATATTGTTCTTTACAAATTAAGCAATGTTTTTAAAACTTAAAATCGGATTGCACAATGAATTAATGAGGTTTTCAATTCAGGTTTAATTGTTTAAATTGATTGATTGAATGTAAGAATAATTTAAATCTAATGAAATCTATAAAATCATGATATATGGAATGTGAAAAAATATTAGGTATTTTTATTAAAAATAATAATAATGATCCAGTGGTTTAATTAAAACTACAACTGTTTTAAGTTTCCCATCCATAGTTGGACTTGTTGGCCAGTCTAGCCTCTGTTTAGCAAAAATAACTGATAAGATAGCTTATGCCTGATAAGCTAGCTGATAAGCTAATTTTTAACTGAAAGCTTATATATAGCTTATAGCTGAAAAACTAGCTGATTGAATTTGATGTGTTTGATAAAATTAACGGTTGAACTAGTTTATAAATATAAAATGACATATTTATAAGAGACATGATAAAGTGGGAATTTCATTAAATTAATAAAAGTAAAAATGAGAGAAAAGTTAGTAAGTTATAAGCTATAGGCCTTAGCTTATGAAGAGAAACTATAAGCTAATGAGATAAGTTTGTTCACCAAACACTTCTATTTTGGTCAAACAAACTTAGAAGCTAGTCAAATAAACTATAAACTAGCTTATTGAACGTGCTAAACAGAGTCTTAATCTGATCTGATTTTAACAAACATTTTCTAAAAGAATGTAAGAACGCGATTAGGACAGGAGATATATAAAGACATAATCGTATAATTCATTCAAGTTACATTTTTAAATCTATTCATAAATGCTGAATGAAGTTGCGACCACTTCATTCTTTTCAAGCATTTTTAATTCTATTCACAAATGCTGAATGTCTACTTAACTCGAGTAGTGTCTTGTACTCGTTAGAGGAATATCATGACAAGGTATATATAATGATTTTTTGTGGTTCACAGCAGGCCTAGGAATTAAACACTTTAACGATGATCTTACATGGTTTCTATAATCTTCTTATCTTTCTAAAGAGTGTCTATCCATCCTTAGCCTTAGGTGTCTGTGCTTTTCTTTTGATATGAAGAAACTTGTTTGAATATTTTCCTCCGGTGTTAATATCAATTGTTTTCTGTTAATATCAAACTTGTTTGATGTGGTGTGAATCCCACCTATGTGATTCTGTGAATCCCACACATGTGATTCTTCTCAACCATGGGAGAATATTATAGACCATGAAAGTAGATCTATCAGTATTTGCATTTCCCCGAATTCTATCAGGAATTATCGTAATATAAGGTTAATCATGCAGCGTGTTTGCTCACAAACTGTCAACAAATTTTGGCTCGGTGCTAATCCACTTGCATATCAACATCAAGATATTAATCATGTGAAACCAATACAAATTGGCTTACCCTTGTTTTATCTTTGTTCACTAATCAACCATGAGTATAGAGGATGTGGATTCCACGCATTAACACATTTATACAGTAATATATGTGAGTCGTTGGATTAAAATATATTTTGAGATGTATTTTAAAACTGATAGGAAGTGAGCCGTTCGATCACATTTTAATGACCCGGATCACTCAACTGCGGCAACTGTGGGTTTTTCCCATTGCAGGCGATCCGGGTCCGAGTTTAGACTGGGACGGATCTAGAGGGGGGCATGGATGTTGCCCCTCCCTCTTACATATATTTTATAAAATTAGTTATATGTATAATATTTTTCATAAAAAAAATATCTTTTTTATATATATATATATATTGTTATATATTCGGATCTTTCCTCTAATGTTTTTTGGATCCGTCTCAGAGTTTAGATAAGGCTTCCACGTAGTTGTAGCTCATTGCTCCAACACCAAATATTGAACACCTACTAAAGCTGAGGCTCGTGTCAAATTAGCTCGTTTTCCTCAATAAGGAACTAGTTCCGTATGTGATTTAAAAAGTGGGTATGTATAAACTGCTACCAGGTGTAATATAATAAGCAGAATGAATGAGTAAGCAATTTGTTTTGCTTAGCTTAAGATGGCATACCCAAGTATGATTATGACTGCATGTTTCCATTCAAGCAATGATTTATGGCCAAGGTAAAAGGAAATCCAAAAGAACCGAAAGGGGATGAGTGATGAACTACATGTATGTGTAATGTGCGCCTTATACTTCAGCAGTTATCCATCATTTTCTTATACGATTCCACTAGTTTTCACCGTGCTTCTGTAACATATCACATTAAAGTTAAGAGTAAATCATCATTTTTTTAGTTCCTGAAAGTATGAGTCGTTGTCAATTCAGTCCGTAAAAATAGTTAAATTATGAAAAAGCCCCTCAATATTAATTTTGTCAGTCAAATTAGTCCCTCAATGTTAATTTCGTTAGTCAAGTTAGTCCTTCTCAGGGACTAATTTTATTAAGGAAATTAACAGTTAGGAACTTTTTTATAATTTAACTGCTTTCAGGAACTGAACTGACAGCGCCTCATACTTTCAGGGACCAAAATGATGATTTACTCTAAAGTTAATAGCCAGTTTTGTAAAAATAATAATGTAGAAAATAAAAAGGATTATTTGCATTTCGAGGATTGGCTTTGACGTTATTAAACAAAACGAACATTTTATTGCTAGTTTGTATACGATTATAATTAACCTATATATGGAAGTTTTTCTTAAAGCTTAGAATTTTTAGTCGTGGGGTTTGTTCTGCTAAAAGTGACCTAGTCTTGCACAGATCAGACATATTGCAACAATAATTGAAGCCCGATGGCCAAACGGGCCGGGACTGACTATTAAGATCAAGAAAAACAATAATTAAGCAATTAAACGTCTGTTTTGGTAGAATGAAAGGAAGTTTATTTGGGCAATTCCTTTTCTGCTAGTGTCCTTATAGAGTTAGGTACGAGTCTAGTATTCTATCAGCTTTCTAGTGTCAAATAAGGAAGCAAACTCCATCTCATATTCGCTTACTATCATCACTTTCTTGAATATGTTTATCCATATAACAAAGTAAAATGAATGTTTTACAATTCATTACACGAGTCCAATTTTCATTATGAGTAATAGTAATTTGGATTTAACTTCTATGACAGGTTTTCTTGCTTCAGCAATTCATCATGTTTCTATGAGAAGATTCCTATTTTAAATGTGTATATATCTATCGATTTATTAATAGAAGAGTCTTATTACTTTTTCATTGTTTTTTATTTCTTAGAGTATCCTCCGTATGTAACTGCAGGGATTAATCCCATAAGATATCCGACGATATTTAAGGACTAACTTATCTCAAACAAATTTTCTACATAATATGTAAGCGTGAGTTA
This sequence comes from Ammopiptanthus mongolicus, assembly GCA_039655645.1. Taxonomy (NCBI): domain Eukaryota; kingdom Viridiplantae; phylum Streptophyta; class Magnoliopsida; order Fabales; family Fabaceae; genus Ammopiptanthus; species Ammopiptanthus mongolicus. Next base: position 7,389,746 of record CM077346.1, read on the forward strand.
GGGATCGAACATCTGACCACCTATGTAAGCCGCAAAGCCTTGTTACTTTGAAGTTTGAACATTGGATTTAACAATTTTTTAAGATATTGTATGGTTTATCTACTTTCTACACTCCCATAATTTTAATTTCAAATTAGGAAAAGGTAGACATCATTTACGATAATCAAATTCTGACATTTAAAAATTATTTTTGGCAAAAGAACTACTACCACTTTATGTCACATGTCATTTTATGGAAAACTTTTTTTCGTTGTGCCAAAACCTGTTTTTTTTTTTAATAAAATCTTTTATCTACATTATTTGCAAAATCATCTATAAAAAATATTTATATATATTCGAATATAGAAGTGTCTAAAAGGTAAGGGTGGACTAGATAGTGTCCCTAGTTCCTATTGCCCGAATCATGGATGTCCATTAGTATTTAATAATTTATCATAAAATTCTAAAAGTCACTAATAGAAAATATTAAAAAAATAATAATTTTAACATCTACTGAATTTCTTGAAGTTTAATACTATTTACTGAAGACAACCCCTTTTGCTAAAAACCCAATAAATGAAAAATCTTAATAGCTAAATTTCTAATCATATTCTTGTTTTTTTTCCTATATACCTCATTTTACATGTTTCTAAATAGAAAAGTTAACTGGGTGAGGTTGGCACCGGTAGTGCTTCTTGAGTTCTTGGTCCTTATTGCGAGTTTCCATTTACAATTCTCGCTGTGAGGTAGGTATCGATTGCTATGTGTATTTAATAATTTAATATAAAAATGTAAATTTTACTAAAAGAAAGCATAATAATGAAATATAATTTTTTTTTTACTGGAAATAATGAAATATATTTTAACATTCAATGAATTTGCTCAAACCAAAGTCTATCCAATGAATATAGTTTTTTTACTCTTATTTTTATTTTTTCATTTCTATTATATACATATTCTTAGATAGGAATGTAAATGAGTGGGATCAAGATAGGTAATACTTCTTCCTCTCCATTAAAGGTACAAATGGATATTTGTGGATATTTAATATTTCAATATAAAATTTCACAACTTATAGAAAGAAAACATACAGATAAAATAAATTTTAACATCTACTGAATTTTAAAACTTAGTTTTTTTTTTTTTTTTTGCATTATTTGTATGTTTCAAATATAAAAGTTATCAGGTGGGGTTAAGTCGGGTAGTGTTTCCCTAACCTCTATCGCGAGTAACTATTTATGATCTTCGGATAGGAGGAGGTGGGAATCAATATGAATATCCACATGTATTTCTTAATTTAAATCAAAATTTTAAAAAATCACTGAAATAAAATTATATAATAAATTTCAACATTATAGAATTTGTTGGAGTCACATGCTATCCACCAAAGGCAATTTATTTAATTATTTTGCTAAAAGATCAATTAATAAAAAGATGTTGTTGGCTCTATTTATAATCTTATTCTCCTTCTTATTTTTCAACTTACATTATTTAGATGTTCATAAATGAGAATGTCAACAAGCTATGGGTAAGAATGGTAACGAGGCGGGGCGAGCACAGATAGTAGCCCCCGGCCCCCGTTGGATAAATCTGCGTCCGTCCCCGCCCGTTACCCGCGCGAGTACCTGCCAGATGGGTATTTACCGGGTATTGCAGGTATCCACGAATACAGTGGGTACCCATGGATATATGTCAACTTGTTTTTTACATGCATGAAATGCAAATTCAAATGCAAATTGACGTTCATTAGTAAAATGATTTTCCATGAATGAAATGCAAAGTGAAGAGCATTAGTAAAAATGAAATGCATCAGAAACCAAATACTAAATGTTAAAGAAAATCAAAAATCAAAACCAAGACTAGAAAATACAGATTAGAAATCAAAACTAGCAATGAAATATTTACATTAAATTGCAGAGATCAAATGCTAAACACCATAAATCAAAACCAAACCACATCGCAAAGGGGGAAGAAATTATTTAGGGTAGAAACTATTTACATCAAGACCAGAAATAAAAATCAAAGATCATAAGCATATAACTTAACCAGCAAGGATAGGATGACAGAGGTGGCGGTGGCGCGGTGGTGCTAGCTGTCGCAGCAGAGAGGGAGACAGAGATGACTCGATGCTGCAGCGCTGAGTTTAGCTGGTTAGGGTTTATGGAGTCGCGTGAGGACTGAGGAGAGGCGGAGTAGCAACAGGAGAGACAGTGTCGCGTTGGAGGAGCTCAAGGACGGCCAGACAGCGAAGGAGCTTAGAGGCGTTGAGTGACTCTGAGTTGGGTTTGGAAAGATTGAGGGAGAAGGACTGAGGGGCGCTAATACCTCATTATTCATTAACCCAGGGGCGTCGAGTGAAGTGATGAAGGCTGAAGCTCGCGATCTTACCTGAGATGGAAGGTGGAGGAGATGGAGCGTGCAGCCGGAAGGAATCTCGCGTCAGTCGAGCGGCCGGAACGAAGCTTGCGTCAATCAGAGGGAGCTCGCGATCTTCGCGTGGAGGTGGAACAGAGATGACGGCAAGGAGCTCGCGTTTGGCGGCCAACAGAGAGGATGGCTATTGGTGAGGGGAGGGTTTGCAGCCAGTGATTTGCTTTTGGTTTGGTTGAGCGGCGCAATTTGTGAGGTCTAAGAAGAAGGTTAGTGGTACTAACTACTAACTCGTAACTTAGGTTTAAAAAAAGGATAATTTAGTAATTTCATATTAGAATTCCCCATTTATTTTGCTTGCAGGTACCCATTTTACCCGCGGATATCCGCGGGCATGGATAAAATTGTCATCGTTAGCTATGGGTACGTAATGGTTCCCTCACAAACACACCTTTATAATCCCCGTGGGGTAGACGAACATATGGTTACCCATGAATATTTAATAATTCAGTATGAAATTTTAAAAAACACCAAAACAAAATTGAAATGTTATATTTGATATGTTTTATTATTTTAGTTCAATTTCAAATAATTTTTTATATATAATAATGTATAATTAGTTGATAGCATGTGAATCAAATTTTTATTTTTATGCTATTGTCTTTTTTTTGCAATTGTTTATAAATAATCTTTTAATTACTTTGATCCTTTTAATTACTAAATAAATCATCATGTTAAATTAATATTTTATTTTAAATGAAGAAAATTATTACTAAAGTAATTAAATTAAAGACTGACCCATGAAATTGCACCGGTATTGTGCTATGGAAATACGAACAAGAAAAGGTTGCTTTCAAAAAGTACTACTTTTATTAGCAACAAAATATAATTACCAACTTGGAGATTAATAAAGATGTGTTTGGACATACCATTTATTTAATTGATTATGTAATATTTTTTTTAAATAAATTAAAAATAACTTATAAAAAAATCATAAATTATTTTCATAAATTCTTTATAAACTCATCCAAACATAACCTAATTACATTTGTAATTAGTAGGCAGTACCTCCAGTAAAAAATACCTGCCCGTGAAGTCTTAAGTAATGAATCACAATCAATTTCGTTGTTCGTGTATCTACCTATACTCTCCGAGTTTAGCCAAAGCAGCTCCCCTTTTCGGAAACCATTAACCTTTTTTTATAATGGAAACCATTAACATTTATCGTATAATCTTTCTTTCTATTGATACCCAAATTGTTCATCTTACCATATCTTTATTGACGTGAACTTGGTATTAATGATCTGTTCATCTTACCCCTCAATCCTCCTAGTTAGCACCTCACTAATCCCTATTGGCATTGGGTACTTCTCGTTACAATTTCTAATTTTTCACTGCATCCCAACACTATTTCCGTGTTTATTGACTAATGATTGATTAGGTTATGCGGGAGACCCCTTTATCCTCTTCTGTCAAAAGCATACCGTCCGTGACTCACCAAAGCAGGTAAAGATGCCCCTAGATACTACAAGGGCGCAGTGTCAAAATAGAGGGTTTGAGTTAGCCATAAAAAGATAAATATTATTTTAATTATTTATTATATGTATAATTGATTATAACAAATTAGATTTATATTTGCAGTAAAGTAAATTTCAGATATTTATTTTATTTGTATTTTGAATTAAACCTTTTTTTATTTAATAAATTATTCAAAATTATTAAGTTAATTATTTATATTAGTAATATTGGTTTTTTTTTGGATTTAATTGATATGTATTGACAGTATAAAGTTTTTTTTATACTATCAACCAATCAAAAATTATCACATCAGTAAAAATCATTTACTCTTATCCTAACTACTTTAAAAGACATTCAAATCATAAATTCTTATTGTGTGATAGTGTAAAAAACTTTACACTGACAATATATATCAATTAAACTCTTTTTTTTTACTAAATTAATAATATCGATTTAACAATTAGTTTTGCAGGATGAAATAATAAGAATATTATTGATTTCAAAATAATTTAACAATTTTAACAAAAAAAAAAATTGGTAGTCAATGATCAAAATAAATTCAAAATACTAAGCATCTCTTACCTAAAGCGCCTAAAGAATTTTAACAAAAGTTTACCATTTTTTATTACTATTAGTTCACATGATTTGTTCTCGGTAGTTGTTGAGAGCTACAAGTTCCTTGGTTAGGTAGAGGACATTAGTTTGAAAGAAACTTTGAGGGTTATACTTTTATTCAATCAAATTAGCATATCAGGGGATACAAGGAAATAAAATTGTTAAACAAAGAAAATAACATAATACTACATACTTAAATAAAAATAATATTTAAATAATGAATAATAATTTTTGTTCTATTTTCAAAATTTATAACATTAGTTTAGTGTATAATCAGAAATTTGAAATTGGAAAATAGTAGGAGTAAAATAATTAAAGGAGAATGTCCTTGGGAACAAATTTTTCTTTTTGACAGGTCCTTGGAAACAAATTTAAAAGGGACCTTTGAGAACAAAATTTTTGAATACGATAAGTGACTAAGACTAGCGAATTTCAAATCTTTGTCATGTAGACAAAATTTTCATTTAACAAATTTTAGTGGAGTCCAATATCAAAACTAAATTCTAAATGACATGGTCAAATTTCCACTAAGCAAACTCAACAAAACAATTTGTTTTATATACTTTTGAGTTTTCTACTCTGATGACTAATCTCATTAGTTACGGGATCATTAAGATGGTCTAATCTTTTCTAACCAAGTTTTTTTGGTATATAAAAATCAATGATAGAATCCCTCACCACTTGGTTAATGTTGGTCACTTATAATTCAAAACTTAAAATTATTTTGAGTAAAGATTCAAGTTGATTTCCGACAAAAAAATCACGATGATGTTTTAATTCTTGAAAAATGGAAAATATCAATTTGATCATCAAGAATTTAAAATACGGATCAAATTGATCCCTAATAGGAATTAAAATATCCCTAAAAATTATTCTAAAAAAAATCAATTTAATTCGTATTTTATATTTTGATATTTACAGTATATTTTAGGGTGCGTTTGGATATACAGCAATAAGCTCTTTTTTAAATAAGCTAAAAACAGCTTATTTTCATAAGCTTCTCTGACAAGCTTATGGAAATAAGCTAAAAACAGCTTATGAAAAGATTATAAATTATTTTCATAAACTATTTGTATAAGTTTAATTCCATAAGCTATTCTCATAAGCTCTTCATAAGCTCTTTCAAACACACCCTTAGTCAATGACGGTATTTACTCAATTATTTTCTTTGGCCAATATAACCGATCAAGAAACTATCCGGGCCAGTTTTGAGAGAACGCCCGTGGTTTCTTTCTCTGTGGAAATTGCAGTCTTCATCCGTGAGCCTTGTTTATCTCTCTCTCTCTCCGTCTCCGTAGTTCCAATCCAACCTAAGATTAAAGATAAAATATTTCCTACTCCTACTCCTCTATACACTTCCTTCTCCCCTGCAAGATTTCCGGAGAATATTATTTACATTGCTTATTTTCCTGTCTTCATATTACATATTCATACAAACGTTTCCTTACCTTTCCTTTCACGAGATGGTTTTGAGCGTGACTTCATTGTCTGCACCTGCACTGCACTCTAACCTCCTTTCTTTATTTATATATACATACATACATACATTACATACCCATGTCCACTCACATCACATCTTCTCTTCATTATTCACCTTTGTCCTCCTCTGCCTCTCTCTACTCTCTATATGTTCCGTTCCCAACTCTCCTACTTTTCTGAATGAATTTCGAGTCCTCTGATTCTCTCTGCTTCACTTGAGTATTCCTAAGTGACCCCCCCCCCCTTGTTTTTTTAATTATTATTATCTTTTTTGTTTTCTATCCAACTGGGTCTTCTTGAACTGAGGTTTTGTTAAGTTTAAGGTTGTTTCTTTTGCTTTGAATTCATCAGGAGGATGGAGGCTTTCCTGTTGGTTTTAGTGTCCCTCGTGCTGTGCGGTTGTGCTGTGAGTAAAGAGTGTACAAACATTCCAACCCAATCACACACCTTCCGGTACGAGCTGTTAACATCCAAGAATGAAACATGGAAGAAAGAGGTGATGTCTCATTACCATTTGACACCAACCGATGATTCAGCTTGGGAAGATTTGCTACCAAGGAGGTTCTTGAGAGAAGAGCATCAACATGATTGGGCAATGATGTATAGGAAAATTAAGAACTTGGGTGTGTTGAAGCCACCTGAAGGCTTTCTCAAAGAGGTGCCTTTGCAGGATGTGAGATTGAAGGAGGGTTCAATCCATGCTAGAGCACAGCAGACCAACTTGGAGTATCTCTTAATGTTGGATGTGGATAGGTTGATTTGGAGCTTCAGGAAGACGGCTGGTCTACCTACTCCTGTTACACCTTATGGTGGATGGGAAGGTTCTCAGGTTGAGCTCAGGGGTCATTTTGTTGGTTAGTTTATCATCTTAACTATTGGTTTCTTTACATATCAAATTTAACTTGTGTAATGTTCTTTACTTATACTCACCTCTTAACCTTTCTTCTTAAAAAGACTTATTAGTTATTACTTACAACACAATAAGGAAGAAAGGCTTAAATTGGAGTGGAAATAATAATAACTCATATTAAACTATTATTGGCATTGCCATTGATAGAACAATTCTATAATTGCTTCTTTTCATTCTAAGATTCTAAAGGGTTAGGGTATAAATCTCTTTTTCTTGTAATGCTTTTTCCACTTTTTTGTTTTTTTTTTTTTTTTTTTTTTTCATTTTTTATGTCTGCGCTGATAGAAGATTAAATTATTAATTTGAATAAAAATGGCAGTTATATTTAGAGAAAATTTCGTAGTTGTTTTATTGCTACCTAACCACCTAAACGGCCTACAAAGGTTCTCAAGCTTTTGTAAAGCTTGTCTTTCTGCATACAAAGCTTATCTCTGAAAGATATCTTGGACTCTATGTTTATCAAGTACTGAGCTCTATTTACTTGGTTTGAGGTTTATTCATAACTTCTGAAACATCTTCTCACACATTGAAGGGCATTACTTGTTCATAGCCTCTGCTATTCTTTTTTCAAGGTTAATTTATAATTGCATGTTTTGGACACTTTGAAGGGCATTACCTGAGTGCATCAGCTCTAACGTGGGCCAGCACGCAAAATGAAAGCCTGAAGGAGAAAATGTCAGCTCTTGTTGCCGGTCTCTCTGCCTGTCAAGAGAAAATGGGAACAGGATATCTCTCTGCATTTCCATCTGAGTTTTTTGATCGATTTGAAGCTATTCAGCCTGTGTGGGCTCCCTATTACACCATTCACAAGGTATAATCAAAAGTGGATTTTGATTATGCAAGTGCTTTTAGCTTTAATATTGTGAGATTTCAACTATTCAGCTTTGACAGATCTTGGTTGGCCTGTTGGATCAACATACCATAGCTGGAAACCCTCAGGCTCTAAAAATGGTGACATGGATGGTTGATTATTTTTACAACCGAGTGCTGAATGTAATAACACAATTCAGTATAAATAGACACTATCAATCACTAAATGAGGAAACTGGAGGAATGAATGATGTCCTTTACAGATTATACAGCTTAACGGTAGGTTATCTAGTTCGTGTAGTTCCTTTAACTCTCTTGTTGGTTCATTTGTTTGTATGATGTTCTTGACTTGTAGACTTCACTTATGTAAGTATAGGCATTAAAAGATATGGATTATAATCCATAGTTCAGATATTATTTTATAAGAATTGGCTTGCTTATATTATATTAGTTTTCATGATTATGGCACATGGTACCAAGTTATTGCTGTAAACTTCAATCCTGAAGTAAAGCTTTCATGTTATTCTATGCAGGAAGATCCAAAGCATCTAGTGTTGGCTCACCTTTTTGACAAGCCATGCTTTTTAGGGTTGCTTGCAGTGCAGGTAGTGATAATAACATTTGTTATGAAAGAATTGTTACTTATTCCACATTGTCATATATAGTTGTGGCTGTAAGTTTTTATAAAGCTGTGGCTATAAGTTTCAGGAGGTTGCAGTTTTAACATAATGGTCTTTCAAATAATTTTTAAAACCAGTTGTACTGCAATTATAATAACTGTTGTTGGTTTTCGGAGGAGTAAGCACATGCAAAAGTGCAAATAAAATATGCCAGAAAGTTTAACAGTAAAATATAGACAATCAATGATCCTCTTTTTAAATTTTTATACCCAAAAACAAAGTTTCCTCTACTTGAATATTATTCATGATATTTTGCTCACCTACAAACGAAACAATTAGATATTTGGATGTTTAACTAAGGATTTTGTATTCGAGTCTAGAAATTATATCTAATTTTAGAACAAGGCCCAATAGTTAATTTTAAAATTCTGTTTTTTATGCAGGCTAATGATATAGCTGATTTTCATGCTAATACACATATCCCAGTTGTTGTTGGATCTCAAATGCGGTATGAAGTCACAGGGGATCCACTTTATAAGGTGAATTGCTATATGCATACTGTAGACTACTGGTAAAGATATCACTAAATTTGATAGAATTGTGTTTATTTACAATATTTTGTCATAATGTTATTTATCTAGTTTTTTATTTTTTCATTATGTAATGTAATTTATGGAGCTTACTAATTTATTTTTTCCTTATGCTTGGTAGTATAACTTGACAATAGTAATCATTCAAACACCCCTAGTTATATGTATAGGCATTCAGTCTTCTGTCATAGTTTGTGAAGCACAGTTTCACTCTGAATGATAGAAACAAAATGCATCAATTGGTATGGGCGTCTACCTCTCATTTTTCATTTAGTAACTATATGTTTCATACCTCAAATTTTACATGTCTATTTTGGAGCCTCTGTGTCTTCTTATTTATTTTTTTACTTTTGGTCTTTTTTGTTTTTAAAATTTTTCCAATACTGCATAAGTATTGTATTTCTGTGGTAAATCTGTTGTTCTAACTTCTAATTGCCTATTCATAGTAGTATATTAAGCCAAGTAGAACTTACCATTTGCCATGCTTTTCAAGTTTCAAAGATTTGTTCTTGCTTTTTTGGTGTGTTAGGAAATTGGGACATTCTTTATGGACCTTATTAACTCTTCTCACAGCTATGCAACTGGAGGGACATCAGTCAGTGAGTTCTGGTATTAAGATGTCCGCAAATTTAGTTTCAGTTCTTCCATATGCATTTAAAATTATCCATTGAATAATTGTTCTATTCTACTAAGGCATCATGTTGAAAATGTTCTGTTCCTTTATTTGTTGATAACCAGTTCTTGATTTCTTTCTTAATGCCTTTACTTCAATTTTTGCGTAGGCATAATCCAAAGAGAATAGCAGACAACCTAAAAACAACAGAGAATGAAGAATCATGCACAACCTATAATATGTTGAAGGTACAGCCAATCATTAATCATTTCATTAGCTCATTTTGTAATGCTTTGGAAGTTGAAAGTGTGTATATGAAGTTCTCATTATTTTTTAAAACTGTCAGAATAGGGGATACTTATTGTCTCATGGTAATTCATTAGTATATGCTTGTGATTTATGTTTGTGTATGTGTTTAAAATGTGAGTGTGATGCATATTCAGGGATAAATCTTAGTTTATTTCCGTGGAAGTGATTATGTTGACGTATAATGTTTCCATTATCTTAGCACCCAAAGATAAATTGATTTCTCAGGTTTCGCGCCACCTGTTTAGATGGACCAAAGAAGTCTCTTATGCAGACTATTATGAGCGTGCTTTAACAAATGGTGTACTCAGCATTCAAAGAGGAACAGATCCTGGAGTGATGATTTATATGCTTCCACTAGGTCGTGGGGTTTCGAAGGCTAAAACTGGACATAGCTGGGGAACACCGTTTGACTCTTTCTGGTGCTGCTATGGAACAGGTGTGCATTTGTTTATAATATGTACTTTTCAAATTGCATCAAACTGCACCATATTGTTATCAGTCATATGTTCTCAATTTCTTTGTTCTGTTCATTAGGAATTGAATCATTCTCAAAGCTAGGAGATTCTATCTATTTTGAAGAGGAAGGGAAAGATCCTACTCTTTACATCATTCAGTACATATCAAGCTCATTTAAGTGGAAATCTGGAAAAGTTACTCTCAATCAGATAGTTGTTCCAGCAACTTCCTGGGATCCTTACCTACGACTGACATTTACATTTTCTCCTAATGAGGTACCTGTTACATTGTCCTATTCTTATGGTATCTCATTTACATTGTCCTGTTACTTCTGCAAATTTTCTTTTCAAATCTTTACTTTTGCAGAAAACTGGTACTTTCTCCACAGTGAACTTTCGACTGCCATCTTGGACTCATACAGATGGTGCCAAGGGAATATTAAATGCTGAAACTTTATCTCTGCCAGCTCCAGGTGTGAATCTCTCTTTTCTTCCCTTTTATCATTGAAAAGTAGGGTTCCACCAGTTATCTAAATTACCCACACGCACAAACACTAGATGCTTAAAAAGCTCCAAGTCCATTCATTAATTTTTTAGGGACATACATCCCTTGTGTGCCATAGTGGTTACATCCCCTATAAGTTTTAATAGTATACCGTTTCTACGAATAGCTCTTAATGTTGCACGGGCATACCCACAGACACTAGATCCTAGGACATTCACACAAAAAATTACCACTTGAAACATGAAAGTAATATTTTATTTTGTGGACCCGTAGGAAATTTTTTATCAGTCACACGACAGTGGAGTGCTAGTGACAAGCTGACCCTTCAGTTGCCCATTACCCTCAGAACAGAGGCCATAAAAGGTAGTTTCACAAGATAATCCATGTGTGTTGATTACCAGTATTCTTCTATCAGAGCATATATTTCTAATGAAAAATTTTGTTTACATTACTGATGTGTTTTGAATTAAATTCAGATGACAGGTCTGAATATGCATCTCTTCAAGCAATCCTTTATGGTCCGTATCTTCTTGCTGGTCATACCACCGATGATTGGGACATTAAAGCTGGGGCTAACACAGCTATTACAGACTGGATTACTCCCATTCCTGCCAGCTACAATAGTCAACTAATTTCTTTTTCCCAAGACTTTGCAAAATCAACTTTTGTTTTAACAAACTCAAACCAATCACTTACGATGCAAAAATTACCTGAACCTGCCACTGTTTTGGCTCCTCATGCAACATTTAGACTTATCCTAAAAGAATCTTCCTCAAAGCTTTCTACATTGACAGATGATATTGGTAAATCAGTGATGTTAGAACCATTTGATCTTCCTGGAATGAATGTGATTCACCAAGGAGAAGACGAGCCTCTTGTCATTGTAGATTCTTCCCGAGTTGGGCCATCTTCTATTTTTCTTGTGGTACCAGGATTGGATGGACGAAATGGAACCATATCTTTAGAATCCCAAAGCAACAATGGTTGCTATGTGTACAGTGGTGTGAGCTCTGGTACAGGAGTGAAGCTCAGTTGCAAGTCTGGTGCTGAAGCTACTTTTAACCAAGCAGCAAGCTTTATTGCATGGAAAGGATTAAGACAATATAACCCTATCAGCTTTGTGGCTAAGGGGGCAAACAGGAATTTTCTTTTGGAGCCATTACTCACCTTCAGAGATGAGTCTTATACGGTTTATTTCAACCTTCAAGACTGATTGATTTAAGTTTTTATTTTCCCCCCTCCGCCAACTGCCCAAGTATGTGGAGTTAAAATGAATATTATAAGTTCCATCTATAAAGGTTCAAATAATCATTATTCAATTGCATAACGAATAGTTGATGAATTTCTTCTTGTGTCTTGTGCTCTGTCATTAAAGTGGGTTATCAATGATCTTCAGAGTTAGTAAATAGGAAGTCAGCTACAGCAAAATGACCTTTTTATTCCTTTATAGAAAAAAGAATGGGGAAAGAAGTGGTGATAATGTATCACATTTATTGTAGTTGTTTTCCTTCGTAATACCAAAATTTGTATAAAGCTTTTAATTAGTTGAGACTTACTGCTAGCTTGAAGTTTGGTAATTGCTTTGTTTTCAAGAAAAACACAAACCAAGAGCTATTAAGCAAAGAGGAATGTTATTTGAACACCCATTTTAGGACACCTATAGACACTTCATTTTGAGTGTAATTTTTTTTTAACTTCAGTTGCAAATTTAAAATAAGTTCAAGTTGTACTCATTAAACATTGAGGTGTTTACTATAGGTGTTCCAAAATGGGTGTTCAAATAACATTCCTCTAAAGCAAAATGTCCAGACAGAGAAGGCCTATGGAACAGGAACGGGTTGTCAAAACAAACTCCCAATTCCTCAAAGATAGTAGAATCTTGAATCAGTTGGTTTGGACATATGTGGAGAAAATCCGTAAAAGTCCCAGTGGGGAGAGTAAATTAGATTGATGGTAGCACAATAGTTAGAGGAAGGGGGAGACCAAGAAAAATCATATTGATGGTAGCACAATAGTTAGAGGTAGGGGGAGACCAAGAAAAATCATAGACGAAACTATTAAGAATGATTTAGCTTAAACGTATATCTATAGACATAATTTACGATAGGACATTATGACGTCATTTGATTCATGTAGTCAATCCTACTTAGGTGGAAAAGACTTGATTGTTGTTGTCGTTTTAGACAGCTTGCTTATCCTATAGCTGTACTTTACTTCAACAATTACATATTGAAACAACTCAAAATGGCATTTTTGGCCGCACCTAGCTGCTATTTTCAGAAAAGAGATTCAAAAGGTAACAACAATATGAACAATCCAGTAAACAAAAACCTCCAGGTTTTAAGTCAGTCCCATAATAAGAACTGCACACTACTAAGATTGGTAACTTAAATTTACTGACTTAATTTTAACAGTAAAGTATGCATAGAAACAAAACTGGAATGATCACATACCTGGAACAGAATCTTAGTAAATATATGGGAAGAAGTTGTGTCCTCCTCAGTTAAGCGAATATATGCTAGAACATGCCAAGATAGAGCATCTGTTCCAAGTAAATTAGCAAAAAACTTTGCCGCACTGCACAATTTATTTGTTTCAAGCGGGTGAATCCGCACTTGTCAAAATTTACTCGGTAGACTTTATTGATCATTCAGAAGCGCTGCCCCAAAAGACCATAATATCGGCGGTAAGTTCTCTCTTGGCTGCAACATTGGAGAAGCATAATACATAATTCCATCTGAAAAAATCCAAGTCAACAAAATTTTAATTCTTTTATATATGCAGTGAAAAGTTAAAATTGAAAATGAAGGAAAAACAAATTGAAGAATGAATTATCAAATGAAGGAAATGACTGTTGAATCAGATTGAGTACTGAGGATGCAATATTAAACTAAAAACATGTATAGTTCGTTCTTAAAGAGGGAATCAATGCAAGATGGCTGTAAAAACTACAAGATCTAAATAACTTTTGGAAATGTTTACCAGGTGGAATACAATAAAATATCAATCTAACGATGAATCAAATGTAGCATAGAAACTGCTTATACCTTCCAGTATAGTAATAATACTTGCTGAGCTACATATATAAAATAAATAAATAAATAATAATAATAATAATAATAATAATAATAATAATAATAATTGCTGAGCTACATTTACCGTCTCAAGTACAGTACAAGTCAACTTCAAGTTAACATTATTAAACTTACCAAGAATACTAAAGCTCTTGATAGAAAATTTTACTAGTTTAGCCAAAAAAGGGGAAGAAAAGAATAGAAAGATTCCAAACTTACCTCTTGACCTGGCTCTAGCTTTATTTAATTTCAGATCGAACCTTATGACCTGCTTCCTCAAAATCTACATCGGACATTATCCTATATATTTTGCTCTTCCTCAGGATTTGATGCATGACTTACAAAATAGACCTCTCCCACGAATCAATTCTCTGGAACAATATTGTTGTTTATATTAGCTAGCTAGCTAGCTAGCAGCATTAACCAGCTTGTTCACTTGTCCATTAATGCTGATCTTCTTAAGAGTATCCCACGTTAATCGTTGATACTCAACACTGATTTTATTTTGAACCAGCTCTTTCATCATCCGAGCCAACTTCCCCCATTTTTACCCTAACTAGGTGCACCGGCGTTCAAGTTATATTATTATCACTCCTAACGTTGTGTTTCCGGTGATGTTGTTGAATTCTAATTTTCCTGACAGAATCAGAGGAATCACTGTGATCAATTAATCTGATACGCTGCTTACTACGACTATGACGATGATATCTATCTATCTATCTATTTCAACCTCCATATTATCATCATCAATGGATTCCCTATGACAGCTTGAAAAACCTAAGAGATCTGTATTGATCTCAATATGGGGTGAGGCTATCTGCACCTACAACATGTTTATTCATACTCCCACTTTTTCCAAAATTACTCTTATTTAAAAAAATTCTTAAATTTAAAGTCAAAACTATTTTATTTTTATAATATAATTATCTATTCACACTCCATTACAACTAAATGACAATTCTTATTTAATTTAGGATTTAGGATTACAGTAGCATGTACATCCACTAAAATTTTGACATTTGTGTTTTTATTTTAACAACTAAGAGAGAGAAACAATAATAATACTGATTTGTCAAAATATTATTGGATGTATGTGTAAAACGCTTTTACCCTAACAATACATAGTAATTAAAATCATTCAAAATCATCCAAGTTTCTAATTGTATTAGGCGCAGTTTATTTTTGAAATATCTTTTCAATTTGAGGAGGGATTCGTTTATTCTAGTGTTAGTCATTTTTCACTTACACTCACTTTCAGTCGTTGATTTTATGTTCATCCAATGGTATTTGAGATTTTAACTTTAGTAATAGTTTTTGTCAAAAAAAAAACTTTAGTAGTAGTTTATACTGTTGGATGAAAATAAAATCAATGATTGAGAATGGATGCAGGATCAACCTAAACATAAGGCGACCCAAACCCCTTGCTTTATGCCCACCAACAAAAAAACTTATTTACTATTAATATTTATACAACTTTCATCATTAGCTAGTCTAGTTCAGTGGTAACCAACATATTCTTTTTTCCTCGAGAATGGGGTACGATCACTTCTTGAGAAAAAATCACATTTATTTTTGTAAGGTCCCTGATTTTTCTGTTATTCTCTCTCACTTAAAAAGCCCTCACCTCAAAGTTCACATTATCTTTAAAAAGGTCTTATCTCAAAATTTGTTTTAGGCCTAAAAATATATTGTGTCGGTCCTGAGTGTATATAAATGAAAAATGACTTACACCGGTATAAACGGAACATCATATTTCAATTTTATATGCAAAAATAAAAAACTGATTATACATATATTTTTTGATCTGTTAATAACATTTTTTATTTTTTTATTTCAAGAAAAATAAAAGGTTCACACCCAAAGGACATGTTAATTGAATAAAGAGAACTTGAGAATTGAGATGTATGTGATTATAGGGTAAAATACCATTTTGGTCCCTTAACTTATTTTTTAGTTTCAATTTGGTCCCTTAACTTTTAAAAGTTTCAATTTGGTCCCTTAACTTGTCTTTGTGAACCCAAGTTAGTTCCCTCAGTCAATGACATAAGTAAAAGTGACGAAAGTGCCATACATGTTAACAATTTAAAGGACCAATTTGAAACTCATTTAAAAGTTAAGGGACCAATTTGAAACTCATTTAAAAGTTAAGGGACCAATTTGAAACTTGTTAACAATTTAAAGGACCAATTTGAAATTCATTTGTTTATTTCATTGACGAAGAGGACTAACGTGTGTTAACAGAGACAAGTTAAGGGACCAAATTGAAACTTTTAAAAGTTAAGGGACTAAATTGAAACTAAAAAATAAGTTAAGGAACCAAAATGATATTTTAGCCGTGATTATACGTAGGTAGTAATTGGTATTTTTTCTCAAACATCCCATAGATGCATGAAAGTATACCATTTGGATCCTCTAACTTTAGGGCGGGAAAGTCACATACCTTTCTCTTTATCCCTCTCTTTATTTATTTTTTCTCTCATCCTTATCTTCCCATTTTAATCGTCATTCTCTCTCCTCTATAGATACAAAATTATCATAAATTTTCCTACTTAAAGTTAGAGGATCCATATCCGAAATTATATTGATACATCCAACACTTTTTTGGTAGTTTCTTATTACTTAAGGATAGTCGAATGACTCTACCAGATACTTGGACATTTCCAAATTTAAACGTCATTAAATACAAAACAAAAAACAAAAAGAAACACACTGAATATAATATGACATGTGATTTGATTTTGAGTTTAATTGTTATAGACCGACACTGTAAAACTTTTTTACACAGATATCCAATCATAAATTGTCACGTTAGTAAAAAATTTTTACTCTTATTCTAACTACCTTAAAATCATACTCTTTTATTTTATCTATATTTTTAATCAAAACTAAAAATTTGAGACTTGACATTCAGCTCTCGTGTCTTGATTTTCGGACTTTTGGGGTCAAACGACCCCAGGCCCATCCTAACTACAGATACAGGCAGAATTTTTCTTCCGTTTAGATTGGGCTATTGCATGTTATCAAACAATACTAGGCCCGTTTTGGACTATATGCATGTTTGGATTACAATTTATATTTAACAGACGTGGGTTAGTGACTCCAAACTTATTTCTGAAATTTTTATATGATGTTTGGTTTCTAGTTGGAAGAATTAATTTTGGGATCAAACGTGGGTTCGAGTGAAAGCAGGAATTTATTGTTTTTGCATTTGTCAAAACTCAGTTTGAGTTTTTCAATTATTATTTTTACCATACCATCCTTAAAAATTAATATAATCATTTTTCATACTCATCTAAAAGTTGGAGGACATTTTGGTAAATAAACATTCCAAAAGTCAGTTTGTATGATACACAATCCAAACAACATTCAGTCTATCAAAATTACTTTTAACAATAAAATATCCAAACATAAATCAATTACTACCAATTTACTTTTAGTCAAAACTCAATTTTTAAACTTAGTTTATCAAAACTCACTTTGGCAAACGTTAAATCAAAAGCTTAACAAAAGCTTAAATCAAAAGCTTAACATCCTATATTCTTTTAGGCATAACAAAAGCTTTTTGGGTTGGGGCATAACGGACCCTGACTTTGGGGAATGAGTGGGAGTTTGGAAACTGGAAAGAATACATACGGATTTCATATTTGATATTTCAAGTTGTTATATACTTTTTATTTATTCACATTATGGGATTGGATGACAAGAGGGACTCCTCTTAGAAAACGATATAATATGTTATGATGAGTGTGTGTAAGGTGCCCCCATAGGTCATACGACAGAGTATATATAGGATACAAGGATCTCGCTCCAATATGGGTATTGTGGAGTTGTCCTCTTCGATCATGTATGAAGGTAATAGGAGGTAATCTAGATTGTTCTTGGAGAAGTGGAATTCATGGGGCTGTTTTCCTCATAAGTGACCTGCCGAAGATAGCGAGTACATGGGTCTAACAATCGATTTAATTAATCATATTTTTATATTTTTATTTTATAAAAGTATCATAAATTGATAAAGAATGAAAATGGACAATTAGAGACTCACCCATAATTTGGTGCCCTTGTGTCAGTCTAACCTGGTTATTGGGTGAGACACAATGAGAGAGATACCTTTTAATTTTTAAAGATAGGAGAGGGAAACAAAAATAGTCACGTAGGATATGGATCCCCTGCTATCACTTTATGAATGTAGAGAGATCTTGACCGTTGATTAAATTTTATATAGGATAAATATACTAATGTAAAATAAATGTATGAGATCCTAAACATAGATTAGGAATGAATGCGTGAATGCGTGAATTTGGTGAATGCTGAGGATCCGGGTCCTAGCTTTACATGCTTGTTGAGGGAAATGCAATGCAAAATCATAAGGGCCATGCATATCTCACACGCATCATGGCCCAAAACAATACGCAGACCCAGACCCTGACCATAGATATCCTTCCTATAGCTAATTAATATGATAATGAAAGTTCAATGTGCAACCTAAGTGTTTGGATTTAAGTTTAGCCAAAAGATTTCAATAGCCGTGGGTCCTCAGAAGTCGTCTTCTCTAACCATCTTCGCAAACAAGGAATAGTTTTGTTCATGTTATTCCTTGTCAGGGAGCCCTTCATGCTTTTAGTGAACTGAGCATCAGATAGTATTCCTTGTTTCTTTTCTTTAGCTGAGAGAAACTAAAACCATTACTATTATGGAAGAAATTTGCGCAAAAACATGGTGGACCACATTTACTTTGCCGTGAAAGATAAGTTATACAGTCGTAAACTTTACATATAGATTTAGCATATTGGCCCCTATGTCGTTAAGTTCCTAAATTCGGTGTCATATGAAACCAACCAGTTACCTAATACTAATACTAATTTTTACCTAAAGTGTGTCTCGTCGGAAGCAAAGTGGTCCGAAGAACTTCCCATCAAGTATTACTTCTCAGTTCTCAGTGTATGTGACAAGGCTAAAAGGTTTCGATTAAAAGTTATTTTTAAATATAATATATGTTAATTCAAGCACACACTTAAAACGAAATTGGCAACAGTACCAACACCTTTTTCTAGAAGAAGAGAAATAATAATTGCTACAGTACCAATTGGCCCGGGAAAATGAAAATTTTCTTAGACATACTTTGTTTACAAATGATATATAATTTCATTGAGTGTCCTTCCATGTGTCAACTTTTAAAAAAAAAAAACATCATTTATTTCAATTTCAGGAAATTCAACTCAAGGGCACAACCCAACTAATAATATATCTTTTAAGGCAAATGCTAATCAGGAGGACATTGATTAAGGAATCAAAGATAAAAACCTTGAATTGAAAGTGGTGTATTCAATATATTGAATATTAAAAAATTACATTTTTTAATGAAATTATTCAATTTTTGGATTTCTTAAACAATGACCTTAAGACACTTGTTAGCAAGATCCATTTTTTAAATGGGTTGTGTGATCCATTTTTTCCGTGACATTACACGGCATTTGGTACCATAATATATGATAATAGAAATAAAATCTATTGAACGTGATTTAATTCTTTCTTGAGTCATTATCAACGTTATATATATACCTGCTATTTACAAATAATCAAAATACATTGTACCGGACACGATTCCTTATAATAAAACATGTAAATGGCATATACATACCATTCAACTCCAGAGAACACCCCTGATTGATCCTTCTTATAAATGAGTTATGAGGATACTTTATTCCTGCACTTAAAAAGGAAAAATATCAAAGAATATTGAAATTAAATTAAATATTTTTTTGACACAAAATTAACTGAAGGAGAATGCTAAGCAAGTAAGAAAATAAATTTTTCATTGAAAATTGATATATTTAATATTTGAAAAAGTGATATACTTAGTTTTTCAAAGCAAAATTACTTTTTTTGATATCCTTAAAAAGTGTCATTAGGACACTCATTCGCATGACATATTAAAAACTACTAATATGACAATACATTGATTTCATGTAGATGCATGTCCGAATCGTCTCTAATTGAGAGTCAATGTTGAAAGTAATGGAAAGTTAATATTTGAATTACATACTTAATTCTCTCCATCGTAAAAATTTAAAATAAATATTGAAAACTACAAATATGACAATACATGATTGCTATTATCTATATTTGGTATTGTTACGTAATAGTAATGGAAATATACATTCTTTGAGTCGATACTTGAAATTAAATGGTCAGATTCTTATTCACAAACCCATAAGTAAAGTTTCATAGCGTTAAAAATATAAATTATTAATTATAAATGGTATACATATCATTCCTAACTCCTAACTCCTAGCTAATTCCTCCTTCAGTCAAAAAAAAAAATCCTAATTCCTTATAATTCCTAAATTATATTAAATGCATTCGGAATAAAAAGTTTTGTCAATTAAAGTGAGAGAAAGTCATTACACCAATCAGCTGTCCATTATTGCTAATCGTCCCTGAATCTGAATCATGCACGTCTGAGACAATCCTGAGCAGAAAGACATTTTAAATTCGAAAATTATGGTAGATAACATGACAAAAGGAGAAAGACGATTCGGGAATGCATAAATATGAAATCAATTAGACTACACCAATTTCGCATACAAGTAAGCAAATCAAATATCATATTATTGTAAGCATCAATTTTGTCCCATTTTATTTGATTGACTATCTACAATTATGTTGGCGTTCAAAATTTAAACTTCAAGATGTCTACAAATTACATTAGTCGACCATTCATTGCATGGTCTTACACACCACGGAGATAATTTGCATCCATTCATCATAACTGAAAAATGCCTCCTAAGTATGACCTCATTTCTGACATCCATGCTAGTCACAGAAACTGGAATTTACTTGTGTGTGTTATGAGGATGTGGCATGTTTCAGACTTAAGCTCTAGCAACCTTCCTTACTCCCTTGAAATGGTCCTTATTGACACTGAGAGAGTTACTTCAACAATAAGTTTTTTAATCATTTCATTTTGATTACTATTGTTTGTTTACTTTTCAATGTATTCTTTTGTAGGGAAACAAAATTCATGCTACGATTCGTAAGACTCTACTTTATAGATGCGAGAGTGATTTGAAAGAGGGTTCTGTCTATCATATGCGTAATTTTGGTGTCGTTGCAAATACAGGTGACACCAATTCAAGTTGAATTTCCAATATGCTACCAAAATAAAGAAGATTGATGATGTTGTTGTTCCAATGAATGTATGTTTACCCCACCTGCTGATTGCTTTAAAAATGATTTTGATAGTGATTATTTGGTTGGTCTGTATTTTGACCATTCATTTTTTTAGTATTGAACATATCAACCTTATATTTCATCGTTTATTTCAAACATTTCATTTCAATATATGCAAATCTTATAGGAGTTCTCACTGATATTAGAAAAGAAAGAGAATGTGAAAAAAGTGGTGTTAAGACCAAAGTCATTGTAATGGAGCTGGATAACCGTGGATAATAATAAGCTATTTACCCCTAATTTCTGACATACTTTTCAAATGAATTCATCTTTTAATATATTATTTTTTATTATTTATTTATTCCTCTTTACTAATTCTTTTTTGAATTATTTATGAATTCACCAACACTGACAACTTTAACTTGAAAATGGTAGAATTATTATTTCACAATCATTATTTTAAGTATTTAATTTACGACCTCTATTATAATTTATTTTGTATATTATAGTTGATTTTACATTAGCGTTCCAACTTAATCTCATAATACACCAACTATTGATAACGCTTAATAACAATTATTAATTTGCGAAGTGTTATACAATACCATCCACATTTGAATAAATCAAAAATTTCTTATATTTTATGATATATATTTAAGAAAAATAAATATTAAAGATAATAATTTTATATTTTTTTCATAAGCAATATATACCAATGCACGGCACGGATACACAAACTAGCAAATAATTACTTAAAAACAAATATTAAATGATGTATAAACTAAGGTAATAAACAACTGAAAGTTTATTATTTAAGCATATAATTACTTCAAAATATATTTTTTTACCTATGCTAGTTTGTGGACCCGTGTCATGCATGGATATATATTTCTTATGAAAAATTATATAAATTATTATCTTTAATATTAATTTATTTTTCTAAAATATATATCTTAATAACTGTGAGAAATTTAATTTGTTCAAATGTGAATGATATTGTATAACACTTAGCAAGTTAATAATAGTTGGTCTATTATGAGATTAATTTTCAATGATAATGTAAAATCAAAGATAAGATACAAAAAAAATTATAATCGAGGTCATAAAATACTTAAAATAATGATTGTGAATTAATAATTCTACCATTTTCAAGTGAAAGTCGTTAGTGTTGGTGAATTCATAAATAATTCAAAAAAGAATTAGTAAAGAGGAATGAATATATATATATATATATATATATATATATATATATATATATATATATATATATATATATATATATATATATTAAGAGATGAATTCATTTGAAAAGTATGCTAGAGATTAGGGGTAAATAGCTTATTATTACCCATTGTTATCCACCTCCATTACAATGACCTTGGTTTAAACACCATTTTTTTCATACTCTCTTTCTTTTCCAATACGAGTGAGAACTCTTATAAGATCTGCATATATTGAAATGAAGTGTTTGAAATAAACAATGAAATATAAGGTTGATATGTTCAATACTAAAAAACTGAATGATCAAAATACTGACCAACCAAATAATTAATCACTATCAAAATCATCCTTAAAGCAATCAGCAAGTGGGGTAAATGTGAATACATTCATTGGAACAACAACAATATCTATCTTCTTTATTTTGGTAGCATATTGGAAATTCAACTTGAATTGGTGTCTTGTTGTACAGTAGTAACCTGTATTTGTAGCGACACCAAAAGTACGCATATGATAGACAAAACCCTCTTTCAAATCAATCTTGTATCTATAAATTAGAGTCTTACAAATCATAGCATGAATTTTGTTTCCCTACAAAAAAGACATTGAAAAGTAAACATACAATAGTAATCAAAATGAAATGATAAAAAAACATATTGTTGAAGTAATTACCTCAGTGTCAATAAGGATCATTTCAAGGGAATAAGGAAGCTTGCTAGAGCTTAAGTTCGAAACATGCCACATCCTGATAACACCCACAAGTAAACTCTAGTTTTCGAGCCTAACATGGATGTCAGAAATGAGGTAATACTTAGGAGGCATTTTTCAGTTATGACGAATGGATGCAAATTATCTCTGTGGTGTGCAAGATGATGCAATGAATGGCCGTCTAATGTAATTTATAGATATCTTGAAGTTTGAATTTTGAACGCCAACATAATTGTAGATGGTCAGTCAAATAAAATGTGACAAAATTGATTCTTACAATAATATGATATTTGATTTGCTTACCTGTATGCGAAATTGGTGTAGTCTGATTGATGTCTTTTTGATACATGTTTGAATCGTCTTTATCATTTTGTCATATTATCTGCCATAATTTTCTAATTTCAAATCTCTTTCTGCTCAGGATTGTCTCAGACGTGCAGGATTCAAGAACGATTAGAAATAATGATATGTATAATTTAGGAATTATAAGGAATTAGGAGTTATGAATGATATGTATACCATTTATAATTGTTAATTCATTGAAACTTTACTTATGAGTTTATGAATAAGAATCTGACCATTTAATTTCGAGTATTGACTCAGAGAATGTAAATTTCCATTACTATTACGTAACAAGACCAAATATAGATAAGAGCAATCAATGTATTGTCATATTAGTAGTTTTCAATATTTAATTTAAATTATTACGATGGAGAGAATTAAGTATGTAATCCAAATATTGACTTTCCATTACTTTCAATATTGACTTCCAATTAGAGACGATTAAGGCATGCATCTATATGAAATCAATGTGTTGTCATACTTGTAGTTTTTAATATTTAATTTAATTTGAATATTCTTTCATATTTGTTCCTTTTTAAGTGCAAGAATAAAGTATCCTCATATCTCATTTATTGGAAGGATCAATCAGGCGTGTTCGTTGTAGTTGAGTGGTATGAATATGCCATTTACATGTTTTATTATAAGGAATCGGGTCTGGTATGATGTATTTTGATTATTTATAAGTAGTTGGTCTGTATGTAACGTTGATAATGACTCAAGAAAGAATTAATATCGCTTTTTTAAGGTAAGTCTACTAAAGACAGAAACACATTTTTTTTTTTTTTATAACGTTTCCTATCAACAACGCTGTTAGATAGGCTCTATTAAAGGTCGTTTTTATCTTAATGTTATTATAGTTTCAGTAATTGTTATAATTTCATCAACTACATGTGATCATTACCATTTCCACTTACTTATTTTTTCATTTATTTTTTTCTCTAGATAAATATTTCTAATTACTGATACAAAATTTAGGATTATGTATTAATTGTGTAATGTTTTTTTGACAAGAATTATGTAATGTTAATTCCGAGATTTTTTATTATAAATCGAATAAAAATTTATATTTTATTTGGATTATGTCTTTTATATGGATAAAAGAGAATCACATATTTATGAAATACAAAATCATATTTTGTTTAATTTAATTTGTGCAAAAAAATTATGCATAGTGATCATCTACTAATATATTTTCAAATCTACTATTATTACTAATATATTTTCAAATCTACTGTAATTTACTATTAATGATCAATATTTTCCAAACAAATATTTATAATTATGATAATTTCTATAATTTCATCAATAAATAACTACAATTACTAAATTTGCTTATTTTTTCATTTATTTTTTTTCTTTTCAAAATAAATATTTCTAATGACTAATACTAATTTTAGGATTATGTACTAATTATTTAATACTAACTTTTGGAATTTTTAACTACTATTAAATTATAGGGCTTACATTTAAAGTGAGTCATTCTCCACAATCTCTCCTATTCTTAGTGCACCAGTGGCGTACCTCGAGCAATTTTTTGTAATATTTTATTTATTTTTAAATACATTTCTAAGTATGCTAATTAATTATTGTAATTACTAAATCCTTACTTATTTTTTATATTTAATTCTTTTACTTTTGAGGACAAATATTTATAATTATTAATACTAATTTCTGTGTTGTTTACATTATTTGTTATCACATCTTATTCAAATTGTTACATTTTTAAAATTAGTTCAAGTACTACTTATTTTTCATCACATTTTATCCAAATTGTTACTTATTTAAAATTAATTTAAAT
This sequence comes from Ammopiptanthus mongolicus, assembly GCA_039655645.1. Taxonomy (NCBI): domain Eukaryota; kingdom Viridiplantae; phylum Streptophyta; class Magnoliopsida; order Fabales; family Fabaceae; genus Ammopiptanthus; species Ammopiptanthus mongolicus. The sequence goes on from CM077346.1 coordinate 7,414,829, forward strand.
ACTAAATATTCCCTATCATATTTTATTCAAATTGTTACCTTTTAAAAATTAATGTTATAAACTTAATTAATGTTATAAACTTTATAATTTTTTTATATAACCTTTTTTAAAAATTAAATATTAACAAATCAAACAGTTGAAATATATAATATGTTGCATATGTACAATTGTATATCATGTTATATTAATTTTAATAAATGTTAAAATATTTTTTTAATAAATAATAGTTAAAATATTTTATTTTTTTAAAAAATCGTGCAATATATGCATGAAATATTTTCTAGCTAAATTAATTAATAATAAATCATGGTTAGTCACAGAATTAACAGTGTTAATTATTATTACGAACATCTTTATTTCAATAAAAATAAGCCTACTAATAGTTTCTTCATTTTGTCAACAAAAAAAAAAATAGTTTCTTCATAAAAGTGAGATGTCCATAGTGCTTTGCTCAAGGGCGTTTGATGAAATAACACAAGTATCTTCCAACTTAATCCGTGGTCTTGAATTCGAATCCTAACTTTAAGAATGCAGTAAAGTTAAAACTTTTGAGAAAGAGTTTTATCGTTTTTGTAATTCTATCCGTTTCAAAAGATTAATCTCCGCACTTGCGTGAAAGGATACTCATGGAAAACCAAAAAAATAATGTACTAATAACCCAATCTGGCGTCAAATTAAGATTAAAATTGGATAATCGCGTAAACTTTACACGGGGAAAGCTGGTTAACAGCTATGATTTCGAATAATTCGCACTCAGTACACCTTGAATATCGCACTTCAACTCATTTTAATTTTTTGACCACTTTCTTTCCGTCCATAAGCATAATAATCATGTTAAATTTGAACAAGATTGGTTCATTAATTCCGAATCCTCGTTATTACGCTCATACAATAAAGAAATGAATGAGTTTACATTTTATAAAAGTGAATATTTTATCTGTAGCCTTTCCTTTTGGTATAAGAAAAGAAAGATATGCGTATTTTACCTACCATTATTTACATTTTCAATGTTTTTGCAGCCTTTGTTACTATTTAATGAAGCTATTTGTTCAAGTTTTAAATGCCTATATATCACATTTTTTTTAAAAAGAATAAAAGAAAAGAAAACATACAGTCCTGACTCTCATAAAAAACTGGAAATATGATGGTGTGCATGTGAAGCACATCAAAAAAGCTTTTCACTCATATCAATCCCATAAACAAACTGTATTCTACAACTCTTACACCTGATCTATTCGTAACTAATTTACACCTACTAATTTCGCTAACCCCGTTTTTCACGTTCTACCGTTATTCTATGTTCACAGAAAATTACAACATTCCTAAAAAGAATAACTAACTCTTACACGTGCAACCAAAGCCTCACACACGTGCGTCAGAATTCTGTAAGAGAAAGGGCCCTCTTATACTTGCAAGACAGTGACGGCGCCGGGGAAGGCGGCAACGACGGCGGCGATTTTAAACTCTGAAAGTAATCCCTAATGTTAACGCCGCCATTTTTGGCGGACAACCGCTCTGTAATTTTCCCGGCGTCGTCGTCTCTCGACGGAATGAACGGCGGCCGCACCACTTCCTTCAATAGGTCCCACTGAACACCTCTGAAGAATTCGTGCTCCTTTATCTCTGCAGCGCCACGCGCGTAACCCAATCGCTTCGTTGGATCCTTCTCCAACAACCTTCCGATCAGGTCCGTCAACGTCGATCGCTTCCCAACGAACTCCGGCGGTTTCGTGAGCACGTTCCGAAACGTTTCCTTCCGGTTCTTCCCTTTGAACGGCGTCGTTCCATACAGCATCTCGTAAGTGAGAATCCCCAGGGCCCACCAATCCACGGCGAACTCGTGTCCGTCGCCGCGGACCACCTCAGGCGAGACATACTCCTCCGTGCCTACGAACGAGTTGGAGCGTTCGCCGTTTGAAAAACTCGGCCTCCGTCGACTCACCGGGCTGACACGGGCGGAGTTGGCCTTCTTCAATCTGGTCTTATTCCGATGGTGACTCGTATCCGGGATCCATCGAGAGAAATTCCGGCGATGTTTCCGGTGTGGTTCTGGAAGTTTGGAATCCGGCAATGAGGCTGAGGGAGTAAGGGTTTTTGGCGCGAGCTTGCGTGAAAGGTCAAAGTCCGTTAGCGTGACGTGGCCAGAATGTTGAATGAGAACGTTCTCGGGTTTGAGGTCGCGGTAGGCGATGCCCATGGAATGGAGGTGATCGAGAGCGCAGAGGATTTCGGCGAGGTAGAAGCGAATAACGGAGGGGGAGAAAACGCGGTCGTTTTGGCGGTAGCGTAGGACGTTGAGGTCTCCGCCGGGGCAGTAAGGTAGGGCCCACGCGAGGAATTGGTGGGTCTCGAAGGTTCCAATAAGGGAAGGGAGGAATGGGTGGGAGAGGTTGGAGAGGACCTGGATTTCCCACTTGGCGCGTCGCTCGGCGTCTAGCTTGGCGTGGAAGGAGGTTTTGTCGAGCACCTTGAGAGCGTATGGGGTTGCGTCTTGGATAAGGAAGACGGTGCCCATTGCACCTCTTCCGAGGATTTTGAGTGCTTTAAGGTTCTCAAGGTTTAGGTCCGGCGTTGGTGATTCCATAAGGGACGTCGGGGGGGTTTTGATTTTGGAAGAAAGGTAACAGACATTGGTTGGGATCTGCCTTTTTATAGCCTTTTCTTTCTGTTTTCCTTTCTTTTATGTTTTTCCCGTGTTTTCTTAGCGTTACTGTTATTCTTTTTATACTTGTTTAGTACTTATACTTAATTATATTTTAGTATTTTTTTAACTTTATTTTTTAAACCCTTTCAAACAAAAAAACCTTATCTTTTAAACAAACAAGATGCATATTGATCCGTCTAATGATCTATATTTATTTATTTTTTGTTGCATCTATATTTATATATAACAAAAATTGACTTTAATATAATAAATGCACAATTCACTTGAATTTGGAAAAAAAATAATTAATAATTATTTAAGTGATCAATTTACAAATTACACATACATACCAAATTACTAACTTGAAATTAATAAATATCATGATATTTTAAGTTACTTAATTTAAAAAATGAAAATTTGGCTACTTACTTCGTAAGTTTCATGTTGTTATGAATTTCATTTTTTGGCACAACTAATTTGGTCATGTAATTTGGGGTTAAAAGTGATGGTCAGGTAAAATATTTCATATAGCCTCGAACTTGTTGCAAATGACTTCTTCAACGATGTGTAACCCGTTTGTTTATCGTTGGGAGAGGTCAGAACACCCGTTTGCTAAAAGCGACCGTTGGGTAGCTTTGAAAAAAAGTACATAGGTAACTGTGTTTTCCCGTTTGCGTTTAAAAAAAATCGTAAACAAACATAGCTGTAGTCCTTTGCAAACTAAGCATGATGGCAAAACAAATGGATACCTATAAAGACACTATAACTCTCAAGATATTATGTGCAACATCGGGGCAACAACTATGCCATTGATACTTTACATGGGGATTGAAATGAGATGTACTTATAGCAAGACCTTCCTATTGGGCGCGTCTGGTTAGAACGGTCGTGCATGATTATCCTGAGCGAATATCCCGATTAACATCTGTAACTTGCGAGGTAAGTTCTTAATCATCAATGAGGAACAATTATTATCAAGTGTTTCATTACTGACTTGGGTTAGAGTGTGTGTTGAGCTTCTCATGTTGGGACTTAGGATCCCATACTTGGTTCAAAACAAGTGGTAATTTTGTGATTCGAACTCTTGACATTGCACATAAAATTCATTTGGTTAAAGTAATAATTTGGTCCCTATAGGTGATACTGATTCTTCATGTAGCCTCGATACGTAAAAAATTATTATAAAAGTTCTCATACATGCAATCGTTACCCCATTTGGTTCCTCCTGTTACCCTGTCGTCTCTAATGATTCGTTAATTACTACGTAGATGGACTAAATGAAGAATTTGTGTCACGTATAGGGACCCAATAATTTAGGTTAAAGTAATAATATGGTTCCTACATGTGACACGAATTCGTCATTTAGTCCCTATATGTAGAAGTTAACGGATTATTGAAGACGAAAAGATAAAGAGAGGGACCAAATGGGTAACGATTGCACGTATGAGAAATTTTGTAATAATTTTTTACATATAGGGACTAAATGAAGAATCAATATCACCTATAAAGACCAAATTATTACTTTAACCAATTCATTTTAAGACTCAATTTACTTTCACCATAATCGACCATGATGGTGTTTTTATGAATGAAAGATGAACTTTTAAAAAGTTATCGGTTACAAATTGAATTAGGCTTCTAAAAGATTCAACCTTAGGTAGCGTTTGATATAAGTTTTATTTTAATATTCTTGAGAATGTGGGCATGGGAATAAAAGTTTCTCATATTTGTTTGGTACAAATTTTAAAAAGCTATTCTCAATCATATATAAAAGATGCCTAGGAATGCAATTAGTGAATGAAAATTGAAAACTCTATTCCTAAGTGTGGAGATGGGAAAGAAATATTCCGAGAATGTAGTTTTTCTGGTAATAAAACATTTCAATAACCAAACGTCACCTTAGTATTTACTTTAATAAGAAGTGGTGGGGAATGGAAGGAGAAATAAAAGAAGTGAATATTTTCTTTACTTGTATCTATATTTATATTTTATTTTTAAAAATAAAATTGACTTGAGTTTAATAAACATATCATTGTCTTGAATTTTTTGAAAAAATCAATTATTTATTAAGCACTTAATCTATGCGTGCATATAAACTTTAGTCTAATACATGCTATGGATAATCATGCTAAGTAACATGTATATTTTATTTAATTAAATATTATGATTTTAGTTTACCATCTACATCTAGAATGATACCTTTCCACGAATCAAAGATAAATTTGAATATTAGATTTTTTTTAAGTCAGGATGAGAGGTTGATAGATATTTTAAAGTAAGAGAAATTTATTGTTTTGTATTATTATATGCGACCAAAATTGACGTGTCACATCTCATCGAAAAGAGCAATACAGTTCTTTTATTTAGGATATTGCAAAATTTTCTAAGTTAACCATACGGACACTTAGGTCCGGAGAATAAATGGGTTTGATCGGATTCCGGTTCAAACGGTCCAATTCAATCTAACCCACCTCTTTATATGAGTGACTCATTTCCGTCTGTCGGGTATGTCGGATTGGGCAGGTAGCGGTTGATCGGTCGGGTTGGGACGGGTTGGGCCCAACTATTTTTTTTTTTACCTTTTTTTTAAAACCTAATAAACCCTAAAAATGTAACCTTTCTTTCCCTCATCTCTTTCTCACCCTTATCAGGTACTAGCTGGTGGCTGCAATCTGAGTCTCAAGATTTTCAGTCATGCCCGCTTATTCCAATGCTCATCGCCGTCGCACCACCTTTCATCGCGAGTCGCAACCATCGCTCGCACCATCATGCCACTGCAGCACCGTTCTCACTGTCATCTCTCTCTCCCCATCATCGGAAATCCCTCCCCCCAAGCCATGGCAGCCACCTTCCTCCCCTCATCTCTCTTTCTCCCTCCCCTTTTTCTCTTATCTCGGTCGGGTTCGGTCACCAACGGTTTGAAATTTTCGAAAACGAGCCCGATCGCCGTTAACCGCCGTTCTCTCTGTTATCTAAACCGAAGACCCTTTACAACCCGCCCGCCCTCTTGCTTTCACTTGCGAGTATGTCGGGTTCGGGTCGAAATTGGGTCTTTGTCCAGCCCTACAGACTCCAATAAACTCTCCAACCGTAATGTTCATTTTCATATTAGAGATGAGAGAATGAAAGGATAAATAATGAAAAAGTAGATAGTTAATCTAAAAAATAATGAAAAGTAAATATTCTCATTATTTAAGATTTTAAAAGTTTAGTACACAAAAAAAAAAGGTTTATGTAAAAGAAAGTTCAAATAATAATAATTCAAGAACATCTAAAAATTAAAAATCTAACACTTTACCTAAAGATAAAATTTAGGTGCAGTTCTTTAGATGCTTGTGGTATTATTTTTTGAGAGAAAGATTTATATTTGTAAATAAAAATATAACCCGTGAAATATTTGTTACACATAATTTTTTCTTAAAAAAACAACCACAGAAAGGTACAAACTTATAAAAAATAGCAGCTAAGTTTTGATGTTTGAGTGAAGTGTATGAATGTGAGGAGAGTGAGGACTGAGGAGTTGGTTAAACCGTTAAAGCAGGGAAGCCAAGGGGGGGGGGGGGGGGGGGTGGGCTCATTTGCAGAAAGCAAAGGAGTGTAGGGGGGCACACGTGCAAGACAAAATGAAAATGGCGCATAGAGCCAAACAAATTGGCAAAACAAATTGGTTGTACGATTATCACATGGGGCTCCCCTGTCCCCTGATATATGGTGAACATGTGCTGGAACCTGTCGTCTCCTCTCCATATACTTCACTACCCTTCCTAGCTCTATTTTAAATCGCTAATTAGCTTTCTAACCAGCAAAAAATTGCTAATTAGCTTAAGAAATTATTCCTCTCAATGATTCGAATCGCCATGTGAATTGCATTAACTTGTTAAAGTATAATACACAAGCTTGTCTTTTTATTGGTAACAATTCAATCAGTTTGAATGAAATTTAGATGCTTATTTATTGCTTCCTTGTTTTAAATTCTCTATCATCACATAATCACGTGTCAAAAGTTTCTCTCACATAGTTTTTGAATAAAATGTATCGGATTCGTTTTTGTCACTTTTGCGGTGAGAATAATTTCAACCAAACAGACTCTTAATATTTGCTGTAATATTTTTGGATTTATAACATAACACTTGAAATTTTATAATTTTAACATTTATGTCTTTATCTTTATATGTATGATAATAATAACTATTTATTTTTTAAAATAAATTATCTCACTGACTCAAGGTCCTAGATCTGCCAATGTCCTTACATGTAGATGTCATATCATTTTACTTCAATGATGTAACCTAACCAGCAGGAACCATAAAATTTCGATATAAAACATTTTAATGATCAACCCGCTTTTTATTTCACATCAAATTATACTAGCAATTTTTTTCATACAATGCACGGATATTTTTGAATTTATAAAAATATTAAAACCATAAAATAAAATAAAAATACTTAAATTATAAATGATGAATATATGTATATACAATTAATCGAAGTAGAATTTGAAAATATAAATTTTAAAAGAAAATATACGTATAATTAATTTAAAATGTTAAATATAAAGATACTAAAAATATATAAATTAAGAACGACATGTATCATTCTATTAATAAAAATAGTTTAAAAGAGTTAACTAGTCTTAAGAGAGTCTACCTTAATTTACTACATAGATGTGAATATTTTTCTTTTAAAAATATTTTTCCTAAAGAGGAAAAGAATTAAATGAAAATAAAGCAATAATCAACGGATTTGATAGTAACGACTATTAATTAGTTGATTTGAAAATACATCCCAAAAGGAAAAATAATTAAATGAAAATACGTAAATCATATGTAGATTTAATAGTAATAATCATTAATCAATATATTTAAATATTAAGAAAATAGAGAATTAAAAAGATTACTTGAAGTAGGTGACATCATATCGGAGAAGAAGGGATTTGGATCCTCTCCTTTTTTTCTTTCCTTTTTTTCTCTCATGTTAGAGAAAAAAAGACACAAAAACAAATTTACTTTTATGTGTGGGGTCTATTAAACCTTGATTTTGTGTCTTTCTCTTTATAATATAAACGGGAAAATGAGAGAATAAAATGAGAGAATCCAAATCCAAGAAGAGGAGCTATGAAAAATAACTAACATTTAAAAATAAGTACTCTAATTTATAAAGATTGAGAAACTCAAGTGCAAATTGTCTTCCTAACAAAAGACAAATCATTTAATGGAGTTTCACGTACAATTAATGAACTTTAACCGGTACCTGTAAGGCTGTAGTAGACTTTAGTTTTTGAGTTAGGTTTTTGTATATGGGTTTAAGCATTTCTTGTGTTCGCATCTATATATTTTCTTTGCTTACAAAATAGTTACATGTTGCTCCCTCCGGTCAATATTATAAGTAGAAAAGTCCCAAAGTTATTGGTCAAATATATATGCAAAAGATAATTACTTCTCTTCTATTTAGTAATATTATTCCTAAAATACCCTTTTCATTTATTATCTATTTTGTTTTCTACTAACTCATTTTATTCTCAAGTCCCAAGTCCCTTCATTTAATGATTTTATGAAGGATATTTTAGGTAATACGTTTAATTTTTTAACAATATTAAATGGGATTAACCAACTTTCTTAATATATATGTTTTATTAAATTTTTGTTCATAATACTAATAGGAGGGAGTAATTGATGAGCCACTTCACGATTGCATATTATCAACAAGGCAATGGCGTATATCATCAACTTGTGGGAGTGACAAACGAATGGGTCAGATCAATTTTAATTCAGATTAAAATAGATGGATTGCAATTTGAAATTGGTGATATATGCCATTGCCGTGTTGATGATTTCATTAGGTGGGTCCTGATTAGTGATGGCTTCATCGTCAAAAGTGAGGGTTTTAAAAGAGATGTTGAGGTATAACATGATTCATTAGAATTAAGCCTAAGGTAAAATAAACAGAACAAAGTTATTATTCATTAGACAAGTGGAAGACAGAATCATTAAGCTTTCTCTAGCACATGAATTGACAATAAATTAATTAAGCTTTAGATTTGCAAGTTTTTTTCCACTTGAAATTGTGACTTTTTCTAGAGGAAACAACTAACTAAAGAAGCCACACGTATCAAAACAAGTAAATTGTGGGTACTCGCAAAAAAATTTAATTAATTCATCAAAATCATTTTCTAGCGATCATAGAATGATGAAGGAGTAAATATCCAATTTGATCCTTGAAATTATAGGGTCGTATCAACTTAATCCACCACATTATCAATATTTTAAAATGATCCTTGAAATTGCAAAATGTTATCAGTTTCGTTCCATCGTTGATATTTACATGGACTATAATGACATTAAGCTGGTAATGTCAGGGATACATTTGAAACTAAGTGAATAATGTCAGATATGCATTTGCTAACGAATCCAAATGGAGGAACGAGCCTGATTAACATTTTGCAATTCCAAGGATCATTTTGGAATATTGATAATGTGAGGGACTAAGTTGATACGACCCTATAATTTTAGAGATCGGATTGAGTATTTCCTCATATTGACCAACTGTAATATGGAATTAGTTTTGATGCACTTGACTGTCAAAGTGAGATAATTTAATTATTCCACTAGTTTCCTATATCTGTCGGGATCTAAATAAGGCTCACCCTAATCTAGTAATAATATTGGGAAAAACCCAAGTTCCACATTGACTAGAGATGAAGCCTCATAAGAGCTTATAAAGCTTGGGCAATTCTCACCTCTAGAGCTAGCTTTTGGGGTTGAGTTGGATTTGTATTCTCTTATGTTGGGATTCAACATGAGGGAATTATGTTAAGGATCTCATCATTAAATCTGATTTATGAGCTCCACTTAAAAAATATACAAGTGAAAATTAATGGTAAGATCCCCTAACATGACCCTCTCGTGTTGAATCCCAACATGAGAGAATCCAAATCCGGGTTGAGTTAGGCCCAAATCAAAGATGGTATCAAAGTCTATCCTAGATCTATTAAAGGACCACCCACCATATTATCCACGCACCAAGCCCAATAGTGTTGGGCGTGAGGGGGTGTATTGGGAAAAACCTGAGTCCCACATTGATTAGAGATAGAGCCTCATAAGAGCTTATAAAGCTTGGGCAATCCTTACCTCTAGAGCCAGCTATTGGGGTTGAGTTAGGTCAAATCTAAGAAATAATTTAACATTTGGATCCATGGCGATATCAACTTGTTTATAGTCTAGCATCCTAGTTTTTTTCTAAAATGTCAAGAGCATAGTTATACCATCTTTTAACTGAGTCACTTCAATCCTAAGAAAATATCGCAACTTACCCAAGCCCTTGGTCTTAAAGTGTTCGAACAAGAGTTGTTTCAGACCCCAAATATCTTCATGGTCATTGTCAATGATAACAATGTCATACGCATATACAAGGTAGATACACTGATTAGAAGATGAGTATTTATAAAATATCGAGTGATTTGTCTCATTGCGAATGATAACAAATTGGTGCACTACTGAATCTTCCAAACCAACATCGAGGAGATTGTTTGTAAGACCATGCAAGGAATATTATGGAATATACAAACTGAGTCTGGCTCCCCCTTTAGCAACAAACCAAGGTTGTTGCTTCATGCAAACTTCCTTAGACAAGTCACCATGAAGAAAAACCATTGTTGATATCTAGCTGATATAAAGGCCAAAGATTTCATAGCAGCCATAGAGATAAAAAGGCAAATAAAAGCCATTTTAGCAACAAAAGAGAATATGTCACTGTAGGCAAGGTCAAAAGTTTGGGTAAAGCCAAAAATCTGTATGATGATGTGAGAGTAAGCTTATGGTCGATAATGAGGGTGGTTGCTGGGAAAATGAAGGAAAGGAAGATTGAGAAAATAAATGAGTAAAGGTTTTTAATCTTTTTCTTTTTTAGTGTCGCGGACAAAATTTTGTTACCAGATTTAATGGTAACAAAAATTAAGAGTTTTGTGATGTCTCATAAGTTATTTTTTATCTGGTACTTGCACTAACTTAAAAATCAAATAAATATGATTTTTTATGTTATTTCATCCTTATTTTTTAACAAATAAAAAAGACTTATATACTTGATAATCCTAAAACAATATTCAACATACAAAATATATGATCTATTAACACCTTTTCTTGTAGATTAACAGAATACATTACTAGAGACATAGATATGATCTATCAAAACCTTTTCTTGTAGATTTTGGAAGCTTTGATAAATAAAAAAATGGTAATAAGATAAAGGGTGTTGCTACGATACCCTTGGAAAGTAGAGGGTTTTGGTACCCTATGTCCAACCAGAATGCGTCATCTTAATTAATTAAGTCATGTCAATGTCACATGGGGCTAAGTTCTCATCATCTGATTGATCCACATAGACAAGGGTATGGTACCCAATGGGTACCATAGAATCTTCCTAAGATAAATTAAACATAAAGATGCTAAACTATGAAAAGATGCATTAGGTATTGCTGAGGTTGCTCGATGCTTTCATCATATATGTAGCAGTGTTTGATGGTTGCAACTCACAAGCATGTGGTTCACAATGGTTTTGCTTGTAAAAGTACTATATAATCCGGGGGGTCAGTATTATCAAAGTGCTGGAGAAGGCTGCACTCCACCAACATGAGAGTTGGGGACCGGTCCACCCATCATTTTTTTTTCTTCATTTTTACCTATTACAACCGGTAAGAAAAAAATAAAAATAAAAAACAAATCTTTCTCTCTCTTCACCCTAGGACGAAGATAGCGACAAGGACATCACCGACATGCCGGCGACGGAGGAACCACCATGGAAGCGGCTTTAGCGGTGGTGGCGTTGAATGTATTGAGGCGAGTTGGAAGCGGGTCGGGGCAGGGAAGCAACGAGGTCTGGGAAGTCGAGGATGGCGGAGGAGCCCTTGTTGAAGGCATTTTTGGCGCCAACGATTCCTTCGATTTCCACCAAAGCCGGTGGGATTTCTTCTTCTGTTGAAGGGGACAACAATGGGGACATCCAATTTCTATCTGCTGTAACATCACATTTCTTTCTTGTTTTTCTTCTCTTCAAACATGAGAGGTGCCTCTCTGCTCTTTTGTTCTTCTATTTGTGTATGTAAATGAATTTTAATTCATTGAAATCGTGGGTGTTGCTGAAAGTGAAAGTGAAAAGAAAAACCCTAGGTATGTGGATCTAAGGGTATGATTTGAAGAAAATAGTATAGAGATCGATGTACACTCAGAGGGAGAGAGCAAGAGAGAGGGATAGAGAGTGAGGAGGTATTCCCTCGAAATCGGAGCAGGATCGGAAGCGAATGAATGAGATCCTGGATCGATCCTCTCTGTCGACATCTAGGGCAATCAACCACGACAAGGACAAGAAGTCATCATCCCAAATCTCCGAAACATAGAGCGAGGAAGATGAGGAGTCTGATGTTAATGGTTTCGATGACGACGACACGTCTTGGATCTCTTGGTTGTACAATCTCAAAGGATATGAATTCTTTTGCGAGGTCGATGATGATTACATCCAAGACCACTTCAACCTATGTTGGAGATTCCGGTGTCATCGAAAAAGGACGTCTGACGGTAGGAAAAGAACCGAAGAAGAGAAGTGAGAGATGAGGAGATAGAGAGGAGGAGGGTAGTGGGGAAAGGAAACAGGCTATTCAGGTTCTAGGTTTTAGATTTTAATTGACCGTTGCTTTTTTCTATGATACACAATGGAGGTGGACCGATCCTCTCGAAAAGAGAGTGTGGACCTTAGACACCTCCCAAAGTGCTACCATCTTGTTAGTGTATGCTATGAGTTTTATATTGAGTAAATAAAAAATTCAATATAATATTTAAATTATAAAGCTCTTCCACCCATTAATAGATCAATAGACTAAGTATGGTTCTTTGCAATAAGAGGAAGAGCTCTTTCGAAAAGAACCCACATCTTAAACCCCATAAAATACAACTTTAGGTTACATGAGATCTGTCTATTTTTGTTTTGGCCTACCTTTTAGCTAATGTTGGAAACACAATAACCCCACTCCAAATTTTAAAAGATGACTTTACATTACCTTTCAAGTTTCACCATATGCATTCCTGTCGGTCATTATTTGGTGGGAGAAAATATAAGCTTCCACCTAAGTTCAACAAAGAAAAAAAAAACAAATGTACTAGTAGTAATTATATTCGTCCACCCTTGTCAAAATTAAGAACCTATATATGTACTTTAAAGTGAAAAAGCTCTTTTGCACTTTGTAGATGAGATGCCCTTGTGGGCCATGATTCCCACCATCCAAAAGAATTCCTTTTTTGAGGAATTTAATTTTTTCGGTTGAGTTAATGAGAATATTTTTGGCGAATAAGTTCCACATTATTTAGAACAAAGAGAATCAAAGTGTATATAAATTGGAAAATCTTAAGTCCAAATTATTTAGACTTTTTGGACAATATGGTAAATCACAAGTTTAATACAAACCGGCCCACACTTTCTCAAGTGGGTCTGCTCTATTATCAAAGCCCGTAAAAAAAAAATTGCAAAAAAAAACGGAGATCTCTGAAACTAAAAAAGGTACAAGCCCAGACAATTAAAAAAAATGCAGACCTGAAGCCTTTGAGACTAAATATATGAGTACAAGCCCAGGAAAAAGAACAAGCAAAAAAAACATTTTAGATTGAAGGCAAGTCACAATTGGGCATCCTGTTGGACTTGAGGGAGAGTGTTGAAGAACAAGCTCTACATTGATTGGAACAAAGAGAATCAAAGTGTATGCAAGCTGAAAATGCTTGAGTCTAAATTGTCTAGACTTTTTGGGCAATATAACAAATCTCAAGCTTAATTCAAACCAGTTCATACTCTCTCAATTGGGTCTGCGCTATAATAATAACAAATACCATTTAAATTAAATTAAATTTACATTATATTCGAAAAAATACTGGCTTAGGTTTGAGAAGACTTTTTTCTTGGGAAGAAGACCTACATACTGAGTTGATTAACTTATTGCATTCGGCTAATCTAACCAAAGGAAAACTAGATGAGTAGATTTGGATATATATATATCTGATAGTTCTGAAATCTTTCTACAAATATCAGTTTATTCGTTTTTACAAAATTTATCTGGCTGTATTTTTGATTTACTATCCTATTCTGATGCTTTTTTTATACCATTTTTGGAAATGCTTAGGACCTCCAAAGGTCTTAGTATTTTCTTGGCAGGCCTTGTTGGACAGTATACCTTCAAAGGTAAATCTGTTTGCAAGAAATGTTTTTTCAGGACAACAGAATGTTGTGGGTGCATTTTGTCACGATGAAGAAGAAACCAAGGTACATTTATTGTTATCTTGTTCGACGACCCATTAGGTTTGCCAAAGATTTTATCTTTAGCTTGAATTTCATATTGTCTTCCTTCTGATTTCAAATTGTATTGCCTACAACATTGGGTTATATGAAAGGGAGGAAGGTAAATTTGACTTCACAGGTTTTGTGGCATTCAGTTGTTTGGTTTATTTGGGTACTTAGAAATAACATAGTTTTCACTAATGATTCCTCTAGTTTAGATGCTTTGATGGATATGATTAAGTTTAGGTCTTGGTGATGGGTGACAACTAAGGTTAAAGGAGATGCCTTTTCATTTTGGGATTGGTCCCTTAGTTTTTTGTATTGTATAAAGTCCATGTTTTATTTGAGGAGAACTTAAACTTGGATGATATATATGGGTTGGGTTACCCCTTATACCTCCCTTGATACACTTTGCTTATCATTAAAAAAAGGTTAGGGATCCTAGGTGCGAAAATGTAAATACTATTTATGATTCAGGAGTATTAACTAAGGATAGAAATAGGGTAAATTGAGCTAGACTTTAATTAAGGATAGAAATAACGTTATAGGTTTTTTTTTGGTGTTTCAAAGGGGCCAAAACATACCAATAAGCGAAAAAGCAAAACCAAAGAGGAATTACACAGGGTATGGAAGCCCAGAAACATCATTAAAAAGTAAAGCAGAAAGGCCTTCTGGAGGAGAAATCAAAAGATGATGACCCAGATCTTGCAATAAGCTCCAATTAGCAAGCCAATCAGCACAAGTGTTTCCTTTCCTGAAAGTACGAGAGAGAATAATAGCTGAATCTCTCTTAAGCCAATTCTTGATTCGAAAAATAAGTTTATTCCTTTTGAAATCATTGCCTTCATCTTTGAGGAGCGAAATAATACCAACTGAATCAGATTCAACTACCAGCTTTTTTATACCATGATTCCAAGTTAGTTCTAGACCCTGAAGGATGCCCCACAGCTCAGCCACAAAGGAAGAACAAGTGCCCAAATGACAAGCAACCAGCCACCCATTCCCCTCTATCATTTCTAATTAAGCCTCCACAACCAGTTTGCCCAGGATTCCCTTTAGAAGCTCTATCAGAGTTGAGCTTACACCAATCAAACTTTGAAAATTTCCAATTAATATAACTCAACCCATACTTATGCTTACGCACTTCTTATTGAAACATATAATGATAACGTGATCTAAAAACCTATTTAATAATAGAGTTTAATTGCTATACACTGACAGTGTAAAACATTTTTACACAGTCATACAATTATAATTTGTCACATCAGTAAAAAATTTGACTCTCATCCTAATTACCTTAAAAGTCATCCATACCATGATTGGTGATTGATTGTCTGTGTAAAAATGTTTTACAGTGTAAGTGTATAGCAATTAAACCCTTAATAATATATACTATATAAATGCTTTTACATAAGCCAAAAATTTTAAACTTTGAATTTTCAAATAACACATAACATTGAATAAAATATTATATTTATATAAAATAATAAATTTAAAGTTTAATTGCTATACACTGACAGTGTAAAACTCTTTTACACCTACATCCAATCATTATTTGTCATTCAGTCAAAATGTTTGACTCTTACCCTAACTACCTAACAAGTCATTCATATTATGATTGGTGATTGGTTGACAGTGTAAAAAACTTTACACTATTAGTGCATAACAATTAAACTCATAAATGCATTATACTAATACATAATTAATTAATTTTGATAGTAATATAAATTTTTAAGGGAAATGCTAATACGTGCCCTAAGAGTGTTGGTTAAGGAAACAAAGATAAAATTATGTATTGGGAAGTGATGGATTCAATTTTTTTAAAGTGTAAAAATTACCATTTTTTATGCAAAGTTTCTACTTTTTAATTTTTTAATCAGGATCCCACTAATTAGAAAGACTCAATTTTTAATTATATACATAAATATTAAACAAATAAGCTGATATATAATTGGCTAAATAAGTTTTTTCAAAAGCTCAAATCTTGATGTAAGGACTAAGGGCCCGTTTGGTGGTCAGGATAAGGGAGGCAGGATAGGATAAGCTATCCTGTCCTGTTTTAATCTGTAGTTTGGTGAACCAGCAGGATAGGATAAGCTTATCCTGTTAGCTTATCCTATCCTGTTGCTTAGTTATAATTCTATCCTGAGGGTGGAGCTGGGTTAGAACCAACAGGATAGGATAAGAAAATGCTTTCTTTTATCTCTTACCTTTAATATTGTTATTATTTAATTACGGTTTCAAACCTAATTAGTCAACCTTAATACTAATTAAAATATGTGGTTTAATGAACAATTTTTATAAAAAGTGAAAAAAAAGTTAATTTTTTATAATTTAAAAAAATGGAGTAATTTATAATTAAAAAGCCAAAAATATATATTATTAAATATTTTTTAATTTAAATGTGTAAAACAACCACGTAATATTAAAATTTATTTTTGAAAAAAAATGTAATTTTGATATAAGGATAATTTTATCATTTATGGATATTTTATATCATATCATGTCATTATCTGATGCACATCAAACATTGGACAGGATAAGAGCTTATCATGCTCATATCCTATCCTATCCTTATCCAGCTCTCATATCCTATCCATCCTTATCCTATCCTGACCACCAAACGAGCCCTAAAGGTAACGCTTTTGCTTTCTTTGATATAGGTTGTTTTGCGTAGGCGTGTGTCTGCACACAAAAATTCATACACGTCCATTCGAGATAGGACAAACGTTGGTGCATGTATATTTAGATCTTTAAAAAACAGGATTTGATTTCTCCTACAACTTGTTCAATTAGATTAGTTGTAAAAAACAAACACTTTGATGGTGGTTAATTTGGGGATTACGCATTTGCATTACTTTAGCAATTTAGTTTGGTGCATGACTTTAGCTATTGTGCATCATGTGGGTGTACCATTTTATAATCTGCATGGGGTCATGGACCCCACATCAATGACTCAAAAACGATCACAGGTTATATTATTACTGTTATTTTCAAATTTTCATAAGAGCTGCACACGGAGTATTATCAATTTATCATTGAACCTTTATGGTCTATCAAAGTTTTTATTTTTATGATTAAAGTAATAATTTGGTCCTTATATGTGATATGGATTTTTCATTTAATCCCTAAACGTAAAAAATTTGGAAATTAGTCCCTACATGTATAAAAGTTAACAAATTCGGTCCCTGTATGTACAAATGTTAGCAAATTTGTCCCTGATGTCACCAAATTGATCCCTATACGTGACATAAATTTTTAATTTGGTTCCTAAACTTGAAAAAAAATTTAAATCGATCATTATATGTGCAATCGATACTAATTTTGTCCCTGTCGTCTATCAAGGAACTCGGATTCAACTAAAGATTCTTTTTGTATTGACTATTTTCTATATATTATATCAATATATTTTTTCTATTGAGAGTAAAAATTATATAATTTGATCCGTAAATGATTTTATATTCTGAAATTATCCAAGTTGACTCTCAAGAGAAGAAATAGATTGATATAATATATAGAAAAATAATCAATAAGAAAAGAATCTTTAATTGGGTCCGAACTCCTTGACAGACGATAGGGACAAAATTATTATCGATTGTATATACCGAGAATCATTTAATTTTTTTTCAGGTTTAGGGACCAAATCAAAAATTTGTGTCACGTATAAGGACTAATTTTGCTGGCGATAGGAACTAATTTGCTAACGTTTGCATATGTAGGAACCAAATTTGCTAACGTTTACACATATAGGGACTCACTTCCAAATTTTTTGTGTATAAGGATTAAATGAAAAATCTGTATCGCGTATAGGGGCCAAATTATTACTTTCACTTTTTTTTTATTATTATTCCATATAGTTAACCCCTAGGTTTTCGTCACAATTCTCAATTATGACTTTCGATCAAATTCTGATTTAACATGACCATTTCGTGGGCCTGTTCCCGATCATTTGTCAGAAAAAATAAATTATAGAATACAATAAATTTGGCATCTCATATAAGGGAATAATACTATGAGTAACGTTAGGTTAACACCCAACATCGACAACATACGATGGATATCATAGGTATAAATCATAAAATAGTAATAAAACAACTCAATAATCATTACTCCCAAGGCACATAATTGTTTTCTCACTTCTTTATTATTTTCTTCTTTCTCATCATGTATTTCATCACTCTCAAGATACTTACCTGATATTTCTCTTATCTCAACACTCGTCTAAGCTGATCTTCACCCGTCTGATGAAGATATATGACCCGTCTGACCGAGAAAGTTCATCCGTCTACTCTCACTTTCACCCGATTGAAGCTGAAGATCTTCACCCATCTGATGACTATCAGTGAAGAAATGTTCACCCGTCTGAGACGGGTGAACATTTCTTCACTGATAGTCATCAGACGGGTGAAGATCTTCAGCTTCAGACGGGTGACATTGAGGGTCATCAGACGGATGATCATTTAAAAGGTTATTCACTGAGAGTCATCAGACAGGTGAATCAGACGGGTGAACATTTCCTCACTGAGAGTCATCAGACGAGTGATTCAGACGGGTGAACATTTCTTCACTCAAAGTCATTAGACGGGTTAAGATCTTCAGCTTCAGACGAGTGAAAGTGAGAGTAGACGGGTGAGCTTTCTCGGTCAGACGGGTCATATATCTTCATCAGACGGGTGAAGATCAGCTTAGACGAGTGTTGAGATGAGAGAAATATCAGGTGAGTGTCTTGGGAGTGATGAAATACATGATGAAAGAGAAGAAAACAATAAATAAGTGGGAAAGCAATTATGTGTCATGGAAGTGATGATTGTTGAATTGTTTTATTACTATTTTGTCATTTACAAATTTGATTGTCAACTTAACATTTCTCTAAAACTATTGGTATTCCAAATCTTTCATTCTTCCTACTGATTAATCATAATTTTAATATTTTATTTTATAAAATTATTATTGATCGATGAAAAGTATGAATAGAAGATTAGGAGTGTCAATAATCTGACCTCATATTAATATGCATTTTTACGCGTGATGGTTGCATCCACCTGGAAACCTCGGCTGCATTTTCATGATGGAGAAGATACAAATTAACCATTGCACCTGCTTTATATATGCTGCCATAGCACTATCGAAAAAGGATGAAGTTTTGATTTCGGATCTTGTATTCAGCTTTGTTTGATTCTTCTGGGTTGGAGCTTTTAATTATTTTTGTTATTATTGTTGGTATTGATGGCATAAACAAATTTCAAGTATACTATCATTGCAATGTGGCTGAGGAGATTGCAAATGGCAAGGGGCATAACGAGGCTGCATGTACTTTATGATGTATAGTCTATATAGTATATAGTTGAATTGGGAAAAACTGATCAAGTCCCATGTTGATTAGAGATAGAATCTCATAAGGGCTTATAAAGTTTGGACAATCCTCATATCTTGAGCTAGTTTTTGGAGTTGAGTCAGACCAAAATCTAAGATTTATTTTGGAAATTATTTTTTGCACCACTGTTTTTTTAATACACCACAATCTTCCTTTTAAATTTTTTGTTTTTTCCTTTATACCCTTATCTTCTCTATACCCTTCCCCTTTCCGGAAACCATCTCGCAATATAAGAACCCAAAAAATTGTATGACGGTCCAAAGGCTTGCCTGTCATGCCATTTACATGCACAATCAGCTGGCACCTCTAACAGATGCAAAAAAACATACCCATAACCAACATTATACTCATTGCCTCACCAATCATGCACTGATCCCCATATCACATACCCTTCATTTCAAACTTGATGTACATTAAAGGCCACGATCCAATTCCATCATCGGCAATTTCTGAAACTTTCAAAAAAAATATAAATTTCGAAATTTAATTTTTAAAACACAAAAAAATTGTATTTCAAAAGTATATGATTACATTTCCGGAATTTAAGTTTCGGAACTTTTAAAAAAAAATTACATTCTAAAATTAAATTTCCGGAACACAATTGTATCGTGGAAATTAAATTCCGAAAACATACGGTTACATTTTGAAATTTAATTTCCGAAACCCAAAAAAATTGTATTTCGAAAAATAAATTCCGAAAGTATATGATTACATTTTTGGAATCCAAGTTTTGGAAATTTTGAAAAAAATTTACATTCTCAAATTTAAGTTCCGGAACACACACAAATGTTCCAGAAATTAAATTCCACGAAAAGGATGTTTTAGAAAAAAAAGTAAAAAAATAAATGAAAGTGTGGTATATTAAAAAAAAAAAGTGATGCAAAAAGTAACTGCCTTTATTTTTCTTGCTTTTGCTAATTATGAAAACTAGAATAATATGTTTTTAATATTAAGAGTAGGTTTTTCTCTAATGCTAGCCATGGACATGGAATGGAAGCAAAGGAGATAGAATGAGAATGACGCCCTCTTTGACTCGGTATTACGGAAGGGCTACCCTTGTATTTTTACTCCCATCAAATAAAATAATTCTTATATTAAAATTAGAGTTTAAATTGTTATGTGTCACCATTATAAAGTTTTTTACACTATTAATAAATTAAAATTCATGATATAAGTAATTTTTAAGATAATTAGGATAAAAGTGAATCATTTTTACTGATATGATAATTTCTAATTGATCGATAAAATAAAAAATCTGTACACTACCAATTAAATCCTTAAAATTAACTAATTCCAGCCACACAGCCGTATGTCTAGATTAGAAACACAAATAATTAAGGATAAGATAGATTTCCCCATTGAATTTCTTTCTGATACAAGGTACATAATTTTTGTAGGAAATTAGTTTAATTTACACTGTGATTTAGTTTTGCCATTTTGTTAATTATTACTTACTTCGGTCAATATTATAAGCAAAAAAGTCGCAAAGTTTTTGGTCAAATATATAAACAAAAGACAACTATTTTTCTCCTATTTAATGATATTATTCCTAAAATACCCTTTTTATTTATTACCAATTTTTTTTTTCAATAACTCATTTGATTCCAAGTCTCAAGTCCCTTTATAAAAGGTATTCTAAATAATAGACTTAACTTTTTAATAACATTAAATGAGATTAATCAATCTTTTTAATATATGTGTTTTATTAAATTTTTTCTTATAATACTCACGGGAGAAGTAATTCCTTGTTAGTTACTCGGCTATCCTTCCAATTTCCAAATCTGCAGCAAAAGTCATGGTGGTTTTAAGTGACCGTTGCTAACAAGTTACAATTTTTTTTTGGTGCTAGAAGTTACAATTTTTTATAACTTAAAAGTACGCTACTATTATTTTTCAAAATAATTTATAGAAGTTATACATATTGACGTAAAAAAAATTAATATCTGTAAAAAAAAAAATTAAACAAACAACCAATAATAAATTATCACACTATTAAAAATAGGGTTTAATTGATATATACCGACTAACCAATTACCAATCATGATATGAACGACTTCTAAGGTAGTTAGGATAAATTTTTTTTTTCCTAATGAGGTAACTTATTATTGGATGACGCTGTAAAAAGATTTTACACTGTCAATATATAGTAATTAAACTCTTATAAATATTTGACTTATATCATATCTATCTTATAAATCAAACATAAAATAATTTCTGATTAGTTCACATCGGAAAAAAAAAATCTTTACATGATGATTCATGCCAATTAAACACTTATTTTTAATTATTATTTCCTTTTACTCCAATTGGGACAAAACTGATCGCACCTTGTTATCCTGGAGCTGGACCCAAAACTCGGAGCCTCGTTCTCAGCCCATACTTGGATCCATTTACCCAATATCCAAACCCGTTTCACAACGGAAGGACCCGTTTGTCCTTCCTCCTCCGCCGGGCAACCCTAGTCGCAGCAGCGTCACTACCTCACAAGTGCGAAAATCACGCTCACCAATCACCAGGATGTAATCGCGTTCCTTAGTCCCAATCACGCAAGGGATAGGCTTTCCCCTTCTGTTCGCGTCCCCTAACATAGTGTTTGATCGGAGGAGATTGGAGGGGAGGGATTTTTTTAAACATTCATTGTTTGGTTCATTTTTTAGGAGGAGAAGGGAGGGGAGCAAAATCCTTCCTCACCCAATTTTGGCTCCCCTCCAAAAGTGGGGGAATTTGGAGGGGAGAGATTTTAAAACATTTTGTGTGGAATGACTAAAATAACTCTACTTAAGTATTTTAAAATCTAAAATTATAAGAGTATAAAAGTAAGTTAGTTTTAAAATCCCCCCTCCCCTCCCCTTGTGAACCAAACACAAATAGTGTTACTTTCCCTCCCTTCCATTAAAATCCCTCACTTCCCCTCCCCTCCCCTCCATTAAAATCCCTCCCCTCCCCTCCCCTCATTTGAACCAAACACACCCTAAGTCACGAAAGGTGAGTATAGTTTCCTTTCTTTTTCATTCCAAATCAAGAAGATTGATTTAGACTTTCTTGTTAATTCGCGGTTAGATTCCACCTCATAAACGTGAAGGGCTGCGCTGCGCAGAATGAAGGAGAAAAAACGAGAACAAAAAAAAAAATATGAAAAACAACACTAAGAGTTTCTGAGTAGAGAGAGAAAAACGAAATTGAGAAATTGAGGCAGAAATTTAAAACAGAAGCGAACAAGGAGAAGAAGGTGTTTATTCGCAACGAAAACAGAGGGAGAAGGCGTCTTTTGACTTTTGAGGGAAATAAACAAAAATTGGCCGGAAAGAAGGGAACCTGCATTCTTGTATTCAATAAATCGAGTTGTGATCCTCTCCATTTCACAAAAGAAATGGAGGCTCCATTACTATAGTTTTGAATGTATAAAAATATATATTTCTAAAATAGGTGACATTTATTAGGTTTTTATGTGCTCTATACACCCAAAACTATAGTAATGAAACTCTCCATTTCTTTTGAGAAATGAAAAGGATATTTAATCCAGTAAAACAAACGTTCACAATGGATCCAACGATAGTGTAAACTAGGTTTTTGGGCCCATGCCATTTTTTCATTGAAATTGTTGTTAACAGAATAAAATTCTTTTTTTTTTTTTTTTTATGGTAAGAGGGGCTACAAAATAAAATAGATAGCATCATAGGAGCCAAAATATAGTTCAGACTATACAAACTTTTTCTTTTTAGCCGTGAGGCCTCCTAGCTAGGCCAGTCAATCTAATAGATATTGAAACTATAGTTTGACCAATTTGATACTAATAAATTTCCAATAATGTTTTGTTAAATCCATTTTTGAAAGAGGGAGACACACATGCATATGGATTTCCCATAGTCAAATGCATAACTGCATAAGATTTTAACCCTTGATTGATTTTTATTTTAATATTTTTGCCTCCACAAAAATTAATTAAGGGTTAGGATCTTATACAATCATGCATTTGACTACATGGAATCAATTTCCGACGCACACATGGTTGAGATCGAGAGAAGGAGGATAATCATAGATCTCATTATCCAGGTTTTTCACGATCTCATTATTCGAGATTCTCACCTATTTTGGATCATGGTGTTGCGCATTATGCTTATTCTAATCCTTGTCCTCTCTTGCGCCATCATGGGTCTTCTATGTTAACTGAATCGATTCAGAAGGAGGAAGTGAGGCAAGTTGTGTTTAGTATGAAATCCTATAAATTGCCCGGCGCAAATGGTTTTCAACCATTATTCTTCAAATTATATCGGGAGGTTGTTGGCGATGATATTTGGAATTTGGTCAAGACTGTTTTTGTTCAGGGTTTTTCAAAACAACGCCTAGCTGAGACTCTTATTGTTCTTATCCCTAAAGTGGATAACCCGGTGCATGCAAAGAATTTTAGACCCATAAGTCTTTGTAATATGGTCTATAAGGTTATCACTAAAGTGTTTGTTCAGAGGCTTTGCCCTTTCCTTGATGAGTTAATTGGCCCTTTACAAAGTAGTTTTATTTCAGGTCGGGGAACTTCGGATAATGCTATTCTGGCTCAAGAAGTCATTCACTACATGATCATCCTAACTAAAAAAAAGGACTCATAGCTTTTAAAATTGATTTGGAGAAAGCTTCAGATAGTGTGAGATGGGATTTCTTGGAAGCTACTTTGAGGGATTTTGGCTTTCCTGAAATGACAATATCTCTTATTATGTGGTGTGTTTCTTCTGCTAACCTTTCTATTTTGTGGGATGGAGAGTTTTAAACCCACTAGAGGTCTCCGCCAGGGTGACCCTTTATCCCCCTATTTGTTTGTGTTGTGTATGGAAAAATTGGCTCTTAATATTCAACATATGGTGGATCATGGTCTTTGGCACCCTATTCTTGTTTTTAAAGGTGGGCCTGGTTTATCCCATTTATTTTTTGTGAATGATGTTTTGCCTTTTTTATCCTGCAAATAATAATCAGGTGAGCATGGTTTTAGATACTCTTAAAGATTTCTATGATGCTTCGGGTCTGAAGGTAAATTTTAAAAAAGTGAGCATGGTTTTAGATACTCTTAAAGATTTCTATGATGCTTCGGGTCTGAAGGTAAATTTTAAAAAATCAAGAACCATGTGTTCAGCTAAGGTGACTAGAGTTAGGAAAGATAATTTTACTTTAATATCTTCTATCCCGTGTGTTAGTGAGCTGGACAAATATTTGGGATTTCAATTGGTTCAATGTAGAGTTAACAAGTGTGTGTATGATGATGTCATTGGTAAATTTAAAACTCGTATGGCTGCTTGGAAAACCAATCTTCTGAATAAAGCTGGTAGATTATGTCTTGCTAAATCAGTTTTGTCCTCCATCCCTATTTATCCCATGCAATGTCATCTCTTGCCAAATAGTGTTTGTAATAGAATCGATGGGCTGACCCGAGGATTTATTTGGGGAGCAATCTGCGCATAGAAGAAGCTAGAATTTAGTTAGATGGGATACTATTATTAGGTCTAAATCTGTGGGGGGGGGGGGGGGGGGGCTGGGAGTGAGGAACTCCTTTACTGTTAACAAGGCTATGTGGTAAGCTCGTTTGGACCCTTCACAAATATGTTAGGAATGGTTCTCTTTGGTGTCTGAATGCGCATAATAAAGCTTCCATTACCTGCAAAAGTATCACCATGGTTTTATCGTCCATGCTTGAGGGTTATGGTATGCGTTTTAACTCTGGTGATACATCCTTTTGGTATAAGGACTGGTTGGGTGTTGGTCCTATTTGCTCCTTTTGTTAATACTTCAAATATTGAGTTGGTGTTGCGTGATGTGTGGGATATTGGGCAATGGTGTCTACATCGCTCAGCAACTCAGCTGCCCGTGCATATTCAAGATAGCATCTTACGGGTGCCTCAGACTCTAGTGCCTCAGACTGTTGGGTCTGGAAGGGGAGTAGGGATGGAAGATACAAAGTGTCCAATGGTTACAAATGGTTGCTAGATTGTAATGGTGTCACAGATGGAGTTGATGATTGGTCTTAGGTTTGGAAAGTCTTTGCACCTCATAAAATCCAACATCTTCTTTGGCTAATTTTAAACAATTAGGCTCTACCAACAAATGAGTTACGTTTGAATAGAGGCTTGGCTAGTTCCAGTAGTTGTCAACGTTGCTCTTCTAGTGTTGAAACGATGAGCCATTGTTTGAGGGATTGTCCTCACTCTTATGAAGTTTGCATGCTTTGTATGGGCTTCTGCAGTCACCCTCTGTTTTTATGCTATTCAGCTACGGAATCTTGGATTGAAGCTTTGCCTAAAAGTGAAGCTTCCATTGCTTTTGCTGCTAGCCTTTGGTGGGTGTGGAGGCGGAGAAATAACATGGTTATGGGTGATGAAGCTTGGGGTGTGAATGATGTGGTGCATAAAATTATGGTTTATATAACAGAGTTTACAACCTATTGCACTCCTATTAGACATTGTGTAAGGGACGTTAATCTTAGCAAATAAAATTAATAAAGTGTTTGGGAGGCTTAGAATGGTCGACTCAAACCTTAAGGGTGGTGTATTGACCAAAAGAAGAAAAGAGAGAAGCTTTAAGTTGAAATGTGTCACAATAGCGTCGGCACGCCCCTGCTCATATTCGGCACGCCCATGCTGAAAGAGCACATACGATTTGAGCCACGTCGTGCTAACTGTTAGCACTGCCATGTCGGAAAGTGGACAATTTTGACGCTGTTTGGCATGACCGTGCTCGTGGGAGTACGTCCGTGTCGGAAATCATGCGAATTTTGACATTGATTGGCACGGCCGTGCCAATCGTGACACGTCCGCGTTCTATGTCAGGATGCGTTAAAAAATAGGATTTTAAAACAGGGAACCAGTGGAACACTATATATATATATATATATATATATATATATATATATATATATATATATATATATACCATTATAACACTTTAGCGCGGATAGAAACCCTCTTTGCACCTTCAAACACAGTTTTGCTTGCCTTTGAGGATTGAAGAGCTTGGAGAAAATGATTCTAGAGTAGAAGGAGCCTTAAGGAGGAAAAAAAAGGGGAGATTCTTGAGGAGCTTCTTGGCGCGTTCGTGACCAACCGCTTGCAGCTTCTTGGAGGTCTTCAAGAGGTGAGTAGAAATACTCTTTCTCACCCTATCCATGATGCAAATTGTCTTGGGGTTGAGTTATGCTTTCAAAAATATGTTTTTTTGGAAAATAATCCTATGTTTGGTTAAATACTGATTTTCTAAATTTGGGATTTTCCTTGTAAGGTGTTTCTACTTTGAATTATATCTTTATTATTGATATTGTTGATATGATATATGTATGATGTATACATGATTTGGGTGATTGACATGGTATATTTGATTATATGATGATATTGGTGATTTTGGCATGATTCAATAACTGTTAAATGTGATGAATATTGTTTGTGGCAATAACGCCTGTGATAGGGATATTAAAAGTAACACCGTCAATGAATTGAGGTGTCGAAATATGAAATACCACCATAATGGGGTATTGAAAGCAACATTGCCACACGTTGAGATGTTGAAATGAGTAATACCACCAATGTACAATGGTTGGTATCGAAATGAGTAATGTCACTGAAGAGAAGGTGACATCGAAATACCTTCATGAGTAAGTAGACAATGGGACGCCATTGTTATGTGCAGTTTGAAAGTCATATGACATATGGGGATGTTGAGATTATTTGATATATGAGATTTTATTATACTTGATTATGATGTGTTGTTGAATGGTTATTGTTAATATTAGTGTATATAATTATTATCTATTATTTTAAAAATAGCTGATACCATGATTAGTTTTTCCGGTTACCGCGCCGGCTGAGAACAACGCTTTTGTAAAAATCTTTTATAATTGTATTTCTATTCACAGGGATTATATATCTCATTAGTAGTGTTGTTTTCAGAGCCTGAGAACGATTCTAATGAGCAACCAGAGCTGTCAAAATGGGTTAGAACCCGTGAGCCAACCCGGTTCAACCCGGCTCACCGGTGGGTTGGGTTGCAAAAAACCTGGCTCATTTAAACCCCGGGTCATTTTGACCCGGTCCACCGAACCCGTGGGTTGGGTGGGTTCAACCCGTGGTGAGCCGGGTTGGCCCGCGGGTTGAGACATTTGGAAAGGAAAAAAAAACAAGGCCCAAAATGCAATGTATCAATGTGTCTGTAAAGTCAGTAAAGAAACACTCAAAAAAGACCCAAGTTAGATTTTTTTGTGTAGTTTCCTTTCCTTTTCGTGAAAACCCTTGTCCTATTAAGCAGCATGTATGTTTAAGTTAAGGAGTTAGAATTTTTTTAAAAAAAAAATTCTTTTTTTTTTTTACTTTTTTTATTTTTTCAATTATAGGTGAGCCAACCCGCATAACCCACGGGTTGGGCCGGGTTGCTTATTTCCTAGCTCACCAAAATGTGAGCTGGGTTGGGTTAGCCCGTTTTTTCCCCAACCCATGGTGGGCCAACCCGGGTGGGCCGGGTTGGCCCGTTTTGACAGTTCTATGAGCAATCAGACGCTTGAAGATTATATTCTAGTAGTAACTTGAGTTAGTTTGCATGACATATATCAGAAGGACCTTTAGTATTGTTTAGTTATTTCTTTATGCGAGTTATAATAAATGTCCGGTTTTGAGATTTAAAACTTATTATGTTATTTCTTTTCGTTGGATTGATATAAACAATTATTTTAAATTATTATTATATTGCGAATTTATTCGGTATTTATTTTACAAAAAAAATGATAGTAAAAGGGGGCTAAAGGCCATTTTAGAAAAAAAATTTATTTATCTTGTTTTATTTAAATTATTATCTTAGGTTATTAATGTAACGATGAGCGTTATAGACATCGTCATCGTCACATGTTGGATAATGTGGTTTTGTGTTGGACAGCTCCTCCTCCTAACCTTTGCCAAGCTAAATGTAGATGGTAGTTGGTTAGGGTCTTACTTGGTTATGGGAACTGGTGGCTTGCTGCGTAAGAATGAGGGCCAATGGATGTGTGGGTTCTCTAATAATGAAGGTATTGGTTGTAGCTTGGTGGCTGAGTTGTTGGCCATTAAAGCTGGTTTGGAGCTTGCTTGGGGCATTGGTGTGAGGTTCCTGGTGTGTGAGTCTGAATGTTCAGAAGCTGTTACTCTGTTAAATGATACTGCTCACCAACGCTTTCATGAAAAAGCTGATATTCTTATGCATATAACGAGTCTTCTTCAGCAAGATTGGGATGTCCCGTTGTTACATGTGTACCGTGAAGCTAACACTTGTGCTGATTTTTTAGCTTCTTATGCTGCTAGATTTTGCACGGGTAGGAAGAGTTGGTCTCAAACTCCTGATGGTCTGCTTCCCTTGTTAGAAGCTGACCTTGCTTCTTTGTAATTTTTTGTTTTGTTGTGGCTTTTTCTTTCTTCTCTTGCCAACCAAAAAATATATTTCTTCTCCATATTAATTTCAAGTTAAATTTACTTAATCCATTTCTATTTCCAAATTTGCTTAATAAAGCCGATATACATCAAAACTTCTAATAAAGCTAATTTAAAGGCATTGAAAGGCGGAATGCAAAGAGTAATTGGCCTCAGAACCTGAAACGGCGACAAGCCACCATGCAGTGTAAGCACCCCTGGCCTCTTCGATTCGCTAAATGATAGGACGTTTGGATTGGTGAGGGTTTTCACTATTTGGAAGTTCTAGTTCTAGTTGTAGAGGGAGAAAATTTTGAAGGTGGAATCGAACACAGCGAGTATTAATGTGGTGCAGTGCACTTCGGTCAGAATAACCTTTTGTTTGGCGGGAAAAGCTCATCATCAACGGTGGCAGGTATTTGGAATTGTGCCTCTCGCTATATATATATATATATATATATATATATATATCGCTATTAGATTAATCATTTTAAGAGTTTAATTGTTATATATTGTCCGTATAAAGTTTTTTTATACTGACAACCAATCAGAAATTATGGTATGTGTGACTTTTAAGGTAGTTAGGATAAGAGTCAAACACTTTAGCTTATGTGACAATGATTGATTGTTTATATAAAAAATCTTTATACCGACGATATATATCAATTAAATCCTTATTTTAATTTGCTATCTATACTCGTAGTTGTCCTTGTTAGTTTAGATTCTTCCAATTCATCCCATGGCCAGTAAGTCAGTTAATTGGGTTGTGTCGGTTCATGGTTTCTATTTCTAATCACTTATCAGTGAATTGTTTTCCATCGCTCAGTTTGATAGAGATTAAAGTTTTTTAAATAGAAACATGGATGGATTACCCCGCTCTTTTTCACCGACTAGCTAACTAGAGTTATACTCTTAAAATTGCATATTAAGCTCACATTGTATCTAAATAATTTGTTAAATTATATTACATACCTTATATTGGACATCTTCCCTATATATTCTTGCTGATCTGTAATCTCATTTCAAATCTTTATTTTTTGTTTCATTCATCTCTTGTCTTCCAATTTATCAATATACTCTTGCACAGTTATTTAGCATGAAATTTTGTATACATATTCTACTAGCCTGGTATGTGATATAAAATTTTGGAATCAAAATCATTGGTTGGAGTTATTAAATAGTGAAATTCTAATGTTTACGTCAATAAAGTTTCAAATCTGTCAACTAGTACATTTAGCTCTTTTTAGTTTAATTTGTTATTCAAGATAACTTGTAATTAACACTTTAGCCCAATATTGTTTTAAATGGAGTATCTGTTTGTTGTAAGCTATTTTTTGGTTGATTGTTAATTTATTGCCTTTGGTCTGAAATTTTTAAGCAGGATGGGTCATTCGGATCATATACATTGTGTAAAGAAATGGGAACCACCACAGCTGATCGTTGAATATCTTAGAGGTGTAGGCTTTGGTCACTTATTGGATCTTAAAGATGTAGGAACCCACAACAATAGTTTTATCTCAGAAGTAGTTGACATTTATGATATGGATGATCATTCTTTTGTACTTAACAATGATATACGAATTTACGATGGGCTTGAAGACGTTCTTTTCATAACCGGCTACCTATAGCTGGTATGCCAGTAACAGGATATGGTCTGGAACCACATATTGCTGCTCAATTGGGCCGAGATATACTTCACCTTAATGATTCGGACTTACTTAATAAGTCGAATGTTTCCCTTATGAAGCTGAGGGAAAAATATAAGCATGTAATTGTAAATGAGCATAATAAAGCTGGAGAACTAGGAGATCTAGGTAAATTTATGGTTTTACCAAGCTTCTAAATGTTATGCTGATTTTATGTTTATCATAGGATACTTTTTTTATTTTCCATTTCTTTTTATTTGGAAATCAGATCTCCAACCATCACCTAACCATCAGAAGAAGAAAAGAAACGTCTTTCACAATGTGTAGTTATTGAAGGTGGGCACAAGAGTGGAATTTAGCGGTGAATTGAATGATTTCATTAGGAAGGAGAAGTAAAGAACCTCCTAATTCATGTAATAATTGTTCAATAGGCAAATTTAGTTTAGTTTCTTTGTAATATTGACATTACTATAAACTTGATCTTACTTTAAATGTGAATAAAGACTAATAACTATCATTTGATTTGGTTATATATGAATATTTTTAGGTTATTTCTTGTATTTGCTTTGATTGCCACAAAATTAGTGACAAAGTAAAGATTTAAAGTAAATAACATTTTTAAAATGTTGCAAAAAGGATATTAGTGGCATTTTTTAAAATGTTATTAAAAAAAGGTAATTAGTAACATTTTTTAAAATGTTACAAAAAAAAGTAATTAGTAACATTTTTTTAATATTAGCAATATTTTTTAAAATGTTACTAAAACTACATTTAGCGACATTTTTAACATTTAGCTACATTTAACAAAAATGTTGTTATATGCTAAATAAATGTTACAAAAGGAATATATTGTAACATTTATTAAATGTTACTATAGGTATACAAAAATGCTGTTAAAGATTTTTTGCGACATGGACTTTGTGCGACACTTGCTAAAATGTTGCTAATATTAATATGTCACATTTTTTTACAATTTCGCGACACTTTTTGAATGTCGCTAAAAACGACTTATGTTGTAGTGGAAGAACAACCAGAACAATTTGATCTCCAAGAACCAGCTCCTAACCAAGCTGGAGAACTAGGAGATCTAGGTAAGTGTTTATGTTGATTTTATGTTTGATTGAATACCTTTTTATTTTTATTTTTTTCCATCCATTTCTTTTAATTTGAAAATTAGATCTCCAGCCATCACCTAATAACCAAGCTGAAGAACAAACAGAGCAATTTGATGGAGGTAACTGCGCATGGTGTTACCTCGGTTGTTAAACAGTTATGTTAGTTATATTTATTTTATTTTTTTTTACAATTTTTCCATTCATTTGAAACAACTAAAATCATATTTATTGGCCAATATGTTCGTTTTGGAATACTTTATCTTATGGTGTATATCGTTTCTTATTTTCTATGCATTTTAATTTGGAAATCAGCTTTAATTGAAATGAACCAAGCACCTGAACAACAAGAACAACTTGATCCAGGTACATTATGATTTTACCTTCAATAATCTTGTTAGTTATATATTACTTTTCAATTTTGCATTCATTCATTTGAAATTCTCTATTTAAATAGTGTTTATTTCAATCATTTCATGTTGTATATTGTTTTTGATTTTCCATCCATTTTCATTTTAGCTGCTCAAGATCAACCTATACAGAAAAAAAGGAGAGGACTTCCACTTCCACTCACTCCTTGGGATGGATCGCAGTCATCAAATACTCCTGGATGGTTGAAAATTTTTCAAAGGGAAGGACGAAATTACAAGAGCCTACCTGATCAATAAAAAATGGACTTGGGAGTTGTGATTCTATGTGCTTCTACAATTTCTGGTGTCATGTGTTTCTCCAATTTATTGTCGTGTCTGCTGCTTTCACCACTGACCGTTATTAAAAGCATTTACTGGTTAGTTTTCAAGACATATCTAGTTTCTCAAAGTAGATTGTACATGTTTGTAATTCAGAAAAAAGTATATATCATCATGGGTTGCCTTCTAGAGTGCATCAGCCAAAAATTGGTGTACCATCCACCATAAAGAGAGTGAAATGTGGATTAATAGAATTGCCACATGATATCCACTTTTTGGTTTGACTATTTGACCAAATCAACTCAGTCAATGGAATACAATTTTTGTAATATTTGCACAATGCAATTGACACTTATTGTAATTGCATAATAATACACTTAAATTTTATTTTGAAGACTTTTTTATTATACTTGTTTAATGCTGTTAAGAGAAACAGATTCGGGAGGATAAAGGGAAACCATCAAAAATTTTAATTTATTTTTGTAATTAAATAAATAACATAGGATAGAAAAATTAAAAGTAAAGGTGCAAATACGAAAATAAAAGGAATCAAAGTACAAATACAGATTTTCATGTACATTGGATCAACACATATACCTTTGACTGGTCTAATTTTCAAATTACAAATAGTGGTGACATTGTGATATTTTAATTGGCTCAAGATGCATTAATTTTATGGAATATCATACTTCTTATTTGGTGTTAGAGCAACTTATCCCATACCTATATATGGTGCTTTGAAGTCTCATACAGATGCTACGCAGCAGACTACTGCTACTTTTAGAAATATGATCAGTAACGGCATCCCAACAAAATGGAGTCGTTTCATGGATCGCCGATCAAGCTCTGAATTCTAGTTTTATCCCTTTTTTAAGATTTGTTTCAATCAATTCTATCGAGAAGTGGTGTACTATAAAATTTTGTGGTGCGAAATGCAATACCCTTTACTTTTATATTTTTATTATTTTGGTCTAACGCTATTTAGATGTGAGCAACGGCCCATAGTTCCTCTGAGCAAGCTTTCCATTTTGGGCTTTGTCTGGTGGCCTTCAGTCTTCCGTTTTACAAAGCTCAGTGCTCCAAGCAAATTTTCTGAATAGGCTAGGCTGGGCCAGGGGCCGTGCATAAAATTATGAAACAGTTTTGGTAGATCCTCCTACAATTTTTTTTACTATTTTTTCTAATGTTAAATAAAAAATTAATGTATTTAATATCTTAAAAATATAAAAAACATTTAATATTTTTGTGTGTGTCTTTGATCAAATATAAAAACAAATAAATAAATCAGAGTTAAAATTAAAATTATATATTTTAATTATAATTCCAGCATCCAAATGAACTCTTAAAAGTAATATAATATTGAGGATTTAGATATTTTAAAGTTCATTTAAAATTATCACACTGAGATTGGATATTCACCTCCAAGAATGATATGGGATAGAAATTTATTGTTACTTATATTATAAAAATTTAAATAAAAAAATGGTGGATAGCATTTGGTGGACGTTCATAAGAGTCGGAAATAGTCCCGGCTCCTCCCAAAATTTTTCCCTCAATTTTCTTTTATATAAAAAAATTATGTATAACATCTTCAAAATAATTTGTACAATATATTTTACATCTAAAGCCCACAAAACTATCATATATTTTATTTTGTGGAATATTATTATTATTATTAGACCCTATTCATTTTAAAATTTTCAAATAGCTAAATAATTCCACCAAAATGAACATTATTTCGAATATATTTAAGTGATAAAATTATGCATGATTGATTATGAATTTTAAGTGAATCATTTTAACTAGTGCTCAATGGCTTCCCCTAATTTTCACTCAAGATCTGCCAGTGGTGGATAGCAATTTCCAATCAAATATTATGGACTACTTCATATATGTACTTGACTGATCGCATAGTTATGTATATTTTACTATAAGAAATTTGTCTTTCAGTGACAGCCAAAATCTGTCACTATATATTTATAATCCGTATGTATATATAAAGTTTACATTCACTTACGGTTGGTCTATCCGTCTATTGTGAATGACGAATACCAATGACAATTAATTGTCATTATATGCTTCACCTATAGTTGCATTTGAATGTCAATAGGTTTTATTACCTATGCTCCACTTACCTTTACCTAAGGTTTGACCAACACTGATACCTATACATACAGTTTTACCGACTGTTACAAAAAGTGTTCGCAGGTATATGAAAAATTTCTTGTAATGTTTGATTAAGTCACATAATTAATTGAGAAATGTTGATAATTAATAAACTGAATTTTTTTGAGAGAGAATGAAAAAAACGTATATAATAATAATATAAAATTTAAATTTAAATGTATATAACAAATTAGAGAATATTTTCTTACCAATAGTATAATCTTTGGATTTAATTGCTATGCGTCGGCAGTGTAATTTTTTTTATATGGTCATCATAAATTGTCAAATCATTAAAAATATTTAATCTAATCATAATTAACTTAAAAGTCATACATAGAATGATTTGTGATTGTTTGATAGTATAAAAAATTTTACACCCACAGTGAATTAAAATTAAACACTTAATCTTTTAGCTTTTTTATTGTAGGAATGACACATATCATTCAAATGATATTTTAATTATGTATGTTTTTTATAATTTAAATATTATTTCACTTTTAATTTAGATTTTTAGATTTTATCTTACTAAATTAATTGTGTATATATATAAATATTAAAATTTTAAATATTTTTAATATATATTTATTTAGAAATTATTTATGTTTGGGAAATATGTGTGTAAAAGTAACATCTTTGTTTACTGATAAATACATGGAACATTTGTGTGTTTTTCTTTTGTCTTCTTTCAGCCTTGAGATGAAATTCATAAACGAAGTAGCACTTATCTTCTGCAACAGAGCAGACGTCAACTACTTACATTGAAGATAATTCTACCATCACAATATATTCAAACAAATCCCAATTGCATGTGTTAATTAAGCATCTAACTCTAACTTCAATCTGTTTTTCGGATCCCAGGGATGCATTCATAATGGGTGCTTGCATAGTACGTAGGGAGGGAATTTTTTAATGCCGCTTTTGTTTTTGTTACGAACTCGTGCTTTAGAAAACAAACCTAAACGTAGCTGGCTAAGGATCAGGGTTCAAAGATCATGCACAGCACAGCTGAGGGGTTCCCACACCAAACATAACACATCAACCTTTTCGATCGAGTGTTTCATTTCGAGGCGACACGAGCACTTTCCCGGCATTTCCTCCCATCTCTTGGAAACTCTCAAATTTTTCTCTGGATCCTCGTGAGCTCCGTTGTCCCTAAATGCCCCCCAATGCTTGATGCAATTACCCACACGTCCTTCTTCAAAGTGAACTGAGGTCTAAAAACTGATTGAGTTTTAAATACAAGAAATGTTTGTTGAACATCAAAATTTTTTTTTATGTATTTTTGAAATGCGTGTTTATAATGAAGATAAAAAGTAAGTGAAAGATAGAAATAAAGAGCTACGGTATCACATACGATGTCTAAAAATCTGATGTTCAAATAACACAACTGTTTAAATAAAGGCCAATGCTAACAAGTGTCCTACGGTGACATTTGCTTCATGGAATATTTTAGTCAAGTAAACTACGTACATTTTCGAGAATTTTATTCCCATAAATATTTCTTTTCCACCTTCACACATGAGAATAAAATTTTACTTTCATTCACTATTTTTAGTTTCAGATATCTTTTATGTTTGAAAATAGTTTTTTAAAACTTGTATCAAATATGAGAAACTTTTATTTTGATGTCCACATTCCCGAGAATATTAAAATGGAGTATAATTTGTGCCAAAGACTACCTGAGGACACTGGTTAAGAAATTAACGAAAGAAAGAT
The DNA here is from genome assembly GCA_039655645.1 of Ammopiptanthus mongolicus. Taxonomy (NCBI): domain Eukaryota; kingdom Viridiplantae; phylum Streptophyta; class Magnoliopsida; order Fabales; family Fabaceae; genus Ammopiptanthus; species Ammopiptanthus mongolicus. Next base: position 7,450,890 of record CM077346.1, read on the forward strand.
TTCGTTGGGTGTATTTAATGTTTGAATAAGTGAGATATACTTAATATTTTCAATAAGGAGAATGCCTAACAAGTGTTCTGAAAGCACTAGTTAAGAAATCAAAAGAAGAAAATTTTCATTGGGAAATGATTTATTTAATATTTTGATAAGTTGTATATTTAATTTTCTAATAAAAATTTATTTTTTATGAATTCCTTAATCAATATCTTTAGGATACTCGTTAGCTTGACCCTGAAATAAAATGACTTATTAATTGGAACTCAAATCCTTGAAGTACAAATTTGAACAAACCAAACAAATTTGCTAGTTTCTGACCTTGAAAGAACATGAAAGATAAGTGAATCTAACTACCCATGTACCCTTATATATTTTATTTCCCGTCACGACCTTCACAATTTTTCAGTTTTTATCAATTAAATACATCTTATTTTTTATTAATTTTTTGTCATGTTTTCATATATATTTATGTTCTAATTCTGAATTCTGGAGTTATAGATATGATCAGGTCATGTTTCTGGAAGCATTTCTCAGGATATAATATTGAGGTAATAAATTTGGGTAGGATGGTGAGACTGAGAGTGTGGTCAAAGTTCTTTAGCTAGTTATGTCTTTTGTGTTTTTTCGTGCAGGCATGCAAACCGGATAATTGGCCATTTTGGCAGCAAGGTTTGAAAGCGAAAGGCGGAACCCGAAGCAGGGAACGGCAACAGACACGTGTCAGTCATATTCCTCTGACTCAGGATTTGGCTTCAGAACCTGAAACGGCGTGACAACCTGATTAAATGTGGTTGACTGAGAATGGCCGGTGGCGAATCAGCGTCAAGCCACCGCGCACCCCCACTTGTTCCATTCGCTAAAAACACACCACTAGTATTTATTCTCTTCATCTCCCACTTTTTCCAAGAAAACAATACACATACTGTCACTGTGAGAGAAACTGATTCTTCTTCATGCATGCACTTGTTTTCTTCTCAGTTCCATTTTCATTCTGATTTCTAGTTCTACTTGTTTTCACTGTTTGGAAGTTCTAGTTGTAGAGGTAGAAAAAATTGAAAGGTGGAATCGAACACAGCGAGAGACGTGGGGTTTTGCTCCCTTATTGTGGTGCACTTCGGTCAAAATAACCTTTTGTTTATGTACGAGAATTTGGCGGGAAAAGTGCTTCATCAACTGTGGCAAGGTATTTGGAATTGTTTATTTTTACTGTCAGTGCCTCTCTCTTTCTTGTCGTTGTTGATAGGAGTAATATATATCGCTATCAGACTAATTAATTTGCTATAGTATAGTAGTTGTCTTTGTTAGTTTAGATTCTTCCAATTCATCCCATGTGACCAATTAATGAGTTAGTTAATTGGGTTATGTTGGTCCATGGTTTCTATTTCTAATCACTTCTCACTGTAAGTCTGCATTGCTCAGTTTGGTAGAGATTAAAGTTTTATAAATAGAAACATGAACAGATTATCTCGCTCTTTCACTGTCTAATTAATTAGAGTTACTCTTAAAATTGCATATTAAGCTGACATTGCATATGTAAATAAAAAAATTCTATATTCAAATGCAATCGTTCTTTTCTATGTATATAGGCACTTTAGTCTTCTCCACAAAACATTTTTAAAATTGTAAGATTCATGCGTGACATAAATGTGATATATGCATCTTGATCATATATAGCATATGAAATTTATAAATCGTAGCTTAGTATGTCTACTTTTTCTTCTTCAGTAACAGATTTATGAACATATATCCTCAGATGTAGTTGTTCACGTAAGAATGGATACTATTATTTTAGCTTTGTAATTTCATCGGTCTGAATATATTTTATCAGATGCAATATCCACACACTGACACACACACACATCATTTTTGCTTCCTAATTTATCAAATAATAGATTAAAGGGTTCACATAAAGTTATCTATATGTCAGTGATATAAAATTCTTCTTTGCGTTTACAATACAAGTATACCACCTAGTGTTGTGGTGCCTTCTATGGTGCACCACCCACCAAAATGATGCATGGTGCACCATCCAAGTGGACAAATCTGGACCATCCACATTGCCACTTGTTTTGGTTGACTTTTCAACCAAATTTTTCTTGGTCAAATGATCAAACCCCATAGTTATTATTCTTATATTTGCAAAAATAGGTTTAGTATATTTGTATTTGCATAAGTAGCATTTTTATTTTAATATTAATAAATAAAAATTTATAATTTTTATTAAACTATTTTTTTTTTTATGGTTTGGGTAATTGAAATTTGAAAGGGTAGAGTTGTTGAATTTCTTCAATTCCATTTACTTTTCTATAATAAGAAAGGGAGAGATGTAAAAGATAAAAAAAAATTGATGTCCAAATACAGATTAAAAAAATATAATATACATACAAGTACAAGAAATCAAGGGACTCAAGTGTAAATACAAAGTTTAAAAAATACATTTGACTCAAAGTGTATTTTGACCGGATCAACATCAACTTTTGTGCACATGTATCAAAGTAAAAGCTTGCAATTGGTCCATAAAGGTGGTGCATGTTGCACCACTTTTTTGGGTGGTGCAACTTAGCCTCCACCTAGTGTTGTACTTAATTTTGTAAAAACTTGTTCATAAAAGTTGTGTGTGTGTGTGTGTCTTGAGCTGTAATTGTGGTATTATTACGAGATCCAAGCTTTGCCTAGCCAGTAACTTAATTTGTCCCCCTAGCTATAAATCTCTACTGGTAAAGTATTCTATAAATTATTGAGCAATGACTTAGACATTCCATAAAATATGAGATTAATTAGTGCCATTCTATGTAATCATTTCACTCGATCGGATAGATGAAGATGCATTGGTTCAAGCATGCTTGTAGTGGGTAAATTAAGTCACTGTGCATAGATGATGGTTAACAACAACTTTAAATTAATTTTTGTATTCTTGATATGGACCTTGTAGGAAGAATCTTAACCAAAGGGCCGAAGCAGAATACAAGCTTTAAGTGTTGTAGGATACTAACCTGACGGGCCATTGTATATTTAATATTTATTTTAATTTAATTAACCTATTTAAAGCCAGTGGCCTTTTGACGGGTGAGGAAACCAAGTAGGTGGCCAACAGATTTCTACTTGGGGGAGCAAACGAAACCCTTCTATAATACTAGTATATTTCATAAGTACCGTTCAGTTGAATCGCGTTAATTTAGGAAATTATAATATGGAACCCAGCTTGGTCTCATTTTGAGCAAAAGTAATTCTCACTCTTTCTTTCGTACATAATTTTTAATATGTTTCTTTTTTTATTAAGTAATTTTAGTTGTTTCAAAAAAAAAAAAAAAAGTAATTTTAGTTATACATATTTCTCCATATATCATTCTAAATATTTATAGTTTTTATTATTTAATTATATATCATATATAATATATAATGCTAAGTATTTGCCTATAAAAAAATTATTTAATTATATTTGATTTTTTTTATTTATTTTTTTAAAATAATTATTTTGTACCAATTACGGATTTGAACCTGGACGTTGCATTTGATAGTGGCCCTCCATACCAATAAGTAAATGAAAGAGATACACATAACTTTTTGAGTTGTGATATTTGGATAACAAAATTATTATCTAATATCATATATTTATACGTGCCACATTTGTTTATTCATTTACTCTCACTCTCCCTTCAATTTATTCTTTCAAAAATATCACTTAAAATACGGTATCTATACTTGTTGTGATATTTAGGAGTCAAGATATCATTTCTGTAACTTTTTAAGTGATGTGAAATGTATATCTAGCCTTTTATCTTTTCTAGCTCATATAATATTGGATGACCGTACCCATGCATCTTCAACACATGCAGGACTCGGGGATCTACAAATTGGGTTTTCTTTGTTAAATTATATATTACATAGGAGTACCTTATATATATTGGAGATCTTCACTATATTTTTGCTGATCTTTAATCTCATTTCAGATCTTTATTTTTGTTTCATTCACTTTCACTATATGGAGGGGTCGGTTGTCTAAATTTACGTAGAGTTGTCGATTTTGTGACTAAGATGATTTGCAGCGTGTGGGAATGCTGGGCTTTCGGGAGTCATTGTTTTCACTGAACGAGGACGAGAGTTCCAATAAACCAAGTGGCAAGTGGGTAGAGAGAGAGGTGCATGAGGTTTTATTTTTTGCAGTTGGAATGGTGATTTTGTCTCTGTCCAAAGACTGATGCATGGAGATGAAATAATAGTAATAGTAATAGTAGTTTAGTAAGACACACTCGTGTCCCCAATAATATCGTAAACAGATAATATTATTTAATAATCATTGTAGGCAGGTTTTAACTTTGTTTTCTAGTGTTGGAAGCCGGTGGAAAGAAAGAAAGAGTCATAGTCTACAAAAACGACCTTGGTGAGACAGTCACAGCTCATTTACTTTAATTTAACTTTTAATAGTGTTTTAGGATTGAGAAAGGGTGAGGGAATGCACTTTAAATGTTATGCTTTCATTAACATGTTGTCTTTTTAGCCTGCCTTCTTTACCCTTTATATGTTAATAATTATAAAGGAAAAATTGAAAGTAGAAAGAGTGGAAAGAGAGTCAAAGTGTTCATTGCTTTAAACCCTTAATTTGTTAGAACCCTGGGTAAACCTATATATGTTTCTATCTAGCCATCGCTGATTTTTCCATTCTCTTCTTCTCATGCAAAATTTTTCTTTCTTTTTTTTCCTATCTGTCATATTCATTGTTTTAGTTGCAGGTGTTTCTTGATTTGTTGAAGGGCAAAGCAAGCAAATAATAAGAAGGGCTCAATATGAATTCAAACAACTGGCTTTCCTTCCCCCTTTCTCCTACTCATGATTCTTCCTCACCAGCCCATGATCTCCAACCAACTCAATATCATCAATTTTCTCTTGGGTTAGTGAATGAGAACATGGAAATCCCTTTCCAAAATCATGGTATGCTTTTCTCTTTATCAGTCTCATTCTGTATAAATTTGGCTGGCTATATATTTTTCCTTCTTACCTATATATATTGGGTTGTAATTAAATCCAACAGATTGGAATCTGATTAATACCCACAGCAGCAATGAAGTTCCAAAAGTTGCAGATTTTCTTGGGGTGAGCAAGTCTGAAAATAATCAGTCAGATCTTGCTGCCTTGAATGAAGTTCAGCCAAAGGATTCAGAATACCTTTTCACAAATAACAGTCTCGTGCCCATGCAAAACCCAATGGTGACCACATCTAGCAACTATGAGTATCAAGAAAATGCTACTAGTAATTTGCAATCGTTGACATTATCAATGGGAAATGGTAAAGATTCAAAATGCGAAACTAGCAGCGACAATAGTACAAAGGCTGTTGATGCTGCTGCAGCACCGGCTAGAAGAACTTCGGATACCTTTGGGCAGAGAACATCAATATATCGTGGTGTAACAAGGTGACGAGAGTAACCACATGATTGATTGAATCAATTTATTTTTTACATAGTGTTGTTTTGTTTTAGCCCTAATAAATCATTCCAAAAAAAAAAAAACAAATATAGACATAGATGGACTGGAAGGTATGAAGCTCACCTTTGGGATAATAGCTGCAGAAGGGAAGGACAATCAAGAAAAGGTCGCCAAGGTAAACTTCAAACTAGTTATATCAGCTTATAGGGTTTTATTTATTTATTTATTTATAAAAATGAATAAATGTCGGAACTTAGAATGAACTATTTTGAAGTTTTTTTATTGAGTAATATTAATTTGAAGTTCTATTAACACATTTGTTCTCTTGTTTTGCTTCTGTCGTCGCTTTTGAACTTCTCTTCAGTCTATTTGGGTAAGCGTCTCTCCTTCAGCTTATTTTCCAATTTCTTTTAGTTTTTTTGAGTTGTAGTTAGATGTATTAAATCACATAATATAATGTTTTTCTTTTTGTCTTGTAATCCCTGCAGGTGGATATGACAAAGAAGAGAAAGCAGCTAGGTCTTATGATTTAGCTGCACTGAAGTACTGGGGGACATCTACCACTACCAACTTTCCAGTAAGTTAATCATGACCCAATTTAACGCTTCCTAGACACTAGCTGGTTCAAACAGAAATGTCGTTGATTTGATGTCGTTTTACAGATCAGCAACTATGAGAAAGAATTGGACGAAATGAAGCACATGACAAGACAAGAATTTGTGGCTTCCATAAGAAGGTGATTAATTAAGAGATAGCATTTATAAAGTAGGCAAATGTTAGGGCTCTGATTAAGGAAATTTGTATTGAGATTCAATATACTAAATACGTCATCTTGCTAATTACCAGTGCCTAGCATTTCCCTAATAGTGGTGCAATTTAATTAAGAGTAGGATATACTATTGTTGAATATTGTATTGCTATGCAGCTCATTGTTCCAATTTTGTTTCTCGGTGACGAATTACAGGAAAAGCAGTGGTTTCTCGAGGGGTGCATCAATGTATCGCGGAGTTACAAGGTGCATATATGCCAGATCGGTTCCTATCCCATCTATTTATATATTCGCTATCTAGCGCGCGCGATCCCTTTGTTTTTACATACATTTTCTTAATTAGTAGAATATTAGTAGTATGTGTTATTCTTTTGATCAGGCATCACCAACACGGTAGATGGCAAGCGAGGATTGGAAGAGTCGCAGGAAACAAAGATCTTTACTTGGGAACTTTCAGTAAGCCAAATAAATCATATATATATATATATATATATATATATATGTTCCATGCAAAGAAATTAACTCGGAGTACTATATATATATTAATTGTACCTGGAATTAAGTAAGATCAACTACAACTGAACTGTGAAATTTTAATTATTTGAATTCAACTTATTATTACAGCTACTGAGGAAGAGGCTGCAGAAGCTTATGACATAGCTGCAATAAAATTTCGAGGTCTTAACGCGGTCACAAACTTTGACATGAGTCGTTACGATGTGAAAGCCATTCTTGAAAGCAACACTCTCCCAATCGGAGGAGGTGCTGCTAAACGACTAAAAGAAGCTCAAGCTCTAGAATCTTCTAGAAAACGTGAAGAGATGATTGCACTTGGCTCAAGCTTTCAATATGGAACCACAAGCTGCAGCTCTAGCAGGCTCCAAGCTTACCCTCTAATGCAGCAGCAGCATCATCATCAGTTTGAAGTACAACCTCAACCTTTGCTAACCCTACAAAACCATGACATTTCAGCTCATAATTTTTCTCAAGACCCAGCCTCTTCACTACAACATCACAGTTATCTCCAGTTGCACCAGCAAAGTGGTTCTAATAATTCTTACATTCACCAATCAGCTCAGAATGCTCAATTCTACAACAGTTACCTTCAGAATCATCACCCAGCTGCTTTGCTTCAGGGAATGATGAACATGGGGTCTTCTTCTTCTTCTGCATCATCATCATCATCATCTTTGATGGAGAATAATATTAATAATAATTATAATTATGTTGGTGGGTCTAGTGGGAGTAATTATAGTGGAGGAGGGTTTATGGGGAATGTTAATGCTGCAGTGGGATCAACGGAGGAACTTGGGTTGGTTAAGGTTGATTATGACGTCATGCCTAATTCCGGTGGTTATGGTGGCTGGTCAGTGGCAGGGGCAGAGGCCATGCACGCATCAACTGGTGCTGTTTTTACAATGTGGGATGGGATGACTGAGTAACAACGAGTATGGCACACAAGGACGTGGATTTACCATACAATTTTGTCGTTCTCTCTTTTTTTGGGTTTAATATTTTTCTCGCATTTGAAAGAAAAAACAGTTGTGTGGATTTTCAATGCAATCAAATATAATGTCTCTGGACTTCTGGCTAATGTTGCTTTAATTTGCTTGCTTTATGTAAATTATTGAAGCACTGGTACTCTTATGTCTTATATATACTTATATATGAAATGTATACTCTATAAAAGTAGCAGGAGTAATAGACATTTACGTCTGGGGTACATTTAATATTTGATTTTATGTATAATTAACTAAATCTGTTTTAATGAAAAACCTATAAAAAATTATGAGTTTTATATATGGATTTAATTGTTATATACCGTCAGTGTAAAGATTTTTTACACTGTCAACTAATCAAAAATTGTCATATAAGCTAAAATGTTTGACTCTTATCCTAACTACCTTAAAAGTCATTCATATCAGGATTTTTGATTGATTGACAGTATAAAAAACTTTACACTGACAGTGTATAACAATTAAATTCTTTATATATATATATATTAATAAATATGAGTGGAGATCAAATTATTTTAAAAGTAAATTTAAAAGGGTTCCTCCAAATCTTTACCATTCATTTTATTGGAATCTAATGATCTACATTAATTAGTGAAGAAGTCATCTAACATCTATCGGATTAAAAGATTAAAAGTTGATGTAATGAAGAGTAAGGTAGGCGCAGATGTATTATTATTTTCCGTTTATATTTTTTCAAGTTTTAATTGAATAGTTTTAGTTTGGTACGTTGCTTCTTTATTTTTTAAACATACTAGATCTGAACTCATTCCATGTACGGTAAGCAATTATTATTTTGAATTATTAAATATATTATACTGAAAAAATTGGTTCATTAAACATTTTAGGTTTAATGAACTTTTTAGTCCCAGTAAAATAGTGACGTTTTGAATTTCGTCCCTGTCAAATTTTTTGTTTGGTTTTGGTATCAATATTTTTAAAAGTTTTGTTTTTGGTCCTTGCCGTTAAGTTGCTGATGTGGCTGATGGTGTGCTACGTCAGCATGGACACTTAGACAACCACGTCATTATTTTTTTGGTTTATTGAACTTTTTAGTCCCCGTAAAATATAAGAGTTTTGAATTTCGTCCCTGTCAAATTTTTTATTTGGTTTTGGTACCTATATTTTGAGAAGTTTTGTTTTGGGTTCTTACCGTTAATGTCTGTCGTTTAGTTGCTGACGTGATTGACGGTGTGCCATGTCAGTATTGACACTTGGACAGCCACGTCATTAGAGACCATTTCAAAGTTTTCGAATAGTAGTAGGGTTTCTTCCATTGTTTAGAGACCATTCCTTCACGTTTAGGGTTTCAAATTTTCCTCCCCTTCAAAGTTTAGTGTAATTAGGTCTGATTTTATGCCATTGTATTTATTGTTGTATTCACTATATTGATCGTATGTTTTTATATGTTTTGTTTAATGGTGCAGACTTGTAGGAATGTTTTTTTTTTTTTTATTCTGTTGTCATATACCATGGGGGGTAATTGATGATGGACCTCCCTTCAAGTATGTAGGAGGAGAGGTTCATGTCCCTATTTTACAGGGACCCAAAACAAAATTTTTCAAAATATAGGTACAAAAACTAAACAAGAAATTTGACAGGGACGAAATTCAAAATGCCCATACGTTACAGGGACTAAAAAAATTCATTAAACCAAAAAATAATGACGTAGTTGTCCAAGTGTCAATGCTGACGTGGCACACAATCAGTCACGTCAGCAACTTAACGGGAGACACTAACGACATGGACCCAAAACAAAACTTTTCAAAATATATGTATGGCAAAATTAGTGCTTTGGTCCCTTAAGTTAATTTAATTTTTCAAATTGGTCCCTTAAGTTTTTTTTTTTGTGACAAACCGGTCCCTTAAGTTGTTATGATAGTATATGATTTTGCTATTAAATCAGTGAATTATGATGTCATAAAAAAATTTAAGGGACCTGTTTGTTACAAAAAAAACTTAAGGGACCTGTTTGACACAAAAAAAACTTAAGGAGCCAATTTGAAAAATTAAATTAACTTAAGGACCAAAGCACTAATTTTGCCTATATGTATCAAAACCAAACAAAAAATTTGACAGGGACGAAATTCAAAACGCACCTACTTTACGGGGACTAAAAAGTTCATTAAACCAACATTTTAAGAACAAAAACATCTTAGCAATGAAAAAAACAGTAAAAATATTCCCATCTGGTTAATAATATGGGAAGAAGAATAATAAAAATGAATATAAAATAATAAATATATTCGGAGAATGAAAATAAAAATGAATATAATAAATATATTTGGAGAACAGTTAACATGAACAAGGGCGGAGCTTCTCCATGACAAAGGGGAAGCCCTGGCTCCCCGAAAAAATTTTAGAACATTTTTTTACCTATATATAAAATACTAAAAAGCCCAATTCCTCTAAAAGAAAAAAGAATTTAATTGTTATGCATTATCAGTGTAATTTTTTTTACATTGTCAATCAATCAAAATTTTTGGTATAGGTGACTTTTAAGGTAGTCAGAATAAGAGTCAAGTATTTTAGTTGATATGGTGATTTATGATTAGTTGAGAATGTAAAAAATCTTTACACTATTAGTGCAAACCAATTAAATCCAAGAAAAAAACTAAAAAACAGTTTAAGGCAATTCTTAGTCATTTACTTTAATATTGTTTTTTACTCAACTTTGAGTTTACATTGCAACTTTAATTTTAGAAATATAATATAATATTATATATTTGAAGGATTTAATTGGTATGCACTGTCAGTGTAAAAAAAATTTACATTGTCAACTAATCATAAATTGACATCAACTAAAATGTTTAACTATTATTCTAACTATCTTAAAAGTCACTCATACGGACATACCATGATTTTTGATTGGTTGACAGTGAAAAAAACATTACAATGACAATGCATAACAATTAAATTCATATTTGAATTATACATTAAAATTTATTCTGGCTCCCCCAAATCTTTTGTTCAAGACCCGCCACTGAACATGAATCAGACAATCCTCGCACTAACATGAATACAAAATTAGATAGGGGAAGAATCACCAGATCCATAAAATTTGAAGTAAACTTGCTTGACAAAATCTCAATAATGATAAAATATCATAAAAATGCAATCAAAATATTTAACTTAAATAGAATGAATTTTTTTTAATTACTTCATTTATTTAAACCAAAAGCAAAAAAAATAAAAAAAATCAGATTTTATATAAATCCATTCACAGAATAAGGAATGGGGATTCATAATCAAAAGCAAATTGATATTATTTTTGTTGAAGTAGAGAAGAGATGATCAATGCTCACAAAATATGCTAATTGAGAATCTAAATTACTCTTGTATAGAACCAATTTGGACATAGGTAAAAAAAAATTAATATAAAAGTTAACACGTACAACAATAGAACTCACAAACATGCAATAATAGAAGACTACTGATTAAAATTTCAACGTTAATAACAAAACTACAATTGAAAAGTCATACCTTTTCTTATTTTGTTCAAAGGATTGTAGGTGAAGAGACACTCAAACGGTTACACTAACAATATGTTTACTTTGTTTCTAGTTTTTTATTTTCATTTCTTATTTTTGGGATTAAATGTAAAAATACCACTTTGTTTTCATTTTGTTTTCTGTTTTCGAAAATTTGTAGGAGAAACAGTGGAAACAAAAAAGTTGTTTTCACTGTTTTCTGCACAAATATTTGAAAACAGGAAACAGAATGAAAGCAAGATGACATTTTTGCAACTTTTCTTGAAGACAATAAATGAAAAAAATAAACTGGAAACAAAACAAATGGGTCCTGAACGTTGTGTTCAATGGTGTCAATATAAAAGTAGATAAACAAAAACAAATATTAATCGCGAAATCAGAACCTAAATTATTGACATCAAAATGACACAAAGATAGCGAAATCAAAAAGCAAATTAAAATAGGAAAACCCTACCTTTGCTTATTCTAATGAAAGGATTGAAACAATCGAAGACTATATGACATTTTCATGATGCCAATGAAACGATTGTTGCAAAAAATCAAGTAAGGAGACAAAAGTAAACCTAAAATGGAGGCATGAATATTAAGATGAAAAACCAAACTAAAATAGATAAACCTACCTTTGATTGTTTCGGTGAAAGGCTCAAAGCTGAATAGACAGTGAAATGGTTGAGGACAATAGGATATTTTAAAGGGTGATGATAATAAAGCAATATATTATCTAAACCTAAGTTTAAATTCAAACCTAAACCTAAACATGAAACATAACCAAATAGAAAATGAAAGGTTAATTCAATCTCCTTAATGAGTACTACTGAAAATGAAAAGATTTGGCAAAGTAATTGATTGATAATATTTATTATCCTTGAAATTAAAATAACATTATTATTGGAAATAAAATTAAAGCATTACTTGAAGGAATTGATAGGTAAAACTATTATTTTTGAAGACTTTAGATTTTAAAAATTAACTGACAGTAATAAATTAGGCCAAAAGGATATCTGATATATACGACATCAATAAAGATTAGCCATTTAATAAATTAGGTCGATAAATTATGTATTCAGAAAAAGGACAAAATATAATATGATAATTATACATAAATTAGGCTATGAGTCATCCTTATAATATACCAGAACCCTAATTTTATTGTAAACGTATACCTTATGAGGTGGAAGATATCTAATTAATCATAGAGCTATTTTGATTGTAGGATGCTACATGTGTAGCAAGCATGGTTTTAAATTGTGGACGTTGTGATTACAAGCATTGCAAGCATTGCAATACATATTGTGACTGTTGTAATGTGAAATTTTTTGTGGTTAAAAATTTATTTCTGAATCCAATGTGATCTTGATGCAGTTTGATGTGGATCGATACAGTAGCATGAATGAGCTTTAAAATCACACCGCATCACTCTGATTTGGAACCGTGGAAACAAGTGATTATGATCCAGAAACTTTGTCAACCATGGATGCAACTCCAGTGAAGAGGATAATATTTAATCATCACCTTGTGCAGATTAATGCATCTAATTTTATTCCCCCGTCTTCTAAGGAGCTGAAGCATGTCAAGATCGGGTGATGTTCTTCATTTAACATTATATGGGGGAAATCCTGACTTGGAAATTGTACAAATTTTAGTAAGAAAGTTATCCGGGGACACCAACTTCAACTTAATAACTTACATTGCATGTATATATATATATATATATATATATATATAAATATAAGGAGCGATCAAATAACACCCGTGTAACTCTATAAGAGTTACACCCATCCTCATCCATTGATATTTTTTTTATCCGATGGCCAGAATCTATTTCTAATTAGTAACTCACTGGTGTAATTAGTAAATCATGTGCCCCTACACCTTTCAATAGTGCCCCCTAAACCTTTCGTTCGACCTTCAGCCTGTCGTTTTTAGCCTATGCCTACACAGGTTCATTTGCACGTTGTTCATGTTGTTCATTAGCCTGCGCAGGTTGTTCATTAGCACGTTGTTCACGTTGTTCATTAGCACGTTCATGTTCAGTAGACTGTCGTTTTCAGCCTAAGCCTTCAGCCTGTCGTTTTCAGCTTATGCCCCGAAATTCATGTTCGTACTCTCTTTAGTGCATTTACAGGGTCCATTGGTATCATTAATTTGGCCAACTTCATCAGCAGACGGAGGGGATGAGTGTGTGTCGCTGGGGAGAAGAACACGAACGCGGGTTCTTTTGGAGAAAGACAAGCGTGTGTCGCAGAGCAGAAGATTAGCTGTAGGGAAGAGGCAAGTTTCTTAGGGGATTTGGGTCACGTGATCACTAAAGTCCATAGAATATAAAAACCTCTGGATTAAAAGGAGATGAATGGTTAAGGATGGGTGTAACACTTGTAGAGTTACACCAGTGTAACTTGAACCTTTCCATAAATTGACACATCATTACAAATATTTGATTCTTAGAATAACTACCGTAAAAGTCACACATGAGATTATGTGTAATTGGTTGACAGTGTAACACTTTACACAGGTAGTGTATCAAATTTATATATATTGGTGATGTATTAGGAGGGTTATTTTTACATGAGAGTAAGAGAAGTAAATCAGGGCCTTTGGATCACACATGAATGATCAATATTAGAACATAAAGTCAAGTGACTTTTTTAAGTGATCAGATAATTATTATCTAACTTCTAATTTTGATCATTCATGCATGATTTAATGACCCAAATTTACTCCTCTCACTCTGATATAGTATGTATTTTCTTGATGACTTAATTTTAGAAGTTTTGGTTAATGTTTATTTTAGATTTGTTGTGCCGGCCTTTTAATTTTGATTCTTTGCTCCGGGTGACTAAAGACTGATTTGTTTTTTATAAAAATCGCACGGGCCTTTAACTTCGTTTGGTGTTTTGGGGGCTTATATCTGTCAGACTGTCGCATATATACACACTGGAATCAATATTTCAATAGAACTATCCAGTAATATCTTGCATTATATGAATTCATGTCATTGTAATTAGGACGTGCTATTTAGCTTTGAACGAGAATAATGCTGCAATGTGGAATGGTAGGAGTCCTGCTGAGTATACAAAGGTAGTAGCTCTGTATCTATTTGGTTTCAAGAATATGTAAAACAATAAATGCATCTCACTCCGGCATAGAACCTGAAACTTTTTCATCGCATGTGGGGCATATAGCCATTGCATTTGTATATGATGGAAAATAGAAAGTTTTTAAGAAAAGTACAATACTACTTAAATTTTCATTGTTAATCACAAAATTTTTATCTTTAATTAATTTCTTGAGACATTTGTTAGCATTGGTCTTTCTTTTATATTTTATTTTAGTTTTTGCAAGCTTTTCTTGGGAATTGGGAAGGACGGATATAACCATTTTATATTCTGGTCAGTGAAAGTTCGATGTTAAACCTTGGTTCGGATGCGGGGGTACCGAGTGTCAACCAACAGCCAGGATGAGGTTATGCAAGCCGTTCTTGCCGCCAGACTGTCTGTGAAAGTCTAATCCTGTTAACGCATTAATTTCATACCAATTCTAACATTCTGATTCTCAAATTCTCAATATATTCCAACTATTTTCCCCTCCTTTGGTACTATTGAACCTACTTTTAGCCCATCTAACATATTAAAAAGCCCAAACGATTACGGTTTAATGTTACCGAGAGAAATTCATAGATAGCCCATAATACTAATTACAATCTAACATGTCCATGGATGCTCTTGAAATCATCAGTAAATTGCAGTATTGCACATACCATTATGAAACAGTAGAGATGCAATACAAAGCTAACAACACCAACTTCCACCAAACCAGGACAGATTTAAAAACTTAAAAACACCGGGGCCAACATATATATTTTCGCCAATCACATGAAAGAGTCCTTCAAATTGCAGAGATGTCCTATAACTCCCAAGTCCCCCACCACATATTACAATACAATAAGAACACCATTAAATATGCAGGAAACTTGCGTCATTTCATGATCAAATTGTGCAAAACATCGTCTCAGGTCATGAAACTCCAAGACACCAAATCTTAGATCTTATCAAGCTTCTCAGCCTTGACAACTGGGTTTGCCTTAGCTATGGCATCCCGTCCAGCAGTGCGGTAATCAAAAGGGCAACTATGCTTGTCTGAGTAGCGATGTACAGCACAGAAAATGTTACCACATCGACAATTAAACCCTGTCAAACCAACCCGCTTATTGCAGCTACTGCAACGCTTTGGACCGTCCTTAGGCTTTGGCTCACCACTCTCCTCTGAACCTGAAGCAAATAAAGGTTGCACGGAGATAGTTTTAGGCTTTACTGAATTTACTGGGATATCCACATTGGCAGCAACAGGTTCATTTCCACTGCTGCTTGATGACCCATTCATAATATTCCCAATGGAGGATGCTGCAAGCTTGGCCTGCTCCTGTTTCAGCATCATGTCTTTGTGGCACTTGGAACACATGTTCATGGTAGCTGCACTTCCAAAAAATCCACAGTTGTTAATGCACAATATAGGACCTTCAGGGGGAGCTTGGCATCCAGTCTTGTCATGATCCATGTTTTTTCAACTTTCCTGCACCAAAGATATTCAAATAAATAATATCTAAAATCAAGTCATCACTTATTCAACAAGAAATATATGCCACTCTACTCTATAGCACACCCAGTATCCTAATTTGATTATTAACCAACTGATATAAAGCATCAATATGGGCACCCTTTTCCTGGTGCTAAATATTGCCAAAACAAGCTTCTGCCCCAACATGTGCACTTAAACAAGGAAATAACAAAGGGAGTGCCTTGCTTCTCTTTAAGCATGCATATGCAAGGTTACATAAACAGATAAACCCCCCAATTTCAAAATGTATTTGTAGCCAAAGAAAAATAGCAATTAAACAGGTTCAGACTTAAGAACATCCCTAATTCAAAAGCACAAACCAGTAAAATGAATCACCGAAGAGTAGAGAAGTGTGATCAGTATACTTCAAACAAGGAAATTGGCAATATTAGTTATGGAACATTATTTGGCATAGACCTTCAGAAGCTGTTAGAGAATTCCTTCCTACACCTAGATAAAGTTAATTTACCCACAGCCCTGCCAGTTGTAAAAGAAAAGGTAAAGGCGTCAATACAATTTTAACCACTTAAGGATTGCACATTGACATAACACGTAGCAATAAAATAGGTAAGGGGCAAATCCAAGTCAATTCACCACACACAAGATGAAAGATATCAATGTACACTAGTATGGCATTTCTTCTCAATTCAAAATTTGGACAACTTTACTTCTGGTTAAAAAATTAAGATGATTACAGAGGCTCAAATTGTAAGAAGATAACAGATAGCAATCCATAAGCCTTTTCCAAGCTAGTACTCAACATTTGTTCAGTTGATGTATCAAACCACAAACCTTCCCAGGTCAAATACAAATAAACATAGTCACATCCTTATCTGTATTTACCACAAAAAATTATGAATGCATATAAATGTAAATCTTCTTGACCAGCATGAAAATTTTCTCAATCAAAACTAACCATAACTATAAGAATTGTAAAAACATTTAACATCAAATCATCTACCTATTGACCAACAAGAAAAAGTATTTCATCAAAACTTAAGAAACAAAAACATAAAAACACAACAAGTCCCAAAAGCATTCAAGTCTAAATTATTAGGAACAGACAAGTCCACAAGCTATAGCCCAGAACAGAACAGAATTCAAACACCATACTATTGACAAGTCCACAAGCTATAGCCCAGAACAGAACAGAATTCAAACACCATACTATTGAGTCTCTACACTGAAAATTTTAATAAAATGATAATTATAAATTCAATTACACACCACCATGTCATGTGAGGAAAAATAAAATACCCTATGACTCTACCCTTTGTCCATATTTGCAAATATAACTTAGTATTTTTTTTTCCACCCAACTAGAACTGAGATTCCTTCACATAATACAGGGTCAATTAAAACAGGACAAAAAAACATCGTTCACAAGAAAATTTACGAAAATTGCAAGACATAACGAAAATCTAACCTGTTGGGCAGGAAAAAAATCTTTTTAAAAAAAAAAAAAAAATCGAAACGAAACGTTGACGCCGATCTATAAGCTCAGAATCGCATCGGATATGAATCCTGGATTCAGCGAATGAAACAACAAAATGGAAAGGAATGATTAATGATCGGAGACGATAACGAATTATTAACGAGTAAAACGAAAGAGATAAGGGTAAGAGAAACCCTAACCCTACCCTAGTTGATTTGGGATCCAGGGAGGAGAGAGAAACCGAAGGGCGAGACTCGAGAGAACGGAGGAGAGAGAAAGAGAGGCATGCGTCGTTTGTTGTGTCAGTGTTTGATATTTAAAAGCGCTTTTTGCTGCTTCTCTGTTGTGTTTCACTGAATGGTGGCAACGTGGGAAGTTATTCTTGGGCGCGCGTGTTACTCCTACATTCCAATTTTGTCCCTTTCTTATCTGCTCTATTTACGGTTTTGCCAGCCAGCTGGGATGTTTACCTCACCCTGCATTTCAGGGAGCAGGATACACGGTCCAATGCATATTCATATTTTATTGCATGCTCAAATTATTACCTTAATAATGTTTTTTTTGGGGCTAAATTACTTTTTTTTTCTTTGGGGTTTGTTTTAATTTATTCAAAATAGTTCCTCTATTTTATAAATATTTAAATTAGTTTTTTATTTATCAAATTTTAATCAATTTGATCCTTTTTATTAAGTTTCACCATTAAATTCTGGCTAAATTATACTTTTGGTCCTTCATTTGTTTTAGTTTATTTAACTTGGTCCCTATATTTTATTCAACTTGATCCCTCATTTATTTTAATTTATTCAACTTGATTCCTTATTTATTTTAATTTATTCAATTAACGATGAATCTTAAAAAAAAAAGATCAAATTGCTTAACGTTTCGTGAGTAAGGAAACAACTTGAACATTTTTAAAATAGAGGGACCAAATTGAATAAATTAAAATAAATGAGAGATCAAAAGAGTAATTTAACCTTTTTTTTTTGGGTGAATTAAATAATGAAGATTTGCTGAGGTGGTAGGTTATTCATAGTGAAAGAATTTCGCTTCTCTAAAGTGATAAAGAGCCTATTTGATAAAATTAGCTATTAGCGGATAAGCTAACTTATAGAGAATAACAGATGAGGTAGCTGATAGCGGATCAACTAGTTTATTTTGTGTGAAAGTGTTTGGTAAAACTCACGGTTGAACTAGCTGAAAAATATAAAATGACATTTTCATTAATGATTTTAAATGAAAGAGAGAAAAAGATAAATGTAGAGTTAAATTAAGATAATAAAGATAGAAGTGGGAGGAAATAAAATGCTATAAGTTTAAAAGCTACTTCAAGTAGCATCTAAAAAAATGTTATAAGCTTGTGACAGAAAGCTTATCAAACGGGACTATTTTCTTATCCGCTATGAGCTCGCAGTAGGACATGCAAAACGGGAAGAAATAAAGATGTATTTTGCTTTTTGTATATTTTTTGGGTTCATATAAATTATGTAAAACCAAATTCCAAAAAAACAAAATCATGTAAAACCTTCGGCAGTTCCGCAGAAGGTTCCATAGCTTTATCAACAAATCAACGCTCATATAAATTATGTTTGAAATCATAATTTTTATTTTAAAAGTTATAAAATAAGATTTAATTTGATTTTAAATTTGATTAAATTATGTGAATGTACAAATCAAATTGTGTTTGTGTGTAACCAATGTCTTTGAATTATGATTATTTTAATTGATAATTTGATTGTTATTAATTTATTTTCTTGTCGATGAAAATTTGTCTACTTCTACTGTGAAGCGTGCATTAAACTATAATTTTTGCTTCTCTAGATTGAATTTATCTTTAAAATTAGTCTAAAGGATATATTTTACCCACGATTTGATTAATTGTTAAACATCTCAATCCACAAAATAATTTAAGGGTTACTTACTCACTTTAGGTAGCGTTTAGTATAAGTTATATTTTAGGATTTGACTTATCTAAAGTGAAAAAATAAAGGATTATTCACCCTTAGATCATTTAATGGGTTAAGATTTCTATATACTTAATTAAATTAATGATAGATAGTTCCTTACTTTCTCACTTTAGAGCTCCGTTCACTTTAGAGGAGACAAATCCTGTATTTTAATATTCCCGGAAATGTGAACATGAGAATAAAAGTATTCAACTCGTACAAGTTTTAAAAAACTATTCTTAGGTATGAAAGATGTCCGGGAATAAAATTGGTGAATGAAAGTTAAAAATTCTATTCTCATGTATAAAGATGGAAAATAAAAATTCTTGGAAATGAGATTCCCGAAAATATAGTTTACCTGACAATAAAACACTTCATGAATCAAACGCTACATTAGAGACAAACTTATTTTAAAGTAACTAGTTTTTTCAAATTTTTTAACATGGAGTTTGTGAAGAGAGGAAAGAAATAAAAAAGTTAAAAACTAAGAATGGAAATTATATATATGAAACCAAAATTTAACAAATTATTGCATGTTTGGCATCGAGTGTCAAAAATGAGTCTCAGGGGTCTAAACTCAGTTTTGAATTTTTTTCAATATAATTAACATTTCCAAAAGTGGGTTAGTTGTATTTGGGTTCTAAACTCTGATTGAAGAAGAAGTAAAAATTTCGTATTTCAATTATTATATTTTCCACAATATCCTTAAAAGATTAATTACATCTTTATCCTTTCGGCATTCATATCACCGACCAATTTGGTAATTATTTAAGGAGAATGCTAAACATGATCCTTAGACCATCTCCATCGGACATTCCTTAGCTTGGTTCTTATTCTAAGAACCGTTCCTTAATTTTTCTCAGCATTGGAGCATGTCAACGTGGAGGCAACTATTAAGCACTGTTCCTTATATAAGGAACAATTCCTTATAATTAAAAAACAATTTCCCAGCTCTGATTTGCGACAGAATAGAGAGAGAAATTAAAAGGTGAGGAAAAAGAACCAAAATGAGATAAATTGAAGAACAAAGAAATTGAAACCATGAGCAGATCTCAAGTAGAGGCAAGTTCAGGAAACACAAAAAATTGAACTCACAAATAAAAAAACCCAGATTTGCGCCCAACCCGTGACGTCAGCCGGAACCACCGCATCAGTCGTTAAAGTCGCCGTCTACGACAGAGAAGAGGGAAGGGGGTTCGTCACCGTTGCATGCGAGGAGGATGAGAGGAAGTGGTGTTTTCGAGTGAGGGCGAGGGTTGAGAAACCGAGTGAAAGAGAGTGAGGACGAGAATGAGAAATGCAAGGGAGGTTCCAGAAATGAGAAGCTCCTCCGAATTTGAGTAGACCAGAGAAGCGTGAGAAACTAGTGTGAGGAGGGTTGTAATAATTTTTTTTGAACCAACATGAGGATGATTCCAGAATTTGTATCATAAACAAGGGATGGTTGGAAAAATAACGGAGAGATAAAGAATTTGCGTATTAATTTTTTAAAATTAACATATATATAAATTAATAATATACTTTGACATAAAAATAAATTTAAAATAAAAGTATAAAGATATGGAGTTAATTGTGGGACCCATTAAAAATAAGTTAAGAACTCAAAGATGGTTCTTGCATTGGAGCAAAAATTAGTGGGGGTTTCTTAAATCCTATGTGGCATATTTGGACCCACTTAGAGTGAGTTAAGAACCAAAACATGGTTCTTGCATTGGAGATGCTCTTGGGGCATTGGCTAAAGAGAAAACTTAATCGACACCCCAATCCTCTATTTCAGATCTGGTATTTATTCGTCTGTAACCGCAGCAATATAAAACAATAGAAGTTCATGCTTCGTCCGATCATCTGTCCGTCCGTCCATCCTTTTGTCCCATCCTTAATCTCCTTCTGGGTCTGTCATTGTTGCAGTCTGCCCGACCCTCCGTCTCATCTAGGGGTGTTCATCAACCGATCCAAACCAATTCAAACCGCAAAAACCGAACCGAAAAACCGAAAACCGAAAACCGAAAAACGGCTTTTTTTTCATTGGATTGGATCGGATTTCGGATCCCCTAGTGAAAACCAATCCAATCCAATCCAAACCGACCTACTATATACACATACTATTATTTTTTAAATTATAGGACTACTCATACTTAAGCATTGTTTTTCATACTTTTATGAACGAACACTCTCATTCTCTTTAATATTTTTGTTGGAATTGTCAAATACTAGATGTATTGGAATGTGTATAGTTATTCATGTACCTAGGAATCAATAATTATTCATTTACTAGAAGATTTTATGCATGTACTTAGGAACTAGAACTACATTAATTCTAGTATATATAGGTTTAATGTTGATTTTCGACTTAATATAACTATGTAACGATGTATCGGTAAAAACCGAATTATCCAATCCAATCCAAACCGCATTTGATTGGATTGGATCGGATTTTTTTAAGTAAGCAAATCGATCCAATCCAAACCGCAAGTTGTTTTCATCTTTGGATCGGATGGTTTTTTTGCTCAAAACCGATCCAATCCAATCCGCGAACACCCCTAGTCTTATCCCTTCGTCTCCGTCTAATCCATTTCGCTTGTCTCCTTGATCTTCACGCACTTGACTTGAATAAGACTTATAAGATAGTGATAAACCGAGAGTACAAACTTCTCAATCCTCACAAAGTTAAAAGTTAAAACGTATAAACTTATAAACTTTATAATAATATTTATTATTTATTATATTATTTACATGGTAAATTCAATTTTTTATTTTAACTTTTAATAATTATAGTATTTTAGTGGTATTGCATGTTATTATGAGAAAATTTATGTTATATGTTATCCGATTAGATCATCTGATTAAACAGAATGAACCTCAAATGAAATCTTTTCCAGTTTACTGTCCGTCCGGCTTTAACAACATTGTTTGTGGGGTGAAGGGGGATGAATTGAGTCATCCTACTGCACTTCTGAGATGGTGTGCGTCACAGGGATGAGGCCTTCTTGTGTCAATCGTATTACATGATAAGTGGATGTGTTGTCACCTGCTTCTCATCATAACTAGGGGGGTCGATTGACCTTTTGGGTCAGTGATAATGTGCTTGGATTGTCGGGGTCCGTTTGATGGATCTACCCGGCCCAGAGTCATCTGGATTAGCCTATTTGGTTATTAGACATTGTCTCTGGTTAATGTGCTTGGATTGTCGGGGTCCGTTTGATGGATCTACCCGGCCCAGAGTCATCTGGATTAGCCTGTTAGGATACGGTGCAAAATGCTGTTTGAGTAGTGTTGGAGATCCAAAAGCTATTTTAATAGTAGCTTGATCTGTTTATTTTCAAAAAGTGTGTCCAATAAAAATTAATTTTAGGTGATAGAATTGATTTTAAGAGAAATAAAAATTTATAATTTTTTTGTTGAATAAAATTAATTTTAGGTGTGGGATCCATAAAAATTCTTTATAATTATACATCAAAATTGATTTTAATTTATCATCCAAACAAGATCAATTATTCTAAACTCATTTTTAAACTATCATTATCAAATCTAAATCAAAAATTTTAACCTTAATTTATTTTAAATTAATTCTTTTAACCTCAATTTGATCAAAATCTAAAAGAAATGAAACATATTTTTGAACGGTAATGAAAACTTGTTTAAAATGCAAGGACTGCACCAGAACATAATCCCCAAGCATAGCCGTTTGAAGCCTGCATGAGGGGACCACTGCAGGAAAAAAAATAAGATGACCTGTCTGGTGTGTGTGCGGGTCCTACTCCAACCATCCAAGTACCCAAAGCAGAGAGACGTTGCCGTTAAACTATATATTAATTAAACTCAAATTAATATGATTAACTTAAAATATGAATTCATTTTATAAGAATTATTATTATTATTACTTACAATAATGTGGAGTAAGGCCTATAAATCAGCGAGTCTTGTTCGTCTCCAACAACACAAACACAACAAAAGATAGTGAAGCAGTTTACACTCGATCACGCTACCACCTCTCTAAGCTTAAGCTATCCAAGTATCCATTGTCTTTCTTTACAGTGTCTGTGAAAAATGGCACACATTAGTAAGAGCGTAGCAGTGTCCTTCTTCTTGGTCTTCGTGGTGGGGCTTCTGTTTGCTGTTGGCGTGAGGGCGCAGGGTGGCGAGTTCCCTCAAGCACCTGCACCAGCCCCCACTATGGACGCCGGAGCTGGATCTTTGGTGACTTATTCTGGAGCATTTGTTTGCTCTTCTCTGCTCCTCTCTCTCTTTTCCTTTCTCTCCCATTAATCATATCTACCGGACATATTCAATTTGACCGGTGGTGGCAATCTCATTATTTATTACTATCTTCTGTTGATGGAATCATTGTTAATTTATTATCTTATTCTTTTCCCCTAATTATTGGTTACCTGAGGGGTTCATTATATGAGCTTACTTATGAAAAATGAGATAAATATAATTTTACTCTTAATTTTCTTTCGTTTAATATTTTTTTATCTAGACTAACAGGCGGTTCTTATGGTCACAGTGTAATAAACCAAACAAGTATTTAGAAGAGAAAACTTGAAGAAATGGGTAAATCATGTTGATTAAGATTGGAGAAACACGTCAGGAGCATCGAGAATTACATTCATCAGTGGCCAATCGATCACACATTGCCAAAAGTTATTGGCTTCAACCTATACATACAGAAGTTATTATCATTCCAAGAAAATCCAAAACAAAGCCACCGCCTTGAGGTCAGGCGCCTTCTTGTTGTCCTAAGGACCAATAATAATCAAACCCAGTTTCAGCGATGATGTGCAAACAGAATAAACTCACACATAATAGACTGGTCGATGCATTTTTCTGAAAGTGTAACAGAACTTCTCTGATGTTCAAGCCTAAAAGCCGATTTAGATTTACACAATTTGAAATTCTGCACTGAAGTGTACAGCAAATTGTCACCAAAAGTAATCAAATAAAATAACTCGGTGCATGTTTGGGAGTTTTGCAAACATGAGTTAGCGACTCTAAACATGCTTTTGCTATTTTTTTTTTTAATGATGTTTGGTTTTGGGATCAAACCTAAGTTTGGGTGGAAGCAAAATTTTGTTGTTTTTGCATTTGTCAAAATTCAGTTTGAGTTTTTCAATTTATCCTTAGAAATTAATCACTTTTCATACTCATCAAAAAGTTGAAGGACATTTTGATAACTAAATATTCAAAAATCAATTTGAATGACACAATCCAAATAACACTCATTCCACCAAAAATACTTTTAACAATAAAGTATCGTAACATAAATCAATTATTATCAACTTACTTTTAATCAAAACCCAATTTATAAAACTCAGATCATCAAAACCTCAATTTTGTTAATATTAAACCAAACACACACCCTCCGTTACGGATTTGGATTTGGATTTGGTACAATAGAAAAAAGAATGCATTTAGGCAAATCTCAAAGGTGTTTTTTTCTTTATAGCATCCAATAAATCTTGCTTCAAACTACCTCTTCAATTTTTTTTTTTTGCCTAAATGCATGTTTTTTTTCTACCGCACCAAATCCAAATCTTAATCCCTCTCTTACCTATATGTTTACAACATAAATCTGCACAAAGAATATATTTATTGCAATCAAAACTACAATAAAATGGGAAGTTAGGAACTATATTTTTCAACTTCCAACAATCCAACCATAGTAAAAAAGAACTTATCATCTTTCTCATCATACAAATAAAAATTGAAAATACCCACCCAAAGTATCAAAGTTCATCCATTCTTTTGTTGAATTTCTGGCACTTAAGAATAGAGCTCCAACTTACTAACTTTACACATATCACAAGAAATTAATCCTATTAATTGGAGAAAACAACAAAAACACTCCGGAAATGCTGCCACAAATATGATTTTGCTTTTCTTTTCTCTTTTCTAGCCATCATCTGGCTTTCTTAATGTTAAAAAGTGGAGATAGAGGGGAAGTAGAATGCCCACTTTGCATTTGGGGAAGGGAGAGAGAGAGAGAGAGAGACTAGAAGAGCCAAGCAGTGACCAGCGTGGCTGTATTACATCCATATGCTGTTCTTTGTCCAGCCAATTGCTCCGTTTTAACTTTTAAGGTTTAACTATTCATCAACGACCAAATCTTTTGGTACGATTATTCTCTTTTATCATAGAATATAGTAGTCATTCTTCAATGAAAGATGGATAGCCAAAAAAATACTGCAGTACATCTCAAGTTAATGTTCTCAAATGCTTAGCCTAGGCACGGTTTTATCTTTGACCCCTTCTGCATACAGAAAAAGGCTACGTTGCCCACCCTGGACACCCTTTTCCTCTATATATATATATATATATATATACTCCAGCACCAAAAAAACAATACACCAACTTCAGTTTTACTATTAAAGGTTACTTGAAATACAAACACTAATAGCATATGCAAAATCTGATGGACTTCCCAGACAACACTGTAACAAGTGAGTAGTACTAGTTCAATTCCATTGCCAGTTTTAATACTACAGACTCAACAGGATAACCATAGCAAGCTAGGGGGGATTTTGCAATTTACCTAAACTGTCTTGGCATGACAAAAAATAACATTATTCTGAGAATAAAGTTTAAAAAACTACAATATCATTTGGTTAAAAACCATGTAAACTTTTATTAAGAAATATCGTTCCATCCCAAAATAATGCACTACAACAACAAGACAGAGTGTGCCTCATAGAACAATCAAAATTGTCTCTCTCCATTATCCTTCCTTCTTCTTTAATCTTAACCAATGTATGTGCTCATCCTAATTATTATCATCAAAATTAAAAATCTCAGCCTATTCTTGATCTCATCGGTGAAGGGCTTCACGAACCCTTCGACCACCACCGAGTGCCCTTCACGGAACAAATCGGGTAACGAACCCTGGTACCGGACAAGTATATCGGTGATGAGATCTGATAGGTGTGTGGCGGAGAGAGGAGTGGAAGAGTGAGGTGGTGCGGAGCAGATGAGATCTGAGTCTGAGGGCACATGCCATTGGAATAGGAAGGGAGAAAAAATTGGAGAATGGGATTTACCCTCCGTTTGGTTTTAAAGAAAACAACAGGAAAGAAAATGGGAGAAAAATGCTGGATTGGTTCTCAAGAGAAAAGGGAAGGAAAGAAAAAGGGACAGCTACACGGTTGGAAGCTTTTTCCAGCTGGTGATTAGGCATTATCTCTATCTCTACGGTTCCATCGCTTCTTCCATCTTCATTGTTCTATTATTATTACTCACCTCAAACCATGTGGTGGAGACTCTTCTCTTCTCATCCCCTATCCGCGACGATCACCTTCAACGAAGAAGCAAGGGACCTGATTTATGTGATAGCATTGTATCTAATAAGCTTCTACATTTTTGTCAAGGCCTCTGAATTGAAGTTGCATGAAGCAATTAAACAAAGTGAACCAAAAGTTCAAATGCATGCTCGAGAACTCTTTAAGTTTGTTGATTCAGTCTCAAAGTACCGAGAACACGTGGGTTTCAAAATTTCAGAGATGAAGAGAGCTCTTTTGGGAACTGCAACTTTGCAAGGCACAATTAGATATTTGGCACCAGGTAGAAGCCTTTTCTATATTAATTATCTCAGATATCTTTGTGCTGATCTAGGTTAGCAATGCTCATAGTTGGACATGACATTATTATTTCCTGGGAGTGCTTCATCACCTTTTTCTTTTGTTTTAGTTAATATTAGGGAGTGGTCTAACTATTAATTCGAGTCTGTGATGGTCATGCATGCTGATTATTATTTATCATATTTCATCCACTGCAATATAATATATTTCATGATCTATTAGTCGCATTACTCACCCTCACTCTCCAAGATGCAACTATTTTTAAGGGTAATGAAGGAAAATTAACCAGCATATGTATGTACTTAGATCGGTTTGGTTCATGTGCATGACTATTAGAAACATGTTTTGCTTTGTTATTGGCTACATCCTACCAATAAACTTTATGTTCCATCTGTTGGTTTCTGAGTTTGCAAGCAATAGAACAACTGCTATGAGTAAGACTAAAAGCCTATAACAGTGATAGGAGTTTGCCGGGCTATTTCTGCAATTGGATATGGTTAGTGCTAACATTTTTTTGAATACTAGCATCTTTTAATTCTTTTAACAGCATGTGCATGTCAGTATAACTTTGCCATCTTTGTTTTCTGATTTCAGGGTCTTGATAGAGGAGAAAATCTGACTATTCTTGCGGACATGATAGAGACATTGCACTCACAGACAGGTAAGATGAATAATGTTTGATGACTATCATTTGGAATCTTAAGCTTTCTTGACTGGAAGGATCTCCTAATTTTCAGGCCCAAGAGTTCAGACAGAAAGGAACACAAATCTGTTGGAAGATGTGGTATCAGAACATGAAAATTAATTGGTTGTTCTTGAAATTTTGCTGTTTTTGGTTTTGGTTATCTGGCTTTCTGTTTGCCATGGACTCAACTGCACAAACTTTTTGTTTTTGCTAAATCTTTCATGAATGATATACTGGACTTTATTAGTTTTTCACTTGCCAGGATTTTGTCCCGCTTCCGTGTTCTTTATATAAAAACTGAAATGACGTATTTTTTGGTTCAATGTTTATAATCAAGCAGACTTATGAGCCTTAATGATCTTTAGTTGGTGATGATTTGTTTGTTTTAAATATTCATCTAGGCCTGAATAAGTTTTTTTTTATAAGCGATTTTGAAGAAGTTTGCTATTATACCACATTCTTTTAGTGAGTTAATTGTTTTTTTTTTTCCAAGACTTACTGTTGGGTGAGACGAGAACACAAAAAGGGGCTTAGTTAGACTATGCCCTCTCAGTAACAAAAAGTGTATTCTATGAAAGTGTTAATTTTTCTCTCTTTCTTATTAATTCATCCTGTCATTATTATTTTATTTATCTTCCTTTACATGTCAAAACTTGAATCACTGTGCTTTGTGGGTTGTGTTGACATTTCTACACAGGGAAAGTGAGGGATGAGCATCCTCATGACATGTCAGTTTTCAATGTGATTACAATTGTGTTAAATAGGGATGAAGAACTAAGGTTAGAAATTAATTAGAGAATATAATGAATAGGCATTGAGTCTTGAAGTGTCGAACTATTATAATTGATTGAACTCTGTATATGTATTTCGAATGAACTCTGTATATGTATTCCAATTGATTCTTTATATTGATTCCATGATTTTTCTATTATTCTGTTGCATAATTGTAGCTTCTTTAGCATAAGTGAGTTTTATTGAAGTTGCTCTCTAATTTTTTTATTTATATATGGTTACATTCTTATATCATCATTTTCTAAATATGATTGCATACTTGACTATATTGGTTTTATAACTGAATTGAAGGAATAGATAAAACAATAGTGAATATGACAACTGTATTGAAATCTAACAAGGAGCACATACATGATAGTGGATGAATATTCTTAAGTAATGGAATCTTGGATTATTAATGTGAAAATAAAACTTAGACAATAATTTGCTTATGTTGTAGACTGTTAATTTATGTGTAGGGGATTGTTGTGTTCCATTGCAACATCATGAATTTGGTCCATGCTTTTACGTCATCTTCCAAGATCAGTATTATCCATGTTCCAACTTCCATATCAGTTTTCAGTTTATCTAGCAAACTGATTTTTAATATTTTCAGTTTTATTAAACCTGAGTCAGCAGCAGCATACCTATCAAAATCTGAGAAGGTGAAAGAAGAACTTGAAGCTAATGTTAAAAAGTTACGGAAAGTGGAGATGATGGAGAAGTATGTTTGATCAGTTGGCATGTTTACAGTTTTAAGGAAAAGAGTACTTGAAGGGCAAATCAATGCTATAAAAGCTGATATTGCTGATTTTGTAGCAAAAAGAGACACAGTTGTGAAGAGGACGATAGAAGTGTTTGACAATGGAAGGTTGCTGAAAGTTGAAAAGGATGATTTGATGAACAAGGTGCCATTTTATTTCATTTAGTGAATGTTGATGAAAAAAGACTTCATCTTTTTTTTGGTGCTGAAAACAGACTTCATCTAATAGCATCTATTGGGATCAACTAATGATAGTTAGTTCTGTATTTTTTCTCAAGTAATTCCTCAATCCCAATTTGTTTTTGGGCCGTACCTTTTTGTTTATATAAGATGAGCTGGTTGGATTTGAGATGGTTATAATGATTTGCCTACTTGCAAGCAAATACCACACACAGTTCGCACTTTTATTTTGATGTTAGGAAATGGTAACTGAAAAATGCAACAACTGAGTCAATTTTACATTGGAAGAAATGAATAGCATAATAGAAAGCGGATAGAGTATAGGCTGTCAACAATTTGCTGGCCATATGAGGGCCTGTTGGATAAAATTAGCTGTTAGCGGATAAGCTGGCTGATAGCGGATAACTTATAGCGGATAGCGGATGAGGTAGCTGATAGCGGATAGCGAATAAGCTAGCTTATTTTCTGTGGAAGTGTTTGGTAAAACTAGCGGTTGAACTAGCTGAAAAATATAAAAAGACATAAAAGGACATCTTCATTAATGATTTTACATAAAAGAGAGAAAAGAGAATAAAGGTAGAATTAAATGTAGATAATAAGGATAAAGTGGAAAGAAAAATGGAACGCTATAAGCTATAAGCTCAAACGCTACTTCAAGTAGCGTTTGGAAAAAACGCTAAAAGCTCGTGGAAAAACGCTATAAGCTCGTGACAGAAGTGCTTACCAAACGGGACTACTTTCTCATCCGCTATAAGCTATCCGCTATAAGCTCATAAAATTGCCTTGCCAAACAGGCTCTAAGTGTCACAAAATAGGGATGCGCGGGCATGTGAGCATGTATTTGCTTGTTCCAATGCATTTAAAAAAGCAGAAAAATAAATACTGGGAATAGAAAGGACATCACTAATGATTGGGAGAGCATTAAGGGACGGGAAAATGGGAAGATCTGTAAAATGACTTTTCGGTCATTATATGGATGTGTCTACCTGTAATTTATTCTCAAAAAAATTAATTGATAATATGCTTACTTTTTTTTTTTTATCTATATACAATTATGTAATATTTAAATATTTTATATTTATAATTATTTTTATATAATAAAGGGTTGAAAATATTATATGAATATAATTAATCTTTTAAGAGTTGTCAATCATCAAGTTCAATCCTTCTACAACAATCTTTTTAAATGAATTTTCAAAAACGAAAATATTCAATGAAGACACAAAATGAAGGTAAAAAAGTTGAAGTGTTGAATTAGAACATTTTTTCAATGTATTAAAAAAACAAAAAAATAAATACAGAGCATGAACGGATACAATGGTTAAGAGTGAAGTGAGCATTAAATGGATATAAGAAATTATGTGAATTGTTTCAATGTTAAAAAAAAAAGCAGAAAAATAAATACAAGGAATAGAAATAGAGTAAATACTCAATTTGGTCCCTGAAATTATTGGATCGTATCAACTTAGTTCCCCACATTATCAATATTCCAAAATGATCATTGGAATTACAAAATGTAGCAAATGCATCCCTGACATTATTCACTTAGTTTCAAATACATCTCTGACATTACCAACTTAATGTCATTATAGTCCATGCAAATACCAACGGAGAGACAAATCTGATTAACTTACTGCAATTCTAGGGATCATTTTGAAATATTGTTAATGTAGGGGACTAAGTTGATACGACCCTACAATTTCAAGGACCAAGTTGAGTATTTACTCACAACTCTTGGTTGTGAGAGCATCAAGTGAATTTGAGAAAATGAGAAGATGTGTAAAATGGTTTTCCGGTCATTGTATGTATTTGTCTACCTATATAATTTATTGTAAAAAATTAAGTGATCATATGCTTATTTTTTGGTAGATAAAAGTTTTGATTGGGGGAAGGCACACCCTCTTGCAAGGTCAGGGAATTCCATCAACCTCAACGAGGATTTAAAGTGGAATTTAAATATCGTCTATGAATATTGAATAGTGAAAACCTAAGAATCGAATCCAAGCCACGGCAAATGTGGACGGAAAACTTGACGAGATGTGCTAACCCTTGTTGGTATTGATCATATGCTTAAGTGGACCCATATTATTTAGTAAGTCCCACGTGAAATTCATCCAATAACAAAGAATGTGATGAAGAGAATGTTCAAAAGAGTGTGTTGCTAGCATTTCTCTATAAATATAATATCATTAGTTTTTATATATATGTTGCATTTAATAAAATATAATGTTATTTCACTTCAAAATTAAAATTTCAATTAATTTTTTTAGTTCAATTAAAGTTTGCAATAATTTTTTTAAAAAAATTACCTATGCGTCCCCACTAGTCCATAATTACTTTTACCTTATAATCAATAATATAATATTATTTCTTTATTTATCAAAATTACTATCACAATTACCAATATTATTAAACTTTGAATAGATTTGCTTTAAATGAAAACTTATCCGTGCTATGCACGGGTTCTAACTACTATTTATATAAGTATGTAAAGATTAAATGATTCATAGGATCATTATTTAATTAATTAAAAAAATTAAAAGACTAAAAATTGAATAAATAAAGTGAATTCTAGGGTGGGAGGAGGCCTTCATATGTCTCCTACCGTGAGAGACCAACAAGAGACTCTTCATAGTCCTCTTTTCTGTTTTCGATGGTGTGCACGCGATGGGGGATGTGTGGGTGGCTGGCCGGAGTGTGACACCAGATCTCAGACGAACGCTGCACTTCCAGCAGAGTCGCCACAAGATCCGTCATCGAGGAGTAACCATGTCGTCAAAGCATGGCAAAAGACGACCAAATAGATAATTATGAAGGACCAGAAATTTATTTAATTTTTTGAAAATGAGCCCCTGCTCACGATGAGAGACTTGTCTAAGTATCTCACCATAGAATTCACCATAAATCTATAGTTGTTTAACATTTATAAGTTCGATCCTCTACAAAAGAGTGGAAAACATGATCGAGTTTTCTCCAAATTGAATTGGGGCTACGATGGATCCTACCTAAGTTAGTGGTTGAAGAATGTGTTCTATTGGATGACAATAATTAACTAACTTGCTAGTAATGTAATAATGTTATTATAATCAACTCAATTTGAGTTAATCATGGTATTAACTGCACGTCATTTACCTACAACATTTAAATATGATCGATTGTTACAAGTCAATATGAATACCGCTCCATAATTTATGACGATATTAGACGGACGGTGAAAACTAGGATGAAACACCTTATGGGTGCTGTATTGGTGCAGCACCAACCAAAGCCGTTAGATTAGTATTTTATCGGAAGACTATATTTCTTTACTGGTTACTTGTTGGGAGAAAGGTTTCATCAACAAAGAGAAATAGAGGGGAGCAGCATGTGCAGTGGGGAGGCGTGACGCAATGACTGCAAGCATACAATAAACATGAGAGTTGACGCAGTCTCAGGGATCCGAGATCGTGGTGGTGGCGGTTTGCATGGTTGATGAGAGTGCGGTGGTGGCTTGCTGGGGGGTGACGACGAGAATGGTGGCGTCCGCGGCGCTTGGACAACTTCCGATGCTGCGAAGGAGATGGACCGCTACAGTTGGCGTCTGGGCTTGCGACGACTTGTGAGAGGACAGAGTTAGCTCGTTGTGGCAAAGAGGAAAGCACCTCGCAGTGGTTCTGCAAAAGGGATTTGTCCGGCTTGGGGCAGGGCTGGCCGAATCGCATGCCAGAGCTCGAGGCTTCGAGTGGAAGGATCACACCACTGTTTTTTTTTTTTTTTTTTTTTTTTTTTTTTACTTTATTATTTTGCTTGTGTGTTTATGGTTAGATAAGTGTTGAGGTTACGGGAGAGGGAGTTGGGTTGAAGTTTTTTTTTTCGGGATCGATGGTGAGCAAACAACGGTGGGGTGATGCTTCGACGAGTGATCCAGTGATGGTCGCTGGATGCGACTGAAGAGGAATGATGGCTGATATTTTTACATGACCTATTATTACTGCTTTACCTATACAACACACACAAGATGTTTCATCCTACCATTCACCTAGACAGACCCGTTGAATCGAAGCAAAAGTAGAGAAGGATACACCAAGTAAACAGAAAGAAGTGCAAAGTGCAAAAGTTTGATGCGTGACCAGTGACGATTACTGGGCCTGTACTGATTCGAAGTAAGTTCTCCGTGTTTGAGGTCCATTCATATTATTCTCGAATGAATCCTTCTCGAATAAAGACTTAAAGCCCAGAAAAAATGGATCTTGGTAGGGGTCGAATCTGATCTTCCAATTTGACATATATAATAATAATAATAATAATAATAATAATAATAATAATAATAATAATAATAATAAAATAATGCATGAGTGAAGTGAGAAAAAAAAAATGTTTTTTAACACATGGCAGATACTGGTATCATATGGGATGTTGGATTTTGGTGTAACTATAGTTAAGTGCTGTTATATATAATGTTGAAATAAATATAGAGCTTAATTGTTATGCATTGTTTTTTTTTTTATGCATCTTATGTATTGTTAGTGTAAAGATTTTTACACTGACAACCAATCAAAAATCATGGTGTGTGTGACTTTTAAGATAGTTAGGATAAGAGTTAATCATTTTAGTTAAAGTGACAATTTTTGATTGGTTGTCTGTGTAAAAAATCTTTACATTGTAAAAAAATCTTTATATTGACAGTATATACCAATTAAATCCATAAATATATCATATTATTTGTATCAAAATAAATAATTTAAATTAAAAGTCAAATCGAAGACCATGAGTGTTGCAATTTGCAAACCTCTTCGTCCCTTAACCGAGTGATTACGTGGTCATTTACTCATTTATATTCTTTTTTAT
This sequence comes from Ammopiptanthus mongolicus, assembly GCA_039655645.1. Taxonomy (NCBI): domain Eukaryota; kingdom Viridiplantae; phylum Streptophyta; class Magnoliopsida; order Fabales; family Fabaceae; genus Ammopiptanthus; species Ammopiptanthus mongolicus. The sequence goes on from CM077346.1 coordinate 7,484,874, forward strand.
TTGATTCAATTTTATTTCAAGTCAAGTTAATTTATGTTATTTCCGTCATTGAGAAATCAACATGCTTTCCTTTATTTGACCTACTTCCCTTTACTTCAGCATTTTATTGCTTTCTTTACAGGACGCGGATACTCTGTCCCTTAATCCTGTACCATTCTCTGTCACGCCAATGAAATGATTCCACCTCAATTAAAAATTCATTTCATTCTTAACACATATTATAACACCGTAAAATCCCGTTAACTTTTTTAACCTATCCGTGATTCCCCTTTAACCTTTCATCTTTAGTTTTTCTCTCCACCTGCCACATTCTGCAAGTGACCCGCTGCCTCATTAAACCACTATTTGAAAGGGCATTGACCATCTGCCATTGTTTTTGTCCTGACACAAATCTCCCTGCAATTGTTTAAAAGATAAAATGCTTAAATGTTAAACATTGTGATGTACACCACAAAGCTCAAAGTCAGGGGATGTTGTTCTTTTTGAAGATGGCCACTGTCTAACGAAAATGGCCACCATCGTCACCCTTCACTGCAGATTTGTTCGCGAAGCAGAAGATTTTGCTGATGGAATTTCTATAGAGATGTTTGCTTGGATTTGCATGATGATGCAAGGGCCTTTGAAGATATAGGGGCGCTTTCTTTCTCAAAAAATAGATACAAAGCCTTGGGATGTCAAGTGTTTGATGAAATGCCTCACTGAATTGTGATTTGTACATCCTTGTGATTATTCTATAAAAAAACCTGAAATTTGTATATAAAATGGCATAATTTTCAAAACCCCGTTGGTTAGATGACTAAGTTAATTGTCAAAGATTATTGACAGTGTACTGTTGAGCTTGCAATGCTTTGGAAGTGAGTTCATTGAAAATGTAAAGACGTCAAATAACTTGTGGCCTATTCACCATTTACTGATTCTTCTAAACTAGGCCAGAAAAGTAGTGATATATTATCTGAATGGTAGGAATAGATTAGGAGTTCTCTTTCTCATCTGCTACTTGGTAAGGAGGTTGTTTTTTGGCTATACCTGCTAATGGAAGCTAGTGTGGTATGACAGGTTTTTGGTACTAAAAGGTTGATCAAATTATGCCGATTGATGCAAAAAGTAGCTCCCTCTTGTTTGCTTTGGGAGTTTAGCTGTTGTTGGTGTTTGATTTTTAATGCTAGCATGAGATGTTTGTTATGTTATGTCTTATAGTCTTGTAGTATAAATAATATTTTGAAGCAAAAGGATATGTCTCCTAGTGCTGTGTTATGTCTTCCTGTCAATATTTACTTTTCAATCGAAATATCAAAAGCATTAGCCAATATAGTTTTTTTTTTTTGACTTTTTGTTCAAGATGCATGAAAAATTTGTATACTGGCAAAGTGATTGCATGACTCTGTCTTATGAAAATGTTGAAATATAAAATTGGGGAAGAAATTCTTGACATTGATTAAAATATAAGATGACAAAGTTGTGCACCCACATATAGGATACACTGGTCTAATAAATAAAAAGTTAGATAATAAAAATATAATCCAAGTAAATAATACAAATTGTGTAGTAAAATAGTAAAACAAAACTGAAATCAAAATCAACATCTAACGAGTAATGCATTCATGCATTGTCAAGTTATGTCATGGATTAGCCTTGTTGATCTTTCATTTGAGAGTCCATGATGTTGAGATGTATGTCGTGTTAAATAGTTGTGCCTGTACATAAACAAATACATAGATTTCTTCTTTTTCTTATTAATACTAAAAAAAAACAGGAAATATATATTGTTGACTAAAAGAAAATAACAAGAACTACAGCCCATGTTACCTGAAGCAATTCCACCATACTTATGCTGTTGCTTGGCTCCTTAGAAGTATTATTATATTCAACACATGTGGGAAACTAATAAATACAAATTTCATAACAAAAATGTTATTAATAGATATATGGATTAAGATGAACATGCAAAACAAAAATAATATAAATCAATTAAGTTTTAAAAAAATACCTGAGTAGATCGAAATGAAAGGAATTCACAATCTAAGTTTTGTGAAGAAGGTTCATCTTCTTGTACAATTTTCTTCTTTTTTCTTCTTCTTTCAAGAATGCCTTTAGGCCTTGTAGATGATGTTCCACGAAATTTTTCTTTGATCTTTATTCCCTTCACATTATTATTAGTATTTTCTCTACATAAAACATTTATAGGTTCCATAGTCACACTACCAGTGCTTTTCTCCTTATCTCTACCTCTAAGACATGCATCTATATCTTCCATAGTCTTACTCAAACCATTGATAGCTATTTTATACGCTTCTTCAGTTTGTGAACCTTTAGCTGCTAATTCTGCATGCATCCTACACAAATCCTTGTAGCGATTTCCCAACCCGACCATTGGATCGTCATGGCTACTATTATGACATGTTGCTCTATCACTTCCAGTTTTTGCATGGTTTGTCCACCTCTTTAGTATATACATTGCAGGAATCTTCATTGGCGTGACAGAGAATCCGCGTGACAGAGAATGGCACAGGATTAAGGGACAGAGGATCCGCATCCTTCTTTACATTGCTTTCACTTTATTTATACTTTTATTGCATTCTTACATCTTTGATTAAGTTTTTTGCTTCCATTATTATAAACTCAGATTGACATTTAAATTACACACTTCTCATCATTTGATCAAAATTGATTACCGACATTTTAAGTTTAAATAAATCACCCTATATTTAAGAGTTGTAAGAGGAAGAAATTCCCTTCCAGATTGGAGACAAGAATCGAATTTGTCTATTGATAAAAACTCTGTTAAATATGTACGCAAATATGAATGACGTGTCATTTGAATATTGTATCCTAGAGTGTTGAAATAACATAGCTTGAAAAGGAAACATCATGTATGAGGAAATTGAGGATTGAGGAGGAGGCAAGGATAGGGATAGAAAAGGTGATTGGTTGATAGGTGATTATTAGGTATAGTTTGGTAGAGTAGAGAAAGCAAGTACTTTTCGTGGAGGAATGACACAATCCATCTCTTTCTTAATTTGTTGCTTGCTCCACTGTGGAATATTTAAATTCCCTCGTCCTCTGCTTTCCCTCCACCGAGTTCTTCAATTCAATTAAATAAACTAATAACTAATTAATATCATAACTACAACTATATATAAGCCTTATTGATTTGGCTAGTGGAGTCCACGTATAGTCCACCCCATCATTCGTCATTTCTCAACCGCTTTTCAGAAAATTATTATTAGGTTTGTGAAATTGCAAAAATTTCAAAAGGTTTTACCTCCCATTTCTGTTATCCTTTGATATATATAGTTTGTGTTCCAATTCAGGTTCTGGGTCATCCTCATGGATTATCAATTCATGGTGGGTCTTGCTCTTTCATGCTTGGGTGGCTTGAGCACTTCCATTGGTACGTGTGCCTCCTCTTTCATCAACTTCCATCAATTCACTCCCATAACATTCTATCATCTATCATATCATGCATTTTCAAAGCCAACACTATCTTACATTTTCTGTTTCCTCTTTATTGTTCTCTATACAAGCATTTTGTTTGTTGAAAATGTTGTTTGAACAAGTATGTTTGACAATTTCCTAATAATTTTAACTTTTATAAAGCAGAGTACAAGGACTGTTTGGTTTAGATTCCGGTGAAAGCAAATGGATAAAAAAATACATTCCAATGCACTTCCAACCATGTTTTGAGTGAAGTAACATTAGGTTGCTTTGGTAAAAAGGGTCTTGAAAAACGTTTTTTACCCACTTCCTTCCACTCGAATCTAAACCAAACAGGGTTCAAGACTTTCAGTTATATAAAATAAAAAAAGTTGTCGTAATTGGTTGTATAGATAATATTTATTTATTAATACATTTGCTACAATTTCCATAATAGTCAATTGTTTTTTTTTTATTTATTTATTTATTGACTTCTACTTTTGAGCCAAAGAAATTGATATCTTTGCTTGCTCCCCACAATCATTTTCTTTATTATTTTCCCTGTAGAGTTTTTAGAGTTGTGTTATTTGTACAACATCATTCTTATTGGACACCGTATTTTTATACACTTTTAGACTAGGTTATTATTTTGTTTACTTTCTTCATGTATTTCAATAGGTTCAAAATATCAATTTGTGTATGGTGTCTATACATGTTGTCAACTTGAGATGTTCAAAAATTATTACCGGAGTTTTTATATGCAACTAGACTGAAATTTCTCAAAATGGAACAGGTGCACTTTTTGTAATCATTAATCAAGCTCCAAATTTGAAGATGCTTGGCCTGTTACAGGTAGTTTTCTTGGGTCATAACCCTTCATTTTCATTTTCTTTTTCTTTTTTCTTTTTTGAGATTGGATAGATTCATTAATTTTGAATCTTTGTAAAATGTGACATAAAGTCTATTATATTTGTTGACTTGCTTACTTTAGCAACAAGCCTGTTTTCTTAAAATATTTTCTTCCATGAAGGGCTTTGCTGCTGGTTTGATGTTGAGCATATCGTTCTTTGATCTGGCTCATAATGCTTTGAACGCCCTTGGCTTCTTGAAAGGCAACCTTTGGGTACCCTCTGCTCTTCACTCTTCAGCATAATTCAAGTCATCTAACAGCAATGTTTTCTTTTTAATCATTACACATGTTCTCTCATATTTGTTCTGACTTCTGACCAAAAAGTTTTATCTTCTTCTTCATGTAGTTTTTTGCTGGTGTCATATTCTTTGCCATTGTCGCCAATTTTATCCCAGAACCTACTACAGTTGCTCCTATTTCAGATAAGAAAAGCAGAAAGGTTTAATGAAATTTCTCCTGCCAAATAAAAGCTTTCTCTGTTTTATTAGATTTTCAAAATGGCATTGCAGCTGCTATGTTATTTGCTAAGTAGATACAAATTCTGATAATATGATGACATGCTTGAAAATAGAAAGGTGATGAAGGAAACAAGGACATTATGAAAAATCGCCGCCGTCAAGTTTTATTCAGTGGAATTATTACAGCCATAGGTATGGCTGTGTATGAGTACTTTTCAGACCTAACTAATTTTTTTTTCTTACACTGTACTTAACATAATTCTAAATTATATTGTCCATGATTTATATCGTATTCATGCCAATTCAGTCATTCAGAGATCAATATGGCTCACTAGTCACTACATTGTTGTTTGTTGTATGTTGTTCTGTTTGTCACATCATACTATTGTTGTTTGCATAATTGGTCATTTTCTTTTTGAGAGAAAAAAAAAATGAAAGGATAGATAGTGGAAGAAGAAAATTAAATTTCTTTGGAATTTTCTAAGGGCTTACCTATTCAAAAGTTAAAACTTATAATAAACATGTTCATTAAAGAGTCAAAGAATTAGAAGCTTGTTTCTCATCATCTATTTCCCCCTTTTGTTTGGTATTTCTTTAGTTTGATTGGAAAATTTGCATTTTGGCTTTCTCCCAGGTATAAGTTTACATAATTTTCCAGAAGGAATGGCAGTGTTCCTTGGATCCAAGAAGGTACCCCTTCTTTCAAAAAATTTAGGTGGTAAAATGATGGATTTTTTAATGAGAAGTTAGTTATATCCATATTGACAGTGACATACACATGGATCAACAACTTTCATCATAAATTGGTGAAGTATTCCTTATATACTCACTAATATTGTTGTTAATGTTACTTACTTACTTACTTCAATTTGATGATTATGTAATGCTCCTTTCAATAGGGTCTTCGTGTTGGTCTTAACCTTGCACTGGCCATTTCTCTGCACAATATCCCAGAGGTATAAATTCTTATCTTTTTGGCAGAGCCTGTTTAGACTGAAAGCTACAATTATATTTGTTGTAATTTGAAATGAAGGAAAACCATTGGTCCTTATTACATTTGATGCGTTCTCTCAATATTTTAGTTTATTTTTGTTTGTTTTTATTGTAATTTTTTAGTTTCACACCATCAATTGTAAGAATCTTATGCTTTCCAGGGTATTGCTGTTGCACTTCCTATTTATTATGCGACACAGAGGTAAGAACCTTCATTGGTTCCTATTGCTTTTTTAGCTTTCTGTAATACTTACAAATGACAAAGACTTCGTGGATTCTGCTCTAGTGTTAAGAGTTTACGGTTATTGCTAGTCATTCTGAGAGAAGAGAAAGGTATAGTGAACTCAACAACTATATATATATATATATATATGTGTGTGTGTGTGTGTGTGTGTGTGTGTGTGTGTGAAATAAACAAACTGATTGTAGGAAATATATCTTCAGTAGCTCTAAGAATGTGATAGTGGAAATGTTATCTAAATAGTTTGCGCTGAAAAGGCTTGCTGATGCGTGTGAATGTGATCGCCTTTTCAGCGTTTTTTACATTACTAGTAGTAGATATGATGGTAGCAATGGAGATGATGGCTAGGTTGGTCTCTGTGCATATGGCTATTCTGTAAAGCAAAATCTTTTTCATTTAGGGTCGTAGTGTGGTTGTAGAGGTTTCTTTTGTAACTTCTTCTTTAACTAAAAAAAGTAACGTAAAAACAAAATAAAGAAAATTGAGCCATGTTTTGCCTTTTTGGATGTTGATGTTGTTCAAATTAAACTAGATGCTTATGACATTCTACGTACAAGAGTCATTCTTTTGTTATACAATAACATCTGGAATTGTTAAGTTAATTATTAAATCTTTAGTTGGTGTTGCTATGTTACACGAGTTATACCAATAACTACAAACTTGAATTATAACTAAAATTTTCATTTATGGATGTGTCTTAGTAAATGGGAAGCATTCAAATTGGCATCACTTTCTGGCTTAGCTGAGCCTCTGGGTGTTATAATTGTAGGTATATCATCCGCTTTTCTTACATATTACTGTCTTTTTCTTTTCAAGAAACAGAAATCATGAATTAACAGTAATTTGGTATAATAACAATGATGAAGCGTAATATCCAAAAGGACATGCCTCAATATTAAGGTCAGGCGAGGCATGCACGCCTGATTCAACCTTGCAAATTGAATCTCTCTCTCCCTCTCTCTCCACACGTCAGAGTTGGTTTCTATGCTTTAAATATATTGATACACATTTTTTTGAAACACATGGTCCATCTTGGATATGTGTGTTAGTAAATTTGAACTCACTGTGATGAATTCTCTTCTCTCACTGTAGCCTGTCTATTCCCTAACAACTTAAGTCCTGAGATTCTTGAAGGTTTACTTGGATCAGGTTTGCACTGATAAAATTTCTAAATGTCAAATTGTTTTTGGGCACTTTATTATGTATATTTATTGATGCTTCTATGTTGATTATGAACAGTCGGTGGAGTTATGGCCTTTCTTACCCTTCATGAGATGCTGCCATTGGCTTTTGATTATGCCGGACAGAAGCAATCTGTTAAGGCCGTCTTTTGTGGGATGGCTTTCATGTCTGCGAGGTGATAAATCTTATTGCAAATAAAAGCCATTTAAAGAGCTAATGTTATCGTTTGGTTTTTTATTGTTACTTTGGTGAATAATTAATGTATTAGAGTTCTGTTTCATGTCTGTATTTATAAAAGTGAGAAAATTAATATGCATGTTAACTAGAAAATATTAACATGAAGATTACTTGTTGCAAAGAAAGGAAGCAAAAAAATTAGTGGGGATGAGAGACCAACAAAAAGATGCAAAACTTGGCCATGAAGCATTTAATTACCCTAGAGAGAGAGTCTAGAATTGTTTTCGTAGCCAGGATTCTGTGTGGCAGTGGTCAAAACAATATTTGTTGTGAGAATGCAAAAATGCACTTACTCTGAAGAGAGAAAGGAACTGGCTTGGTAGGAATTGGAAATTGCTTGCTTGTTCTAGCTCATCTTAACAATTTCTTTAAGGGTGCAGCATCTGCAACTAAATTTATGAGTGACATCCACCTTTAAACTTAAGCATCCTGTGCTCTCTTAACATATTATACCACAAAAAATATTTGGCTGGGGTTCCTCCTCATAACTAGATGATGTCTCTTTCTTTCAGTCTTCTGCTATAGTAAGTTCTTACTTCTCATCTCATTAGCATTGCTGGATGTGCAGCCTGTATTTTCTACATATCAGCTTACCAGAGGACCTGGGCTTGTAGCTGAGAAAACTCTCTTTTCTTTTCTGAATGAGATGCATTCTACAGTATCATTATGACGTGTCTTCAGCTGTTGCCATCAATTCTACGGCAGCAATATGCCTTCAGACGTGAGACTTGCAAACTTCAAATGATAATGATGTACAGCCATCCTATGGAGAATGGAAGTCACACACCAATAACTACGGTTTCCCCTATATATATATATAGACGAATGTACACAGAGTAGGAAAGAATAATGTTATTCATTCAATATTCAATAATATTCAAATTCACAATTTGTATATATTTATCTCTGACTTGGGGTATAAGAAACAATTTGTAAATAGATAGCACGAACCCAAATATGAAATGTAGAGACAAGAAACTTATAGTGGGGAAAAGGTTCCTCATGTGGCATTATGCCTTGCGCATCCTTTCTCTTTTGTAGTAGAAAATCCAAAGCTTTTAATAATCATAATAAGTGATATTTTTTCATGATTTGATATTTTTAATCAAAGGGGGATAAATGATTATGGGATGTAAAGGACAATCTTCTAAATTTTGCCAATGGACAAACATGATAGCATGAAGAAGAATAAGAAGAAGCGAAAGGAAGAAACATTTTACTGCAAAACAGTTTAGGATTTTAGCAGACGAATGTCCTAACCTACTGTCACATAAACTTATCAATCGAGTATTATTACTTATTAGCTACTGAACTAGCAAGAACAAGATTACTAGAAAAAGGATTACAAAATCACGATGGATTTCATTGACAGAAAAGTGCTTGAATTGCCATTCACTGCAGTAGTATATATGTAAATCAGGCAGGATTTTTTTGTAAGGGTTTATGAGAAATGAAATCATTAAGCTTAAGGTGCATGCAATATGGGATGTAGCACCTGAATCTATGATCCAGGTACCAGAATTATGGGACATATAACTAGAATGTGCATAAAACAATACCATTGACAGAATTGGAAGGATCAGAAGCCTCTACTTTTTTTTATTGGGACAATTCTGATAATTGTATCTGTAACAAGGTCATGATTGCTGCAAGAGCATCATCTTTGCTCTTTGTTTATTCTTTGTATTATGCTAGAACCTGCCTTGCTAACGATGCCAAGGCTTCAAAGAAAGAAGGGAGGAGAGAGGCAATTCAATGGTTTGATCGACGTGTACAAGAAGACTTTTCAATTAAATCAGATGGTATTGTTGGTCTCTACCGTGGCTTCAACATTTCTTGTGTTGGAATCATTGTCTACCGTGGTTTATACTTTGGAATGTATGATTCTTTGAAGTCAGTGCTCCTGGTTTGATCGTTGCAGGGTAGGGTATTGCTTAGGTTCGTTGGTGCCACTGTGGGGAAGTGTATAATTTCCCTTGCTATAAGTTCACCTTTCATCGAACATGTCTTAATTAATACCATTATTTGATTCTTTTGTTTAACACTTTTTCTTTCTTTAGCTTCTTTTTTCCAAAATTTCAGGATAGTGTCTTTGCTAGCTTTGCTATCGGTAGGCTCATTACTAATGGTGTTGGCCTTGCCTCCGACCCTATTGATACTGTTGGTAGAAGAATGATGATGAAATCAGGTGAAGCTGCAAGTACAAGGGTTCTTTCCATGCATTCTCACAAATTCTCAAAAATGAAGGTCCAAAATCTCTCTTCAAGGGTGCTGATGCAAACATCCTTCGTGCAGTTGCAGGTGCTGGCGTGCTTGCGGGCTATGATGACTAACTTCGGGTGCTTTTGCTGGGAAAGAAATATGGTTCTGGTGGGGCTTAATTTTTGACATGATTGTACCCATACAACACAAGATGATGAGGTAAAAAATAATATAGAGAAGTCATTCAAGGATATTTATTTCAGATTCACTTAATTATTTTACTTACATGAGTAACACAGTTTTAAAACCAAAAGAAAGAGTACTTAATCGTCAATTGTTGCTTAACTCATCTTTTTATTAGTTCCATCATCCCATATCACTTAAAGCATTCTCTACTCCGATAGTGTAATTCTAAAAAGTTAAAGTATTTCTATAAAGATCCGGTTGCTTCTATAAGCAACAATGTTTACATTTGGATGTCATGTCACTAGTGCTCCAACGATGTTACCCTATAAAAATCGATTCTTATTCCTTAAGTAACTCCCATTTGAGATGCTCTTAAATCTTTTAATCATGGCTCCTTTTTCAAATGTATTAGTTGTTAAATCTTCAAATCATTACTCCTTTTTGAAATGTAGTAGTTGTAAAATCTTGATTAACCGAATGCTTCCTATCTGGCTGGATGAGCTTTGGATGTGGGAAAATGATTTTTGAATATTGGCGTTTGATTATAGATATATTATATATAAATGTGTGAAAAATATGTTAATTAAATGTCAAAATTTAGATGTATAAATAATAAAGTTATTTGGTGAGTATGGTCATAACTTATACCTTAACTCATTTCCAATTTTCACAAAAGCCATGAATTCGTTCCTACCCACATGTGATTGGTTTGAATGGTAACGAGTTCGGACTTCTTAAATATCGTCATATAAACCACGAGCAAATCAAGTTGGGAGAGGTCAGTCCTTAAATATCGTTAAGTATCTCGAGAGATTAGTCTCCGCAGTTATGCACGGAGGATATTCTAAGAAACCAAAAAAAAAAAAAAAAAGCCATGAATCTGTTTCCATCCTGTTTGGGTGCGTTTAAACATCCATTGAACATAATCATTTGTTGTAAAGAAACAACAAAATAAACTAAAAATAGAAGAAAAGAAAACAAATTCAGGAAAAAAATCATAAAAAGTACTACGAGCTACTGAAGTGGGTTTATGTCAGGCCGTTTTCTTTTTAAACTTCATTTGACATGTGATGTTGGATGTCTATGTAAACGACATCATGAGTCCACTCCTTTCTAAACATAAACAAGCAGTGAATCTTTTTGAGTTTGGTATTCATGACTCATCCCGAATGTCTAGTGGGTTCTTTAGCGTTGCAGACAAAAGGAATGTGAAGGGCTTATAATTATAATGATACTTTTCGTCGTTCACTCTACTTGCACGCCAGGTTTTTGTTTCATTCGCTTCTCAATTATGTTATGCGATTCTCTCACATGCTTGACAGCCTTTTTCATTTGTTCCTTCTCAGAGGTGTAGAGAGCGGGGTGGAGAAAATTGTACTTTGTTGGAGGTCTCTTCAATGCACCAAAGAGAAGTGGCTTATGCATGCACCGTTAATCGTAGCCGTCTAATCTCGTCTAATGACATTGAAGGGCGGAGATATATTTAGGCATATCCACACAACTGATTCAGCTGGTTATTGGTGTATTGTTAAAAATTGCCATGTGAGAAATTGATTTTATGCGGAAGGAAAGTTTGAAGCGACATCGTTTAGCAAAGAATTTAAAGCCAAATTTTGTCATCATTTCTGTTAAAAGTTCCACAAGATGGATATCCATGCACGATATCCATGCACACCATTTTTGCTCTTACAGCAACATCAACAAAAGTTCAAAGGAAACTTGTCTTCATTTACTAATACAGATGCCAAATCGATTTAGGGTTAATATTTAGGAATCCAGCGCGTCCTCTTTTTAGCTACCCTAAGCTTGTGGTTAAGTGGTTAAAAGGCTCATTGACCATTTATAGGCTTGTTTATCACTTGAACCACCTTTTTTTTAAGGGTTTATCTATTTCTATATTTAAATGCTTGCACATTTTACATGTAAAAATTCAAATCAGTTTGACGGACTTATAATTTTTTAGAATAAATCATCATTTTGGTCCCTGAAAGTATGGGATGTTGTTAATTCAGTAACTTGACTAACGAAATTAACATTGAGAGACTTTTACATAATTTAATTATTTTTAGAAACTGAACTAACAACAACTCATACTTTCAGCCATGAAAATAATGATTTACTCTAATTTCCATTTTCATGACAAAGGCTTGGCAATTCGCGTAGTAAGAGTAGAGCAAAGTTATTGTATTTCGAGACAAGTGGAAAGCATGCATAGATTTTGTTTGATCACCGCTTCTTCAACCACATTCATCACTCGGAGGATTCATTTTCTAAACACTGGCCAACCACTACGGTTTTCCCTACCAAAAACCCAAGGATTTGGTGGTCTCCTTCTTGTGCGACCCCACTCCTCTCATTTTCTTACCACGTTTGATACTAATCACTAATATTAAAATTCCGAAAAAAAAAAACCGCTTCTGTGTTATTTTATTTTTTTCATCCATGTTCATTTATAAATAAAATTCACCATTGTCTGTGGAATCAATTAAAATTATAAATGATATGTAAAATAATAAAATGATTTGATATAAAAAATTAATTTTTATGTTTAAACTTATTAAAATAGAATATCGTAGTTGGCCTAAGTGGAATTAAATTGCAATTCCATACGGCCTTCACCTCCAATATCAAGGGTTTGAATTCTGAAATGATTAATAAGAATAAATAATAGAGTTATTAAGAGTTAAACTAAAATCTATTTCAAGAACTTTAAATAATATTAGGTTAAAAATCAAATGATTTTTATATTTTTTACATTATAAATACATTTCGAAAGAATGTTTTTATTTTGTTTAATATATTGTAAATATAAAATTAAACTGTCAACCAATTACAAATTATGAATTTAAGATAGTTATGATAATAATTTGATTGATGGAGAGGGTAACTTTACACTAAAATTAAATCCTTAAACAAATGATAAAAATTCAATTTAAAAATTACAGCTTCATAAGAAAAAAAGACTTCTGTTATTCCCCTTGTATTAGGGGTGTAAAAAAGAACGGTTGAGAACAGGTGCGATGCAGGTGATGATGCCCTATCTAACGGAGTTGGCGTGTTGTTGAAACCAACGCAGTGCGTAAAGGTACGTAGAGAGAGAGAGAGAGGGAGTGAGCACTGAGCAGTGACTAGTGAGAGAGAGAGAGAGAAGAGAGAAGAGAGGGTGACTTACAAAACGCAGATTCGCCATTTTCATTCGTCTGGCATCAAATGCGATCAAACTCTGTCTAGGTCCGTTCTTTCTATTTCATCAATCCAATCCATCTCTTTCTACTTCTTCATTTCATTACATTTTCATTGTTGATCTTCATAATTTTCATCCATAGCATTTTCCGCTGCCCTTACGATCAACGAAGCTCCGAGATATTTCTGCCTCGATACCGCACTTCATGTGATTCTCTGCCGTTGGAGGCTGCTTCCGTCGAACCAGGTACTCTACTTTTTGCCTTTGTGCCTTGTTTGGTTTCCAGAAAAAAAAGAAAACAACGGATCAGGAATTTGATGAGGAATGCATTGTCACTGCTTTGCTTGAATTTCTATATTCTAGAGCTAATCGTAGATTCGTAGCTTCAGATGCGAGGACAATTTTCTTTACTCTTTTTTGATTTTTCTTCATTTGCTTTGGTGAGAGAAATATCATCAGCATTGATGAATCTACGTTTCTTCATGAGAGATCTCAAACTTTTGGCTTTTATGCGATCTTAGGCTGCGTTTTTCTGATCCGCCAATCAGAAACACGTTTTCATATTAGTTAGTTCGCTAAGATTTTGTCAGCTTTGGTGCTTTTGCCTTTCCATGTTTTTTTCTCACTTCATTAGTTACTTCTCAAGTTTCGTGAATCTTGATAGATAATGCTCAGCATGCTGGATTATTCTTTCTTTCATAGTGCATGGATGTAAGCAATAACTAGTCGAAATAAAATAGCCGTATTTGGATTAGGATGCGTTTGGAAGAGCTTATAAAGAGGAATTAAACTTATACAAATAATTTATGAAAATAGTTTATGGTCTTTCCATAAGCTCTTTTGAGCTTATTTCCATAAGCTTGTCAGAGAAGCTTATGAAAATAAGCTGTTTTTAGCATATTTAAAAAAAACTTATTGAATAAGCGTTTAATTAAGCTCTTTACCCAAACACACCCTTAATGACATTTGCCTTCACTTTCTGTGAATTTTACTTTTTGCAGATTTACATTTTAGGGGTAGCTGAATGGTCTGCGGCAAATGGTTGTGTGTTAATTACTTCAACTTTTGTTGATGAATCTTATGCCTTGGTGAATCTGGGAAGAATACATTTGTATATCTATTGATGTGTGTGCTGAAACTTTTATATTTTGTTGTTTGTGCACCTCATTGTCTTTGCACTGATTCTTGTAATTTGCTTTGAATTCACTCTGCAGATTACTTGTCTAGCAGGAAGGATTCAAAGTGAGTTGGAGCCCACACATGGAGGTCCATTACAATAACATAAGCTATCCCTATAATACGGCAGGGAGCTTTATTGAATATTTTGAAGGTCTCACCTATGAACATGTCAACTTCATTTTTTCTGGTGCATCACATGCTCAGGTGCCTGCAAAGACTGTCATCTATATTCTGTCTAAGACATTTTTTGCTTTGTTTTGTTGGAAATTGTTGCACTTCCTTTCTTGTCTCCTTAATATAGATCTGTTGGAAAGACTGCTCTGTTTCATATTTTATCTGCAACTTTTTTATTGTTATTTTATTATTAATGGAAGGTTACTAGAAAGATTCATGGTACTCAAGTAAAAAATATGAAATAAAATTCCATTTTTATATGCAGGAGAGTTCGTACCCTTCAGCTTCAAACTTTTACAAGTTTGGACTATCTGGACTTGACAGTACTTCATACTATTGTTATGGTCATGATTATGACGTAAATCATCATGAATCACTGGTGGATGAGTATACGAGGCCTTCAGAAAACTCATCGACAATCAATGAACAGACGGTGGCTGTAAGTACAGAATGGGGAGAAGGTGTAAACACTGACACACGAGACAATTCTATTGAATGTACGTTCTTGAGTTTCATGTGAAGATGATTTTCCTAACATATAGAAGGGCCTTAGATTAGCCTTTGAAACACTTGTACAATTAAAACTACAAATGACCTGTCCGGCAAATTATAAGTAGTTAATTAATTACAATTTTGGTGATATTTGGGTGAAAAATGTACTCTCGGGTATGTGTTAGTTCCTTAAAAGAGCATTACTGCTCACCTCACACCACTACTCTTTGAGTTCGAGGTAAAGTAGTCTTGATTCCATCATGAGCATCATGTTTGAAAAACTGCAGTTAGAGAGTTAAAATATCTGTTTCACTCATTAATCCACATAGGTATTTTTCATATTTCAGCTTACTGGACATAGAAGAGTCCAATTGAACTTTCTGAATTACATATTATTGGTTCATAATGAAGTGAACTTGCTTATATTTGTTTACTTTATTCAATGCTTTGATCTTGAGCTCTTTTTGCCATCCTAATGATTTTATAAGATTAAAGCTTGTGGTTTAACGTAATTTAGCTGACCTTTCTGAAACTAGACAATGTGGATTTCTCTTATTATTTAATTTTCACTTTCCCTCCACATTTTGTCATGAAATCTTTACCCTGTCTTCTTGCTAAGAAGGAAATAAATGCTGAAATTTGTAAGCATTCATTTATAAGTTGGGTTGAAAAGATGGACTTGGATCCTCTGGTAATGCTTTCATCAACCACTGAAAGAGGGAGACAGAGAGAGAAGAGGCAGTTAAATGAATAGTCCTACTTTTGCCGTTCATATATGGTAGTCTTTACCCATCACAAAAATCTCGTAGGACTCTTTTTAAGTTTATCTCCAAAGAGAAAAGGTAGTAGATTCTGTTATGGCCTCTTCATTTATAGTCTATCCAAACCCTCCTTTTCAAGAACTGACATTTTACAGTTTTCAGTCTTTTGACCCTGCATATAAAATGTTTGCTCATGGTAAAAACAACTTTGTCTCTTTTCTTTCAGGTCCACGAAGACATAATAGTAATTCCAATGATTATCAGGTATTTCTCTTCAAAAGTCCTGGTGCATAAAATAGTTAAATGCTATGAACATCTAAGAAGTTTGTGTAGTTACCTTTAGCCATTCATCAGTAGAAGCAAAATAAAAGATTACCTAAGTTTTGCAGGTCGTTTGGCAAGACAATATTGATCCCGACAACATGACATACGAGGTTGGTTTGAGAGTCTTAGATACCTTCTCTTCCTGGGCTTTATATAATTCTTCCTTAATTACAGATACTATATATTTGATTTCCTAATAACATAGAGTCAATCTTCTAGATATATACAGTAGTTAATCTTGCAATTATTTTGATTAAGAGAACCAACTTTGGTAACTCCTTTATTCCACGTCTTTAGTTGTCTTATGATTCACTCCTGTCTATGTCTTTTGTCCTTGTATGTGTACATATTATTCTACATAAAGATAACCTCTAGGAAAATATTGTTTGGCCGAATCATTTATAAAATTTATACTGTTCATTTTATGTTCTTATGAGCTAGATTACATTACAAATTTGAATTGAAATTGGTAAAATGCATAATGTTGCATCTACTAACGGTTTGTCAGTTCTCACTTCTCAGAAAAACGAATAACTAAGAAAGAAACATTTATGTTCAAAAACCGTCTCACTGGTGCAAATGTGTTTTTCAATTAAATGTGTGGCTAATGGTAGTTGATCTGAAATCTTTATAGTTATGTGAACATCTCTGTAAGTACCGATTAATTAAAGGTGGAAGTATAGAGTCCCTTATATTTGGGATGATCCTTTTGCATTTCCCCACATTAATATCATATTATTTATTGCAGGAACTACTTGAATTAGGTGAGGCTGTCGGAACTCAAAGCCGTGGTCTCACCCAAGAACAGATCTCCTTGCTTCCAGTTTCGAAATACAAGTGTGGGTTCTTCTTGAGGAAGAAGTCACGGGATGAGAGGTAATATTTGGGTTTTTGGACTCATGTTTTGCTTTTCTTATCCGCTTAGCCTTTATATTATTGTTTTCCATGCATCTAGCTTTCAAAATTTTTGTTTCTGCCTTTAATTCTTCATCAACTCTACTTCTTGGTTGACTAATTGCTATCAAACAATTCTACTTTCTTTTGTGTCCAAATTGATCTTGGGGCTTAGAGATTGCTACTATTCTTTTGGTTAATTTTAATCAGAGTGATACTGATATGTCTTCTTTCTTTGCCCAAATACTACTTTGTATAGCTTAAACAGAATGTATTATGTGATTAAGAAGAATAAGGTGCATATCTCACATGAAGATGATATATAGATTAGTAATGGACACAGGCAGATAGATTCTTGTGAACTAAGAAATAGGTTATTAACGAACAAATTTACCATCAATTGGAGCCCTAAAATATAATGCATCCTGTCTCATTTGTGAGTCACATTTTGGAGGGGAAGGGAAGGGAAGACTTATTTTTCATTTCTAAACTAAGGAAACTATAAAAATGTTTAACAAAATAAATAAATGGTGATTGAAAGGTTATATAATCACCTATCATTTCATTCCTTCACTTTTTTTTAAATCTCAAATATAAATCGGCAAATAGATTAGAAAGAATAAACACTTCCTTCCCTTTCCCTCCAAAATTTGACTCACAAGCATACCCTAAATGAGAACAAAAGCATGGACTTATGAATGAACTTAAGGATTTTATGTTTCTTTCCTTAAGTCACATAATATAATCTGGAACTTGAAAAGGTCCAGATGGGTATTACACTTTCAAAACCCTGGGTGTATGTCTGTTGCGTGCTTTACAGTTACCACATCTATTGTTTTATGGCGGAAGAGCAAGTATTTGGATCTTGCTTCCTCTGCTAATGTTTTGATCTAACTCGTCTTCTTGTTTAGATGTGTTATTTGCCAGATGGAATATAAAAGAGGGGACAAGCGGATCACTTTGCCATGTAAACATGTCTATCATGCTAGTTGTGGGAACAGATGGCTTAGCATCAATAAGGCAAGATACTTATCAATTTATCATGAACTTTTAACGAGTACATTTAGTGCTTATTTTGACGTCTGCTGATATACTTATCCTTTTTGCTTTTTTTGATGGGCTTTTTTTTCAGGCTTGTCCGATATGTTACACGGAGGTGTTTGCAGACAAGTCAAAACACAAATAATCACAGACGAGCGAATAGAAGTAACCTGCAATCTTGCATGTTTCTGTTTCTCCTTGAGTTGAGGGGTCTTTCATAGAAATACATTCATTTGTTATATTTCGTTTTTCATAGTCTGGCGACCCATTACGTTGGATGTAGTAAAAATACAAAGAGAGCTGTCGCGTGGATCATAATCACACAGTTTTATAAAGAATATGGACATGCCTCATGGTTGTATTGGAGAGGATGGATTATGGTTTGTTGTAGTAATGCTTTTACAGTGTCCTATGTGTTCACGTACTTATTATAATCCGCTGCTTATAATGTTTCCATTGGAGGCTGGAATATGAACATGTATTCACAAATGTTATGAAAATTTCTTCACTTCTTCTGTTAGACAATTTAACTTGAAGTTGCTACTCATAGCCGACATAATCTTGTTATAATTATAGTAGTGGGAAAACTAGTTGTTGTATATATATGTTTAACCCCCCATCATTTGCTTTAGAAGAAAGACTACATGTAGACAAATAATATTCAGGTATGTTAGGCATTTAACTTAAATGATGTTTTACAAGGATTCTCCTTCTTTCCTCTAATGTTTCCTCTAATGTTATGAGAGAGAAAGAAACGAGCAAATTTATTTTTGAAGATGTTTTTCCAATCAAAAGGGTGTCATCGGCATACCAGAGTTGATAAAAAGATGAGAAAAGGAGTGGACAAGTCACCTTGATGAATCTCTTTACTTACGGAAAACTCATTGTAGATCTTTCATTTACTAACTCTGATAGACGATGATAAACAGGCTTTAATTCAGTCTCTACATTTTCACCTAAAATCATACCCCATTATCATGTAGTCTAAAAAGCCCAATTCATAGTGTCGTGTTTTTTCAAAGTCTATCTGAAGAATCAGATATTAATCTCCAGATTTTTTAGCACAATTTATCACTTCATTAAAGGTCACTACTGAATCCAAAATATGCTTTTATGAGAAATGCAAACAACAATTCTGGTATTATGATAGGTACCAGATATTTCAAGTAAGAAAAATGGAGTCTAGCTCCTTACAAAAGAGATTAAGCTGTAAAAAACTATAAAGAAAATATAGAACAACGTGCAGACTAAAGTGGTGCAACCTTCCTAGCCAAAATGGCCCCAAAACCTTCACTAAATAATTGCCTCCCTTTCGCTCCTTGCTCCACCTATGTATAACTATACCCTTGTGACTCTCCCTCTCCTCTCATTACCACATCAGCATTCTATTTTACTGACATTGTCTAACTACCCAAGGCCCACTAGCCCAATTCCCAACATATTATAGATGGCAAGACTCTTTTCTGCATCCTTGCCAGCACCTTTGAAAGAATTTTATAAATGCAATCTATTACGGATATAGGACTATGATTCTTGACGACTGTCCTTCTTTGGAACTTAGAGTTTAAATGAAATTCTTTCATGAATCTGGAAATGTAACTTAAATTCCAAAACTCCTTGATGAATTTAAAATTAAAACCATCCAACGCAGGACTTTTACTGCTTTCGCAATTCCATACTGGCTGGCTTCTTGATCTCATCCTCATGAAACTTTGCTATTAACAACTGATTTTGATCTTTAGATAGCTAGCTAAAACTCAGCCCATCAAACAATGGCTTGGACCGAAACTAATCTTGAAATAAATTCTCAAAGTGACTTTTATTTGCCGCTTTTACATTCTTTTCTTCATCAAACCACATAACATTTATTCTGAAATCAACAATCTAATTTACCTTCCTGCGAATTCGAATGAAAGATTGGAAGAAGCTTCAATTAACATCTACCTCTCTAAACCATCGTGCTAGAGCTTTTTACATGAGTAAGGTCTCCCTCATACTAGATAATTTCCAAAATTATGTGGCTAAATCCTTTCTTTTGCCCACATTATTAAATGTCAAACTCTCACATCGATTGTGTATATGTGCAAAGAACAATTTATAATAAGTTGGGTAACCCTCTCTTTATGAGCCAACTTTTGGAGTGGAGTCAAGCTCAATTATTTTAATATGGTATCACAGTCTATCACGATGTTGGACTACCCGCAGATGTCCAGTTCTGTAAACTTTACGCTCCAGATGTCCAAAAGCATAATAATAAACCTCTCTATTATTGTCTCCTGAAAATAAATGATACTCTCCACTATGTATGTGTATCATCTTCATTTTATTTATTTTCTCAAAACCATGATAATGAACCTCTCAATTTCTCATCTTTACCCGAGCCAAGAACCATTTATAATAACTTGAGCAACCCTCTTTCTATGAGCTAGCTATTTGAATGGAGTAAGACTCAATTATTCTAATACACGTGAACTACGTCTAGTTGAGATTCCTTCCCATAAATATCTAACAACATAATTTCTTCAATATCCTTGCCAAGTTGTGAATCCAAATTTCCAAAGCATTCATTATTCCGCTTCCTTAATGATGCCTTCATTAGCTGTCATCTTTCTTTTTTTAGCACAAAAGCTCTTTATAAAGTATACTAATGTGAGTGTAATGGATGCTGAAGTATACTATATCCTGACATGGGTTGAATGTACTATCAATATTAGAGATGGCAATTTGGATCCTACCCGCTGAGTATCCGCAAAAAATATCCATGATGGGTAGGGTAAATACTTGCTTTGCGGGTATGGGTGCGAGTCTGGATAATTACCCGCAAACAAGAGAGGGTATAAGCGCGGGTTCGGGTACTCTAATACCCATCCCGTCCCGCACCCGCATATATATATATATATATATATATATATATATATATATTAATACATATAATTATAATTATATATCAAAATTTAAAAATAAAATTAATGTAACCTATAGTTTCTTAACTATTTTTTCCTTTCAGACTTAATCACCTACTGACCTAAACACTAACAGCAGCCACTGATGTTCTTTGTGTTATTTTTTCCCTTTTTATTAGTTAAAGTGCAGGTAATGGATGCGAGTATGAGTACTTAGGTATCCAGAGGATACGGGTAAGGGTACTTAAGTTGCTACTCACGCGGGTACGGATCCAGGTACGAATATTTTTTTCAAACCCGAATATGGGAACAGATATTATAATACCCTATCCAGATCCTATCTATTGCCATCTCTAACCAATATAAAAGATGTGTCAGATTATGACATAATCGATTATTTTGCCAAGCGTTGAATCCAAATTTCCAAAGCATTCATTATTTCGCTTCCTTAATTATGCCTTCATTAGCTTTCATCTTTCTTTTAGCACAAAAGCTTCCTATATGAAGTATACTAATGTGAGTGTAATGGTCTAATGGATACTAAAGTGCACTATATCCTGACATGGAATGAATGTACTGCCAATATAAAAGATGTGTCAGATATACGACATAATCGAGTATTTAAATATTAGGAATGAAACAATACATATGACAATCAAGAATCAACTTCTGATTATCAAACAGTACATATGGTTTTTCTTTTTAATAAAAATAAACTAACAGTACATATGATAAAGTATGATGAATTCACTAGATAGGGTAAAAAGAAGTCCCATACAAAATATGCAATCTGGTTTGTAGAAATCTCCTACTGAGATAAGACATGATAATCTCTCCAAGAGGAAAACATCCTACCAAATGTAATCAGGGCCGTCTTAAACATTTTGGGGGTCCTGTTCTAATCTTATAAATTGGGCCACTAATAAAAAAAATGATAATTTTAATAATTAAATATTATTTCAAAATATTATTTTAAAAAAAAGACAATCTTAAATATTATTTCGAAAAGGATAATTGTTCTAATCTTAAACACTCACTTCAGGACAATAAATGCAAAGAAGATTATTAAAATCGTACCAATACAACTTCAAGCTAATATCAACCTTCTAGCTACTTAAAAAGAGCCTTCCTTCTAACACTTTGTTTTTGGTCAAAATAAATTTTGGGGGCCCCAAATTTTGAGTCAAATTTGAGGCATTGTATTATTGCACTCCTTGCACACCCTTATTGCCGGCCCTGAATGTAATAGGAAACGTAGGAGGAGAAAATTACAAGAGGGAATCTTAACTAATATAGATAACTAATTTGATAAAATCGAAAGAGAAAAAAAAGAAAGATATACTGGTAGTTAGAAAGACAAATCGAATGAGGAAGAAACATTCGCCAAGAAAGTAATATGTTTAATTAACATGTTTTTTAATCCTATTATGCAAACAAAACAATAGACAAAATAATATTAGAAGCAAACCCAAAAATAAAATAAAATAAATATTAGAATTAAACCCAAACTAAAATAAAATAAAATAACATTATAAACTTACCTAGTCAATCTAGCTACATTTCGAGACTTGGCATTTTTGAGTTACAATAAACTTGCAGTAGCTTTCGAACTCTGGAATCCACCAACTCTTCTGCTTTTATAAGCCAAGCCGGTGGAACTGATCAAAGAATCCAGTCGAGAAAACTTATGCATGTGAACAAAAAAGGGTAAAATAATTAACATAGTTCTACCAAGTCAAAAATTAATTTTTTTAAGCCACAGTCAGAATTTTCTTCAATACAGTCATTTGTCAAGTTTGTAAGTTAATTAGCCAATTCAAAGAGATGTTAAGTTGAAGGCTTGATCTTGAAGCGGTTTATTCACCGACAATCTGAGCATAAAATAGCAGTAAGATAACAACAATTCTACGCGCATATATTTACACCACCTTACATCTCTACAGTTTTTATTACTATCTGATTACATCTATAACATCTCATTTTTATCTATTTAGGCTCTGTGTTCACGTTTTTAGGCTCTAATTCTATATAGGGTGTTGTTAACTCGTGTTTTAAGGGTATTGATTAAAGATTTAAATAAAAATAAGTATTTATTGAAAAATTAAATAGAATATCCTCAAATATTAAATGTATCATTTTCTAAGAATAAATTTTTTCTTTTGATTCTTTATTCAATATCTTTAAAACACGGATTAGCATTCTCCACTTATATATACCTAAATATATATGATCACGTTTTTACAATCCTTAAATGTTGCCATTTGGAAAAAAGCCACAGCTAATTTTTAAGGAAAAGATAAATTAGATAATTCGGGCAAATTAATGCATCGGAAAAAATAAAAGTTGTATCTGCTCTAACGCGGTTTCCCAACATTTGATCAAATCTAACGAGTACTTATTCAGCCATGCCTTACCCTCTTATTGACTTTGTTAACATCGAGTTGAAATATAAAATGATATAAAGAAAAAGGTAGGGTGCATGAGGATAGAAATTTCTTGTCCCAAAAAATGGTGTCCTAATATTCATTATCAATCAAATGTTAGAAATGAGCATAAATATTAATGAGTTGTGATTTTCTTTTCTTAAATGACAAATTGTTATTAGATGAGGGACAGAGAATGTGACAGGAAATTGGGGGAGAAACTTTCATCCCGTGCATCAACCTTGAAACCGGAATATTTTAAGACATTAAGCCAGTCTGTGAAAGCATTTATCAAAGAAATCTTCTCAGCCATGGTTGAAGGCTGACACTATATAAAGGTTTACAATTCATAGTACTTAGCCAAGCAAGTACAAAAAGTAAGTGATTTTAAGTTCCAACTAAGAGACGAGCAGAGGTGCACGTACTCAGAGATCGAAGATGAGAACCTCATTTGGGTCGAGCCACTGGCCTCGACTCATCTATGCACTAGCATTTTGCCTAATTGCTACAATTGTTGCAGCTGATGATGAGCCTTACAATGCAGGAAAACCATACTACTACCCACACCCAACAACACCAGATCATGAAGAATACCCACCAAACTATAATTACAAATTACCTCCATATGATCACTACAAATCTCAACCTCCTTATTACTACCGACCTCCACCTCCACCACCTTCTTATGTCTACAAATCACCTCCATATTACTACAAATCCCCTCCTCCACCATCTCCATCACCACCACCTCCTTACGTCTACAAATCCCCTCCACCACCTTATGTCTTCAAGTCCCCTCCACCTCTATCTCCATCACCACCCCCTCCATATGTTTATAAGTCTCCTCCCCCACCATCTCCTTCACCACCTCCTCCATACGTCTACAAGTCTCCAACTCCTCCATATGTTTATAAGTCTCCTCCCCCGCCATCACCCTCACCTCCTCCTCCATATGTCTACAAGTCTCCACCTCCTCCACCGTATGTTTACAAGTCACCACCACCACCATCCGCATCACCACCCCCACCATATGTTTATAAGTCACCACCTCCTCCATCACCTTCACCACCTCCTCCATATGTATACAAGTCTCCACCTCCACCTTCTCCATCACCTCCTCCACCTTATGTCTATAAGTCACCACCACCTCCATCGCCTTCACCACCACCTCCTTACATTTACAAGTCCCCTCCTCCTCCATCTTCATCGCCTCCTCCACCATATCATCCTTACCTCTATAACTCACCCCCACCTCCCCTTAAGCCTTAATTATTAAACTTGTGGTTAAAACAATTTGAATTTTACAGTTAAAGAATATTTTACAATCTTTCTGTTGTAAGCAAGCCTTCAATCTTCATTAGTAATAGGGTTTATAATTACGAAAGTGAGAGGCATATTATATATGTAGCCCGTGTTTTGTCAATATATGGTATCATATATACTTTTTTTTGTAATTCATTGTTGTTACGAGTCCATTTCCTTCTTCGCATTATGATTCTGATGAAGTTCTGAACTTTTTCAATAAATTTTGATTTGATAATAATACTCTAATCTTACCAAAAAGAGTACATTTCCTCTTTCTCTGTTTTTTTTATAAGCATTTCCTCATTCTCTGTATTCTGTATGTACACCCATATACAATTAACAAATGGATCGTTGAAAGTTGAAACATTAACTGGTGAGAAGGATGGACTTGGATTCTCTGCTCATGTCTTGTTCAACCACTGAAAGAGAGAGAATAATCAGATTACCAAAGAGAGAGAGAGAGAGAGAGAGAGAACAATCGGTTATAAATGAGTAGTCCCACTTTGGGTAATAATCCCAATTTTTATAAAGAATATGGACATGCATGCACATGCGTCGTGGTTACGTAAGAGTGTAAGAGAAGTTGTATTATATATGGTTTGTTTTCATGATACTTTTATACAGAGTGGATAATGATTTCACATACCCCATGACTTTAAACTGTGGTTACGGTGGCAATCAAGGTTTTAAATAAATGTCTGCAACCTCAATTTGGGCCGCAACGTTTTGTTTTTGGAGGTCTCTGAAATCGAAATGCGACCACAATTGCAACTGCATCGATCGTATTTTTCCACAATTATTCGCAATTTAAAACCTTGATGGCAATGGTTGCCATTATATTCTATCTACTGTAATTGCAGAAAATTATGGAAAAAATATGACTAATAGTACAGCTGCATCGCGATGAAATTGTAAAAACTATTAAAATCACAATATTGTACGCAATTTAAAACTTGTTCTGCCGATACAATGTTTTGTATTAGAAAAATTAATGTTATGTTTGATTTATCGTTACAAATGTATGTTTACGTTTGTCTTAAACGAAATCTATAGATACTTTAATTTGTCCCAAACATACGTTTGCAGTTTCCCAACTGTAATTCAGACAAGTTAGACATTTAAGTTAAGAAGAATGCTAATTAGTGCCCTTAGGGCAGCTGATTAAGGAATAAAAAAAGATAAGTTTATATTGGAAATGATGCAATTAATATAAAGATAAGTGTTGTAATTTCGATACAAAAAAGATAAGTGTTGTAATTAGTTTTTCAAGATAGACTTACTTCTTCTTGATTCCTTAACTAGTATCATGATGTTATAAAATTGTCTTTCTCCACAAGTGGGGAAATAATCGAAGGTTGTCTCCTCTGACCCGCTTTCACCTCTAGATTAAAACCAACTATGAAGTAGTAATTAAAAAATTAATTACTGACTCTTCCTTGACAGAAATGGATTCAGTGACTTCGAGATTTGGTACCTTTGATGTCTTTAGCCATTTTCTCTCTCATCTGACACTCTCTCATCTTATCTCATCTTTCTCTTTCATCTTTCTCTCTCCAAAAAATGCCTAAAGGCACCAAAGATACCAAACCTCAAAATCACTAAATCCAAATCCCTCCCTTGACTTTGTTCACATCTCCTCATAAGGAAAACTTTTTTTAAGCCAATAATTCTAAACCGTACAACAATATCTTTCTATTAGTCCTCCTATTTACTATATAAGAAGGTTTTGGATGTTTTTATATTTTCAAGATATTGAATACATTTACCTTTTTATTTAGCCTTTGTTTAGATTAGGGAAGAAGTAAAGTGGAAAGAAGTAGGAGAGAAGAGAAAATAAGTAGAAAATGGATAAATTTTTAATTAGGTTGTTTGGATTAAAAGAAGTAGAAGAGAAACAAAAATAAGCTTTCTTGTAAAGACATATTTATCCCTAATAACATACACCACA
Source organism: Ammopiptanthus mongolicus (assembly GCA_039655645.1). Lineage (NCBI taxonomy): Eukaryota > Viridiplantae > Streptophyta > Magnoliopsida > Fabales > Fabaceae > Ammopiptanthus > Ammopiptanthus mongolicus. The sequence continues at coordinate 7,511,325 of CM077346.1, forward strand.
AAAAGGGTATTTTAGCGACCAAGAATTTAGTGATTACACTTAATCTGTCGCTAAATATGGAATTCGGTCGCTGATTTAACGATCAACAAACGATTTAGCGACTAGGAAATCTGCTACCACGTTTGATGGTCGTTAAATTGGTCGCTAAATGATTTAGCGACCAAATTTTCATATTTAGCAACCGAATTTGGTGATCGCTAAACATCTTTTTTTATAGTGATATTTGCGCAATCCAAAACAAAAGGGTAGATGTTATTTCAATTTTTTCCTCTCTCCTTTCAAAATCTCGACAAGTGGGAAGAGATTTCCTTTTCATGCGGGTCCCACTACATATTTTCTTTCATCCTTCACTTCCCTCCATTACCAAACAATGGAACTCTCACTTCTCTCTCTCACTTTTTTCTTCTTCACTTTTTTCTCTCCAAAATCCATCAGAACAAATAAAGCATTAATACTTTCTTTATTTAATATTAGAAGAATTATTAAAAGTGTTATGAAATTATTTAGTCAAAAAAAAGTGTTATGAAATTAACGTAAAAACCAAATAACTGAAAAGCAATGGATATGGAGAAACAAGAGAGTAGAGAGAACAAGAGAATATAGAAGGGAGAAGAAGTGGGTCTTTGTATTCTATTCTTCAAGGTGCTCAATTTACAACGCTCACATGAATCCTATTTATGGGACATAAGTCTTGTAACTTACATGACTATTGAAGAACTAAAGTAATGAGTCATTACCATGATATTTAGCACATTGGAGTTGTAGAAGCTAAATGGACACCCATACTTAATTAATCATAACAAAAAGGTTATTATAGGAAGACATAGTAACACTCTTTTTAAGGTAGCCACAATCCCGAGTGAAAATTATAAACTTGTATAAAAAAAAGGTTAGCTGCCTCACGGTCGAGAAAAACTAATAAATAAGGAAATTATAATAGGAAGATTGTATCGTATCCTTTGAGTATCATACCCTTCAGGGTCAATCCAGCATCTATGGAAGTCTAAAGCAAATTCTGTGGTGAGGTCTTTTAAAAAAATTAAATTATTAATTATTTTTTACACAATGAGAAATTGATCCCTGGACCTTGCAGTTAATGGTAAACTTTTATATCAAATGGGCTAATTTATGTTTGTTGTACACATATCAAATGGGCTAATTTATGTTTGTTGATGTACAAAACATATCAAAAAGATAATATAAAAAAAATACAAAGTGGGTTTTTTTTTAAGAAAAAATTATTTTTCTGAGAGGCCTAAAGCAATGGCCTCACTTGCTTTATCCTTGGGTCGAGCCTGATACCCTTGCATATGTGGACCAATCACATGGTGAGGACTTACCCCATATAACATTGACATGACTCAATTAATTGAGATGACGTATTTTGATTTGATATATGAATATCCAAACCATCTACTTTATAAGGATACAATAGCAACTCCCATTTCAAAAACACGAGAATTGAAGTGGCTGATTGTGTCTGTTTTCGGTTTCACATTATCAAACTTTTTTTCATCAGGAAAAGGAAATTTTATTCAAAGACTTGAGTACAAAGGATACTCAAAATGGCTGATTGTGTTTGTTTCTTTTTTCACTGCCATCAATTCAATGATTATTATGCAGATTTTGCAGCTCATGAAATGTGATTGGGTGGTGTTTTTGACTCATGCTCCAAGACAAGCCAATTGCTACGCAGAATTCCTTGCAAAAATGGGTTCATGCATGATGCTGGGTTGGAAGACATGGACTAAGCCTCCTCATTTGTTGGGATCCCTGTTCCTCAAAGATACTTTAGGAATTCCCACTTCTATGTAGTGTTTTTTTTTTACAAATCTGACTAAATGGCACAATTTAATGCCCTTACAAGCAAGAAAAAGAACACTAAAATAGCAGACACAAACACTAAATACAAGAGTACCTGATCACCACCATTATCAAATGGAAGCCGAAATACGTCATAGGATTATTATACAATTGGGAAAAATGTAGTTAAATCTTGACAATTTTGCTTTTGTCTACAACCAAAATCTTAATTTAGTTAAATCCATAACTTTCATGAATCCAGAATTTTTTGAGTTAAAAGATTACTTGGTTTCTCCCCCAACCAAATAGACCAGATAACAAAATACTAAATAATTTGGCACACCATTTCAAATTGAGAAATTTTATTTGAACATCTAAATGGGACACCAATATCATATATTTTTACTATCATCCATTTATTTATTATTTTCTCTCTACCCATACACTTTAAACTTGCCGCAATCAAAAGGACACATGGGGTGTTGGAATGTACCGTGTCCCATTTAGATGTTCAAATAACATCTCTATTTCAAATTTTTGCATATAGGAGCCCGTTTGGTAAAATTAGCTGTCAGTGGATAGCTTATAGTAGATAGCAGTAACTTATTTTCTGTGGAAGTGTTTGGTAAAACTAGCTGTTGAACTAGTTGAAAAATATAAAATGACATAAAAGGACATCTTCATTAATGATTTTACATAAAAGAAAGAGAAGAGGATAAATGTAGAATTAAATGAAGATAATAAGGATAAAAGTGAAAAGAAAAATGAAACACTATAAGCTATAAGCTCAAACGCTACTTCAAGTAGCGTCTGAAAAATACACTATAAGCTCATAACAGAATCGCTTACCAAACGGAGTTACTTTTTCATCCGTTATAAACTCGTAAAAATGACGTGCCAATCAGGCTCCTAGACCCATAAGCGGCAAGAAATGGTCCTTGCTGTTCTTAGGCAAAGCGAAAGAGAATCCAGATCACCTACACCTAATAGGCTAATACAGTCCATCTAAAGATTGCTATAGATCTGCATTCAAAGGAAATATGTTATGTACTACAAAAGAAAAAAAGAAAATATCAAATATGTATGGTATTTTGCTCCTGTTCCACATCATCAAATTGAACCTATATGCCCTTCCATAAAATTTGGTTTCATTTTTTTAAATAGTATCCAGCGTTTGCCAATATCCTGTGTAGTGCGCGCAATAAATTTTTTTGGAGACAATTAACAAACCTTTTGTTAAGAACAATTTGAGATAAAGGGTAGGTTTGGATATAAAGTTTAATTAAGCGTTTATTCAATAAGATTTTTTTAATAAATTAAAAATAATTTATTTTCATAAACTTCTCTGACAAGCTTATAAAAATAAGTTAAAAAGATATTATAAGGAGATCATATAAACTATTTACATAAGTTTATTTTCATGAATTATTCTCATAATCTGTTTATAAGCTCTTCCAAAAGCATCCAAACTGGAAAGGGATAATATACCCAATTAATGGGAGTGGATTAAGTTCTCCTCCTTCACATTATTTAAAAACTTTCAAATAATTATTATTACGATGTTCCACTCAGTCTATTTAAACATAACTTTGGTGGATAGAAAAAACAATATCTTTTTTTTGTCAAAGCAATAAATATCAAAACCCATAAACTGGACTTGTGGCGTTGAGTTTTAGAGCATCTTCTTTTACTGATGGAGTAAGATAGACGCCACCTGAACTAAATAAGTGATATTGGCAGGTTGCTTCTGTGCCCAGTGGCCAGCTATCACTTTTGAAGACTTCCTATTACATCGTGTGGAAAAATACTACTCGGAATTTTGAGTGAAGCCATCAAGGCTGAAAGTCCTATATCCTTCCCTCTCACGTTCACATTTTCTCTCCGTGCGTGCACATCTGATATGAATATATGCAAGTCTAATGAAGAAAGGTGTATCATTCATTAATTAGATCAGATTAAAGAAAGAACTGTAGTGTAGTTCATGGATTTGATGGAAAAACGTATACCCTCACACCATTCATTATTGCATATTTTGCCAGTAATAAAAGTTGACGAAAGTAAAGGCTTTATGGTTCTATATACATGACACAATATATGTTTCAAGTTTTTAGAGTTGCACTATTACACTGAAAATATAAAATAAACAATGATAATATGACATAATAAGTCTATAAAAAAAAGTTAAACAACTTCGATGAATAATCTTATTGAAGGGTGGCGTCTATGTTACTCCATCACTAAAAGTGGTGCAACTTGTACCTTATCTCATTGACGAGTAGCATTAACCCAATCTGACACATGTGCATACTTAATTTTTGTGTTGAATCTTTGACCAGTCAACATAAGATTTGTATTCATACTTCAAAGTTCATGTATTTGCAGGTGTAGTCCAGTATTTAGATGTATTTTCATGTATTGTGTTTTTTGTTTTTTTGTGAAAATTTTTTTATTTAAATCTGATTCATTTCTACTTTTTTTTAAGGGAATGTAGAGAGGATGATGGTGACAGCAACCAGCAAGGGGAATACGCCGGCAGAGAAGAAAAGGAAGCTGCGCTTTGTCAATTGTCACTTACTCACCTTGGTTGAGCAAGCGTGCAAGACTATGTTGTTTAGAAACTCAAGAGTCAAAGCGTTACATTCACTGATTCACAATTAGAATTAGAAAATAGGTTTTTTTTATAAAAAAAAAAAAAAAGAGCCACCGTAACCTACCAACAGATTCGCCGCGTTGCACAACCAGCACCGTTCGAGACCCAACAAATATGCACCTTATCTTCTTTACTGTGCTGTCGGACCATCAACTAATTAGGTTGACAATAAAAAATTATAACAAATACAGTTTGGGGAAGGGGTAATTAGGGAAACAAAATCAGAGAAGATAAGAAAGGGGAAAGGGGAAGGTGGATTTCAGAAATGAAATTTCAAGTTGCAATTTTCAATTCTTATAAAAAATTATTTTTGAAAAATAAACAATATTATATTATATCATAAGTGGAAATACAATAATATCAACCTCCAATAAAGTTTATGTGTTTGACTATCTATGACTTTTACTTGGATTTCAACCAAAAAAATTTGATGCCATTTGGCACTTTCATTAGTCAAAATTGATCTACTTTAAGGAGTAAGTTGCACCACTTTTAATGATGGTGCAAGATAGAAGGTACCTGAAGTTGAGGGACATATCTCTGTGTAATTGGGTGGAACCCCTTCATAAGGGATTTATTTTATACAAGACGGAGAGATCTAACCAGAAATCTTTCACTGGAGAGTATCCTTGTACATATTCGTCATACCTTACGCACCTAGTATGTTTCCACTAGGCCAATCTGGTTTAGGTCCCTCTAGTATTAGTTAATTTTGCTGTTTTCTCCTTCTTTTAGAAAAAATAAAAATAAAAATAAATGGAAAACTGTTCTTTTATTTCGAAATGGTCCCCTTTTTTTGTTTTGAAATGATCCATTTTTTATTTCTTTTGTTCCGAAATAGTCTCTTATTTTACACAAGTTATATCAAATGTGGTCCTCATCATACCACAATTTAAGTAAAAAAGATTAATTTAAAACCTAAAATAAAAATAAGGGATGAAATCAAAAAAATTAATAAAAAAGAGAACAAAACGAAAAAAAAAAAAAAAAAAAAGGAGCAAACATACGGTTGAGCCTAATTAAAAACAGCCTCACACAAGTGTCTTTCTTATTGGGCCTATTAGCCATTTTCCGGCCCATAGGTAAAATAGGGCGTTAAATTAATGGGTGTTGGCGGCGGTAGGAAATAGGAATAGGAATAGGAATAGGAATTCGGAAAGAGAGGATGGGAACGAGGGCAGAGGAGGTGAGAACCCTTTGGATAGGGGATTTGCAGTACTGGGTGGACGAATCATATCTCTCTCAGTGTTTCGCTCACACCGGCGACGTTGTTTCCATAAAGATCATACGCAACAAGTTCACCGGCCAACCCGAAGGCTATGGCTTTCTGGAGTTCGTTTCCCACGCAGCAGCCGAACGCATTCTCCACACTTACAATGGCACCCAAATGCCAGGTATTGAACTCAACTTCAGATTGAATTGGGCTTCTTTCGGTGGAGGGGAGCGTCGTTCCGATGCTGGGCCGGACCACTCAATCTTCGTGGGTGATCTGGCCCCTGATGTTACCGATTATCTGCTTCAGGAGACTTTCCGAGCCCATTACCCTTCGGTTACAGGTGCCAAAGTAGTCACCGATCCTAATACTGGGCGTTCCAAGGGATACGGGTTTGTTAAATTCGCTGATGAGACCGAAAGGAATCGTGCCATGACTGAAATGAATGGGCTCTATTGCTCCACTAGGCCTATGCGTATTAGTGCTGCGACACCTAAGAAGACCACTGCTTTGCTACACCAATATGCTCCACCGCCTAAAGGTCACTTCTTCTATTCACACCATTCTCAATTACTGTGTTCACTCTACCGTATGTGTTACTTGGTATATTAGAGGGAATATATATATATATATATATATATGATACTACAATACGATTATGACTATAACATAATGTTTATCTTGTCAAATGTGATCAAGATTGGATGCAAATTGTGTAGGATTGGCATCACTCTATGCTCTAAAATTGTCTGGGAAATTTAGAGCCCTGTTTGTTTTATTTGTTGTTGAGAAAAATCACTTATTTTTAAAATAAAAGTGCTTTTAAAAAAATATGATTGATTGGATGAGCTTTTAAAAAACGCAAAAGCTGTGAAAAAACACGTTTTGGTTCTTTTTTTAGAAGCTATGATTCCTACATTCTAGAACAAGGAGATGTGGTTGGAGAGAGAGAGAGAGAGAGTGAGGACCGATCACAACAATGTCTGTGGAACAACAAATCTCATAGAAGCCCTTTCTTTAAAACCTACACAAATGCAAAATAGCTTCTGCTTCTACTTTTACATCTTTTACATCATAAAAGTCCTTTTTAAAACTCATCCAAACGGGTTCTTAGTTGAAGGCTGCAAGGTTCACCTTATAAACCTGTTTGATTTTATAGTTGCAAAAACCTATTGCCCTCTCTCTCCCAAACCTAGGTAGGTCATGTGAACCCCCTTATAAACAATTAGTGATGTTAAATTGTTAGTAATACAAGCTCTTGTGCTTTGAATAAAAATCATGTAGCCATAAATTGCCACCAACTCCAAAACCTTAAGTTGTCGTCAAGCATGAAATATATATATTTTTTTGTTTTTAGTATTCTGCTATATCAATTTAGTACAACTTAGAAGGGACAATTACTCATGGATATATGGATCTATTTGGCAGCAATATATCCAATTCCAGCGGCATACGTTGCTCCAGTGAGTACAGTTCCATCAGATTATGATATGAATAATACTACCGTAAGTCAGATCGGCAGTAGACCTACACTATTTGTGATTTCCGTTTTTTACTGTACTCTTACATCCCTTTGCATTGCAGATTTTTGTTGGTAATTTGGATCTTAATGTAACGGAGGAGGAGCTGAAGCAAACCTTTCTGCAATTTGGAGATATCGTATCAGTCAAAATTCATGCTGGCAAAGGATGTGGTTTTGTTCAATTTGGGACTAGGTTTTATTTTTTCCTGCCTTAATCTTTCATACATGTGAATCTTTTCATGGTTAGTTGGTTATTCTCGTATTTTGAAACTAAAAGGTAGTTATATGTTTTTGACTGTTTTTACCCCCTTTCCAAGGCAGTAAGTTTCATGTGGCCTGATGTTACTCTGCATCTTGTGAGGTCTTTCATCGATCTTTTTTCTTCTTCTTTTTTCTTTATCATATCTTGCATTGGTTTTTAACCTCTCCTATCACTTGTGTCTGTAGAGCATATGCTGAAGAAGCCATTCAGAGAATGCAGGGGAGGATGATAGGTCAACAAGTGGCCCAAATTTCTTGGGCTGGTACCTCATCAGCTAGACAGGTGGTTTTGCCTTTGGAAATGCTTCATTTCTTGACAAAATGCTTATTAGTTTGTCATACTGTGGCCTACGGGCCTTGTAATGTATCTTGCATTTTAATTTCAGGAACTCCTGCACTTTATATAACTATATAATCTTCCAAAATATCTAGGTTGGCAACATAGCATCCATAAACTGTTCTAGGAAAAGTTTTATGGCTTTTATTATGTCTTGCCATGTTTAGTGGTTTGGTTGTTAAAGGACATGTTTGGAAGATGAATCTAGACTTTACATGACAATCATGAATTGAGATGCCAACTAGTATGATCGGACAATGTTGATGAATAGGGCTTGGGTTCGATTTCTCCTGGAGATTTTCACTCAGAGCTGGGGTGATTTTAGTTAAGGTGACATAGTATAATTTAAGATAGATGCAGCAGTAACATGTAAATTGGATATTAAAAAAGAATGAGACTAAAAATAATACTGTAGAAGAGGAGTTGCTATGTGATAGGAACTAGATAGTAAAACTGAATATTACTTATCAAACACTAGGACACACCCTTACAGCAAAGGTAGACCCCTGAGAAAATAGTAACACAAACAGAAAAACAGTATAGAAACTAAGAAAAAGAACAACATAATAGAGTCTGCAGAGAGCAGTCCCTTCCTCCATGCCAATGGCCTCCCAACTCCTTAAAAATTCTCTGATTCCGCCTCAACATCTCCTATGCCTCTCATATAACCTCCACCACCCTGCACTCCAATCATAACAGAATCATTCCCTCCATTCATCAGCTGCCAGGTGTCCATTCCATTCCTTTCTGGGCAGGTTGGTACCCATAGATGGTAGTTCGGGGTGAGATTGCCAAGCCTGTGGCATGCTTTGAAGAGTTCTTATTACTAAAAAATATGGATTTGTAAAGTTCTTTGTTAGTGACCAGTGGCAACCAGATTATCAGGTTTCAATTAATAAAACAACACCAAAAGGCTTCTCATTCGACTTCAGAAATCAAAAGATGCCATTGTATTCTATCAGAAACCAGGTTACAAACTTACAATAACTATTAAGATTCAACAATTTTAATGCTTTACTCACAAATCATTAGCACATGATATTAACCTAATGGGGGAGGAGCCTTTTTGTGATAAGTATAACTAACTATGGACTTCCATTATGATATTTTTTTAAATTTTCTCATCACCAATTTAAATGTTATTATTATTCTAGATTGACATGTATGAATGAGTATTATATCTCTGATCTGCTCAATAAGTAGCTGGTATGTGGAGTTCACATTTGGCATTTGTAGATGTATAATTATATTAGCACTAAGAATTTTTTTGAATTGAAACAATGTTAGGACTTGCCTGGTGGCTGGGGGCCTCAGATGGATCCAAGTCAATGGAATGCCTACTATGGGTATGGACAGGGTTACGAAGCCTATGCTTATGGAGCTATTCATGATCCTTCCTTGTATGCATACAGTGCATATGCTGGTTATGCACAAGACCCTCACCAGGTAAGTTATCTCAAATTTAGTTTACATATATTGGTTCTATGGCAAAGAATAACTTCATTGGGCTACGTATGCATATGGGTTGTTTATTTTTCAGATTGAAGGTGGTCAAGACATGTCAGCTATGCCCGTGCCTGCGGAGGAGTTGTATGATCCCCTGGCAATGCCTGATGTGGATAAGTAAGCTTTTTTTTTTTGTTCCCATTTAAAAGTCAGGACCTAGGGAGATAGACACCTTAAAACATATGCAAATTATGATGGATCTTTGATTGCTTTGCCAGGTTAAATGCTGCATATATCTCCGTACACGCAAGTGCCATTTTAGGGCGGTCCCTCTGGCTGAAAACCTCGTCATCCTTGCAGCAAGCTTAGGATCTAATTGCATTACCTGGTCAATTTTACGCATGAACACTTCAAAATGGATGCACTGCAAGTGTTTGGACATGTATGGTGTAGTAATACTCCTTAGAAACCATTATATGCTTAGTCCACGTCGTACTTTTTTTTTAAATTTGTTTCTATACTTTATTAGAAAATTGATATTATCATTAGTAGGTTTAATTTCGAATTTGTGTTGCGATTCACTAAGAAGCACGTTCACATTATTAGTGTATTAAAATGGGCAGAGGGCAGTGCTACAAAGAGTTCGAATCTTTACAGCAATGTTTATTTTTAATTACCAATTTCTTGCATCTCAAAATATTAATTTCCATCTAACGGGTAAAAATTTCGAGTATGGAATCACTAGAGCTATGGCAGCAAGCAATGTCCTATTAAAAGTCAGTCTCAACTTCTTGGAATATGTGCTTGTACAATACCAATTGCTACATCCAATAAGCGTTATATAGGAAAGCGGGGCGCATGGTGCGCCCTTCAAACTTTGGTGCAGGCTGCACCATCCAAAAATTGATAGGGAATGAAGACTTTCAGGAGTTTTATTTTATTTATTTTTGAATCATGTAATTATTGAATTTATGTTTTGACTCCATCCACATCACTTTATCAGATTTGTCTATCCATCGTCAATCCCATCATCGGCGACCCACATCGTCGTCGTTGGCAAAACCTTCGACGAGTCGTTCAACTCTATGACCACCACCACCGCACTACTCAATGCCACCATAGAAAGTTTTGGTGCCAACCACGCAAAACAATTCGGATTAAAGTTGAAATCCAGAACATAATCCAAGCAAAAATCTACAAAAAAAAAAAAAAAAACCCTAATTGATGTGTTTTTCGGAGTTGGTGGTGTCGTGGATGAAGTTCTCCAATGATAGAACTTTGCCTTCGCCTCCCTTGAACACGAACATAAACATGAACAATTCACAACAACCAAGAACATGAACATCAACAAATCTCAGAACATAAAGATGAACAACCCAGAACATTAATATCTGAAAATAAACAAAATCAGAGAAATACAATCCAATTTTTCTCAGAGTTTGAAGAAGAAGAAGCATCGATTAAAAGGTTAGGGTTTTGATGAGATGACTAGGAAAGAAAAGCCTAAGAAGCACACAACAAAGGAATCGACGCCGCCACCACAAACAAGGGCGTTAGGAAATCTGGCCTTGTCGATCGACCTGACATCGAGAAGGGCGGGCACTCGAAGATGGAGTGGCCGTACTGCAAAGTGACGGCATCGGACGTGATGCAGATTCACCACGAAGCCCACCATCCTAAGATCCCCTTTGAGGAATCGAAAATCGTCTACCTCAATGCTCTCAAGATCTGAACTTAGAAAGCCAAGCACTCTTCTCAACGGTTGTCTCTGTCGTAGGCGACGACGACGTTGAGCATCGGAGAAACCCAGGTGGTCCAGTCCCTCACCCTTTTTTTGTTCAGTCCTGTGATCACTTTACAAATCAAATATAGAACAATTATTTTTGTGTTGTCCAGTCCTTTTTTTTTTTCAAATCAAACGCACCTATTACAAATTTCAAGGTACCTCAATATAATTTCTCCTAATTTTTCTTAAAAAATTTACACAACACAAAAAGATTAAAAAAATAATTACATGACCAAAATACGAACGAAATTTATTCATTTTTTTGGACTTTTAAAACTATAAGAAAATGAAGAATTTTTTTTTTTTATCAAAATTACACGAGCTAAATAGCAACGGATTTTTTTTCAACTTTTTTGGACTAAAGTTATAAAATATGGAATATGCTGACAAATTTCCTAATTAAGGAAATCATTATATATAAAAGTAAAGTAGTGCAACAGTATTTTTTCCCCGCCCAAAATAAGGGCAAAATTGTAAAATAATATCTATAAAATAATGATATAATATTTTTAAAATAAAATAGTAAATAATTGCGGCATTTGATAATGAATTAACTCTTCATTAATCTTCTACATTTTTAAGCATTCTAGCTTTCCCTTTTCTGATGTTTTTTTTACATTTCGTGGAAGGTTTTTGATTTGTGGTTTAGAATTTTGCTTTGGGGTATTCTTCATATTGTTCTCTTCGGTTTGGTGTATGACGTTGCTTTACACTCTCGAATTAGTAAGTTGTAATTTTTATCTTCTGATCCGGGGTTTCTAATTTGTAACAAAATATGAAATTATTTTTTTTAATCCATTAAAATCCCTATTTTTTTTTTCATTTTCATATGCCTGCTTCAGAACTGATCTTTGTTGTTGTTGCCCTTTATTTTTGTTAGCTGCTTCATTGAACAGTTATGTCTCTCCCTAAATCTCTCATTTTGGTTTTGTTTTGATTTCTGGATTTATGAGTTGTTTTGCTTCTGGATTGCTTCATTTTAGTTTTGCATTGTGTTAAAGTTGTATGGTTGATTTGAGGGGAAAAACCTTTTTTCGTTTCTGGTTGCTTCATTTTTTTTTCCATTACCTCTTCTCCACGACATGATTGAATTTTTTTAAAAACATTACCTCTTCTCCCTGCGATTTCGGGGTCGAAACGTTGATAGGGATATATGGTTTCTGTTTTTTATTTGTATTTGGTACAAGATGGTTGTTTGATTTCGGAGTTTAGCTATATTGGACAACAGTTATAAGATGTATCGGTTTTTTCTTTGTTTTTTATTAATGTCTTTGCTTTGAATTTCTTTCTTTTATATTAAACGATTTTCTCTGGTTTATGTTGCGTGTTGATTGATCGTTCTTCACTTCTGTTCGCTTTTGAGTATTATGATGGTGTAGGACGTTGCTTCAAAATAGGTAAGAAATCTGTTTTGTATTTCTGATTCGTAACAAAATAGGTTTTTATTTTTTTAGCACGATACACTCTAATTCAATATTACAAATTGTAATCTCTTTTCTATTAAAAAAAACTTAAAATATTGTAATCATGAATTCAGGAATTTTCTGCTTGAAGGAGGAAATATGCAAGTGGTAATAGTTTTTGGTAAAACTAATAAGTCATTAATTGTCTTAATTGTTACATTTTTTATTATGTTATTATTAAACTTTTCATCTAATTAACTTTTTGTATTCTTTGATTGTGTTTTCTTTAATTGTGCATAGGAAACGTATTAGACCATTAAATTAAACTTCAATAAGTCATTAAAGATAATGTGGAGCTTTAGTTTTTAGTAAAACTAATAAGTCATTAATTTTCTTAATTGTTAGTTTTTTATTATTTTTTTATTAAACTTTTTATCTACTCAACTTTTTTGTATTATGTAAACCGTGCTATCTTTAATTATGCATAGGGAATAGATTAGACAAATAAATTGAACTTCAATGAGTCATTTAAGATAGTGTGGAGTTTTAGTTTTTAATAAAGCTAATAAGTCATTAAGTGTTAGTTTTTTATTATGTTATTATTAAACTTTTCATCTACTTAACTTTTTGTATTCTTTAATCATGCTCTCTTTAATTGTGCATAGCGAATAAACTAGAAAAATAAATCAAATTTCAAAAAGTCATTAATTATCTTAATTGTTAAGTTTTTTAATGTGATTAGTAAACATTTCCTCTACTTAACTTTTTGTATTCGATAATCGTGTGCTCTCTTTAATTGTGCATAGGAAACATATTAGACAATTGAATTGAACTTCAAACAGTCTTTGAAGTTCGTGTGAAGTTTTAGTTTTTAGTAAGACTAATAAATCATTAATTGTCTTAATTGTTAGTTTTTCTATTATGTTATTATTAAACTTTTAATCTAATTAACTTTTTGTATTCTGTAATTGTGCATAAGGAGGTTAATAGACCATTAAATTGAACTTCAATTAGTCATTCAAAATAATATTGAGTTTTAGTTTTTAGTAAAATTAATAAGTCATTAATTGTCTTAATTGTATGTTTTTTATTATTTTATTATTAAACTTTTTATCTAATTAACTTTTTGTATTAGGTAACCGTGCTATCTTTAATAACAGATTAGACAAATAAATTGAACTTCAATTAGTCATTTAAGATACTGTGCAGTTTTAGTTTTTGTAAAGCTAATAAGTCATTAATTATGTTAATTGTTAATTTTTTTTATTATCTTATTATTAAACTTTTCATCAACTTAACTTTTTGTATATATTTAGTATTCATGCTTTCTTTCATTGTGTATAGGAAACAGATTAGACAAATAAATTGAATTTCAATTAGTCATTTAAGATAGTGTAGAGTTTTCGTTCTCAGTAAACTAATAAGTCATTAATTGTCTTAATTGTTAGTTTTTCAGTGATTATTAAACTTTTCATGCACTTAACTTTTTCTATTTTGTAAACGTGCTCTCTTTAATTATGCATAGGGAACACTCTAGACAATTGAATTGAACTTCACTTAGTCACTTAAGATAGCGTGGAGTTTTTGTTTTTAGTAAAATTAATAAGTCATTAATTGTCTTAAATGTTAGTTTTTATTTATTATGTTACTATTAAACTTTCCATCTACTTAACTTTTTTTAATTTTGTAACTGTACTCTCTTTAGTTGTACATAGGGAACATATTAGACCATTAAATTGAACTTCAAGTAGTCATTTCGGATAGTGTGGAGTTTTAGTTTTTAGTAAAACTAATAAGTTATTAGTTGATTTAATTGATAGTTTCTTTTATATTATTATTAAATTTTTTATCTACTTAACTTTTCGTATACTGTAATCGTGCTTTCTTTAATTGTGTATAGGGAACAGATTAGATAATTAAATTAAACTTCAATTATTAATTTAAGATATGTGAAGTTTTACTTTTTAGTAAAAATAATAAAGTCATTAGTTGTCTTAATTGTTAGTTTGTTTATTATATTATTATTAAACTTTTCATCTATTTAAGTTTTTGTATTCTGTAATCCTGTTCTCTTTAATTGTGTATAGGGAACCAATTAAACAATTAAATTGACCATTAATTAGTCATTTAAAATGGTGTGTAGTTTTAGTTTTTAGTAAACTAATAAATCATTAATTGTCTTAATTTTAGTTTTTTTATTAAATTATTTTTTTTACTGGATTATTATATTAATATTAAACTCTTCTATTGATGTACTTTGTACTTCAACATCATAGTACCTCTAAATGTTACACCTCTTAGTCCCTGACTTTAGGTTTAACTGCAGGCTTAATAAATTGCAACGGAAATTATTGTTAATGTCGTTGTTGAAGGGTGATAGAAAACAGAAAACACGACCATCTTTGAGCACATATTTTGATTCATTCTCGGACTCGACTATATGCAATTTTGTTCTTCAATAAATTAACATTTGCCTTGCTGGCCATGCAAGTAAGTTCTTGCACATACCTAACAAAATATTTGGAATTTAATAGCAAATGCTATGAATTCTTTTGAGGTTAGACCTCTATGCAACTGAAATAAGCTTATTTTGCTCATTGTTAATTGCAGGATGACATAGATGCAAATAGTTGTCATTAATGGATTACACAATCGAATTCTATTTCTATGACATCACATTTGTGAACTTTATCAATTGTTATTCTTTTAGTGTATATATATCTCATGAAAAAATTAAGCCAAATTTTTTACAATACTTATTTATAATGGAACATCAGTAAATTTATTATTTTTTATCTATTTATTTGTGCTTCAGTTACTACACAAATATTTATTTTTTGTTCTTTTAATTTGTTATTTTCCAGATTTAAGTATGAATATTCTTTCAAAATAGTATGAAATATTTTTTCTTTTCATACATAATTCACCCGTGCATCGCACGGGTCCAAGATCTAGTGAAAGTAAGAGTAATCAAATTAAAATTAAAGCATATATTATTTCGAGAACACAAAATTTAATACTCTTTTTAAGTAAAGAAATGATACTAATACACTTTTTTTAACACTTTTCAACATACTCTTTATTATTTGGTGAATGTTATATGGGACGAACTAAATTACACGAGTCTATTTTTTATTTAACGAGTTTCACATAAACTCCACTTAGCAGTAAAAAAAAGTATGTTTTAGAGAGTATTACTAATATTGCTCTTTTAAAGAATTAAAAGGTTTTTTTTTTTTTTTTAATCTTTGATCATATATCTACATAGGTATCTTTGATCAGGATTTGAACTATAGTCATTTCCTTACGAGTGTAACTTGCTTACCATTGTGTACGACCTTATTTGTTTTTTTCCGGAAAGTATTTCCACGTATAATTGTTGAGACTAATCTCACGAGGTGCTGAACTATATTGAAAAGCTCACCTCTTCCAACCAAGTTTTCTCTATACATAAGAGTCAATGATCGAACTCCTGATCACTTGCTTAAGGAGTTCAAGATCATTATCACTCAGACCAACCATATGTTAGTATACGACCGTATTTGTAATAATTAGAAACATTTGCTAAAATATTATAAATGCCCCTTAGTCCCTGTTCTTAGCAAGATATATATAAAATGCTTCATCCATTTCAAAATATTTGTTCTGTGTGATTTTTGCATTATAATTAAGAAAATAATAAAACTTTGGTGTAATTTTGTATGTATTTTAGGTATTGTTTTTCAATAGGAATATATAGGATATGTGTAACAATTATAACACACGATATATTTTTATTGATAAACTGTTACACAATTAAAAATAATAAGTAAATAATACCTAAAGTATCTACCGAGTTGCACCGAAGTTCTATATTTAAGAAAACTATTAAATATCATCATTTTTGTCAAAAAAAATATAATAATATTTGGTTAAATTATCCTTTCACTTAAATAGCGGTCTTTCTCATTTTATTTTGTGTATGGATTTAATTATGATGTATTGTTAGTTTAAAAGTAAAGAAACCAAGAAAAACAAGTTTTCATTGGAAAAGTAAGGTTCGAATACTCTCTCCGTCTCATTTTACTTGTCCCATTTGAAATATTGCATTGTTTCCAATTACTTGTCCCTTTAGAAAATCAAGAAATATTAATTATTTTTTTTTCAAAAATATATTTGTATCTCAACCAATCTATATTAATGAGTTTTTTTTATCAATAAGTGTAATGATTGATGAGTAATTATAACTATTCAACCATATAATTTAGATAAGGGTATTTTAGGGAAAGAGTGTTATTTCATTATAAAAATTGGCAAACTTAATCGTTTGCTTAAAAGATGTGTATAATCAAATGGAACAAGTAAAATGAGACGGAAGGAGTACTAAATACATCAGTTTCTGTCGTTCTGATGAAAACTTTCTTTTCTTGCTTCCTCTTAATTAGTATCTTAGAATATTCATTAACATTCTCCTTACTTTAAAAGTCACATATGAAATGATTTATGATTCATTCATAATATAAACAAATTTACACTTACATTACTTCAAAATTAATTTAAAGAAAAAAAACTCCAATTGCATGACACCTACTTTCTACGCATTCATGATGGAAACTTGACTTGTCTGTTATATCCATGTATGTTGGTAAGAAAATTAAGCCTCGATCTGCTAGAAGCTACAGATGTCAAAATTGTACCGAGGAGAGATTGCTACGGATACAAAATTAATGAAAATGTCTTTTCAGTTTGAATTTAATTGATATTTAGGGTTGATTTGAGTGATAAGGGATTCAGATATACTATTAGAAATTTTCTGATTACCCGCAAATTTTATACAAAATTTCATAGGAAACAGGGTTCCTACAATTTTTCCTATGAATTTTGTCCATAGGTAATACTTTCGTGGATAATTTTTTCCTGCGAATTTTAAAATCGACAGAAAATTTCCTATAAATTTTCTTGCGAAAAATTTAAATTCGTAGGAAAATCCGTAGGAAATGTCAAATTTTCCTACAAATTTGAATCTACAAGAAAAAACCTTATTCTTAAAAAAATTGCAAAAAAATTCGCAAGAAATTCCTGTAAAAAAAATCCGCATGAAAATCCGCAAGTAATTAATGAATTTCTAGTAGTGACACCTTAAGCAAGTGGTCAGGGTTAGGGGTTCGAATCTTGACTATTGTGTATGGAGAAAACCTGGTTGGGAGGGAAGAACTTACCTTGTGTGCCCATCAGGTTTCCCGACGGAGATTAGTCACTGCTAACGGTGGTGGATACTCGGTACCTATAACATGGTTACCCAAAAAAAATTGATATGCAGTATCAGTGTAAAGATTTTTCACATTGTTAACCAATCATAACTTGTCACATATGCTAAAATATTTAACTCTTGTCTAACTACCTTAAAAGTCACTTATGCCATGATTTCTGATTGGTTGATAGTGTAAAAAACTTTACACTAAAACTTTACACTAACAGTACATAACAATTAAACTCATTCAGTTTTCATCTTCCCCCAATATTTATTAAAATTTAATTAGTATGCACTATTAGTGTAAAAATTTTTACACTGTCAATCAATCATAAATTGTCATATCATTAAAAATGTTTGACTTTTATCATAACTATCTTAAAAATATTTGTGATTAGTTGACGGTGCATCAAAATTAAACTCTATTTATTATTTGATATAAGTGTGGTTGAATATTATTATACATTGTGTGCAAAGTTAGAAAGAATATAATGTATATAAATTTGAGCTACTCTTTAATAATGAGAGACTGAGAGTACGTAGATTTGGATCTAAAATTAACGTAACAATGTATAGTGTATCCCTATTTTGTGGATACAATTTGATGGCTGTGTATTTATAAGTCTATGCCATGGTTTGGGTCTTTTATCGCTATCAAGTAGTCAAATGTATTGTCCATTAACTTGACAATGTATTATCATGTAGTTGCATGTCTAATTGATATTTACTATGTTATGTTACTAATGTGATTATGACCTTTATATTGGTTGATGAAGAAGTTTGGAGATCATCCAATTTAGTACCCCTGTAGGATTTCTGTTACTCCTAAGTCCTAACAACTAAACCGGTTTGTGCGTTACCTACACTTATTTTGGTCGAGTTTGGTCTATTCAAGATCTCAAGGACATTGTGTTTACTAAGTTCTGGAGTAATTATAGTACTGTTGACTGCAATTATAGACTAATAAGATTTCCCCCCGTTGTTTCTCCTGATTTTAATTTTTTTTTTTATTATTTTTCACTAGCAACCAGTGAAGTATATGGACACTTCAAATAGTTATCGTATCTATTATATATGTATTCATATCAGATATTTTACGGGCAATTTTAAATACTCCTAGATGTATTGTATACTTTGTTATTTTTTGAATTTGTATACTAATATAGATAGAAATATTAAAATAATTAGATAAATATTAACATTTTAGCATGCTTATAATTATTCGTGTTCATTTTTAAAATAGTATTTTTCTCTTTTAATTTAATAATTGTGTTTCATATTAATTTTATACTGATTATATATATTATACTACACTCCTATTGTATCTTATCATTTTATAATTTACCGTATCTCTATATCTTTTTCATATCATATCCGTGTAGCATACTAGTATATATCCTAATATCCATGCTTCCTAGTCCGTTAGTTTTAACGGCCAAAGTAGGACCACATTTCTCTACAACCAGCTTGCGTGGTTGCGAACTTTAATGAGTTTCAATAATCAATATAGATATGGTAAGTTGCATTGAATGGGGCATACAACGAGCTTGCGTGGTTGCGAACTCTAATGAGTTTCAATAATCAATATAGATATGGCAAAATCGATTTATTCAGGGGCACATGTTTACATTTAAACAAATCCTATGAAAAATAAAAAATGGAACAAAACTGATTTTATTGAATTTTTTGGACCTTTATTTAATTAAATGAGAAAGTAAATGTGAAATTCATTCAGATCTAAGCTTTAATTTTAGGCTAAATTATACTTTCCATTGCTTATTTTACTTTTTGATTTCATTTTGATCTTTATTTATTTTTTGTTTCGTAATAGTTCTCGATCTTGTCAATGTTACTATTTTGATCCTTTTCGTCAAACTAATACTAAATGTATTAGGTTTTCATCCTTTATCATCGGAATATGAGTTTTTTCACTAGAATTCTCTCGTCTAAACCTAGCTTTTCGGAAAAAGAAACATAATTTTAGAGAGAGAAATTGAAGTTTCTTTCATCTGCGTCTTCAAATTCTCCCTGCATTAATTTTGGGAGCTTTTGTTCAATGCTATCAACAACCTTCTTCATCCATGCATCCAAAGCACTAAAGTACTTACTATAAACCAGTTTCACAGAAGAACCCACACTCATTGGTAGAGAGTGGTGAAGTTTTTAGAGAGGGCTCTGTGGTGTGGTGAAGTTTTTTCATTGTCATCTCTGTCAATGGTGGAAAAGGGCGGTGGTAGAGAGTGGAGAGAGAGAGAGATGAAGGGATAGATGTGCACTGAAGAAGCACACCAGCACAAATGCACATTGCTTCAAAATTTGGAATCATTACTCGGTGTTTCTCTCCAAAATTTCGACTTCAACTCCGAAAAAAAAAACAAGAAAATTTTAATTTCTCACTTTAAACTCGTGATTCTCTCTTTAAAAGCTAGATTTCGACGAGAAAATTCAGATTCCGGATCCGACAACTAACGGTAGAAATTTAATACCATCAGTATTAATGACCAAAATAATGTAATGTTGACAAGATCGGGACGATTTTGAAACTAAAAATAAATAAAAAACCAAAAAAAATTAAAAAGAAAAAAGAAAAAAGTCCAAAAATATAATTTAACCTTAATTTTGATATTTAAAATAACAATTATTGTATATTTTCTGGTACTTATATAAAGTCACATTTATTTATTTATTGTCAAGGTTGACTATCACTAGTAAAAATGTTGAAATTAATGACGGATTTCGTAGCTGATTATTTTGTTCCATAGTTAATTTCGTCGCTAATTATTTTAGTGATGGATTTTCCTCTTTTTAGCGACGGATTATACTTGTCGTTGATTTCAACGTTTTCAGTAGTGTATTTATCGCTGGAGCTACCAACCAACAACTTCCCTCCCCAAACCCCTAACATTTTGTTGAGAGATACATTTGAATGGTTGAGTTATAAAGCATACTTGGCAGTTGGCACTCAGAGCCACCCTGCGGTCACAATTTTTTAATGAGAAACAACTTTTGAACGTCATAATAGAGATATCATACGGTGTCCTTTTGTTTTTTTATGTATTTTTTAGATGTGTGTATATAAAGAAAATAAAAAGTAAGTGAGAGATAAAGATACACATATACGATGTCAAATACAGTGTCCAAATTTTGATATTCAAATAACATAGCTCATTTTTAATTTTGTTAATTGGGCTTATGAAAGCAGGGACGGAGCTAGGAATTTTTGATGAGGGGCCAAGACTAAATACACATAACATAAAGAACAATAAAAAAAAATTAACTAGTATATAAAAGCATATCATATGAAATTGAATAAAATATTAAGTTGATGTAATAATTAAAATTCACGAATGTATCATCACATTTCGATAAGTTTTACTATATTTTCCTACAAAATGCTCATACTAATTCTCCTACTACTAACTAAATAAAATATTAATTAAATGAAAAAGTAATCAATTTGCTGTTTTGAAAATATAAAAAGAATTCAATATTTTCTTTGTTTAGTAAATAGGAAAATTAGTAGGAGGATATAGAATTAGAGTTTAACTTTGATACATTGTCAGTGTAAAATTTTTTACATTGTCAACCAATTAATGTCACCACATGTATGACTTTTAATGTAGTTAAGGGTTTAATTGAAATACAGTGTGGGTGTAAAGAATTTTTACGCTCACAACCAATCACAAATCATCCTATGCGTGATTGATTGATAGTGTAAAAAAATTTACATTGCCATTATATCAAAATTAAACTTTTTTTGTGTGTAAATGTCAATATTTTTAATGATGTAGCAATATATGATTGATTAAGTGTAAAAAATATTCACATTACATTATAAATAAATCCATTAAATAATTATTCCATTTTGATAATGATAATCATTGAAATTAAATAGGCAACAAAACCCCTATAGTTTCATGCATAAAAAAAATGATTTTTACTTGGGGGAGGCCATGGCAACCAAAGGCCTCCCCCTCCCCCGCCTCTGGATGAAAGTATTGCAACTCAGTAGTTTGGCAACCATCCAAACCATATGTACAGTTTACACTTAGGGATGACAACGAGGCGGGCATGGGTATTGCTCCCCCATCCCCACCCGTGCTCGAACAGGTACTCGCTAAACGGATTTTTATCGGATTTTATGGATATCCACGGATATTACGGATATCCACGGGCATATAAAATAACTATGATCCATTCCATATTTGATAAAAAAACTTCAATACTCTTTCTGATGAATGACTCTGAAATTGTAGCTATAAGTCAACACACAAGTCAATATGTAAATACTCTTTTTGATTCAAAGGAATAGTGTGAGTTTTAAGTCAGCACACAGGTCACAAGATGTTCTGCAAATTTTGTGCTTATGACCTTATCAAAGATACTTACTAAAAATTTTCTTACCGTAACAACTTGTAATAGACATGTCATATCTGGTGGATCAAAAAAAAAATATGCTAGTTTTATGTAAATAAAACTTGAATTTGGTATTACTTTGCTTTTGGAATATGCTTACCCTGTGAAGTTTTAAACCAAAATTTGGAATATTAATAAATCACATTTAACGGGTATCCGCGGGTACGGACATCTCAATACCCTGCCCCGCCCCATTAACAAAACGGGTATCCATTAAGCCTCCCGTCTCGTATCCGTTACGGATTATATTCGCGGGTACGGGTAAAATTGTCATCCCTATTTACACTTATAATAATATTGAAGTTGAACAATGATATATCACAATAAAAGAGAAGTAAATATATATAGGGACTGAATACACAAACCTATAAATATTTGTTTCAAGGAAAACACAAACCTAAAAATTGTAAATACTAGTGATAACCGGCCAGTAGGTTGGAGTTGGATACATATGTATAGACCTATATATTCTTATTGGCGGCGCGCATGCGGTCTTAAGTACAGCTAGCTATTGAATAAAATATGATGATCTGCGTTTTGATGATCTCTTTAAGCCGAGCAGGACAAGGAGCAATCCCAGATAATCATAGTTGTAAGAGACCTCAAGTAGTTGAAACTTATTAAGTGTCCATGGAGGATACCTATACCAAAAATCAGTGAGGAAACTTCTTCTGACAATCGCCTTCTCGTGGCTGAATGTGTCAAAGGAGAACTTCCCATGGTACATGCCAAATCCACTTTCACCCACCCCACCAAATGGGAGAGAATCCGCTGCATACTGCACACAACAAATTAAGATTAATTTACAGTACGTAATAATAAGTTAGTATGTATATAAACAGGAACAAGCGGCCTAGCCAGCCAGCTAGCCTCTGCATATATATTATTGAAGTATCTATATAAAATAGCTAGATTTTCAGTACGTAGATAAGGGTACTACTTGTAGAATTGCATCGTTGAAAGTCAAACTGCCTGATGATGTTTCAGATATCATTCTTCTCTGCAGTGTTTGGTTTTTGGTGAAAACATAAAGGGCAAGAGGCTTAGGCCTGGAGCTTATGAATTTAATACTCTCTTCAATCTTATCCACCTGCAAATTATTAATGGGTAAAATAAACATTAAACTCACAGCACGTGTTAGAGTAATTTATATTCCTTTACATCAGTTTCTTTTTTTTTATAAGTATAATTGTATTGTATTAGAGTACTAGGTGTACTCCAAGCCATGTACAAGGTGCCTTGAAACCAAAACAAAAACAGCACCAGCAGCAGTGTAATATGTATACTAACTCAAAAGGGAGAAGTATAATAGTTACACAATGCTGAAAGCTCAACCCAAACAGAAAAGGCCAAACCAACTTTTAGCAGACTCCATGAAAAAACCCAACAGAGTCAGCTGGCATGTCTCAAACAATTGCCAAAACCATGTCAACAAGTAGACAAAAAGACCATATCCCCAGTTTACCTTTACTTCAGTTTAATTCATGTTTGACCTACCCTCAATCTTGATCCTTAATTTTATTTTAATTCAATGGTTACTAAAGTTAATTTTTTTAAGGAGGATCGGTCTACACCCGTATAAATAACTTTTGCTTACACTCATCATTAATCATTGATTTTATTTTCGTTTAACAGTCTAAACTATAAAAATCGCAATCATCGTGAAAATAAAAACAATGACTTAACATATAAACAAAAAAAAAGTCACACTGTTTGGGTAACCCTACAACAATAAATTTCTTTTAGTTGCACCATATATATGACACATCTATTTTATCTTTTATGGACCACCCTTATAAAGATACTGAAATTTTATTGTCACATATATTTGCTTGAATCTTACAGTAATAATTGGAAGCAATGGGCCGAAAATTTCGTCTGCCATGATTGCTGCTTCAAGTGGGGGATCCACCAAGATCGTCGGCTCAATAAATCTGCACGGATTTTGAGCAAATAATGTTCCTTTTTTTTGCCAAGTAAATCTTGCAAAACAAAATTGGTCTGACTTTTTTTTCAAAGTGAAAGAGTTAAGCAAGGTATTAATGTCATGCATGCAATTAATGCGGTAAATTCATATGCTACCAAATATAAATGGAAATATTAGGCGAGCAACTAGCGAGTGAAAGGACAGAGTGTTGTTTACAAGTTTTTTTCGTCCATTGAGCCACCATAAACCACAGATTTTTTGACCTCTGGATCAGTAAGAAGATTCTTCAATCTGAAGAAGTGTTGTTTATTAACTATCCTCGAAATAGTGTTGGAATGTTTTGGCTTCTCTCCAAACAATTTCTTGATCCAGACCTTCATCAATTCCACCTAAAGAAAACCAAGAGGAAGCACACACCCGTAAGCAAAATAATATCAAGAAATTAACACAGCAGTGAAGCTGATAGCTTGTTAAATTTTACACGAGAGATGTACCAGTTTTGAACAATATCCATTTTCCACAAGGACATAGTCAATTGCTATGCATGCTTGACCAGCACAAGTCCCAAATTTCCCCACCAAAATTCGCTTCACAGTCACCTTTTGATTTCCAGGAAGAGTCATGAATTTGTTAATTAAAATTAATAATAAACATATATAATAAGCGAGATGAACTTGTGGGTTACTTAATTAGTACTTCTCTTTCATTTTAGTTACAAATTTAGGGATTGTTTATTTTGTTTCCAAATTCATGTTTTCATTTCCTGTTTTTAAAAATAATTATAAAACTTTCACGTTCCTGTTTTATACATGAAACTAACGCTTTTCACTCAAATTTCCTAAAAAAACTGAAAACAAAGTATAAAAAAACTGTAGTTATTTATGAAAATGGGAAATAATGAAAACAAAAAACTAAAGGAATCAATTAACGTACCCACCTGTATGTCAAAGGAAGATGAAAGGGAATCAACCACAGCAGGGCATTTTCCACCCAACTCAAGAGTGACAGGCGTTAAATGTTTCACAGCTGCAGACATCACGATCCGCCCCACACGTGCACTTCCTGGTATATATATTGGTTTTTTTTTTATTCACAAAATCTTCATCAATGGTTAAGTATGATAAGAATGAATGACATATATATAGCGTCAAGACATGAAAGAAGAAGAGAGAAGACCTGTAAAGAAGATTTTGTCCCATCTTTGCTGTAGTAATCTCTCACACTCCTGTGGTCCCCCTTGGATAACCTTAATGGCTTCATTGTCCAAGTAAGTGGAGAGACCAGAGGCAAGTAGAGAAGAGCATGCAGGAGACAATTCTGAAGGCTTTAACACAACTGTGTTTCCGGCAGCTACTGCTCCTATCAGTGGCTCCAATGACAGTCCTGTATGTATTTTTATTAGTCATAATTGATATATAGAATGATATATATGGTTAATATTCCTATTCCTATATATATATATATATATATCTACCCCTTGAAGAACAAATTAAGCCATGATGAACTTGATTTTGTTTCTAACTGTTAATTAAGATCAGAAACTCACCAAAGGGAAAATTCCATGATGAAATAACGAGGACGAGGCCCAGAGGCTCGGGAACAATTTCTGCACTCGTAAGCAATGCTATTTGTGGCAATTTAGCCTATATATTCAAATAAATTTGGCTGTCAGTCACACACACCCTAAACCATAAAATTATAACAATTTGGTAATTATTTATTTCGTATATTTTGAAGGAATTAACCTCTCGCTAGCTGATCTCACCTTTTTGCCTGACATCCAATCTTTTAAATGCTTCAACGCATAATTTAAGGACTTAATCAACGTTCCAAGCTGCGAGAATCGATCAAATAATTAAAAAATAAATATATGACAATAGTTTATTCCTCCAACATTGGAATCTATCCAAAAGAAAATAATTATATAATATTCAATAGCTGCTTAGGATTAATGTCCCACGAAATATATATATATATGATTAATTAAATTTGTTAATGAATGTTTCTAGCTAGGTTATTACTATTTAAAGAATTAAAATAAAATTATTAAATTAAAAAATATTTAATACTTTCTTATGGTTGACTAAAAGGTACTCCAATATATAGGACACTCTTTAGGAACACAGAGATATTAATTTTCAATTGAAATATATATAAGAGGTGAAGAGAGATATATTAATTAGACACCTCGTCTCTAAAAGCTTCAACTCGATGTTTCCCTAAATCTTGCATGAGGGCCTTCAAGATATCTTCCTCTTTTTCCATGAGGAAACGACGCAACCCTTTGAGCTGGGACTCTCTCCAAGACGCATCCTTTGTATTTCCACTCTCATAATACTCCCTCATGTTCCTTAGATCTCTCTCCAAAGTTCCCATGGTGGTCTTCGATCGTTGCGCTTTGGGATGCTCCATTACAGCCACTATTTATATCTGTTCAACCAACACACACACTCTCTCTCTCTCTCTCACAGGAGGCAGCTAGCTGGTTAGGCTTTCATAAAGGAAAGGGCCCTTTCCTTTCTGTCATCCACATGTTTTTGTGGTAAGTACGGGGGAACTTCAGAAAATTAAACTAGCTACCTCATCATCAAAAATTAGGTGATGATGATATATGCAACTTAATCCATCAAATTAACCTCACATCTTTTTCTACAAAAAGAAAAAAAAACTTCTATGCTATCTCTTAGATATTAAATTTTTTTTTCCAGCAATGGGGATAATAGAGTTTGTACTGATGTAAACTACCTAAACTTTTCAGTTTTCACCATTAGTCTAAATTTGGAGGTTTTTTGGATATATTTTTCTTCGGGTGCTTCTTAGATATTAAATTTACTGTACTCATTTTACACGCGCGGAAATTTTGATAACTTGGAAAGTGACATTTTCTTCATCCCCTTGCGAGACATTATCACAATAGCCATAATTTAAAAGAATAGGTAAGGTTTGACCAAAATAGCTTATAAACTAGTTGAAAACTAAAAAAATTAGTTGATTATTGGAAGTTTTGATAAAATTAGTTATTGAATTAGTTTATAAATATAAAATGACATAAAAAGATATGTTTAAAATAATTATTAATTTAAATAATTTAATTTATTTCAAATTATTTGTCATCTTAAAAATTAGAATACTAATTTTTAACTTTATTTTTATTTTTAACTATTTTCAATAAATGAAATGAGATGATATAAATAAAATGAAATGTTTATATAATTTTTTATATAAAATTTATTTTATGATATAAGGGATGGGTAAAGTAAGAATTTCGTTAAAATAATAAGAATAAAAATGAGAGAAAAGTTAATAAGTTATAAACTATAAGTTATTTAAAATAGCTTCTGAAAAGAAAACTATAAGTTAATGAGACAAACTACCAACATCTTCAAATTGGTCCAACAAACTTAAAAGCTAGTCAAATAAACTAGAATTAAGTTATAGACTCGCCAAACACACACACACAATGTAATATTTAAATAATATGACTTTTTATAAATAAATAAAAAAACATCGAGAAAAAAATAAATTTTATTCACTGCAATCATTTACTCAAAATTAAACCATCACTTAAATTAGTTTTTTTTGTTATAATGTTAATGAAAGTTATAATAAATACAAATTCCTTAGTAGAAATGTACCAGAAAAAACTGTCAGTTGAAAATTTAATAGTCCACCGCAACTCTGACATGGCATTTGCTATGTGAAGGGTCATGTCAAAATGAAGATATATATAAATTTTTAAATTATTATTTATTTTTTTTTTATCTAGACCCGTTATTTGGAAGTTATATTAAATTTTTCCTAATCCGAATCCAGCTAAGTAGACTTATATAAGGCGACAAAGCATCGATCAGCACCTATTTATTTCATTTACAAGATTCGAACTCGAGATATTATTTAAAGGTAAATCATGCTCGAACCACTTGAATCAACGACACCTTGATTTTAAATTGTTTTTACTAATTGTCATGTAATCACTCATTAAATAATAACATATATATAATTAGAGTTTAATTGTTATGTACTGACAGTGTAAAGTGAAAGTGAAACAGGAAAACACAAGAAGGGGGTTGAATTGTGTTTCTTAATTAACCGATTTTCGAAAACCCTTTCTTTTTAAAACAAACGTTTAAAGCAGGAAGATGAAAGAACACACTAAAACGATTATAGGTGATTAAGATACTTTGTTTTCAATTCCCAAGTTAGTAATAAAAAAAAAACTTAACGAGATAGAGAAAGAGAGATTCACACAAAGATATATCCTGGTTCACTCTTTCAAAACAAAGAGCCACGTCCAGTCCCTTCCTCCAGAAGGTTTTTCCACTAAAACTCTTAGCACTTAATAGAAGCTGTTTCCAAGTCTCTCCAAGACTACAACTCCAAGTATTCTGCACCTCTCCAGGCAACAAGTATTCTTTTACAGACAAGCCTCTTCAGGCTTAACAAATCCTAAGATTTGAGAGGGGTTTTTCTGAGCTTTTTACAAACTCACAACAGTGAGAGTATTACACGATATAGCTCTTGACAACTTTACAATGAAAGAATGAGAAGGTTTACAGATCAAAAACTAAGAGTGAAAGCTTTTTGGCTTTTTGCACAATGAAATCTCTTGAATATTTTTTTGCTCGTGTATTCACTTTTTTGCTTCTTCAGAGGAGGGTCTTCTTATAGCTTGTCTTGACCTTCTGATTTCAAAATATAGAGAGAATCTTTTCCGTTTAGACTCAATCAAATATCCGTTAGGCACAGATCATTTGCCAATTGTTTTCCGTTGTGTAATTGTCCTTTCAGAATGAGGAGGTAGTAGCAGCTTGAATGGTAGCAGACTGATTTTGCTTTGATGGCTGATAATCGTTTTGCTCTACGTGATTTGCTTTGTACGACGTTCGTACCTTCTTTTGTCTTTATGTGAAAAAGATATTTCCTTAAAACCATTTAAGACTTTTGAATAAGAGCGTGCCACGTCATCTACAAAAAGAAGTTAGTGGACGCACAGGCAAATATACAATTGGACGCACAAGTGTTGTAGAATTGGACACATACGCATTTGAAGACAATTGGACGCATAAGCATTGAAGACAATTGGACGCATATGCATTGAAGACAAATGGACGCACAATAATTATAAACAATTGGATGATAAAGTAGTGTAAACATTTGGACGTAAACCTTTACCACTTAGTTTCTTTGGACGAAGATATTGCAGTGAGTTGTCCTTTAAGAGCTAGGTGAAACTTTGATTTTTGGAGAACTATCTGAAGTCAGAAACATACAAAGGTCTTTTGACCTTATGGATTAGCATAAACTTGACTTCGAGTATTTTCAATAAACATATAATAACTTTGTTAATCATTAAAACTTTTAGGGGTCATTAGTCATTACTATTTTGGTTCTAACATAAAGTTTTTTACACTGTCAACCAATCACCAATCTTGATATGGATGACTATTAAGGTAGTTAGGATAAGAGTCAAAGAAATATGTAGACGTGGCAATTTTTAATTGGATGTCTGTGTAAAAAAGTTATACACTATCAGTGTATAAAAATTAAACTCATATAATTATATGTTAATCATCTGTTTTAATTTTTGTGACGAGTTGAATTTGGGATTACAATTATGGGATATTACAATTATATCTCTAATAAAAACAAAGAAGGTAAGTAAAATGTTAATGGTTGGCTAATATTAAAATTATGATAATATAAATTTTGAGAGGGTCGGCTAATATTAGGAAAGGTAAATATAATGATAATATAAACTTTGAGAAAGATCGTTTTAATTTAAAAAAATTTCTGGTATATTAAATATAAGGAAAAAAAAAGGTTAAAATACATTTTTCATCTCTCTAATTTTTCATTTTAGTGAAATTCGTCCATCTAGTTTTTTTTTTAGCGATTTTTGCCCTTACATTTTTTTAACATTGCAAATTTCATCCCTCTGTCTAATTCCCGTCAGAAAACTAACGGAATGTGATTAAGTGGCAAACATTTTGCCACGTGGCTTGTGCAGCTGGCACAAAAAATTTGGCTAAAATGAAATTTTCGTCCATCTATTTTTTCACTTTGGCAAAATTCACCTCCCTAGTTTTTTTTTAGCGATTTTAATCCTCACATTTTTCAAACATTGCAATTTTCGTCCCTCGAGTTTTCACTTTGGTGAAATTCGTCCCTCGAGTTTTTTTAGCGAGATTTTTAAAAAATGGTCATATGCAGATTCACTATCTCGTCTTCTTCCTTTGAATCCCTTAATCAGAGGTCACGTGTTGAAGCAAATGCAGTCAAAAAACCATCAATTGTACATTCATGGATAGTCAACTCATGGTTGTTTCCACCGATGAATCTCCATTGACGAAGATAGAGTTGCACTCCAAAGAGAATGCATTTCACGTATAGAACAAGCCCAATACATCGATGATAAATATCGATAATATATATACATACATATCCATAATTTTTTTTAAATTTATAATAAATACTATAATAAATAATTATTACAAATTTTCAAATATTATTTAATTAATCAAGCTTGTTTAGTACGCGAAATGGGTTCTCTTCGAAGCGTCGACTCCGCTTTCGTCGACAGAGATTCATCGACGTAAGCAACTGTAAACTGACTATCCATGAATGTATAACTGGTGGTTTTTTTTACTGCATTTGCCTTAACACGTGATCTCTGATCAAGGAGTTTAGAGGATGATGAGATATTGAACTTGCACGTCACCAATTTAAAAAATCTATAATAAATATTAAAATAAATTATTATGATATTAGTTTAAATATTACTTAATAAAGTTTATTATTTTAATACTATACAAGCCACGTGGCAAAACGTTTGTCAAGTAGGCACGTTCTTTAAATGAAGGGACAAACATGGTAGTGGTAGAAAAATGTGAAGACTAAAATCGTTAAAAAAATTAGGGGACGAGTTACACTAAAGTGAAAAATAAGGGACGAACCTTGCAATGTTAAAAAATATAAGGACTAAAATCGTTCAAAAAAAACTAGGGGGACGGATTTCGCCAAAGTGAAAAACTTGAGGGACGAAAAGTGTATTTTAGCCAACTTTTTGGTGCCATTTGGACAAACCATGTGACAAAACGTTTGTCATGTAAACACGTTTTATTAGTTTTCTGACGGAAATTAGATGGAGGGACGAAAATTATAATGTTAGAAAAATATGGGGATTAAAATCACTTAAAAAAAACTAGGAAACAAATTTTGTCAAAGTAAAAAATTAGAGGGAGGAAAAGTACATTTTAATCCAAAAAAAAAAAAAAACATATGTCTAATGAATTTGCTTTTGACCAATATCGGAATCATTGTAGACTGCATGAGTTTTGTCATTTGAGGCAGTATTTATATCTGTTCAACTAACCTGGAGACTGGTTAGGCTTTCATAAAGGAAAGGGCCATTTATATGCAACTTAATCATCAAACCTCGCATCTTTTTCTATATTTTTTTTATAGACTCGCATCTTTTTCGGTTGATATTGATATATACGTACCATAGACATTAATTATTGCCAAAAAAAATCTTATATCCTATCTTTTAGATATTGATTTATTTTACAATGGTGCTAACAAAGTTTGTACTACCAACATGTGATTGGTCCGAATGATAACAAGTTCGGATATCTTAAACAAGTGGTTAGAGATTTGATCTCTGACTTTTTTGTACAGAAAGAATCTGATTAGAATAGGTAAACCCTTCAATGCCATCCAAGAGCTCCAGTTCCGAGAGATACATAAAAACCAAAAAAAAAGCTTGTACTGATGTAAACTACCTAAACTTTTCACCATTAGTCAAATTTTAGAGGTTTCCTGGATATTAAATTTTTTTCGGCAGCTTCTTTCTTAGACATTATAATTAAATTTACTTTTTTTTCTTTTGTTCGAAATCCACCGTAATTAGGATTTTTCCCTCCAGGTCGATAATCCCTTGCCAGACATTATTACAGTAGTCATATATAATTTTCTTTTTTTTGGAAATAATACGTTTTCTGAATATCAAAATAATGATGTCTGATTGTTATATATATATATATATATAAGATAAAAAAAAGTAAGAAATAAAAATAAGAATTTAATTGATATGCATGGTTAATATAAAGTTTTTTATACTGTGAACCAATAATAAATTGTCACATCAATCATACCATGATTTCTGATTGGTTGACAGTATAATTTTTTTTACACTGACAGTGCATAGCAATTAAACTCTAAAAATAAATGTATATGATGTCAAATACAATATACAAAATTTAATATTTAAAGAATTTAATTGTTACCAAAAAAAGCCCAATACAATTGGTAGATAGCTAGGTTCTTGTCATGTGTATGTAAAAGGCTTTGTTGGGAGAGGCTAAACCTACTTCCATGATCTTTATGCTTCGAAATGGATTAGTCTTCGACTTTCGATTGAAGGATACCCCTGTGTGCTAAAAAAAGAGTTTAATTATTATACATTATCAATGTAAATTTTTTTACATTATTAACCAATCAGAAATCATGGTATATGTGACTTTTAAGGTAGTTAGGATAATAGTCAAACATTTTAGCTTATGTGCAATTTTTGTTTGGTTGAATGTGTAAAAATCTTTACACTGATAGTCCATATTGATTAAATTCATATTTAAATAATATGACATCTTTTTAAGAATTTGATGTGGAAAATGAATTACCGAATTTTTTATTAAGTATTATATATTTAATAGAGATCATGAGCCTGTTTGGTAAAATTAGCTGTTAGCGGATAAGCTAGCTGATAGCGGATAGCTTATAGAGGATAGCGGATGAGGTAGCTGATAGCGGATAGCGGATAAGCTAGCTTATTTTCTATGGAAGTGTTTGGTAAAACTAGCTGTTGAACTAGCTGAAAAATATAAAATGAAATAAAAGGACATATTCATTAATGATTTTACATAAAAGAGAGAGAAGAGGATAAAGGTAAAATTAAATGAAGATAATAAGGATAAAAATGGAAAGTAAATTGAAACGCTATAAGCTATAAGCTCAAACGTTACTTCGGGCCTGTTTGGTAAAATTAGCTTTTAGCGGATAAGCTAGCTGATAGCGGATAGCGGATGAGGTAGCTGATAGCGGATAGCGAATAAGGTAGCTTATTTTCTGTGGAAGTGTTTGGTAAAACTAGCGGTTGAACTAGCTGAAAAATATAAAAAGACATAAAAGGACATCTTCATTAATGATTTTATATAAAAGAGAGAGAAGAGAATAACGGTAGAATTAAATGTAGATAATAAGGATAAAAGTGGAAAGAAAAATGAAACGCTATAAGCTATAAGCTCAAACGCTACTTCAAGTAGCGTCTGGAAAAAACGCTATAAGCTCATGAAAAAACGCTATAAACTCGTGACAGAAGCGCTTACCTAACGGGGCTACTTTCTCATCCGCTATAAGCTATCCGCTATAAGCTCATAAAATTGCCTTGCCAAACAGGCTCTTCAAGTAGCGTTTGCGAAAAACGTTATAAGCTCGTGAAAAAACGCTATAAGCTAGTGACAGAGGCGCTTACCAAACTGGGCTACTTTCTCATCCGCTATAAGCTATCCGTTATAAACTCGTAAAATTGACCTGCCAAACAGGCTCCATATAAGGTGGAAACACTTTTTATTTTAAAAAGTCGAGAATAATAAATATTGATCTTTGAATCTTCTTTAAATGATCAAGATTAAAAAATAACTGTATATGATTTTTTTTTAGTGGTTGTATGATCATTAAGAGCACGTTTGGTAAAATTAGCTGTTAGCGGATAAGCTAGCTGATAGCGGATAGTTTATAGCGGAT
Source organism: Ammopiptanthus mongolicus (assembly GCA_039655645.1). Taxonomy (NCBI): domain Eukaryota; kingdom Viridiplantae; phylum Streptophyta; class Magnoliopsida; order Fabales; family Fabaceae; genus Ammopiptanthus; species Ammopiptanthus mongolicus. The sequence goes on from CM077346.1 coordinate 7,545,120, forward strand.
AGCGGATGAGGTAGCTGATAGCGGATAAGCTAGCTTATTTTTTATGAAAGTGTTTGGTAAAACTAGCGGTTGAACTAGCTGAAAAATATAAAATGACATAAAAGGACATCTTCATTAATGATTTTACATAAAAGAGAGAAGAGAATAGAGGTAGAATTAAATGAAGATAATAAGGATAAAAGTGGAAAGAAAAATGAAACGCTATAAACTATATGCTCAAATGCTACTTCAAGTAGCGTCTGGAAAAAACGTTATAAGCTCGTGATAGATACGCTTATCAAACGAGGCTACTTTCTCATCCGTTATAATCTCATTGAAGTGCCTTGCCAAACAGGCTCTAAGTAATTTTTAATTTTGATTATTCTTATATGATCCTATGGTCAAGACTTTTTGTTTCACCTTGTTGACATATAAAATATTTTCACTATTAATTCCCCTATTTAATATTTTTTTAATATTATTGTAAAATTAGCCTTCTACAAGTTAAGGGCTCATCTTCGTGGTCATGAATCATACCTGCAAGGCAACTAATTGGCCCATCAAGCTTATATGTAAACCTTTCCCTAGAACTATATTTAGGTTATGGTTTGTAAAGTCAATCAGCTTATAGCGGATAAATTATAATAGATAAGTTTATAGCTCTGTTCGGTAAATATTTTTTTCACTATTTTATAACGTTTTCACTAGCTTAGAGAGTTTTTGAACTTATAACTTATCACGTATTATGGCTTAACAAAAAAGACTTATAACATATTATTTTTTTCTCATTTTTATCCTTACTTTTTAGTTAAATTCCTCTTTTATCTTCTGTTCAATAAATAAAATATCCTAAAAATATTCTATTAAATAAATTAAATGATAGAGAATATACTTTTGCCTATAAAAAATAAAATTTATATAAAAAATCATATCAACATGTCATTTTATTTATATTATCTTATTTTATTTAATAAAATAATTAAAATTAATATTTTACTTTTTTAGATGATAAATAATTTAAAATAAATTAAAGTATTAAAAATGATACTTATTTTAAAATAAATATATGTATATATATATATATAAATAGAATTTATATAAAAAAATATATAAATATGTTCTTTCATGTCATTTTATATTTATCAGCTAGTGCAACCGTAAATTTTACCAAAAATTTTAAACCCAATAAGCTAATTTTGCCGTTATCCGCTAACTCATCTACTATCTGTTATAGGTTCATACGGTATCAGCTAGCTTATTACTCGCACACGCATTTGCATTTATTGTTTTGTAGAAGAAATTTATCTGAGATTCCCTGAGTCTTGACTTAACTATATTAATCTACTAAATAATCTAAAAAGAGTCTTGACTTAACTATATTAATCTACTAAATAATCTAAAAATAGGATTTGTCTGTAAAGTGAACAATATAAATGTATCTAACCTTCCTTTTAGATGTAAATTTATTTTAAGGGACCCTTATTTCTATATTTCTATCCTATTACCTAACCGTTGTTCAAGCCGAAACTGCTACAAAAGAACTGAGCAGAAATGCCTCTAAGGCTTTAACCGTAGCCATGGTTGTTGTGATGTGAAATAAAGAGGTTAGGTGCAAGTTGGGAAAAGAAACTTAAATACACAAATCTTACCTTGTCAGTAAAGAAAAGCACAAAGTCCAAAATATACAATGATGAATCCTGATTGGATGCGGTCAATTTTTGACACATTCACATATTTACATGTTAATGTATCATTAAATCAATTTTAAGTTTTTTCAAATACTTTTTAGTGATTAATTCAACAATACATTAACGTGTGAATGTGTAAATACATCAAAAATTGATTTCAGCAAATCCGTTTTCATACAATCATATGTCCAAATTCCAATAAATAAAAATGTACGAAAATGCCTATGGCGTTTGTTATCAACGCAACAACAATTTAAAGAAAAATAAGAGGAAGATAGAGAGAGAGAGATGCAGAAAGTAAAATGGAGATGCTGCAGAAACATTAGTATGCTTTCCAAATACATACCTCTTGCTAGAGAAGCAATGCTCGTAAAATAACAAACTATCAACGGTGCCCAGAAAAAAGTCTCATTAAATTTTTTTCGGACAATAAACTACCAAGGGCATTTCAGCCTTCCAAGTTCTATTTGCACATATCTAAAATAAATCCTCACACCTCCTTATACGATTAAACGACAGGCTGAGTCAAAGTTTACTACTTTGTAATTTATTAATTCTTTCTGTTGCTGATGGTAGCGTTACTATAACATTGCAGTAACAGATGGATGTCACGTAATGTCTATGTAAGTCGAAAACAACTTGCAATTGCTTAGCAAAATCTTGGGTATCGTTCCAAAGAGTAACGGCAATGTGATCATAGAAACATATCTCGCCTAAATATATGTTTGGTTTACTGTTGCAAATGTATGTTTGGATTCAAACATACATTTATCCCAAAGAAACTCTACATATATTATCTCACACATATGTTTGAAATTTCTCAACGGTAAACCAAAGAAAAAATAATCATAGAATTTGAAATCAAAGATCTTATATTTGATACAACTACTTCTATACAAAAAGTTGCGATGTATCCACCAGAACCCTATAACTACAAACTTCAGAGTGCTTACTTGAGAATTACAGAAATATCACGATCACGGTAAATGATTGATTCTCATCAAAACTTCAAGGCACATTTCCACTCCTTGTGGAGCTTTACTATGCGTGACATAATTCAAGGAGCAACGTTGAGTGATTATGAGTGATACCGGCCCCTTCTCTTTTTTCAACACAAACAGAACCAAAGCCAGTTCTTCCATATGATAAAATGTCTGATCCTATAGTGTTGTAGTTGATACCAATTTTCGATCATGTGACGTAAGCTTCACTTGGGTCCTTGTCACAGCTTTGCCTGTGAGCAAATCAAAATTACCCAGTTCATATATACATCTGTATGGCATGATTAACCATTTCTTGAGGGTGGGGGCAGCAAAAAAAAAAAGAAAAAAAAAAAAAGCAAAAGGCAGGACATAAATAACAACATTGATAACTACAAACACCTCAAATAGATACTGACCATCATCTTTGCCCATTTTCCTTCTGCTGCGCCACAGAAGCCGAATGGGTGTGCCAGAAAAACCTGCATCTGAACGCAGTTGCTTCTCCATATAGCGGCGGTAAGTCTCAGGAAAAAGCTTCGCATCATTGACAAAGAACACAAATGTAGGGGGCCTTATAGCAGCCTGCAAGAGGACATTCAGTAAGAGTACATATTAAATTACAGGTGAATTCACTGGTACCCAGAAAAGAGAAGAGTAAAAGTTTACATGCTTGGGTGGCCCAATGAGATTGTAAGAACCATTTGACATGACCCACTAACTTGATTTATTTAATTGAGATGGCACATTCTGATTGAATAGAATAACTTTTACCCTTCCGTTTTTTGGGTATCAAATAATTGATATATACAGGCCTTAATGGGCCTATGTTAAGCCTTGTTAGTAAAGTAGTTAGTAGTTTGTTAGGTAGTGTATAAGAGAATAAGGCATGTTGCCTATAAATAGAGGGAGGATTGAGAGAAAAGGTAGGCATTTTGTTAGTAAATGAATAGGAGAGTCCCAAGTCTCTTGAATACTTGGGGAATTCATTGTATTTTCCTACTATTCTGAACCAGTTCCTATCAACTGGTATCAGAGCAGTTTCGGTCCGGGCAAGATTCGTTGTTAGAACAACAATGGCTTCAAGAGTTATGCCCAGATTTGATGGGAGCGGTAACGCCTATTGGTGGATGATCCAATTAGATCAGTATTTTGAGGCGTGCGGAATACGTGAAGTGGAGAGGCTACCATGGGTCTGGATGGCGTTGAAAGGAGAAGCTTTTAGTTGGTGGCTTTCCTGGAAGAAGAACAATCCAAATGCATCAAGGTGGACGTTTGAGAAGGCTTTGCTCAAGCGGTTTCAACCAGAGCTCGGGATTTATCTTCAAGGTTCAGAGTCTGAAGAGCAAGAAAACAGAAGGGGAGATGAAGTTTTGAAGCTCAAGAATCATGGCAATAAGGATGAGTCAAAACTGTGGGAGGGAGCGAGAAAAGAATCAAGAACAGAGACAACAGAAGAAACAGAGGGAGAAAAAGAGATTCAAGATAAGAACCTTGAAAAACCAGACTCCTTCATTTCAAAGAAGAGGTTGGAGGGCAAAGGTCAAAGAAGACTACGGGGTGCACGTAGGCAGGTCAATCTCTTACGGCCACTAAAATCGCCAGACTCAAGATCGGCTAGGAAGAAGCAGGGAACGTCGGTGAAGACAAAGTTGTGGTCAACAATGACGTCAACTGACGCTACGCCGTCGATGGCCGAAACCGAGGAAAAGAATAGTCAGATGAGGAGGACAACGGAGAAGGGCAGAGGGATAGAGTCACCCATCACCATTAAGGTTTGCGTATCGTACCGGCCGAACGATCCACCACCGAAACCCAAACCGCCGGATCCAAGCTCGGCCACAGAGTGGAGAACGACGATGGAGGAGACATTGCCGGTCAGACCACCGCCGGAACCGCCAGATCGAGATTCCCAAGCGGCAGCCGATGAGACATTCCTCACAGAGTTGCCGTGGACGAACATCTGGGAGGTATGCCGTTTTCTAGAAGCTAGAAGAGAAGAAAATCACGAGTGGCTTCGGGTCACTATAGTGCAGGAGGAGAATGCTGAAACAGGGGCAAAATTGGAATTTCAGAAAGCTGGTCAAGGTTTTGACTTAATGGGCCAGGCCCAAATTGGTAAAGGAAGAAAATTGGTTTTTCAGATACAACAATTTAGAAACACTGCTTATGATGGGTCATTGATCCAGGAAGAACATGGGCCAAGGGTTGGTAGTCTCTTTGAAATACCCAAGAAAAAACGGGTGTGCTTCATGTTAGCTGCCAACACCAAAAGCAGTGTTGAGGGGTGCAAGGGAGAGGATCCAACAGAGGCAACAGTGGGAAAGGGAAATTGTGCACTGATGGTGTTTGACAAAAGGACCATGAGGGAGGGTGTTGCAGCAGAAAACAAGGAAACAGAGATGCTAAAAGAGATGCTATTTGGGACTGCTATAATAACAGTGGAAAAACGGTATACATCTACAGCAAATGGGTTGCCATGCCGCAAACAGTGGGACCCGGGGAAAGTTGCTCTTCACCTTGAGGACAAGGTGAATGTTTAGGCGGGGAGCATTGATAAATACAGGCCTTAATGGGCCTATGTTAAGCCTTGTTAGTAAAGTAGTTAGTAGTTTGTTACGTAGTGTATAAGAGAATAAGGCATGTTGCCTATAAATAGAGGGAGGATTGAGAGAAAAGGTAGGCATTTTGTTAGTAAATGAATAGGAGAGTCCCAAGTCTCTTGAATACTTGGGGAAATCATTGTATTTTCCTACTATTCTGAACCAGTTCCTATCAATAATTCACCAAAATTATATTATAATTTAGGCAAAATAGATTGATTGGTCCTATATTTTTTTTTTTTACTTTTCACATCGATTCTATAAGTTTTATTTTTCACATTGGTTCTACACGTTATGTTTCGTTTCCATGTTAGTCTTTTTTGTCAATTTCGACCTAACACCGTCGGTTTTGACCTGACGTGGCTATCACGTTAGTCCGACACGTGACTTTTGATCTGACATAATAAGGTCGAAATTGACGGAATAGACTTACGGGAAAACGGAACATAATGTGTCAGACCAATTTGAAAAAAATAAAACTTATAGGATCGATGTGAAAAGTAAAAAAACGTATAGCACCAATCAACCTATTTTGCCTATGATTTATGAGGTAAAAAAAACATTGAAGAGGATGGATAATGGCAAAACAGTTGGACCGAATGATATACCTATTAAGGTATGGAAGGGTCTAGAAGAGAAAGACGTTAGTTGACTCATAAAGTTGTTTAACAAAATTATGAGGTCTAAGAAAATGCTATACGATTGGAGGAGAAGCACATTAATCCCTATTTATAAGAACAAAGAAGATATACAAAATTGCACAATTATAAGCGGATTAAGCTCACAAGCCATACTATGAAGCTATGATAGGAGAGGTTAAATGTGAGCAAAGATTAAGGCAAATGACTCATTACTGAAAATTAATTTGGTTTTATGTCGAGGAGGTCGACCATGGAAGCAATATACTTGGCATTTTAATTCCTATTTATAAAAACAAGGAAAATATACAAAATCGCACAAATTACAGGGGGATTAAGCTCACGAGCCATACTATGAAGCTATGATGGGAGAGGTTGATTGAGCAGAGATTAAGGCAAAAGACTGGTATCACTAAAAATTAATTTGATTTTATGTCAAGTAGGTCGATCATGGAAGCAATATACTTACTACAATGATTGATGATATCGAAAGAATAAAAAAGACTTAGACATGGTTTTCATTGTTTTGGAAAAGACATGTGATAAGGTGCCAAAAGAGATATTGTGGAAGGCCCTGAAGAAGAAAGGAGCTTTTGTATTGCCTACATTCGAACAATCAAGGATATGTATGACGGGTCACGACTAGTGATGCGAACCCGAATCAGAACAAGAGGATAAAGATGGTAGTATTATCGCTGAAAATAAGGGAATTACAATAGGGGAAACCGCCTATTGCCACAAAGCAATGCTCCTACAGAGAAGAGATAATTCTCTCTCTGCCCAAAACCCTAAGGTCCTAACCAAAATGATCCAGAATGCCTTTCCTTCTCACCTCCCTACCTATATAATAGACTCAATTATCTTTTCTATCTCTTGTAACTAACTTCCCTCTTTCCCGCCTAAGGTGGTTCTAAATGGGCCTTTGTACATTTGGGCCTCTATCAACTAGAGTGAGAATACAAGGTGGGGCCACAAAAGATTTTCATATAACAATAGAACTACACCAATGGTCAGCTTTGAGCCCCTATCTTTTTACCTTGTTCTTGGATATGCTTAGTAAGTATATCCAAGAGCCAGTGTCACGATGCATGTTGTTTGCAAATGATATAGTCCTAATTGCAGAGTCAAGAGAAGAAATAAATGGGAAGTTAGATATGTGGAGACAAATTTTAGAAGCACATACCTTTCATTTAAAGTAGAAATAAGACTAAGTGTATGAAATGTAAGCTTAGTAGGAGGCGCACTAATCCTAGCCTAGAGGTGAAAATCGGAGGTCATACCATATCACAAGTCACATGATTTAATTATCTTGAGTCCATCACACAAAATGACAGGAAAATAGAGGGATATGTAAACCATAAGATTCAAGCGGAGTGGATAAAATGAAGGAGTATTTCGAGTGTTATCTATGATAGAAAGGTACCACTCAAGCTTAAGGGAAAATTTTACTGCATAACTATAAGACCTACGATGTTGTATGGGACTGAATGTTGGGTGGTAAAAAGCCAACAAGAGAATAAACTCAATATAACAAAGATAAAAATGTTGCGTTGGATGAATGGACACACTAAATAATATAGGATTAAAAACGAATATAGTTAGGATAGTATAGTACCTATTGTAGAAAATATGGTAGAATCTCACCTTAGATGATTTGGACGTGTGGAAAAGACCTTAGAAATCCTGGTAAGGAGAGTAGATTAGATGAAAAGTAGCCCAATCGCTAGAAGTAGAGGGAGACCAAGAAATTATAGGTGAAACCATTAAGAAGGATTTAGAAGTTGTTGAAAAATATGCCTCAATATCTGCAGCTTAGAATGGAAAACTTATTTTTAGGAGTTTGAATATAGGAGTTTGTTATGCTATTGATTAGAAAAATAACAGTCCTATTTGACTGATAGAATAGAATATTTTATCTTCTAGCTTTTAGGTACTTATTTGTTGCTTTTATGCTTATAAGTAGAAGTTTTTTAGCTGTATAAATTGGATGACAATGGATCAATAAAAATATCCTCCAACAATTCAAAATTGTTCTTCTCTGTTTTAAATTGTTCAACATTTCATATACTTCTAAAACCAACAATTGGTATCAAGAGCTTTCATCTTGAGGGACATGTGAGTTGATAGAAACCATAATGAATGCAGACACATCATTCACAACAATTTTACCACCGGTTTTCGATGGTGATGAGTATGAAGCGTGGGCTGTTAGGATGACTGTTAATCTTGAAGCATTGGATCTTTGGGAGGCTGTAGAAGAAGACTATGAGGTTTTTCCATTACCTGCAAACCCTACGATGGCTCAACTGAAGAATCACAGAGAGGAAGACAAAGAAGGCTAAGGCTAAAGCTTGTCTTTTTTCCGCCGTGTTAAAAGCAATATTTGCAAGAATTATGAATCTACAGTCAGCTAAAGACATTTGGGATTATCTCAAATCGGAATATCAAGGCAGTGAACGAACCAAAGGCATGCAAGTGCTCAACTTGATCAGAGAATTCGAGATGCAGAGCATGAAAGATAGAGAAACTATCAAAGGCTACACTGACAGGCTGATAAGTTAGAATTTATCTAGTTTTTAACTTGTTTTAAATAGGTTTTATTAGTGGTTTATTTTTATTTATGTTTTATTTTTATTACCTTTTGGTTTATATTTTAATTTGTAGGAAAAGGAGTTGAAGAGTTGATGATTGTGATGTAAACAGAATGGATTACGGCCCCCCAGTGTTGCGCATTATGGCCATGTTTATGGCAGAATTCTGTAACAGCTCCTCATAATGGCTGAATCTGTTACTCTTTCTTAGTGGGTCTTAAAGGGAATGTAATGGCACTTGATTGGGGTAGAACTAGGCTATAAATGGAGGCTTTCAGACCACGAAATTGGTCTCCTTCTTCTCCATTTTTCTTGAGCAAAACTTATGTTCTTTTGTAGTTTTTCTTCATGTATGTTCAACAACTTTTCTATGGCTCTAAGTTTTGAATGAATTTCAGTTTCTATTGCTTTCTAATCTTCATCTTTTACATCTTTATGTTCTTATTGTTTAATTTATGTTTTGTTTACATTCCAACCATGTGTGAGTAGTTCTTTCATCTTGGGATTGTTGATATCCCAATGATGGATTATTGTTAAGATCAATTTCCTTTCCAAATTATCATTAGTATTGTCTATCTTAATTAAATCTTGCTTTTCATCTTGTCTGCAATCATAAGTAATATGGTTGTAAGAATCTTTTATATCAAATCATGTACTGAAAAGTGAAATTTGATATTAGAACCACAAGATTGGACAAAGGAAACAAATCATGAAAATAGATTTGGATTCTTTGAGGCCTTGATTAATATTTGTTCTAAATGAGTTTTGCTATTCTTTTTACCATGAAAATAGGTTGATTTTATGGCTTAAAACATATTATTGTACTTTGAAAGGAGACAATATTTACATTATATTATTTGGCCTTTAAGAAATTCAATGCTCATAAATTAAGGAAAGTGTAAAGAAATTGTCTTAGTGATAATTTTCATTTGGGAAGGATAACAATCCCAAGAGACTTCTTTTTCTGCTTTAAAACTATTTTATAATTTCCAGCAACAAACAATATCTTTCTAAATTCCTTTAGCTAATCATCTTAGTGAGAGAAATTGGTACTCAATTCTAAGTCCTTGTGGGAACGATATTTTACTACGCGATAAAACCGTGCACTTGCGGGCCTATCATAGGCTGTTAGGCATTGTAAACAAGGTACGAATTCTTGGTAAGGATTTTCCTGATGAAAGAATAATGCAAAAAATACTTGTTACTATACTTGAAAAATATGAATCCAAGATATCATTATTAGAGGAGTCTAAAGACCTATCAAGCATCTCCTTGGAGAATTAGTAAATGCCAAAATTACAAAGGTTGCAGAAACAACAAAAAGGAGCAACCTGAAGATTCTAGAAATGACGCTCAAAGCAATAACCCTCAGGTTTTTCCACCTTGGCCTCATTGCAAAAAAACTAATCATTCACAAAAAAGATGTTGGTGGAGGCCAAACGCAAAATGTTTCAAGTGTGGTCAATTAGGACACATGAAGAAGATATGTAAGTCTCATCAACAAGAAGTCAAGGCTGCGGAGGATCAACCAGAAGAGGAACAACTATTTGCAATATCATATTTTACAACCAACTCCACAAAAGGATGGCTTATTGATAGTGGTTGTACAAACCATATGACTTGTGATCGGGAGCTCTTCAAAGACCTCGACAAAACTGTTATTTCTAAAGTCAGAATTGGAAATGGAGCATATATCACCGTACAAGGCAAAGGAACAATCTCAATTAAAAGCCATTCAGGTTTGAAATTAATTTGTGATGTTTTATATGTTCCTGAAATTAATCGAAATCTTCTAAGTGTTGCCCAGTTGTTGGAGAAAGGCTATAAGGTGTTGTTTGAAGATAAATATTGCATAATTAAAGATTCAGAAGGTAGAGATATGTTCAAAATTCAAATTAAAGGCAAAAGCTTTGCCTTAGAATTAGCGGAAGAAGCAACAAAAAAGGATATAGGGATGTTCGAGAAGGATACTTCTACTGAAGTTGTTGAAATCAATGAGAAGAAAGAGATCAACAAAGATGAAGAAGTGAAAAAGGATGTGAAGGATGATACTGATAAAGATGATGACAGTCATAGTCATAATTGCAGGAGAATTCAACCTCTCATTTTGAATCCTGGATGTTGGCAAAGAAACCACAACAATCCCAAAAATCAGGGAGATGATCAAGGAGCGAATAGAACTAAAAATAGGGAAAATCAGATTAAGCAATCTCAAGGATCTCATTTTAATGTATTGAATCATGAAATGAAGAAGGTGAAGCAGAATGTCGAGGTGGTCCCACCCAAGAAAGATGATGATAAGCATTACAAGCAAAACAAAAATAAGAAAGCAACAAACATCAACAAAAGGCCCGATTTGAAATTTGAAAATTAAACTTGGTGTTAACAGATATTAAGGCAAGGAGAAGTGTTGAAAAATATGCCTCAATATCTGCAACTTAGAATGGATAACTTATTTTTAGGAGTTTGAATATCAGTTTGTTATGCTATTGGTTAGAAAAATAACAATCGAATTTGACTGATATAGGATAGAATATTTTATCTTCTAGTTTTTAGGTACTTATTTGTTGCTTTTATGCTTATCAGTAGAAGTTTTTTAGCTGTATAAATTGGATGATAATGGATCAATAAAAATATCCTCCTACAATTCAAAATTGTTCTTCTCTGTTTGACATTTTTCAGCATTTCATATTCCTCTAAAACCAACGGATGTCCATGGTTTGTTTATAAACATCATTTATGATAGAACATTATGATGTCGTTTGATCCATACAGCCGACCCCACCTAGTGGAAAAAGGCTTAGTTGTTGTTGTATGAGTACGTAAAGCATAACCAAAAGAGAAAAAGAGTAAAGGTTGTAGCACTAATCTTTTCGTCCGTGTTCTCGTTAGTAAAAAAATTTCACCAATGAAATATATTACCCCTTTTAACATCTTAACAAATGCCAATGGGTAAGTCTCTTACATGAACAAAGAAGTGACAGGAGAAGAATGCATTCAAACATCCACGGTAAGCTAAAAACATGCAACAACAACTATCAAATAACATCATTGCATGATACGGACCTGAGTGCAATAGTATACACGCCCTCTTTTTCCACCTCGTGTCCTGGGAGGAGGCTTGAAAGCTACTGCTTCCTGCACTACTTGATTCAATATAGAAGTACCGAGTCTTCTTGATCTCTCCTTTTCAACTTCACTACCAGCAACAATAATCCTTTGTCCAAAACAATAAGTAATCAGCTACTTAGGGGATTAACTCCAATGAAATATCAAACCAGAATGTCATAATTTTAATGACAACTATGATATCATGTTATTGTTTACATTCAAGAAAACTTTTCCGCCAGAAAAATTTATCTATAGCACTAATTACATGCTACAGCCAGAAAAACTAAGTTAGCCCATATCCAAATAGAAAAGTTTCCAAAAATGGCCAAGTTCTAAAGACCATTTTCATGTGCATCACTCAGGCCTCGGAATTGAAATGACTAAAGAAATCTTTTTACCAAAAGAAATACCAGTGTATAAAAAATGTGCAGACCAGATTATGTGACTACTACATGAAATCTACCATGACCCCTACATGGCAACTGCTAATTTAAAAAATATATATATGAAGTTTGGCCTCATTCACCATGTAAGATTCAAGTTGAAATTTGTTTATAAATATGAATCCCTCGGAAGGGTGAACTTGTTTTAAAGGCAAAGTTGGGAGAATTCAAAGAAAGCAAGAAATTAGCATACTATGCAGCTTAAATGTATCAATTATTTTCCAGCTAAACATACTTGTCGACACTATGATCAGCTATTGCACTAGAATAAACAATTGGAGCCCAATCAAGTATACGAAGCTTCTCCCTGACATCTTGCTCATAATACGCTGCAGTCTGCTGGTTTTTATTTGGTATTGTATCCCACTTGTTTACAACTATTACACAACCTTTCCCTTCTTTTTCTATCCTTTCAGCTATCTTGTAGTCCTTCAACAGAAAATAAAAATGGTGTTAAAAATATATTAAAAAAAAGACAGTTATGGAAATACATTTAACAACTGGAATCCCATTTACATCCAAGGCCTATATGCAGCAACATCTCCAGTTATTATAACCAAAAGGAAAGAAATCTGCTTTTGTGTAACAAAGAAGATTATGAACCATAATCCATATAATAAAAGCATCAATCAGGATTGCACAAAAAAAAGCATTTATCAGGAACCTGTTCTGTGATACAAGCCATGGCCTCAATGACAAGAGCAACAACATCAGAACGGCGAATAGCACGAAATGCTCGATTTACTGACAAAGCCTCTGTTGTACTTCCAGCCGAGGCTATGGCTGATCTTTTCCTGATTCCAGCAGTATCAATAAGCTTGAACTTCTAGAGAAAGAAAATATGAAATTGATTATTGTGTCACAAAATTCTAAAGGCTTAATAATCACTATTACAATATGGTACGCACCAAAAATATCCAGCCATGTAAACCAACAAACATAGGATGGGGAAAACCTTACATCTAACTAGTCCCTCTCAAATTTTTCATTCTCTCAGCACATAATATTACAAAGTAGTCACTAGCTTTTTCTGTCACCGAAAGTCGGTTACTAGTTAGTCACCGAAAGAGTCAAACCTGGCCATCTGCTGCAGTAAATTCAGTATCAATAGCATCACGTGTAGTGCCACTGATGGGGCTGACTATTGTTCTATCCTCACCAACCAGTGCATTCAAAATGCTGCTTTTGCCAACATTTGGTCTACCAACAATTGAAATTGCAGGAACATAATCTTCTCCTTCATCAAGATTCTTTGGTTCCTATTGTATAGCATAAAATAAATTATAAGTTAAAAAAACAAGGATTTCGAAATAAGATTAATAAAAGTTGACCCTTGATGGTATGGCGGTCAAGAATACTTTTAACTGAATCTAATGACTTATCATTGGAATTTGGAAGGTGGATGCATAATATAGTCAAATCAACTTCCTTGCAACACGAGATAGAATATAGCGCTTAAAGTTACTCATTGTCAATGATACATACATAAGAGTAACCAACCTTAAAGGAAAACACACCTCAACTTTCTGTAGCTCTGAACAAACAAGTTCAAGAAGCTCTCCAGTTCCAGTGCCTGATATAGCTGATATTGGAATTGGTTCAAACCTGATATAATAACCATAGCAATCAATTTGTTGATTGCAAAATATGACGCTTAAGAAAGCATCAATAAACAACATGATGCAGCCATGCAGGAACTCCACTTTGCATCCTTAGCCAATAAAAAATTTGTACCTCCTGGTGGATGGTGGGTTTAGATTTTTAACTGACAGACACGGCTTTGTTAGCTCTTATACTTTTAATCTCAATATATTCTAGATGTATCATGATGATAATCCTGCACAACTTCATGACTTCTAAAAGGTCCAAATCAGTAAGAGAAATGAAGTTTGTTCATTAAATATGTAATTGCTGTGGTATCTTAATCACATGCATATATAGAGCTCCATAGAAATCTATATCTTATGCTGATCATAGTCATTCCCTTCTTTATAAGTAACAACTAATAAGAGGAAATATGAAGTTGCACCTAGTCAATAAAAAGGAAATTGCAACAACTAAGGGCGACTCTATAATGTAATTAGGATCACAACTGGTACTCACACCAGATTTGAATTTACCCAATTTCAAGTTGAATTAACCAAACTTGGTTTTACATTAACCACATCATAATTAACCGCTTACCATTTGACTAGCTATTTTTAATGATAAAATGAACTACTTGTTATCGTTAATCTGATTCCCCTTGATAGTTAAATAAGTTTAAATATTGGCAAAGTCAAAGGCAGTATCAATGCCACCTTTGACCTCAATTGTATCTTAGAACTGGTTAACAAACAATTCATGCTTGTTGAGGCACATTTAAAATCATAGCCATAAATTTGACATCAGAAACAAACACAACATACCATAGATCAAGTTGTAGTCCTAGAGATCCATGTCAAGAAAGCATCAGAATAAGTACATTATTTATTATTTATTAAACAAGTTCAGCGTCTTAGTCATGGAGCACTGTGTTTAGCCAATCCTCTGGCACGTAAAGTATATACCCACCCAGGGGAGGGTATCCTCACACAGACATAGCTTACCCTAGGGACCAAAATTCATATGCCTGCATAATTCCTTTGCGTGGAGATTCACACTTGTTAACTGCAAGAATGACACATTTATTTGAGTAGTTTCTGCGTAGCCAATCAGCAATCTCCACATCGGCTGCCAAAAGACCGGCCTGTTCAGGATAATTAGCATTACTGTCTTCAGGTCATGATTAAGAGTAGCTTGATGAAACAATTGATCATATCACATATTTAAAATTTAAAATAAGCATAAAAACAATAAAATTTGACGTCCCATTTTGACGGAGTACAACTATGTTAATGTAACCAGATGGTACCACAAATAATCAATGCAGAAAACACACAACTAAAGCTTCCAAGATTCAGCAAGTTTCCAAAGTTACAAAAAACTGACTCATTATGCTAGTGGCCTGGGAGGAATTACCAAGGGTTGATAACCCCACCAAAACCAATATAAGTGAATACGTGCTTTACATATTTTTATCTTTTTGTATATTTATTATATTTTAACAGAAAAACAAAAAAAAAAACATGACAAGAAGATATAGAATTGGAGAAGAAAATAATTTACACAAACATACAAAATACCTGACCATCAACAAGGAAAATAATAACAGATGATTCTTCAACAGCTGCAATCGCTTGTCTCTCAATCATTGAGGGCATCCTGGCAACAGCTGCCTCTCTAGAGGCAAGTGGAATACCATCCATGCCAATGGTAGTAGTAATATCCAGCTCTTTCATAACAGTAGCTTGTGATTTCGAAACAGTGAGAACCCCACCTGTGTCCACTACCATGAACTCATGCTCTCCCCAATATGATCTACCATATAAGCGATCCCTTGTAACCCCAGGTTCATCGACCACGATTGCCTTGTTTCCCTACAATTTAAGCAGAAAAAAGACAACTTTCACAGAGAGTCAACTTCATGATTCAGACGAACCGAAATTTCAAATTACATTTCCCTATAACTGGAAAGCATTAAAGCTGATTGAAAAAACTTAAAACTAGAATAAACATTCAATACCCCAACAAGACGATTAAATAATGCTGATTTGCCAACGTTCGGCCTTCCAACAATTGCAACTGTTGGGAGAAGATTGTCAGGGATCTGCCAGTCAAATTAAACAATGTTCAGCAAATAAAATGGCCCTAATTTTATTCCATTCCCTTGATAAATAAAACTCCAAGTCCTAACTAGGTACAGTAACAATAAAGAAAAAATTATCTGTTTAAAAAATGTGTTTCATGCAATGCAACATTTCAATATCCTGAACTATTCTTTGACAAAGTATAGAGTTTCAGAATTTTAACAAAGAAAACTGACTGACATTGCTTGCTCTGCTTTTATTATTCCTCTTGCGCGTTTGAGCCGTTTCCTTGCGAACAATTTTCTCGTCTTCTGAAATCAGAAAAACACAAAAGACGGCTACTATTTATTAAACAGTGAAAGCATAAGCAAAAGTTGAAGGAAAATTCACCAGATTCCAAAATGCGAGAGAGAGAGCTTGAATAAGCTTGGACTGCGTCCTTAGCTTCTTGCTCGAGTGCGGTGACATCGACGTCATCGTCGTTGTCGCTGTCGGAATAATAATCAATTTGGTCCAAATCCTCCGATACTTCTTCTTCTTCGTCGTCATCGACGCTGCCGGAGAATTCGGCGGAGCTAAGTCGCAGGACGGAGCGGGAGAGGGTCTGGCGAGGTAGGAAGAAGGAAATTGGGTGAGAAAGGGAGAAATTAGAGCGGGAAAGAAATGAAGGGGAGAAAGGAAGAGTGGTGTGGAATGGGTTTAGGGTTTTACAGAGAGTGGAAGAGATGGGTGTGGGAGCGTGTAATTGGTTCAGAGATGCCATTGCTCAAAGCTACAAGGAAGGGTGCTGGAGATACAAGATTTTGGCGGGGTTTACATTATTATCCCTATTCTCATTCTCTCGTCACCACGGAAAATAATCTGTGAACCACTATCTAACTACAACATCGTAGCAGCGATAAGTATCTTTTAGACAACGTCATTTATTATTTTGACGAAACGATCATTTTACTCCCAATGGTTACGTTTGGATCGACCGAGGGGAGTGATAAAATAAACTTAATCCGTTCTTTGAGAGTTTTTTTTTTTTTTTTGTAAGATAAAATTGATTGATTTTATACGTTTATTTAATTTAATTTTTCATATCGATCCTATAAGTTTTTTTTTTCAAATTGGTCCCACACGTTATGTTTCGTTTCCACGTTAATTCTTTCCATTAATTTCGACCTTACGGCATCAAATCAAGAGCCATGTGTCGCACTAATATCATGTCACGTCAACTCAAAACTAACGGCGTTAGGTCGAAATTGACGGAAATGACCAACGTGAAAACGGAATATAACGTGTAGGATCAATTTGGAAAAAAAAAACTTATGGGACTGATGTGAAAATTTAAATAAACTTATAGGACCAATCAACTTATTTTGCTTTTTTAGTAATGGAGTTGGATGGTTAAGTATGGGAACCCAACCCACTCAAACCCTCATATTTTCATCTCCTCCAATTTGGGGGTTTGGGATGCAGTGGAATCTGTACCCAAACCACTCAAACCCTTTATAAATTATTCCACTCCATTAATTACCATTGTACTCTCAAACAATGGAGTGGAATCTCCCTCCATTCCCTCGTTAAAACTTCCAAATAATGGAATGTTATACTTTTACCACTTGACTCTACTCCATTCTCAACCACTTCACTCCATCTCCTTCAAAACTCCCAAACATAGCCTAAATAATCAGTGAACCCTAAATCATTTTACTCCCTAATAATGTTTGAAGTATCACTTTTTGTCTATGAGAAGGAAAAAAATCCACCAAATAATCTCTCACAATGACAAAAGATGGACACATCACTCCCTCCGTTTATCTCCATCCTAAACATAGTGTTAAATTGTTGAATATACCATCAGTATCGCAGGTGTCTATTAAACTTGTTAATATGACATGTGTTGGTGCATCTTGTGTGGTTCATCTGATACATGTGGTGTATTACTTGTAACATGTAGTAACTAATGTGTCCCACGATAGAAATTGTCAAGGACTAAATTGGGTTACTTAAATAATAGTTAGGGACTTTATTGGATTAATGCATAATTATTCTCATGGTCTATTATGCATATAGGGACTATTGCCTGAGCACCTGACATACTAACTATACACATCAGCATTCTAATGGCGTGTTCAGAATGGAAACAGATGGAGGGACTAAAATGTCCTTCTTTTATCATTCGCATGGACTATTCGATGAGTTTTTTTCTCGGGGAAGAAAAGTAGTACCTCTAAAATTATTGGAGACTTAAATGGGTCTTTACTCTATTATTTATTTATTTATTTATTTATACAAGAAACTTCAGCATCATCTTGAATTGGTTATTGTATTTTTTGAATTCATCTTAACCAACATGTAAAGCACGTAAACTCCATGGTGACCAAATGGACTATGAGAGATCAAGAATAATATTTTTATCCTTGTTAGCATATTCACATAATTACAAAATAGACCTTCAATAGTCATCAATGTTTGTTAAAAATTTGACATATGTAGGTGATCAACTAGCAACTTATCTTGAGCATACAAATGCATTCGTATTAGCATAAGAAATTTTGGCCCAGTGTTATTCGAGACAAATGATATCTGCATGGATCATTTGGTAATTCCAAAAATACATTTAGTTCAAAGAAAATTAAAAACACTGCAAAATGTAGACATCGGAAAGAAGTGACAAAAATAGTCCAGAGTTATTTTTGAACTAAATTTATGTAAATTCCTAATTCCTAAATTATATAAAAAGAGAGGACTTTAAGGATTTATTAGAAACACAAATAGTTCAAAGTAATTTGTAACTTAAGGATTTACAAAGCAGCAATTACGATGTTCAGTGCGTCCAAAAGGTATCAGGAAAATAAAAATTGAGTAAATCCAATTGGGAAATGTTCAGGGGATTAAATTACATGATTATGCAATAAGTCCACTTATATATGACATGTGGTAGTGCTCATGCACTCAACTTTTTGAAAGCATTAAAAATTTTTACTCTGTTACCTTGAAATAGTCCTGCAAGCATAAAAGAATTGTTTGAATGAGCCAAACGGGTTGTCCACCGAAAGTTTATCCCTATAGTCGCTACTAAGCATTAAACAAAAATATGTATCATGATTAAGACAATTTTGAGGAACTTACACTATAATAGGTTGGTTAAATATATAAAATAATTTTTTTTATACAAAAAGGAGGTTGAAAATTTGTTATGAGAAGAATGACAGTATTTATTAAAGACACAAAATGCATCAAAACATTAAATTGAATATCATATTGATCAAGTATGCAACTATAAAAAAAAAGTAAAATTTACAAACACAAAGATAAGTAGGCACCTATAAACAAATCAATTCATTAACATCCAAATGGGCAAGTTAATTTTCCTATACTAACAATCAGTAGCATTTAGCACAAACACTAAGTGAAACGTGTTTTATTTGTAAAAAAGACTCATTTACACTTAAATCAGTTGAGAGAACAAAAAAAAGATATTTAGTAACTTGATTAGTCAAACTAATTTTCAAACTTTCCTCTCCAATTGCACTCCTCTCAAAGTGTTTTCATGAACAATTGTAATATAATTATAATCTTTTTGTAAGCAAATTTTGTATTTTTTCCCTTCTAATACAATTTTGCATTGAGTTTAATTGTTATGTACTGATACTATAAAACTTTTTATATTGTCAGCCAATCACCAATCATGGTAGCGGTGAATTTTAAGATAATTAAGATAATAGTCAATTTTTTTTACTAATGTGACAATTTATGATTGAATATATGTAGAAAAGGGTTTTACATAGTGTATAGCAATTAAATTCTTTTGCATTTCACAAAAAATACTCTTATTTTCTTCAATTTTTTTTTTTTTGTAATATTATTTTCTTCTATCTATTCAAGTATATCTTGACAACAAATAATATTCCATAATGTAATTGACAATATTCTATCAATAAAACAGAAAAATAACTTGAAAGCCGTATACGAATTACAAAAATACATTAAACCAAATACTAACTAAAAACTGATTTTAATACAAAAAAACAACAAGACAGTAATATTACAATAGAAAAATATAGTAAAAAAACCTACTAGAATCAGTATATGTCAAGATATAATAATATGTTAGAATTCTCACAGTTGGAGTCTAAAAAAAGAACCGTGAGTGCTCTAAATATTCTACCGATTTGAATGAAAATGACAATAATATTTACTTGTATCTAAATATTTTGAAATATATGAAAAAATAATAATTTTTTAATTCTATTGTGTTTATATGTTTGTTATATTATGATATAAAGTATAAAAAAATTTGGAATAAAATTTATTCTGAAATTACATGCAATTAACTATTAATTAATTATGAAAAAAATTATTATTAAATGTTTGACTCTTTACCATATTTTTCTTTAAATGTTTATTATATTAATTTTATATATTAAAATATTTTAATACTATAATTTTAATAAAATTTATTGAGGTTGGTGGTATTCTGTGACCTTGCAAGGGGGCGTGCTTTCCCTTAATCTAAACTTTTTGTTACAAAAAAAAATAAAATTTACTATATATTTAAATGATTTTAAAAGATTGAAAATATAATTTATTTAAAATTACTTACAATTAATTATCCTTTAAACGATTTAATCAATAATTAATTAAACAATTGATTTTATATTAAATATCACCACATTAAATTATCATATTATCCCTTAATTATCAAATTACCAAAAAAATATTTATTTTTTACACAAATAATTTAACATTTCTACCCTCAATCACTATCTTTCTTTTATATATAAAGATACATAGTCATGATAGATGATAGATAAATCCCACACTATTTTATTTGATACAGGAATGTGAATTCAAATATTAAGAAGTTAATTTATCAATATGTGTTGGTCCAAATTTAGCTAGTTGTGAATGCTGTTAACTCTCACAAATTCGATTTTTCTGAGTTCGAGTCAATTGTTCAAGAGCATAGGGATTTTCTTGCTTTGAAACTAAACTTTGTGGTTAAGTTTGCTAGAACATGAGCCAATGTAGTTGCTTATACCCTTGCTAAGGTGGCTACATCTATGTCTAGTCCCCACATTAATAAGACTTTACCACCATGTATTTCTGATTATTTCTCCAATAATATGATATGAGTTTGCTTTTGTAAAATTTTTTTTTTTAAGAATGTGATCCGAGATTCGATCCATATATTCATGTGTATAGAAAAAATATTATTAAGAGTGATCCATGTTTAGGCTTCTTACGATATCCCGAAAAGTTAGCCTCACACTCGGGTAGGAGGATACTTCAAAAATTTAAAAGAAAATATTAATAAATTAATTTTATAACAAACTTTTTTTGGTTGTTTATTTTTTTGTGCAACTATCATGTTTTCAAGATTAAATAGGAATTAATTTCCCAACATAAAAAACGGTTATGATCTAAAATAAAATATCGCTCCTAAACCCTAAAAGAAAATAAGATTACATTTAGAAGAGTTTATAAGGAGTTTATGAAAATAAACTCATATCAATTACTTGTGAAAATAGTTTATGATATTTTTATAAGTTTTTTTTAACTTATTTTAATAAGCTTGTCAAAGAAGCTTATAAAAATAGAAGAATGCTAACCAGTGCCATTAGGATATTAGTTAAGGAACTGAGAAAGAAAATCTTGTATTGAAAGATATGTATTTTAATATTTTAAAAAATATAACATTTAATTTCCTAATGAAATAATTTTTTTTATTGATTCTTTAATCAATATTCTTAGAATACTGATTAATCAGATCCATAAAAATAAATTATTTTTAACTTATTCTAAAATTAAGTTATGTTATTAACGTTTAATTAAGTGGTTTATTGAAACGGGCGCTCGATCAATAACAGGATTTCATATCATATGGTATTCATTGAACCCTGCACACAACACACACGCGCAGCAGACGAAGAAACAAATATATATATATATATATGTTTTAAACATAGGCAGCGTTCTGTTTTTTCTCACACTGCTAGGGTTTAAGAGCCGCCGCGCTCGTTTCAACTCGTTCCCTCACTCACTCACTTCTCTCTTCTCACCATAGCCGATTCCGCTCGTTAACGCGCCGTGAGTTCTCTCTTCATTACTAATCTGTATTTACTATCTTTGCGGTTATCATCTAGGGTTCGCGTTCTTAGTTTATTCGACTATAATTTGTTCTTTATTTCTGATTAAAATCAGCTTCTATATTTTATTTTATTTTTGTTGATGATTTATTTGAATCGATTTTATTTAAATCGAGTGTGTTTAGAATTAGTGATTAGTGATGCACTGTTTGTTTGGATTGTTTGGAAATGTTGGAAATAGATGCTAATTTTTGCTTCCCCATTAGAGTCAGCATGTGGAGTTAATGTTTGTGTGTTTCGATATGTAGAACAGTTAATGTTTCCAATACATGTATGTGCCTTGGTTTATCCCATTTCTAATTCAATGCAATTTTTTAATTATTGGTTTGAGTTTTAACTCCAAACAAATTATTTTGTCTGAAGCAGGCTTATACAAGATGGTGCAGTATAACTTTAAAAAGATTACTGTAGTGCCAAATGGAAAAGACTTTGTTGATATCATCCTCTCTCGCACCCAGCGACAGACACCAACAGTTGTACACAAAGGATATGCAATCTCCCGTCTCCGTCAGTTTTATATGCGCAAAGTCAAATACACCCAACAGAATTTTCATGAAAAGCTCTCCACCATCATTGACGACTTCCCTCGCCTTGACGATATTCACCCTTTCTATGGCGATCTTCTTCATGTACTCTACAACAAAGACCATTACAAGCTTGCACTTGGACAAATCAATACTGCTAGGAATCTTATTGGTAAGATTGCCAAAGACTATGTCAGATTATTGAAGTATGGTGATTCACTATACCGCTGCAAGTGTCTCAAGGTTGCTGCTCTTGGCCGCATGTGCACTGTCATTAAGAGGATTGCCCCAAGTTTGGCTTACCTAGAGCAGGTCAGACAGCACATGGCTAGGCTTCCATCAATTGATCCAAATACAAGGACTGTCTTAATTTGTGGGTACCCTAATGTTGGCAAGAGCTCCTTCATTAACAAAATTACGAGAGCAGATGTGGATGTGCAGCCTTATGCCTTCACTACAAAGTCACTCTTTGTAGGTCATACAGACTACAAGTACCTACGCTACCAGGTCATTGATACACCGGGGATTTTGGACAGGCCTTTTGAAGATCGTAACATTATTGAGATGTGCAGTATCACTGCTCTTGCACATCTTAGAGCTGCGATACTGTTTTTCTTGGACATCTCTGGATCTTGTGGTTATAGTATTGCACAACAGGCAGCACTTTTTCACAGCATTAAGTCCTTGTTTATGAACAAGCCATTGATTTTAGTCTGCAACAAGACTGACTTGCAACCCTTGGAGGGGATATCCGAGGAAGACATGAAGTTGGTCATGGAGATGAAAGCTGAAGCCTTGAAGACTGTAGTTGGTCAAGGAGGTGAGCCTACAAATGATGACAGTGTGTTGTTGACCATGAGCACTTTGACAGAAGAAGGGGTCATTGCGGTAAAAAATGCAGCATGTGAGAGGTTATTGAATCAAAGGGTGGAGATAAAGATGAAGTCAAAGAAAATTAATGACTGCTTGAATAGGTTTCATGTTGCACTGCCAAAACCACGTGACCAAAGGGAAAGGCCACCATGTATTCCTCCTGCAGTTTTAGAAGCTAGAGCTAAGCAAGCAGCCGAGAAGGAAAAGAGAAAAACAGAAAAGGATCTGGAGGATGAGAATGGTGGAGCAGGAGTATACTCAATGAACTTGAGAAAGAATTATATTTTAGCTAATGATGAATGGAAGGAAGACGTACTGCCAGAAATTTTGGATGGACACAATGTGTACGACTTCATTGACCCTGATATTCTGCATAGGGTTGAAGAGTTGGAAAGAGAAGATGGGATAAGACAGGCAGAAGAGGAAGATGGCGATTTTGAGATTGATGGAAATGAGTTGACTCCAGAACAGCAAGCAGCTTTAGCCGAGATTAGGAAAAAGAAAAGCTTGCTCATCCAACAGCATAGGATGAAAAAGAGCACTGCTGAGAGTAGGCCAACTGTTCCAAGGAAATTTGACAAGGACAAGCAGTTCACATCAGAAAGAATGGGAAGGCAGCTGTCATCTTTGGGGCTTGATCCCTCTTTGGCAATTAAGAGAATGCGCAGCAGGTCTGCATCTGTGAGAGGTCGGAAAAGGGAAAGATCACCTGAAACACGAAGTGCTGATGGTGGAGATGGGATGGATATTGATGGTGACACACCTAGCAAGAAACAGCGTCTCAGTAGATCACTGTCAAGGTCCAGGTCCAGGTCAGTGCCACGCCGACCAAATGAAGTTGTGCCTGGAGAGGGCCTCAAGGATTCTGCTCAAAAGAGCAAGGCAATTAAACTTGCAAAGAAATCTGTTAAGAAGAGAAACAAGGATGCCCGTCGTGGAGAAGCTGATAGAGTTATACCTAATTTGAAGCCCAAGCACTTGTATTCTGGGAAGCGCTCCACTGGAAAAACCGACAGACGCTGAAATAGGTAATGTGCTTTTGCATTATATATATATATATTTTTTTACTGCTCTGTGCATCTTGCTTATGCACAAGCTGTCCACAATAAAAATCAGTGCATAATGGTATGGCTGTTGAATGTTGAATGTTGAATATTGAATATTGTCACAAATGATAACTCAACTGTATGCATCAGTAGTTGATTTTCCTTTGGAGACCTTTAAAGTTTACTGATAGCAGACCACTAATAAAAAGGCTCTATATTAGAAATAAGGAAAAGAGGGGGAACTTTACTAACTAACATGACCATCGTGGCAGTTAGACAGTTACGATTAGTTAGTAAGTTGTAACTATAGTATCTGTATAAAAGAGAGGAGAGAACATTATAGGTCATCAGAAATATTGTGGAGTGAGTTGGGAGAAAAGTGGGTCTCTCAAATACCCAATGAGTCTGTGAGTAGGGTTGTGCAGTTCTTTGTCTTTCTTGAGATATAGTTCTAACACTTACCTAATTAGATATACATGTTTTGTGATCTTAGAAGATGGTTTTTAGTATTCACAAATTACCAGTGTCAGTTAATTTTTATTTTCACTGCAGGGCGGGCTGGTTTATGCTTTTCAGAGACGTCTGTTGGCATCTGGCATGGATAGCTGCTTTTAAGAATTTTGTTCTTTCATATTAGTTCTGTTTTATTGGATTTTAAACCGATGTTGATGGTGGCAAAGTTTAGTTATATACCTCTGCCTCACTTTATTATTATCATTAAATTTTTCCTTCTGTCTGTTGCAATTTGTTTGCGGCTCTTAAGAATTTTGTTCTGTCATATTAGTTGTGTTTTGTTGGAGTTTAAACATATGGTTAATGTTATGGCAGCAAAGTTTTCTTATATACCTTTGCCTCATTTTACTATTATCATTGAATTTGTCCTTCTGCCTGTTGCAATTTTACTGCTAATTTAGTTGAATTTTGGAAACCGTAAATGAATCAAGGAAGCTGCTATTTGAATTTTATGAGTTGTGTCATTGTTTATGTACTGGAGAATAATGAAGCATTTGTTTCACATGTTGCTGCCATGAGTGTGTTTATTGGAAGTTAGTTCTTACAAGTTTGATGGCTCTAAATTAACCCGGTGGTTCCCCTGACGGGTTCATTCGAGAGTGATTTTGTTCTTTCAATGTTAAAATTTTCAATGGTTTCTGTTGCACAAAAATAGAACCACTAGTAAAAAGTGTGTTGATATGATACCCCTTATTGCTGGTATAGAAAATGATGGTCTTATTTATTTATATATGCCGTATTTGGTCCATATTTTCCCGAGGGGCAAAGACGGACAGGGACAGGGACAGGGAGTATGCATGAGTGCCGTCCGTTTAGGGGAACGGACGAATATTTCATTTTTCTTCTTCTTATGAGAAATGTATACATCTAAAGTGAATAATTTGTTTTCAAAATCGAATTCATTTTTTATTTTATTTATTCTTTAGCAGGCTTCAATTATTTTACATGCTTTACTGTTATGCCTGCTGTGATTTTTTTTTTTTTTTTTTTTGTATTTACGTCAAAATCTATATTATTATTATTATTAACTAAAAATATGCAACAAATAAATATATAAAAAATACATCGATTTTAAATTATATGATGTACAAGGCGTCAAGCTAATTTTAGATTAAGGGTGTGTTTGGGAAAGCTGGTAAAAAAAGATTATGCTGATAACCGATTTATGAATAATCGATTATTGTGATTGTTGGAATTAATAGCATTAATATTGGGAGTTGTAGCAATTATATTCAAATTCATGTACATAGTTAATCATGCATCTAGGGAATGTTATACATGCATCTAGGAAGTAGAAATATTATTAATCTCCTTGTAAATGTAAATTGTATTTACTCCTATGAGTGTATATAAATAGTAGATCAGCTGAGTTCAAACACACTCAAGCATTTCATAATTTCTTTCTTACTTCTAAGTCTGTCTACATGGTATCAAGAGCAGGTTCGTTCCTATTTTGAAGGATTCTGCCTCTGGTCCAGCAGAACCTTGAAATCCCTAAAGTCTTGTCCTTTGGAATACCCAAACAGCCACTGTCAGGTCCAAAACTCACTGTTTCCGGCCAACCCACAGTCTACTATTGTCGGAAACCTACTCAGCAACCTCCGACGATCCTTTCCACCAAGCACCGCCACCAGAACAACCGTCACGCGCCGTCACGCGCCAGTTTCTTGACGGCGCGTGAAGCCCAGTCGCAGTCACGTCCTCGGCGCGTGTGAGTCACGCGCCGCCTTCCCACCACCAGAATCTCGCCGCGACCGCCCAGAAAGGTTCACCTAAGCCTCCTCTGTCCGTCTAGCTGGTCAAAACCCACTTTTCCAGTTGTTTGGAAGTTGATCCTTGTTTTTTTTAGCCTCCTATTTTTTTTTGTTGCTGTTACGGTTGTTTTGTTACTGCTATTTGCTTGCTCGTCTCCATACAATCTCAGGTGTTAGTTCGGACTCTCCTCT
Organism: Ammopiptanthus mongolicus; assembly: GCA_039655645.1. NCBI lineage: Eukaryota > Viridiplantae > Streptophyta > Magnoliopsida > Fabales > Fabaceae > Ammopiptanthus > Ammopiptanthus mongolicus. The sequence continues at coordinate 7,571,863 of CM077346.1, forward strand.
GTGTGATTTTTTATTAGAATGGGTCGTCCTCAATGCACATATTGCAAGAGAATGGGTCACACTCAAAAGACTTGTTACTCTCTTCATGGTTTTTCTGGAAAATCAGTAAATATATGTAGTGTTGAAATGTTCAACAAATTTTTCGAAGCTGAGTATCAAGAATATCTTCAATTAAAAGCTGCCCGTCATTTTCATGGGTCTACTGCCACTGGTGTTCATGACTCTGTCACCTTCATATCTCAATCTGGTAACAATCAAAATCTTTGGATAATTGATTCAGGTGCCTCTGATCATATTGCTGGTAATAGTTCTTTATTCTCCTCCATATCTTCTCCTAAATTTCCACACTTCATAACACTTGCGGATGGTTCCAAGGTCACCGCCAAAGGAATCGGTCATGTTTCAGTCACTCCTTCTATAATTTTAAAATCTGTTTTGTTTATACCTGGTTGTCCTTTTAATTTGATCTCCCTTAGTCAACTTACTCGCTCTCTAAATTGCTCAGTAACTTTTGATGCTGGTTCTTTTACTATACAGGAACGTAGTACGGGTCGGATGATTGGCGTAGGACATGAATCACGTGGTCTGTATTACCTCAAATCAGCTCTTTCTGTAAGCTGTACTGCGGTTGAATCTCCAAATCTTCTTCATGAACGATTAGGCCATCCAAGTTTGTCAAAATTGAAGCAAATGGTTCCGAATCTTGCAAAGATGTCATCATTAAACTGTGAGTCTTGTCAATTAGGCAAGCATGTTCGCTCTTCCTTTCCCAGCAAAGTTGAAAGCCGAGTTGATTCTCCTTTTTCCGTTATCCATTCAGATATATGGGGACCAAGTCGTGTGTCTTCTAATGGCTTTCGATATTTCATCACTTTTATTGATGAATTCTCCCGGTGCACTTGGGTTTTCTTAATGAAAGAACGATCTGAACTTTTGTACATTCTTACCACTTTTGTTAATGAGGTTAAAACCCAATTTGGTAAGACGATCAAAATCCTTAGAAGTGATAATGCAAAAGAATACTTTTCTTCTGCTCTTTCATCCTTTTTGTCATCACAAGGCATTCTCCATCAATCCAGTTGTCCTCATACCCCTCAACAGAATGGCATAGCTGAAAGGAAGAATAGACATCTTGTTGAAACTGCTCGGACGTTATTACTTCATGCACATGTTCCTGTCCGACATTGGGGTGATGCAGTTTTGACATCCTGTTTTTTAATTAATCGGATGCCTTCTTCTTCTCTTAATCACAAAATACCACATTCCATTTTATTTCCTAAAGAACCACTGTTTCATGTTGCTCCACGAATATTTGGATGCACATGTTTTGTTCATGACATGTCTCCAGGTCTTGATAAGCTGTCTGCCCGAGCCATCAAATGTGTTTTTCTGGGGTATTCCAGGTTACAGAAAGGTTACAAGTGTTACTCTCCTATGCAGAATCGTTACTACATTTCTGCAGATGTAACGTTCTTCGAAGAAAAACTTTACTTCTCACCATCCATAGTTGAGTCTCATACTATTCAAGAAGTTTTTCCGATCCCTTATCTTGGTCCATCACCTTCCCTTGTGCCAGAACCAGTTGAAACTGCAGATATTCCTGACAATTCTCCTCTCGAGCAACCTCAAAGATCACCCATCATATATCGACGTCGTCCTCGTGTTGCTAATACAGAAATAGAAGGCACTGAAAGACCGATCGAATCATGTCCTACTCCAACAGATGGCCCTACTACAGACCTCCATGATGAGAACCCTGACTTGCCCATTGCTCTTAGAAAAGGTACTCGGTCTACCCGCAATCCTCATCCTATTTATAACTTCTTAAGTTACCATCGTCTATCTCCTTCTTATTATTCTTTTGTGTCATCCATATCTTCTGTTTCCATTCCTAAAAATGTTTGTGAGGCACTTGATCATCCAGGATGGCGACAAGCCATGATTGATGAAATGCAGGCTTTGGAGCATAATGGTACTTGGGACTTAACTCTTCTTCCTCCAGGAAAGAGACCCGTTGGCTGTCGATGGGTCTATGCTATTAAAGTCGGGGCCGATGGTCAGATTGATCGACTCAAAGCCCGACTTGTAGCCAAAGGATATTCCCAAATTTATGGACTTGATTATGGAGATACTTTCTCCCCTGTGGCCAAAATCACTTCTGTTCGACTCCTTCTTGCCATGGCTGCTATACGTCACTGGCCATTATATCAGTTGGATATTAAAAATGCGTTTCTTCATGGTGAGCTAGAAGAAGAAATTTATATGGAGCAACCTCCTGGATTTGTTGCTCAGGGGGAGTCTGGTTTGGTTTGCAGGCTACGACGATCTCTCTATGGGCTGAAACAGTCTCCACGAGCTTGGTTTGGGAAATTCAGTACGGTTATTCAAGCATTCGGAATGAAACGTAGTGAAGCAGATCATTCGGTCTTCTATTGTCATACCTCTCTAAATAGATGTGTTTACTTAGTGGTCTATGTAGATGATATAGTCATCACAGGAAACGACCAGGAGAAAATTTCTCAGTTGAAGGAACATTTGTGCAACCATTTTCAAACCAAGGATTTGGGGAAGCTGAAATATTTTCTTGGGATTGAAGTTGCTCAGTCAAAAAATGGAATTATCATCTCACAAAAAAAATATGCATTAGACATACTTAAAGAAACTGGTATGTTGGACTGTAAACCAGTTGATAGTCCCATGGATCCGAATCTAAAATTACTTCCTAGTCAAGAGGAGCCATATTCTGATCCGGAAAGATATCGGAGATTGGTTGGTAAGCTCATTTATCTCACTATAACAAGACCTGATATTTCCTTTGCGGTTGGTGTAGTAAGTCAATTCATGCAGTCTCCTCATAATGATCATTGGGATGCGGTGACTAGAATTCTGAAGTACATTAAGAAGGCACCAGGACAAGGACTACTTTATGAAGACAAAGGAGACACTCAAATTGTTGGATTTTGTGATGCAGATTGGGCAGGTTCACCTATTGATAGACGTTCCACTTCAGGGTATTGTGTTTCTATTGGTGGAAATCTTGTCTCTTGGAAGAGTAAGAAGCAAAATGTGGTCCCAAGGTCCAGTGCAGAGGCTGAATATAGAGCTATGGCTACAGTCACTTGTGAACTCATTTGGATTAAACAACTTCTTCAGGAGTTGAAGTTCGGAGACACCAAACATATGAAACTATGTTGTGATAATCAGGCAGCTCTTCACATAGCTTCTAATCCGGTGTTTCATGAAAGAACTAAACATATTGAGATTGATTGTCATTTTGTTCGAGAGAAAGTTCTTTCTAAGGAAGTTATCACTGAATCTGTTAGTTCTAATGACCAACTAGCAGACATTTTCACAAAGTCTTTAAGGGGGTCAAGAATTCAATATATTTGTTCCAAGCTTGGAGCATTTGATTTGTATGCTCCAGCTTGAAGGGGAGTGTTGGAATTAGTAGCATTAATATTGGGAGTTGTAGCAATTATATTCAAATTCATGTACATAGTTAGTCATGCATCTAGGGAATGTTATACATGCACCTAGGAAGTAGAAATATTATTAATCTCCTTGTAAATGTAAATTGTATTTACTCCTATGAGTGTATATAAATAGTAGATCAGCTGAGTGCAAACACACTCAAGCATTTCACAATTTCTTTCTTACTTCTAAGTCTGTCTATAGTGATAATCGATTATAATTAGAATCTATTTTTTGTTTGGGTCTGTTTGCTGAAAAGCGATTTCAAGATAATTTTTTTCGTTTCATAGTAAATTTCTAAAAAGGGTAAGAAGTTGTTTGTATATAATAATAATAACCGTGGGAGGGGGTAAAACTTGGGGAAAAAAATTTCGTACAACATTCCATAAAAAACTTTTTTTTAAAACTGTCCTAAACTTCAGCTGGCTACTTCCAGCATTTTTTTAAAAATAAAAGCTTTTTTAACAATTAATCAAATTTCCCAAACAAAAACATTTTTCTACAAAACAACTTTTTTTTAGAAAAATAACTGAAACATTAAACAATCAAGCATTCCCAAATACCCTCTACGTAGTAAAAAAATGTCACTAACATCCATAGTTGCATCCGAGACATACTTTACAATAAATTACAATAGTTTCTATTACTCTTTTCATCTCAATATATATGTCATATTTGATTAAATCATACAGTTAAAGAAAAAATAATAAATGAAAGAAAGAGAGTGGTAATTTTATCAAATTAATCTTATTAGTCATTGATGTATTAATTATTGTCATAAATATAAAATAAAGTATTTAATGGTATAATTGATAGAAAGCATTTAATATTACATTGAAAATAAAAAATGATATATTTTGCGGTAAATGTTTTTTGTAAATATGAAATATATAATGGGATGGAGGGAGTAATATTTTCAACTTAAACATTAGTGAAACTCAAAAATCAACTTAAAAAAAATTGAGACAATGAAGGCTTTGAAAAGCACAAACACTATACTCCCTCTAGGCTCATATATAAGCAAAAAAAAGTACTTAAATTTTTTGGACTCATTTATAAGTAAAAGTCAACTAATTCAACTCTATTTAATGTCAGTGTTCCAAAAATACCCTTTGATTAATTGTCTTTTTACTTTTCTAAGAACATTATACACTCACAAAAAATAACTTTCAAGAAAGGATAGTTTAGTAATTATAGCTTATTTTTTACACAAATTAAGACAATTAAACTAACATAACTAATTTTCTTAATACATGTGAAATTAATTTTTTATGCTTATATATAGATCCGGAGGAAGTATAAAGGCAGAAAAGTGAATAAAACACTCGGTATAAGTTAATTTAGTCCGTGAGATTATAAAAAAAAAAAAAACAAATTTAATTGACAACATTTGAGACTAAATTGATTGGCCATTGTTAAAATCAAGAGTTAAATTTTTAAATTTGTTTTTTTCGTAATTTGAGAAACCAAATTGACCAATAATAATACTGATTTCAATTTTTAAGCGAAATTGATATTTTACTTGAAAAAAAAAAAAATTGCCGTAGGACTCTCCAGACAAACCGTCATGTCTGAGGGGAAGAGCTATCGATAAATATATACTGGTTTTTTATTTTTACGGTGGGGAGAGGCCACCCATTTTATGTTCATTTTTTTTTATGCTCCCCATTTTATGTTCTACACTTCTACACATAAACCACTAAAAGAACTGCTTAATTTAAGTTCAAATTTTTTTTTTTTTTTTTTTTTTTTTGTAGATTGGTGATTTATAGTCTTATTATAATCCTTTACTAAAAAATTCGTATTTATCCATACTTTAAAATAGAAAGAATCTCTTCGTATTCAAACTTTTTTATATTAGCATCAAATTATATATTGTCAAATTATTAAAAAAAAAAATCACTGTCACAATTACTATATATCTAGTACGTATTCAAGTATTTGGATTTAACTAAATCAAATCCCTACGGGACCAACACTGATATGCGTACGTATTCATTTCATTCGTTATAATTTATACCCGCTAACATCACCTTTCGCCATGTTTTTTTCCTGATGTTTTATATCAATGTTGTGTGCTCAGAAAACGTTCCTGGTATCACTCTGGTGTTGCACTTTCTCAATTTATTACTAGGTATGCAATGAAAAGTTGTTGTTGGTAAGACCGCTCTCATTAGGGTGTTAAAATGGGTAAACCTGCATCATGCCAGCTACACTGAGTTACTCGAAAATAACATGGGAGTTTTATTCTATATTTTAATATATTTCAAAAATACAACATAATAGAATACAAGATTAAAAAATATGATATTTTAGTTTCACTAAAAGCCGGTAGTAGAACCTAGAAGTATATGTACTACGTAACCGAATACTCTGACTCAGTTTTGTTCTAACTGCGTATCAAAAGATACAAATTGATGAGAAACATTGCAGTTGAATCATGCTAAGTTAGGTCAAACACATCGCAGATTAAGAAATCGCTACTCTGGTCCGATCCAATGAGGGTTGAGTTGGGCTACCTGACTGGTCTCACATTATATATTTATTTTTCTTTACTTTTTCAATACTTAAAAGTTTTATTATTATGCTTCAACTCTTGTTTTCTCTTTTGCATAATTTAATCTCATCAAATATCAAATAAAGTTATATTTGTGATAAAAATATAAATTTACATTAGAAAATAACAAAATCTTTATGCTTTAGATGAAAAGCTGTCAACCCGATTGACTAAGCAACCTAGTCGGTTGTGTGTGAAGTTGCTCATATCCTAAGACTATGCTTCATATATGTAGTGCGAGGATGTCGTTACATGACATTAGTGGGTCATTATGAACGATTATGAACGTCATTGATGAGGACAGTTACAAGTTCAAGATCGATTACAAATTTTAATAGTCAAAACCTAATAGGAGTTGATCGGCCTATTGGGTACGCAGTCTAAGGACGGTTATGGGCCGAGGTCCAACTCGGATCGTGCCGTAACAGAAGTCGCCCACGCCTCAAGTTGAGAATCGACGAAGGGGTTTAAAAGCTTTCTTACATGTCCTATGCATGACAAGGCTGGACTCAAGTTAATTCTCAGTCCATGTTGTAACATTGTATATTATAAAAATTATGGATTTAATTGATATTCACTGTCAGTATAAAAAAAAAAATTTTTACTGACAATCAATTATAAACTGTCACGTCATTCCATTTTTTAACTTTTATCTTAACTATCTTAAAAATCATAAATAAATTAATTTAAGATTGATTGACAGTATAAAAAACTTTAGAAGGGCATTATATCAAAATCAAACTCAAAAATTACATAAGAATAACCTAATGAAAAATTAATCATCGGACTTACAACCACCCTGGCCCACTGCAGGCTCGCGTCTGGCCAGGCCTAAATTGAACTGGCGTAGTCGATACCTCTCGTCTAATAAAGTCATACTTGCTTATTTGTGAGGTAACCATTAACCAACATAATAAACAGGGCCAAAGTTTGGCAAGAAAACAAGCAGTACAGAGAAAGCATAGGAAAAACTGCAGCCTGAAGCCTTTAGAGTTCGGAAGTTTTATGACTAATTCTAGCCAGCTAGTATTAATATCCAATAGATGTACGCATACGGAACCAAATTCATACACGGGTTAAGTCATGTCATTATAATATGTACATATATGTTTATGCTAGCTTGCTTAACCCCCCCTTCCCCAATTTTCTTTTTTCTCTACCTGAATTGTAACTTTCTACCGTTCTATTTTTCTTGATTAAGGATGCATTTTGAAGCAACTTCAAACATAGGTCAATTCTTATGATGTGATCGAGTTTATGCGATGGTTTTTGGATTAATTGTGGAGGTTATTTAAGGTCAAGCCAATATGATGTGTTGTTAACGACATAAATTGGAACTCTGAGGTGGAGTTGGTATTATTACTTTCTTCCTTACCTCTTTTAACCTTTTCTCTCTACCTACACCCAAGCATATCCTGCAATGACACATTCATAGTTCCAGAGGTACATGATTTCATGAATGAATTTATCATCCATTCTCCCCATTGCCCACTTGTTTCCCTGTAGGGTCATGCCGATTTATCCAATGGATTGCTTTTTCTTCTGTTGTCTTGGAACTTTTTGGCAATCCTTATAACCTTTCTGAATTTATAGAATTTGTAAGGTTGTTACATGGGAAACATTCACTATAAATATCTCCGGAATGACCATAGAAAGGGTAGCTAATATTTATATCTTTAATTAATTATTCAAATTTTGAGTCTCCATTTACTCGTGCAGAAGTGGTTTTACTTTATTTCTTTGAGAATGTTAATTAGTGTCCGTATCTTAAGAATATTGATTAAGGAATAAAAATTAAAAATTTATCATTGAAAAGTGACGCATTTAATATTTGATAAAGTGTTCTATTTAGTTTTTCAAAAAGCACTTATTTTTATTGGAATCTTTAATCAATGTCCTTAGGACACTGATTACCAACACCCTTATTCCTTATTAAAAAGATTTAGGGTGTTTAATTGTGATACATTCCAACTTAGTGCTTATACCGGTTACGCAGCAGTGGAGGGTCTTTCTATGCTTCTGCTAATAATCGAATGCGCTTTTGAGAAGTGTTGAGGATCTATATCCACCACTCCTTTGTCTTTTGGTGATATATCCACCACTATAACTACCACGAATCCTATATATAACAGATTTGCTACAAGTTGATTTAAAAACAAGGAAAATAATCTGACCCGAACTGCAAGCTATTATCATAAGTACGTCATCATTTATGTATTAACCTCCATAAAAAAAAAGAGTAAATATCTAATTTAGTCCCTAAAATTGTAAGATCGTATCAACTTAGTCTCTCACATTATCAATATTTCAAAATGATCCTTGGAATTTCAAAATATAGCAAATGCATCCCTGACATTATTCACTTAGTTTCAAATGCATCCCTGACATTACCAACTTAATGTCATTATAGTCCATGCAAATATCAACGGAGGGACGAATCTGATTAACTTCCTACAATTTCAGGGATCATTTTGAAATATTGATAATGTGAGCAACTAAATTGATACGACCCTATAATTTCAAAGACCAAATTGGATATTTACTCTTAAAAAAAAAAAAATCTTTTGGGCTCTCCTGATCAACTTTGTTTTGCAGGGCGTGACGCTCATTTAATTATGTATATATAAAATATGATGGGGACCATGGTTTTGGGTCAATGAGAACACGTTGGAGATCTTAACAGCACAATAAAATTTTATTGTCCCAAAAAATAATATTTTAGTGTTTCCTATCAATCAAAGGTTGAGAATGTAAATAGGTATTAATGAATTATGATTTTATTTTATTAAATGATAAATTATCATTGGTAGGATACAAAGAATGTGACAGAAAAATGAGACAGGAGATTTTCATCCCTAATAGCATCGTGCAACTGATTGAAGATACTTAACTCCATTTTTTTATGGATCCTATCATGATATTTTATCACTTTTTGTTGTATATTATTTTAAACAACTCTTCAATTCAATGATGCAATTCTTAAAAGTTCATCAAATGGGACTCATAAGTTACTACACATCTTTATTTATATTTATTTTTATTTTACTTTAAAATATTAATTCATTTAACATTATTTTTTAAATTTCCAAACCACCAATAAGTGGTTGGTCCGAGTTGTTAAAGACTCGAGCATCTTAAACAAGTGGTCAATTGTTTGAATCTTGGCTCTTGTGTATGCAAAAAATTTGATTGGGAGGGGGAAACTCATTTTGTGTGCCCAACAGTTTCCCGATGGAAATTAGTCACTGTTAACGGCAGTAGATATTCTGTACCTATAACATGGTTATAAAATAAAAAATTTCAAAGCCAATTCCAAAAATATTAGCGGCTACTTTCAAAAAATTCAAATGTTATAATCAATAACGTTTTTCCAATTAACATTTTGTCAATTATAAATTTTAAATTTGCAAATCTGTAAAACCAATAACGTTTTGCAAATTAAAATTGTTGATGTTCATTTGATATTAATATTCATTTAACATTATTATTTAAATTTTAAAACCAAATCGATAGATTTAGGATTTTAAATAATTTTCATTTCTATTCATTTTTATAATCAATATTAATGACTAATTTGAAATTTTGTTATGATTGAATTGAATTTAGCAATTAATAATTACAATTAATGATATTTTTTTCTCTCTTTTTTTTATTGGTGGTTCTTATATAAAAACCAATTGCTTAGAGAAACAATTATCCTTATAAGTGGCATCCACATCAACTTGCTTCAATGATGCAACCCAACAAAAACTTGTCCTTAATTTTAAGAACTAACTAGTTAAACGACTTTCATTGTAGTTGCTCTAATTAAGTAATGCCCATAAAAAAAAAAAAAAGAAAACGATCTCTGTAGAAAATTAATGATAGGTCAGAACACACATTGAGAAAAATATTAAGAAGTTTTTCATAGATAATTGTTATGAGTATAAACTATTTCTATATCCTACTTGATCTTCAAGATTTACTCTAACATAAATAATTGCTTTATATACTAATGTAAAAATAGTTTTCCATTGGTTATATATTTATTGAACCCTCACTAATTTGAGTAGTTTTTTATCAAACAAGAAAAAATTTATAGATCCGAAAGTACAAGAGGTACTTCAATCCCTTTACATAAATTTAATAAATATCAAGCTATTTTTGTACCTCTCTTTCAAAAACTCAAGAGGAGAAACACACCAATCTAAACAGTCCAAGACCCTACCTTTATAAAATTCAAAATACCTATGCACTCAGCACACACGCTACTTTCTAAAAACTAATTTAGTATGTAGAAGTGTATATTTTTTACCAAATTGTGACAATTTAGAAACAAATTACCAGTTTGGGATTCTTTTCAAACTATTTACTAGAGTTTAGGGTTGTTTTTGCCACACAGACATTTTTTTACTGCTTACGTGGAAGATGCTACCTAGTCCAAGTGGCGCCTTCAACTGGTGCGCCACTTGGCACGTCCATGTAGAAGGTGCCAATGCGCTCTGTGCCTGATGCAACCATTGACGCCACGTGGAATAGCGTCATCCACGTGGCACACCATTAAATGCCACATGGACCCACGTTAGTAGTAAAAAACAATCCTAAACTGGTAAATAGTTTCAAAAGATCCCCAAACTAGTAAATTTTTTTCTAAAATTGTCAGTGTTTGATCAAAAAGAAGCTGAAGTGTCTTGTAGATTGCAGACACCTTATCCTCTTCCCTCCAACAAAATAAGACTACATAAAGGTTGTTGTCTTGGTGAAGTGGGGTTGTGCTACTATGCACCCCCTAAAATGGGGTGCATCCATGCTCCCCGTATTTTAACCGTTGGATTGCCATAAAATGAATTAAGTGTCAATGGATCATCGATTAACCAGGTTTTGTTAGGAATGTTGTGGCATGTATTTGCAAATGAGGGTTAATTTAATTTGGAGGTATTTGCAAAGGAAGTCTCTCTCACCGTAGTGTGGCCACGTACCCCACCCCTCACCGTCGCCACCACCATTTTTTTCCTTCGCCACCACCATCCTGACCCCACACCCTTTAACATCTTTATCGTATTTGAACTCTAAATACAGATCTGAACCACAGATATGCGAAATTAAAAACAAGAACAAGAATATGTTATAAGCTTGACGTAGTAGACGGCACAACAGTGGTGCGACTATGTTAGAGTAAGGCGAACAGCGTTCGATGGTTCGCGTGATGGTGTGCGCATCTAGTGGCCTTGGGTTCGGGCATGATCTGGTCGTCACACGTTCTGGGTTTGTGCGGCGATTTGAGGAAAGTGTGATGGTGGTTGGATGGTGTCTAGCGAGGTTACGTGATGGACAACGACATATGTTGACCAGCAACGGATTGAGTGCGAGTTGAAGTTGGTGGTGACGCAAACACGTTTTGAGTTGGAGCCACAATTCGAGGACGTTGTGAAGGTGGTTGGACAACGTCCGATGAGGCCACACGATGGACGACGATAGACGATGATCAGCAACAGGTAGAGTGTGGGTTGAAGCTGGTGATGGTGCGGTGAGTTACAAATTTGATTGACTGCAGTGAGGTGGAACAATTAACATCTTTGACATTTTGGCTGGTGTGGTTCGTGATTCTCGCGGTGGTGGTGCGACGTTGGTTTCGCGGAGGAGGTGTTGGTGGTGGTTGCCGAAGAAGGGTGGACATGTTCGGATCTTTGGAAATAAGCAGATGATGGATGGGGTTTTTGTAAGAGGGTCCTTTTAACTAATTTGCAAATATTAATATTTAAAAGATTGTTTCTAGAGAATCCACATTGTAGGTCAATTAAAACATGGAATTGTAACAAAAAAAAATGGAATCTTTTATACACCACATCATGTTTGGTGCACCATAGTCCATAGAAGCCCGGGCTGAATTGAGATAGTTGTTGTACAATAGGGAAACTGCAATTGTGCATATATATGTGTGTTGTCCTCGTTTTAAAAAGATTATCCGGAAAGTCAATGATCTGTTGCACAATTTCTTTCTTTCTTTTTCTCGTATGATTCACCTTTGTCTGGAAAAGAATATGCATGACAAAAAGTGAATCACTTTCTTTAAATTTACTAAGCTCTTTCCTTTACTATTTATGAAAGCTAGCAATATTCATCTACAAAGTTACATCTGTTATATATGTAGGACTAACTACCCTTGGACCTGACCCCTTCACCACGTACCCTAGGACTAAATAACTTGATTTATAAATAAAACCAATATTAATAGATAACTAACGAACCTTTATTTCCTTTGGCTACTCTCAGATCATCTAACGGAAGTGATTGCTTACAAGATTCTTTCTCATCATCACTACCAGCTGATGATCATGGCAGTATATCCACTGCTTTTATATACGAGATGCATGCGCTTTTATAGAGAGAGAGAGAGATTGAGAAACCTCCAAATCTCTTCTTTTTTAACTAATTTTCACGGATGAGTAAAAAAGAGGTGTCTATAATATATATGTCCAGGACCATATGTCCATACATATTTCTTTTGTTCCCAGGCTTTATGTTCATATATATGTTCATTCATATATATATTTGAGTCTGTTTTACTTCTTCTTTCTTTTTTTATGTAAGTGAAGCTTAAGCTAGCATGTGGATTTACGCACAAAAATTATATAATTAACATTCAATATCTTCAAGTACACGTGTGGTGGTAGAGAGCTAGGGAGAGATTATGTGAAGTGGAAGCAAATAACTTGGCTTGGTTATAAAACAAACCTGTATGTATAAATTTTTTTTTTTTTGTCTGCCACCCTATGATTCAAGTATGATGATTACCAACCTGTAGAGATGGAAAAATAGAAAAGAAAAATATTAGATAAGGCCATGGAGTCAAAGACAAGACGACACCCATCTTTAAATCCCTGATCAGGTCGCTCTCCAAACCGTTTTCTTATCTACTAGACTCATCAACTAACCTTCCCCTCTCTCTCTCTCTCTCTCTATCTCTCTTACTCTTATTCCCTAATTTTTAAGCAAAGCCCACAACCATCAACATCATGATCATCATCATTCCCACCCTATGAAGCTTCTCTTTTATCTTTCTCTATCTATAAATCCTTCAAATTATTTACGTCAGATGAGTTGGGAGAGGAAATTGGCCATATATAGCTAGGGGAAACAGTGGCCGGGGTCCTGATCATATATCATCAGGCTAGCTAGCTGTACAATATTATGAGGAAGCCCGAGCCATCTGGTAAAAACAACAACAACTCCAACAACAAATTTAGAAAGGGGTTGTGGTCACCAGAAGAAGATGACAAGCTCATAAACTACATGCTTAACAGTGGACAAGGTTGTTGGAGCGATGTGGCTAGAAATGCTGGCTTGCAAAGGTGTGGCAAAAGTTGTCGGCTTCGATGGATCAATTACTTGAGACCTGATCTTAAACGTGGCGCATTCTCACCCCAAGAAGAGGAACTCATCATCCATTTGCATTCCCTCCTTGGAAACAGGTCCACTTGCTATATCTTTTCTTCAAATCAAATATATATATATATATATATATATATATATATATATATATATATATATGATCTCTCCCATAAATATTCTTACTACCAAATGTGGATCCATGCATCATTAACATTACCGAAGAACTGAAATAATTTATTGACAGTAGTGCTCTATTTAAACTTCCGCCACTGCTGCTCCTATATTACGTGATTCCAAGAATATGTGAGTACATGTTGTATACGTATCTTTGAACTCTAACATCGATTTACTCCACCTATGCATTATGTAAACCCAAGTAATATGTAGTGTATCTGACATTTCTAACGTCCACTAATTGCTCCTTCTAACTGTAGCCATCATCTTTATGTGAAAAAGTGAGTGTGATAGATGCATGATTAGTGTTTGAAAATAAAAAAATAAAAAATTTATTTAATGCCATTTTAAAAGTTCTATATTTCTTAGACACGGGGTCAGATGAAAATTATTAAATGTTTGAACAAATTGTAAGTGTTCTCAAATTGGATCTCATTCCACTTATTTGTATTATTAAATTTGACAACCAACTAACATTTCTCTGATATTGTATATATTTATTGTAATTTTATATATAATATATGACATTACAATTAACTTCACTCACATAAAAGTACATGATATCTCATGAGTGTCAAAACTCAAAACTAATGTTACAAAAAAATGTTTTTTTTATATAGCGATAAAAACTACATTTTCACACTAAACTTACACTATTTATGCACTTTGATTAAAAAAATATAGAGAAAGTATCGAAATTTGTATTTATTTTATTATTTAAAAAATAATGTAAAAACGATAACAAAAATTATGTGCAAATGTGTATTGATCCCTAAAACATAGAAGCAAGCAAGAAAGTCAGTCCCTCACATTTTCTCTCACGTCAAACTAGAATTTTTTACGTTACTTTTGAATTTTTTTTGGTACACATTACTTTTGAATTTTACTCCAACAAATAGTAGAGAGAGAGAGAGAGAGTATATTAATTAGTGTGCCCGGCTTCTTACTTCATTACCTAAAAATAAAGCCATGTAAGAATTATAGAGTTTGATTTGAAAATCAAGCATCCACTTACACAAAAATTCCCATACTCGCATCTTATGTCCAACTAAGTATATAGTAACCATTAATTATATAATAGAATTGAACATTAATATCATATTTTTATAATCTTATAAATTTAATTGTTATTTTTTTCTTTTTCCTTATGTCTTTTCAATTTTGAAAAATAACACCACATTGGCTTCTTTGATTTGTTTCTAGTTTTCTGTTTTTATTTCCTATTTTATAAATAATTATAACATAAATAATTATAAAATCGTTTCATTGTTTTCATTCTGTTTCTTATTTTCAAAATTTTATACAGGAAATATTGAAAATAACTTTTTTTTTTGTTTTTCACTGTTTCCTCTACAAATATTTGAAAACAAAAAATAAAATAAAAAGAATGTAACAATTTTATAATTATTTTATATCATAATTACATTTAAAATTAAGAAATGAAAACAAGAAATTAGAAACAAATCAAACGCATCCAAAAATGCCTTGAATTTTACGAAGGACAGACACAATTTTCAAAAAGAGGATACATTAGTCTTTGGATGTCAGAATATAGTTCTCCTTAGTCCAAATCTCCAAGATATGCATGCCACAAATATTTCAAAGTTAAAGAATACATGCATAATATGCATGTATTGAATATAGGCGGCTCCTTATAGAGGACAAAAGAGAACTGATGAAAACGAACATGTTCGTGTGTGTCTGTACTTGGAGTTGAAGACACTCCATATCTATATCGTTTAAAATACATTATTAGCTTCCATGCAAAGCATGCATTCCTTTATATACCTACATATATAGATGGAAAGAAACATTTAGACCCACTCAACGCATCAATTTAATTAATCACTTGTGCTATGTACGTATGTATTAACCTAATATATATGTTTCACTGTCAAATTAAGATGGTCTCAAATAGCGGCGCGCTTACCTGGGCGTACTGACAATGAAATTAAGAACTTTTGGAATTCAACAATAAAGAAAAGATTCAAGAACTTGTCGTCCACAACCTCACCAAACGCAAGCGAGTCCTCATATGACCCTAACAAAGACCTCAATATAATGGGAGGGTTTACTTCTACTACGCAATATCAACATGCTGAATTTATGCCTATGTTCACTTCATCTCCATCTCCATCACCATCAATGCAAGCCACAGTTCTCAACACCATAATTGACAGGTTGCCTATGCTAGAGCATGGACTAAACATGCCAGCTGGTGGTGGATTCTTCAATGGTACAGCTGGGACATGCTTCTCTCACAGTACACACAGTGGAGTTGACAACAAAGATTTTTATTTGGAAAACGGAGTCTTTGAGAGTAGTGTAAATATTGGGACGGAAGGAGATATGTTTGTTCCTCCCCTAGAGAGTGTTGGCACTACTTCTGACCATAACCTCAAAGTGGAGAGTGCGTGCAACATAGATACTAATAACAATAGTTACCTTGATGACATGAACAGTATCGTTAATAACTGCAATACTATTAGCAATAATAAGAGAGCTGGGGTGGAGAATTTATTTCAAGAAGAGTTAGCCATGGGAGAGTGGGACTTGGAGCAGTTGATGAAAGATGTTTCCTCCTTTCCCTTTCTTGATTTTTCAAACTGACGAACCAGTAATTGTTCTCCCCCTTCCCTTTTTTCAAGTCTTCTGAGGATCCCATTGGGTACTTATCAATCATTATTGAAACTTCTTCAACACCGCATATCCTATGCATCTAGCTTGTTAGGCACACAATGGGTGATCATGTATATCAGAGGAGCACATTCATAGATTAACAAAGGTATATAGGTCTGAAATAAAAGTCACTCATGTATATCTGGGTATATATTGGTGATCGATCGTGTAATTAGTCTTGGAAATTAATTTGTCATTGTGATGAAATTGAGGTCACTTTGTATCTCGGAAGCCAGTGTAGTTAATTACAAGGATCTGTCATACTTTTGAAAATAGATGTGAATAGATCGTTAAACATTATTTTTCGGTTCAACTATAATGGGGAAAATATGTAGTTCTAGATATTGTTAAATATATATAGTTATACCACTTACAAAACAGTTCTGATATAATACTTCTAGATAAGTTTCTAATGCACTATTTTGGTTGAAACTCTCTTCCCACAACCCCATTACTGAATTGAATGCCATTAAAATCATAATGATAATGCTGATCATGACTCTGCTATTGGAATTCTGGATGCAATCATCAGGTCGATGTGTACATATAAACATGGCGGGATTAATTAATATATCATAAAATATTTCCAATTGGTAGATGTTTAATCACGGTTGATGGGCACTTAATACGATTAGCGGTTGAATTCCAATAGTAATTATAACTCTAGATATAATTTTCCAACTTTTAAGAGATAGCTAAATATAATTAAGATTTTTTTATCTAGTACAAACTTATACATATTAATAAATCTATATATAAAATTTTTTTTATAAAAAATCATATTTTAACGTTTTAATATATTAAATATAATAATTTTTAATAGAGAATTATTATTATTGATGCTTCACTATATTTAAATTTACATATGATAGAAAAACGGATATAATGATATTGGTATATGATCTGTGCAACGAGAAATTTGCATTTGTGTATCCAATAGTTATCATGAAGTGAATTTCAAGCAACTTAATTTGAAATGACGGGTTGGCAGGGAAGGGAGAGTGCTGCATGATATCATTTGAGATTGGAATATTAATGTACCTTAACATAACTAACACGTGTGTGTGAATTATTTTAACCTAGCAACACAATCAATCAATCATGTCGGAACGGGAAGGACACACTTTGAGGTTTTTTATTGGAGTAAATGGTCCAACATTATAAAATGGCATTAACTTGTTTTTTTTTTTTTTTATATTTTTGAAATTTAAAAAATTTTTTAAAGTTTTCAAACATTAATTAATTTTATCCGTTCGTCAAGGATCAAGTTGATAGGATCTTATAAATTTCAGGAATCAAATTGATATAATCTTATAATTTCAGAAACCAAATTGAAGATTTACCATTTTTAGTATGTACCAAGAAAGAACGGAATTCCAGTTTGTTTGTTTTTTTTAAAAAATGAAATCTTTATGGTATTGTAAATAAAAAATGAATATCATAGCTGTTATGGTTGGACTGAGAAAGAATTCAGACCCAATTTTGTTTATGCTACAAGCCACTTCGTCACTCACGACTTATGACTTGGGAGACTTTTGTTATGGCTGGATCGAGTATACACTCGAGCCCAACCTTTTTAGATGGGCCAAGTTAATCCACCACCAAATGTTGGACCAAATGATCACTTGAACCCAACTTATTGGACGCTTGGGATAACTAAACGGTCGAAGAATATCGAACAACCAAGGCCATAATGGCTGACCAACAGTAACGATCATAAACATTATGGACATTAATGACCGTCGACTAAGTATAACAGCTGAGAAATATAATTATAAATAGGTCCATGGAGCTAAGAGGAAGGGGACTCTGGATTGATCGCTCAGTTGTTCGGCCGATTGAGTATCCAATTTTCCTAACTTTAAGGGACACATTCCTTGATCACAACTACGTAGCCTTGATTTCCCTTTCGGAATACGTAAGACCAGAATCATCATTTTGTCAGGCCATATCAACGAGAACCTTTTCCATCTCCGACCAGATATGTCGGACACGAATACCTTGGAAGGAACACTAACAACTCTGGATAGATAATTTGGTTGCTTGGCTGACCGAGTGCCTAAGGGCCTGTTTGGTTTGCATTTTCATTTCCTGTTTTCATTTCTTGTTTCTATTTTCTGAAAATTGTTTTCATTTTCAAATTTTGAAAAATTTGAAAACGTGTTTGTTCTGACTTCCTGTTTTCTGTTTTCGTTTCCTATTTTCAAAAATTTGGAAATGAAAACATTGAAAACAATTATTTTTTATTTTCAGATTTGGGTCCAATTCAGAAAATGTTTTCAGTGAAAACATTTTCACTAAACTCAACCAAATGCATTTTCAAGCTCATTTTCTATTTTCATTAAAAATAAAAATAGAAAATGGTCAAACCAAACAGGCCCTAATTTTTCTGCTATAGAACAATAGCATTTCCTTAATTTAAAAGAAAATGGAATTAAGGCTATGCTAATTTCATTTGACCAATGGTATCCATAGGATAATTCCTGACGAATTTAGCATTCAGTTTAATATTTTGAATGAGCTATTTGTATAGACTTGAATTTTATTCGACCATGACATGATGGGATTTGAGTCGACCGGTCGAACTGACTCGATATATTATTTTAATATTTAAATTTAAATATTATGCATAACAAAATCATTAATTAAATAAGTAGTAAATTAAATAATATATATTTCAAAATAAATAATATTAATATAATATAATATTAAGTTATGGAAACAGATATTAACTTAAATCTATAAGTTTTATTACTTATATCTAATTATAAAAAAATATATGCTTTAAAAGAATGTGAGATATTGAGACCAGATTGCGATGACACACAACATAATTCAAATCAGGCTTAATTAAAAATATAGTAGGTTTTTCTACCCAAAAAAAAAATAGTAGGTTTAATTTATAAAATCTGAATCTGCCGCAATTAACTTTGATCTCACACAAATCTTGAACACTCATATATATTTGATAGACAATAAGAAAATGAAAGCTTTGAAAGTTTTTCCACATTGTTATTTGTCTTACCAATAAAGTTTAGCATAGTTGATAGATAGTCGAGTTCTTTAAACATGATGTCAAGGGTTCGATTAATATCATGTGTATGAAAAAGATTTTATTGAAAGAAACAAAACTCACTTCAATGATCTCTATACCTCAAAAGGTATTAGTCTTCGACTATTGACCGAATGATACCTTTGACGCATAAAAAAAATTCGTCTTGGAGACAACAATAAATAAATGATATATATATATATATATATATATATATATATATATATATATATAATTTAGCAATTTTTATGGTACCTTGAAAAATTTGAAGGTACCGGTACCCTCATAATAATAGGAACCATAAGTTTACTAGAAGGAATTGATAAAAAATATAAAGAATTAGAAAAAATATTAGAACAAATAAATAATAATATAGTACAAGTTATAGAAACTACTTCCAAAATTACAGAATATATTTATAGCAATACACACAATGAACGAATGCAATATCTAGACATATATGAAACTCTAAGAACTATAGATAAAGGAAAGGAAGTAGAAAATGAAGATAATTTGAAAATTAGGAAAATTCTTATACAACTAGAAACTCTGCTACAAGAAGAGCTTAATAATAAGCCTATCACGAAAAGAGACTTAGAAGAATTACTAAAGGAAAGAAAGCCCGAACCTTTATATTATTTAGAATCTTTAACTCCAAGAACAACATGGAGAGGATAAAAACTGATTATATTGAAACAATAAAAAGATCAACTAATTTAGAAGAAATTCAACAACTCCTTGAACAATTAAAAATAATTGAAGAAGAACATAATCAGATACAAGAAGCAGAACCAATTAATTCAACACTAAATAAAACGGAAGAAGTAGTATTAAATTATAGCTCCTCTTCAGATGAAACAGATTTTAACGAAATACGAATGTACCATGGAGAAACAAGTAGTAGTATGGTACCCGAAAGAAATAGAAAGAGAAAAGAAACATTTGAAATATGGGATAATATGGAAGAAAAAACAATGCATAATATGAGATATGTAAAAAGAAATAATAAATGGTCTAAAATTCCAGATGAATTTAAACCAAGATATGAATCTATTAAATCAGGAAATATTCTAAACCTTGACTGTGCCAAAAACAAGGAAGAGATACTTACAATGGATCAATGAACTTACCCTGCTTATGGCAACAGATGACAAATTTAATAGCCTAGATAGAAATTCAATTAAGAATTTTATCTTTTACAAAACCTCAGGAAATGTATAAAAATTTCTGAATGGAATAAAAGAAGAAAAATGACAACAATATATACAACGAACAGTAACAAACCAAGACTTTGCTAGGTTTATAATGGAATTAATTTACGAAGAATTCATAGGATTTGCTAGCATTAAATAAAATGCAAATATGTGATATGTGTGACATACGAAGTTTTATTTGTGAATACCAAAAATACTATTACCAATTAGATACCGAGACCAAAGAAACATATAAAGAAATCTTTATGGATAAATTACCTTTTCCACTTAATCAAAAAATAAAAACTATCTGGTTAGCCAACCCATTAACTACGACTAAAACCTTGGGAGGAATTATTCAAGTACTCTTAAAGGAATTAAGAGATCAATGCTTAAATAGAGAAACCATAAGACAACTAAATAGAGGAAGAAATGTAATTTGTTGTGAGTTACCAGAAATAGAATTACCTGGAAACTACAGATGTAATCCCATAAAAAGAAGGCGAAAATATTATAAAAAGGGAAAACCAAAATTAAGAAAAACTTACCCAAAGAAAAAAGCCTATAAAGATACGAAGAAAAAATACTTTAAGAAAAGACGTACACCTAAAAAGTATTGCCCACAAGGAAAAAAGAAATGTGTATGCTGGATATGCAATGAAGAAGGTCATTATGCAAACGAATGTCCTCAGAAAAAAGAAAAAGAATTTAAAGAAAAAGCCAAAATAATCAAACAAGTTTATAAAATATATATTCTTGAACCATTAGAAGAAGAATTAAGTGCTACTGATAATAGTGTTTATGAATATTCTGAACATGATGAACTATCTTCAGAAGAAACAGAATCCGAATAGTACTTATATCAAAATCAAGATAGAAAAAAGTAATAAAGAAACTGAAGCCTATATAGATACTGGAGCAAGTATTTGTTTAGCAACAAAAACATTATTTGACAAATGGGAATACCTAGAAAAGCCATTAAAAATACAAATAGCTGATGAGTCTATCCACTCTCTGTTCTGGGTAGTCAATCGCATAACCTTAACAATACAACAAAAAATATTTATTGTCCCAACGATCTATCAGCAAGAAACAGGAATAGATGTCACCTAGGCAATAACTTCTTACGACTTTATTCACCTTTCTGTCAATACTTAGAATACATTACATTTCGTACACCATATATACGAAATATTCAAACTCGTGAAATCCTTTCTATACCAATCCTTCATTCCTCTCAATGTACTTATTCTACGAAACAATCAGAGTTTTGCAAGCTGCAACGTGGTGATCTATTTACTATTCTTTGTCAAAAAATTCGCTATGCTCTAATCAATTTAGAACCAAATAGAAACATTCCAGCTCATATTGAACATTTATTAGAAAAATTATGTAGTGATCATCCCCTAGATCCGAACATAAATAATAAAAACACCAAACTAATTACATTAAAATTAAAAGATCCCACTACCGAAGTAAAGTGCAAACCTATGATCTACACTAAACAAGATAGAGATGAATTTGCCGAAGATATTAAGCAAATGCTCGCAAAAGGATTAATCCGACCATCCAAAAGTAAGCATTCGGCCCCAGCCTTTTATGTAGAAAACCATAGTGAACTTAAACGTGGTAAACGGCGAATGGTGATAAATTATAAACAAATAAATGATGCAATGGAAGGAGACGCATACTTTCTTCCTAGAAAAGATTTAATTATTAAACAAATTAGAAATATGCTCTGGTTCAGTACTTTTGACTGCAAATCAGGGTTTTATCAACTAAAATTAAATGAAGAATCTAAGGCATTAACAGCCTTCAGTTGTCCCCAAGGACAATATGAATGGAATGTACTCCCTATGGGAATGAAGCAGTCCCCAGGAATCTTTCAAAGATACATGGATTCAATATTAAAAGAATATAAAGATTTTTGCCTTATTTATATCGACGATATACTAGTCTTTACCAATAAAGACTTAAGGGATCATTATCATAAAGTAACTCTGGTACTTAATAAACTTCTAGAACACGGAGTAGTATTAAGTAAAAAGAAAACAGTTTTAGCACAGAATAAAATCAACTATTTAGACCTTGAAATAGAGAAAGGAAAATTAGTAATGCAAAAACACGTGCTAGAAAAACTTAACAATTTTCCTGTAACTTTAAAAGATAAAAAGGAATTACAAAGGTTTCTTGGATTACTAACCTACATTTCAAATGAGGGTTTTATCAAAGATCTTGCAGCAAAACGAAAAATACTACAACAGAAACTTAAGAAAGATGCTCTTTGGTCTTGGACAAAGGAGGATGAAGCAATTATTACTGAACTAAAGAACTTATGTCAACAGCTTCCAGACTTATATCATCCTGCAGATGATGATCTAATTATTATCGAAACAGATGCATCACATAAATGTTGGGGAGGTGTTATGAAAGCAACACCCCCCGGACAAAAAAAAAAGAATTACTTTGTCGATACATATTTGGAACATTTACAGACAGTAAAATTAATTATCCTACTCATGAAAAAGAAACTCTAGCTCTTATTCGGATGTTGAAAAAACATCGTATTTATGTGTTTGATAAAGAATTTATTGTTAGAACCGATTCCACTTATGTGACAGGTTTTATGAATTTTAATCGTAAAGGCACTTATAAGCAAGGGAGGTTGATCCGATGGCAAATGAAATTAGCCGAATATAATTATTCAATATCTCATATTAAGGGAGAAAAGAATGTCCTTGCAGATATACTATCCAGAGAATGGAGCATGGAACAACAGAAATGCTAAAAAGACAAAGAGAGCTCAAGAAAGCACTACGAGATCAGAAATTAAGAGAATTAGAGTTACTCGAGGCAGACATCAAAGTATTAGATTTACAATTAGAAACTGAAGGTTTCCTAGAACAGGCAATTCCAGCAGAAATTAAAGTGCAAGCACAAAAAGAAGGAAATAAAAAATGGTACGCTATTTTTAACGGACCATTTCCCGGAATTTATGACGAGTGGCACAAAGCAGCTCCCCATTGTCAGAAAGTTCCAGGAGTTATTCACAAATCCTATGCAACAAAGGAGGAAGCAGAAAAAACGTTGAAGGACTTTCAGATTGCCAAAGGTAAAGAAATTTATCTTGGACCAAGAACTTTTGCAGAAACCACCACTCTGAAACCAGAACCAAGAAAAACACTAAAAGTGCTAGGAAGAGTTCCTTCTTCCCTAGACAATTTCCAATAATTACCAGAAAGGAACATGAACTTCAAGTCCAATTCTTTAAAGAAAACTTTTATGAACATCTCAAATGATTAATTCATTGGACAGAAAAAGGAAAAAACAATTGCATGTATATGTTGGATCGCAAATTATTTGCCACCAAAGCAGTACTTACACCAGGAGCACCGTTAATCCTGATATTCAATTTATTCCAATTTGGTTTAATTGAATGTCTTTATTTAAGTCCCAATCTTGAAGAAATTAACCTATTTCCCTACTACTTCAAGGAAGCAGTTCAGCTATTTCAAAAGAATATTGCTGGAGAAAGAGCTATTTTCTTAAAATTTTACTCAGCTTATCCAGACTTCACCACCAAACAACCAGCTAAGCATTTAATCTTTATTGGTATCAGCAATAATAATTTCCCTTTAATGGATGAACCTACCGAATTAGATTATGATGAAGACCAAATTAATAACTTCATAGCTCATCAATTAGCCAGCATATACTCTCAATGTCAAACCATTGGAAAAGAATCATTTATTAAAACTTTGCACAAAGGACCAAATGCGCTATTATTAAGCAAGACAAGCGGAAAGCCTATCAGAGAAAAAGACTTATCCCTACTGACAAGCTTCGAGATGCCTTTCTATGCACTAGAGGGACCCGCTATGAATTATTGCCCAGCTATCCTCCACAAACTATGCTTATTGATTAAAGAAAATGGGAATCATGCATGTGAACGATGCATAAAGCAAAAGCAAGACACGACAGAAGCCACTACTAGCTGTCAGCCACAAGAAAAAGATTCCGAAGACGAAGCAATAATTGAAGAATGATGTAAGCAGTGACGACAGCATGTAAATTATTAGTTTTCTGATGTAAGCACTTACGTGATATAGGGCCAACAATGTAAATAGACAATAAGCTCTTAGCCTATAAGTAAGACCTCTTATGCTGAGGCAAATCAGAGTGAATCAGTTGGAGAAAACTCTCACCCGAGCTTCCCCAAGTTGAGGAAAGCTGATAGTCTCCTCTTAGAGGATACTAGGTATCTGAGAATACCACCTTGTAAATACTTTCATCAATAAATTACTCTACTTATCATCACTTATCTTCACTTATTTTACGACAACCAAGCATTCATTACCAAGTCATGACCACATCCAAACGGAAGCACAAAGGTGAAGTAGATCTATCATGCACTCAGAACGCGGAAGCAGCAGTGGACCAAAAAGCACTATAGCTCGTTAAAACCCAATCAGGTATGACGCAACTCTACTAGGTTTCATACACTTAAGATTAATGATGAATTCTGAATCTGAGATTAGGGAAACTAATGATGACATAGAACACCTTCAAATTACTGAAGAAGATGGAAATTATCAAGGAAGTATTCTTATTAACCCTCGATTATTTCAAAAAATACAAAAAGAAGAATTAGATCTTTCTAAAACTGCAAATATGAAAGGAAAAGAAAGATTAGGAGGAATAATGAAAAGATTTATTCAAAAGGAAAATATCATTTACTATGGAAAAATAATTACAGAAACTCATATAGACATAACTGAAACTCAAGGTAGTACAAATATCCAACTATTAAACCGAAAAAAAGATTTCAGAATTAAGACAAAATTTAAAAATAGGAGCACATAGAAGAAAAATTGGATATATTCACATAGGTGCAGTCCAGATCTTAATTAAAGCAACTTTTCAAGAAGGAATAGATTCTCCAATAGAGTTAATCTTAAAAGATGAACGCATAATTGATGTCCGTGATAAGATAATAGGAGTTATAGAAGGAAATCTAGCTTATGTAAAATTAAAATTTGAAATTCATCCTAATATAGGAATCCCATTAAGTACTCAACGATTAGATCAATCTTTAACTTTAGAACATAAATTTCTTGCAAAAAAATTTAATGCGACCAGGAGACAAAATATTCTCAGTCACTTACTGTGTAAATTATGCATTAACTAACTCTCACCATAGTATTACTTTTAGAAGTAATGATAGAATAGATGTCCTCCAATTATTTGAAGATATTGGAAAAATTTATTATCCAAGAAGAAATGAAATAACTGAGATAGGAACTTTTTTAAAGAAGTCTGAATCATTAATAATACCTTACATTCCTAGAACGATTCAACTACTAGAACCTGAGAAAAGTGCTAGTGCTAGTGAAAATATTAATAAATTAGTAAATCAAGTTAATGATTTAACTCTGTATATAAAAAATAAAATATGAACTCATCAAAAAGTTATCAAAAATCTATTATAACTATTATAACAAATCAGATAACTCTGGGCCAGAAATGGTATCAGAACTAGTTAATGAGAACTGCTAGCTATACAAAAATAACTATAAATAATCTAAAGAATTATTGTAAAACTTTAAAAGAACTAGATGAAGAAAATCCTAACCCTTATCTTAACGATCAAATAAGACGAGTTGAAATACGTATTCAGATTTTTAAACAACGATTAGAAAAACTAATAGCATGAAAACTTATCTCATCTTAAAAGAATGGCTACAAACTAATCGAAAAAAGATAACCTATTGGCAAAAAGATAAACCAACCTTACAGGACTATTGGCTTAAAGAAAGTATGTTATCACATCACATAAAATTAGAGAAATGGATAAAAAAGAGACTTGAAAGAATAATTGAATGAAGACTATTACTATGTTAAAAGAATGGTTAAAAGAAATTAAGAAAGACATTAGATACTGGAAACAACAAGAAATTAGAGATTTTATCGATGAATGTGTAATACAAGGCATAATAGATTATAAAATACAAATGTTAAAAAGAGTAAAAAACGAATTAGAAAATTTTGCAGCATGAACCAAAATCAAATAAAAGAAATGATACAAATAATAAAATTACAACTTAAATATGAATACGCATATCTGTCCACTTTGTTGAAAAATAAAGAAGAAGATTACTTAGATGAACAAGTTCGAAAATTAATTGAAAGAGGTATTATTTGGAGAGAGAATAGATTAATCCGTCTGGAAAATCAATTAAAATGATAGAATATATAGAAGAATTAGGATTATATATGTCGGGAAGAATAGTAATTCTTATAGAAAAATTTGATGTTATCCTAACATATGACATCTTAGAAGCAATGAATTATCTGAGAAAGAAAATAAAACATTTTGAAGGAATCATCTTACACGAAGAAAATATGAATCTTCAAGAAATAGAACAATAGATTCTTACTAAAGCAAAAGGAAGATTAGCTTGCATTTCTCGATATAAAAGACAAGATGAAAAAATATTCGAAAAAATTAATACCTTTAAATAATGATACCCAATTATAGGATATCAAAATCCTTAAATTTATGAGGGTACCGTAGCAACCCCTTAAAATTTAGGTATATATAAAAGTTGTGAAATTAAACTGATTTTTAATAAGAGTAATGTTTTTTTCTTTTATAAAATAAAAAATTTCATTAAAGAGTGTATAATGGATACTCTGTTACATTACATAATTTCACTCACGTTTGTCACACCCCACACGTAATTACTGCAATAGACTGTTGCGAGTGTAGATGTGACAACTACATAGATGGCAATGGTACTGAATTTGTTGAGTACCCATAAAATTTATTCGTTATGGATAGGATAATTATCCGTTAATTGGATATGGATACGACTACGGATAATTATCCGTAAAAATTAATGGGGATGAGTGCGGGTACCGATATTCTAGTACCCATCCCGCCCTATACCCGCACCACATATATATATATATATATATATATATATATATATATAGAGTTTATTATAATATTTACTTAATGTTTTGGAAATTGATTATTGGATATTTTGTATTAAAATCTTTTGCATTTTATGTTTACAAATTGATTATTAGATCCACGGATTGCATTTTTAGTTTGGAATGCAAGACTTTACAAGAGTTTATGCATTTTATTGTTTAATTAAAATTTCTTTTATTAAAGTGCGGGTAACGGGTGCGGGTATGGATACTTAGGTATCCAGAGGGTAAGGGTACAGGTATTGAAGTTACTATCCACGAGGATATGGATCCGGATATGGATATTTTTTCAAAACGCGGATATGAGAACGGATACTATAATATCCTACCCATATCCTACTCATTATCATCCCTAATAAATATCGCCAATGGCTACTTGTCCAATATGAGATCAGAGCCGTGAATGTGAAGTAACACTTATAATAATCATGACTCTTTATTTAAGGAGAATGTTAATCAATGTCAAGAAAATATTTATCATTTGAAAATAGTGTATTTAATATTTGAAGGAATATTTTATTTAATTTTTTAATAAACATATTTTTATTTAAATTCTTATCCAATATCTTTAGAGTACTGATTGATAATATCCTTTATTTAATTGCTAACAAGATATTAAGGTTAGGAGAGTGACATAACAAGATAGTAAGGCTAAGCTATACACCGAGTTTGATTGTAATTGAGAAAGTAAGGGTTCTTTTTAGTTTTCTAATAATCATAATTTGAGAATCATATATTTCATGTTTGATATGTTTTTTAAAAGACATATTCAACAAAAAACTAACATTCTTAGGAATATCTTTTTTGGCTATGTTTTCCTCAAAAATATTCTTATGGAAAGGGATGAGAATCCTAGTTTCCTATGGATATGGAAAAAATTTTGTTTTCTATAAAGACTATTATACCATAATTTTTTATGGACAATATTAATATTATGTTAAAAATATTGTTGTTTGAGAGAAAAGAAACCCATTATAAAATTGAGGCATGAACAAATATTGATATGCACTATTTTTTAAAATTATTTTAATTTTACCTTTTTATAATATATTTTAATTTCAATTTTTATTTTCCATTAATCTATATTCAAGAGTGTTTTTTAAAATAATACTAATATTTTCAAGAAAGATACCCTTAAACCAAACATGGGAAACAAATATTCCCAAATAACATTCCCATGAATGTTTAAGGTCTAATAAACACATTTTTCACATTCGCATGAATCATGATTTCTGGGATTGATGAATTCTAGGCAACAAAAAAATGATTTGTATACCAAACGCCCCCTAAGGGTATATCTATCATTTATCAGCTAAAATGAGTTGCGATCTCAATATATTTTAACTAATCAATGGTGGATACATCATTGCTTACTCATTTTACACTCAAAAGTCACTTTAACTAATCAAAGGCAAGGTCGGCCCTGAGATTTTGGGTCCCATGTACGAACTGAGAAATTGGTATCCTCATAATCATTTGGGTACCCTAACCTTTGTGCGTGAGACCGTTTCACAAATAGAGACAAAGAGTCAAACAGAAAAAGAAATAAGGGGAATTAAGAAGAGAAGTCTAAATCAATTAGGAGTTTAACTTATTCTATAATGTGTGTTAATTTAAAGAGATATTCTAATATACACTTGTCATATTATTTTCTATCAGTCTATTGTTAATTTTTTGAAGCAATTATTTTTATTGCTAATAAATTAATTATATAAAAATATTTTAATATTTATATATACTAATTAAACTTTTTCATACTATCTCATGCCTCAGTCAAAACGGGGGTCTGTGCGGTCACCCTCCTCAAACTTGCTCGGGGCCATCATTAATCAAAGGTAAATACACCACCTTAGAAGAGTCTAATCCAAAATTAAGAGGGGACATTGTTTTCAAGCAACTTTGGTCTTACCGAACATTTGTCCACTCTGAAATTGGAGCGAAATTATTTTTGGGTTTTATTAGCGAGTATCCTAAAGATAATGTTTAAAAAATCTAAAAAAAATATTTATTCATTGAAATTTGAAGTATATCTCTTCCCAATATATCGAGAACATCACTACATATAAAAACTTACTTTTTTTTTTTTTTTTTTTTAAGATTTTTTTGACACCGATTAGCATATTTTCCTTTAATTTTTGGAGAGGTGAAAATATGAAACCAGATAATCACATCAGCCTGCTACATGTCATTGTCTGCATTGGAGTCCATCTTGCTTATGGACCGGTCAGTAGTGGGCTATTATTATTAAATTATACGCGAGAGCTTAAAACAGGCACAGATAAAGCTCATTGGGAAACGTTATCGAGGAACAAGAAAAAGACTAATGACTGCTAAAATTATCGTCGCCTGAGAGATTCGAACTCTCGCGGGGAAACCCCATGTACTTAGCAGGCACACGCCTTAACCACTCGGCCAAAGCGACAACTGATGATATTGTGCGCTGAGAATATTTAATATATACAACATCATAACTACAGTATATGGTAAAATATATTAAAATGAACAAAAATTATTTATAATAAATTAATTATAATTGATATTTGTTTCTCATTTGAATAATAATATACTTTTAAAAATATATTATTTATTTAATAAAATAATAGTAGTTATTTCCATGTTAAAATATCATTTAAAGGATAATTTTAGAAATAAACAGGACATTAAATTCAAATACTTCATATGGAAAACACTAGGTAAAATTTGTAGTTAAGTTTTGATCAATTTTATGTCATTGGTGTAAAAAGAAAATAAGATTTCTGGGATTAAGTAATTTGAGTCAGAGGTTAGAATTTAGAATGACAAATTTTTCAGGAAGAGATATTCTATTTTTGGAGAAATTATATTGATCTCCCTTAAGGTTTAGTTTACTTAACCCCTTTTAAAAGAGGCCAATGTAAATACAATTTACCTTTCAAAGGGGTATAATTAAACCCATATGGATGAAGGTCGGTGTATTTCCCTTTTATTTTCTGTACTATGACAGAGTTGATACTTTCCATTTATTCTTTTTGATAAAAATGACATTGGTGGTATTTCCTATATTAGGCATCAACCATATGTCATATAACATAAACCTTAAACTATCTCATATATTATATTTCATACTTTCTTTAGTTTAAAATCATACTTTAAAGAGAGTGTGATATATAATTTAATAAAGAAGAAAAATAAAGTAATGTGTAGCGTGTCAAAAGTAATATATAAAATGATGTGTTACTAGCATCCTTTCCTCTGGTTGTTATATTATTTATTACAATATGCTATATTGGAAATATATTTGATTTTGTCTTATTATTTTATTTATGCATTATTTCTCATGATATTTGTCTTGGCCATATTTACTACCTAATAGGACAGACAGATATATCTTGTAAGAATAAAGATAATGTCAAGTCATATCTAAAATGGAGTTATGATATATACAACGTATTCTTGCAAGTGTTCTTATTGAACAACATAACTTGGGAGGATGGAAATCAGTCGCATACATATAAATGCATGGCATGAGAGAAAAATGCAATGTTTTAATCACTACTCGTGTATCGCCTTAAAACTTGGGGTAAACATTGTGCTGTCATTACTAGCATGCTTGGCAGTAATGGCTTCGGCTGGGATTGGGCCAACAACGTTGTATAGGTTTATAATGATCAAGTTAATGATACGGGTCAAAAATTTGGGCCTGGAACCATGCCTATGAACAATAGGCCCAAGGGAGCTCATAAGAAGCCAGCCCATTTGAAAGACTTTGAGTGATGTCCGCAGCTCAGCACCTTGGATCCTGAAAACAGAAATTCTAATATTTGTTAGTTAAGAGTTTATATTTTAAATGAATGCAATAGAGAGGATGATGACACTTGGCATCAGATCCTTACTACTAGGAAATCAGTTACATTGTGGGCAGTTTTTTCATTTTTTTTGGGTACAAATTGTGGTTAGTTATTATGCTGAAGTTGGAATGAAAATGACAAGTTAAAGTAATAACTTGATTCCTATATGTGACACATATTCTTCATTTAGTCCCTATACGTAAAAAATTTGGAAATGAGTCCCTACATGTGCAAACGTTAGCAAATTTGTCCTAAATTTGTCCCTATATGTTATACATGACACAAATTTTTGATTTGGTCCCTAAATCTGAAAAAAAAAAAATTAAATTGGTTCTTATATGTGCAATCGATAATAATTTTTTCTCTATCATCTGTCAAGGAGCTCGGACCAACTAAAAATTCTTTTCGTGTTAATTATTTTTCATATATTATCAATCTATTTCCTTTATTGAGAGTCAACTTGGATAATTTTAGAATATAAAACCATTTACGGATCAAATTATATAATTTTTACTCTCAATAGAAGAAATAGATTTATATAATATATAGAAAATATTCAATATGAAAAGAATCTTTAGTTGGGTCCGAGTTTCTGGATAGACGGCAGAGACAAAATTATTATCGATTGCACATATAAGGACCGATTAATTTTTTTTGTTCCAGGTTTAGGGACCAAATCAAAAATTTGTGTCATGTATAAAGACCAGTTTGCTAACGGCAGGGACAAATTTGTTAACTTTTGCACATATAAGGACCAAATTTGTTAACGTTTACACATGTAAGGACTCACTTTCAAATTTTTTCTATGTCACGTATTAGGACAAAATTATTACTTTAACCCGAGAAGAATATTCATAAATTCTCCATCTTATCTCTTCCCTAACTATCTTCCTCTTCCCCTCTCTTCTACTTCCTTAACCTGAATCACCATAATTAATAACGTATTAGTTAATTTGGGAAGATTATGTCAAGGTATTATGAACTAAAGCTTGGTTTGTTTTTAAAAAAATAAATAAATAATACTAAAATGTAAATTGAATTATTATTACTTTGATATATTTTTTGAGGAGTGCCAGCAACACACTATCTAACACTTTCTTTTTAACACACTCTCTCATATTGGTTGAAATTCATATGGATCCTCCAAAATTCAAGTGGGATCCACTTAAATTAATGAGACCTACATGAATTTTAATCAATAACATAGTGTATGCTGAAAAAAAAATATTAAAAAATGTATTACTAGCATTTCTCATATTTGTTTTTAGTCCCATCGAAAAGCAAGTAGAAATAGATACGAAAAGATTGAATTTTAAGAGGATTCATAAACTATTTGTGAATAAAATCGTGCTACAGGAGAAGATGTCAAGACTGGTGTTGAAGTATATTATTTATTTTTTTAGGTAACAATATGTGATACACCTGAATATTTCTTTTTTTTTTTTTTTGTGAATAAGATACAATACTACGTTTGACTAAGCAACTAAATCTTTTAAGAAACATAAATAGCTCTGGTGGCATACTTACAATTGTTATTACTCTTGTGGATAATACTATTAGCAAGGCATATATCCACCAGATATTATCAAGATAAGTGCCGAAGAAATATTCACTGAACTTCAAGAAATATCATATTTAGAATAATTGGAATTGATCTATATATGCTTATGATACTCTCTTAGTGGTGATTCAAGAAAGTATAAGTCATTTTAGACTCCTGCTGATGCAATTAGGAAACCCTGGGTCTTGATGGAGGACGAGAATCTCTCCCAAAGTTGTTGTCTCAATGTCTGTCCATCTAATGGAGAATTGTCAAGTCAATTAAAATGTCATGTCATATTTAATGTTGATCTAGACAAAATTTAATGGTGAAAAGAAATAATTTTTTCTCCTTTTCTCCAAACAAAATTCCACTGTGACTGTCCTGTTGTCGTACACGCCTATGTTTTTCTCAATGAAAAGAATGGTTCGTCCTCTAATTTATCACTTATCCTCTTCACATGTCTTACCACATTTCTTAGTTGCATACATGGTGCTTGTTAAACATGGTTCTTCCTGATAAAAGGACGACACAAATTATCTCTCAGCTTGTTCACCTCTGGTTATTGCCTCCATGGCTCCATCAATGATCAGGGTGGGGCTTGTTGTTGGTCCTCGAGGAAACTTGCCAGTCCTCAAACCCAAACACCCTCAAAAGTACAATTTATCCAAGTCGTGGGATGCTTCACTTCCTTCGTAGCAGTTCATGGTTGCAAATAACTACGAACCATCAATTTTTTCTTTTCATTGAAAAAACAGAGGCGTGTATGGCAACAAGACAGTGGCAGTGTGGTTTTGTTTTCAATTCTAATATGAGTAAACATCCTATTTGGTCCCTAAAATTGCAACCTCGTATCAACTAGGTCTCTGACATTATCGAATTTCTAAGTTAGTCCTTGAAGTTGAAAAACGTTAATCAAGTTAGTCCCTTTGTCAACCCGAGTCACTTAACGCCGTGAGTGGGTCTGAGGTGGCACATTAAATGCACTGCTGGACGCCCCACACACCCAAATATCATTTCAATCCCTACATCCCCTTCATCTTCCCGCCCTTCTCTTCTCTTCTCTTCCCACCACCCCTACGTCTTCGTCTTCTCCCTCATCAACTTCTTCTAGGGTCGTCATGAAGGTGTTCAAAACCCACTCAAGCGTTCGTTCGGTTCTTGTTTTCATAGGTTCGTATCGCCTCCTTCTTCCTTATTGATGTAGTTAGGGTTTTTGTTTCTTCGCCTTCTTCCCTTTACAGTACGTAGGTAAGGTTTTTTAATGGTGGTCTAGCTTAGTGGATGGGTAGGTTAGGGTATTTGTTCGCATTGTTCTTGATTGATTGCTTCTCGCATGCTTCATTTCCTTGCCCTAAGGTTTATTTATTGATTTCTTCCATGCTTTTATTTTACTGTGCATAATGGATTCTCTGATCACATTGATATTGTACCATAGAGGGGTGCTAGTGAGGCATAAGAGGAAAATTCTGGAGTATGTGGGTGGGGAAATGGATGTTTAGGAAGATATTGATTCAGACAAACTCAATTTGTTTGATTTGAATGCAATTGTGAAGTCCTGTCATGGCTATGCTAGTATCGAGCATGTCATGTGGAGGACACCAGGTATGGATTTGGAGCTTGGTTTGAGGAAGTTGAACAGCGATGCAAGAGTAATGAAGATGGTGAGTGATGCTATGAGAAACGACAATGAGATTGAGTTGTATTATAGGCACCCTGCTTTTGTGCCTGAACTCATTCTCTCATTGCCCTCTATTGATGAGTTAGTTGAAGAAATGAATGAAGATGCAGTGAATTAAGAAGCAGCGATAGCTGAAGAAATGCATGAAGAGGCTGCAGTAGCTGAAGAAATGCATGAGTAAGCTGAAGAAATGAATGATGAGGTAGTGGATGAGAATGTAGTGATTCAAGAGGCAGTGACTGAGGCTGCTGAAGAGGTGTTTGTGGAGGACAACCCCTCAACAGCTTATGAGAGTGCAGAAGACAGCCATTATAGGCCTTTTATAGTGGTTAGTCCAGGTGAACTTGAGGATGATGAAGTGGAACAACGGTAGAGGAAGGAGAATAAGTTGCAAAGATCATCTAAGGGGAAGAAGGTTGTGAGTGAATCCAGAGCAAAAAAGGCTGGTACTTCATCCAAAGGAAAGAAAGTGCTGAGATCATCTAGGAGAAGGTTACCACCACCCACCATTGAAGGCTCCAGTCCAAGTGAAGAGGCTGTAGATGATTTTTATGTAAATTATAGGGACTCTGTTGCAACACAGAGCAGTCATTTCAATGAAGAGAAAGAGAGAGAAAGATAGAGTAGAGAGAGTTGGGGAGAAACAAGGGAAACAAACGTTGAAATAAAGGGAAAAGAAACATTGGGGATTTAACCCTCAATAGTCTCAATTTAGTCCCTAACATTTTAGGGTATGTTAGTAATTTGACGTGGAACAGTGACAAGGCGTCCAGCAGGGCACTTAACGTGTCACCTCAGACCCAATCACTGCGTTAAGTGACTGGGGTTGCCAGAGGGACTAACTGGATTAACGTTTTACAACTTCAGGGACTAATTTGGAATTTTGATAATTTCAAAGACCAGGTTGATACAGGCCCAGCCCAAGGGTAAAACAAGTGAAGCCCTTGATTTAGGCCTCTCAAAATAAAACAATTTTTTCTTTAAAAAAAAGGCCCACTTTGTATTTTTTTTATATTAACTTTCTGATATGTATAATATATCAATAAACATAAGTTAGCCCATTT
The DNA here is from genome assembly GCA_039655645.1 of Ammopiptanthus mongolicus. Taxonomy (NCBI): domain Eukaryota; kingdom Viridiplantae; phylum Streptophyta; class Magnoliopsida; order Fabales; family Fabaceae; genus Ammopiptanthus; species Ammopiptanthus mongolicus. The sequence goes on from CM077346.1 coordinate 7,607,468, forward strand.
GGTATAAAAACTTATCATTAGGTTGAAGGTCCAGGAATCAACTCCTCATTGTGCACAAAATAATTAATTTTGTATGAAAAAATTATTGGGTTAATTTTTTAAAAAGGTCTCACCATGAAATTTGCTTTAGGCCTCAATGGGTGTTGGGCCGGCCCTGGGTTGATACAAGGTTACAATTTCAAGGACCAAATAACGTATTTACTCATTCTAATAAGGTTAAAAGAAAAGTTAATTGAGGGAGAAAAGGAGAAAAATGTCTTTCTTAATTCCATAGTTAAGTTTTGCTTAGATTAGTGTTAAAAATGATATGGCATTTTACTTGACTTGACAATTTTTATTGATAGGACCCACTTTATGACAACAACTTTGGGGCAACAAATTTTCGTCCCTTGATGCAAATCTAGAAATTATTAAATTGACAGTATGTGTGATCTTATAATTTTTATTGTTTATGTATACAAAACATGTGTAATTTTGAGTTTATATTTAAAGGTTTGAATATAACATTGTTTTCATTCTAATTTTAATTTTAATATTTGATACGAATAATGTATTATTACTTTATTGATTAGATCTTATTTTTTATTGTGTAGAAGTTTTTCAGCTTTGTTGATGACATTAAACCTTAGAATTTAAAATTAGATTCAACATGTATTTCAAATATACGCTTAAATAAGCTGTTAAATAAAAATAATATATTATACCTTTTGATTAGGCTCATCAAAATTCTAAGAATTTGAAAATATAGAAAATTATAAGTAACTTTATTTTTAAATTCTATATATTATTCCAAATAATATAATTAGAATTAAATTTAAATTATAATTATATACCTTAATTCTTTGTGCAACTCAAATTTATAATGATTTTAAACCAATTCCAGATTTGAATTACAATTTTATAGTGAGCATCTATTGATCTCTTCGATAGTTTCCTAAAATGTTATTTGCTTTCACCACTCGAGCTATGTTGATATTGGTGGTGGTAGTGTAGATTGAAATCTTTACTAGGTCAGGGTTGTGCCTTGACGACGGCGACAATAATAAGGAGTTAATGACAAAGGTGAAAGCGAGGGAGAATGGATGAGAATACGACGATAATTTGAAAATTACTTTATTTTTGGATTTTTTTTACTTTTAAAAGTAAGATAAAACACAATATATTTTAATAATTTTAATAATAAATAAAGTCATAAGATGTCTGATATATCTTTAATCTAAGAACATCTCCATTAAAATGTCTTATTGGGTTCCAAAAGTTAAGGAACGGTTCCTTAAGTTAAGGAACGGTTCCTTATTTTTCCCTCCATTTGAACACATCTAGTTGATATGTTAGATTTCTTAAAGTTAAAATTGATTCCTTATCTAAGATACGATTTCATAGGTATAAAACATGATTTTGTTGTATCAACTAGTACCATCCAACTCATCCAAAAGATGAGGAAAAAAATTGATTCAACCTTGGAACCAGAAGAAGAAGAATACAATACTAATATCAATAAAAAATAGAAGATCATATTCTTAAAAAATAATAATAGAAGAACTTGTAAAACAAAAATCCAAAACCCAGAACCCGTAAATCATAAAACGGAGATAAAAAAAAAAAAAAAATAGAACTTGTAAAAAAACAAACCCATAACCCAGCAGATCCAAAACCCCAATAGATCCAAAAATGGAGAAGACCAACTCCTGTCGGCGCCAAAAACTCGAAAACAGGAAGATCTTCTCCTTCCTTCCTTCCTTCCTTCCGCTGCCATCCATGAGGTGTCATCATTCAGCGAAAGGAACAATCCGACGTGGATAGTGACCCATTGGCATCTCGCCACGTGACAACCCTTCCTATGTGGTAAGGGAGGGTAGAGTAGGGTTGGGTTGGTGAGGTTTTTCGGTGGCCAGAAATCAGAATGAGACTAATGAAATCAATCAAGATCCAATTCTGCTCACTCTCTCACTCTCTTTTTTGTTGGACGGACATTTCAACATTTCTAGCATTTGATTTGCAATTGTCAACACTCAAAGACGGCAATCACAAAGCAGCAATTCACGAAGCAACAAACAAAACGCCGCATGTTCTAAATCTCCCGGTCCCACCAGATCTGGGTCCCTCTTTCTCTTTCCACATGCTCCTGCTGCTGCTTTATTAATCAACAAACCTGCACCTGCATCTGCATCAGATCCACCACCCATGGCCTCCATAGCCCTCACCACCCTCCCATCACTCCGCCTCCGCTCCTCCACCTTCAAATCCCCACCACTATTCCATTCCACTTCCACTTTCAATTTCAAACCCCTCACACTCAAAAGCAACCCTTCCATTTCCTCCAATCTCGCTTTCAACACCAATTTGAAACATCTCACCGTAAGAGCATCAGCAGCTTCTGGAGCCTCCGTCATTCCAGCTCCTCCACCTCCGCCTAAGCCATGGCAAGGCGCTGCTATTAAACCCTTATTAGCATCCATCGCGACAGGTGTCATTCTATGGTTCGTCCCCGTTCCCGCCGGCGTCTCCCGAAACGCCTGGCAATTACTCGCCATTTTCCTCGGAACAATCGTCGGTATAATCACCCAGCCGCTCCCTCTCGGCGCCGTCGCAATCTTGGGTTTAGGCGTTTCGGTTCTCACCAAAACCCTACCATTCGTCGCTGCATTCTCCGGTTTCGGCGATCCCATCCCTTGGCTCATTTGCCTCGCCTTCTTCTTCGCCAAAGGCTTCATCAAAACCGGTCTCGGAAACCGCGTAGCTTATCAATTCGTTTCTCTCTTCGGTAGCTCTTCGTTAGGGTTAGGTTACAGCTTAGTTTTCAGCGAAGCTTTGTTAGCACCGGCCATTCCCTCTGTTTCCGCTAGAGCGGGTGGTATTTTTCTTCCATTGGTTAAGTCTCTGTGTGTAGCTTGTGGTAGTAACGCCGGCGATGGAACGGAGGAAAGGCTGGGGTCGTGGTTGATGCTGACTTGCTTTCAGACTTCGGTTATTTCGTCGGCGATGTTTTTGACTGCAATGGCAGCAAATCCCCTGTGTGCTACTCTGACTCAGAATTCGATTAACCAGACCATTGGGTGGTTGGACTGGGCCAAAGCTGGGATTGTTCCGGGATTGGTGTCGTTGGTGTTGGTGCCGTTGATTTTGTATGTCATCTACCCACCAACCCTTAAGAGCAGTCCTGATGCGCCAAAGCTTGCTAGGGAGAAGTTGCAGAAGATGGGGCCTATGACAGCGCATGAGAAGATCATGACTGCTACTCTGCTTCTTACGGTAATCAAATCAAATTGCGTAGTTTAGCTATATTAGGTTTTTTTTTTTTAATGTTAAGCAAATGAGTAATAGGGTAACTTAAACTCTTTCCCATATGCGTTTTGAAATTATGTTTGTGGATGACTCTAATAGCCTAATAGGAACTCAGTTGTTTATTTGGTTTCTTTTCTGACCTGGGTTTCGAGGGTCGGTGTTTCTGTCCGAGTTGAGATCGGCTCCCCCTTGGAGGAGAAGGGGGTTACTTACAAAAGGCACTCCGGTTAACTTGGGCACCAGTACTACAAGTATCTCTACGTGGGCCATGGCCGCTATATATATATATACACACATATGTTAAGGGTAGAGGTTACCGTACGGGCAATGTGCCATTATGAGTGATTATAAACATTGTTGATGGGGGTGGTTACAAAACAATTATGTTGTATTAATCACCCACCATAGAGGGGTCGGAGGTTCGAGGTCGATTATAGATCTTGACAATAACAGTTTCTGACAGTCTTGGCTTGTCAATCACTCATAAATGGCTGGGGATTTCTAAGATAGGTTTAGAAGTGAGATTTGAAATGAATCTTGTAAAGAAATGCTAATCGAAATGCAGAGTTGGTCCATAGGAACTCGTTTGCCTGCTGCTCACCTGGAATCTCATGTTATGAACCTCCTTTATGAATCTATTGTTTGCTGTATATAATAGTATAATTTGGTTTCTAGTTTGTCCTATTGGATTTTCTGTCCTTGGTTGAGTGTTCAATTCGCAGTGCTTGGCTGATCATAGAATAGATTTTGGATTTGCTCTTCAGCCGAAGAACTGTAAAAAAAAACAGACATTAGTTATGACTGGTCATGCCATCTTTAATTTTGTTTGCTAAGTTAAGTTGCAAGTCGTTTGGTTGTTTGTAGCTTCTTATAGCTTTGCAAAATAAATAATTCAGTAGTTGTATTACTGTATACCTTAAGTTGAATACAAATGTGATACTTCAAACGTCTAATCTTCAATTTGTTTAGTAACTTATTCCCTCTCTTGCGCTGTTTTACCAGGTGGGACTTTGGATTTTTGGAGGTGTTCTTAATATAGACGCTGTAACTTCTGCAATTATTGGATTAGCTGTACTCCTTGTCACAGGGGTTGTAACATGGAAGGAGTGCTTAGCTGAGGGAGTTGCCTGGGATACTCTCACATGGTTTGCTGCTCTCATTGCAATGGCTGGGTATCTGAACAAATATGGTCTCATCGCTTGGTTCAGTCAAACTGTAGTCAAGGTATTTTTCTGTTTGTCTCCTCTCTCCTCTCTCCACTGGCTAATATTTATTTGGCATTGCTTGTGCCGCTCCTGATAATTTATCTTCAGTTTTTACCTTTGTATCTGTTCTTTGGAGTGACAAAATGGTTTTTTTGTTTAATTTCATTGTAGCATTTTCAAATGGTTATAGTTTGTTTAATTTGTTCGACCAAATCAACCAAACACAGGAACCTTTTCATGTTTTGAAATATGCACAAGCTAAATAAGCTTTCAACCAGTTGTATATGTTTATTTGACATACTTACCTCTAATGTAAAATGGTTGATCAGATTGCTCATGTATTCTATTTGAATAAGGTCTCCATTTATGCTCGTGACCCCCCCCCCAAAAAAAAATAAAAATAAAAATAAAAAAATAAAAGTCCCCATTGTTATCAGCTTCACCTTCATGGTGAAAAGCATATGCTGGAGTAGAAACTCCCTCCCATCTGGTATGTTTTTGTGGACATTTCTGGATTTTATTTTGTCCACTTAAGGTCTGATTACTTCTAAGTATTTATCAACAGCATAGGACATCAAATTGGGTCAGCTTAAGTTCTTAGTTCCTAGGAGTGCAAATGCTCTTTAATTATAATATTATTTTACATGCATACCATTGTGGCCTTCGAGATCTGGGTCATGTACTGTTTTACACACAAGCCAAAACATGCTATGTGAGAGAGAATATGCAATGTGTTATGTGCTAATGAAATTTAATTTTACTTTTTGAAAAATTATTTGAATAGTTTATCATATTCCTTGATTAATTTAATGAAACATCTGCTAATGTTATTATTTATACAGTTTGTCGGTGGATTGGGTCTCTCATGGCAATTATCTTTTGGGATTCTGGTTCTTCTCTACTTCTACTCACATTACTTCTTTGCAAGTGGAGCTGCTCATATTGGTGCCATGTTTACTGCATTCTTGTCTGTTGCTACTGCTCTGGGAACTCCACCATTGTTTGGAGCCATGGTACTGTCCTTCCTCTCCAACCTTATGGGCGGCCTTACTCATTACGGGATTGGGTCAGCTCCTGTATTTTACGGTGCCAACTATGTTCCCCTTGGTAAATGGTGGGGATATGGATTCCTTATTAGTATTGTTAACATTATAATCTGGCTTGGACTTGGAGGAGTTTGGTGGAAAGCCATTGGTTTGTGGTAAAGGGCCTGTCAAAGAAATTTGCATACACAAAATTTCTAATTTAAGAATTTTGCGTACATTATCAGCAGTTGAAGCAAAGTGCTAATCTTTTTCTGATACTTTCTAGAAATAAGCTTCGGGAGGTTTTGATGGAGATTTAGGTGGGAGCTGGTTACAGTTGGTCATTTTAGATCTGAGGTAGTACATTTAACTGATTTTTAAAATATAAGGACATCCTGGTATTCAGGATATATTGTAGTTTTATGTCTTGAATGTGTTTTTCTTTAAATTTTGCCCAAGAAATGCTCTATTCTTTGTGCGTGGATGGCAGAGTGTGATGCAATTCCGATATTACATTCGCGTACCTGGAACTTTAACAGTTATCATTCAAATTCTTGTGGGATGTTGATATGTTCTGATCTCTATCGAGTGAATGCTCGGCACTGCTCAAAGTTAAAAATAAATTCTTTGTGGAAACAGTTGGCGTTTGATAGATTGAGGATAAAATTTTGTCAGTTTATTACTTGTATTTTATTATGCTCCTTCACTTGCATCTATCATCTATGTTAGTTAACTCCTTCATATAAGCTTGTCCTTTGTTAGTTTGTTACATGTTTTTATCAATTTTGGGATATGGACGTACTTTTCAATGTTATTAATCCAATTGATTGAATGGTTTGAAAAATATTTGGTTATTCTGAATACTATTTCCGAACTAAATACGTGGACACAAGTCATAATTTTTTTTTCTTTTAGTAAGAGAACGGGGAACAAAAAATACAACAGAAAACTAGGGAACTAATCTGATCAGCCATAATTTTGTTGATTGATAATTTAGGCAAATATGTTGAGAACTACTTTTGACAAACAAAACAGTTGGGTGACAAGCTAAAAATCTCAACCTTGGACCTGATTGGTGACAAGCCAGTTTTTGGGCGTATCGGGTCATTGTTAACTTAGATCAAAGCAAAAAGCGCAAGTTATCTTTTTTCTCTCATCCAGCCTAAAAATAAAAAGATTTAGAACTTCATAAAATATGAAATAATAGATTTATGAATATGTATGGGGAAAGACAAGTCTCCAATCCTTAGATATCCCCGCGATATCCTAGCAAGCAAGCAGGGAGTTTGTCACCTGGGAGTGATCCCTGTCATTCTTCATGGTTCTGCCGTTCACCAATGACTTGGAAGTATTCTACAAGATATTTGGCCAAAGTCTGGACAAATGCTTCCAGAGACAAGAATCTGTAACACACTGGGTCGCATGCCATTCCCTCTAAGCAAACTTACTTACCCTTAAAAACCTTGACCCATGATTCCAGTGGTACGAATTGCTGCCTGCCATATGAAGGAGAGGTCTGAATAGAATACCTTTAAATAATAATTCTAGGGCAAAATTACTCTTTTTGTCCTTTATCTTAATAGTTTTTTTTTATTTTGGTCCCTTAACTTTTTTGTGTGGCAAATAAGTTCCTCATGTTTACAAACATTAATAATGTTAGCCTAAACATTAGTAAACACTGTCACAAGCGGTCATACGTGTCCGTTAAGTATCCAATATGAAGCTGATATGCTGCTGGCTCAGTGGCTTGGCCAAAATGACATCGTTTTAGCGACTTTAGATCGGTGTCCGAGTAAGGTATATATAAACCAATCTTTGTAGCCATGATTGTAGGGAAGAAGATTGGGAACCATAAACTCTAGGTCACCATTTAAGGGGGAGGAAGATAACTTATACACCCTCAATGATAACAATCAGGTCATCAGCCACTTAATATGTCCAGTTGTGGATTTAATAGACACGTTTAATGGAATTGAATGGAGAGTAACACTTGGACCAATATTGTTAACGTTTGTAAACATAAGGGACTAGTTTTTTACCAAAAAAGTTAAGGGACCAAATAGAACAAAACAATTAACTTAAGGGACCAAAAATATAATTTTGCCTAATTCTAGCCAGCAATTCCTGAAAAATATTACCAAAGACATCCATCCATCCATCCCTCTTCCACACTTGAAGTTACAACAAATAATCCAATTTGAAAAGGCTCGCCACCATTAGATATATCATTGATTGAAATCACCTATAAGGATATAACCAACCAATCCCTATTCATGCTTCTGGATACGCATACTATCATATCATTCCACACACTCCCTGAATAACCCCTGGAATCACTGTAGCTTACTCTGTCATAATTATTATTATCTAATAATTTGAGGCTAAATCAATTGTGGTTTTATGTTTCTGCTAAAAGCAGGTTAATGTATCATTCATATGAGAATACATTTGACCCCTTATTACTTGAAGTGATCAATTTGTTAGGGGATGTGTGACATTGATTAGTGTGTTTAAATTATTTGGGTTAGGCACCCTCAGTGATTAAGGCGGTGTTCCCTTTCCAATCTTAAAATGATAAATAAATACCAAAATTTTATGTGTTTGTCTTTGTGAATGCGTTAACAAAGTACACGGCATTAGCGGGATGGCTAACTACAAATATGACATCGTTATAAGGATCTAAGCAATGTAAGATCCACATCATTGGACCCAAAAAAACAAAAGACAATGCAGGGAGGCCACGGCCGTCGCAATCAGAGTCTGAACTCTGAAGCCTATTTGAGAAGCTAAGGGAAAAGATACATTGCATACAGTTAATAATAGTAGCACTTACAAATTTTGCTTGATAAATGAGGGAAGGTTAAAAAAGGAAAGACTATACAGTTTCAGTTTCTATGTTTTCTTGTTTCCAGCATTGTGCCGTCTTTAAGACTTTCCTGTGCATCATTGTCCATGCCAAGGCTGAAGAGGGCAGCTGCTTGAAGATAGAATGCAGTGGGCCAGGTGGGAAATACAGATTGAGCTTGCATGGCATCTCCAAGTGCTTCTTGTGGCGTGTCATTCATCAGGTAGCATAAGCAGCGCCTGGCATAAACAGTTGGTGATACCATGGTCCCGCCATCGATGAACTACATGAAACAAGTATAGTGAAATCCTCTCTCTAACAAAAGAAAGTTAGCAGAGTTACATAATAACCACTTTAGCATGCTCTGAGTTATGGAGGGTAACATATGGTCAATGAATAAGGCTTGATCGGCTTTGATCATGTCTATTCTGGAAATTCCTCCCTCTTTTAGCATCTTGCAAGATACATGGATACATTAAAAACTACCCCTCAACTTACACTAACAGGTAATTCCAAAGCATTGACCACTTTACTTTACCAACTCATCATTCCCTCTTCTAGCCAATATATTCAGTCTAGTAAAGATGAATCAGACATGCCAACATGAAATTGACAATGGAATATTATTTATTTATTTATTTTGATGTATTGTAGGAATCCAATGCTGTGATTTGACAAAGAATAGAAGTTTGGATGTTGTTCTGCTGATTTATAATATTCACAGAATTTCTAGATGACTTACTTGTGTGTAGCAGTCAATGGCTGTAGAGAAGTCTCTAGCATGAAAAGCAGAATCTCCATGCTTCTTAAAATTTAGTGTTTCTTGTATTTGATTTGTCCACATTTGGAAGGAAAGCTGTGATACAATGAAAAAACACAAAGCAATAAATTTACAAGGTGCAGGAAGGTACAGCTTGCTAAGAACTATAGAAGAATAGCAAACAATACATTTTTACTGTATTTCTAAAGTGATGGTATTGGTAAAAGCAGAATCAATACAATTTTACAAACTAGTACATTAAGCAGCTTTTAAAATTTCGTAGATGAAGAAAAAATAAGATAAGAAAAGCCTCTTACAGCATTCTCTTCATGGAAGTCCATGTGAGAAAGAAATATATAGAAACAATGGATTACCTCATTTGCAACATCTTCATCATCCTTGTACCCCTGCTTATCCAAAATTTCATGTATTGCGGTCAGATCTCTTCTTGAACAAGCTTCACCAAAAGGTGTCAACGAAACTGTTTCCTTTGACGATACACTCCTATCTGTTATGCCCATCAAAACATATGACGATACCTGCTAAACACACACTAGGTGTAAACCAAATACCAAACACATTTCTATGATTCCAACAGGCTTCACGAGTATGTACAAGTCAATCAAGTAAACTTTGATCCCTGATTGATTTGTAATAGAAGAACTTGAGACATAAAGCAGGGAGGGAAAAGGAAGAGCATACTGAAGTTTCTTTCTGAAGAGGAGTTAGAGCAGTCACAAGCGACTTGGCATTTGGTCTCTCACGAGGTTCATATTGTAAACAACGTGAAGCTAATCTCACCAACTCAGTTCCATCATCATTTGAAAAATGACCTTCCAAACATGAGTCCATCAGCAACAGAAAATTTTTGCCTCGAATGAGGTCAAGTGCCTGCATGTAAAAAGATTATGATGTTTATGAACTCCATAAATGATGTGATCATTTTAAGACAAACCGCCATAGTATGTTAATGCAAATCTAGTAACATTCAACCATAAGGTGCCAACATTCTACTGGTCAAAGATTGACTGAACAACATACCACCTTTAATTAAAATGAAGACAAGAAAAGGGAAGGAGGGACTATACATGACTGGGTGGGATATGCTTTCCACTCAGAAGATCAAGCAAAAGGGTTCCAAAACTGTAAATTACACTTTCAGGGGTGATTCTTCCTGCCAAATTTCAAAGATTGTCTTAGCTCATTTAAGAAATTGAATAAGTCAGAATAAATGGAATTACCAAACTAAATTATATAAGCCCGAAGAATAAAAAGAAGATAAAGGCTAAATTTTCTTGATCTTAATCATGGATTACCTGTCCTCAAGTACTCCGGAGGAGTGAAGGCTAAATTTGTACTATAGCTTCTGCCATCTCTACTATTTTTCATGAGTCCAAAACAAGAGAGTCTAGGATTGCCATCCTGTCCATCATGATTATACCATGTAAAAGAAATAGTTGATAAAACATAGTAAAAAGAGACATAACATAAACCTGGTTATAAAGTCTCAAGTACCTTATCAAACAAAATTCTATAAGCATTAAGATCATGGTACAATGCCCTTCCTTTATTGCTGCAGTATTCCAGTGCTTGTGCTAGATACAAGGCCACCCTCAGCCTCATTGCCCATTTCATAGGTTGTGCCTCCCCTAGCAGAGCAGTTCATACAAAACACAAATCAGGGGACTACATGAAGATAAGATTTCACAAACGGTATCAACAAAATGGGGATGAAATTGAGGGAGCAGATTAGGGTCTTAATTTAAAGCAAAATTCCAAATCCTAATCAAACATTGAGGTCTAGCAATGGCTACAATATTAGATCTTTTCTGCTGTTGATTGGTGGAGAAATGTAAGTAAAGAGCATAAACAAATGAATGGAAATTTAAGTTACAGTGAAAAAGATGTTTGGAGAGAGTTTCATTAGGCATAAACTCTGCAACAAGCAATCTCTCATCTCCTTCACAGCAACACCCAACCAAGTTAGCTAATCGCTCATTCCTCAGCTGCCCCACCGATCTTGCTTCCTCCTAAAAAATTCCAAAAACAACAACATCAAAAGAAACATGAATTTGCAGTTACAAAATAGGCATGCAAGGAAATGAAAAGCAGAAGCATCACGAACTATGAATTGTCGAGAATCAGGCCAAGCCGATTTGTTGAAGCGCTTCACAGCAACCAACCTATCATCTTCAATCCTTCCTTTGTAGACAACATTGGGAGCCTTCTCCCCGTGTTCTGAGACAATGTTGTCGGATGAAAAACCTGAAGTAGCAACTTTGAGTTGATCGAAGGTGTACTCAGTGAACCCAGCCCAAGGATCCTTCTCATTCTTGGTCCCATCATCTGTAACCAGAAATGAAATCATGTTAAAAACTAAAACTTTAAATTGAAATTAGCTTCATTTTTCTAGTTTTCTTCTGTTCCCAGAAAGAAAGTGACTAGTGAAGTGAGAAAATTAAATAAAAATGAAAAAAATGACCATTATCATCAGACATGTCATGAAGGTTGGATTTGATATTAGATGGCCACCAACAGAGAGAGAATTTAGAGCAACGAGCTCCCATTTGTGAAAATGAAAGTCCCACAAGCAAAAGAATGAGACCCCTTATCTCTCTCTCTCTCTCTCTCTCTCTATCTCACCCTGCCTGTTACTTTATGATGGAGTAGAAAACGAAATCCGGCGGAGTTTGTGAAGAGAGAAAGTGGGGTGTGGAAAAAAGATAACCTTTTTTGGGATCGAAAAGTGGGTTTGTTGTGTTTGATCCTGAGGCAAATGATATCAGTGAGTCAGTGACCTTCACCTCTTCTCTTCATCATTCCCTCTCCTCTTTTGCTCTCTACTCTGCCTCTTTTCTTTCTGTTTTCTAATTATTATTATTTATTTTATTATTATTCTAAAAATGTAAACAAGTATCGTTAGGACATGATTAAATAATAAAAAAGAAAATTTTTATTCGAAAATAATTTATTCAATATTCTAAAAAATATTATATTTAATTTTTTAATAAAAATTTATTTTTATTTGATTATTTAACTAAGACACTCCTTAGCAATAATAATAATATTATTATTATTATTAGAAAAGGAACGCTTAATTTTTTGGGTTCCTTAAGGTACTAATATCAAGACGTCCCACGCTTTCCTCTCCGCCTAATTCTGACAATATTTTTCATCATTTTGTTTTTTCATGCATTATTAAGGAGGCGTATGTTTCCGATTGAAGTACATGATAAAGATAATAATATAGGAGAAATGCGTGAGCCATAACATAATTTTTTATTTTGTACATTATTTAATAAATAATGAATAATACAAGTAAATTAATATAAATTTTATTTAAATATTCTTTATAATATATATATTAAATAAGTATTATATATAATATATAATATTATTATAACTGATAAAAATATATAATATTAATTTTTTTGACAATATATATATATATATATATATATATATATATATATATGTAAGTTATTTGAGACATACATGTGAAAAATTTTATCTTTTTGGGTAGTATATCTATAAGACAAAAAGTTATTCCATAATTTAATGAGAGATAAGATTTTGAGTTTTTATCCAGTCCCTCATTATTTTTTTTTGTCCAGCCCTGTCATCACTTTATAAATTAAACATGAAATGATTATTTTTGTGGTGTCAAATCCTTTATTTTTTTGCAAATGAAACCTACAGTACGTATTACTATTGTTTTCACCGGTCAAAACAATTACTATTTCTCTTTTACTTAGTTTCATGTTAATTAATTTTATTCTTTTAATATTTTGGGAAGATAAATATTCTTTATTTTGTAGTTTGTACTGTGACATTTATGTAAAGACTAATAATACTTGTGGAGAGTTTATTCTTGTTGATTTTTTTTTAAAATTTCTACAACAATTATTAAATAATTTGAGTTTAATTGTTATGTGTCATTAATAAATCAGAAATCATGATATAAATCAATCTTAAGGTAATTAAGATAAGAATTATATATTTTAGTTGTTGTGATAATTTATGATTGATTGACATTTTAGTGGAGTGTGTAGAAGATAGTTGTACCCATCCAATATCACATTATCATGTTTCTATCTCTAAGAAGACGTTTGGTTCATGCCTCATGGAATGTTTTATACGAGTAAATGTGTTATTCTCACTCTATGGGAATAAACTTTTTCATTATAATTCACAAATTTTATTTCAGGACATATTTTATATCTTGAAATAATATTTTATCTTTCGTATCAAACATGAAAAAGTTTTATTTCCTATCTCACTTTATCGAAAATATTAAAACATGTCTTATACTAAACATCACCTATTATCTAAGATAATATTTGATTCATAAAATATTTTATTGTCACATAAACTCATTTCAGCGTTATTTCTTTCCCGTTTTTACGTATGAAAATAAATTTTTTACCTTTCATTTATTAATTATATCAAACGCTATCTAAAATTATAATAATAAAAAAAAGGAAATGGGGGTGGGGGTTAACCCTTTATGCCAGAATACTAATTGGGATTGGGCCACGTACATAGTACCCAATTCACTATCAATTGTCTGTCAAACGAAATCTCTACCCTGATATAAATGGTCAGCGTCAAAGCAATATATAAGTAGCATTACGCGTAACGCATTATTATACTCGAGCTGTTGATAAAGTTGCATTTATAGGCTTAATAATTCTTCAGTCCCTTTCACCGTATTACCAAAGCACTGAAAGCAGTAACAAAATAATTTTTTAAATGAATTATGTTTGACTGAAATATTTGAAGTCTCCAATTCTCAATCAATTGGGTACTATGAAAGTTACAATTAGCGGCGGTGGCAATTATTCCTTTAGACTCAATATATATATATATATATATATATATATATATATATATATATATATATATATATATATATATATATATTATACTTGATTAAATTATATAATTTTAAAATAAGTAATAAATAAATAAAGAATAATCTTATTAAATTAATCATATTAATCATAAATATAAAGTAAAGTATTTAAGAATATAATTAATAAAAAATATTTAATATTATATTAAAAATAAAGAATGACATATATTTTTGAACATTTATTTATTTATAAATATAATATATATATTGGGATGGAGGGAGTAACTAATTAGTAATTCCCCCCATGTGAAGGGTAGGGATTCTTAAAATGTTTTGCCAATGAATACCTTAGACATAACAAAGCTTATAATAAAGTAAAAAAAAAAAAAAACGATAAAACATATAATAAGTATTTCACCAAATAAATAAATAAAACAAGTATAAAAGTTGAAATTTGGGTAATTTATTCATTGAAAACTTTGCCCTATCTTTGCCCACATTATATTATAAGATTTAATTGATATGCATTATCGATATAAATTTTTTTTATACTGTCAACCAATCAGAAATTATCACATAAGTTAAAATATTTGACTCTTATTCTAACTATCTTAAAATTCATTCAAATTATGATTTTTGATTGATTAACAATCTAAAAAGTTTTACATTAATAATATATAACAATTAAACTCAATATTATATATACACACCAAGCAAGCAAATGTTTGGTGTCTCCATTGTGAGAGAAGAGCAAGGCGCGCGATTGCCATATGCTCTCCATCGCAGCTTTGACTGCTGATTCTTTCACATAGGATGGTTAATGAAAAGATGACAGAATTGAAATCTGTTATATATATGAACGTGTTTGGTTTTGATTTTTCTAAATACAAACTGGAAAAAATACGGTTTTTCATGCAGATTTGATTTCGTAATGTATTTTTATATAAAGTGAGTATTTGTAGCTTTCATCCAACGGATTTTTAAACGGAATTTTGCAAGTTGAAAATCTAAAACAAACGTAACATATGTCATGTGTTGGCAGTTACTATCACGTTACATTGTTCATTGAGAGCCAATATGTTTTCAGTAAATATCTAATTTATTTTCTAAAATTGTAAGGTCGTATCAATTTAGTCCTCCATATTATCAATATTTCAAAATGGCTCCTGAAATTACAGAAAGTTAATCAAATTCGTCTTTCCATTGATATTTGTATGGACTATAATGACATTAAGTTGATAATGTCGAGGATGCATTTGAAACTAAGTGAATAATATCAGTGATGCATTTACTATATTTTGAAATTTCAAGGATCATTTTAGAATATTGATAATATGAGGAACTAAATTGATATGATCCTATAATTTCAAGGACCAAATTAAATATTTACTCGATATGTTATCCTTCTATGGAAATGTTTTGACGGGCAAACTTTTGATTGCACAAAACACACGTAACATAGTATGTACTATTGGCATTAATGAAAAGAAGAAAAAGACGAGAATAATAAAGAAATTAATGGCGATGATCCAGTTTTTATTAAGTATGGGGAAAATAATTTGTACATTTTTGTTTTGAGTCCTGAAAAGGGGTATATTATTATTATTATTATTATTATTATTATTATTAATTTAATTGGTATACATTGTTAG
This sequence comes from Ammopiptanthus mongolicus, assembly GCA_039655645.1. Lineage (NCBI taxonomy): Eukaryota > Viridiplantae > Streptophyta > Magnoliopsida > Fabales > Fabaceae > Ammopiptanthus > Ammopiptanthus mongolicus. The sequence goes on from CM077346.1 coordinate 7,623,095, forward strand.
ACCAATCAAAAATTACCGCATAAGCTAAAGTGTTTTGACTCTTATCCTAACTACCTTAAAAATCACACATCATGATTTCTTATTGATTATCAGTGTAAAAAAACTTTATATTGATATTGCGTAACAATTAAACTCTATTATTATTTTGGTGTTAGGACATGATATTATTATTATTATTATTATTATTATTAGGTGGCTTCTAGGGTGAGGGGGCTACCAAGTCCCTCACCCACGAGAGAGCCAAAAAAACAGGTAGCAGCAGGTGGATACAGGGTCCTTTTCATAAATTTAAAGTTTTAATAGTACCTTTATAAATACTAATTTTACAATTTAGCCCCCGGTAATGCATATGTTCTTTTCTCGGTGATTTTGGTGACACTTTGGAAGCAAGCCTCAAATCCCTTACCATGTAAAGCAATTTCATGTATTTTGCACTTAGGAAAGGTAGTCGTTGAAGGCGTAGGTAGTTCCGAACCTGTATTTCGTTCTCCCCCAACTAGAATCCGTTTGACGGCCATAGATCTGAAGCAAATCGAGGAGGAGGCTATAGATAAGAATAGTGCATTTGGTGAAATCAGTTCGATGATGCTAATAGATAGCATAGATCAGGTACTATATATATGGGTAAAGAGAAAGCATTCATCTTGGTTATTATATTCGTTTTGTGAAGCTAATATATTCTCAGATTTGGTATTTGATATTGTGGAAGAAATGGAATATACTGGTCATGCAAGTAGTTGGGTGGAGGAGTCCATTTCAATCTCAAAGTTAACATACATCATTTGTATTTAGATACGTTTGTGATTGGGTGACGGAGATAGAGACGAAGATTCTGTTGAGGTTATTGAAGTTGATGGTGGTGGTGTCCATATGGAGGACGATGGGTTAGGAACAAACATTGGCACAGCCTTTGAATATTCAAATTAGGGAAAATTGAAAAATAGGATTAAATGGTTGTTTTATATGTGTAACATTTGGGAAAATGTTGGGGTCAAATTGTTAAACTATGAGATGACATGAACAATAGCTAACAAATTCATGATATCAACCACACACATTTTAAAATAATAAATCCAATGGTGAATTTGGCTCCCTCATGGGTGAGGGACTTAATAGCTCCCTCACCCTAGAAGCCACCTTATTATTATTATTATTATTATTATCATCATCATTTCGACTGTGTTTGGTTGGATGTTTTCAAGGAAAAGGAAAAGCACACGAGAAAGGTGCATTGTACCTTTTTCTACTTGACATGCATTTGTGAATTTGATGAAGAAGATTCGGGGATTGAACACAATTTTTCACATTTCTCCTCTTCAATGAAAAGAAATGGAAAGGGAGGATGAAGAAGTTTTTATGGATCCTAAAAAAATATACACTTGTTTGTCTTCCTAATCGGTGCTCCGATAGAACCGATTAAGAATAAAAAAAAAAATTGTATTAAAAAATTAAATATAACATTTTTTAATGTATTAAATGTACTATCTTCCCCTATAATTTTTTTTAGGGCATGGCTCTAGTGCCCACTCATTTTGAAGGGCACCGGTGCCTTTATTATTTGCACCAATAAAATTTTGACAAATATATAGATATAACTCTATTATTTAAAATTTAATGAATGGTTCTTCACTTCTGACTGATTTGTTCGTAGTCCAAAACTTTTGTATATGTCTAGGTGATGTTAAGGAGAGAGATTTTGTTCAAGAGGACCAAGGATATGGCTTTAGGATGAAAATCTTCTCTCCCATTTTTCTGTCACATTCTTTGTCCCCCTACCAATGACAATTTGACACTTAATAAAATAAAATCATAATTCATTAGCACTTATGCACATTCTCAACCTTTGATTATTGGGGACACCGAGACACCATTTTTTGGAATAGCGGAACTTTATTCACAGCTCTAAAGCGAGTTTGTTTAAGGTAAATAGTTGTAATGCACATATTCTATTGTAGCTGCTAGTTTCCAATACAATCGTTAATGTTGATCCAATTTTTTCTCACTTATTAAGCAGTAAATAACTTAATCAATGATTTTTTATTAGACTAATTAATCATGATTAGGCATATAGATTAGAAAGACATTAAATTATGATTTATTGTCATCACCGTTAGCTACAAACGAGTAGGATAATTTTTTTATTTTTTTATATTGAAAACGAGTAGGATAATTTAATCTCATCAACATAAGTCAACTATTATTGTATTTGATATCTTAAAAGTATAAAACATTTAATTGATGCAAATAATAAAGACATCGGTGTCCTTTAAAATGAGTGGACATCGAAGCAATGTCCTTTTTTTTATTCCTATGAGAGCTCTAGTTAGCATTTTTCATATTTTCATTCATATTTTTATAAAACCATTTTATTCATCTTTTTCAATAGTTGATATTCAAGTGTGCTTTTTTCTTCTTCTTTGAACTCGCAGTGTGAGGACATCACATCCCGATTCAGCTGTATTGCTCAAAATTGTTCTTATAATACTTCATAAGTGGACACTTGACAAGGGTCACTGTTTTTCTTTGACAATTCAGCTAATAACAGAGTTCTTTGGGCAGACACGGTCTAACCGGTTAAAGAATTGTTGAAAAAAGGGTATTTTCTTGATCAACCTTTCCAGCTCCCACTTCGTCACTACATCCTCAAGCACTGATGACTCAGCTGGGCCTATTTGCCATTCACATACTGCACATACATAGAAACTTTATGCCATACAAACTACAAAGACATATTTTTCTCCTATTGTCTAATATACACTAAAAATCTTATGCCAAATTAATAACAAGACTAGCTAGCAAAGTTTTGTACGTCTGAGTGTTTTAATATAAAATTTCCCAAGATTTCAGCACAGATATGGAGGATACTCTCAGGCAAGGTTCTAAATTGCGGTTGTTGTTGCGGTTACGGTCACTGTGATTGCAGCCATTACGGCCGCTGCGATGCGAAACGCGGCCGTTACGATGTGAAATAATTTTATATTTGCACAAAATGTAAAAAAATTATATAATTATTGAAATTCTTTATATATCCTTTATTGATAGTGTTGTATAAATTTCAATTCATTTTTAAGACATTGCATTATTTTTGTGAATAATTTAAATTTAATTGTAATGAAACTAATATTATTATGAATAAACCTTTTCAACACATATATGTAATAGATACTAATTGATTAAATACAATAGATCAAGTTAACATGTAATGTATAATATAGATAGATGTGTGAAAGTAAAATAAGCTCACTGGAAAAAAAAATTTACGAAAAAAAAATAGTTAACCGAATGAAAAAAAATTACTGATAAATTTTTTTGCTTCCCTTTATCCTTTGAATCCCACTACCTAATCAAGTCTCGACTCTCTCCCTCACAACCCCATTTAATAACTCTTTGCCTCAAGCCCTCAACTCTCTATTTTTGTGTCTCAAAAGAAATCCCTCAAGCCACCGCATGCCAAAATCGCCACCCATCACCGTCACGGCGTCACCTACTTACCCTCCCACCACTGTCACCCACTCCCTAAGTCCCAAGATCAAACAAGAGGTGAGAAAGCAACGGACAACCTCACCATATTATGGCCGATCAGAATCAGACCGAACTGAGGCAGCAGAGGAGAATTGCACAGATCTGGCCGGTGTGAGGCAGCAGAGGACAACCGCCGAATGGAAGATTTCTTCACTCTTCAGATAGATCGGAGGCGAGGCAGAGTGTTGAGGCAGAGCAAACTCGTGGGCTAATCTTGATGGAGATGAGTGAGTACGGAGAAAAGAGATGAAGCATAAAGGAGATGAGTGGGAATTGCGGTGTGATGCGCTCCGTTACGAATCCGAGGTGGCCCTGTTGCGGACAAAATGCCATTACGTTGCAGCCGTTATAGGTGATTTTGAATCTCAACGCAATTGCGGCCCGATGTCGTTGCGGCCACCGCTGCATCCGCAATATTGCTGCCGCAATACGTATTGCAGACCGCATTTTAGAACCTTGCTCTCAGGGATATGCTAAGGAGATGTCCAACATCGCTCTGTACAAAATTCTTCTATTTCTGTTGAGCCCAAGGCAAAGGAAACCCTTCTTTCTTTACCGCCCAAGCTCTGAGGGTGTACACGGGTCAAGCCGTTATCCGAACTGATTAGTCTTTTACAAGTTAGGCCGGGTTGGATTTGTGCAACTTTTTATGGTCCCGACCCGAAGACGGGTTTGTTCGGGTTGGGTCAATAAGAACGTAAATCTTATACTTTTAACAATTAAAAAAAATTAATAAAAATTAAACATTCAGACATTTTTATTATTATTAAAAGTAAAAAAATATATGTCTACGGGTGGGTCATCGGCTCATGGATTGACAATTGATAAACCCGTTATCCAAACTAAACCACATCAGATTTGGTCGGGTCGGACCCTGAGAGCGAAAACCTGCCTAAATGCATCTGTTGGGTTTGATCACCGGGTTCATCGGGTTGATCCGGACCCATGAACATCTATACCAAACTCGCGTGATAAAATTCGAACCATTATTTATCCCAAAAAGAAAACTAGGATCATGTTAAAGATGTATTATTACACAAAAAATAACAATAGATTCTGTAATATTATATTTTAAAAAATTAATTTTATATTTTTATAAAAAAATCCAATAACTTTGCACCAAAATAGGTTTTTATGTATATAAATATTTATGCACTTAACATTAGGGTACGTTTAGAAGAGCTTATCGAAAGTTTATGAGAATAATTTATGAAATTAAACTTATACAACCAGTTTACGAAAATCGTTTATGATCTTTTCATAAGTTCTTTTTAGTTTATTTCCATAAGCTTGATAGAAAAGTTTATAAAAATAAATTGTTTTTAACTTATATGAAAAAGAATTTATTGAATAAATAATTAATTAAATTGTTTATCCAAACGCATCTTAAAGCGAACACTTTATTAACAAAATGGGAGAGGGGAAAGCTGGCAACTTTTTCCATATATATCTAATGTGCAGCAGCAATACCCAGGAGGCATGACTCGTTCTTGACATGGGTTTCATCATCAAACAGTCGACTCTGGAAAGAAAAGTGCACACGCATGGGTAATAATCTCTTGGGTTGATGCCTTTTGCATGTAATTTTGAGTCTTTGTCATTGGATTGGAAGGGGAGGACAGAGGAAATGTCATGTTATCACTTATGAATACAGATAATATAAAAGGTAAAACAACAGTGACTTTTCATAAGAAAGAAATCAAGGAAAAGCATGTGATGTAACGAGTGTCTCCTATATCATGCATGCTTCAGCATCCTACACATGCAGGAGGAAGATAATTTATATGGAAAGTAGCAGCATGCAGTCACCTCACCATGGAACACAAGAGAAGAATCATTATTATTGAATTAAATTGTTTCAACAAAAAAGAATTATTGAATTAATTTGCATTTTTTTGTTGCTAGCGTGAATTGGCTGAATGAATGAATATTTGATTTATTATTGATTTTGAATGAAATTGATTTTGTAAAATTGATTTGGTTATAATTGATTTTGAAATGAAATGATTTATGTTTTAATGTTTTTATTTTGAAAACAAGTTTAATGTAAAATTTGGTATAAATATTTCAACTCAACGCAAAAACTACTTGTTATAATGCTTCGTTTTCATTAAAATTACGTTTCAAGACAAAATCAATTTCATCTTACAACAATAAAACATCTTTAATTTTCCTAAAATTACATTTGACAGGGAACAAATGCAATTCTGGACGTTCTCACTATGAAACCAAAGATGCGCTGAATAGCTGATCTTTCACGATTCACATTGGCTTGTTTCTCTAATGGGACAACATCTGCTGCTCTTGTCCCGTAACAATCCTGTTACATGAACTATAATTGGTTAATTGATAAAATATCTAATATCTAATATAATTAATATTGAGAAATAATGTTTCCTGATCAATTAAAAACCTAATACGTGATTGTGACACACTTTGTAGGATAGTAAATGTTATTCATTCTCAGGTTACCATACACTCCCACTCGGGCCAATCCTCATCAATCATCCTGAGCCAAAAAAATCATAGTCATTCAAACCTTTTTAAATTTTTTCGATCTTTTTAATTTAATTCTAAAAGTATAATAAAAAATTCAAGTAATGTTATTTTTGCATGGGCTTCTCATCCTGGACAGTTAACGCACACTCAATGGAATCATTATTTAGTGGGAGTAAATATCCAATTTGGTCCCTGAAATTGTAGGATCGTATCAACTTAGTCCCCCATATTATCAATATTCCAAAATGATCCTTGAAATTTCAAAATATAGCAAATGCATCCCCGACATTATTCACTTAGTTTCAAATGCATCCCTGACATTATCAACTTAATGTCATTATAGTCTATGCAAATATCAACGGAGGGACGAATCTGATTAACTTTCTGCAATTTCAGGAATCATTTTGGAATATTGATAATGTGAGGGACTAAGTTGACGCGACCCTATAATTTCAGGGAGCAAATTGGATATTTACTCTTTATTTATTTGAGTTGAATCTGGACTTTTTTAATCAAATAGGTCTACTAGGTTTAGGAGCCCAATTTCACCGTGATAGAAAGGGGAAGATAAGAAAAAGGAGATTGTGATAGTAAGCATTTGCAAAGATTGAACTATGCTGCTCCCTCCTCGTGTCCCCATCTTTTAACATCTAACATGTCTGTGAAGAGTATCGGAATTGTTTTTGGCCCCTTTCAAACGTGATTTTAGTATTAAAGGTGTTTGATTTCTGTCAGAAAAAATTGATTATGTCTTCAAACATCGGTTTGACTGGAAGCTATAGAAAGTAGGGATGGCAATGGGTAGGGTATAGGTAGGGTATTATAGTACCCGTCTCCATATCTGCGTTTTAAAAAAATATCCGTACTCGGACCCATACCCGCGTGGGTAGCAACTGAAGTACCCGTACCCTTACCAGTTAGGCACCTATGTACCCATACCCGCACCCATTACCCGCACTTTAATTAGCAAAAAAATCAATAAATAAATAAAAACATTATTAAAGTCTAAAATATTATGATAGTATACAACAAAAAAGAACATTATTAAAGTCTTACACTAGGATCTACAGGACTAGGAAGAATAGGAACTCAGGAAGGATAGGATCAAGTGATGAACAATTGAACAGCTCTAGGAACTCAAGAATAATAGGAAAGTAATAAACTAACTTTCATTTCAATTCAATTAATTTTTTAGTAATTGAAACCTACATAATTTCATAGCACAACAAACCTATGAATTAGCATAGTTTTCGGCCATCGGCCACTCCAACATTGTCTAGGCAATTGGTCCAATTACACAAGAAACAAGTTCACTGGTATAATAACAAGGCAATAGTATTTATTTTACATATTGTAGGTTTGAATGAAAAACATCTTTCACACTGAGGAATTAGTTCCAGGATCACCAAAGAAGTAACCCAAGTTTAATATATATATCTTTATATATATATATATATCAAATAATTAAAAAATATTAATATATAGATATGCGGGTATGAAGCGGGATGGGTACTAAGGTACCCATATCCACACCCATACCCATTAAATCTTGCGAAAAATTACCTGTCCCCGCCCCCGTACCCATTGTGCGGGTAATTACCCTTTTGCGGATACCCACTGAATAAGATACCCGTTGTCATCCCCAACAGAAAGTAATTTTTTGCGTTAGGATCAAAATTTACACTATGTTTTACATTAAGCTTACTTTCGAAATAAGAATATCCACATATAAATCATTCTATTTCAAATTCAATTGTGATCAAATCAATTTCGTTGAAAATCAAATTTATCAAATGTTCATCCAAACACAAAAGTCTATAACATTCTCCTAGTATCCTATTCTACATTTCATGAACTAACAATCTAAAACCAAATAGAAATAATAGCACGTTTTGCCAGGTTTCATCCCTTTTAATTTTGTTAAGTTTTTATTTTTTTCGTAGATAGTTGGACTGAGAAATTCTATTACTGCACATACTTTATATGAAAAGGCAAATTTGATCTCAATACCTCGTAATCAAATAGAGAGGACTTTTTTTTAATAACAAAATACAGAGGACTTTACTAGCTTGCTAGCAATTTCAATTTAATTTTCTAATATTTATTAATGAATATTAAAACAGAAAAGTAGGAAATATGAAACTTTACACTATTTCCAATACTGAGTTGATTATCATCAGCTTTCACAAGCAGACTGCAGTTTCTACAGAATTTCCACCAAGAAATTTGACCAGGTGTTGTTTGCTCTTGTTATCTTCGCTTCTCATAAAAAAGCAATGACAGGGACAATGAACCAATGGATCTGTTTGACAGTCGGCACTAAGGCAACTAAATCATCCGCTTTATATCAATATATGTATGCATACATACAAGTGGGAACTGTCTTCAAAGAAACCAAAAAAATATAACACAATGTCTGCAAGAATATTGCTTGATGTACCTGCAAGCATAAGGCTGAATGTCTGAAAGAAGCTAGAATCGATCAACACAAACACGAACAAAAACATAGTTTATTTATAGCCAAACTACTAGATACAGATAATGCAACTTATATGCTAAACCAAACATAACAGAGGCCGCCATGGCAACTAGGTTTAATTGTGTAGGTTGCCTTGCCCCGATATGTCTCATTACTTGTACAGCGTATTGCCTTTAGAGATCATCTTAAGGCTGGTCAACTACCCACCATGGAAACGTCCCTTTCAAGGATGAGGATCTCCTGTTTTATTTTGATGTATCACACTATGTCCCAATCAATAATATCTTGTCATGTATTCTATTTTTTCAATATTAAATAAAATTTTAACTTACATTGCAAGATATCATTGGTTGAGACATGGTATGGTACACCAAAATGGGACAGGGATGAGGATCTCCTGTCCCATTTTTGTGTACCACACCATATCCCGACCAATAATATTTTACCATATATTTTACTTTTTCAATATTAAATAAAATTTTAACTTACACGGCAAGATATTATTGGTTGGGACATGATATGATACACCAAAATGGGACACGTGATCCTCATCCCCTTTAAATACATGCTTTATTAAATGGTCAAACAAGTAATGAGACAAATATGTAAGGTTTATCAGAAACCAAAATACAATTTACTCATAATATTCACACTTCAATGGATTGATATTTGATAATGATGATTTATCACATGGTACATTCTGAATACGAATACTTGCTTCTCTTGAAAAAAAAAAAAAAAAAAAGCAAGAGAAGCATATAAAAGGACTATGATGTTGCTTCAAACTTATACTCTAGCTTCCCATGATGATCGTGTCATGAATTTAAAAGGGATTCACCTAGATGCAGCAGATATGAGTACCACTTAATTGCCCTTTATCCAAATTGCCCATTTAACTGCACTGAGACATTTCTCTAATTCATGTTAATTTTAGACCCTACCAAAAGGAGAGAGCGGTGGATAAGAGACATAACTTGCAGGAATGTCCTCCAATTTACCAAAAGCCTTCAGTTCCTTAGTTTGCACCAATAGTGTTTCCCTTGGGATTTTATCTTCAATGGAGTTTCTTGATCCGGAAAGCTCATGTGGCATCTTGCTATCCACTAAGGCTATGCAGATGGAAAATGCTTGCAAAAGTGAGAGTGAGGAATCAAAGGCTATCGAATACACTCCATGCTTAAACGGGGTAAAACTGAAAGCGCACTGGTGCTTTTGTTCATTCCCCTGTGGTTAGCAAGGAAAGAGACAGAGAAAATTACTAATCAATAAGGATAAGGGAAAAATAAGTTTAATCAACAAAAATTACCTGGAGGAAAAGCTCAAGTTGATCTGAAAAATCAGCCTTGGATGATATTGGTTTTCGACAGGCTTGATTTTCATTAGCAAGAATTTTAAGTTGGCAAGCCAAATCCCAACCACCACAGTCACATGATCCACCTGATCTCCAGCGTTCAATCAGTGATGAAGGTCCACCTTTAGTTGGATGACTATGAACCCCACTTGGGAGCAAAACTGTTGCATGGATAAGGTCTTGACTATCACTCTGGCAACTGCTCTGATTGCAACCATTGATGTAACTGATAGCTTTAGGTATTTCGACAACAATAGCAGCAAGCTCATCACCTGGCTGATACTCGGTGGCTCGAGCATCCCCCTGCCTTAGATTTACAGAAAACAAAACGAACTCTTTCACGGTAGAGGAGTCCACACAATTCTGGCTGGTTAAATCATAATAGTGTAAATCAGAAACCTTCATTTGGGCAACAACATGGGGAATGTAATCAGGACCTTTGCTTCTGCCTGCTTGATTCATCCAACTTCTATTCTTCTTCTTAACCTCCGTAAAGGTGAAAAAGGTATAGATACAGTTGCATTCACCTTTTCCTAAGGCACTTAGGTTCTTCACTGTGGCTGTAAGAATGTTGCTGTTATTGTCGTCAACAGCAAATGTGAAAAGGGGTAGGCCATTCCTCACAGCAATTCTCAGAAGAGCTCGAGTCATTGATGGGACATGCTTCTTGTCATTTGGTGAATCAATGGTATTAACTGGACTACAACCAACCCTGTGGTCCTTTTCCACTTCTTTGTCTAGCTGTCGAGTGGAAAAATTCCTATTAGCTGACCTGCAATTCTTACTTATTAACACCGAATCCTTCTGAGATGACTCCATGGAGTGACGGCTCTTTGTTGTCTTTGGTTTCAGCAATGGATCCAGTAACCTCCTTAAAGGGCTTGTCTCGCTTCTGCCTGCATCACCAGGTTTATCATTGCCTGAAGTGTTTGAGCTAGCATAGCCTCTTACATTTTCAGAACTATATTTAAGATCTGCTATGGAGCTAAGGTGCGGCACATGCTCACCCTCTTTACAGGCAGAACCTTTGCTTGTTTTATCAGTGCTGATACTAAATCGATGAAAAGGTGAAGAGCTTCTTGACTTATCAGAATTTACTTTCTGGTTTAATCCCTGGAGAGGCCCATTTGCAGAATAAGTTTTGGCAATGGTTTGTTTCCTCTCTTCAGCTTTTCTAGATCTTGATGGGCTTATTCCCATTTTGACTGATAAGGGTGATGAGAAAGTAGAAGCAGGAAGTTCGATACTTTTGAGATCAGTGTAACTAGGGCCTGACCCTTTAAGCTGATGATTGTAAAAGCTAAGTTCATCTGGAAGAGGACAGGAGTGTGAAATATCATAATTGAGATCTTTATGGGACAGTTCCCCAGGCTTTTCTGAAAAGCTCGTTCGACTAGAATTTCCTGCTTTCTGAACTAGGGATTTTGGCATATCAGAAACTCTACAATGATTATTCTGAGGGTTGTCTCTAGGCAAACGAAGAACAACTGCCTTGCTTTTCCTGGGCGTATATTGCAAAACAGTATCAGTATCTGGTTCTCTCAAATTATCCACTCTTTTTTCCAATTCACCATCTTCAGTGCTTTTTTCCAGCCTAGCACATGATGTTGCCTCATACATTTCGTCATTTGGAAAGAAGTCATGTTCCTTATCAATATATGGATCCAAATATTTCCTTTCACATCCTTTCAGTCTACGATTAGGATGTTTCTGGGAAAGATGATCATCCAAGTATTTGCTGTGAGTGCCAATATTACTGTGGCTACCTCCAGAACTCTGACAATTTCCAACACTGTCTCTAGAGGATTTGACAGCTTGGGAGCAGCCTTGCATTGGAGATGCCATAAACTGAGATTGCAGGGATGGATGGAATATCCTTTGACCATAAGGACAAGAACTATGACCTCCACTAGAATGACCAGATAACCTGTCTGCTGAAACAGAAGATGTATTGCTAGTAGATGTCGAACTCATGCTACTTCTATGAGGTACGTGCTTATAGCTGTACTGCCATTGTTCTAGACGCTTCCAATCAAGAACTCCAACATTTAAAATTTTCTCGCGATTTCTTTTTTCCCTCTCCAAATAACCTGGTATATTTGACATGTACTTGACCAGCTCATCTTCTTCACATGGCCTTCCATAATTCCTTTGCTTGTGGTGATTCCCATAAGATTTTAAAGTGCTGTGTTCCTCACTTTTGGTAACTCCATGATGATGATCAGCATATGACAAAGAAGACTTCTCTGACGTTAACTGGTCATAAAGTTTTCTACTCATGCTGCTAGATAGTTTCCTGATTTTTTTTCAGCTCGGACAACTATCCATTAGCCGCATAAAATTTCTCAGCTCCAGCCTGGAACAATTCTACCACCTTCTTGTCTTTGAAAAAGTCCGGAAAATACTACAGCTTTGTTTCCCTGTTGCACAATTGGATTTTATTTAAAAAATCAAACTTCCAAAAAGAAAGATTTCAAGCTAACTGAATTACTTCTTATTGGGAAAGAGAAAATATAATAGAGGTGTCTTATGTGAACCAATCCAGAGTGGAAAGCTAATCATGAGAAGCCAATATCATGGTAAGAATTCATGAGAAAGGAAATATATCAGCTAACAAAACAGAATAAGACTCTAAGGGTCTGTTTGGGAGTTTGGAGGGGAATGGAGTTTGAGGTACAAGGGAGGGGAAAGGGATGAGGCAGGGAGGATAGTCCCCTATCTTGCATGGGGGTTCATTTTCCAACAAAAGAATCAAAATCCCCCAATTTGGGGGAAATAAGAAAATGAACTAGAGGAGGATTTTCAAGGGATTTGGAGGACTTTTAAAATTTTTTTACACCATTCTTTCTTCTAAAAAACTCTCAAAATGTCTTTCCCTCCCTTCCCTTCCCCTCCAAACTCCCAAACAGACCCTAAGAAATTTTTGTTCTAGACAACTGTTCTCCCTCTCCTTACTGCCCAACCCTATGCAGAAATAGAAATTAAGGGGTAAACAGGGGCGGACGTTAATAGGAGCGGAGGAGACCAACGGCTCCCTCACAAGTTTTCCCCCTAATTTTCTTTTATATAAAAAATTATGTGCGATACGCTCAAAATAATTTGTACAACATATATTATATGCAGAGTCCATAAACTATCGTGTATTTTATTTTGTGGAACATTATTATTAAACCTTGTTGATTTTAAAATATTCAAATAATTAAACAACTTCATCAAAACGGGCATTATTTTCTACTCAACACCATTAGAGCTCACTATAATTATGTTTCTTCTCCTCTGCGCATTTGCTTCAAACTTCTTAATCTCTCTTGCGCTCATTGCACAATTTCAAGATGAGCAAACACCAACTAGGATTTCAAATAAAGGATGTTTACTCATACAGTCATACATATTTGAGTGATAAAATTAAGCATGATTAATTATGAATTTTAAGTGAATTATTTTGACTAGTGCCTAGGGGCTCCCCAATTTTTTTCCTCAAAGATCTGCCCTTGCGGGTAAAGGTTGTGGGTGAAGCTATTATCGCTATTCACACCAATGCATAGCTTTGTTCTTTCAATTGGTTTCAATATGATAAGATGATAACACGTGACTGAGGTGACTTTCTCAAGATGAGAAAATCCAGAAAAGTTGTACAACAGATTGAATAATAAATGAAATAAAATGCAGGGAGAGAATGAGTGATGTATGGACCAAAGTGAAATCACAGAAGGGGAAGCTAACACACAAGCAAGTGGAAGTGGTCCATGCAAACCCATTTTGAAATTCTAAAAGATAAGGCATCAAAGGACCCGTCTTGATCCAAAATCAAAGTCTCTTGCTTGCCACAACTTATGGAAGAGACAAAGATTCCCAGCTATTCAAAACCCTTTAGCCGCTGGCAGAACAGAAACAGCAGAACTTCAAAATCAAATGGCATAACAGTAGGGCCTCGTTCTCTTTGGAAAGGAAAGGATAAAATTTCACATGCTAAGAAAAACAACCTCAAAAAATTTAAAAATTTCGTTTTCTTTTTCTCCCTTCTTTCCCGGCTACCAAACGTTATGTATCCCAAGGTCCAGCTAGTGAAATGTAACGCAACAACACAAAGCACAAATAAAAGCATGGGAAGAATAAGCTACAACTAAAGAGAATATCAAAATTCTGATAATACAAAAAAGAGAATATGAAAATTGAGTGCATACCGGAGAGGCAGTGAGGGAGGGAGGTGTTGAAAGGGGCCAAGCTTGGAGACGAAGCAACAAGTGTCGGTGCTGCAAAAGCAGGACATGGCATTGATAACACTTTGAAAGTCTCACAACTTTCATGTTCAGTTCATAGTTCAGAGAATATATCACTCGAAACAATACACCGACCGAGCTTAAGACGCGTTCACACTTATAATAGCGAAAGAAATAGAGGAGGTAAGGTGACTTGTTCTTTGTGTGTGAGTGTGTGCCACCACTGCTACCACTGTAGTATCTCTCAGTGGCATTACAAGTCAAGAGAATCTGTCACAGATTATTATGTACTCTTTTCTTTTTAAGGTCGCATTTGTGGTTATGATATGGGAGCTTATATTCAGTTCACAACACTCAATTATAAGTAAAAAATAAAAAAAATCAACAAATATGATATATTTAGATATAAATAAATGTCAACTAATTTATTATATTTAATGTTATTTTGCTAAAAACATTATTAAGTTATTTTTTTTGTCGAATATATATGTCATATTTAATTAAATCATATAATTTAAGAAAAAATAATAAATAAAAAAAATAAGTGATAATTTTATCAAGTTAACCTTATTAATCATTGGTGTATTAAATATTATCATAAATACAAAGTGGAGTATTTAAGAATACAATTGGTAGAAAAAATTTAATATTACATTGAAATTAGAAAATGACATATATTTTGGAACAAATTTTTTTGTAAATGTGACATACTCCCTCTGGACCTATATATAAGCAAACAAGTACATAAATTTTTTGGACTCAAATATAAGCAAAAGTTAATCAAATCAACCCTATTTAATGCTAGTGTTTCCAAAATACCCTTTGGTTAATTGTTTTTTTATTTTTTCAGGAGTATTATACACTCTCAAGAAAGGATTATTGAGTAATTATTACTTATTTTTTACACAGATCAAGACAATTAAACTAATATAACTAACTTTCTTAATACGTGTGAAGTTAGTTTTTTTTGCTTATATATAGGTCCGGAGGGAGTAAATAATGGGACGGAGGGAGTATTGATTCATTAATGTTGTGAGCACCATTATGATTAATGATAATTTAGTAAATGTATTTACTTTTTTACATGAAATCAAGAAAATTAAATGCACTTAACTATCATTCTTAATCAGTGTGCAAATAGGTATTTTTGCTTATAATTGAGTTCGGTGGGAGCATGTTATAAGCGCTTAAATTCAATAAGTTATTTGCGTTTGGATGCACATTTTGAAAAACACTTATATAAATTAAGACGTTTGAATGTATAGCTACACAAGCGTTTATAAATATTTTAAAATTGAAAAATTTAACTTTATTAAAATAAAATTAAAAAATTTTACTTTAAAAAATGATTTTAAATCTTGGGTTTTTTTTTTTAAAAAAAATTATCTATAGATTATTCACCATAGTGCTGCAAGGAATATTTATTATTATATCAATAAGAACCGAAAATTAAAATCATAGTTTTATGATCAATGAGTTCCGAAAATTAAAATTAAGTCAGTTCAAATTCAATATTTGTGAAGTTGTAAGGGTCTGTTTGGATAAACTGCTTAATTAAGCGTTTATAGGATAAACGTTTATCATATAAGCGCTATACGCGCTTATGTATAAGCTATTTCTATAATGAAATAGAAAATATAATCAAACTGTTTTCATATAAATATAAACTATTTTTATATGCTATACTGGAGAGCTTATCAAAATAAGCTAAAAACAGCTTATGAAAACAGCTTATGAACATATTATAAGCTATTTCCATAAGCTCTCTCAAACATTCTGACAAGCATTTATGCCAATAAATAAATTCAAATAAGCTGTTTATAAGCCAATCCAAACAGACTCTAAATCATAAAATTTATAACTTCTAATAAATTATTGGCTTAATCAAATTTTTACTCTTTATAAATATAAATATAGGCAATTTTTTGTTTTGGTCGGTATTTTTTCATTAAGTTTTGGTATAATTTTTAAAATTTTATAATTGGTCCTATCGTCAAAATGTACTATTAAGTACTAACGTCATTAACGAATTGTACGTCAGTACAATACATTAAATATAATTTTATAATATCACATGACATTTAAAAAATAGGATTTAATTGATATATATTGTTAGTGTAAAGATTTTTTACACAGTCAATCAATCAGAAATTGTCATATAAGCTAAAATATTTGACTCTTATCCTAACTACCTTAAAAGTCATATACATCATAATTTTTGATTGGTTGTCACTGTTAAAAAATTTACATTAACAATACATAGAAATTAAACTCTAAAAAATATATATAAAAAATTTTGATTTCTATCCTATACTTGTCTTATTTTTTTTATATATTTACATTTTTAGTATATCGTATAAATAGTGAAGAAATAGATATAAAATAGGATTAAATATGTTTTTAGTCTCTAAAAAATGAACGAATTTTGATTTTGATCCTTGAAAAATGTTTTATTTGATTTTCATCTATATAAAATATGAAATTACTAATTTTAGTTCTTATAAAATGAGCAAATTTTGATTCCTGTAAATTATTTTTCTTTGATTTTTATCCCTCCAAAATTTAATATCATTATTTTTAGTCCTTAACCTTTATTTTAGGATAGATTAATATAACTCATTTTAGGGTTCAACGAAATTTTTAGGAGAATCATATGTTAACATGATACCACAGAGATTATTGAATGTCACTAAAGATGATCATATAACCTTCTATTAAACACATAAATAATTAATAAATATCACATAATAATAAAAATCAAAAATAATAATTTTAAATTTTACACGAACAAAAAATCAAAAAAAAATTTTACATCAAACCAAAATTCGTTGATTTTATACGTATTTAACCCTACAAAATATATGCACTGACATGTGACTGTGTGAGTAACATTTTTTTTTCTTCATAATCAGACGATGATGTGACATCAGATAGACAGACGCGCAGACGATAAAGGGAGAGAGAGATGGATGTTCCTGGGCCCCACATGAAGCCATATTTTATCAGCTTGCCTTTGTCAAAAAGTGTTGATTAAAAACTGGTAGGGCCGTCTGCCAAAGATAGTGCGGTTTGTGGGCTTGACGTGGACCCACATAAGTCTTATATCGTTCGATTGGGCTCTAGCTGGGCTAGGAGAGAGATTGTCGTTTTCTGCTGCCTGAGATCAATTATGTTCGATTTTTTTATCTCTTTCTTTCATTTTCTTCGTTGTGATAAGTTGATCTTTGCCTTTTTTTCCGTTTGATTGGACTCTTCGACGTTTGGCGTCGGGCAGAGCTATCGATGGCTTCCATTTGGATGCCAATAACTTCAAGTGGGATTTCAAAGTTCTTAAAATAGTATTTGAAAAGCCACAACACAATACTATTGGCTTCTGAGAATGTACTTATATTTTGGCGAAGAAAAAAAAAATAACAGTAAGAAATTACTAATTTTAGTCTTCAGCTGTTTCTTTTGTCACAACTCAAAATTGTTCTTCCTTTGCCAACGACCTTTTTGACAAAATGTTTATACAGTTTTGAGAAAACTTATGCTTTGATTGGATGAGGAAAAGAAGTTGGGTGGAAAGCAATATGAGAGAAGAGAGAATGAGTAGAAAATGGATAGATTTTTAGATCGTTTGAATTGAAAAAAATTAAGAAAGAAGTAAAAGATAAAGAAAAGTTGATTTTTCTTGTAAAGATATATTTATTCCAAATAATATTTTTTTGTAAAATAATAATAAATGGGTGATAGATTTCTTTTGGTACGTAGAAATTAACAAATAAAAATTTTAATAATTAATTACTAAAAATATTAACTAAATTCTTCAGATGTACAACTTCCAAAACAAGACAAAAAAGAGAGCATGAAACCATCAAAAATAGCAGTGGAGTAGTCGCACCATTGAGATATATGACAAATAGTAAAGGGTAAAACTGATAAAACAGAAAAAGTTAGCTTCTCCATACAAAATTTTCGATGGAAAGGAGAGAAAACAAAACATGTGGGACCCTCCCAAACAACCAAAAATGACACTTCTCCCCTCACTTCCCTCTCTCCTACTTCTCTTCAACCGAACATAAGGTAAAAGGTGTAAATAGCTAAGTGCATTTTGTTTTACAGTTTGTAAGATGTAAAATAAATTTCATCTTACTTTATACATTTATACATGTTTGATGAAATTATATATTTTGAAGTTATTTATAACTAGGTTTTGTTTTCAAAAGGATAGTTTGAAAAGAAACAATAATTTTATTGTTTGTTTACTGAAACAGAGTTTTACATATTGAAACTAAGGTGCAGTCTATGGTGCACCAGCAAAAAAGAGGTGCACTCATGCACCATAAAGTGTGTTTGATGTGGACCAATGGAATTGAAACATGACAGCAAACTTTTTGTCAAGTCAAACACAATCAAAGGAGATACAAAATTTTTAATATTTGTATAATAGATGTTGCACTTACTGTATTTACATGATACTTATAAATTTATTTAAGGGGCAGATTAACAAATACTTTTAAATTACGAACAACCACCCTGAATATAGAACCACCTCCCTCAACCACCATCCACACCATCACCAACATCTGATTGGCAAAGTCAACTCAACAACTCGGAAGGGGGCAGTCGAGCAGCGGCGGACTTGGTTCGCGGCGGTCTACAATGGTCCGTCCACAGTGGAGTGGCGGCGAGACACAATGGACGATGAGACATGGTGGAGTCGTGACATCGAGGCGCAACGAGAATCAGATCTGGTGCAGGCAAATATGAGAAACATTGTCTGGGTTGAAGGCAGATATGATGGCAGATCTAACCTTTCTCCCTCTCTCTCTCTCTCTCCCCCTCCCTCTCTCTCTCTCTCTCTCTCTCTCTCTCTCTCTCTCTCTCTCTCTCCCTCCCTCTTCTACTACGACACCATTCGATTTGGTCTATTCTAGATTCCAATTCCAAATGCTTCTAAAACCAGCAAAACTGATGACCAGCGTCACAAACCCACCTTCACACTATTCCATTCTCTCTCCCTTCGACTGAACTCTCTGTCGTTTCCACAACAATACCTTTTGTTATGGAAGAAGCTTTAGCTCCTGCAATGAAATCCCAACAACAAGAACATGGGAACAAAAAGCTTCAAGCCTAGGCACCTCTAGAACTAGAGAACCCATATGCCCAGGCGTCTCTTTTCGGAACCTCCAACTAGTAAAAAAAAAGTTTAATTTGCAAATATAGAGAAAAAAATTAGTTTACATGCAAATACAACCAGTGGCGAAGGTTGCTTATGAGAGGAGGGAGCCTTGGCTCCCCCAAAAAAATTTAATTTTTCTTATATATATATATATATATATATATATATATATATATATATATAGAGAGAGAGAGAGAGAGAGAACGACTCATGTGAGAGGAGTGTATTATTGTGAGAGGTGAGAGAAGCAAATCTGGACCTTTGAATCATACATGAATGATTAAGATTAGAACATAAAGTCATGTGACTTTTTTAAGTTATCACATGACCACCAA
Source organism: Ammopiptanthus mongolicus (assembly GCA_039655645.1). Lineage (NCBI taxonomy): Eukaryota > Viridiplantae > Streptophyta > Magnoliopsida > Fabales > Fabaceae > Ammopiptanthus > Ammopiptanthus mongolicus. The sequence goes on from CM077346.1 coordinate 7,642,665, forward strand.
CTAGCTTCTAATCCTGACCACCCATGTATGGTTTAATGGTCCAGATTTATTCCTCTCATTCTCACAATAGCACACTCCTCTCATATATATATATATATATATATATATATATATATATATATATATATATATATATATATATAGGAGGGATCAAGTTACTCCAAGAGTAACTTTAAGAGAGTTACTCTCAATCTCATCTATCCATTTATTCTAATCCAATGGATATATTAATTCATTAAAGAAGCCACATGACCTTTGTTGGATTAGAATAAATGGATGGATGAGATGGGGAGTAATTCTCTTAAAGTTACTCAAGAGTAACTTAATCCCTCCTCATATATATATATCTATATATATATATATATATATGGTATCTGATTGAGTTAAGTCTTATAATGTAGCTTATATATATATGTTTTGCTTCCAAATACGTTTCGCTAGACCTTTATGTAGTTACTGTTCAATTTGCTTTATTCTGCCTATAACTATTAATGCTGTATGTAAAGATGAAATGGCCTCTTTGTAAATTGCTAATAATATTTCATTATTTTCTTTCAGATTTTTGTAATGTTCACCATTTTTGTAATGCAGTTGTTCCTTTGCATTAAAAAAATAATGATGAAGAGTAAAAGAATTGATTCTCTATTCTAGCTCCCCCAAAGTTTTGGTTCAAGATCCGTCACTGAATACAACAAATCAATGCCCAAATGTGCAAATACCACATATTGGTATATATTTGACCCACTTTGATCGGGTCAATAATAACCCAAAAGCAAATAAGTACATGTGTACAAATGAATGGTCTAAATTCCTCCAACAAGAAGGTGCGTGTTGCGTTCCTTTTATGTTGGTGCAACTTAGACAACACCTTAAAATGAAACATGCACCAGTTGTATAATTTTGGTATTTATTGTTTTCGCCACCATAAATACAAGTATTAGTATTTCAGGCCAAATTTAAAAACACGTTGGCACGAGCCATGCATGCATGCCATATGCAGGTCTTGGTAATTAGCGAAATGAATATTAATATATATTAGATACCAGAATGTAGCTACCTAGAATGTAACCAAGTTTGCACTTTTAGTTGCAAAGTGAAATTATCTAAACTCTAAAGTACTGTTAAAGAAAGAGAAAGAAATTAAACATTCTCCTTTCGAAGCCGCGCCCGATCATCAAAGCGAATAAGGAAACACAGGGGGGAGGGGGAAGACAATAAAGAAAAAGACATGATAAGATTGAAGAATTAATTATACGATGAATAAAAAATTAGGGCTTAAAGCTAGACATCATTATTGCTAATGAGATCCAAAACTGTTAATGATGCTATTGCTATATCTGCTCTTGCTTAAATAAATCAATCACTTTTCGAAATAATGTAATGATGCCTGCACGCTGCACACCAACTCTTCGCATATCACATGATCTCATGATTGATCGGATCATATAATATATACTTGTACCAAGAAAAAGTAATATACTCGTTGTGAAGGGGGGTTTTAGTTGTAATTTAGGAGCTTGTTTTAGGGTAAAAATTTCATTTTGGAGTTTATTCTAAGTGTTCTAAATAGCAACATGCCTTAGAGTATTCACGTACAAACGTGAGATTTTGAGTGTCACGTGTGAATTAAAAAAATGGTGCCTTCATAATTATTTAAAGATTGTTTTTCTTACATTTTTTTATAAAATCATTAATAATCCGTTTATAATCAAGGTTCTTTAAAAAATCATTTTCGATAGAGATCAAAGCAATAATATTTAATCTACCTTGTGACATGGTAGATCGTAAATAATATTTTAATAATTTCAATTTAGAAAAAATTTTCTTAACTGATGCAACAGTAACATGGATAGTTAATATGAGTATTATTCTATAAGTTGTGCATGTATTAAGAAAACAATTAAATATCTTCAAAGAACTCAATATCATAAAGCTTGATTTTGATTCAACTGTTAAAATCTCTGATGACTTTTAATTCTTCAAATAGAATTTTTCCATCAAGATAATAAGAATTATTATGTTTTAGATAATATTCAATGTGTTTGCAACATAATTTCAAGTCATTATCAAAGAATGATCTAAGCCTTTCACATTATGTTTGATGCGGTCAAAATGCTTTTGCATGACAGGATCCCATTCAACAATTATCGCAACAAGAGAAAAAAGTTCTCATTGTTTTCTACGTTAATCCTCTCGTTTTTTACACGAAAAGCTAAAATTTGTTCAGCAAGATAACTAACAATAGAAATTATCCTAACTAAAACATCTCTCCAATGTTCTTTTTCTCTTCTTATAAGCTCTTGAAGGTGTTTATCTATTGTTATGTTTTTATGAAATCTAATTTGTAAGTCAATCCATTTACTCATGAAAGCCATGTGTGCACCACTAGATTCATGTTCTTTGAGCTTGATGTTTCCAATCATTAAAACTCTCATTTGCTAAGTAATTTGTTTTATGACTTGTACCAAATAACTTACAGCAAAAACAAAAAAAAACTCTATCTAAATAAAGAGGGAAAAATAGAAGGAGTGAATTATAGAGAAAAAGAAAAGTCTAAATAATAAATAAATTACGTGTAACAAATTTTAAAATATATTAAATTAAAAAGATATTTTAATATACAGAGATACACTTATTATATTATTTTCTATCACTTTATTATTAACTTTTTTGGAATAATTAATTTTCTTGGTAAAAAAATAAGTATATAAAAATTTTATTTAATATTTATATATACTACGTAAAATTTTACCAACTATATATTGCCCCCAACAAATGGGCCCCTGGCCAATCACCCATCTCAATCATGCTCAGGGGCAACACTGATAATATTTAATATCATGGTTATTTTATGTATTTTAACATAATTTTAAATATGACACTCAAAGGATACAAAGTGATTCCTCATTATAATGAATTTGTTAGATTGGTTTGTGTACACTAACATAAGTCAATATCATATTTTATAAAATTTAGATTAATTGGATATCAAAATTATTGAAGCATGTTGTTCAGCTCAAATTGTGATTATAACATTATTATTAGCCCTATTTTCTTAAATATCGTTACATATGTTTTGTTAATGGGTCATGTATATGAGCTCACTATAATGGGTGAGTTTAATTCATTCTATTGTTTTATATACTTTCTCTATATTCAATTATAAGCAAAAAAAAAAACAATGATCAAATGTGATGAACTTAAATATAAGTAAATGTCAATATATTAATCTACCTATATTTAATGTTGTTTTTTTTAAAAGCACCCTTAAGTTATTAATTTATTAATATTGTGAGCACTATTATAATTAAGGATATTTTAGTAAATATATTTATTTTTTTATATGAAATCATAAAAATTAAATACACATAATTATCATTCTTAATTAATATATAAATAAATATTTTTGCTTAAAATTAAATTGGGAGGGAGTATGTAGAAAGAGACTCATGTTTGATGTTCCTAACCACTCTTTAGTGCGCACGATTACCACATTAAAATCGGTGCGCGAACAATTAAAATGGGATAAAAATTACCTCTTATCCCCGTCATTGTTTGTGATCGCTTTCAAGGACTTAATCATGACAGTCATCGCCTTTTTCAGATAACCCTTTAACTCAGTCTATAGTATTGTATATGCCATCTTTGAAATTAAATCGATCTAAATATTTACCAGTCTTCTTTAAAAAAAAAAAACAACAATGGTGACATACGGGGGCTTTTTTTTTATATATATCATAGTTTTATTTTTTATTTATACATATATCATTGTTTTGATTTTAAATATCTATATACCATACTTTTTTGTGTAAGTGGAAAGTCGATCCTAAAGGACAGGACGTGTGAGGGGACAATATTTCAATTTTTTAGTTATATATAGTTAGGAAGTTGTCCCCTAATAGCGACTTCCCTTCATTTTTTCATTACTTTATTTAATTAATTTAATTCTTAAATAATTTACTTAATTAATTTAAGAGTAAAGATTCAAATTGGTCATTGAAAAAAATCACGGTGATATTTTGATCCCTGAGAAATGAAAAATATCAATTTAATTCTCAAGAATGTAAAATGCGAGTCAAATTGATTCTTTTTAGGGTAATTTTTAGGGACATTTTAGTCCCTGTCAGGAACTATTTTGACCCGCATTTTATATTCTTGAGGATCAAATTGATATTTTTTATTTCTCAGGGATCAAAACGTCACTGTAATTTTTTGTCAAGGACAAATTTGGATCTTTACTCTTAATTTAAATAGTTAATTTATTTATTTAATTATAATAATTAATTAATGACTTTGAGTTTATGGCTCTGAGTTTGGTTATTTATGGTTATTAAATAAGAAAAAATTTTATCACAGTTTTCAGGACTTAATAAGATATATTAAATAGTCTATTTTTATGAAAGTAAAACCATCAAGTTTTATTTAATGTTTTAATTGGTGTTTTGGGTTACAAACGTGATGCCGGTTTGATGGTGTCACACAAAGGGTCGTCCACAGTCAACCCGTATTCATACAGAGATGGATATCAGGGAAAGTGATCCCCGTAAGAGATGTGGTCTGTATCGGAATGAAGATTATAATAGAAAAAACTGTGCTAACCGTCCTGAACCTTCTACGCAACCGTAGAATATTTGTAACTTTAATTAATGATCAATATTTTCTATAAGATCTTTATTCATTTTTATTATTATTATGGTGTTAACTAAATAAATAAATTTATTATTTATTATAATAATTAATTATAACAATTTCCATTAATTAATTATTATATTTAAATAAATAAATAAATTAACTATTTAAATTAAGAGTAAAGATCCAAATTTATCCTTGACAAAAAATTGCAGTGACGTTTTGATCTCTGAGAAATAAAAAAATATCAATTTGGTCCTCAAGAATATAAAATGCGGGTCAAAATAGTTCCTGACAGAGACTAAAATGTCCCTAAAAATTATCCTAAAAAGAATCAATTTTACTCGCATTTTACATTCTTGAGAACCAAATTGGTATTTTTCATTTCTCAGGGACCAAAATATCACCGTGTTTTTTTGTCAATGACCAATTTAAATCTTTACTCTTAAATTAATTAAGTAAATTATTTAAGAATTAAATAAAGTTATATATAGTTGGGGGCGACTTCCCAACTATATATAACTGAAAAATTGAAATGTTGCCCCCTAAGAAGTCGGGTCCTTTAGGACCAACTTCCCACCTACACAAAAAAATGTGGTATATAGGTATTTAAATCGGGTTGTGAAAGTGAAAATTATATTCTGTGAAAATTGAAAAATATAAATTATAATATAAGACTTCTACTGTACCCCTGCAAATTTAAGGGTTTTGGTATCCTGGGATTGGATATCAATGCTTTAATTGTTTTGGTATTTTGGAATTGGGTAAAAATATTCAAAGGTGTTAATGGTTCCAAATATTTTACCATCTCGTCTTTTATATCGAGAAATACAGGTTAATCTTCTTTTTGCTTTAGTAAGAATTGTTTGTTCTATTTCTTTAAGGGCTATATTTTCCTCATGTAATATTATTCCCTCAAAATGTTTTATCTTTTTTCTAAGATAATTCATAGCTTCTCTATCTTCGTACATAAGGATAACATCGAATCCTTCTATGAGTGTTATTATTTTTCCTGTCATATGTAGTCCTAATTCTTCTATATATTCTATCATTTTCTTAATTGATTTTCTAATAAAATTTCTCTCCAAAGTATATCTCTTTCAATTAACTTTCTAACTTGTTTATCTAAGTAATCCTCTTCCTTAGTTTTTAGCAAGGTAGACAGATATGCATATTCATCTTTGAGTTGAAATTTTATTACTTGTATTCTTTCTTTTATTTGGGTTTGATTCATGCTGCAAAGCTTTCTAACTCATTTTTTTTATTCTTTTTAGCATTTTTAATTTATAATCTATTATACCTTCTATTATATAGTCATCAATAAAAATCTTCAGCTTCTTACTGTTTCAAATATTCGATTTCTTTCTTAATTTCTTTTATCCATTGTTTAAACATAGTAATGGTTTTCACGCTATTAATTTTTCAAGTCTCTTTTTTATCCATTTTTCTCATTTTAAGTGATGATTTAGCACACTTTCTTTGAGCCAATGGTCTTGCAGAGTTATAGGTTCATTTTCTTGTCAATAAATTATCTTTTGCGATTATTGTGTAACCATTGTTTTAAAGTGATGTATATAATCATGCTATCATTGTCTCTAGTCTTTGTTTGAAAATCTGAATACGTGTTTCAACTCGTCTTATTTGATCTTTAATTATAGGATTAGGATTTTCTTTATCTAACTCTTTTAAAGATTGACAATAATTTCTTAGCATTTTTATAGTTTTCTTTAAGTAGCTAGCTATTTGCATTATCTAACTCTGATACCAATTTCTGTCGCGTGGTTTATTTCTTGATTTAACTTACTACTTATCATATTTTGTTTTTTATATAAAGTTAAATCATTCACTTGACTGACTAATTTATTGATATTATCCTCTTTATTGAAAGCAAAACCCCCTGGACAAAAGAAGGAATTACTATGTCGATACATGCCTGGAACTTTTTCAGACAATGAAATTAATTATCCTACTCATGAAAAAGAAACCCTTGCACTTATTCGAATGTTGGAAAAACATCGAATTTATGTGCTTGATAAAGATTTTATTGTTAGAACCGACTCTACATACGTTGCAGGTTTTAAAAATATTAATCATAAAGGCACATATAAGCAAGGAAGATTGATTCGATAGCAAATGAAATTATCTGAATACAATTACTCAATATCCCATATTAAGGGAAAAAAGAATGTCCTTGCAGATATACTATCAAGAGAATGGAGCGCGGAACCATGGAGATGCTAAAATGACAAAGAGAGCTTAAAAAGGCAGTTAGAGATCAAAAGTTGAAAGAATTAGACTTAATTGAAGCAGACATCAAAGTCTTGGACTTACAATTAGAAACTGAAAATTTCTTAGAGGAAACAATTCCCGCAAAGATTAAACAGCAAGCACAAAGTGAAGGAAATCAAAAATGGTACGCTATTTTTAACAAACCATTTCCCGGAATTTATGACGAGTGGCACAAAGCAGCCCCCATTGTCAGAAAGTTTCAGGAGTTATTCATAAGTCCTATGCAATAAAGAAAGAAGAAGAAAAAGCTCGGAAAGATTTTCAGATTGCCAAAGGTAAAGAAATTTATCTTGGACCAAGAACGTTTGCAGAAACCACTACTCTAAACCCAGAACCACGGAAGGCTCTTAAAGTTCTAGGAAGAATTCCTTCTTCTCTAGACAATTTCCAAATAATTGCAAGAAAAGAGCATGAACTTCAAATCCAATTTTCAAAAGAAAACTTTTATGAACACCTTAAAAGACTAATCCATTGGACAGAAAAAGAAAAAAACAATTGTGTATACATGGTTGATCGGAAATTATTTGCTACCAAGGCAGTACTTACGCTGGGAGCCCCATCAATTTTAGCGTTCAATTTGTTCCATTTCGGACTAATTGAATGTCTTTACTTAAGTCCCAATCTTGAAGAAATTAACTTGTTTCCCTACTACTTCAAAGAAGCAGTCCAAATGTTTCGAAAGAATATTGCCGGTGAAAGATCTATTTTCTTAAAATTTTACTCAGCCTATCCAGATTTCACAACCAAGCAACCAGCCAAGCACTTAGTTTTTATTGGTATCAGCAATAATAGCTTTCCTTTAATGGATGAACCTACTGGAGTAGATTATGATGAAGATCAAATTATTAACTTCATAGCGCACCAATTAGCCAGCATATACTCTCAATGTCAAACCATTGGAAAGGAATCATTTATTAAAACTCTATACAAAGGACCAAATACTTTGCTTCTAAGCAAGACAAGCGGAAAGCCTATCAGAGAAAAAGACTTAGCTTTACTAACAAGCTTCGAGATGCCCTTCTATGCATTTGAGGGACCGTCTATGAATTATTGCCCAGCTGTCCTCCATAAACTTTGTTCAATAATTAAAGAAAACGGCAATCATGCATTTGAGAGGTGCTTAAAGCAAGCCACGTCAGAAGCCACTACTAGCTGTCAGCCACAAGGAAAAGATTCCGAAGACGAAGTAATAATTGAAGAATGATGTAAGCAGTGACGGCAGCATGTAAATTATTAGTTTTCTGATGTAAGCACTTACGTGTTATAGGGTCAATAATGTAAATAGACAATAATTCCTTAGCCTATAAATAAGCCCTCTTATGCTGAGGCAAATCAGAGTAAATCAGTTGGAGAAAACTCTCACCCGAGCTTCCCCAAGTTGAGGAAAGCTGTTAGTCTCCTCCTTAGAGGATACTAGGTATCTGAGAATACCACCCCTGTAAACCACTTTTCATCAAATAAATTACTCGTTTTAATTTATAAATTCTCCATTTACTTCCCATTTACCTTGCACCTTGCAACAATCCTTACTTGGTAAGAATCAGTCATGCATTCACTCAGAAACAGTAGAAACAAAACTGATCAGACAAGTACTCAAGAAGCGTGGAAGCAGCAGTGGACCAAAAAAGCACTATAGCACGTTAAACCCAATCAGGTATGATAAAACTCTATACTCTTTCATAAATTAGTTGAAGGAATTCTGAATTCTGAACCTGAGATAATTGAAAATAATGATGATGTAGAACACCTTCAAATTACTGAATAAGATGAAAATTATCAAGGAAGTATTCTAATTAACCCTCGTTTATTTCAAAAAATACAAAAAGAATAATTAGATCTTTCTAAAACTATAAATATGAAAGGAAAAGAAAGATTAATAGGAATAGTGAAAAGATTTATTCAAAAGGAGAATATTATCTATTATGGTAAAATAACACTCTGATAGATATAACAGAGCCCAAGTTAGTATAAGTATCCAACTCTTAAATCGAAAAAAGATTTCAGAACTACGACAAAATTTAAAAATAGAAGCACATAGACGAAAAATAGGATATATATACATAGGAGCAGTTCAACTCCTAATTAAAGTAACCTTCCAAGAAGGAATAGACTCCTCAATAGAATTAATCTTGAAAGATGAAAGAAACTGATATACGAGATAAGATATTAGGAGTTATAGAAGGAAACTTAGCATATGTAAAATTAAAATTTGAAATATATCCAAATATTGGAATCCCTTTAAATACTCATAGATTAGATCAATCACTAACGCTAGAACATAAATTTTTAAGGAAAAACTTAATGCGTCCTGGAGATAAAATATTTTCAGTAACATATTATGTTAATTACGCTTTAACAAATTCTCATCATAGTATTACTTTTAGAAATAATGATAGAGTAGATGTTCCACAATTATTTGAAGATATTGGAAAAATTTATTATCCACGAAGAAATGAAATAACTGAACTAGAAACTTTTTTAAAGAAATCAGAATCTTTAAAAATACCATATATTCCTTGGCCTATGTCATTTTTGAATAAATCTTTTCATTATTCCTCTTAATCTTTCTTTTCTTTTCATATTTGCAATTTTAGAAAGATCTAATTCTTCTTTTTGTATTTTTTGAAATAAACAAGGGTTAATTAGAATACTTCCTTGATAATTTCCATCTTCTTCAGTAATTTGAAGGTGTTCTACATCATCATTATTTTCAATTATCTCAGGTTCAGAATTCATAATTCCTTCAACTAATTTATGAAAGATTGTAGAGTTTTATCATACCTGATTGGGTTTAACGAGCTATAGTGCTTTTCTGGTTCACTGCTGCTTCCGCGCTTCTTGAGTACTTGTCTGATCTACTTTGTTTCTACTGCTTCTGAGTGAATGCATGACTGATTCTTACCAAGTAAGGATTGTTGCAAGGTGCAAGGCAAATGGGAAGTAAATGGAGAATTTATAAATAAAACGAGTAATTTATTTGATGAAAAGTGGTTTACAGGGGTGGTATTCTCAGATACTTAATAACCTCTAAGGAGGAGACTAACAGCTTTCCTCAACTTGGGGAAGCTCGGGTGAGAGTTTTCTCCAACTGATTCACTCTGATTTGCCTCAGCATAAGAGGGCTTATTTATAGGCTAAGGGATTATTGTCTATTTACATTATTGACCCTATAGCACGTAAGTGCTTACATCAGAAAACTAATAATTTACATGCTGCCGTCACTGCTTACGTCAAACACCTCCCCAGTATTCATTCGAGACATCTGTTTCAATAATAATTAAGTCATCATCTGACGGATGATATAATTCAGGAAGATTTTTGACATAAGTTCTTTAACTGAATAACAATGGCTTCATCCTCCTCTGTCCATGACCAGGAGCTTTTGTTGGAGGATTTTCCTTTTTGCTGCAAGATCTTTTAAAAATCCTTCATTGGAGATATATGTTAGTAATCCAAGGAATCTTTGTAAATCCTTTTTATCTTTTAATTTTGTTGGAAAATGGTGCAGTTTTTCTAAAATATGTTTTTGTATTATTATTTTTTCCTTTTCAATTTCTAATCCTAAATAATTGATTTTATTTTGTGCTAAAATAACCTTTTTCTTACTTAGGACTACTCCATGTTTTAAACACTTATTAAGAACTAGAGTAACTTTATTGAAATGATCTTCTATGATTTTGTTTGTAAAGACTAATATATCATCGATATAACTAAAACAAAAAATTTTATATTCTTTGAGTATTGAATCCATGTGTCTTTGAAAGATTCCTGGGGATTGCTTCATCTCCATAGGGAGTACATTCCATTCATATTGACCTTGAGGACAGCTAAAAGCTGTTAATGCCTTGGATTCCTGGGTTAATTTCAACTGATAAAAGCCTGATTTACAGTCAAAAGTACTAAACCAGTGCATATTTCTAATTTGTTCGATAAGTAAATCTTTTCTAGGAAGAAAATATGCATCTCCTTCCATTGCGTCATTTATCTGTTTATAATTTATTACCATTCTTCGTTTGCCACGCTTAATTTCACTATGGTTTTCTACATAAAAGGCTGGAGCCGAGTGCTTACTTTTGGATGGTCTGATTAATCCTTTTGCGGTCATTTGCTTAATGTCTTCTGCAAATTCATCTCTGTCTTGTGTAGTGTAAATCATAGGTTTACATTTTACTTCTTTAGTGGGATCTTTTAATTTTAATGTGATTAGTTCGGTGTTTTTTTTATTTATGTTTGGATCTAGTGGGTGTTCACTACATATTTTCTCTAGTAGTTCTTCAATATGGGCCGGAATTTTTCTATTTGGTTCTAAATTAATTAGAGCATAGCGCATTTTTTGACAAAGGATAGTAAATATATCACCACGGTTCAGCTTGCTAAACTCTGATGGTTTAGAGGAGTAGGTACACGGAGAGGAATGGTGGATTGGAATGGAAAGTATCTCACTGGTTTGGATATTTCGTATATACGGGGTGCGTAGAGTAATATATTCTAAGTATTGACTAAACGGTGCATAAAGACATAAGAAGTTATTTCCAAGAATTACATCGATTCCGGTTTCTTGTTGGTAGATTGTTGGGACAATAAATCGTTTATGTTATATGAATATCGTTATTCATTTAACTACCCAGAATAAGGGGTGAATTGATTCATCAGCTATTTGTATTTTTAATGGTTTTTCTAATCGTTCTCATTTATCAAATAATGCTTTTGTTGCTAAACAAATACTTGCTCCTGTATCGATGTAGGCTTCGGTTTCTTTATTAACTTTTTCAATTACAATTTTGACATAAGTACTATTCCGATTCTGTTTCTTTTGAAGATAATTCATTATGTTCAGAATATTCATAAATACTATCAGTTGTGTTGCTTAATTCATCCTCCAATGATTCAAGGCTATATATTTTGTATATTCGTTTTACTAATTTAGCTTTTTCTTTGAATTCCTTTTCACTTTTCTTTTGACATTCATTTGCGTAATGTCCTTCTTCATTACATATCCAACATCTACACTTTTTTTTCCTTGTGAGCAATATTTTTTAGGTGTTTGTCGTCTTCTAAAAAATTTTTTCTTTGTATTTTCATACACTTTTTCCTTAGGGCAAGTTTTTCTTAGTTTTGGTTTTCTTTTGTAGTATTTTCTCTTTTTTATAGGTTTATTACACCTGTATTTTCCTGGAAATTCTATTTCAGGTATATCACAACAAATTACGTTTTTTCCTCTATTTAGATATCTTATAGTTTCTCGAGCGATACATTGATCTCTTAATTCTTTGTATAGTAGTTGAATAATGCCTCCTAAAGTATTTGCAATTTCATTAGGATTTAGGTCCCATAGTAATTTCATTTTAGTATTGAGGAGAAACGGTAGTTTATCTATAAATACTTCTTTGTATGTTTCCTTGGTTGCGGAATTTAATTGATAATAGTATTTTTAATATTCACATATAAAACTTTCTATTTCACACATGTCGCATAATTGCATTTGATTTAGATATGTCTTAGCTTTTTCATGCAAAAATTTACTTACTTCCGTATTATGTTCTATACTAGCGTATCCTATAAATTCTTGATATATGAGACTCATAATTAGTCTTGGAAAGTCTTGGTTATTTGTTTTTAAAGTTGAATAATGTTGCCATTGTTCGTTTGATATACTATCTAAGTATTTTTGTACATTTCTTGTTGTTTTATAAAGAATATAATTTTTTATTGACAACATGTTCAAGCTATTAAATTTTTCATCGGTACCAATTAAAAGAGTTATTTCATTAGTCCATTGTAGAAGTATTTCTTCTTTGTTTTTTACGCAGTCAAGATTTAATATATTGCCTGCTGATCTCTGTACTTCGTATCTTGGTTTAAATTCATCTTGCACTTTGGACCATTTATTCTTATGTTTAACATATCCTTTATTATCCGTAGCATCTTTTTCCATATTTTCCCATATTTCAAATATTTCTTTTCTTTTTCATTTTGGTATTATGTTACTACTTGTTTCTCCATGGTGCATACGTATTTCGTTAAAATCTGTTTCATCTGATGAAGAACTATAATTTAATACTACTTTTTCAGTTTCATTTAAAGGATTTATTGGTTTTGTATCTTGTACTTGATTATGTTCTTCTTCGATTATTTTTAATTCTTTAAGGAGTTGTTGAATTTCTTCTAAATCATTTGACATTTTTATTGTTTCAATATAGTCGATTTTTAACCCCTCCATGTTGTTTTTGGAGACAATATTTGAGAAGGTTTAGGACTTAGTTTTGTAGTTTGATTATCTAGTAAATCCTTTAAATCTTTCTTTGTTAGGCATTTACTATCTTCTTCTTCCTTGAGTAGTCTTTCTAACTGTTATAGTATCTTTCTAATTTTTTCACAATCTTTTTCATTTTCTATCTCTTTTCCTTTGTTTATATTATTTAAGGTATCATATATATGTGTTATCTGTGTTTGTTCTTTGGGTATCTTTTTATAAGTATACTCCGCAATTTTGATAGTAGTCTCTATTAACTGAGTCATATTTTTATTTATTTCCTCTAATACTTTTTCTAATTCTTTATATTTTTTATCAATTCCTTCTAATAAATTCATAGTTTTTTCTTTCTGTCTAAGGGTATCGATACCTTCAGATCTTCATAGGTACCATAGAATTTGCTTTATAATATTACTTATGTATTGGTAAAAAACTAAACTACATAATGCTCATGACTCATCACTATACCATTGATTTCTTTTTTTTGTTTTCTCTCCCCTTTCTATTCATCAATAGTTCAATATATATCATTATAGGAAATCCTGGAAGCAAGGCCGGTTCCCGTAACTTAGATCCGTTTACCCATTTCATCAGCCCAGGTTAGCCCAATTATACCTGGGCCTGATCCAATAACATGATTGGTAGCTTCTTGACCCGGAGATGAAGTTCTCTTTTTCCCTGTGCTATAACAACCCCAAGAAATTAATCATTGTTGAATATAGTAGAAAAAGAAACAGAAAAAGAAGCATTCTGGAACATTCATTCACATTGCGTCATCCATCCATCCATCCATCCACTAATAATAATTAAGGTAAAGGCAATAAGCAGCAGCTCCTTGTGTTGTTTGAGTAGATAGTACTAGCTAGGTTGCTCCAGAATCTGTTCAAGGATCGATGTCCATAGTGCCGATCAACGAGGGTGAGGGGGGCAATGGCTCCAACTCCTCTCTGGACTTGTGGGACCCATTCAGTGATTTTCCTCTGCCTCCTTTCATTTCCAATTTCTTCCCTGACATCGGGTTTGGGTTCGGGTCATCATCGGTGAACACCCGTGTGGATTGGAGGGAGACACCAAGAGCGCACGTGTGGAAGGTGGTGCTTCCTGGGTTCAGCAACGAGGATGTGCTGGTTGAGCTCCAAGACGAGAGGGTGCTTCAGGTGAGCGTGGAGAGCGGCAATTTCATGAGCAGGTTTAAGATCCCAGACGATGGCAACCTCCAACTTCTCAAGGCCACCATGCACCATGGTGTTCTCGTTGTCACTGTTCCCAAGTATGAGAACCAGCAACCCACTAGTAGGGGTAGGAACGTCAGGGTCATTGAGATTGATGGCACTGACTGATCGAGAACCAAACAACAACCTGATCTCCACGGTTACCAACGTCTGTCTCTTCAATATCGCCCTTGTTTAATTTGTTCCCTGACTAAACTAAACACAAGTGTTGTCTTTACGGTCATCTTTAATCTCTTGTAGTGATATCATAAATGTCTGTTCAGTCATCAAATAAATGTGTCTGTTTCATGTTGTGACGTGGGATGCATTGCTATGTACTACCAAAAATGTGACAATAGTTGTTCAGCTTCGTGTGGAAATTGCTATTGAAAAATGGTCATACACATCATACTCATCATTTACTACATTTTAAAAAACATTCCCCTTCCTTTTTTCTACCTTATTCTCTGTCTGTCATCTTTGGAAACTAATTTCTATACTTTTTTGAGAAAAATAATTGAAGTGGAAAAGCATTATTTGAAAAGGAAGATTTGAATGCATTTCCAAAAATCGAAAAGCAATTACCGGCTCAAGGAAGATGCTGCCACGAGTCTGTGGCGAACCTGGAAACTCAGAGATCATACAAACGGAGCAGGAGATAGCCAAATGTCTGTTTACAGCAAAGAAGAATGGAGGAAAATTGAGAAGCTGTAACAAAATTGTGTGAGATTGAAAAGATTTTCTCCAGAACTAAACATCCAATAAAGAAAAAATCTAGTATATTGAAGTTCCACGAATCCAATGATTTATAGGGAAAAAAAACAAATTGTCTTAGTAATACATACTAGATTTTCAAAAATTACAGAGCATTCAAGAAAAGATCTAGGAAGAGATGGGGGAAAACGTGATTGAAAATAATAGCAACCATACTCACCTATGGTACCGGTATCTCTTAGTCCAATGGTCCTTTTAAGTAAGATTTCGAGTTTGAGTCTTTTGAATAGAAAAAATAGGTGTTGAGAAAGTTTTGTCCCCTTAAATGAGTCTTCCCAACTCAAATTAGTTGGAATTCAATATGATTTCTAAATATCGAATGTCTTAGATAAAAAAAAAATGCATCTATAGTTAAGTGATCGTTTGGATACTACCCAAGAATCACCATTAAAATCTTGTTTGATCATCTAACATCCCGTTACTACCATAATTGAGAGGTATTTGGTTTCAAAAATGCGTTCAATAAAATTAATTTTAGGATGGATAAAATTGATTTTAAAAAAAATAGGAATTTCTAACTTTTATGTTGAGTAGAATTAATTTTATCTATGTTATCTACAAAATTCTTTAGAAAAACCAGGTAAGTGTGTTATATCTCCACAAGGAAAATGGTGATTGTGTAGGACTTGAAATGTACAAAAAAACCGTTTTTCAATCACTGCCTTATTGGCATGATTTTCGTTTAATTTTTAGTTTTTTCTAAGTTAATCATTGAAAAGTTACTCTACTTCAAGCATTCGGATTTTCTACGATCATGAAATCCCCATAGTCATGCAATCGGCACATTGTGATCGTTTGACTAAGATCAGATGGTCCAAATTTTAAGCTCGATAAACTAGATTTAAAAAAAAAAAAAATCAAAATCTACACGTCTGTGAGCCATTGGATCAAAACCTAACAGCTCAGATCACTTGAGGTACAGGGGGATTGCTAAGGGCATCCCCTTTTTACTAAGGGCACCCCCCGTGAACAGTAAAATACCCAAAATATCCTTAACAAAAAAAGTTTTAAAAGTCAAATTTTTTTTTCATATTATTGTTACCCTCGCAGATTACCAAATTCAGAGAGTTGTAAATTTTTTCTGGAATCTCGCAAATAAGGTATTTGCGGGTGAACGAAAATTTTACTCTCAATTTTACTCTTGCGAGTGAGTAAAATTTTCCTTCACCCGCAAATGCTTTATTTGCGAGTGAAGGAATTTTTTTACACTCGTAAATAAGATATTTGCAAATTTCCTTCACTCGCAAATACTTTATTTGCGGGTGAAGGAAGATTTTCCTCACTCGCAAATAGGGCCATATAAATTAATATTTTCCATAAGCTCTTTATACAACTCCTGACGGATTAAAGGCCAACTATCCTCAGTTCTACCAAGCAATGCTGCAATGCAACGATACCCACAGTTTCCATCACTGTCCACGTTAACTATGTTAGCAATGGATGGCTGAAACTGCACAAGAAATTGATTCAAGAAAGGCAAACGTCTCCTCTTAGCTTGGGCAGTTGATTTCAACGAGAAACGCGCAGAACTATTCTCATGTACAGAGTATATTGCATCGACATGCTCAAAATAAGATGGGTCACGTTTACAATCAAATTCATCCGTGTTGGTCTTCTTGGATTTGGGTACCCCCTTAGTCTTCACCATTTCGAGCGGTGAGCACATTGAAGTTGTCTCAGGATAACATAGTTCTCGCACTTTGCGATATAGTGTCCTTTTACCAACAATATCAAGTGTGCGGAAATGGGTAATCAATACCTCCCACTGAAGCGCAAGTTCCTCTTTTGACACTGTTTCATCTGATTGTTGTTGATCTTCTTGTTGACCAAAATGTAATCTCCTCCAGTGCACATGGATTACCTCCAATGGAATTGGAGTACCCGTCATAATGTAATGAGCTAGCTCACAAGCACAGGGTAAACCGTGTGTAGTTCTAAGAGTACAACCATATGCAGATTTATCAATACCTACATTCATTGCTCTGGTCCACTCACGAACAATATGTTGCAATGCACTCCGAGACACGAATCCAATCAATCTGATAAGCATACGAATGTTGTGTGAGTGTTCGATCACGGTTATGCTCCTCTCAAATGATGCCTTTATCTTGTTGTGTTGTAGCGTAAGCATGTTATTCATCGTCTCCCAACACATACACATGTCACCCTTGTTGTTTTGCAAAAAATTCTTCAATCTCCAATGTTGAGACTCAACCCTATCAACAAACATTCAAAACAACTTCAGCTATAGCATAACATGATTCATTAACAATTTTGACACTAGTTTGATCATACCTGTTTGTGGTTGTATTTCCCAAGTGCATCACTTGGTTAGTCCATGCCGTAACAAAATCCAACCAAGTCTTTTGCACATAATCAATTAATATAGGCCACTCTGCACATACTTCATGAAAACTCATCAGGCATTGCTCATACTCAGTCTTGTCAGCAGAATAAACAACACTGTTCCATGCATCCTTGACTACTTCTAACTTTTTGTTATCAGATACCAATTTTTTGCATTTTGCATAGGCATTTTTTCCTATGTGAAATTGGCACAAAAGATTGCGAGTTGTTGGGAACACAACTGCAACCGCATTCATCAAAGCAAGATCTCTATATGTCACAATAACTTGGAGAATTGACTCATCTAGCACTAACACTTCTCTTAACTTCTCTAGTGCCCAGACATAGTTTTCAGCCCCTTCAGAATCCATATAGGCAAATCCCACAGTAAATGTCACCTCTGTTGAAGTAACACTAACAATTTCAAGTAATGGCAGCCTATATTTATTGGTTTTGTAGGTACTGTCAAGGATGAAGACCATGTTAAATGTATTCAACAAATGGACGGAATCTGCATGTGCCCAAAATATATCTTTAACAACGTCCAAACCGTCATGTCTTCTATACCAAGAAACATATCGATCTCGATGTATTAAGTTCAGCAAATGTTGCATTCTGTTCTAGGGCCTTTCTCAGATGATCGGTATTTTTGACGTTCGTTGTAAATGTGTTTAATTGTAGATAGGTTCTCCTTATCGCGATCTTTAATCGTCAACAGAACATTTTTTGGCTTGACATTGTTCTTGGTCATTTCATGAACAAGTTTCTTCTCCTCTTCACTTAAACGACCAACATAAGAATGACCCACCAATGTTTCAGCTAAGCGATGGTTGTGTAATCCACATCTTACTTTCAGCATCCATCCTTCAATCTTTCCTTCAGTCGTCGATAAATATATTCCTTTAATTCTGAACATGCACTCATACTTTCGAGTACCAATTGCTTTAGAAGATGCATGCTTTTTAGGCTTATAATTCCCACTCCTTTCACAACCTAGAATTAATTTTGTACGTCCGCCATTTTGTCCTATCTTTGACCTCACAATGACAACAACAAATCCATTTTGTTTTCTAACCTCTCGAGTCCAACACAATAAATCATCTCGTGTAGGAAATATCTCCATAGTAGTGAATGCTCATGTACAGTCCACAACTGTCGTTTGGTTAATCTCATTAGAATCAAACATATTGCTGCCTTCCATCTCCAATAACACTATAATGAAACAAACAAAATAAAATAAATACCTAATATATGCAAAACATTAAAAAAAAAAAATTCATTACACTCGCAAATTAGGTATTTGCGAGTGTACAAATTTTTTGTTCACTCGCAAATTAGCTATTTGCGCATGTACAAAAAAATTGTACACTCGCAAATACCTAATTTGCTATTTGCGAGTGTGCAAAAATTTACACTCTCGTAAATAATTAATTTACGAAAATATACCTTCTTTCACTAATATCTAATTTGCGAGCGTCACATCTAATTTGATAAGTTTTGTGTTGTCGTATCTCCTTCTGTGAGCAGACTATTTCGTGTCATGAACTCTTTAAATTAAAATAATATACTATTTAGCGGGAGCAGGATATAACATATGACAAAACATAAAAATAAACATAAAAATAATTTGCTCTGTTGGAGATAGAATGAGTTAATATATTAGAATATATGCTGAATAAGATATGTTATATAAGAGTAATAAAAAAAGTTGGAGCTCTACCACATTGAGATTTGTTAACTTGAAGCAATAAAATATAAGAGCATGACCCTAATTTGTTCTATTGAAAGAAAAAATCAGTCGATAAAAAAGAGAAAAACTAATAAAAAAAAAAGAAGAGAAAAACAATCAATTAACATATATGATTGTAAAATATATTAAATTAAAATAATATAAAATGAATAATGCAATTAATTGTTGTAATTGTGAAATTATTATATGATTATTAGAGCATATAAAAATAAATAATTCAATTAAAAAATAAAATATTAAAAATATATTTAATGTATGTAAACTCGTGTGACTCACTAAATAAGAAATTAAAATAGTTAAAAAAAGTGTCTCACATTAAAACATCATGAGTTAATTTAATATATAAAAATTGAATCCTCAAGATACACCATATAGATATACATTCAAGTGATTAACGAGCATTTTTAATTGGTATGATACATATATATTTATTTTTTACAGTAAAAAAATTAAAAAATATAAAATAACTGGAAATGATTCCAAGCAAGAGACAGGAGGGATGCCTCGTGTCGTGCATAAGCAAAGACGTAATTAAACACTTGTTGGAGATGAGAATTACTTGGGTTGCAGCTAGTTTGAACCTTCCAAAAAAAATTGCTATAAAAGATATTCGAGTGTTTCATTTGATTATATAGACACTATATGAAATTTATCTTTGAGTGAAAGTAAATATCATGTTTAAAATTTGTAAGTATATGTAAAATTTACTTTTACCTATGGTTAGTCCCACTGTTCATTATAAATGACGAATAACAAAGGGAAATGACTGTCATTATAGGTTTTACCTACGATCCACATATATTTACCTACAGTTATATTGTACTATCAATAGACTTTACCTACGGTCAATCTATTTTTACTTACGATTTGACTAACACTAATATCTATACCTACAATTTTAATGACTATCACTAAAAATATCCATGGATATATGACAAATTTATTGTAGTGACCATCTTCACGTCTAAAAAAAAGTTGCTATACAACCTCTTTTGAAATTAGTCTGAACTATTAGGCAAATTAGCCTAAAATATAAAAAAGGTTTTTTTTAAAGAAAAAAAAAGTGGTTTTCAAAAAAACTAAAAGTTTAAAACTTATTTTAAAAAAACTTTTGACTATTTTATAAATAATCATATTTTTTCATTTTACTCCTATACGACTAACTATAAAACAAATATTATTATTTGATACAAACAACTTCATATCTTTTTTTGTAATCTATTATATAAAAGTGATTTTTTAGATCATTCAAATAAAATAAATTATCTTAAAATCGTTTTTATCAAGCATACCCAAACAAAAACTGATTTCAATTATAATCAGTTATTGCAATAATTGATTATACATAAATAATCTAATTTTGACAGTTATCCCGAACACACACTAAAAGAAAAAAAATGTTACCTACCCATTAATTGGTATGTATTATTAGTATAAAGATTTGAGTTTAATTGCTATACACTGAGATAGTGTAAAAACATTTTACACTGTCAATCAATCATCAATCATGGTATGATTAATCTTTAAATTAGTTAGGATAAGAGTCAATTTTTTACTAAAGTGTGGCAATTTATGATTGAATGTCTGTGTAAAAGAATTTTACATTGTCAGTGTATAGTAATTAAACTCTAAAGATTTTTTATATTTTACCAATTATAAATTATCACATCATTAGAAATATTTGACTCTTATCATAATTACTACCTTAAAATTCATACATAAGAATATTTGTGATTGATTAATAATATAAATTTTTTTACACTAACTGGATATGAAAAATACTTCTCTCACAACTATATATGATAAAATTAATGTGTATATATATAATAAGAACAATTAAAAATTGAGTAATAAAACTATAGAAAATAAAATATATGTGCTTATATATATATATATATAACGTAAAAAATACAGTATATTACGCTTCTTAGATGACCACTAATAATATTTATTCAATATATGAACTCCTGCTAATTTTATTACAATAATATATATATATATATATCAGAGATTTCACTCTTATACAATAGTCATTTTCACAATCTCTTTCCTCTTGGCATTTTTTTAAAGAAAAAACTTATGTACAATTTCATAGATGTTTAAAGTGTTATTTTTCAATGAAAAAATGATATGTGTAACAACTCATTAATAAAAATATAACATGTATAAAAGTCGTTACATATGTCATATCCCATTGAAAAAAACATCTAAAGTACCTATGGAATTGCATCTAAGTTTTCTTCTTTTTTAAATGTATTTTCAAATATGGCCACTTATTTTTTCATTTTTTCTTTAGAGGACAAATATTTCTAATTATTAACAATTACAATAGTTACGATAATTTAATTAATCAATTGATTGCCATAATTACCAAATTTGTTTACTATTTTTTCCGTTTAATTCTTTTCTTTTTAGAGCAAATATATTTAATTACTAATACGACTAATTTCAGGAATGTGCACTAATTGTTTAATACTAGATTCCGACGTTTTTATTAGGCTAAAATATACTTTTGATCTTTTATCTTATTTTCAGAATTCGATTTGGTCATTTATCTTTAAAAAGATCCATTTTAGTCATTTATCTTATAACGTTACACTATTTTGGCTATTTCCATTATATTTGCAGTAACGGTGTTAGTAAATCACCGTTAGTCGTCGGAAACCACCCCCTGTCGTCGAATTCTGGGTTCCCTCATCGGACTCTGGGTATTAGAGAGAGAAAATGAATCTCGTCTCCTTTTCTCTTTCCCTTTCTTTTTCCTTCCTTCCCATTAATTTCTTCTTCCTTCCTCTTCCTTTTCTTCACCCTAATCTCCTTTTTCTCTTTCCTCATCTCTATGGATTGGAAACGTTGCTCCCTCGTGTGCCGGCGCTGTCAACGCGTCAACGGTCAAATCCGCCATCATATCATCCTCATCCTCTTCGTTCCTTCCCTATTCACACGATTCGACTCGATCACGAAACTCAAAAGGAGCTTGTTAATGGCCAAAGCTTCGCACCCTTTATAATTGGCTCGAAAAAGCTTTGAACTTTGAAGCTGATTAGGTGTTTGGGGGATTGGGACGAAATCCTAGAAACAATTGGGTACTTGAACAATGGGTAGTTGAAATTCACCTTGAGAATATTCAAGTTAGTGATGTGGGTCTTGGTGGGGTATCTAATTGTTTGGGGTTAGTGCCTCTACACATTGTGCAAATTGTCGAGTGTTCAAACTTGGGGTTTTATGGTG
Organism: Ammopiptanthus mongolicus; assembly: GCA_039655645.1. Lineage (NCBI taxonomy): Eukaryota > Viridiplantae > Streptophyta > Magnoliopsida > Fabales > Fabaceae > Ammopiptanthus > Ammopiptanthus mongolicus. Next base: position 7,665,148 of record CM077346.1, read on the forward strand.
TTGTTGAACGATGCAAGTTGTTGAAGAAGATTCATATTGAAAGGGAAAGAGGAAGAAGAAAGGAGGAGGAAGAGTAAGAGGAAAGGTAAAGAGAAAAGGAGAAAAGATTTATTTTCTCTCTCGAATGCCCAGATTCCGACGAGGGAACCCAGAATCTGGTGAGAGAAGGTGGTTTCTGACAACTAACGGTGGTTTACTAACACCGTTAGTGTAAATCTAACGGAAATGATCAAAATAGTATAATGTTATAAGATAAAGGATTAAAACGGAACTTTTTAAAGATAAAGGCCCAAATAGAATTCTGAAAAATAAGATAAATGACTAAAAGTATATTTTAGCCTTTTTACTACTAGTTGTGTCTACTACTAATTAAGCCTTATGTATTAAATTAAAGTAATCCTATAACAAAAAAAATTAAAGTACTCGTTATTGATCGCTAGTCATTCTCCATAACATTTCTCATTTTCATTGAGTCACATAGAATTACCTATACTCATCAATTTATTTATTTATTTATTATTTAATATATTTTCAAATCTACTAGTTAATTGTTACTATTATCAAATGTTCATATCATTAACTTATTTTCATTTAATTATTTTATTTTTTAGGATATATTTTCAATCTACTAGCCAATTAATAGTTATTACTACCAAATTCGTTGATTATTGACTTATTTACATTTAATTCTTTTCATTTTTAGGAAAAAAAGATTAAAAGAAAAATATTCACAATATTAAGTTAGAGCATACTCTCTTAAGAGTAGTTAAATTTCTTAGGTTACTCTCATTTATAAAATAATATGTCATTCTTGTTTTTTTTCTTAGGTTACTCTCATTCTTGTTTTTTATTTTTTCTAATATTTGGATTTAAAATTTAGAATTAGTCATACACATCTTTTTTTTAGATTTAAATATTTTATTTTTAAATTTATACTTTTTGTATTCTAGCTACTTGAATTACTTATCTATATTATTTACAATTTAAATATTTTTATTTTATTTATTTTATATATTTTTAAAAAACTAAAATACTCGAACAATGCACAAGATAATTTCCAATTTATCAATAAATGAATGTCTACTTCCTTATATTAAATTAAATTATCAACATATATTATCGTGAATTAAATTATGTTATGTTTTAATGTTTAATAATATTTTATCACGAATTTGATCACACTTCATTTTGTGATGGATGGTGCATAAAGTTTTTGGACAAAACACTTACAAACGATATGCACTGTTCAATATTAATTTTCTCTCTCTTGTAACTGCTTTTTTCAAGTAATTCGTGAGTTTCGTACTCAACTATTTCATACCAAATAGCTGTACTCTTTACAATTTCAATGCTTCTGCATAATTTCTTCATATATAGAAGAATAAAATGCATTTGTCAGATTTAATGTCATCAATCCATTATTAACGCAACTTCAATTTAAATTGTGTTGTTGCATTGGTTAGCCAACAATAATTAGTCGTAAGAGAAGCAAAGTGGACAGTTAGTCGTCAAACGTTATTTCATTGATTTTTATTTTTATTATAATATGGTTCCTCCTGCCTCGTGATTTTTACTATGACACATTTCATACAAGTCAAACCATATATAATCAGAGATTCACTGATAAGATACTATTTATCACCCCATTTAAGGCATCGTAGGAGGAACCGCCTATGGCGGCTAGCCTAATCTCATGCTTCAATTCCACTGCTCTCTCCCCCATCTCTTTCCCTTCTACATTCACCATCAGTCTTCTTACTGCACCCTCTATCTCATCCCTTTCTATCATATTGGACCATTCTAGCCCTACCCTCCACACGTGGCTCAACAGCCTGGCATTCACCCTCTGATCTCCAAAATTAGGTTGACACATAATTGGTACCCCTTCACACAAACTCTCCAATGTAGAGTTCCAACCACAGTGGCTCCAAAACCCTCCCACAGCCTCGTGTGCCAAAACCTTCCTTTGTGGTGCCCACTTCACAATGCAACCCCTTTCTGTTATTGCTACTTTCACCTCTTCAGGCAATGATTCTACCCACTCTGAAACATCATTGATGGTCCCGGGTCTAATAACCCAAAGAAAACGTTGCTTGCTATTGGCTAAGCCACAAGCCACTTCTGTTAGCTCTTTTTCCTCCCAGCTGGCTATGCTTCCCAAACTCACATACAACACAGACCTTGTTGCTTGGTTGTTAAGCCAAGATATGCAGCTATAATCTTCTTCTAGAAGGCTACCACTACTTGTACTGGAGGATTGTTCAGCAATCATGTATAAGGGGCCTATGGGGAAGAAACTGACTTTGTTGTACAGCTGTCGGAGCTGATCCAGGGATGGCCCTTCGAGAAAATCCACGGTGTTGCAGATAACACCCAAAGAAGGTGTAAGTGTTACCGCAAGCATTTCAGCATTTTGCTGCAGCAAAGCATCCAGATCATTTGCAAAATTGAAAATGGGAAGATCTTTGAATCTCAGCGGCTCAAGTTCTGGCACCAAGTCCAACGACCTACAACCTGCCCTGCACCATGTTAATTAGGCTATGTTTGGAACCACTTTGGGGTACTTACCAACCATTGTTTAATTTGGGGTCCCAATATTTTTAATTAGGTTTTGCCTTCAAAGTTCAAGCCTTCAATTTTTTCCTTTCATTACAATTTAGTTATGGGTATCATCAATCAACCACCACCCTAACTACAATACGTAAAAAATTAAATGATGTCTTCCATTTTTCTTTAAATATTAAAGGTCAATTTAATAATTACATACTAAAAAATATTTTGATAAATACTACATAATATTCATTCAATCGTTCTTTTAAAATAATAATAAAAAATATCCAAATATAAATCAGTAACATTACAAATACAATTTAATCTAAATCAAATTTATAAAATCAAGTTTATCAAAATTGAATTTTAGAAACTATAATTAAAACACACACCTAGTCCTTGAAGTTATTTATTAATTATCCAACTCTAATAGAATAATTATTATCTTTATCTATCTAACATGACTCTCACTCTCTGATTGAGGGAATCCAAATCTAAGAAAATTCAATGTTTTGTAACATTCATCATGCGTGAAGAACATGAAGCATTATTTAATCATCATTTGCTAAAGTAGTAATATATGAATTTATATATATATATAATAATGATACCTTGCAAGGGAAGGTAACCTTTGCTTTGTAGCCGAGCAAATGCATGGTAAGTGAGTAAATTAGTAGCACAGGTGGTTCGGAAGACTATGGTGGGGAGCTTGAGTTCTCTGGCCACAGAATCGGTGAAGTACATTGATCCATCGTAGATGATGCAAGCAATCTTTTCATTGTTCACTTTTGCTTTCATCAACTCATCCACTAATAATTCCTTAAGAGGAGACGCGCACCTGGTATTTAGGGTAAAAACAATATCCATTAAATTCTTTGAGGAGATGCGGGTATCAGATAAACCATCAAAGAAGGGTATAAAACTGAAGTTAGGGTGATTAGAAGGATCGGGGGAATTGAAATAGGGGTGTGCCACGCTGATAGAGAACCCTCTTGAATGAAGGGTGGTGGCTAGCTGAAGCATCGGGATTATGTGGCCTTGAAATGGCGGTGGTATTAGAACCAAGCGGTGCCTTTCAATTTCCATGAATCTCCCACTGGTCTGACAGAGAGGTTTGTGTTGCTGTGAATCAGGGGTCAAAGATAGAAACAACTTATAAATAAATTTCTACGTTTTTAGTTTCCCTAAAATAAATGGATTTTGATTTTGATTCTTGTAAAAAAAAAATTTTTTGATTTTTATTTCTCTAAAATATGATATTATTAATTTGGGTCCCTATTAAATAAGTGAAATTTGGTTTTGATTCCTGTAAATTATTTTTCTTTATTTTTCATCCTCTAAAATTTAATATCACGATTTTTAGTCTCTGATACTAATTTTAGGATAGATAAATATAATTCATTTTAGGTTTCAAGAAAATTTTTAGGGAAATCTTATGTTTACATGACACCACAAATATCATTGGATATCATTTGGGATGACCATATGATCTTCTATTAGACACATAAGTAATTAATAGATATCACATAATAATAGGGACAAAAATAGTAATTTTAGATTTTAGAAGGACAAAAACTAAATTTTTTTTATAATGATTAAAACCAAAATTCACTTATTTTACGAGAATCAAAAATATATTTAACTCGAAATTTCTTTATCCCCACATACATGTATCTTTCACACCGGATGGTTTATGAGGGAACATCTCATGATCTTCTGTTAGACACATAAGTAGTTAATGGATATCACATAATAATAGGGACAAAAATAGTGATTTTAGATTTTAGAAGGACAAAAACTAAATTTTTTTTATAATGATTAAAACCAAAATTCACTTATTTTACGAGAATCAAAAATATATTTAACCCGAAATTTCTTTATCCCCACATACATGTATCTTTCACACCGGATGGTTTATGAGGGAACATCTCATGACTAAAAGAATTCTCTGTTTTTATTTTCATCATCAAGAATATCTTACCTGCCAATGCTTATCTTGACCATTTATGGTCATCTAGATTATTTAATTGTTATATCAAGTTAACAAAGCAATATTTTGATTAGTTTTTGAAGACTAATTACCCACAATTCTCAGCCACATTTTCTTTTGTAACGAAAGGAAATTTAGAGGATAAGAGATTGCCATTTAAGATTAAAGTATATCACGAGATGTACCTAACGATGACTTTCATGATCAGGACACTTCCACACGCCTTTTCTTTTTCCTGAATTGCACTTTGTTAATTTCCCCCTTTTTTTTATTAAAACACTGAAATTTTTCTTTCATTCCCCTCTTCAACATCGCAAGGAGTGGGACTCACAAATAAAGTCATGACTTAGATCCAATTCAGTGCATTAATTTATAAAGATAATATAAATTATATGAGTTAAATTTCTTTTTGCTATAATATATTAGTTGAATTTTTCACCAATGGGTAGACATGATAGTTAATAACCTAAGTGATTTTTTTTATCCATTTGGACTAAATTAAAGGAAATCATCTGTAGTCCCTAAAGATAGCTGAAGTGATGAGAGTCCTCCTAACCCATTTTGTAAAGTATCTGAATTCGGGATAGAAATTTGATGTCTCAAAAAATGATGTTTCGATATTCCCCAATAATTAAATGTTGGGAATGAACACAAATATTAATGAGTTGTAATTTTGTTTTTTTATGTGTCAAATTATTATTAGTGAAGAATGTGATAGTAAATTGAAATAGAAAATCTCGATCAGTGAATTCGATCACCAGAATTGCTTTCACCCTCTTTCGCATTCTCATTTTACATCCTCTTCCCCTCTAGCCCCCTGTAGTTGTGCAAGCCATCCAAATCCCATGTTTTACTTCCTCCCAAATTTGGGAGGTATCTGATGGAATCACTTTAGCTAGTTTATCATTTTAATCTAAAACTTCCCTCCTTGTAGCAGCTGATGTTAGTCTTCCTCTTCTAAGGTGTTCGCCCCATTAATTCATTCTTTTGGTTTTTCAATGTGTCATCCTATTCAATAAGTGAGAGACTTATCTTTCGAGTTACTGTCATATACATATGTGAGAACCTCTCCTAATATTATTATTTTTATTCACCAGAATCTAGGGATCGCATCCATTTGGATCAACACTACTCATTGGTGCCCCAACCTATGATAATTATATATAATGGTTCTTTCTTTTATAATTGTTCTATATATATATATATTTTTTTATGAGTTAGAGTATTCTCATACTCATTTTATATATACTTTGGCTTGTTAAAAAAAACAGTCATTAAAGCCTCTTTTTTTTTTCTCAATTAATTTAAGCAGATACTCCACTCTTAAATCCGTCTTCACCAATCACAGCGCAAAGCATCTTTGGGGCAGGGGTAGGACCCCACTCCAAAATTTTGGCTCTCATGTTCTGAAGAGTACCGTAGCAGAAGCCAACCAAATAATAGCTAACAGCAAAACTCAAAAGAACATTTTTGACTATTATAGAGCTCCATCACTCAACTTTGGAATATGTCGGCAATTATTCCATTCAAATATAGGCCAAAATATGATCCAACTTTTTTTAGATTAAAAGCTATTTTTAAATTAAAATTAAAATTAAAAATTTTAAAAGTAAAATGAAAATTGTTTGATAATTTTCATATTTATTCAGCTTAAAAGATATTTTTAAGCAAAATACTTAATTTTTGTTTTGTTAAATTAATTACGCTTTTAAGAATATTTTAGTTAAATTATTTATATTAAATTTAAAAAAAAAAAATCATCTTTTCCTCTCTTAATTACCCACCCGTTCCCTCTCCTCTACTCTCTCACAAATCACAATTTCTGCTACCCAGAAAAATATCTCGCAGTGGTCCTGGGCTTCTTTGACTAATGACGTTTACTAAATTCTCCACTTCTCTTTTTATCTCTGTTCTTCGATTTCTCAATTTGACCAAACCTTTTCAGAAGTGGATTAAGTGGGTGGCTAGTCAGATTCAAGCTTGAATTCTTCAATACACATTACGCCACATTAGCAAATAATTAATGTTACCTTCACCAGCATTTTTTCATGAAACGCTAGAAAATATGAGGTGGAAGAGTATTCTCAGCACTTTCTTAAGGAAGCGCTAGCAAATTGCGAGACTTTACCAGCGTTTTCTTAAGAAAACGCTGGGAATACTCTTATTATAGGAATTGTCAGCGTTTTCTAAAGAGAGCGCTGACAAAGGTGTAGAACCTTTACAAGCGCGCGCTTTCTTAAGAAAGCGCTGGAAATACTCTTATTATGGGAATTGTCAGCGCTTTCTAAAAAGAGCGCTGACAAAGGTGTAGAACCTTTACTAGCGCTTTCTTTAGAAAACGCCGGCAATGTCCCTTTTCTAATATTTCCATTTCCCACCTACAGGTTACTTTTCAATTTCAATCTAGTCTCGCGCGCCTAGAGCTCTGTATTCCTTCTCGCGACTCTCACCGCCCCACCGTCGTTCTGCTTGTGCACCACCGCGACCTTAAGGCCCTCATCGCCCCACCATCGTCTTGCTCGCTGCACCAAAAGGACCATCGCGACCCTCAAACCTTTCCTAATTTCCTGTCATTCTTCCTTCGCGCAACCTCCTCCTCGCTGCTCTCTCTTCTCGCTGCCATTATTGCTTCCATTGCGAGGGTTCACTTCTCTTTGCTTGGGTTCTCAACTCCTGCCATTTGTTCTTTTGAGTTTCTCTTTGTGAGTTTCTCCCTTTTTTAATATTGAGTTTTGAGTTTCTCAACTACTGCCATTGTTCTTTTGATTTTGATTATTAGAAATCCCTTTTTTGTTCTTTTTTATGCTTGAAATTTTGGTTGTTTCTCAATTACCACCCAATGCTTTTGATTCTGATTATTAGAAAATTAGAGTTTCTTAACTACTGCCATAGTTTTCTCACCTATTATACATTCATTATGCTTGTGTCAATTAATTTCACATGTTTGGCTTTAAATCATCTATATCTTAATTGTTTTTTTGCTTGTATTGATTTTGCAAATTGTTTTGGTTTGCAGGGGAAATAGATAAAATAAATATAAATATATTAAAAAAAAAAATAAGGGAATTGCCAGCGCTTCCATGAAAAAGCGCTGGTAAAGGTGCACAATTGCCAGCGCTCCCTTGGAAAAGCGCTGGCAAAGGTGCACAACTGCCAGCGCTTTCTTTAAAAAACGCTAGCAATTGTGAACCTTTGCCAGCGCTTTTCCAAGGGAGCACTGACAATTTTGCACCTTTACCAGCACTTTTTCAAGTGCTAGCGAACTTTTCCCCCCTTTTGCTAGCGGATAGATAGCTAGCGCCCGAAAGCGCTAGCGAAGGCCTAAAAAAACGCTGGTAAAGCCCTTTTCTGTTGTAGTGACAATTGATTACAGTTTCCAGCGCAGCCTGCACCGTCATTAGCATATATTCTACAGGTAAATTTTTTTTTTTTATAATCATAATATAGGTACGAAGTATCTATCATCGTTAGCAGTGACTAATTTTCGTCGGGGAACCTGTTGGGCACACAAGGTAAGTTCTTCCCTCCCAACCAGGTTTTCTTCATACATAAGAGTTAGGATTCGAATCCCTAACCACCTGCTTAAGGTGTCCGAGTCCCTTACCACTCGGACTAATCACTTGATTAAGCTTTAATGAACTTTTTAATCCCCCTAAAGTAAATGAGTTTTGATGAAGTTGGTTTGCTATTGAATATTTTTAAATCAATACAGTAATATAATAATGTTCCACAAAATAAAATAAATGATAGTTTGTCTATTTTGCATGTAATATATGTTATACTTTAAATTTATTTTGAGGGTCTTATATATACATACTTTTTTTATATAATTAAAAAAAAATAAGGGCGAATTTGGGGCTTTTTGGCCAAATTAGTATAGTTTTTTAAACTATTTATCAAATTAATCTAGTTTCTAAATTATTTACCAAAATAGTCTTATTTTGAATATTTTAATAATTGTTTGACTTTGATCAAATGACGTCGGTTTGACTGGAGCCACTTCTTTAGAAGCGGCGACCCTGATTGGGCGCTGGAATCTACAAATATATATATATATATATATATATATATATATATATATATATATATATATATATATATATATATATATATATATATATTTGCATGTCGCCATGCGGCACATTCTGGTGAGTGGCACCAGTCCAATTAGCGTCACTCACCAGAAAGTGCCACGTGGAGCAGTCTCATCCATCCATTATCCCTACAATCTTTTTTAAAAAAAATTAAACTAATACTAAAAAGTTAAAAAAAATATATTAGAAAATAATAATAACACTAATAATGAATATTTTAAAAAAATTAAAACAATAATTATAATAATTAATAGATTATTAGTAACAATTAAAAAAATGAAAACAACATTAGCAACACTAATAATAGCAATAATAAAAAAAATATAATTAAAATTAAACTATGTACTAGATTACAAAATTAATAGTAGAATAAAAATTTAAGAGAGTAATATTTTAAAAGAAAAATTTATGATTAACAGTAACTAATATTAATTTGTAGTTTTAATTATTAGAATAAAAATGTGTAGTTTTTTAACCCAAAAAAAAGAATAAAAATGTGCAGTTTTAATGATTATTGTGGTTATTGTTTTTTTGACAAAAAACATTACTATTATATTGTTATATTATAATTAATAGTTTTAATTAACTAATAGTAATTTGTAGTTGCTTAAAAATTATTAATGCGTAGTTTTAAGAGAGTAATTAATGATTAATGTTATATTATAATTATTGTTTTTTTTCTGAGTGTTTTAATTATTGTTATAACTAATGATTATTGTTACTAGTATTTTCTAATATTCCTTAAGTATTGTTTTAATTTTTGAATGTTATTAGTTTAAATATTTTGTAAGAAAGAGTGTAGAAATAATGGGATGATGAGGCTGTGCCACGTGACGCGTTCTGATGGGTGGCGCTAGTTGGAGTGACGTCACTCACCAAAATGCGCTACGTGGTGCCATGATTTTTTTTTTTTGTAAATTACAATGATCAATCACGGGGCGTCACGTGTAAAGGAGTGGCTCCAGTCAAACCGACGCCACTGGATCAAAGTCAAACAATTATTAAAATATTCAAAACAAAACTATTTTGGTAAATAATTTTGAAACTAGATTAATTTGGTAAATAGTCTAAAAAATTATATTAGTTTGGTCAATCAGCCACAATTTGGGGGAGTCATGGCTCTTCCCCACTCTAATTAAGGTCGGGTGTACATGCAAAAGGCACTTTAACATCCAAACCAATCGGGTAATCAGCATTATGAGTGTAAGAATAAGATAATTGTATTTGAGGGTTATGTTCGATATATATAGCATGAGGGTAGCAGTTACATTATAATGGGCCCTCATGAGTGATTATGTGCATTAATAATGATGTCGATTAAAAATCTTTTATGGCATATTATTTTCTCATATATTGAGCTTGAGTGTAAAATGAACGAGTAAAAATATATTCACTATTAATTAATTAAAATATATTAAGATCTCAATCCACCTTAAATAATCAAGAGTGAATATACAATTATTTTCTCACTTTACATTCAAACTCACTTGAAAGAAACTACGTCCTATTTTTCTAATTATTAAGAGGTCGAGATTGGTTACCAATCCTGATAGTAACATATTCAAATCCTCTTTTGCATTGACAGAATATAACTAAAATAAGGAATCATTGTATTTCAAAATAGTTTTTTGTTAGAATGAAAAATGACAAAGAAAAACTAACTACAAGTAAATAAAGTTTAAGCCCACGGATAGTAATGACAATAAGTTTATAGCAGGTAAGTTATAAGATTTTACTTTGACATGGTCAGTCCATTAACTTATACCGAATAATTTATAGCTGATCAAATTGTAAAGGTGTATGGTAAGCATTTTTTCTCATTAACTTATAGCGTTTTCTAGAGCTGTCAAAGTGGGCTAGAACCCGTGAGCCAACCCGGCTCAACCCGGCTCACTGGTGGGTTGGGTTGTGAAAAAGTTGGCTCATTTGGATCCCGGGTCATTTTGACCCGGCCCACCCAACCCGCGAGTTGAGCGGGTTCAACCCGTGGTGAGCCGGGTTGACCCGCGGGTTGACACATTAAAAATTAAAAAAACCCCAACTGACCCGGCCCAAGAAAAAATAGAAAATCAATCGGTGGGTCATCAGTTGCATAACTTTAACAGTTTAACTTGCATCAGTAGCCGGTACCCCCCATTTGAACATTTCACATTTCAATTTCAGTATTTCACCCTAGCCCGGTGGACGGTGGTAGCCCCCATTTCTTCTTCTTCCCATTCTGAATCAAAGCAGCCGCCGCTCCTCACCGTCGCGCCGCACGTTGAGTCGCCGACGCATCGTTGGGGGTTGGGCGCGACGTCTCCAGCTCGCCGCACTGCATCGTCTCACTCTCCCGTCCTCTCCTCTTCGATTTGCGGCTGCGCCACCCACGGACCCACCCAGCCAGGCAGCCACCCAGGTATCGTTCTTCCCTGTCTCTCTATGTGTGTGATTTGTATACTCATACTGGTCAGTGTGTATGTGTGTGATTTGTGTACTGGTCAGTGTGTGTGTGTGTGTCTTGCAGTGTGTGTGTGTGTGTGTGTGTGTGTGTGTGTATTGGTCAGTGCGTGTGTGTGTGTGTGTGTCTTGCTTGCAAAAGTGTGTGTTTGTGTGTGTATACTGGTCAGTTAGTGTGTGTGTGTGTGTACTGGTCAGTGTGTGTGTGTGTGTGTCTTGCAGAAGTGTGTGTGTGTGTGTGTATTGGTCAGTGCGTATGTGTGTGTCTTGCTTGCAGAAGTGTGTGTTTATGTGTGTATACTGGTCAGTCAATGTGTGTGTGTATATACTGAAAGTGGTCTATGTGGGTGTGAACACTGAAAAAATGAACACTAAAAGATAAAAGTGGTCAGTTGAGCCTAGTGGTCTGTGTCACTGTGTGTGTGTGAACACTGAAAGTGATTGTATTTTACTGGTTCTTCGGCAGCTCAGCTATTTGTTAAATAATTCTGGATGTGTTTAATAATTCACCACTTGTTCAATGCCTCACCTATGTGTTAAATAATTGTGTATGTGTTAAATAGTTCTTTATGTGTTAAATTTACAGAATGGAATCTGACACTCTACATCAAGCTGATCAAAGTGTAAATATAAATTGCATTGACGATGAATTAGACATCATGAAGGAACCCATGCCGCAAGTTCCAAATCCAATTGAGAGTGACAATGGTGATATTGAAAGAGCTAGTAAGAAGCCTAAATTAACCACGTCTGAAGTATGGAATCATTTTACTAGAATTGGTATAAAAGATGGCAAAGAAAAGGCTAAATGCAATGGGTGTGGACAAGAGTATGTTGTTGGTGGTACCAAAATAGGGACTTCAACATTATTGCGTCATGTGAAGAAGTGTAAACTGATTCCTAAATATCAAGATGTGGCTGGAATGATAATTGATCATGCGGGGAGGTTGAGAGCTAGGGAAATTGATCACAAACGTGTTCGGGAGGTAATTTCTATGGCTATTATTGAGCATAGTTTGCCATATAATTTTGTTGAATATAAGTGGATTAGGGAATTGCATTCATTGTTAAATCCGGATGTAAAACATTTGAGTAGGAATACAGCTGTGGCTGACATTTGGAAGTTTCATCTTGAACAAAAAGAGAAATTGAAAAATGCAATGCATAAATGTCATAATCGAATTTGTTTGACATCTGATTGTTGGACTGCTATTACTCAAGAAGGTTATATTTGTTTGACTGCACATTTTGTTGACAACAGTTGGAAGTTGAATAGTAAGATTCTTGCCTTTTGTAAAATGGAACCTCCACATACTGGTTATGATTTGGCACAAAAAGTATTTGAATGTTTGAATGATTGGGGAATAAATCGAAAGATCTTTTCTATCACTTTAGACAATGCTAGTGCCAATGATAACATGCAAGATATTTTGATTGACCAATTAAGATTGCAAAATAGTTTGTTGTGCGACGGTCAATATTTCCATGTGAGGTGTAGTGCCCATATACTGAATCTTATAGTTCAAGAGGGCTTAAAGGTGGCAAGTGATGCTTTGCACAAGATTAGAGAGAGTATCAAATATGTGAGAGCATCAGAGGCAAGAAGGATGGCATTTAAAGAATGTGTTGTTCGAGTGAGGGGTATTGATACTAAGGTAGGTTTGAGAATGGATGTGTCCACTAGATGGAATTCTACCTTTGCTATGCTTGAAAGTGCACTAAGATATCGCCGTGCTTTTGGAAGTCTTACTATCCATGATAGAAACTACAAACATTGTCCATCAAATGAGGAGTGGAAAAGGGGTGAGAAGATGTGTGAGTTCTTGAGACCATTTTATCTTATAACTAACTTGATTTCAGGCACATCTTATCCAACTTCTAACCGATACTTTATGCAAGTATGGAAAATTGAATGTTTGTTGCGAGAAAATGCCTCAAGTGATGATCAGGTAATTAGAGATATGGCAGAGAGGATGATGGTCAAATTTAGGAAGTATTGGAATGACTATAGTGTCATACTTGCAACTGCTGCTATTCTTGATCCAAGGATGAAGTTTGATGCAATTCGGTTTTGCTATTCAAAGATTGATCCTTCTACTTGTGAAGAGAAGATTAGTAATTTAAAGGATAAGATATACAAGTTGTTTGAAGAATATGTGAGTGTAAGGTCAAATGAATCAACTGCATCAAATTCTCAAAGTGTTGCCTCAATGCAACGAGTTTCCTATTCGCCGAATGATGACCAAGTGATGGATGCGTTTGATGTAAGTTAAATACTCTTTAAACTTAATACATCTTATTTTTCTGCATTTGTTTTCATTATTATTTAATACATCCCCTTGGTTTTTTTTTTTTATTGTAATGTTTTAGGAATATGTCGATTATGTGAGCCAAAATGTCAATGATACTGGAAGGTCTGAATTGGATCTTTATTTGGAAGAGGCAACACATGACCCAAAGTATCATACTAACTTAGATGTGTTGTTGTATTGGAGGGATCGCCGAGACCGTTGTCCAAACCTCTCTAGGATGGCATGTGATGTGTTAAGCATTCCAATAACTACAGTTGCTAGTGAGTCTGCTTTTAGCATTGGTTCTCATGTGCTAAACAAATATCGCTCTTCCATTCTTCCAGACAATGTTCAAGCACTCATTTTAACCCGAAATTGGTTAAAAGGCTTTGTTAAATGTGGTAAATTTTATAACTTAACACTACTTTATAGTTGATTCTTACTAATTTTATTGTTAACATGTTCTTCTTTTGGATTGTAGATGAAGATAATGAAGATGTTGAAAAGGAGGAAATTGCTATAGATTTAACAATTCATGACTCTAATGTCCTTGATGGGCAAGGACAACAAAATCAAGTTTAAAAATGATGTTTGGATTTTGTACTACTTCAATGATGTTTGGATTTTGTGTTAGTTCCTAATAGGGTTGGATTTTGTTTATATTACTCAATTTGTTTTGGATGTTTGGAAGTATGTATGTTTAAGTTAAGGTGTTAATTTTGTTTTTAAGTTTTTTTAATGTTTTCCTGTTTTTTTACGTTTTTTTTTTAAATTTTGGTGAGCCAACCCGCATAACCCACCAACCCGTGGTGGGCCGGTCCGGGTTGGCTATTTCCTGGCTCACCAAAATGTGAGTCGGGTTGGGTTGACCCGTTTTTCACCCAACCCGTGGTGGGCCAACCCGGATGGGCCGGGTTAGCCGGTTTTGACAGCTCTGGCGTTTTCTCAGACACAACTTGAACTGGCGTTTAAGCTTATAACTTATTATTTTTCTCACATTTTTATCCTTGCTATTTTAAACAAATTGTTCTTTTGTCATTATTTTATTTATATTATCTCGTTTTATTTTATAAAAATAAATAAAAATAAAAATATAATATTTGTGTTGATATGGTAAGTAAATTAAAATTAAATTAAAGTATTACAAATGATAATTATTTTAAAATAAATAACATATATATAAGGATTTAATTGATATATATTGTCATTATAAAGATTTTTTTATACTGTCATCCAATCATGAACTATCATATCAATAAAAATGTTTGACTCTTATCCTAACCACCTTAAAAGTCATTCATATCATGATTTCTGTTTGGTGACAGTGTACTGACACTATATAGAAATTAAACTCTCTATGTAAATAAAATTTATATAAAAAAACATATAAACATGTCCTTTTATATCGTCTTATATTTATTGATCAGCTAGTTCAACCGCTAATTTTATCATACATTTTAAATCTAATCAAATAGCTTATCCGTTGATCCACTATCAATTATTTTTTACCAAACATAACATAAATGGGGAGACGAATTTCCAGGCATGCACAAAATTGGGCTTTTTGACCAAAATAATCTACATTTAGAAATTATTTACCAATTTAATATGGTTTTGAAACTATTTACTAAACAAGCCTAATTTATACCAATGTGGCAAATATTTTTTTAATTGTTCATTTGGCTTTTTTAGTGTGTGTTTGGGAAAACTGAAAAAAATAGATTACGCTAATAATCGATTATAATCACAATCTGTTTTTATTTGGATATGTTTGCTGAAAAGCAATTTTAAGATAATCTATTTCGTTTGGGTGATGTGAAAAAATTATTTTTATATAGTAAATTACGAAACAAGGTATGAAATTTGTTTAGATCAATAATGTTTGATTTTTATTAATATATAGCTTTTTTAAATTTCATTTATTTTTACCTTTTTTATTAGTCCTTTTTGCATTTAAAAAATAAAATAAAAGTGTAATATTTTTTCATCCTAATTTGAAAATAAGTCAAAATAAATATTATACTTTTTTTTAGATTAGTTAAGCAAAAAAGAATATATATTAAAGAAGAAGCCTCAAAGGCTCAAAGAATAAAGATGGAAGAGGCGGTTGTTTAAAAAAAAGCTGATTATTTTTTAATCAGAATGCTCAGGAATTGGGATTCATAAGTGCTACCGCTTTTTTGAAATCAATACAACTGTTTTAAAATTTAAGTTTTTTACCCAAACAAAACATTGCTCCTAAAAAATAATGTATACTGTAAAAAACAGCGGTTGAGTACGATTAAAATCTTACCCAAGTGTCACCAAACGGTTGACCAATTTAATTTTTTGTGTTTAGAACAAAAGAAACAAATCTTTTTTAGGTATCTTCTCTTTCACACACAGTACTCCTCCCTTCTCTTTTTTTATTTCTTAAACATATCTTCTATTTTTATTTCAGATTTTTTTTAATAGCAAATTATTATTAATCTTATCATTTATAATGTTAATTTTTTTATTTTATTATTATTGATATTAATATCATTATTAATAGCGTTATTATTTTAATATTATTATTGTTATTATTAATGTTATAATAATTATTTTTAATATTAATAATAATAAAAATATTAATATTATAATAATTATTATTAATATAATGGTGATATTTTTTTGTTTTTTATTTTTTATTTTGTTTATTTTTTCAAACACAAAAAAATTAAAGAGACCAACCATTTGTGGACACTTGTCAAAAAAGTGAAAATGCTGGATGACATGATTCCTTTAAGATGGTAATTGTAATGGCGTTTTACATGTTAGCAATTAAAAAATATTGTCACATCGAAAAAAATAGATTAGTTTGATAAATAGTTTCAAAGTCAAGTTAATTAATTGGTAAATAGTTTCTAAAGGTAGTTAGCAATATTATTGCCCTCACATAGATTACACAACAAATGAATTAAATATTGCTATACAAAAAAATGTATAATAAAATATTTTTTTGAAACAAATAATAAACAAACAATATAGTAAAAGACATTAAGAAGATATTTTAATTGGAATAGGCTTCTCTAAAATGTACAAAATTGTAATTGTAATTGTAATGTGAGAAAGTAAGGGTGTATCCACTCTTGATTATCTAAAGTGAGTTGAGATCTCAATACACTTTAACTAATTAAGAGTGAATACTCTTACTTTTTCACTTTACATTTTTCGTACTTTAAATAAACTGATTCCATTTTAATGATAAGCAATTTTTTAAATTATTTTATAAGCTATATTTTTGTTTCATTAGTTTAATGAATATCATATATATTAAATATTTTAACACGTTTTAATATATAATTTAATAATTGAAATTTATAGCTGTAAAAAAATTGAAATTAATAAATAGAATTAATGATAAAGTCAAATTCTCTCTTCATTAAAACTAAAAACAAGCACCTAAAAAGTTTTTTTTTTTTTTTGGTGATAAGGACCTAAAAAGTTACTACATAGAACCTACGATTCTTTCTCTTCATTAAGAAAGTTAAATTTTAATTAAAGATTGATATAAGAGTTTTACCAACATGCCCTTAAATTAAATAGTTTTTTATTTATCAGGATATCTCACGCGTAACTATAAAGACTAATCCCACGAGTTATTAAGCGACATTAAAGAGTTGACTTCTCTCAATTAAGGTTTTTCGGTATACAAGAGATGTTGGTATCCTTGTCCAAAAATGAAAGGTGTAATTTGAATATACTTCCACTATAAAAAAAAGTGAGGGAGAGGGATTGCAATTCCCATTTTATACGTTAATATATTTATTTATTTATTATTTTCCCCTTATCTCCTCCAAAAGGATTCTTTGGGTGTTGACCCAGGCTACTTTATCTACTTCCCAAAAAATAAAAGATGTTGAAAACCACACACTTAGTGTGAGGCTTTGTTATCACCAAATGAATCTAGCCTGGTGCTTGTGCTATACCGGGCCTTTTTACTATAGTAGTGCAATTTTCTTGGAAAAATACAGAATTAGTATAGTTTTTAAAAAAATTATATGGTTGGGGTAAGTCGTACAAGAGATATTTAAGTAAAGTTGTCCATCTCATGCACGACTTAATTTTAGTATCATTAACCATAAAAAGAAAAACTAAATGCATATAAGTCTTATAAGTGATATATGACTTTCAATTTCCAATTTTTTTTTTTTTTTTTGTTAATGACCAAAGATGAGTCGTACTCATGATTCATGACTTTGGCTTATTTTTTGTTTAAAAATTGCATGTGAAACTTTTTTAAATAGAAATATGGGCATGCAGTGAATTCAAGCTGCGTGCATGACTTACATTTCAAAGGCCAGAGAAAGTGAAAGGCATGCAGCAAATTCAAGCAGTGCACCGGATCCATGATCATCTATGAAGGTTCTACATTCATTCTAGTAATGGCATAAGCATGTCCATTGGATTGTCGTAATAATAATATAAAAATTCAATACTTTATCAAATTATTATTTAGTTAAAAAGAATGTTTTAGCCTCTGTTTGGCATGTCTAATAAGCTAGTTTATAGCTTATTTGACTAACTTATATGCTAGTTTGATCAAAGTAGATGTGTTTGGTAAACAAGCTTATCTTATGAGCTTATAACTTTTCTTTATAAGCTAATTTATTTAGCTTATGGCTTATAGCTTATAGTTTATTGACTTTTCTCTCATTTTTACCTTCACTTATTTAATGAAATTCTCAATTTACTATGTTTGTCATAAATATGCCCTTTTATGTCATTTTACATTTATAAGCTAGTTCAACAGCTAATTATACCAAATACTTCAAATTCAATCAGCTAGCTTTTCAACTATCAGCTATAAGCTTTCAGCTTAAAATTAGTTTATTAGCCATAAACTAGCTTATCAGTCATTTTTGTCAAACAGAGCCTTAGTCAACTCAACATTTTTTTTAGTTGATTGCGAGGTACTTCAAATTATGTTTTTATTTTTGTCCCTCTCCACCTCAATAATTATTAGGGATGTAACGGATCGATTTGGTTCGATTTTAGGTGGAAAAAAATTCAAACCAATAAAAGATGGTTAGTTCCGCTTGGCTCGATTTTAACCATTTTTTCTTACAAAACACGAACTAAGCCTAACCATTCAAAAACGGGTTGATTCAGTTTGGTTTGATTTGGTTCAGACCCGAAAATTATTAAATATTAAAATATATATAAATATTAAATATATAAAATATTAAAGTATATATTTAAAAAACAAAATATAATAAATATTAAACTATTAAAATATATATAAATATTAAATATAATAAGTATTAAATATTAAAAAATATAAATAAATATTAAAATATAGTAATTGGTTTGGTATTAAAATTTTTGAACCTAAGAACCGAACCAATCATCATCGGATTTGGTTTGGTTTGGTTCGATTCGGATCCAAATATCAAAAAAATCCGAACCAATTATTGATTCGTTTTGAATTTTCGGATTCATCGAATTATTGGTTTGGATCTTATACCCCAAATAATTATTCCGGTGCACAACTTGAATTTGCTGCATGCCTTTTACTTTCTCTGACCTTTGAAATGCAAGTCAGGCAGCTTGAATTCACTACGTGCCCATATGACCATATTTCTATTTAAAAAAGTTTCACCAAAGTCGTGACTAACATTAACCACTTGCAATTTTTAAACAAAAAATAAGCCAAAGTCATGAATCACGAGTACGACTCATCTTTGGTCATTAACACAAAAAATTGGAAAGTTAAAGTCACATCTCACTTGTACCACTTATATGCATTTAGTTTTTCTTTTTCTGATTAATGATTATAAAAATGAGTTGTGCATGAGATGGATAACTTTGTTTAGATATCTTCGTATATCTCATGTACGACTTATTCCAATCTTATAATTTTTTTAAAAACTACACTAATTCCATATTTTCTCCAAGGAAATCGCACTTCTAGAGTAAAAATGCCGCTATACTGCTATATGTGTAGACTACCAATTATAGTACGAGTACGAAAGCCATCACATGAGTGCAATACTGGAATTGGAGATTACCTTTATTTACCCCGGCGCATAAATAGAACAGAAAAGTAAATGGCAATAAAACGAAGACATATATAAATGCATAATTACTAAAATTATTATCAGTAATTCGCATTGATATATTTTTTGTTACCAAAATAACGCGTACCCCAACAGCAGATATGCATAGGCGCGAGATTCGCACCGATATTATTGTGTGGATTCAGTCGCTCCAGGTCCACACAGCACATATATCTTTGCTTTGTGACAAACTGCTTTCACCGCAGCATCACCCAAGAGTTCAAGTTTTAATTGCAGTATTGCAGTACTGCCAGTACAGTACCACACACTGACTTACGCCAATACTGTGTACTACACCACTACTACTATACTCTACTGCTTACTACCTTATCCGCCTATCCCATGAATAAACTTGAACACTAATATTATATTTTTATACTTTATATATATTTATTATTATTTTCTTTTTTTACGTTATTTCAGTATTCAAAATATTAACCCATATACGACTGTATCCCCTTGTCAATATCAAGAAACATTACGGATCAATTCACCCCCCAAATTATTATTATAAAAAAATTGATAGCAGCTAAATTTTCAATGTACTTTTCTTAACGCACACATTATTACTAGATGGATATCATGTTAGATGCACTAAATTATATGTGTTCACTTTCTATTCAATAAGTCGCATAGCCGGTCTAAAAGCCGAAGCTATCGAAACACCCGATGGACCCACTGGAGAACCAAAGACCTAAATTATGGTGGGTTCCAAACAAAAAAAAAAAATAAAGATTATGTTGAAAGAATATGGTAAAGAATTTTACTAGCATTGCTCTGTTATAAAAATACTAGGGCAAAACGTGTAACTCTTAGCAAAATACCTTTTTAGATCTCCCAGAAATCAAATCCAAAACAACAGAAGGGCTTCGGTCTTGATGGATGGGCAGAAGCGGGACATGGGGGGAATGTCACCAACGAATGGGACGATGATGATGCCCCATAAGATGAAGCATTTCATGCACATGACCTTCTTCTGGGGGAAGAACTCAGAGATTCTTTTCGACCAATGGCCTGGGGATAAAACTGGCATGTACGTGTTGGCCTTGGTGTTTGTGTTCGTCATGTCCTTCCTCGTCGAATTGCTCTCTAGCACCCGGATGATCAAACCCGGTTCGAACCATGTGGCCGCCGGTCTGGTTCAAACCCTGTTGCACCTCCTCAGGGTTGGTCTCTCTTACTTGGTCATGTTAGCACTCATGTCTTTCAACGTTGGAGTGTTCTTGGTTGCTGTCATCGGTCATGCTCTTGGCTTCTTCATCTTCGGTAGCAATGTTTTCAAGAAAAAGCAATACGATGAGGGCTTTGATCTTCCACCCATGGCTTGTTAGTTAATCAGATTCGGTGTTTCAATTAGTTTCTTCTGTTATTTACAATAATTACAAATTATAATTTGTAATTTGTAAGGTCTGTCTTCGGTCCACAGATACCATATTTCATATCAAATTTTAGCTCTTTGGGTTCAAAATCTAGATGCGTAACTTGTTTATGCGAGTACCTGTGATTAATCTGTGACAAAATGACTCAGCTAAAATTATCTTTTTGTCTATTCACCTTGTGCCAAATTCATCTCATGTATTTTTTTGAGTGAAAACAAAAATTAGAAGAGATTAATTGTTACTTTTTACATTATTAACCAATTAGAAGTTATTGGTGATTTTTAAGGTATTGAGGATAATAGTTAAACATTTTTATTGACGTATCAAATTATAATGGGTTGACAATATAAAAAAATCCTTACTCTCACACTGCATTTCAATTAAATCCAAATAAGAATATCTTACTTCTATGCTATGAGGATACTTATGGGAGGAGGCAAAGATTAATTCAAATCAAATTTCCAAGATCTATTTATTTTAAAATTAAAGTGGTACACCAACCTTAGGTTGGTCCGAGTGGTAACGAACTCAGAGTCTTTAAGCAAGTAGTCAGAGGGTCGATCCTTGACTCTTGTGTATGGATAGAGATGGCAATTTGGACTCTATTCGTTGGGTACCCGTAAAAAATACCCATGATGGGTTGGGTAAATACCCGCTTTGTGAGTACGAGTCTAGGTAATTACCCGCAAACAAGAGAGGGTATGGATGGGTACGGGTACTCTAGTACCCATCCCGTCCCGCACCCGCATATATATATATATATATATATATATATATATATATATATATATATATATATATATATTAATACATATAATTATAACTATATATCAAATTTTAAAAATAAAATTAATGTAACTTAGGGTTTCTTAACTATTTTTTTCCTTTCAGACTTAATCACCTACTGACCTAAGCACTAACAGCAGCTGCTGATATTTTTTGTGTTATTTTTTTTTTCCTTTTTCTTAGTTAAAGTGCGGGTATGGGTACTTAGGTACCCAAAGGGTACGGATAAGGGTACTTAAGTTGCTACCCACGCGGGTACGAGTATTTTTTTCAAACGCTGATATTGGGACAGGTATTATAATACTCTACCTATACCCTACCTATTGCCATCCATATGTATGGAGCTAGAAAATCTGGTTAGGAGAGGTCAACTGTTAAATGTCCTCTAATACCTCATGAAATTAGTCTTTACAGCTTTAGGCAGAGGATATCTGGGAAACCAAAAAAATTAAAGTGGTATTGAAAAAAAAAATTACTTTCAACGGACTCTTTGTTTGTAGCTTATGAAATTAATCTTACAACAAGCAATTTTTTTAATAAAAAAAAGAAATTTGTATAAAAAGATTAATTTCATTTTTAATGTATTGTTAGAATAAGAGAAGATTTTCTGTTACATAAATAAAAGCAAAGTTTAGCTTTTGTCCATGTAAATTTTTTTACATTGTCCTTATTATAAGAGTAACAAATACAGTATAAAAAACTGACACCGGATTACAGTTGAATTCTTAAAAGTATTTAATTCTTATAACAATTATGTTGTGACTCAATCAAAGAAATCGAATTCAAGATCCTGAAATGAAAGACAGAACAACAAGTAAACAGAACCAATAGAACAATGATATAACTTTGTATGCAATGAAAGTAAACTAATTAAAATGACAGAATTAAAGCGAAAAAGAAAGAAAGATGAACACCATGATTTGGTTACGCAGTTCAAAGATTAACTCCTACGTCTGCGGGACAGGATCCGAGCTGAGAATCTTTTACTATGAAGATGAGAATTACACCCTAGTGATCACTTCAAGAACTTGTTCAACTATCATCAAGTTCTCAGCTAAACCTCACTATTTCTGGTTATCACTCTCAATGACCTCTCCAATTCCTGGCTCTCTATTTCTGATGTTCAGTAGTAGAATAAATACAATACAACCCCAATTCCTAAAGCTTTATATACATAGCTTCTACCCAAGTTACAACAGAGAATTAGTTACATCACAATAACTAATTCCCAACTGCTTTTAACAGAAGAGAAACAGCAGCAACCGAAGCTATTAGAAAATTGAATCATCAGTATTGGGCCAGAGGAGTAATAATGGATCAGGCACATTGGACCATAAGCCCAACAAATCTCCACCTTGGTACAATGTGACTAGGCACCTCAGTACACAATCTCTCATATCAGATCCCTTTTTGTCCATTTTTCAGCATCAATCAACATCCACTCTAAGCAAATTCAAGCAATGCTTGAACTTACTAAGTGGAACTGGTTTTGTAAGCATATCTGCTGGATTTTCATCAGTATGAATTTTCATAATCTCCACTTCACCTCTATCGACCATGTCTTTGATGAAGTGCAGCCGAATGTCTATATGCTTAGTTCTTTCATGATACATTTGGTTCTTGCATAAGTGAATAGCACTTTGGCTATCACTATGCAACCTGATTGACTTTTGATTTAAGCCCAATTCAGTAACCAATTATTCAACCAGATAGCTTCCTTCACTGCATCAGTCAAGGCAACATATTCAGCCTCTGTGGTTGAGAGAGCCACAATGTGCTATAATGAAGCCTTCCAACTAATTGTGTTGCCAAACAATGTGAAAACATAACCAGAAATTGACCTCCTCTTGTCTAAGTCCCCTGCATAATCTGAATCTGCATACCCCTGAACAGGTTGAGCTATTTCACTGCCTCTGCTATACACTAAACCAGTAGATTGAGTCCCTTTCAAATATCTGAGTATCCATTTAACAACCTGCTAGTGATCTCTTCCAGGATTTCCCATGAATCGGCTAGTGAGGCTGACAGCATGAGAAATATCAGGTCTTAAGCACACCATAACATATATTATGCTACCTATGGCATTAGCATATGGAACTTGATTCATATCAAATTTCACAGTTTGAGTAACAGGACTTTGAGCCGATGAAAGTCTAAAATGTTGAGCCAAGGGAACACTTGTAGATTTTGCATCACTCATTTTAAACCTTTACACCACCTTGCCAAGATAATTGCTCTGTGACAGAACAAGCTTGCCCTTTTTTCTGCACCTTTTAATCTCTATTCCCAGAATCTTTTTGGCTGCACCTAGATCTTTCATCTCAAATTCTTCTTTCAACAATTTCTTAAGAAGATCAATTTGAGACATGCTTTTACAAGCCAATAGCATGTCATCAACATACAATCAGATTTGCATCAATTAAAATTGTGCTTTAACATAAAAGAATCAAACTTTAGGTACCATTGTCTAGGTGATTGCTTTAGGCCATAGAAGGACTTCTTCAAGTGACACACCCAATTTTCTTTCCCTTCAACTTCAAACCCGATTGGTTGTTGCATGTAGATAGTTTCCTTAAGGTCACCATGGAGGAAGGCTGTCTTGACATCCATTTGTTCCAATTCCATATCAAAGTGTGTCACCATTGATAGAATTGCTCTAATGGATGAATGCTTTACAACAGGAGAGAAGATTTCATCATAATCCACACCCTCTCTTTGTGTAAACCTCTTGGAAACAAGCCTAGCTTTAAACCTTGGAGGTTCAACACCAGCTATGCCTTCCTTTGTCTTATAAATCCACTTGCTTCCCACTGTTTTAATGCCTTCAGGTTTAGGAATCAACACCCAAGTGTCATTCCTTTCTAGTGAATTAAGTTCTTCAGTCATGGCCAACATCCAGTCCTTGTTGTCACTGCATTTGACAGCTTCTGTGAAACTCCTTGGCTCCTCATTACTGACCTCCTCAACCACCATTAAGGCATAGCTGATCATATCAGCATAGCCTTACCTTTCCGGTGCTTTTATAGTCCTTCTTTCCCTGTCCCTAACAAGCTGATAATCACCAGTGACATCTTGTTCTTCATCTGAATTATCAGAATCCTGCTGTGATTCTGCAGCAGCAGGTTGAGGAGTGTTGGACTGAGTATCATTGTTGTTTCTAGACTCCGCCTCAAGCTCAAACTTCTCCAAATCCCTCTGATCGATGGACTGATCATTTGGATTTCTTTGAGACTTATAAAGCTCACTTTCTTGGAAAGTAACATCTCTACTAAGAATGCATTTCTTGCTTTCTGGACACCATACCCGAAACCCCTTTACTCCACTAGGATAACCAACAAAGTAACCTTTTTTGGCCTTTGGAACCAGTTTCCCTTTATTGAAATGGTAATAAGCAACACAACCGAATACTCTTAGGTGATTGTAAGTAGCATGCTTACCCAACCAAAGTTCTTGAGGAGTTTTAAGATTAATTGCTGTGGAGGGACACAAATTAATCAGATAACAAGCCGTGTGAACAGCTTCTCCCCAGAATTTGATAGGCATTCCTGCATAGGACAACATACACCTCATTCTCTCTAGGATTGTCTTGTTCATCCTCTCTGCTAGTCCATTTTGCTGTGGAGTGCTTCTGACTGTCTTGTGCCTGTGAATACCTTGCTGTTTACAGTAATTATCAAACTGCTCATTACAATATTCCAGCCCATTATCTGTCCTCATGTTCTTGACCTTCCTCTCGGTTCTGATTTCTACTGATGCCTTCCATTCCTTGAATGTATTAAAAGCTTCATCCTTGCTATTCAAGAGATAGATCCATACCTTTCTGCTGTAGTCATCCAGAAAGGTTATGAAATATCGATTTCCACCATGTGAACTGACTCTAGCTGGCCCCCAAAGATCACTATGAACATAATCAAGTAAGCCCTTTGTGCTGTGCAGGCCAGTAGCAAACTTCACCCTATGCATTTTACCAAACACACAGTGCTCACAGAAACTTAAGCTTGTAACCTTGTCTCCACTTAGAACACCAAGCTTGCCAAGAATCTGCATACCCCTGAAGCTAACATGTCCCAACCTTTGATGCCAAAGACTAGTTTTGTTAGAGACATAAGCTTCAGTGACAGGACTTGCAGATCCAATCACATTTGAATGGCTGCCAGTAATTGCATAACCTTTCAATGTGTAGATACCATGATTCCTTGTGCCTTTCATGACCACCATAGATCCCTTTGTGACCTTCAACACACCATTCTCAGCTTTGTAGGAATAGCCCGATTCTTCAAACATACCAAGCGAGATCAGGTTTCTTTTTAACTCAGGAACATGTCTCACTTCTGATAGAATCCTCTCTGAGCCATCTTCTAACCGAATCTTGATAGCTCCAATTCCCACAACTTTGCACTCAGTATTATTTCCCATGACCACCTTTCCACCATCAGTACACCTATAACCAAGGAACCATTCTTTGATAGGGGACATGTGAAATGAACATCCCGAGTCAAGAACACAATCCTCCTTTGTGATAGTTGTAGTAGCCATTAATACCTCAGCACTTTCATAACCCTCTGATGCTATGGAAGCACTTCCCACATCATCTCTATTGACACTCTTCTTCCTGAATTTTCGGTCAAGGCAATCCTTTTTAAAATGCCTTTCCTTCTTGCATATAAAACACTTGTACTTGGATTTATCCTTTTCTTTTCCTTTGTTCTTGTTTTTCTGTTTGAAACCCTTCTTTTCAGTCTTGGTTTTGATGAACAGACCCTCACCACTGCTTTCTTTCTTCAATTCTTTAGAAATTAGTGCAGATTGCACATCTTCCAGGGATAGAGAGTCTTTCCCATACAACAGAGTATCAGAAAGATTCTCATAGGAATTAGGAAGAGAACTAACCAGAAGAAGAGCTTGATCCTAATCATCAATCTTTACATCCAGATTCTCCAAATCAATGACTATTTTGTTAAACTCATCAATGTGGTCCTCGATTGACCTCCCAGTTTGCATCTTGAATTTGTACAGTCTTTGCTTCAAGTAAAGTCTGTTGGCTAAGGACTTTGTCAGGTATAGATTCTCCAACTTCAACCAGATAGCCGTGGTAGTTACCTCCTTTGATACCTCCCTCAGTGGTTTGTCTCCCAGACTCAAGATGATGGCACTGTGTGCCTTCTCCATGATGGCTTGCTTCTCTGATACTGAGAGTGTTACAGGCAAACCGGTGTTTCCCAAGAGAGCACCTCTGATCCCTTGTTGCACTAACAAGGCCTTCATCTTGAGGCGCCAGAGGCTGAAGTCATTTTTCTCTATGAACTTCTCTACATCGTATTTTGTCGATGCCATTTCTTCTTCAAGAATCACAAAACTGGCTCTGATACCAGTTGTTGTGACTCAATCAAAGAAATCGGATTCAAGATCCTGAAATGAAAGACAGAACAACAACAAGTAAAACAGAACCAATAGAACAACGATATAATTTTGTATGCAATGAAATTAAACTAATTAAAATGACAGAATTAAAGTGAAAAAGAAAGAAAGATGAACACCATGATTTGGTTATGCAGTTCAGAGATTAACTCCTACGTCTGCGGGATAGGATCCGAGCTGAGAATCTTTTACTATGAAGATGAGAATTATACCCTAATGATCACTTCAAGAACTTGTTCAACTATCATCAAGTTCTCAGCTAAACCTCACTATTTCTGGTTATCACTCTCAATGACCTCTCTAATTCCTGGCTCTCTATTTCTGATGTTCAGTAGTAGAATCAATACAATACAACCCCAATTCCTAAAGCTTTATATACATAGCTTCCACCCAAGTTACAACAGAGAATTAGTTACATCACAATAACTAATTCCTAACTGCTTTTAACATAAGAGAAGCAACAGCAACCGAAGCTATTAGAAAATTGAATCATCAATATTGGGTCAGAGGAGTAATAATGGGTCAGGCACATTGGACCATAAGCCCAACAAATTATTTTCATATTTATAAGTAAAATGTGATTAATTAATAATATAAAAAGGGTAATATTATTTAGTATGTCTACCGTTGATAGGTGTCTTTTGTTTGGTCAAACTTCGTCGGATTGCTAATTAATGGTAGTACTGATATTAAAAAACTTTATAATCATCAAAATTAAATTCTGAAAAAATATGCTAAATGATCTTCAGAGTGAACTATCGTAATACTAGTACTAGTTTTTACCTGGAATAATAGCAAAAAAATTATCGTAATACTAGTCGAAAAAATAAATTTATCGTAAAGGAACGGTTGGTCATTGACTCATTTGCCCAGTGAAAAGATGTGTAACGCTTAGCAAAGTATCCCTTGACGTATTTTAAGTTTTTTTTTTTTTTTTTTGATAATGACGTATTTTAAGTTTTAACCCTTGATTATATGCGCAAGGCAAATAGAAAGAAGCAATAGCGTGCAAGAAATAAATACACGGCAAATTTATCACAAACGAACTGGTAATGTATTATGATGAAACTAGCGTAGTTCCACATGCAACGCAAGGGGCAACTTTATTTATTTCATTGCCTAACCAGATTAAAGTAAGAGTTTAATTATAATGTATTATTAGTGTAAAAAATTTTATATTATCAATCTATTAGAAATCATGTTATAAGTGACTTTTAAGATAATTAGTTTAACTTATATGACAATTTTTAATTAATTGACTGTGTAAAAAAATCTTTATACTGACGTCAATACATATCAATTAAACCCTTAAAATAAAATAACTATTTAATCAATACCAAATAATTTACAATCTATTTATGAAGTTTAATTACTATATATTGAAGTTTTACACTGATACCTAATAATATTTTAACAAATCAACACTATTGTTTCTCTCTTTTAGTTGTTAGAATAAAAATTTAGATGTTAGTGAAGGTAGGTGTAAAATGTTTTAAACTGAGAATACATATTACTGTAATCAATATTTATATAATAATACAGATTACTTTAATCAATATTTATATAATAATTAATATTTATATTTACACATATTATGGCTATTATTGTTTTGTGTTAGAAAACATGGCATGGCACAAGAAACAAAAATATAATTGAGAGAAAAACTGTAATTGTGTATTGATTGAAATGAAAGGAAAGAGTTATTATATTGAGCCAACGATATCACTTATATACAATATAAGAAAACAACTAATTTGTAACTAATCCCTAACTAATTAGATCTCTAACATTTTGCTCATGTTAATACAGTAATCACATGTTAGCTAGGACAGGATATTCATTAACCAAAACAAATCCTAACTTTTTCTGTAATTATTTTTGTACAATATCTTTATATATAAAAGTGAGGTACTCTGTCTCGCTACTGTCGCTCAGTTGTTGAGCATGTAGGGACATCATGTGTATGCCTGCGGGTTCGATCTCGCTGTTGACACCTTTCCCTTTCCCCTATATGTAAGGCATATATATAAGCCTCCCTGGACCAAAAAAAAATAGTGAGGAAGTATAGGGTTATTAAAGGTAATTTTTATACATTGTCTTATGGACAATTTGGTAAAATCAACCATAATAATTATTAATCATTTTTTTACTGGATTATTGATCTTTTTTAAAAAATCTCGAAGTAGGTAAATAAAATCAATATAAAACTAAGATATCTTTATGAATTAGACTCTTCTAAGGAGAGGGAAAGTGTAAAGTGCGAAAGTGAAGGTGTATCTACCCTTGATTAGTTAAAATAGATTGAGATCTCAACCCATTTTAACTAAGTTAAGGTGGATGCAACCTTATTTTCTTACTTTACATTTGCTCACTTTAGAGGAGATTTTTCCTATCTTTTTAAATCCATAAAAGTAAGATAGTATGCGGTTAACTAGGGATAAATTTGTAGGTTGTATTAAGAGCAATTTGGTAAATTCAATAATAATTATTATTAATCTTTTTAAAAAAAATCTTAAAATAGGTAAATAAAACCAACATAAAAGTAAGATATTCTTATATATAAAAGTAAGATAGTTTACGATTAACTAGAGGTAAATTTGTAGATTGTCTTGGGGATAATTTGATAAATTCTTTAATCTTTTTTTAAGAATTTTAAAGTAGGTAAATAAATCCAGTATAAAATTAAAGTATTTATATATAAAAAAGTAAGGTAGCTTAGGGTTAAATTCGAGTAATTTTATAGATTGTTTTAGGGGTAATTATTATCGTTTTTAAAAAAAAAAAAACTTAAAATAGGCAAATAAAACCAATATATAAGTAATGCATATTTTTTTAGGAATTCACATGGCTTCTTTGCAATTAATGTTTCTGTAGTAACATAAATTAATGTTTCTGTATGTTTTAAATTAAATTTTGAAAATGTTTCTGTATGTCACATAAATAATTAATTTTCTTAATACTTTCTATTATAATAAAATATTAAATTGGTAGTAGTTTTTTATTTTGTTATTATTTTAAATTTAAAAAAATTGACTTTTCAAATAATATTATAATTATATTTTCAAAAATTATGTATCGTTTTATAAACCCAAGGTATGATTTCCTCATTTTTTTTCATATATACCCTCAATTGGCTTTACGTTTTTCTAGGTTGTGCTTCTTGGTTGAATACTTTATTTAATTCTTCACTGGATATTTTGGTACATTTACATACAAATTAATGATTTCTTAATTTGTGTGTAGAATGCTAAAAAGACTAAAGAAATGGAACGAAGAGAGTAGTAAATAATATTGAAATTTGAATAACATTTTTTAATAATAAATCAGAGGAAGACACGTTCCTATGCAAGGTCATGAAAGACTAACAACCTCTATGAGAATTTATAGTGGAATTTATATATTACTTATCAACATAGGAGATCTGAAAATCGAAACCAAGTTACAACGAGTGTTGACGGAAGGCTCCATTAGATGTGTCAACCGCTCTTGGCCAATTTGAATAAGTTCAACTTTCGAATTTATGACAACTTTAGAATGCCAGTAAAAAAAGACAACTATTTTTTTGTTCGGAACCCACTGCAATTAGGGCCTTTGGCCCCTCAATGGGTTCACTGGGTTGTCCCCACAGCATCGGTCCTTTGGACCGGCTATGAGACTAATCCCCAATCAGCAATGATGGACATCCAATTTTTTATATACAAGGTTGGGCTGCCTCCCAAAGGAGACAAATGTAACTCACGAGACTTGAATATAGACCATTCTTTCAAAAAATATATAATAGATTTGCAATAATGTGAATAAATTATTCATAATAAACACAGGGAGTGACTTTTATGGTTGGGTAATTATTGAAGATATAATTAAACTGTTTTACAAAAAAAAAAATTAATTTTATTATGCTTTTTATGTAAAGTTTTTACCCTTATCTATATATCAATTAATACAAGGTTTTTTTTTTTTAAGATATGGTTAAAAAGAACTCAGCAAATATTTCCAAACAACTATCGCTTCAAGGCCAAGGATCATAGGCACGATGCAACATATTGGTAAGAAGAATTTGGGTAATGGTCTCAAAAACTTGATAGGTCTCCGACAAGTGCATTGGAAGCAATGTTATGAAAATCAGATCGGTATGACTGGTTGGACCAATTGAACCATGAACCAGCCTTTTGTTCAGTCATGGTTAGGGGTTAAAAATGTTTTTACGATCATATCACTTTAAACTGGGCAAAATCGGTCAAAAATCTGATTGGACTAGGTGGGACCGAGTGAAGACTGACCGATTTTCTAGAGAGAAAAAATTAAAAAGTGAAAAGTGAAACCGAAAAGAGAAAACTTAATCTGCTGCCTAATCCTTTATCTCAGATTCTTAATTCTCGCAAATTTAGAAGTTAATATTATTATATTATAAAGATGATAATTTCAGTTTTTAATTTCTTGTTTTAAGGTTTAATAAATATAATATTTTATCAGTATTACACGTTATAACTTATGAGAAAATTTTATATTATATATCATCTGATTAGATCATTTGATTAAACCGGTTAAATCAGTTGAACCTAAACATAAACCTTTTTTGGTTTGTTGTTCAGTCCGACTTTAACAACATTGATGGGAAGTGATGGTGTTAAAATATGAGTGGGCAAAAGACAGGAAAATGGGACACCAGGTTTTTATTTGACGCGGAGATGTACCCGTTTTGTTGTAAATTATCTTCTGTCCCATTTTTAGAGCTGTCAAAGTGAGCCAATCTGACTCATCCGGATTGACCTAAAAGTGAGCCAACCCAATCCGATTCACTTTTTGGTGAGCCAAATAATAGGCAACCCGACTCGACCTATCACGGGTTGGCGGGTTAAATCAATTAAAATTTTAAAAAAATAAAAAATGCTAGAAAAAAAATAAGAAAAAGTAAATAACAGACTGTTGATTGGCAGACACATTAGACACATTCATTGGAGCATCATCAAGTTGTTGTTTAAAATAAATACCGGACTCTTGGAATGCATCTAAATTAGTATTCTCAACGTTCTAAATTCTAATCCATCAACATGGTTTGAAAACTTATTTTGTTCCTGGTGCTGAGCTGAATTTACAGTGGGAGGGGCCTCTTAGGCTAAAAGGCTTTGACAATTAACAAAACGAGACTAATAGGGGGTTCCGTGTTGAAAGTTACTAAGGCATTATTACCAGATGTATGAGGAGCATTGGGAGGATTATGTCTATTCACATTCCGCGAAAACTAGAATAATTTGACTGATATTCATGAGGTCTAGCCTCACCACGTTGTACCTGAGTACCTGACCTGGGACTGGGAGTGGACGATGGAGTGTGGGCTGTGTGGCCGTGCGTGGAATACTGGAATGGATAAAAAATGTTGGAACCCTTGATCCCATCGGGTTCAACCCGACTCTAACTCGTCCAACCCGTGGTTAAGTGAATCAGATTAATATGATATCGGGTAAAAGTGAGTCAGGTCGGGTCGGCTTGGCTCACGAGTTCCAATCCATATTGATACCTTTATCCATTTTGCTGTTATATTCTTTATCCTCCGCCAATAATAATTATATTTGCCACTTAAAAAAATAAAATGACAACTTATTAAAATCTCTACTCATTTGCATCCTTTGATTGATGTGTCACACTGAGACAACATTTTTTGAGACAAAAGATTTTTATTCCATTTTGTTAGTGTGAGATTAGTTTTTGGGTTAAATATGTTGTTGATCCCTATAAAATTGGTAAAAATTGATTTTGGAACCTACACAAATTTTATTCGTTTTTAATCCATACATTTGGTAACAGTAGTGTATTTTTTGTTGGAACCAAAGTGATTATGGTCCGTTAATCCATTGAGTTTTGATGTTAACAAAAGACTAATTTAAGATAACAAAGATTATTTATAGACTAATGTTTTATCTTAAGTGTGCAGGAAAATCTAAGTCCAAAGACTCTTTCCTATAAAAGTTCTCTTTTATAAGTCCAATGTTTTATGCTTCAATTTGTTTAAGCGCGAACAAAAATGAATAGTGTTTGAATTTATTATTCAACGTGTAAAAGCTTGTATCCTATGGACAAATATTCTTTTTAATCTTCGTACCATCGAATGGTGAAAACTGTTTGTCCATGTAACCAAAGGATTTGACTATGTCCAATAGGAAAGACAAAACCAACTTTCGGGTATAAGGAAAAGGTGTCAGAACTACTTTGACCTATCAGCCTAATAGTCTACTCTGCTTTTCAGAAGACTCAACAAGTTATCAGACTCAACGAATCAAATCATTTAATGCTCAATTAGAACGGATCCTTTTTACACCCGTTGAAGACTGAAGAATACTCAAGTCTTGAAGAGTATAAATACATCCCTCCTTGAAAGATGAAAAGTCACCGAACTTGAATTGAATACAAGCATACAAGTGAACAAACAATCACAAGATATCAAAAGATTTCAAGCTATTCTGCTCTTAAATTTTCATATCACTCTCTGTGAAGAGTACTGTTTAGGGTTTTGAGCTTAGTTTCAAACCCTCACATTTAGTGAGTTAGTAGAACAAAACTCTTTTCAAAATCTTAGTTGCTTGAGCCTGAAGAGGCTTGCTAGAAAGAATACTTGAGCCTGAAGAGGCTTGTTTGTAAAAGAATACTTAAAGTTGCTTGGAGAGGTGTAGAATACTTGCCTGAAGAAGTGTTGAATACTTGCAACAAAGGATTTTGTTATCGTGGTTAAAACTCTCAAGTAGAGGGGACTGGATATAGCTCTTTAGTGAAGAGTGAACCTGGATAATATCTCTGTGTCCTTTTTCTTTCCCTTGCTTTTATCTTAGTATGTTTATAACTAACTCTTTGGGATTGAATTGCTTTCTTAATGTGCTTGTTCTTTAAACTTGATCCTTCTCAGTAAGCGTCCAACTGGTGCTTGTAAATGCTCTCTGAGTACTTTGTCGTTTTAGCGTCCAACTTTTACGAAAATATATATCTCATTGCGAAAAGTTTTAAAAACTTAAGAAACACAGCTCAACCCCCTTCTTGTGTTTCAAACAGGTTCCTTCATTTTTAGTCCCGCATCAGAGATTAAAGCACATATTTTTTGTATTTTTTAAGGACTAAAAACGAATAGATTTTTTATAGAGACCAAAATCAAACTTTACCAATTTTAAAGAGATTAAAATCGGTAAAAAAACCCAATCGAATCGGGTTGGATCGAATCTGACTCATTTTCTAGAGAAAAAAAACCAAAAAGTGAAATGTCAAAGAGAAAAATTAACCGGCTGGCTAATCTTATATTCCATATTTTCTTCCTTCGTAACTGCGGCATTGCAAAATAATAGAAGTTCTTGCTCCATCTAGTTGTCTGTCGCACCCGCTAATATTTGTCTGAGTCTATCCTTGATGTAGTATGCCTGACCCTCCATCTCATTCATTTGTCTTGGTTCTTGTGTAGTTGCTCACAACCATCATCGGTTCATCCACATGTCGTTGCTCGTACGCTTCACACACATGGCTTGAATAAGAGTTACAAAATAGTGAGAAATGTAGAATACAGATAGACTCCTCAATCTTCAGAAAGGTAAAAGTTAAAACATATAAAGTTAAAAACTTTATAATAATATTATTATACATTATTCGGTTAGATCTTCCGGTTGAATCTGAACTGAATCCTTTTTCGATTTGTTATCCGATCCAACGTTAACAACACACTCTTTTTAATATTTATCTTATTGTTATATTTTAATTATTAAATAAAATTTATGTGAAACCACAAAATAGAAATTGGATCTATGTCATTTATAAGTCTCACACTTCCACATAAACTTCACTGAGTAATAAATAAAAACTGTGTTGATTAGAATGTCGAAAAGAATACATGGCCATGATATTTTGTTATATTTTTTTTAAAGAACAGTTGCATATCTTGACACATTAAAAAAAGGAGAATGTTAACGAGTATCCTAAAGATATTAAGCAAGAAAATATATTTTTTAAAGAGTGTCTTTAAAACACTTATTAACATGGTCCTTAAAAAAATATCTTATCAAAATTGGGAAAGATATAAAACATAATCTTTTTTTTTGACGGAATATAAAACGTAATCTTAAATCTTCTTAAAACGAAATTTAATGGTTGTTGATCAAATAAAAAAAGAGTTTAACTATGGATTTATATGTATTGTTTGTTTAAAACCTTTTTACAATATCAATCAATTAGAAATCATGATAAGTAGTTAAAAACTTAGAATAAAAATTAGTCATTTTTATAAATATGATAATTTTTGATTGAATAATAATATATATCAATGAAATTCATAAAAAAATGTATTTTAATAATTTTGGCAATTGTGAAAGTATACCTTTTTGTTTTGACAAATTAAAAATCTCCAATATGTGATTGGTCTGAGTAGTAACGAGCTCAAGCTCCTTAAGCAAGTGGGATTCGATCCCTAACTCTTGCGTACAGAAGAAATGTGGTTGGGTGAGATCAACCCTTAAATATCGTCCACTACGTCAAGAGATTAATCTCCGTAGTTGAGTTATGCGGAGAGGATACCTCATAAACCAAAAAAAAAAAAAACAAATTATTAAAGACTAAAAAGGAAATCACGAATTGATATTGAAGTCTGAACAGTGAAGCCCTCTGTCTATCCTAAATTCCCGAAGCTGGGAGGTGCATTCTGAAACAGAGTTCCGAGCCCATCGATTTGGTCGGAATTTCCCTTACTCGCAAAGATGGTGAGTGATAGGAAAATTGGGGTGGCCTTGGACTTCTCTCATGGAAGCAAGATCGCTCTCAATTGGGCTATTCACAATCTTCTACGCAGCGGTGACACCCTTTACATCATCCACATCAAGCCTCCTCAACCCCGCGAATCCCGAAATCTTCTCTGGTCCACTACTGGTTCACGTAATAAGCTTCTTCCTTTCTCATCAAAATTCTTGTTTTTTTCTTCTTTAATTAATTATCGTGTCATGGAATATGGATCTTCGAATTCTGATTATTGTGATATGGCTATGTTTGTTCGTGAACTTTGGTGAAGCTCTGATCCC
Source organism: Ammopiptanthus mongolicus (assembly GCA_039655645.1). Classification (NCBI taxonomy): domain Eukaryota; kingdom Viridiplantae; phylum Streptophyta; class Magnoliopsida; order Fabales; family Fabaceae; genus Ammopiptanthus; species Ammopiptanthus mongolicus. The sequence goes on from CM077346.1 coordinate 7,701,216, forward strand.
GTTGTCAGAGTTTCGCGATAAGGAGGTGATGCACCATTATGAGGTGGAAACCGATGCAGAGGCGTTGGACATACTTGACACCGCTTCGAGGCAAAAACAGGTTTTTTGTTACCTAATAACCAGCTAACCTTATACCCAATCACCAGTTACCACCTAATTATTTTTGTGTTGGATTGGGTTTTTGTTTTTTTAGTTGATTTTGTTAATTTTAGTGTACTTGCATGTTGAGCTTGACTGAAGTTGACTTGAATATAGGTGACGGTGGTGGCAAAGATATACTGGGGTGATGCAAGAGAGAAAATTGTTGAAGCCGTTGGGGACTTAAAGCTTGACTCTTTGGTCATGGGTAGCAGAGGCTTGGGTGCCATACAGAGGTACTATGCTGTTCCCCTTTAATTAGAATTGATAATTATTTATATGCATAAAAATAAGATCACATCACATGAACTAACAATAAGGCTTGTGAGCTTTACTAATTAATGGTTAAAATTGTACTATCGAATGTATTTCAGCTTTGCCCTCTAGGGTTAGATAGAGTATCCACCGAATATGAGGGAATTGGTTAGATTCTTGTCTCCCTAACAAAAAGATACTACAAAAGTACAAATAAACATTTTGAATTGAACGACAGTGTTAATTTCTTGATGCTGTTTATTTCATTGGTTGATTGTAGCGTACTGCTGGGGAGTGTGACCAGTTACGTCACCACAAATGCCAGTTGTCCCGTAACAATTGTGAAAGACGCTGCCCCTTCTACCGTCTGATATGCTACTGAATTTGGTTGGCCTTTGCAAATGGTTGTTCTATCTCCATCTCTTTCTCTCTGTTGTTACTTCTTTTACAAATGCTTACTTATGAGTTATGAACTTATTCGATCATTAAGCTTAGCTGGACTCGCCAAGCACTGTCTAAAGTGTTAAGAGTCTCTTTTAAGCGCTTTGGCTATATCCAAAAGTGTGCTTATAATAAGTTCTGTTATGGATCCGTTTCAAACTTACTATATTGCACCTGATCCAGTGGCTTGAAATGTTTTATATTTCATTTTCTCTGTCTTTGTTGTGTCACTTAATCATCTACCTGATGATTTTGAGATATTTTCTTTCTTGTTTTATTTCGTACCTTTTGCCGGAGATGAGAAGATGGATCAGATTCTACGGGATTAAACCCCGTGGGACTTAAGGAATGATGGAAGAAAATAAAAAAATAAAAAAGATTTAATTAACTTTTTAGTTTCTTAAAAGTGTATCCGTTTTGGTTTTAAAACTTTGGTTTTAATTCCTGCCATTACTATCCATCTGTTAAGTGTTGCCGTGACTAACGGACCGTCATGTTAGCATTACTATGTAGGCTAATTTTATAATATGTAATGTCATATAAGATTAAATATTAAATTTTTATATTCTGTTATAATATTTAATGTCAATAAGGTATTCGGTAACCCTAGAAATGTTCTTGAATGTTACTATTTCAGCATTTCATTCATTTAATGAAAGTATGAAAAACAAATAATAACAGTATAGTAAAAATAAAAATATTATAATAGCCTACATAGCTGTGCTGACGTGATGGTTCGCTTGATCCGCTTGCTACGTCAACACTTAACGGATGAATAGTAACGATAAGTATCAAAACCAAAGTTTTGGAAATTATAGGAACCAAAACCAACGAAAAAAAAGTGCAGGGACCAAAACCAAAATTGACTTATTTTTAAGGGACTAAAAACTTAAGAGTCCGGAATCGAAATGAACAAATTCAAAATTCATTGAAAATGATCTTTCTGATTTTCGAAGATCATCTCTAGGAGGGTGGCTTTGCTTGACTACCATATCCCAAAGCTTGTCAATCAATTTAAACAAGAATGGAAATTTATCTTGATTAAGCAACCCTACCCGCATCCTCTTCCACGGTTCCATACCAAAATTCTTTAATCATAGCTACAGTGTTGTAGTACCCAATACTATAAAAGTCTTACAAGAGATCCCTTTCGCTTAGCTCTTTATTCGGCTTTCTCATGAGCTCACAAACTTCTTCAATAACGCTTTCGTTTCCCAACTTTTCTTTCATATTAGCCCTGTATGCTGCCTAGGCTTATGTAAGTTTTTGGATTATTTGTGGTTAGCATAATTTTTTGATTTAAAGAAGACTGGGATTAATCAAGCATATCAAGTTTAATTATAAGAGCAACAATGATTAGTCTATTATATAATTTATGTGTATGAAGCAATTTTCATAGCACTAAGCTTGATTAAGTGTTGCTGACCCATCCTGGATTTTAACGGTGAACCACTAACAGAAAAAGAGAATAGTGATTCTCTCCTGCCCTCCAGTATTTTTTATTCATGGATCTTTCGTTGTTCTCAATATGCGTTGAATTAGGAATGAGTTATGTTATTATTTCGTCTAATGCTTTTATATATCAGTGCTATAATTTGTTTCAAAGTTTTTCTTCAATTTATACGATAGTATGTTGAAAACAAAATCGCAAAACTAAAATGTGGGTGTGCGAAGTATTTTAACAACCTCGTTAGAAAACAAAAATTTTCTTGTTTTGTGAAATTCTAACAAAAATCAATTTGGATTATGCAAGGCGTTCTATTCTGGTCCCTCATTACTAGTTTTGTTTTTATGAAAAAAAATGACTTATAAAAATACAGTTATATTTATATTCTGTCAACAATACCAGCAAAGTCGTTGTAGTATAGTGGTAAGTATTCCCGCCTGTCACGCGGGTGACCCGGGTTCGATCCCCGGCAACGGCGTTTTAAGCTATATTTTTGGCACTTTTCGACATTACTATTTTGAGATGAGAAGAAAACAAGTTAAAGTTTTTCTTTTTCGTCACTCATTACCATTCCAAGAGAGAAACGAGATAAGTAGGTTCCAAACATGCATAAACTTGTACGCCACTCTGTGTGTGTCATACAGACACACAACACAATTGTTGCTTACAAGCAAAGCAAACGCAGTATCCTCAACAAAACCACATTATTGCTAACGAAGACATTATCGTCCTTGTTTTGTTTCAACCTCCGCCATCATAGCGGAAATGTCTGACGTGTCACGCCGGAAAGTAACCACCACCACCATTCACATAATGGCCTTAGACGGCATCGTCAACGTGAATTCACTCTTCACCTTAGCACTCTTCCTCGGTATCACAACCACCAACACCAACAACACCCTCATCGGCGGCGACACCGCCTGCGCCGCTGGACCCTCTATCTCCGAAGGCCTTATCACCTACCACGTCTACTCCTTCAGCTCTTTCCTCTTCTCCAGCCTCATCGCTTTGGCTCTCAAAAACGTCATCAACATGAGCAAGGGTGTTGATGAAGCTGAGGCTCTGAGCGGTCGTGGCGGAGGCAACCGGGTGCACGGTGTCAGCTTTGTCGTGAAAGTTAACACCGTGGTTTTGAGGGTGGGAACTCTGGTTTCGGCTTTTGGGTCGGTTTTCGGATGTGGGTTCTTGGTCATGGCTCTGGTGGATTTGGTGCAGATCAAGTTGGGAACTTTAGCTTGTGGGAGTCACTATACTTTTGCTGCCATAGCTCCATTGCTTATTCTTGTTCCCATTGCGTTACTTATTTTTATTTTTCTCGTGCTCTATGCCTTCACTCGTTAAGGTTGTTGTTGTTGCTTAGTTAATTAACAACTAGCCTGTGATAACTTATTTATGTTTAATGAGTCAAAATGGACTATGTTGGTCAATTTCAACAAGTAAAAAAATCAAGGAAAGGTTGAAAGAAGAGAACCGGGTCAAACTTACCCAGGAAAGTGTAGCATTCAATTTTTATTATATATGAAATATGATATATATTTTTTATGAATATTATGATTATAGAAGCCTGCAGCAGCAATTGCTAGCTGTGTTTGGTAGGGAGGTACAGTGATGGTAGCATCAGCAGGCAGAATCAATAAATATAAGATTTAGTGAAGCATAATGAATGTTCAAGCAAGACTGTTCTTCCCAGTAGATTATCAAATTCTATGATCATCTAGTGATTAGGTTTATTCAATTTTCATAATTCTCATCTCCTGGACCCGATTAGGTCCCTTGCTTGACTTCGAAAGATGGCAGAATTTCTTTCTCATTTTCACCTTGCCTCTTGCCAAAAGAAGCAAAGACTTTTCCACATCTTGACCACATCTTCCCCAAATTCCTCTTTTTCCCTAACTAACCAATTAGCAACTTATATATTCACCTATCCAAACAACACTTGCTGGTTATATTTACCAAGCTTTAATCAACTGGAAGGCCATTTGGCATTGTTCTTACGAGGAGTGGTGGGCTTAGTCAAATCGATCCCCGAATCTCAATAATTTGGCTACCACTAAATGCCAAACCATTCATTCTGACCTCATTCCAGAACTTCTAAGAACTGTTAGAATTTTTGTGGACTAACATATTGTTTTACAACAGCCAAATTAATTAGATGTCCAAGTTTGTTAGAGCATATTAAATCCAAATGAAATAATCAATATATATTGTTGGGCATATTTCCCATTGCATATTGCTAAAAATAGAATAAGAATATTTCTCTTGCCAAAAGCCAGTCATCGATTTCAAGATAATCCTTAAACCCAGATTACATAATTGTTTATGCTTTATATGAGATTTTGAGATTAAAAGATCAAAACCTTAAGGCAACAAGTTTATGGGTCTTCCAATTTATATAGTATCCACTTAAGTTATTTTTTACGAACATGGAACTTCTAATGCTCACACTTAAATATTCAACATTTAAAAAAAAAAAAACATTTTTTAATTCTTAATATCCAACAAGAAGTCCCCAAGAACCGTAGGCCCAATGCATGACTGAAATTGGGCTTCGGCATGATTCTGGTTGCGAGAACCGGTCGTTGGGCTGCAAGATACTGAGATATGGGGTCAAATATACCTTTGGGGCTGACTTTATATTATGAAGTTAATGACATTGTAAGCCCCACTAAAACGAGCACAAGATTTAGATCGCACACTGCTAGAAGCAATGCTGACTGTCAAGCCCGTGATGGCTAATAGGCTTACAAGCATTGTTGGATATGTAATCTGTATACATTTTCACCAACGGAGACTTCTGTTAATAAGGCCATGACCAGCTATGAGTATTGAGGAATGGGTTAGCGGCAGGTGAGTTCCTACCCAATGTGTACATTACCAGATACGTATCTAGTACAGCTACAACAATCATTTCAGAGTATCCATGTAACATGGAGACATAGCTGTATCAGTCCAAAAATTTTCGGCAAAATGTAATACAAATGCGTTGAAATGGTTGTCAAAATTATGGTCAGTTGATAAAGGTTACAAACAAAAAGGGAGATAGGCTTTTCAATTGCCATGGGATGAAATGTAGATGAACAAAAGTGTTGTTATATCGACTAATAAAATTCTCTTACTAATCATCCTTCTACTAATTACTAAATAAATAAAATATTAAATAAAAAATAATGCATTCAATGTCTTGAAAATATAAAAAATATTCAATATTTTTTTATTTGGTAAATAGAAGGACTTTCTTTTTGTGAAAAACAAGGAGAAATGAAACAAAACAGCAAAAAGCAACAGAAAAGAAAATCAGCTTGGTGGATTGCCAAGCTTGTCACGAAGCAGCAGAGAGCCCATATCAATCAATAGAAGGACTGAATTGGAAATTTTAGAATTATTCAACAAAAAAAATCCCAACTTACTTTCATGAAGGAGGGGTAAAAATTTGAGAACATCGAGTGAAATGAAATGCATTAAATTTTCGACCGTTCCGATAAATTGTTTGACAACTCAAACTGGGTGTGTATAACAGTATACGGGTCAACTACCCCATCCTACACCTTTGTTAAGAAAGGTGATATCTTGTTGGGCAACATACTAAATATTTTCCGTCGATAACAATTTGTACATTGCACATTGCTGATATGGGCAATGAAACTACAAAAGAACATTAAGATCATTCAAAAGGGTGAGGCTCAATTAGTTTCAACACCAAACAATATCTTCCTTGAGTGGGGACTTACAAGTAGTAACCAGTAAATGTAAACCTTCGACCCACTAAAAAACAAATAACCAGAACAGAACCAGGTAATGCACTCCAAGCTCAACAAGAAAGGATGACCGCAGCCTCAAACCTCAACTACTACTTCCACAGTTGTTTTACAATTCAGCGACTTCCAGAATGCATCATGGCGCTTAGGAGCTACTACTTACACAAAAGAGGTGAATAGACTTATTATTTAACTTGGTGATTTAATAGACAAGATAAAGATGAAAAGTATGCAGAATTATTAGGCAACTCTTTTTACCAGAAAAAAAAAAAACTGATAAATGAAGGCATTTATCTGTACCAAAACTAGTTTCATACTTAAAGCTGGTATTTGGTAACATAATCTAGACAGCAAAAGGTAGGATAATGATAAGTGTGACTCCAATATGTCCACAATGCATGTCCACAACATAACAAAAGGTAGGAAATTCAACTCCCTATATTGAAGAGTGACATTATCATACTTCTATTCTCGAATGACAGAAACAATAAGTTCCACATCTTATAACTACAACTTCATTCCACACTGTTGACTTTTTTCCATATATTTCTCATTCAATAAGCCAGCTTAGTGTTATCAAAGTTGACTATCTTTTCATCTTTTTGACAGAAAAATTTGACCATCTGATTAAATCAACTTAAAACCTATTGAGGAAACCCTAAATTAAGTTCATAAATGTTGTACTTTGAACATAGATATGTTCATAAATCCGAAGAGGAAACAACAAAATTTATGTAACAGCAAAATTTTGTAACACAGGATAACAGAGTGATGAGTTCAAACCTCAGCGTACGCCAAATATCTCTTGTGGTGGATCATAGATATTTGAATCAGGAAAGAGCTCCTCGAAATCTTGTTTCACTTTGTTTCTCAAAAGAGGATGTGGAAGGAGTCCTTTCAACAAAATTCTGAATGGCAACTCCTCGGGTGGATCTGGAGAATTCTTCATGTCCTCATATATGTTCATCGCATCAGCAGGAGATCCATACTTCAAGAAGCCCCTTATGACTTCAGTATATGTCTGAGAATCAGGGAACAGATTCTCCTTTCTCATGCTTTCCCACAATTGCATTACTTCTTCCATTTTTTTAGACCTTGCCAATGCAATAATTAAGTCCTTATAAAGGTACACATCAGGCTTGTACCAATCTTGCTTTTGAATCACCTTAAACATCTGAAAATTCATCATGAATGAATGAATTAGCAACTTATTACTTTTTGATTACTTTTCAGATGCAATTTAGTCCCTAAATTTAATTATGCGTGTGAAGTTATAAAACTTGTATCAAGTCATTCTTTTTTGTTTCTCACTTTAGTCCCTAAGATAAGAAGGAATGACTTTTACGAGTGTTGCAAATTCAGGAACTCACTCTTAGCATAATTAAATTTAAGGACTAAACTGTAAGTAGTCCAAAGACTAATCAATCAGTATCACTAGTATCAAAACCTAAGCACGAAAAAAGGCATACTCTAACTCTCAAATTAGCTTATATTATTAAATTATGATGACAAGTATGAAAGGTTATTTCCAAAATATCTCAGAAGCATTCAAACAAACAGGTTAGAGGTAGAGAGAACAGAAGAAAAGAGTGGAAGGAAGGAATAGGAGTGACCATGAGAGCGAGAGAAAGTTCCTCTTGGCGCTCAAGTTCAGAGAGAACAGCAACCATGTCCATCTTCAAGAGCCTCAAAACATGGGTTTTGATGAACTTGTGAAGCTTATCCTCATCATCCTTAAACCTCTTGAACCCCAATATCACAAAGAGAGCTTCTTTACCAATAAGCTTTTTTCCCCTCCAAAGGGGACCTCTGGGCCTTCCGTCGTGGTATTGTCTGATACCCGACGCCGTTTTGCATTGGAACACTGCAACAGAAGTTGAAGATTCTTTGATGGGAATCGGAGTTGTCGTTAACTCTTTAACAAATAGCGAAGCCAAATGAGAGATTTTGCATTTTGTGAAGAAAGAACGACTCGCCATCACACTTCACTCAACTTCCATCACTTCACTAATACCAACATTCATATACGTGACGACGACTTGTATAAGGCAGGGTCAAAATGGGCCTAATGGCTCAAAAAAGTTGGGCAACATTATTTTAACCCGATGTTATTAGACCAGGCCTACCTCGAATTGTTTACACAACACAAATGAACAACATTTATATAACAAATTCACATTTCAATATATATCTCTATTCCAACTTCAAATATGCGTTGATAGCCATCCACACTAACATAAATTTATTGGTGTCCTATATATTGTTCTTTTTTTATTGTTGTCCTATATATCTTGTTCTTAGGTGTTGTTCAAAAAAGTTTTTCTATAAGTAATCACAGCAGCACCCCTTACATAAATTTATCGTTGTCCTGTATATTGTTCATATTCGTTAAGTTGCCACAGCTTCACCCCTAACTGTTTATTTTACTGTGAATAGAAGTGAATCAAATAGATGATTTTGGAAAAGTGAAAAAAATGTTTCGATGCTGTTAAACTGAAAGATGGACTGTAATCGAGAGTACAACACACTTTTCATGATCGAAAAAGCTTCTTTAAAATAAACTTGACTATAAAATAAAAAAGTAAAAATATATTCACAGAAAACTCAATACACTATTAATGAAAAGTTGATACGCTATTAATTTATCACTTTATACTCAATCTAACTTTAGATGATCCTTACGGACCTTATCCTTTGATGATACTCCCGTGGCCGGGATTAGATTGTGTTAAAGATTAAACATGCACCATTCTTCGTTGCGTTTCTATTTCAAAGCCCTTGGGAAAACCCGATAGTAGTACACCACAATGCAACACGAGGCAAAGCCGCAAAACCTTTCTGTTACTTCTCCCTCAACGTTTATTAATAGGAATTTGAGAAATGATCTTCAATTTTGTTTTTACGAAACCTTAATTAACTCATAAAAGGAATTAAGGATAATGAATTAATGATACAATGCACCAAAAAAGAAAAAGAAAAAGATGAAGATACATTTATGGGAAATCTTATCCTTATAATTTCAACTAAATAGATAGTGTTCACTTTGAATTAGCGTTTTTTTATAACAAAGAAAAAGGTGTTCATACTTTTGAATCATCTAGTTTACACATAGTATGACCAACTGACAGAACCAAAGAGCCAGATACAGCATTACTCAGTTACGTCAGTCTAGCAAGCTGTCCAATAGTCATTTGAATGCACAAATTACATGTATATATAGTCATGGCAAGGATACAGTCTCCAATGGCAACAATGATACATAGCTTATAATTCTTCAAAGTGCAACAGTTCCTTCTGCATAAATGACCCATCGAAGAGCCAAAAAAGCAATATTACAACAACAAAAACAAATACTATCAAAATTAAACTTGTTAGACTACAAGAAATAGCAAAGGCTTACAACAATAAGGAAGAGAACTGTCACCCTCAGGGAAGTCAAAATGCTCAAGTATGTAGGTAATTGGCAGCCATCATTAACTCCAGAGTTAATTCAGGTTCAATAGGAAACTCTGTCTCCTTCCCACTTCAAGGGAGAAGTACTCATGTCAATACAACTATTTAGATAACCCAAAAAAAAAAGCATGACATAAAATGATGGATTTCAGATCAAAGCTTTACAGTTCCACTTCTTCTGAAACAAAAACGTATGTTCCAATACATAAAACAATTAGACTTGCTCCTACCACCGAAGCAACCTACTGAAAAGTAGTACAAAAATGATTGAAAGCCATCACATCACCAGGATAAAAATGTAGACAAAATGGCCAAAACATTGTTCAGGAGAAGTGCCAACTCGATTTGTTAAGACTTTTTGGTTATATTTTCAGTGTGCCTGTGATTCTCAAACAATTAACAATCCATTATTGTTCTAAAATATAGGAGGCAATAACTATGTAATAGTTCACCAATCACAATTAAATACGGATTCACACTTCAACAAGCATTAGAAAATTAAAACAACTAAACATTCTCATATTAAGAGTAGCCAAAGAGAGTATGTATTGGGCAAACTGGCCAAGCATCAATTTTAACTTCTTTATTCAACTGCAATTCTACCGCCCTCCAATAAACCTTTTCTTTAGTGATATTCACTAAAAACTATCAGAACCATCCAACATTTGAAGAATATACCATTGAAGGCAAAGGCCAACAAAGTTCTATTAAACACGTATGGGATACACTAAGGAACTGAAAACATGAAGCTACGATATGCAACAATTGGGGATGGAAGAGATCAACATCCATATTATGATAAGGAAAGGCAAAAGAATTAAAGAATTGCAAACCAATGGAAGGTCAATAAATGCCTCCGAGCTTAAGCTACAGAAAGCACCTAGACACAGTACACATTATAATACTGATCACATAAGACCATATCTCTTCAATGGAGAACTAAATTCCACAAAATTCCATACTCGATAACCCAAATTAGAGCATGGATAATTACCTTCCAGGTAGGCCATAAAAAGATCCAGCTAGACTTTAACATCCAAAAAACTATACCATCAACACTCACTTTGTAGTTTGTAGAAGCAAATAGTTCATCAAACTAGAATCTCGCCCTTTCACAAACATGTCCCACATTTCATTAAAGAAACAGAAAAAACTTCAAGTACATTCCTGAGCCAGCAAACTAATCTAACTAACTTCTAACTAGGCTAACCGATCTCTAACCGTAGATCAAATTGACATGTACAAAGCACAAATTAAATGGAAGGTACATCTTTTATGCACAAATAACCCATGACGATAGGTTCATTAAATCATCAAATCAATAATAAAATCTTTCAACGGTATATGCAACTGCAAACAACCTGTTTGGTTTAGATTTTCCCCACCACTAAGGGGGGAAACCGAGTCCCCAGACAAGTTTTTCAAAAGCTATGTGAGACAAGCTTTATACCAACAGGATTTTGAACATGATTTTCCAATGAGTGGAATCTAAAACAAACAGGTGCAAAGTCATTACCAAACAGAAACACAAATCAAACAATGGACGACAACAACGAAATATGATTTTTTTGAAGAAAACAAAATCAATAACCATTAGGCAAACAAAATTGCAGATAGTGAGAACAAAAGGCGGGAAAATGATGGCGAAGAGAGAAGGAGATACCTGGCAAATTGAAGATGCCAATAGAAATACTGACAAATCTTCTCGAGAATGGTGGTGCTGATCTCAGGAAAAGTCACTTCCCCGTGTTGCCTTTCAGCGAAACTCCCTATTAAAGCAAAACGAAATTGCAGCTTTAAAAATCCTTCTCTTCGATCAATTTTATTTTCAATTAGCTGAAAAACCGGAACCCTAACCCTAATCGCAGTAACCATAAAAAGAAAAAAGGAATCGACGAAATAGATGGTAACTAATGTAAAAAAGAGAGGAACCTGGAGATGTAAGCATGTTGTGAATGGTCTGTGAAACCATTGCAGCTTCTTTATCGACCACGAATTCGAAGCCCTCGGCGCTGATAAGCTTCACTGTGTCTTCCTTCTTCATCTTCCTTCTTCTTTCTGCTCCCACCGAAACCGGCTTCTCCTTGGTACTGTAAATCAAAATTCGGTTTATGAATTGAAAGGTATGCGTAGGAGTTACCGGGCTGAACCAGTTGTTGGTTGGAAGGGCTTTGTCCCACTAACCCAACTGAAATGGACAGGCCCAGTTTTCTGTTATAGCGTACAGGTCAGATACGACATTCCTCGTTCGTTCAACTTCTTTGTTGTATATATATATTTTTAATTATTTTTTACTACAGAAAACCCCTTTTTAATTAGAATGTTATATATATTTTAATTATTTTTTACTTTTGTAACAGTTTGGAGGCTGGACGGGTGCCAACTCATTTTTTATTTTTATGCCTAATTTTTTAATTTTTATAATTTTTTCAATTTTTATTTTGTTTTTTAGCGGGTCGACCCGTTAACCCATCAACCTCTCACCCATTTTTCTAGTTTTTTGTTAGTCCGCCAACCGACCAATAAACGGGTAGGTTAGGAGGTCTAACCCATTTTGTTCAAGCGAGTCAACCTGTCCCACCCCGTTTTAGACTGGTCAATGGCGGGACGAGTTAGACTGAGGCTGATTGACTCGTTTTGCCACCTCTACCTTCATTGAAAGACAAATAATACAATACAACTAGTGACTGTTCGGTCATTAAAAAAATGTCCTAAGGTTAATTCTTTACTATGCCTATTTTAAAGATGTTAATATTATGGCCAAAACTATTACTAATATTTTATGGCTAAAACATCTTAATAGAAGGGTTTTTTTGACCAAATTGACATTGTTTTAGAAATAATTTATCAAAATAACCTCATTTTAGAACTATTTATCAAAGTAACCTAGTTTTTACCGGCATGACATTTTTTAATATTTTTTCTAGCACCAAAGACGCTACTTTAACTAGCATCTTTGGAAAACATTAATCTGGAGTAACACCTTTACCAGATATGCCACGTGACATTATCTGGTTGGTCCAAAAATAAAATAAAAAAACATTTTCACTCCAGGGGACAGCCACAACCTGAGACGTCACGTGGAGCGCTCTAGGCAAAGGCGTTACTACAAGTTATAACTTGCAATAGCGCCTTCGTCCAGAGCGTACTAACTTGCAGTAGAGCTTTTGTCCAGAGCGTGCCACATGACGGTCTGAGCAGTGGCTGTCTCCCCAATGGCTATAAATAAAACCCAACTGCGATAATCTCATTTCACCCCTTATATAACATCTTCCTCATCCCTTTTTCTCACACACTCTACACTTCTCTTTCTCTATCTTTTCTCACACACTCTTCTAGTTTGCTCTTGAAGGTATATTCTTAATTTTAATTTTATTAGTGTTATTAATATTGTTGTTAATGTTATCATTTTATTATTAGTATTATTTATATTTTTTTCCTTATGAATAATATAATTAGTGTTATTAATGGTTATAATTTTTCTAACAGTTTATTAATATTAGTGTTATTAATTTTGTTAATGTTATTATTTTATTATTATTAACATTAGTGTTGTTATTATTAATAATGTTATTATTTTATTATTAGTATTATTTATATTTTTTCCTTATGAATAATATAATTAGTATTATTAATCGTTATAATTTGTTTAACACTTTATTAATATTAGTGCTATTAATGTTGTTATTTAATTATTAGTATTATTATTATTTTTATTATTTTATTATTTAGAGAGGAAGTGGTTATCTTTGTGGCGAAAAAAATGACATTTATCGTATATTTTACAAGGATATAATTGGTATACACTGTTAGTATAAGATTTTTTATAATGTCAATTAATCATAAATTGTCACATAAGCTAAAATGTTTAACTCTTATCCTAATTAATTACCTTAAAAGTCACTCATACTATGATTTCTGATTGGTTGCAATGCAAAAAACTTTACAATGACAGTGCATAACAATTAAAATCATTTTATAAATTTTAATTGCTATATATTGACAGTATAAAGTCCTTTTACATAGAGCCTTTTTGGTAAAACTAGCGGATGACGGATAAGCTAGTTGATAGCGGATAAGCTTATAGCGGATAGCGGATAAACTAGCTTATTGGTGTGGAAGTGTTTGATAAAAATAGCAGTTGAACTAGCTGATAAATATAAAATGATATAAAAGGATATATGTTTATATCGTTTTATATAAATGTTGTTTATAAATAAAAAAATTATATATACGTTTGTATTATAAATGTTGAACGTTAATATTATATAAAAAAAATGTCGATACATTATTATATATTAAAAATTATATAAATTGTAATCTTGCCTATTTATAATATGTTATATTATTATATAAAATTATATTATATATTATATATATATATATATATATATATATATATATGTTATATTATCAAATAAATGTTCAACTACTATCGTAAAATTATCATAAAAAAAGTTAAATTATATAAAAAGAGTTGATGGAGAGAGGGGAGGGTAAGCCATATAAAACGTGAATTGAGAATGGTGGAAGATGACAAATTATAATATTTTATTATATATAGAAGATGGTAAATATGGAATTAAAATAAAATAATAAGGGTAAAAGAGAAAAAAGAAAATCCAACGCTATAAGTTATAAGTTCAAATTCTACTTGAAGTAGTGTCTGAAAGAAACGCTATAAGCTCGTAAAAAGATGGTATAAGCTATTGACAAATGCGTTTACCAAACAAGGCTACTAACCCATACGCTATAAGCTAGTAGATAAGACTTATCAAACAGACTCATAAACATTTATTCAAAAATTATCATATCAGGAAAAAAAATTGACTCCTACCCTAATTACGTTAAGGAGAATGCTAACGAATATCCTTAGAGCATTGATTAAGGAGTCAAAAAATGAAATTTTGCATGGATAAATGGTGTATTTAATATATTGAAAAGTGTTACACTTAGTTTTTCAATAAAAACTTTCCTTTTATTGATTCCTTAAACAATATCCTTAGGACACTCGTTATCAAGATCCTTATCTTAAAAGTCACTCATATCATGATTAGTGATTGATTAACGGTGTAAAAAATTTTACACTTTCAATGCATTCTTAAATGAATTAAATATTGAATCCAGCCATAAACGAGATTTTTTCCTTTAATTCCCCGAGCCTAATTGACTTAAAATAACTATTAAATTATGTGACTTAAATAAGACCAATCTCTTCCAAGTTATTTTAACAGTCAAGTATTAATTTAATTGTGAATTTTTATTTTAAAAGGAGTTTGTTTTAATATAAATAAATAAGAGTATATTTACTCTTAATTTAAAAAAATTATAATTTAAATAATCTAACAATAAATAATTAATATACTTTTTTATGTATAGAAATTAACTTACTTTGTATACACTTTTTTTCATTGTTCTTATGTCAATATCCTGTCACTCTTATGTTTAATATGTAACTTGAGTAATCACAAATTCGCAATAGCATTTAGCTAGGTCACTCAAAAAAATTAGGCTTAAAATTGAGGAAAGAGAGCCCTCTGCACTTGCTGTTATCTCTTTCGTTTTGCTTTACTTTTTTCCCCCTTTGATGTTAATAGTCTTTTTTCAGTCTCTATATTCTACCTCATTTTCTCTGCAAACATTAAAGCAAGGTGAATTCTATCCCAAGGGTAACTTTATTTTGCTTAGATGATCCAATCAGATGGTGAGAACCATTTGACTCGACCCAGTAATAGGACTCATTTAATTGAGGTGACACATTCTGATTGGACAAGGTAACTTTTACCCCAAAATTATTGGAGGTACCGAAGAATGCACCTTAAAACAATTTGAAGATGAAAAGAAAAATCAATTAATAATTTTCATACGTTATTTTTTTGCTGAGCTGTCAATTCGGGCTGGCTCGATCCATTCGGATTAAGCCAATTTTCGGGATGGGCTGAGTTGGGCCAAAATTAGTTTGGGTCACTAATTTACTAGCCAAGTCCTCTACGAGCTGCGGGCCAAATGGGCTGGCCTATGGGTCAATTTTTTAAATTTTAAAAAAAAGTTTTTAACTAAAAAAATACGTTCATATGGTTATGAATTACATTTAATTCGTCACTTACTAAGAATTTTCATTTTTTAACTAATATATATCTTTTTTTTGGGTATAAACTATTAATATATGTCTTATAAAATATTTGATAAAAACTAAAATATTATTTAATTAAATATAAACCGTACTTGGTGGTGTATTATGGCCATCTCTTGCTGTAACAAGGGTCAAAAGCCATGCTTGATTCTGTACTTAGCATGATGATGGTACGATGTCAATGAGCGTACAATGTTAAGGGTTGGCATGTCTTTAGTTTTTTCCGGCCATCAAACCTTTGTTTGGCCTAGTTCTTGTGGTTGGGCCCTTTGTTGGGCCGGTACACTTTGGTAAGGTCCATAACAGTACTATTCTTGATGATCACATGTAATCACATTAAATCTAGTTTTTTACCTTATTTATGTAACGTTGTGATTGTTTTTCTTGCTCACAATATTGAGATGGATGATCTTGGTATTTCACTTGAAGATCCCCCAAATTATGTTTTAGAACCTTTGACTATTGATTGATTATTCTCTTAATAATAGTTGGGCTAGCATTGAATATAATAAAAATTGGGGGGAAATGACACTATTCTTGCTTGAGGTATGTCAAAATTATACATGATATCCCTTTTATTTATACCCTATACTAATATTCCCTTTTTTTTACAGAACCATACTAATATTCCCTATTACCTTGGAGTTAAGAGAGATTAATGCAATCAACTCATAAATGTCAAGAGAGGTCAATGTATTTAACTAACAAATATCAAGACAGATCAACATAATTTCTTAAAAAAATTAGATATAATTTTGATAAATCTCAAAGATATTAATTTTGATATATTATTGATGTGAAATTTGTTATATTATTAATAAATTATAATTTATCTTATATATAACTTTTAAATAATTATAATAAAATTTAAATATTTTTAATAATATGATAATTTATGATTTTTTAATAATATAATTTTGATAATATATATTAATTAAATTCATCCCAAAAATGTCAGTATATTGTCTCGTAACAAAATAATATATAGTGAGCACTTTCTTTTTTTAATGGCCTTGAAGGACACGAAGTGAGGTGGTGATTGGTTAGGCGAGTGAGGATAGGCATGGCACCTAGCTCACAAGCACAACAAGGGAAAAGAACAGAACACGCCAACAAATAAAAATGTGGAAAATGACTGGCAAGGCACCTTAATGCAAGTGCAACAGTCCACCCGCCAGCCAGCCTTCCAGTCAGTTCCATCTCACTGCCTCCATAGTCCATACACGGACTTTGTCCCATTTCCCAACACGACACCGTTCCTCCTCTATAAAAAATTAAAAAATGAAGTTCATTTATTAAATTAATAAAGCTTATTTATTTGCCGTTCGAACTGCTTTCTCACTCATCGATATTTCCGTTTTCTTCCATTGGCCAATTCGGCCAAACAAGCCTCCTTAGTCCATCCCCTCCTCCTCCTCCTCCTCTTCCTTCTTCATCATCCTCTCCACTAAAATTCCCTGCGGTTCGTGCAGTTATCCCTACCACGCTCTCTCAAGTTTCCAAGTTCGCACAAGTAAAACCCTTCACCAAACGCATTTCATTTCTAGTCCCTTTCTCCATCAATTCGTTGCTGTCTCTCACGGTGAGTTCTTCCCCTTTCCGATTCAATTCTCAGATCTGTTGCTTCGTTTTTTTTTTCCTTTCTTTTTTATTGTTTTGATTCACGTGTAGCCACGTGCCGTTTTTGGATCTGAACGAATATTCATTATTCAGTGCTGTGTTTGTGTTGGATCTGGAAGGTTCGAGAGATCGAAGAGGAGAAGGCTTATGATGGCACACAGGGTGGACCACGAGTATGACTATCTGTTCAAGATCGTTTTGATCGGAGACTCCGGTGTGGGTAAATCCAACATCCTTTCCAGGTTTACTCGAAACGAGTTTTGCTTGGAGTCCAAATCTACTATCGGAGTTGAATTTGCTACCAGAACCCTTCAGGTTTCTTAGATTCATTCTCTGCTTTTTTGGATTTATGGATTTTGTCTTGTTCTTTTTTGCTTTGCTTTAATTTTCTACTATTTATTTGCATAGATATATATTATAGTAGTATAGTCATTTCTATTTTTTATTTTAATTTTAATTTTTCGTCCACATCACCGTTTTCTTAGGATTTAGGAACTTATAAATCAGATCCTCTTCTGAGGAACATCCGGTATGACTATGACCAGGTGTCCAGATCAATGATTCAAATGTGAAAATAATACTTCCGAGCCAATTAATTTAGAAGTTATGTGAAAAGAGCTTTCCCCAACTTGATTGCAAATGTGATTTTGCAAAAAAATCGTAGTTACTAGTTCGTAATAACTCTACTAGGTTCTTTTACCGTGCAAATTACTATGATATGGTATGCTGTATGCAGTTTGAAGTTTGCAGTGCGGGCTAATGAGAGAACCTAGAAACTATGGTTGTGATATGTGATAATTGATAATCCAATGATCAAATAATTATGAATACATTGGTGAATGTTGAGGGTGTTTTAAGCATGATTATATACAGAGATGGTTTATGGATCCTTGTTTGAATTACAGTATTACTGATGTTTATTTCTTATTATCTTCCTCTACAGGTAGAGGGAAAGACTGTGAAGGCACAGATCTGGGACACGGCCGGTCAGGAGCGATACCGTGCCATTACCAGTGCTTATTATAGAGGTGCTGTTGGTGCTCTCCTTGTATATGACATAACTAAGAGGCAAACCTTTGACAATGTCCAGAGGTGGCTGCGTGAATTGAGGGACCATGCGGATTCTAACATAGTTATCATGATGGCTGGTAATAAATCTGATTTGAACCATCTTAGAGCTGTTTCTGGGGATGATGGTCAATCATTGGCAGAGAAGGAAGGTCTCTCGTTTCTCGAGACATCTGCACTGGAAGCAACCAACATTGAGAAAGCATTCCAAACCATACTGACAGAGATCTATCATATTGTAAGCAAAAAAGCACTGGCAGCTCAGGAAGCAGCCGTTGGTACCTCACTTCCTGGTCAAGGAACCACCATCGATGTTACTGATGCATCTGCGGGTACAAAGAGAGGCTGCTGTTCCACCTAATGTGACATTTGAGGAAAAAGCGTTGCTAGCAGATACTATTTTTTCCCCCAATTCTGTTTTTGCCCCTTTTTTTTTTTTTTTCTTCTTTATGGGTGAGAGAGAAACATGTAGAGTACATTTACTTCATTGAGTTGCGACCAGAGTTTGTGAAATTTTAAAAAACATTAGTGTTGGTAGTTTCTTTGGATTATCTTTTCCGTGATATGATAGTGTCTCATGAATTGATGTAATATTGGAACTGACAGATATTGATGATATAGCGTGGTTAATTGGAATCTGACATCTCAGAGAGGCCATGTAATATTATACGTAGCTTCTTGATTTGGTTTTTGTTATTACATTGCTGTTTTAAGGCTACTCGGAGACCTGCTTGACAGAATATACGATCATCTCTTTTGCAATCTCGTTTTTTGTCTGGGTGACAGATATTCCCACAACTTCTGTGACACTAATTCCATTCGTGATATTGAGGTTGCCCCTCTTGACCTCCGACATTGCGAGGCCTCTCAACTGTATAATTCAAGTTTGCTGACCATTTGAGTCAAAAGTTATTAGTTTTTGCGATATCTTCTTTTACCATATAAACTAGGGGTGATTTTACAATACACCCTCTTGAATTACGGTGCAGCATTCATCCTGAAGATTAGTCAGTGAAATACAAGATGCCCTGTTTCTATAACTTCAATGCAACAACCTTAACAATTGATATTTGCAAAAAAGTGCTTACATCCCCACCTCCACTGTAGCAGCACCTTCACCACCGACTACACCTAAGCTGGACGGTGCGCTAGTGGCGCGGTAGAGCAACGCCCACATCCACCATCACCTGCAACCAAATCTGAACACCATCTTTGTCAACTAGCAGCTGCAACGTCCTCTAGTTAAGTTTGCACTCCACCAAATTTGAGTAAAACAGTGTCACCTACAAACCCATCGTCGTTGAGCTCTCACCACAACATGTGCCGATCATCAACGGTGATACGTTTATCCACATGAACCTTGAAGCAATGATCCCACCAGAGAACCCTGGTAGTGCCGTCGATATCAACAACGGTGTCGAGCAGCATCTCACACTTAGCCACATTAGCAACAAAGGTGGTAGCATGGGGCAAGTTGGAGGTCGTTGAGGCAAGCGGAGTCGAATGAGCTGGCAGGAGCGAGGTGGCTGGGAATCGACTTGGACGGGAGCGAAGCCGAGGAGGGAGCCTTAGTAGAAGATGGACATGGGGGTGGAGTAGTAGATAGAAGCGATGTTGGGGTTGGTGATATGGACGATGATGAGGAGCTCAACGTCGAGGACGAGTGTTTTCTGGGTTTCAGCCATGGGTGATGGTGTTCATATTTGGTTCCCCAAAAGACGTCATCCGTGGTGGTGGCGGCGGCGGCGGCGACTACATCCGGGGATCGAGATTTCGTGGTGATGGTGGTGGTGGGGTGAGGGTGGAAAGGGAATAAGGTTCAAATGCTGAGAGTGTTCTTGCAAAATAAAACTTCCGAACAATGTGCAATTGGAATGATCGGTTACCTGTCGCAATGAGTTGTCCATCATTTTCCTCTCAAATTCAACGGACACAGTTAAAGATGCATGAGGCACGTCATTTGCAAATACATGAATATAAATTCAATTTGAAGTTTAGACTACTGAAGCTAATAAGGTGGCAAAATTTATAAAGTGACTAGTGCAAATACTGGTGCGAAGCACGGGTTAAGAGCTCTTAAGCAGGAAATTTTTTCGTAGAGGAGCGACATATGTCCCCGGAGGAATCAAACTTTCTTATATAGTAATAGAGAAGAGAAAGCATTTCTTTGTTAAATAAACTGTAAAAGAAGTTGCACCTGTTAATTTTAAGGGTTGGGATTTTAGGCTTTGAAGGTATGCATCAAATACTACACTCTCTCTGTTTTATAAAAGCTTTTGTTTAAGATTTTTACTAACGAATTACAAATTTCTATTAAATATTCTCAATTTTTGGGAAATATAAGCATATTTGACTAAATTATTTACTCCATCGAAATACCAAAGAGACGAAGGACACAGTGAGAAAAAAAATATTAATGCCTTCTTGGCTTTTTGAAATGACAAATAAATTGAAACAACTTTTCTCTCAATACAACAAGTAATATGAAACAGAGGAGTATATAAAATCAGTTGTATGTATGAATCTGACATGTAGATGTTTAAAATTTGCTACATTTCAAAATTTTCTTTATTATTCATCTATCTTATTAACGATTTTCTATTTTCTATACTAACTTTGAATTTTTTCTGCTCACAATAACATTATCCTTCAAATTTTAATTTTTTTATTTAGATATTTATAATATTATGTTATTTTCATTGTTTAGTATCTCCTTTGCATCGTTGAGGTGATATTCTAGTTTTCATGTATTTCATTTGTTTCAATTCCGAACAGAAAAGAATAAAAAACCTCTTGTGAATCTACAGGAGGATGCACCTGCGAATAATTTAATAAGGAGGAAAAAATAAGGGGGAAAGAATGTAATCTTACTCAATTTGTATCGTTACATGTTGTATTTTATGTGTTTTTTCACAGTAATACTTAATCGTGCCAAGTAAATCAATGGAACTGATGCCAGACTCAGCTACTACATGGCAAGATAGAACAATTTTTCCAACTGTAATGACCCAAACGTGCAAGTCATGAATATCCTGCACTCCGTTGATACTTTTGAGGCCATCTTGCAGCTTAATGATATTGATCTCACTTGGTGTCCTCTCCATCAAAATGCCATAAATATTCCTAAGCATGGGCAGAGTAGTACTCAAAGATATAACAGAAAATATAAGAGTACACATAAGATCAACTACTAACCACTCTGGTTTAGCCCATATTATGGCTCCAGCAATCATCACTCCAACAGATTGAATCAGATCAGCCATAACATGCAAATAGGCCCCTTGGATATTTATGTTCAAGACATTAACATTTCTCTGATTACTTGAAAGCAGGTCAAGTTTCTCCTCATCAGTTATTTTAGGTAGTTCGTCCTTCCCATGATCATGATCCGAGTCTTCACCGCAATGATGATGACTATGATCCTGATCTGAGTCTTCACAGCCATGATGATGTGTATGGTTATGATCTGAGTCTCCACAGCCATGATGATGTGTATGGTTATGATCTGAGTCTCCACAGCCATGATGATGACTATGATCATGACCAAGCCATACAACCATGATAAAGTTAAGAACAAACCCAAATGCTGCAATTGCAAACATGAGCATGCCATTCACCCTGCCATTTCGGTGAAGAATTCTACCAAGTGCTTCATAAATCAAAAAACCAGATATCACCCAAATTAACTGCACAGATAAAAGTGCACCCAAAACCTCAAGACGATTGTATCCAAAAGATTGATGTGGTGTTGCCTCCCAACCTGAAGCCCATACTGCAAAAAGAGAGATAGAGAATCCAGCAATATCAGAAAGCAAGTGTGCTGCATCGCTGACGACAGCTAAGCTGTTGGCTTTTATACCACCAACAACTTCCACAAGCATAACAATAGAATAGAAAACAATGAGTCCACAAAGTTTCTTTGCTGACTTTGATGACTCTTTTGATGCTGCAACACTGTTTTCTTGCCTGGAAAAAGGACAAACAGAATTGCAAGATGACTCCATTGTCTTAGGAAGAACATCGAGTCTGTCAGAGGTAATGGGCATCTCAATTTCCTGTCCGGACCTTCCTTCCAAGATAGGCGCTTTCTCGAGTTCCATTTGCTTCATCAAACTGATGCTTTATTACCATGTAAAACAAACAAATCAGTTTAAAAAGTCATATTCAATGCTTGGCATTTTGATGAACAGATTGCCAACATCAACATCAGAAAGAGCATTCAAGTCAAAACTACGTAGCAGTTGGGGAAAAGGCCATGGTTGGTGGATTGTGAAAAAGGAAGCCACGTGGAATTGACATAAAATATTTTTAAAAAAATGACATTGGTGGTGGATTTAGGACAAAATTGACAACTTCAAATTGAAGAAGTGTGCAATCAGCATAAAATAAACAGAGATGGGAATAAATTGTAAGGATGCCGGGAAAGGGATGAAATCATTGAAAGAGTCAACTTGCAGAACATTAGAAGACAAAGTTTCAACCAACTTGCACCGCAGCCAAACTTAAATGCAAGATTATAATAGTTCAGAGGGAAAAAAAAAGCAACAAGATCATATCTTTTCAATGACGAAATAAAGAAACGGTAATAAAAACGAGCAGAGATAACAAAAGGGAATACATGTAGGCCATGAAGTCTTTGAAGAATGAATGAATATTAAAGAATCAATTTGCAGATAAATATAAAATAATAAAATAAATCGTACCGCGTAGAAGCGAAGAAAGAGCGCAGAGGAATAAGCATAAATTGAGAAGGTGTGATTGAATTGGAGTTTGAGAATTGTAGGTGAATTAGGGGGAAAAAGAGAAGGAGGGTTCAGGTTTGAAGAAATGAAGATGGAGGAGATAGGAATGAAAAGGGACAGTGAGGTGTTAAGGGATCTTATGATGGTGTCGTGTCGTGTCGTGGTGCACGCCCTTCGGCGGAGAGTTAGTAGCTAATTACAAACAACAAACAAAACGTATTCCTAACTGCTGTCTACTTATATCGTATCGTTTTCCGTTAGAATTTAGGGACAATCAAACAGAGCCAGTTCCTCCCTGCTGGGTAGGATGATACAACTGTTTTAGGGCCCGCAGTACAATATACGATGCGTTACTAGTATTACTACGGGTACGTCGTAATTCGTTAATTAAAAAAACATATAAGCCCTAACCAATTCCTTATGGAATCAAATATTTATTTTGAGGAGTGATGTATTTAATACTTTAAAAGTTTATATTTTTCAATGTAAAGTTTCTATTATTTTGATTCCTTAACAATTATTCTAAGGGACACTAGTTAGCCGAACCAAAAAATATATGGTGTCTTTGGTTTTGAGTGGGAAATGATCCAAACACCCATTTGGTCTAGGGATGTGAATGGGGCAGGACGGGTAGTAACCCCCTGGTACCACCCCCTCCCTATGGATGAATATCCTATCTATACCCGCCTTGTATCCATATGGGTATTCATCATACAAGTTTTAAACAGATTTATGAATATTCGCAGGTACCCATGAGTATCCGTGGATATAGGTTAAAATAAAACAAGTTTAAAAAATATAAAAATTGCAACAAAAAAAAAAATCTAACTTAATACTTCAATCAACACATTAAAAAAATTCAGAAGCTAACATTAGTCTCATAAGTATAAACAAAAATAAGTTTTTAATAATTCAAAAGCATCCTTAAATCATATATATGGGTATTTTTAGTAATTTCACGTGGCAGGTAGCAACGGATATGAATACCACAATATCCGCCTCCAATCCATTAATAAACGGATAAAGAAAATACTTGTTTATACCTATGACATGAGTATCCATTAAGGCATTCATATCCAACCCATTGTGGATTTTATCCATAGATATCTGCGGGTACGGATAATATTTCCATCCCTAGTTTGGTCCCTAAATTTTTTGGAAAATTGAAATAGGTGCTTGAGCTTTTTAAAAGTTCATAATTTGATCCATAAACTTATAAAAATAAATTATAATTGAGTCTCTCATATATATCTTCAATGGGATTCCATTTTGATTCCCACAAAGTACATAAATCTATTTGAATTTTTTCCAAAAAGATTAGGGACCCACAAATGCACCGAAAATGGATTCAGTGACTTTGAGATTTGATACTTTTGATGCCTTTACACATTTTCTCTCTCATTTGACACACTCTCTCATCTTCTCTCATCTTTCTCTCTCCAAAAAATACCTAAAGGCACCAAAGGTACCAAATCTCAAAGTCACCAAATCCAAATCCCAAATGCACCATGATGAGTCACTTAACATAACACTAACGAAAATGTGTATGAGGAAATCAATTACATATTTTTATAAGTTTGGAGATCTAAACTTTAAAAGTTTAATGACTTATTCAAATTTTTCAAAAAAAATTGGAGACCATGATTAGTTAAAGCTTAAAAAAAATTGAGTTTAATTGTTATGAACAGTAATGTGTATTCCCTGAGACGGGGGGTAACTCAACTGATTTGAGCTAAGGGTATAAGGAGTTGGGGGTCCAAGGTTCTAACCTTGCCAAAGGAGAAAAAACTAACATAACATTTAACATACTAACATTTGCGTACCAAACAAAATGTATATTCCTTGAGAGGCCAGCAAGATCTCACATAAACTTTTTCTAATACACGCAGTTCAAGTTCATCATGAGATATTTTTACATGGCGAAGAGCCCGGTTTGCATGTAGTGTTCTATCCATCCATTTCGTGTTGTATGTCAAGCTATAAAGCACGGACACTGCTGCCTTTTGCAGTGTTCGAGTGTCGACAACACCGACACTCATGGGACACTCGTACGACATGTGCCCGAGCCCGGTTTGCATGTAGTGTTCTATCCATCCATTTCGTGCTGTATGTCAAGCTATTAAGCACGGACACTGCTGCCTTTTGTACTGTTCAAGTGTCGGTGTTGCCAACACTCATGGGACACTCGTACGACACATGCCCGACACTCTTTGTAAGAAGACGACCACTCAAGTAGAGCAGGTAAAAACAACCTACAACTTTTTCTTGCCAAAGAATGTATACATTAAGAAGACGCCCACTACCATTTGAAGACAAATCAAGAACAGGTAAAAACGCCCACTACCATTTGAAGACAAATCAAGAACACATTGAAGTTGGATACTGTAAATATTAAAGTTATAGCTATTAACGAAACAATTTATTGGAAATCTTCGATGCCAAACATTGTGATTTAGTAGGAAAAAGAAAAAATAGCTATTGCACTATAGCAAGAATTAGTAGTCCATGAAGGGACCGCAAAACCTTGGAAGGGCGTACCAGGTTGCTGGGTCTTTAGTTGACTCAGCTTCCATCTCTTAAGTTGGAACAAGACATAGTCTTCAGTATGAGTAGTGCTCGACAGGAATGGCAGGTGGAGAGGAAAATTTAGTAAAAAGCAGGGTGTGTGATATATGCTGCAACTCTTAGATGTGCGTTGGGTAGAATCCATTCACAGACATCCCTCCATCCACACATATTATCTGGCCAGTGATGTATGACGATGCCGGTAAACAAAGAAAGGCAACAAGAGACGAGACTTCAGCTGGATCTCCTAGGCGCCTAAGAGGAGTACGGGAGTACACCTCTTCTAGATAGTCTTTGTTGCTGAGCACCTAAAACGAAGAGAGGAAAAGTCAGCCAACATTTTATATCTGATTGCTGCATTAGACTTCAGCATTTCAGAGCATTATGTAAGTTACTGCCAGACTAAGATTACAAATGCAATGCAACAAACACAACTGCAATGTTCTTATCCATGAATGGAAGATTACCATTAGTATTATGCATAAAGCTAATCTGAAGCACCAGTTTTATGTCAGGATACCAAGGAGACCAAGGCGAGCTCACAGTCGTCGACCGCGGCTAGAAAGCTAAGGCTGACGAATGCTGGGAGCTTCTGGCAGCGTGCGGCAGCAAGTGGAGGCTCCGATGACGGCGCTGTTTCAGGTCTTGGCCATTCTAGACATGACAGATCCAATGGTGGCGCAGTGAGGTGAAATACTTACAAATGACGGTGAACTGCCACTGATAGCCGTAAACAAGAGAAAGTAATGGTGAAGAGATAGAGAGATGGTGCCAAAAAGAGAACATGGAAGGAGAGGTGGCTGATTGGAGTTCTAGTTTTTTTTCAGAACTGGACAGTGGAATAGTGGTGACAGGATGGATCATGGAGGATGGTGGTATCGCTCCAATACCATGTTGAATTGAGGGCTTTAGGTATAGAAGGAGGAAAAGAGAGGATAGAGACTCAAAACAATATGAGATTGGTATTGATTTGATGTGATAATGTGTTAGAAAAGACAAACTCAACAGTTCTATTTATACTAACAGTAGACTTTTAGTCCTAATTAAATAAGGAAATAAATCAAGGATGAGAAATAAATCTTAAGAAATCATCTAGTGTAATCTAAAGTATTTACGATATAATAATTATATTATAAGATATTTTTCATATATTCTAATAGGGAATAAGTTTTTCATGCATCCAACCCCTCCCCCCCTAAAAAAGTGTGGAAAAAGTGTTGGTGTTACCGTACCATGGTGCAGCATTGTTTCTCAAATCAGTGTCATAGGCATGGTTACAGGATAAAGAGTAAGAGAATTACTTGCTCCACCATTGAAGTTCTGATGTACCAAGGTGCAACTGCATTACTCCTTATATTGTCTTTTGCCCACTCACAAGCAAGATTTTTTGTGAGTTGATTAATTGCCCCTATAAGCCAAAAAACAAACAGATCCTCGAAATTTGATAATTAAATTCTTCAACATCGCCGTGTTTTATGATTTTTTAAGCAAGCTTCAATACAACATTGAATAGGTAAATTACCTTTTGTTGCTCCTTGAACAGACATCGACTTCAGAGAGACAAAACCAGAAACAGACGAGATAAAGACAACACTTCCCACTCCTGATGCTTTCAGAAGTGGATATGCAAGTTGGCATATATGAAAGGTGGATCCCAAATTGGTATCAATGAGACTGGAAAACTCAGCAGTTGTGAAGTCTGTCATTGGTTTCCTAATGTTTGTCCCTACATTGTTTACCTACACATCAAATTAATCAGGTTAATAATTTATTTTTTTAAAAAAAGGGTTTAACAATCCAAAATGACATGTTTTGACCCATAATAGCAGAATATAAGGTAAATTAGCAATTTAGTCCATGTAATTGTTCTCCACTTACAATTTAATCCCTAAATTTAATTATGTTATCTGAATTTACAAAACTCATATTTAGTTGACCATTCCTAAGCATTTAAATCGAGACACAAAAAAACATAAGGGACTGTTTGGTTTAGATTCTGATAGAAGCAAAGGGGGGAAAATGTTTTCCAATACACCTTCAACCAGCTTTTGAATGAAGCAACAATATGTTGCTTTGGTAAAAAGTGCATTGAGAAGCATTTTTTCCCGTTTGCTTCCACGGGAATCTAAACCAAACATGCCCTAACTCTAAGAATTTTATAAATTCAGGACTAATTCATACATACACATAATTGTGATTGCTACCGCAATTGGAGAATGCTTTCAAAGCCTAAGTTGGTAATTTAAAAAATAAAATAAAATGTATATAACATTTAGAGGAGCTTACAAGGATGTTGAGTTTGCCATGGAAGACAGAGGAGACGGCCTCCATCAGAGCTTCCCTGTGTTGTGGAAGCGAGACATCAGAAATGGAGCCAGTAACCTCAAAACCCGAATCATTCCAATCCTTGAGGCACTTGCTGAGCTCATCTTCATTCCTGGCACATGTATGCACTCTTGCCCCAAACCCCACCAGTTCATCCACAATGGCGTGCCTTTTCCATACACCAAATCACAAGTTAACAAAAGGGTCAGAAACAGAAGGAAGCATGAGCATTAAAGTTGAAAACTTGGTACCCAATTCCGCGAGTTCCACCGGTGACGAGGGCTGTCATTCCGCGAAGGGACCACCTACTAATACTATTCGTGTGGGAATTCAACATCATGGGTTGGGTCGTAGTAGATTTCATCATGTAAGATGTTCTGAGCTTGAAAGATGGGGTCAAAGGAGAATCAGTGTGGCTTGACAGCAATGGATTTGGGAGAACACAGGTACAGCAAGTCTCATACATTTTGTTCTAATTCTGCTGCTTCTCCAAACATGCCTCCCACAGGGTTTTGTTTTTTATTAGATTATATTTATTATTTATTTAATTTTTCATTGACTTAATGCACTCATAATGAATATATGATTGGTCCGGATGTCACTCGAACATCTTAAACAAATAGTTGAGCATTTGAATATTGACTTTTGTATATAAAAAAAAATTTGATTGTGAGGGAAGAACCCACCTTATTAACCCAATAGAATCCTCGACTCGACAAAAATTAATTATTATTAACGATGATCAACATTTCATATGTATATCATGATTATAAAAAAAAAAAAAACAAACAAAAATAAACCTATTAACAAACAGAGCATATGAGGGAAATCGTGAAAATCATTTTTTTTTTTTGTTTAAGTATGCGAGATGACATCTTATGTGAAGTAATCATCTATGAACAAAATATCTATTTCTTTTCGATAATTGTTGCCTTCTTTTTACATTGAATATATTAAAATAGAAATCATGCATGTTATAAAACATGATTATGAGTTATATGTTGGGTGTTGAAAACACAAGCACTAACATACATAGAGAAATATTGAGAGGAGGAAGATGAAGAAAGATACATTTGAATGAAAAATTTTATTCATATCACTTATCACATTACACTACACTAAGTCTATTTATAATGCACATTATGATAGTTATTCCTCACTAATAAACTAACTATCATCTAATCACTTTATTAACTAACTCTATCAATACTAACTAATCCCTAATCTGAATTATACTCCAACACACCCTCGTAATTCAGATTATCCAAAAAACACAATAGTTAGTATATCTCTTAAGAATACATTTTCCTGGATCCCATTGTCTATAAGATGTAGATTTTGGCTTCCTCACTAATTTGGGTTGAAACCCAATTTTCACAAAATCATGATAAATGAGCCTTACACAACCAACATCTTTTTTTAAAATTTGGCCCAAGCACACATCAATTTTTGTGATACACCACTGACTCTATTTGTAGAATTGGGCCTGGCCCATTTGGTCAAAGCCTTGACCCACTTTCAGATATTCCAACTCCTTCGTGTCTCTGCCTTGCACACCCTGGAAGTTGGCAGCTCCACCGATCGTTTGAGAAACCCTCTTCATGGTGGCGCTACATCTTCGCAGCCTGACACCGTCCGGAAGCTCTAACGGTGGCAACCTCATCGAACCTCCCTGTCTCGATGCTTTCAGATCCCTCTTCACGGCGGCACTCTTTATATGGATTTGCGATGTAACCGCCATCTCTGATACACCCTGCACCGCCACCATAGCAGTCACTTCACCTCCTTCGCCGCCGCAACCGTCGGTATTCATAATCTTGTTATCACTCCCTATTCTTCTTTCCACGCAAGGTTTAAACTTTCTTGCATTTTCTTGTTCCACCTTGATCGCTATGAACTCCGTCGTCTCTTGCTGGCTCCACTGCGGCTGAGACGGACCCCTCTCCTCCCTCGCCGCTGATATCTCGTCGAGGATCACTGTCAGGGTCGCTGGATTCGAAAGCGACGGCGGCACAATGCCGAGGCGTGCCGCTAGGGCGTCGTCACCTTCGCCACCGAATGTTGGCCTCTCTGCTACTACGACGTCGATTGAATCAAGAATAGGGAATTTGGGATTAAGGTTTTGAGTGTAAAACGTATCCATGGAAAGCGCTTCGATTCTTGCTTCTTTCTCACCTTCCTCATCTTTCTTTTCCACTAATGCTTCTGGCGCTTCCTCTGCTTTCTCTTCTCCAATTAGCCTTTCTTTACAAGAAACACTCTCTTGTCTACTATTGCTGCGACTCTTCTTTCTGCTTTGGACTCTTTGATCTTCTTCTCTGATTTCCTTGACCGCACCATTGACTTTGTGCAGGATTTCCCATGCATCTTTAGCACTCTTTGCTGTGGAAATCATTTCAAGATGGGCAAAATCCACACATTGATGGATGATAAAGAGAGCTCTAGAATCTCTCTTACAGGCTGCACTGTCAGCCTCATCCTGCACACCATCAACCACCACATCTGATACATCTTGGAAGCCGAAGATCACTTTCATCTTTGCGACCCACTGATCAAAATTCTTGCCATCAAGAATTGGCAAGGAAATCGGAAAATCTTCATCAAACCCAAGCACAGCAGCCATGGACATACCCTCGTAGGTCCCTAATCGTATTGCTCTAGATACCATGTTGAAAACACAAGCACTAACACACAAAGAGAAATATTGAGAGAAGGAAGATGAAGAAAGATACATTTGAATGAAAAATTTTATTCATATCACTTATCACATTACACTACACTAAGTCTATTTATAATGCACATTATGATAGTTATTCCTCACTAACAAACTAACTACCATCTAACCACTTTATTAACTAACTCTATCAATACTAACTAATCCCTAATCGGAATTTTATTCCAACATTGGGTTGAAATATAATATGCACAGCCTAAACAAATATTAGCAACTTCTTTACTGTAAATGTTGCTTATTTAATACATAAATTTTTAGAATGATGGTAAATATTATATCGTTTATGGTTGAAGACATTAGCTTTTTTTATTTATAATTTGTATAATCAACTAAACTGGAATCCGATTCAAATTTAATATAAATTTAAATTGGCATGTTTAAAAAATTTACTTGAACTTAATTGTATTTTTCGTACTTCAATTTTTTTAATTGTGGGATTTTGATTTTTTAAAAATTTTAATTGTATTTTTCGTCTCTCAACTTTTTCAATTGTGAAATGAAAGCCTTTATTTTGATTCCTAAAAAAACTAATTTTGCATAATTTCACTAATTATAGGACTAAATATGTAATTAAAATTTTTAAGAAACTAAAATCATATAATTGAAAATGTTAAGGAACGAAAAATATAATTAAGTCATTTACTTAATAATTGGTCTGAACTTGATAATTGTTCAATTTAAATAAAACCAAACGATTAATTTTGAATATGTACCTGAACTTAGCTTGTTGTCCCCCTTCTCCCATGTATAGTTCGGGTTGATTTTTTGGTTTATTCTTAAGCATTGGGCTTAGTTTTTACACACACGGGCAATGAATCAGTTCTCAAGGACATATTGGGCTACAAGATTGGAGGAGGAGGCTGTCCCAATTTCTGTTAGGGTCTTACTTTTCTTACCTCCCTCATTATTATTCCCACCTCCCCATTCTCTAATCTTTTTAATTTCTTCCCCAAAAAAACCTTTCCTTTTCTCCCCACCCCCACCCCCTACCTCCTTCACTTTCTTCTTCTCCTACCTCCCAGCACACCCTTCCTCCTCTTCTTCTTCTTCTTCTTCACACCCCACCCCACCCCTTTTTACTTTGAAAGAATGCAATTGTTTACCAAAAAAAGGTTTTTTATAATGCAATACAGTTTATATAATGCTAAGTTTCATAATGTATTTGTTTCTGACTTTTATTAGACCCACCCAATCGAGCAATTATGAAAATTGAGAAGAGAATGGTTCAAAGTTGAAGTCTTTGATCGAATTCAAGTTATTATAGTTGTTGTTATAATTATAATGTGCAATATGACCCAATTGGAGAATTGAAAGGAAACGGTTGAAATAAGAGAAAGGGAGAGGGAGAGAGGAACAGTCGCCATTTTGGGTGAGGGTGGCGACGCCTTCGACAGGGAATTTCCCTTGAGGACGGCGAAAACTTTCTTAATGGTGGCGACGACGGTGAGGGGCTTGGATAGGGTGGTGGATGAGAGAGGTGGAGATAGGTTGAAGGAGAGAGCGGAGAAGGATGATTTGAGAAGTGAGTTTGGGAATGGTGGGAGAGGAAGAGTGTGGGATGACATGGCTGACAATGTTGGTTGCATTGTAAAGGGAGTGAGATAATCAGAGAATGCAACAGTTAGTGCAATTGGGGGTGGGGTGGGGTGGGGTGTGGAGAAGAAGAAAAAGAAGAAGGGAAAGGATGTGATGGGAGGTAGGAGAAGAAGAAAGTAAGGGACGTCAGGGGTGGGGATAAGGGCAACGGTTTTTTGGGAAAGAAATTAAAAAAATTGGGAAATGGGGGGTAGGAACAATAATGAAGGAGGTAGGAAAAGTAAGACCCTTTTTGTTATGATCACTGGACTGGAGTGCGATGTAATCTTCGATCCTCTGGATCACAAGCTGGACGATTCTGGTAGGTAATCTGAAAAGAGTATGGGTCCAACTTAACTGTAACAGATAACTGCAACACTTTCAGACTTTGCAGACAGGCTTTTATTTTCCTACCAAGTTTGTCCTCTATTGTATTTCACTGGATGTGTTTCTTCCTTTTGGGAGCATGTAGAATTGAATATTCATCACCTATTAATGATCATGTATTATAAGAATTAGTTTATTTTAAGAGATTTTTTAAGATTTATAATATTGGATTTAAAAGCATTCCATTTGATAGGCACTTTTTAATGTGTAGATATTGAAATTCGTAATTCTAATTTTATGATGGGCAAAATAAAAATAAAAAAAGTTCAGAAGTCATTACTCTTTATAAAAGGGTATCTACTTATTATAAATAGGGTAGGGAGGTGCAATATGTCACATATATCTCCATCTAATACAGCCTCCTCCCTTTAAGGCTCCTTCGTCCTTTGGCATCTTATTCAACATTGTCATGGTTGTTCATGGCTGTCCACCGCGTCTCCTTGGCTGGTTTCGACTTCGTCTCCTCATCCAGGTTCCCTTCTGAGGCTGAACTTGTCTTCCTTAGCATTGATAGTGCATTGTTGTTCATTGTGTCTTCCAGGTTATCACTTCCACCACCAATTAACCAACAACTATGGCAGAAGAAGAGTCTTTATCAGTAGTCTCTGGTGCCATAGACTTTTTAAAATAAGCTAAATTGAAAATGTGCACAACAAATTATCTAGCCTCGTATCTCAATCTAGATATTGATGTTATTATATCTTTCCTCCTTTGTTGGAAATGATGTGTTAGCACATATAGTTTGTTCTTAGGGTTGTTTTAACCCTCTCATTTTATCAGTGAAATCTTTATCTTTTGAAGAAAAAAAAAGAAAGAAAAAACCTCACCCATGTTAATTCTCTCCTTGTTTTTTTTTTGTATAACTTAGGAGGGATCCGTTTACATATAAGTCATTTTTCACTTACACTAACACTCAATCGTTGATTTTATTTTCATTCAACGATGTAATTTATCACTAAATTAAAATCACAATCATCATTGGATAAGAATAAAATTAACGACTAAGAGTGAATGTCAGTAAAAAAATGACTTACACCGATAAAAACAGATTTCATATCAACTTTAATTAAGTGGTTCAAATATATAAAGACATGCATGCAGCTGATATCACAGTAGGCTTAAATAGTTTAATTTGGGACTGGCGTAAATTAAAAATTCAAGATCTCTAACGCTTTTATATAAATTAATAGTTGAGGATCCCAGTGGGTCGATATTCTCCCATAGTGTGCAATCCTCTCATGATCTTGTATAATACTCTTCCGAACCAATAGATAAACAAAAAAAAAAAATTAACTTTACACGTATTAAAAAAAATTAATTATGTTAATTTAATTGTTTTGATTGATTGATTTGATTAATTTTATTTATATTTAAATTTAAAAAAATATAAAATTTTTTTTTACGTATATATAAATCCAAAGAAAATACATCATTAGCTAGAGTGGGCATAAACAGCAACAATGTGAACACTATAATAGTTATTATGATTGATTGGTCCGAGGAGGGAGAAACTAATATCTTGGACGTTCCCCCCAGATGACTTCCATAAGTTTGATGTTGATGGTTTCTGTTCATCATGATGCTTTCAAAGCGCCACCACTCTCCACTCAGTTACCCACACTCACATGACAGATTAGCTTTATCTCATTTTACATTTCTTTGCCCCATTTAATTATTTTAATAAAAAGGTGTATGTTATCGTTTTGCTAATAAATTAAATGGGGAGTAATAAATGATTGCGTGATTCTTCAGATGACCTTTTCATCTTTGAGAGGAACCAATCTGACCTAATAGAAATATTATTTAAGCTTTTCCCCCACAGCTCAGGTTAATTTGCTCTCATAAGACACCTATCTCTTTTGTCTTCTTTTCTTCATATTCATACATGCCTTAGGAATCAGCACTTAAACCATATATATCAAATCCAGAAATGTTATTTATATAATAAAATGGGACAACAATTCGATAATGGTTAATACAATTTAAAATTGTGATTAATGATATGTTGAATTTGATTAATGGACACACATGTAGTAAATAGATAACTCATTAATCATCCACTGAACTGCATTAACCATCCGCTGATATATTCATTAATGGTTAATGCAGTTCAGTGGATGGTTAGTGAGTTACCCATTTATCACATGTGTACTTATTAACAAAGTTCAACATATCATTAACCTCAATTTTGAATTGCATTAACCATTGATGAACTGTTGTCTCAAAAGTTGTTTATTTATTGTACAAATAACACAACTGATATCAATCTCAGATAAGATCGACCATTTTAAAAATTTAATATTTAATCATTTTTTCATAAAGAATTTTCAGGTCGGCTCAAGGCCAAATTACCAAAGTGAGGACTTTAGGTCTCAAAAAAAAAATTTAGTTAATATTACTATTAATTTTAAATAAAAACATGATAATTTTAATAAAATATTATTATTAACTTTAAAAAGGTTTCATCTCAAAGTTTACTTTAGATCCCATTGAAGAAAGAGTGTTGGTCTGTTGGACTGGCCGTGAAGAATTTTAGAGCTAGGTTTTCTTCTCATTTTTTTTGTCTCTTATTAAGCCTTCGTTTGTTTAAAATTATATGCCAAATAGAATCACACACTAGCCAGATTTCTGATGTGGTGAAATAAACGAAATACGTTTAGGTAATATTTTCAAAAGCAATCCTAATTAACTTCTAAAATTGGCTTTAATGAAAACGACTTCAGACTAATCCGCTAAAAAAATTTATTTGGAGATGAAAATCATTGATTTTTTTTTAAGTTGAAGGAATCTTTATAATCAAATGATAAAGTTAACTCTAACAGAAAAAACAACACATATTGGTTAATTAGCGAACATTTCCCATAGCTTATCCTTGGATCTGGATTCACTGCAGTAGCAAATTCATGTATTTGATGTTGCAGTTGTGCAATCTAGACCATTATATTTTCTTGTCTCACATTCTCAACGCTTGATTTGTTTTGTCCAAAAAAAATAACAAAAAATACAAGTGAAGAGAGATAAAGATAGGTTATTGTAGGAATCCTAATCTCTTATTCTTTGGTTTACATTTTTTAGATGCTGGCTGTGGGGAGTTGATTCTTGATGACCTAGCTCGCGGGGGCCTCCCTCCTTCCCTCGTCCTGTCCGAGTGTAGTTTTTGGGGTCTTTCCCTCCTCAGTACCAAAAAAAAAATTGCAAGCTCATAGGGAACATCCCTTAGTAAAATAATAGTTGCACGAAATTATAGTTGAACATATTATATATATAACATGTTTGATAGTAACATTGTGTGTTTAGGCGACAATACGAGAAGCTAGCGTAGGTAAAAAAAGTACACGCCATGATGCAAACAAACAAGATATGTTTCCCAATACCATGACTAAGTTTTCAAGCCTTAGGCTATTTTGTCCTTTGCTACAACTCAAAGCTGTATGACATCCTGGATGTAACATTACATGCCATTCGTCTACAATATATGTGAAGAATGATGAGATGAAAGCAGGCCTTTGTATGTGCCCCACTTCACATATAAAATCACTACTATCTGCCATTGACCGTATCTAATGTTCCTCTTTCTATCTATAATATTACTTCATTATTAATTACTTAGCTTGAAAGTTGAAACCAATGAAATGGAGTCTGATCATGATCATCAACCAACATCAGATCAAAAGACCACCACCGATGGTGATGATCAAGGTGCAACTATGGTGAGTACTGCCCCTAGGTCTTACGAGTGCAACTTCTGCAAGAGGGGTTTCTCTAATGCACAAGCACTAGGAGGCCACATGAACATCCACAGAAAAGACAAAGCCAAGCTCAAGCAACAATCTTCAAACCAAACTCATCATGATGAGATATTGGTGCCTTCACTGGAAGGCAAGTCTGATGTAGAGAAAAACAATCCAAACGTGCCTTGGAATGTGTCTCAACAACGCCATGTCTCATCCACAGATGAAACCCACGTTATTCACATGAGGCAGCTTCCACTCTTTGAGGAATCACCAACTAGCAGTGAGAATCAAAAGCCACAATTAGGTCAAATTCATGGGGAGATTATTACACAACGGCCTTTGTCATCTGGCCATGATTCATCGTTGGAGTTGGACCTTGAACTAAGACTAGGGCCTGAGCCACTGGATTCATCAGCTGCAACGAGTACCAGAAAATTCTTTTGAGTTTGATGCACCATGCATAAGTATGATTTGTAAATGTCTAAGAACCCTTTTTTCCTTGGTAAAAAGAATTCACAGGTTTGATTTTCTTCTTCTCACCATTTAAATTTTAAATTAATTATTATTATTGTTTTGTATTGTATATGTTAATTGTAAAATTTACAGGATATGAGTCTAATGTTACATCTGAATCATCTGATTTAATTTAAGGTTACTACTTTTTAAATTTGGATACAACAATTTATATTTGAGTCTTAAAACTGAATTTCTTGCACCTCATTCCTTGTAGGGTGGGTACTCAATGTCTCAAACTCTATTAATCTAGTAAATTCTTATTCCCTTCGATCGAGCACACCAAAATTAGCAGCAAACATTATTAATATGCCTCTTGCGATGGATGAAGATCTTCTATTCCATTTTGGTGTACCACATCATGTCCCAATCAATAATATCTTATCATGTATTCTATTTTTTCAATATTAAATAAAATTTTAACTTAAATAATAAGATATTATTGGTTGGAATATGGTGTGGTATACCGAAATGGAACAGGTGATCTTCACCCGTTGGATTGGCTTGTAATATATAGATTAGCTTTCAGAATGCATAAAGATGTTAGCGGTGAATACATATATATCATAATATGATGTAACCTTTGCATTTATATTTTGTTTCTGCACGCAAAATGCTATCTACACAATCGATTAAATAGTTAATTGAAAAGTAAATAAAATTAATTTAGAAAAGACAAAAAGTAAAATCACATCAAACACAAGAAATTTGAGAATGGAAAAAGCTAGAGATTTGATTTCACTTGTATTAAATTATGAGTTGCCCAATTTCTTTATAATTTCATGTTTTTCTATCAATTATCAATCACCTCTACTATATATAAATCTATTAGCAATAAACATTCATTATTAATATTCTTTTTCCTAATCAAATATTCAATGTGGTCATTCAAAAGGAACTAGTTAAAAAAAAGCATAAGGAAGGAAGATGTTTGTCAATTCAATAACCAATTGGATGTAAAAATATTCAACAATCCTAAACCCGATTTACCTTATAGTTTGATGAATTATAATTATAGACGGTCATCAATCAATTAATTAATAAACTAACATCAAACTAAAAATGATCAATTCCTAATATGTAATAGAAAAAATAAAATAAACCTAATCAAAAAAGGAAAACCTCGGATGATATCAAAATGAGGGAAAACCCCTGAATCAAAATACAAGATCCACCATTGTCCTAACAAGATGAGGAAGAGAACAAGGTAGTAAAGATCAAACTCCATTAAAATGTTATTTTGTTTCTTCGTCACTGCTGTGTTTTCACGTTGTTGTGTGTTACTCCTTTCTTGCTCAAGAAGGGTGTTGTACCGTTCTCTTCTTTAATTTGTAATTGACCTCATGTTGTATATAGTGTTTTTGTGTTATCATAATTAAGTATAAGTGACCTTTTAAGTTTCTAACTCTTTGATTTTCTTATAAGATCAATATGAATTTTTAATTAGATGATCAAATTTAGGATTTGGATAGAATCTCTTTAACAGCTTTATCTTCAACATCTCTCAATCTTATACAAAATCTTCTCGATTTCAAAATCTAATAATTATCTCCAAAATTTATATTATTCATTATTCTTTATCCAAATCAATATACAAAATAAAATCAATAAATAATAAATAATAAGAATAAATCAATAAACAAAAAAAAAACCTAACAAATTTATTAAATTTAAAAGATATATAGCCAACGAAGGTTAATCTAGTTGGTAAGGATACGACTCATATCCCACAAGGACATGGGTTCGAATCCTACTGTCGATGTGAGGAACTCGTTGATAGATAATTTGTAAGTACATCTGCAAGAGTTCTTTAAGCCGTGAGACCTGTCTTGATCCCGGTGAGCTTCCAGGATCCAACTCACCTAAACTTATAAATACCAAAAAAAATAAAATAAAAGATATATATAAATTACGAACATCAATTTCCGTAAGAGCTTACATCCGAGATTTTGTTCTCGATTAGACCAAAGTGAACTTCCCTTCCATATCCACAACAAATTTTCGACAACAACAAGGTAGTTTACTTGCCTGTATCGAACATGGATTTATATTTAAATTGATAAATGCATTGTGCATCACACGCACTGTATGCTTAACTTCTTCGAAAACGATTTATCATTAAGGTTGCTAATTTTATTCAAGAACTTATTACCAAACCACTTTTTTCTATTTCTTCGTTAAAACCTATTCATATCTGTTTCTTATCTACTAGTCCAGTAATATCAAGAAAACAAATTTTTTTTTTTGGTTGAAAAGAAAACAAAACCTTTACTAGGGTCACATTTTAGCAAAAATTCTTTATGATTATATACATGTACATGCATACACACGTATATGACGGAACTATACTTAGATGATAGGGAGGACCAACTAATAAAATTAAAGTTCATCCAATAAATATATACGCATCAAATTTCATGCTAAATATTCATAATCATATGTTTCAAAAGGTTAATTACATTAATGATCTATCAAAACACAAAACACCTCTCCTATCTATTACAAAAATCGTCTATAATTGAATCTACATTAAAATTTTTACAATTTTATTTTTAATGTATATTAGTGATCGTTAGAGGATAATATAAGAATATATATATATATATATATATATATATATATATAGTCTTCACTTATTTTTATATGATTTCTGAAGAAAATCGCAGAAATCATACCAATCAAAGCACTATCCAAAATTTCTTTATGGTTTTTATCATCAACTCTTTCATTGATTTCTCAAATTTAAGTTGCTGGATCACTTCAAGGCTTAGCAACAATGCCCCCCAGCAATGAGTTATTTAGCCATTTAATTATTTATAGGAATTAATTATTCTTTCACTGATCATGCAATCCATCCTGTAATTATATGTGATGAACTCTTGTGTTGAGCTTCACATTGGAAATCAACGGAACTGAGAGATAAATTTTTTTTTTTTTGGGTTTAGGATGAATTAGAGTATACTCCATCAAAACAACATATGAATATCATCTGTCCCATTTTGATGTATCACACTATGTCCCAACCAATAATATCTTATCATGTATTTTACTTTTTCAATATTAAATAAAATTTTAATATACACCAAAATGGTTGGGACATGATGTGACACACAAAAATGGGATAAGAGATCTTCATCCCAAAACAACATGTACAAGCCTATATATAAGCACTCGGCTGATGTCCAATTATGAAGCTCAAAACAACTAACTTTGGTATTTGCATAAAACTTTGCCTATAAGACAACGATCCTCCCCCTGTGAGAGGATTTCTAAAATGGAAATCACAATGTGGGCTTTTTGCATTATCGTGATTACGCGTTTAATTTCGGGCGATTAATCGCTCATAGGTTCAAGAATCAAATAAGCATACTTAACAACCAATTATTTATTCATTTTTATTGATTAATCGTTTGGAGTGTGAGTAAGAAAAGGACTTTCTAGAAGCTCACTGATTAGTCGGCCAAAAGTCACTAATTAATTGGTGGTGTGTATAGTAATATGTTAAAATTATGAGCATTCTGATGCGTGCGATTAGTCAGCCAAAAGTCACACAGATTAAGTGTCTAAGTCTAAGATACAAACCATCCTGCTAGCACACAATTAGGGTCTATTTGGGTAAACGGCTTAATTAAACGCTTATAGGATAAGCGCTTTTCATATAAGCGCTTATGTATAAGCTATTTCTATAATCAAAGAGAAAATAAAGTTAAATTGTTTTCATATAAGTTATAAGCTGTTTTCATAAGCTATCCTTGAGAGCTTATCAAAATAAGCTGAAAACAGCTAATGAACATGTCATAAGTTATTTCCATAAGCTCTCCCAAACACTCTGACAAACGCTTATGCCAGTAGATAAGCCCAAATAAGCTGTTTATAAGCCAATCCAAACAAGCCCTTAATCGACTAACTCTACTAATTAATTGCTCAAGGTACAACCACTTAAGTCTGAAATGGTGTATTTGAACTTATTTGAATGAAAGAACATGGAAAGTTGATATCATCAAAGGATGTTGTTATACATGAAGAAATGTACATTCTTGTTTACGTATTCATGGTGTCTAGTAAAGAAAAGTTTTAGTGCAAGGCCTTTCAATGTTTATATGAAGACCTTCCTGGTCAAGTTTTATGAGATTTTGAATTCATACAATTCAATATCTGTCTCAAATTTTCTCCAATGCGGGGGAATTTATTTTAGAATTACCTTTATGTAATATTGTTCTGGTTATGTTTGTACAAAGCAAATTAAATGTTCTTCATCATGTCCTTCAGAAGATGCACCGGTATTCATTAATTTGCATTTAGTAAAAGGACTGATGGTAGCAAATTAAACAACAAAAAGTATTTGAACGTGCCTTGAAGAGTTGTGCATATTTTCCATCACGGTTGCTGCATAATTCTTTGGTTTTTTAATTTACTGCTTTGGAGAAGTTTCTCCAACCCCTCTCGGCATTTTTTATTAGATATATAGTTAGTTGAAAAAATTAGTTAGTTTGTTAGTAACTAATTGTTAGATCATTAACCTATATAAAGGTTTGATGTACTCATTTGTAATCAACTTTCTCATTCTATCAATTCTATATTTCATATTTTTCTTTCATCTTCTTCTTCCATCCTTAATGGATGTCATGTCTCCTAACATTTTTCTACTGTTCTACCTACAGGATATACACCAGAATAAAAGCATCCTTACTATTGCCAAGTCTATGGCTTCCTCTAATACCAAATACAACCATTTAGGATTTTTCTTTGCCGCAAGTTACGTCCCTTAAGAAGATAATATGTGTATCGTTGTTGTAATTAAATAATTAATTCAGTCCCGTGAAACAGGAAGTATTTTGAGCCTTGTCTAATGCCTATTAAAGATTTGTAAAATTTGAGTGACCCCATATCCCCATGGATCATCAACTCGACAAAATTTTCGATGTCTTTCTTATTGCTGTTATTATTGTGTGTGTACGCTTGTATCTACATACGTACACAAAAGACATAATTTCAATCAAGGAACTTGAAGATATAAAATGAAGAGCTCATTTGTCATCATTGTCTAGTCAGTAATGATTCTCGGTACGAAATTCAATTTATACATTTAGTAGGAACAATGTTTTTGATGGATTAAATTCAATTCAATACGTACACCCCCTATGATTTCTACTCATCCAAGATTTTGATTGGTTAAATTTGTTTTCGAGCTAAGTAGCATTGTTGTTTTTTGTTTTCTAATTATGCGTTCAACATATATGGAAAAAAGTCATTGCTTGCCTATCATTGCAACTACAAGTACTCGCAATTTAATGCCATAAATGTAAGCATATTATTCAATCATAGTATAGTCTAATAAATCTCTCTCTTTCCTCCCCTTACAGAAAATTTTCCACACCACTGTATCACTGTATCATTATTCCCAGCGGCTGATATGTGGATAAGAAAACAAAGCTGTCAAACATGAGATAATTTACAGCATATGCAAAGCGTTGCGTGGTCACTGAAAGTAGTATTAACCAACTTTAACAAAATATTTAGTTGCATAAGAAAGGCATGCCCATGGCCAGAGGTGTTGGGTGGTTACAATAACAAGAGTCCAGTAGATACGAGAAAACCTTTTTTTCCCTGCCGATCTTATTACTGGAAACTGAATACAACTACATAAATATCGTGTTTCAGAACATAGAGCTTCACACAACCATACAAATCCAGCCAAAAATTATCTACGTTAACAGACTCAAACAACAGAGTATTACACTGTGCAAGATATGTTCCACTTCCACTAGTCATCGTCAACATAGATAGTCTCTTGCTTGAACAGGCCACCAAATACCTTCCGGACCTCCTTTGCTTTCTCTGCTTGCTTTGGTTTTTCCTCCTTTGGTTTACTTGCAGTTGCAGCGCTTCTTGGAGTTGTTTGTTTAATCACTGCTTTATTAGGCGTGAGACTCCGCGCCACAGCCTGTCCCCTTACGGTGGCTAGCTTCACATTTGATTTCTCATCCCCATCATCAGGCTTTTGGATTGAGGTAGCAGCAATCTGTGAGCTCAGCTTTTGCCACGAAAGCCCTGCACCAAAATCTTTTGCCTTGTTCAATAGGCTTTCCACCGAAGCCCCGGCAGCCTCTGCCTTCTCTTGGGCTTCTTGAGCTAGACTAGCAGCCCGTGCTTCTTGCTGCGAAAGCTTTTTCACCTCTTCTTCCAGCTTCTTTGTTGCTTCAGCAGCTTCACGGGCCTTTTCAGCAGCGATTCTTGCTTCTTCCTCTGCTCTAGCTTTCTCGAGCACTTCAGCATAGGCCTTCCTTCTGCCATCCTCAGGAATAGTGCTGTAAAGAAACTTAAAAATCAGATAGAAACATATACTGATCCTCCTCAACGGGGAGCAATGCCAAAACATGGAAAACAAAAACAACTAGCTGACTCACCTGAAGAGTTCATCTACACTTCTCAAGGGGGCTTTTGGATCCGTGTACACTTCCACAAACTATTCGAGAGAGGGGGAAAAAAAAAAGTTAGCCAACAGAAAGCTTCAATCTTTTAGATTTGAAATATGTATGGCCGTGTGTGAGCATGCTGATCACATCTCAATTAGATATCAACATGCACTCATGTGTATGGATTGCATTATGCAGCTAATGTAAAAGTGATACCTTGTTTTCTGCCACCTCTGTGTTGGAGAAGACATCAGCCACTATCGATGCTATCTTGGACTTTGCTACCTATAATAACCATTTTCGAGAAAAAAACTATAACCTACGTATGTGGAAATAAGAATGTGAAGGGAGAATAGAGAAGACACAATTGCATTTAGATACTATTGCATACATTACATTACTTTATAGTCGTCTGCACCGCCGCATCCTTCGCCTAAGACAACCACATTATAGGAACTCTCTTCCGAGAAATCATCTGTTAAACTTGTCTTGATGAAGGTATATTTGACGTCCGTCTCAATCACTTTCTGCAAGAACTCTTGTATGGTCAATGGCTGGGACCGGGAGAACAGGTTGTTGAAGAAAGAGGTGATGCCATCCAGTACATTGTAGGTTGAGGAAGCAGCCGTGTTGTCATCGTAGATAACAGCCACGTGGCCTACGCCCGCCAGCTGAGCAGCCTGGACTACTTGCAAGGCGTCTGATGTGGAGACCTCCGCGGATGGACCGTTCTCTGCGGAACCAATGGTGACAACCACTTTGCTGGCATTGCCTATTGCTTCGGCTATTGAGTCTGCATCATCAAAGCTTGACTGCACAGCGTTTAGACGCTTTGCCTCTTCCTTTGATATGATCTGTAGTGCATGCATTAGTAGCCGGAATATACTCCAATGCAAATTCTGTTTTGTTTTTTTCAAACCAGAACTTCACATTATATTTACATTACTCGATATATTGGTTAACTGGTTTCCAGGTTTTGACAATAGGTCATCAGAAGTTAACCAATAATTGAGACATGTAAAAATGAAATAAAATTTTTGGTGTGGAAAATTCATTTTCCTTTCATGAAAATTCAAACGAATGGCCATTGCTACGTCTAGCTTGCTCCATCTATGAATTGCATATAACCCACCCACCTATTGTATATAAAACTAACATCAGAGTAAACTCGATTCCTCAAGCGCATTGCCAAAGAGCTACTGTGATATGAATGGCTATTTGTGTAGTGGCAAAGTCGATCATATTCTTCTTTTAAAAGTATAATTAAGTAAGAAAAGGTTGAGTTTTAGGATGAACAATGAGCAACAAGAGAGGCATTCAAGCATGAGTTCAGTTAGTTTGCTAACTTGAGAACTGACCCTTAAGACAGAAAATGCCAACATGCAACAGTTATGCACTTTATATACTTGTTTGAACATATCATGTGCATTCCTAATCTATACAGGTGAGTTGATTAAGAGGCTGGCTAACCTTACCTTGTATTGAGCAGCAAGACGAGCCAGTTCTTGTGCAGAACCAAGTTCCGGGACTCCAGCTCTTACACTAAAACCTTCCCTTAGCAGTGTTTGTGCAATGCGGATACCAGCCTGCCCTGTTGCTCCAGCAACAAAC
Source organism: Ammopiptanthus mongolicus (assembly GCA_039655645.1). NCBI lineage: Eukaryota > Viridiplantae > Streptophyta > Magnoliopsida > Fabales > Fabaceae > Ammopiptanthus > Ammopiptanthus mongolicus. The sequence continues at coordinate 7,746,128 of CM077346.1, forward strand.
ACTGCTGAAGGGTCCTTGCGTCTTGGGTTTCCAAATGACAAACCTTGTGAAGAAGGGTTACTTACAACTGGGATCAACGATGTCACATCAGGTATCTTTCCAAAGTTGAAACGGAAGGGGTTGGAATTGGATGACCCATCTGGTTGGCCACCTTCTTCAGGGGAAGCATCATCTCTGGGTTTTCCCAGCCCAAGTGATGGGAATGGTCCAGACTTCTTGGCAAAAACTCTAAGCCTTGGGTTCCTTAGGGTCAACCTTGAATGAGGCGTGGTGGGTAAGAGAGATGAATAAGAAGTAAGAGTGGGAGCCATGGATGAATAGAGATAGACTCAAGATTGATCCTCCACCCCTTCAATTTGGAGCATATATCTTTTGGTTTGTGTATCTCTAATCTCTAGCTCGAGAGCACACTCTCGACCTTAGGCTTTGAACGATTAATTTTGTTTGCTCTCGTAAGAATTATCTGAACGGACGAGGCAAGCAAAGCTGGCGAATTGGCTACAGCCACGTCAGAGTTTATCCAGTACAGAAATATCGAACACCAAGCATTCAAATAGCACAGAAAATGACGTGCCCTTTTCACGTATGAAGGGAAAAATCGCATCCCCACTGGATTCGTTACATTTCACCCATTAAGGCAGTATGATAGTTTAGGGATTCCTGTGCTTTTAAGTGAGCCATTTACATCATACGGTCGCGTAAATATAGATCAAATAAATTCCACCTATATTTTGTAGGTTTCGAACATAAGATTGTACTTAAGATGTGCGTATATTTTATATGGTCAACTCGAAAGTCAAAAAAGACTCGACTTTGTTCAATTAATAAACATAAAAGAAATAAGCTTTTTGAGTAAGATAAAACTCAAAAAGTGTAACAAGGTAGTGTGAGAGAGACACACGAGAAATTTCATCCGATTACTTGCAACCTTGTTTTGTTAGATACGAGTTAAAATTCGTGAACCGAAATGCGTCATGTGAAATGTTACACCGTGACAGCAACCAGAAAATCTGATAACCTATTTTACTCCCTCCCTCCAACTTTTTATGAAATAATAATTACAAAATAATGAATAATGATATTATAATAACTTTAGAGCAGGATCGGCCCAACACCTACCGAGGCCTAAAGCAAACTTTATGATGAGACCTTTTTAAAAAATTAACCCAATAATTTTTTCATACAAAATTAATTATTTTGTGCACAATGAGGAGTTGATCCCTGGACCTTCAACCTAATGATAAGTTTTTACACCAAATGGGCTAACTTATGTTTGTTGATATATTATACATATAAAAAAACTAATATAAAAGAAATACAAAACGGACCTTTTTTTTAAAGAAAAAATTGTTTTATTTTGAGAGGCCTAAAGCAAGGACTTCACTTGTTTTATCCTTGGACCGGGCCTGCTTTAGAGAACAAAAAATAATTCACGGGAAATTCTCGTAAAGAACTTAAATGTAGGTATAAAATGACAATAACTCAAAATCACATGTACCATGAAGTACCCATAATAACAACTAGGAATAAATTATACAGATCCCTTAGGTTTTCGAAACCAACAGAAACAACCTTAAAATTTCAAACAGGGAAAGGTCAGAATTAAAAATATAGGTCCTTCCATTGCAACGAAGAATTGAAAAAACAAACGTTTCTTTGAATGTAACTGCCACAGATTACAATGCAAAAATAAACAGGGTACTAACACTGCATAGAAGCAGGAAAATATAAAAACAATTGCACTATACAAAGCAACCATGAGAAAACCCTCCACCACAACAGAGTGCTAAAAAGATATAATATTTATGTGTTCTTGCAAAAAAAATTAAGTACATACATGAGAACACATCTCTGCAAGCCATACAGCATATCCAAGAAATATAACATCATCCAGACTTCTGGTAGATTACAGAACTTTTGATCCATATAACGACAATCGTTTTTAACTTAGTCCCTATATATAAAAAATTTCAATTTGGTCGATTTTACAATTATTTTCAATTTTGTCCTCACCTTTATTATTATTATAATACTGTTTCTGGAAGTGCAAATATAGAACCCAAATTGAAAATAATTATCATATGTAGAGATCAAATATATACTTTTTTTGTCCCTATAGTGGTAATCATTTTCACTTTTGATCCTTATACGTGAAAATCATTTTCACTTTGATCTTTATAATTTAACTCCGACAAACGATATTATAACAGTTATAAACTACAAGTACCAAATTGAAAATAATTATACATACATGATCTTAATTGAAATTTTAAAGACTTAACCTTTCTGGAAAAGGTGGTCCAGGAACAACTCCCAAGATGCAAATGTTACACAGCTTTGAAAAATATACAGTGAGAAAGAACTACATATGTACATAGAACAGATTACCTACGAAGCTCTTCTATAACCTGTAAAAATGGTAAAAGAATGAAAAACTTCACCTGAATTGAAGTTCAAAATATAGGTCTGCACATGGTCAGCTCACCAGGTCATCTAGTGTTGAAATAAATTTCATCTACCAATTGGACCAGAAAGCGAATTTAGTATCAACCTCATTAATAATATTCACAAGACCTTCAGGATTTAATCTCGTCTAAATAAGAAACTAGTCAACACTACCAAGCCCATCAAAACCCAAGGGCAAAATAAAAAAATAAAAAAAGAGAGAAACTACGACTAGCCAAGATTGCAGTTAAAACAATAAAAGACAGAAAACCAAAATGTGCCACCCAAAAATCATGAATTCCCAACTAAGGGGAGACAAATATTACCAGTAAATATAGGACAAATGTCTGCCATAGTTGCACTCAACAGATTTGCTCAGAAATCGTCATTAATCCATTTCCGCTGCCACCATTAAAGATAGACGACATCAAACATTTACCAAAAATTTTAAAAAAAACATGACATTTTTAAAAGCCAAGTTTGTTAAAGAAGCTAAGAAGATATTTCTGAGTAAGTTTTTAAAGGATAAAACAACTTAAAACTCAGAAGTCTTGTATTTAGTTATTCATGCCCCTCTTTGCTTTGAGGGATTCAAGAGCCTTATTCCGTAACTCAATCTGGAGCTTCTTTTGTTCAGACAGTGTCTCTTCATTATCACTTCGATGATAATCCATTTGGTCAGCTTCCTCGTCATCAGAAATATAGTCTGATTTACTCTTCATTTTCAGCTTCTCTGCACGCCGTTCTCCCCTTCTGCGTCGCCTCTCTTCACGTCTTCGACGCTTTTCCTCCTTCCGCAGCTTCTTCTCCTCCTTTTTCTTCCTCTTAGCATCTCTCCTGTCCTCTAACTCAGAATCAGAACTATAATCATCTGAAGACACAATTTTTTTCTCGGACCTTTTATGCTTTATCCTATCCTTTCTTTCCTTTCTATGCTTACCACTTTCCTCAGAAACAGAATCATATGAAGCACCACGATTGACAATATCAACTTTTCCAATTAAATCTCGAGTGGCTTCTGATTTGTGGCCCCGATCACTATTTTTGGCATAGTTTGAATGGGAGTGATCCTTGTCATCAGATTTTTTAATATCCACAGCAAAGGATTCATGAGGCTTCTTGCCGGGAAAAATTTCTTTATTCATTGCTGACTTCTGTTGAGCAGGAGATTCATCCTCCTTGCCTGGAGTTTTATCACTGCCGAAAGAGTTTAGCTTTGTCAGAAACATATGCAGTGTACAGCCAAATTATCTAGAAAACTACAGTATGCCAACCACATTACCCTTTAATATCCTGGCCTTGCTTACTCCAATCAGAGTTATCATAAGGATGATATTCAGAAGCCAGGTGACCAGTCATCCTTTCACGAGAGAACTCACCCTCATGATGGAACTTTGCCGGTGAATATTTTTGCTTACTAACCGGGTATGAATATTTTGATTTCTTTTGTGATGATGTTGTTTTAGGATATCTGCTATCTCTACCAAAGATATGAAGAGAAAATGAGAAAAAAGCAAGAGAAAAATGAACAAATCTATCACAGTAAATTACATTCTGTAAATAAATAAAACCAAGTAAATGAGTTATTATTAATTTCCTATTCAAACCTAGAATATGTTTCTTCTTCTCCGTCACTTGTCTCTGGGCTGTCATGGCTAGGTTTGTGTGTTCTTGGCTTCTTTGGAGGACTCGAGCTTCTTTCATTGGTCAACTTCTCTCTTCTTTGCCTCAAGCTCTTATGTGGACTAGACATTTTTTAAAACCAAATAAATATGTATAGATATGCCAACTCTGTGCAATGATGAGTAGATAAGAGCGTTCAATGAGAAGTCAAGAAAAACTACCTTCCACCTACAATGCTGGTCCTACTCTTAGCTTGTGAAGACACTGACTGAATTGGAGACTTCTCGGGTGTGGACATTGAATCTTGTGATTTATAGTGTGAAGTTTTGTGATCCTTATCTCTCCGTCCAGACTGCACAGGACTAGGGGGTTGATGAGTCTCAGATGACAATCTTTCTTGCCTTCTGCAACATAGGTATCCCCACAAATTTAATAAATTTCCTTGCGAGAACAAAAAAAGGTAAAACTATCATTCTGCAAAAATTTGCAGTTCCGTACAGGGTTGGAATAGATAAATTATAAGATTTCTGATTTTAGACTTTAAACGTACTTCAAATTTGTATAAATGATTCTATATTTGAAATATTTCTTTTAAAAAGGTTTACTATTTACTAATTACTATGATCACATTAAAATCATGCACATCCAAGACAAGACAAACAAAAGTTGCTATACCTGACTTTCCCCCTAGAAGTTTGCACAAGACTTCTTTGGCGTCTTGGAGAGTCTCTCCTAACTGGAGATGGAGATACACGCCGTAATGGAGACTGAGAACTCCATTCATCTGGGGAAGGAGACCTCTGTGGGGAGGGACTTGGCGATCTTTTCTTACCAAAAACAGGTGACCTACGCCGCAAAGGAGATGGAGACCTGTGTTGTGGAGTTCTACTCCCATACCTTCGCCGTATCGGAGAGGGGGATTGAATGGGAGAGCCTGTTCTACGCAATACTAGTGACTGTGGTATTCGACGGACAGGTGAAGGTGACCTATGTGGCATGACAGGAGATCTCCGTTTCACAGGTGAGGGTGACCTTCGCCGTCTTATTGATGATGGTGATCTACGGCCACGCACAAGAGATGGTGATCTACGACGACGCACTGGAGAGGGTGATCTGCGTCGACGAAATGGAGAGGGTGTCCTACGTCGACGAATTGGAGAGGGTGACCTGCGTCGACGAACTGGAGAGGGTGATCTGCGTCGACGAAAAGAAGGTGAACTACGATGCAATGGAGAATGCATTCTACGTCGTACAGGAGAAGGAGATCTATAATTTGAGCGAGATCTTGATCTTCGTCGTGAATAAGATAGCCTCCTGTGAGGAGATCGCCATGGTGAATGCCTCCGAGGGGAAATAGATTGTCGCCTGGGAGAACGGCGAATCCTTTCTAAAGAAAGGGATCGCCCTCGAGCTTCTGGAGACCTGGATATACTCCTTGACCTGTGTCCACCACTAAACCACATAAACTCATTAATACAAAATGACAAATCCAAAGGAAAACTAATATGCACTATTATACTCATTAATGACGACGCCAAGGGGTGGGGAACAAAACAAAAATCCATCAGCTAGCCCAGTTGCACATTTAATTTCCCTTAGATTAGGCTAATGAATGGCAAAAGCTACAGGCATAAATCAAGTCAAAGGAAAATAAGTCAGCATATAGGAAAGCATACCCTGAATAATTTCGGGAATTAGAAAATGATTTACTCATTGACCTTGAAGGTGAGCCTCTGCCAATGGTAACAAACACTATGTACTTACAGCCTTCCAATATAAAAGATGAGAATGGAAAATATATTGACAAAGCATTTGTTTTTAATGTCGTTACCGGTGAGGAAAAGTAGAAACTGCAGGTGAATGTGGGGACCTAGAAACCCTGTAATAGTGTAGCAACTAATTAGTAATCACGCTAAATTGAGAAATTTCTAAGTGCTGAGCCGAGTTCACTAAGATTCTCTTCATCCAAAGAACAACCGGATATTCAAATAATAAAGCTTAAACTTTAAAATAAAGGTGAAAATAAATGCTCGAGAAACTTCACCTAGATGACTCCCAGAACTTCTATTACAGTGTTCAAAATATCAAATTATCAAGAATAACAATGAATTCAAATGACTTTATAATGCACGATTTCTTACAATTTTTATGTAATTTTACTAGTTATGTTAATTATTTTAGGTAATTTTATGTTTATCATGGTAAAATTAGAGGCTTCGAGCCCTAATAGGATGTTATATGGGTTAGGAAAGTTCTGAGTTTCTTAACTTGTTAGTCTGGTTTAAATTATGCATGCGAAGGAACCTATTATGGGTAAAGTATTACAACTTATATTTCAAGTTATGCACGTTACTGTTAGGACTCTAGGTCCATCTACTACAATGATGCCTAGCCACTTCCATGTTGTGTCAATTTATAACAACTTAAGGGAATTCACAAATCCATCCACTCTAAAAAAATTGAAAACACATTTAAGTTCATACTTTGAAGTTTGACCCACTGTTAAAAGGACAGAAATATCATCACATATATTGATTAAAAAGAAGGAATTGTCCTATTTAACCTGTTCCTTGCTCTAACACCATTCCTCTTGTCAGTTTCTTTCCCATCATCAACATAGTGCCCTGAATCCCTGGGCTTTGAGGTTGGGTCTGACACAGTATCATCATCCTTCGCATCAAATCCACCGTCCTACAGTAGTTTGAGGTAAAGGACATGAACCCAAATAATTGCAGAAGCTAGCTGAATGCCATAAAAAACAAATGGAAGTTAAAGCCAAATCACAACTCTATAAAATGTATCTCCAGCATGGAAAAAACAGTATTACCAGTTTCTTTAGCCTCTCTTCCATGATCTCTCTGCCTTCCTTATCTTTTTTCTTCTGGATTTCGCCTGTTATCCTATCATGTTCAACCTAAACCGCCCACAGAAAGCAACATTAGTCATAAATCCCCCAAAATAGTATAAATAAAAGGCACTAAGAGAGCCAATTAATGCCATGTCAAGACTCAAGAGCACCTTCTTTTTCCGGATTTCTTCTTCTTTGGCATCCAAGAACAGCTGAGGAACGCCACTGGCATTTTTCTGTGCACTAAGAAGAAGTGTCCAAAGCTCTTTCATGAACTTTCCAGTGTTTTTTTCCATAAACCCAGTAATTTGTATTTGAACTTCCTTCCCATTTACTTCCTGCATCATGATAAATAGATCATGGCTAATGAAGCAAGGAAGATAGCAGAGTGCATGGCTGCACGCACATTGATGATAGTTCTTAAGGAGAGGAATAAGATTGCAAAATCACAACCTAATATCAAATAGATGTTAGATAAAGGAATGTAATAAAGATTTCAACAAATACGATAGAAAAGGAAAAGGATTAAAAGAATAACAATAATGTCAAGATTCTATGAACAGCAAATAGAAAGTTTAAAACACCTTTTAATCTTCAAGATCACCAATTCAAGGATTTAAATTGCGGACTGCATCACAACTGAAACTGCATCAGCCCGCAACAGGTGCGACATGACCACAACCGCAATTTAAAATATTGATCACCAGATAATGTAATAAGTAGCAAATGAAAAATTGAAGAACACAACAACAATGACAATAATATCAAGATTCAGCTAAAAAAATTAATAATTTAGTGATCGGTGATCAATTACCTTGGCATCCAAAAGACCGTGTATGAAGTTTATAAGCACTTCATCTTCAAACCCGAGAAGCTCGGTCACCCTTTTGGTAATCCAAGGCTTCATCACTTCCATATTCACCTTCGTCATGTCCACCTACAAACCATTTGTCAAGCATAACTGAATTTGCAACAATTAAATTTGACTAATACCAATTAAGTTTACCAATTCAAATCATCCTAATCCATGTTGTCCCAAATAGCAAGACCATTTAAAATTAGGACAAAACTTAGGTGCAATTATATAGGTGCTTGTGCTGCTGAAAACGTGGATAATGGCTCATCAATATAAAAATAAAAATATAATATATGTATCAGATGTTACACATGTCCTAATCTCATTGCAAAAACAGGCAAGTATAGAATTGTATCTAAGTTTTGTCCTTAAAAATATAGAACAAACTTAAACAAATAAACGAACCAGATGCTCCAGTTCAGGCGCAAACTTCTGCGATTTTAGCAGCTTCGCTTGCTTGTTCGAAAAGCGAGTGTCTTGATCCGCAGACGTACCCTATATACAAAATTCAGCCGCATAGTTCATGAGGTAAGTAACACACACCTATCAACCGGGAGTGATGCAATTAAATTACAAAAAATTGAAGGACATGCGACGATTAGAAGAGAAAAAGATCTGAGAAATGTTGGGATAACTTTGCACCGATCCAATATAACAGGATAAAAGAGTAATTCCAAGTTGAAAGGTGGTGCTGAACTTACTCGAAAGAAACCGCCCGACATTTTCTGATGCTAAACGCTTCCGAACAGAGAGAAGAGTGCGTTTGAGTGTGAGTGAGACAGGTGAATTCTGGTGGGAAGCGCACACTATAGGCTATAGCTACTTCCACACGGAGAGGTGGCTCAGAAGCTACTCGAATCACATATATGCCCTAACTCCCACACACCACACGCACGAAGGTCAACTTTCCAATGGTAAAAAACATGGGGAGTTCGTGAATTAAGGAAAAATTTATGAGTTTAATGGATATGTATTATTTTATCATTTTATTATATTATTTTCTAAAATATTTCAATCAATATTTATATGGTGAAATATGATTGGATGATCGTGTAAAAATTTTTTTACATTGTTAGTGTATATTCATTAAACTCAAAATTTATATACTTTGATAAAAACATATATAATTATTTTAATATATTTTTACCTTCATATTTATATAATATGCAATGCAATGTATACAACACTTGAATTTGTATAAATTTTATTTTATAATCAGTATTAAATCATTTTTTAGATATTAAACTCCATATATAATATATAGTTCACGAGCACCAACAAATAATACATAGCTCACTACATGAGGGGATGTCTTTCATAAAAATGTGAAAGAAGTTTGTTTTATAAATAGGTGGCTTTTAGGGTGGACCAACAAAAGTATGTTTCACTCGTAGATCATCTTTCATAATAATTGGATATATATTGATAAAATAAGTGAATAGATTAAATTAAAGATGGATAATGGTTGAATAGGTAAAACATTTTTCACATACATTCATCTTTAGTCGTTAATCTTATTTTTATTCAATGATAATTGTGATTTTAACATTAGTGATAATTTACACGCATGGAGGAAAATAAGATCAAAGGCTAAAGTGAAATATGATTTACATTAATTTTATATATATATATATATATATATATATATAGAGAGAGAGAGAGAGAGAGATGGTTGTCTACCATACAAAAAGTGCTACATTGGATATTTCGATTAAAGCCAAGAGATAGAAAGAATTATAGGTATCATACCACATATTCATTCAGGACATTTGCATGGTCATTAATAATTTTGAGGATTTGAGGATTAATAAATGAATCCTAGATAAGTATTTGACATGTTACTAGTTTGGTTCCATCTGACAAACTTAGAAATTGAATTGAACTAATTAAACTCATTCATTTTGGTTTGGTAATCGAATTTGATAGGGTAAAACCTAATTGAGACTATTCTTGAGTGGTTTGGTTCTCAAGTTCCATAGTTTAGAACTTGGGATCCGATCAAACTAACTCGATGTCTCATTTATTCAATAACCAACACTCTGATAATCTTAATCGTTCATCGACTAAGTAAGTCCTTCAATCGTGTTGACATAATGTGAAAACGTAAGGAGATAGTAGAGTCTAACAAGAGACACGAGGAAGAGCAAACATTCAGAATCGAACCTAAATCTAGAGGTGAATCAATTGGTCTCAAACTCCCAGCGCAATTCACGAAAGCATGTTGGCACATCCTTTTGTGCATGATGAGGTCCTAAAAGAGATAGAAACACTTGTGAACAAGAGAAAAATCTTATTTCTCATTTTCTCTCTTTTTTCTCTTGATCCAAAGGATATAAGAGGAAAAAAAAAATTCTCGTCATTTTCTCTTCTCTTCACTTTATTTCCTTTAATTTTCTGCTTCCATTTTCTCTCATCATCCAAACGAAAGCTAAAACTTAGTTGTAAAGATGCTCGAAAGAAGAGAAAAGCTACCGTGGGAAATAAACATTAAAAAAAAAAAGGCATACTATCACATTTTTTCCCTTATCCCTTTTTAGACTTATTTTATAACTGTTGATTAAAAAGGCTTTTACTTTAGAAAAGATCATGGACAGATACTTAAAAAGATTTTAATTTTGATACGTTATCGTTGTAAAAAATTTCATACTATTAACTCATCACAAATATTGTTCAAAAGGATATGCCACGCACCAATCAAGGTTGGTTTGAGTGGTAATGGATTCAGATCCCATAAATAAATGATTAGAGGTTTAATTTCTAGTTCTTGTGTATGAAAAAAAACCTAATTGAAAGGGCATCGTGCAGTCCGATCCCCTTAAAGAGATTGGTCTCAGTGAATGACCGTGGATACTCCTTGCGATGATCATATATCATATATACATATAAAAAAGGGCACACCACACAATTAATTTCTTTTCATACAATCTTTAATAGTAAAACTTTTTATTTCAATGAAATAGAAACTATTATTAATAGAAATAAAAAATTAAATACATTACTTTTCAATAAATATTTTTTTTTTTAATTTATTAACTACCATAAAGGGTACTTGTTACTTTGTTAGGAATTGTTTCTCATGGTAGGGAGTGAAAAATATAATTTAATTAGTTTAGCGTATATCCGCGGCTAAGACGTGGTTGAAGGAGATTATGGACATGTGGACCGAAGGCTTATAATCGGATGCAAACCTATTTATATTCCATCCTTTATTCTCTGTTTCTGGTCCGCTCCCTTCCCCTTCTCCTTCTCCTTCCCTTCTCTCTCTATCTATCTGTCCTCCTCAGCTGTCACTCCAAACCCTCCCAAACCCTAAACTCCCCCATCCCAATCTTCCTTCCTTCTCTTTTCTCCCCAAACTTTTCCAATCGGATAATTGGAGTTACGCAACACAGTTTGGGGCCAGCAATTTCCCATAATGGCGGCTTCCACCACCAGCCAGGTCTATATTCAGGTTATCGAAGACGTCATCACCAAGGTTCGGGATGAGTTCGTCAATAACGGTGGTCCCGGCGACGAAGTTCTCAAGGAGCTTCAAGCTGTAATTTTTCTTCTATCCGTGTTATCTTCATATGTAGATAGTTTAGGAATTTATAGTTAAATGGATATATTCATTGATTGATTTGATTTGCAAGAACTTATATTTCTTAGCTGGTTCATTTAGGGTTTGGATCCGAGCATGTACGGGTTTTCTGTTTAGTTTATGGGTTTGTTTTTTCTGATCGTCACGGGGTTGTGCTCAAATCTTTTGTTGTTTTTTCTTCTGTTGATAATTTATTTAGATGTGGGAATCAAAGATGATTCAAGCCGGGGTCATTCTTGGTCCCATAGAAAGGTCCGGTGCAGCTAAGCCAACGCCTGGTGGTCCGATTACACCGGTTCATGATCTCAACATGCCCTATGAGGGGACTGAGGAGTATGAAACTCCCACAGCCGAAATACTTTTCCCACCTGTGAGTTTCTACTTTCTAGTTTTGTCTCCCTTTAATGTGTTTTTATGAGTTAAAATTGTATTCTTGATACGGGTTTTTGAATGCACAGACACCATCGCAGACTCCTATTCAAACCCCGTTACCAGGAACTGTTGATAACTCAATGTATAACATTCCTACTGGACCTAGTGAATACCCGTCTTCTGGAAATGATTCTGGAGGAAATACTGAGATAAAAGGTGGAAGACCTAGTCCATACATGGTAAAGCTCATTTTCTGACTCCATGATAACAGATCATTTATTTATATGTTTGACCACTCTTTCATATTGTTGAGATCCCACATCTATTAGAAATATGGCCAAAGTAGTCCTTATAATGCTTGAGCAATCCTCATCTCTTGAGCTAATTTTTGGGGTTCAATTTAGCCTAAAGCCCAAACTTTAAGACATATTTTATTTTCTTCATAATATTTATCTGGCATAGCGGATAAACACTGCTGCTTAAACCATGTGCATGGAGCTTATTTTTCTTTTAGATGCGTGTATTGATCTTGTCCATACAATCTTGTACAGCAACCTTCTTCTCCATGGATGAACCAGAGGCCTTCACTTGACGTCAATGTTGGTGAGTCCCATTTAAATTTAGAACACAGTGATTAATAAAATGGCTTTGCATTAATGACTGTGTGTGTTACTTTAGCTTATGTGGAAGGGCGGGATGAGGCAGACAGAGGAACTTCGAATCAACCTCTGACACAGGTAAGGAAGTTGGTGAGTTCTTTTAAGAAAATTGTCTGTTGTCAAATTTAAGAGACCTCGTGGTAGTTTTCTTTCATGAAGGTAGATAATATTGGTCCTTTCTGGTTGTAACACAGTTTATCAATGTTTTTGTCTTGAATATCCACTCTGATCTTAAAAATGATAGCATAGTATCGACATTGTCAATTTGTCATAACATTTGGATATTGTTGATATTTTTGGAAACATCCAGGACTTCTTCACAATGTCCGCGGGGAAGCGAAAACGCGATGAGTTTGCTTCACAATATAATGCTGATGGATATATACCTCAGCGAGATGGAGCGGGAGCGGGAGATGCTGCATCTGGAGTTTTTGAAATTGAGGTATGGTCTTTCTTCATGTTACCAATATCAAATGGATATTTTGTAGATTTATATCAGCTTGGTACTTGCATATTTTTTATGAGTAGTTTTATAATGATGTTACTTATCATTTTTTATCTGTATCACTAACTTATGTTTTTGTTGTAACTGAGTTTGTGGTGTATGTGCATGAAGAGGCACTATAGTAAGATCCTGCTTTCATAGCATTTAATTCAACTCTGTTTTGTCGGATATCATTTTACCTTCCCTTCAAGTAATACCATGTTTACATCCCTGAAGGAAAAAAAGTGTTTGGCTTCTCCCTGGCTACTAGGTTGTTGCTGAAATTTGCATGGCTATATTTCTACCTAGGATGATGGGATGTTTTTTGACAAGTTTGAATCACAGTTTATCTGGCGCAAAAAAAGGTTCGAACTTCAAGGTTCTAACACTGTCTAAATGTTGTCAAAACCCAAGAGACAGTGTGTTATTGTATGCTAAAGGCATGCTGTCATACCATTGGAAGTGGTGGGGTTGGGAGGAGATGGGGCATGGGGGATCCAGAAATATCTGAAGTTTGTTCAAACTATTTAACAACTACATCAAGACAACAAGGCTTCAACATTATGGAAGAAAAGTTTCACTCAGTTTTTGGGGTCATCTGTGTGAATTTATATTAATTTGAGGTCAAATTGTTGACATCAAATGTCTTTTGCTGTTGAATTTTACCTATAGATTGATTCTCCACACGAGAGCCGATTATTTCTTCTTGCTTTCTTCTCTCCTTCGCTCTCACTCTTGCTTAATTTTTTTAAGCATTTCTACTCAGTGTTATTCTTGTCTTTTTCTTATGTTCTGTGGGTTTCCTGCTTTTATCTCTTTCTTCTGCATTGGAGCATTGTTCTAGAGTGGTGCCAGTCTATAATGTAGCTTTTTTCTTTGCCAGGTCTTCAACTACGGTTATAACATATTAAATGATTATTCAACATGTTGATAATTAGCTCAGTTCTTCTTTTAAGATATTCTTATTGCCTGCATCACTCTGACTTGAAAAAGAAACTTCCTTGGGTAATAGTTTCTGAAGACAGCTTAGTTGTACTAATAGTTTCTCTTCCCTGTTAGAGAAGATTCACAAGATGAGTGGTTTACTAGGAATCTTGACATCTCATCTTCTATTTTTCCTTTTATTTTTCTAGTTTCCAAGGCATTTGATGGTGACACCCGTCATTCAGCTCTTGTTTCATTAATGTTCATGTTTAATTTCCATGCAATTGTTCTGATATTATAGGTTGAGTCAACTTGATTGCTATCTGGAAGCAAGTTGACAATATATGGACAATATTCTAGTATTCACCAATTTTAGAAGTCTGACAAAAATTATTTAGTCAATTCTGTTTCCCAAATCCAGCAGCAGGTCGTTTTTTCTTATTTGCTTTATTGTTTTACCCTTTTCATTTTTATCTATTTTGTAACCCAACTTCACTTGCATCACTTATTATTTGAGGTAATTTAGTGTCTTTTCATTTGTTCTCTTAATTTAACAGACATTTAGAGGCGAGCTAATGGGTAGACACTGAAAGTGCAGTTAATTTCAATTCCGAGCTAATTAGAGATTGACCTATAGGTTGAGGGTTTTGTTATCATGTTTTCTATTGTTCCTGCAATAGGTCGTGTTGTCTATTGACCGAGCTTTATTTAAGGTTGAAATGTTTAGATTTAAAACAATGTTGAAGTCTTTATTAACTCAGCAGACACCATAGTGTCATATGATCTCTTGTCATTGGTAATAATAATATAAATTAAGGGAAGAGGTAGAAGATTTGATGCTGGAGCTTCATCCCAACCATTAAATTGTGTAAATTGCGATCATTCAATTCTAGTGACTAAAAGATAATAGTTTTCCTCAGTTGGGTTCTGAATTTTTAGTGAACTTAGTACTTTGTTCCCGTAGCTCTTTCTTTTCTTCTATATTTAGTTTCATTCAGGAGTTCTTGCACAGATTTGTCCTGAATCTACTTTGTGCTTCTGTCCTGTTGTCTTTTTGTCTTAGTTTGATTAACTTCTGTTATGAGATCTTGATCTGTCCTAAGCATTTAACACTTTTTAATTGTTAAACAATCAGTTTGCACTATCCAACTGTTGTAAGTACCATCTCACTGATCTGCAGCATGTATATTTGCACAGATGGCTATACTAAACAGTATAGATCACACAGGCTTCTTACTCAGCCTGTTATTATAGATTGTACTTTTGGGGTTGTACAGTACAGTAGTACACTTATGCATGCACTTATTTCTGTTTGTTTGTTAATTTATTAACTTGCTTGGTTGATGGAAAGGTTTGTTCTTTTATTGAATTGTTGGATATAAATCATTCAGGTATATGGAGGTGGCATTTCCATTGATGCAGGTCATTCTACTTCTAAAGGAAAAATGCCAGCAAATTTGGAGAGGCTGGATTCTCAGATTCCTCAACTTGATGGACCAATTCCTTATGATGATGATGTGCTTTCTACCCCAAATGTGAGTAGTGATTTTCTTTTCCCTCCTTCGTGTGCTCATACAAGCTTGTAATGAAATACTCTGCTCTTTGTTCTTTACCACTTATAGATATGCATTTGTACATTCTTCACTCATTCTTTTTGTTTCCAGTTTCCTGTTTTCCCTCAAGTTTTTTCTTGGGAAAAAGTGTATTCAACCCTTCAAATTGGGTCTTTGGTAAATAGACACCTCTGCTTTCACTTTGGAATTTAATAACCCGTTGAATTTTAAAAAATGTTTCATTAGCCACCTTTATCTATTTTTTATTTGTCAATTTAAATTCAAACCTCTTTCAAAGTTTTCAACTACCAATTCTTCTAGTGCTTGCTTATTTCATATTATTCATGTTTAGAATCCAAATTCCCCTAAAGTTAGTAATTTCTTTGAGTACAAATTAGCTCTTAACTATTAATACTTTTTAATTAAAGGAGATTAGTTGCCGAAATTAAAATTTAAGGGATCCATCTGCCAATGCCCAAAACTTGAAGGATTATGTGCATTTCCCCCTATTTTTTTTTCAGACTACATTGCAACTTGTGGGTGCTTATTGCTTGTTATATTTGCACATTTACTCTTATTCATACTTTTGAGTTATTTCTTGTTGCTTTTGTTGTTAAAAAAATTAAAAGGACCTTTAGATGTGTCTCTTTCAAAGTGTATATTTTTGTAAGTACTAAGTAGTTAGCAAAATCATATACTTATGTGCTCACTTTTGCATGAGTCCTATTTTTGTTTTTGGTTGTTGTTACATAGGAGGTAATAGCACCCGGGTAGCGGGGTGGGAAAGGTGGCGTGGTTCGGGTTTAACCCCTGTCATCAGGATCACACACGAGTCTTAAAGACTTGGGTTGGTGCCAATTGAGCTACATGCTCGCTGGTACATTGGGTCCCTGTTTAATTCAAATATAAATATGTATGAGCTTTGGTGTCCCAGGTTCGTCATGGATAAAACATGACTATAAACCCTTCTGAGGAAATATGCGACATTTTAAGTGATTTAATGAATTCAAATAAGTATGTTAAATTCTTTAAGTGGTTGTTTTTTCAAGTCAAGATGGATATCATAGCATTTTATATGATTTGGAACCTGTACTAGTTGCATATTGAACAATGGGATATATTTGGTATATCATCATGACTTGGCCCTACTTTTGTTAGCTGAAACTCAAATTGATTGGGTGGCATGATATTTACCCCCCCCCCCAAAAAAAAAGGAAAGAAAAGGAAAGAGAAATTTGGATGGTATGATTCCAAGTTCAATAATTCTGAGCTTGCTAATCTTTTAATTTTTTGGGAAGTTTTAATTGGAATGGTGCTCCATTTGATAGTTTCCTCACCGAGTCTTGCATTCCAATCTTATCGTTTTTTATTTTCCCTTGCTGCAGATATACAATTATGGAGGAGTGTTCAGTGAAGACTACAATGTTGCTAATACACCAGCTCCTCCCGGTAAATTGAGAACATGGACATGTTACTTATGTCTCTCATCATTGTATCTATGGCAAATGTTTCTGATGCATTTTTTCCCATATTTATTAGAAGTACCAGCAAGTACCCCTGCTCTTGTTGCTCAAAATGAGGTTGATGAAGAAGATGACGATGATGAGCCCCCGCTAAATGAAAATGATGATGATGATTTGGATGATTTGGATCAAGGAGAGGATCAAAATACACATCATCTTGTTTTGGCTCAGTTTGACAAGGTGGCAGCCTCTCTCCTCCACTTTCTGTGAATTAGTTGTTGAGTGTTGTAGTAAATGATACGGTCATATAGTTAACGGTTCATGGTTGGAGAATCATTTCGAGACTAATAGATGTCTTGCTACAAATTTAGGTAACACGTACCAAGAGCAGGTGGAAGTGCACACTAAAGGATGGCATCATGCACATAAATAATAAGGACATTCTCTTCAATAAGGTTTGTTAGTCTTGAAGGAAAATAACAATAGTATGTTATTATCCTTTCAGTTCAGTTTATCAAATTGTTGTGATGGATGATACTATGCTCTTAATGCAGGCGACAGGAGAATTTGACTTCTGATTTTGTTGGGATTGGTCTGCCTTTTAGTGGCATTGCTGTGATACAGCATTATTCGGAGGTGTCATTGAGTGTTTCATAATCTTTCTTTGATTATTATCATTAAATGAAAGCTTGAGGAAGAGAAAAGTCCTTAATACTTTCGAGACTGTCATGTTGATGTTGGCCTATTGTACATAAAGGATGAGCAAATTTTGGCCTTTACATGGATAGGTACTCTGAGGCATTTCCCATTTGTCAAGTGGGATATGTAGTTCTATTAGCTCTGTATACTTGGACATTTTGGTTAATATGAGAATTCCATTGTATGATAATGGTAGATTTATTTAAACAGTTTAAATTGCCGTGTCTCTCTTGGTCAAGCTTTTGAACCCTCGTAAAGAACGGCAATAATGTCTAATGTGCTAGACTCTTTTCTTAGTTCCGTCATAGTAATATTGATCTCTGAAACTTTTATCGGAAAAAAATAAAAGAGAGAAAACAGGTTGATAGTGAAAATATCGAGAATATGCATTGCCACCGATTATGAAGAAGGTTGGTAATGAAAAAAGGTTTATGCATGTGTTTTTCTTGATTAATAGCCTGTTGTGGTAATAACTTGGTGTGTGTGGCTATATGTGTACCATGGGCAAGGATGTGCACTCGTATCATTTTCTATGTTGGCCACTGATTTGGGAGCATTGCTGGCTCTCATCTGCTATTTTTGGACAATGGGGTTGGGATAAGCAATTTCGGCTTTGTGAACTGCATTCCATTTTGATTCATAAATCACCCCCATGCTAAATGAAAAACTGCAATATATGTGATTGAGTCATGGGTAAGGCTAAATATTCCGGAAGTTTCTCAAGTTTATGGTTTGAATATTCTCTTAGATCGAATCATTGGTAAGGCTATACATTCCTAAAGTTTCTGAAGTGTATGGCCAACAATCTCGTTTGGTGGTCAATCCTTATCAAAGAGATTTCTTTGCACCTAGGGTTTGCGTCTCTAAGTAAGGAAGACAGTCCCTTTGGAGCGAACCTCTACCGCCCCTCTGAATTCTAGCTCCTTAACTGGGAGTAGTATACAATAACCTATTCTTATTACCATTTCTTTTCATCATGGAAAATTTTGACTTAACATGTGTTTGGATAAGCATTTGACAAACGTGATTTTAGGTAGAATTGATTTTGTAGAATTAATTTTAATATAAAAAAAAATTGATAAATTTCATTGGGCATTGTTGACAATAAGGCATTTCTTTTGTAAGAAACTACACAAAGATGAAGGTTCTGTAAATGGAGCCATAAGTGGATGTTCCCACCCGTTGCATGGCGTGGAGGAGTGAAGAACTCCTACCCTCATAAATGTTAATGCTATCATCGCCACTATTCTCTGACGATCTATCTTGTATAGTGGTAGTATCTGAATACAATGCTTGTGGGGATAGGAAAAGTGGTGATAATAATGGAATTACTTTTGAAGTCTCGTTAGAGGGAGCAAAAGGGTTTGAGGGTCGGGCACTAAGGACCTTATCGATCTCAAGAGATGTTGGTGCATGCTTCTGTAGCCTTGTGTGGCATCCTCCTGCTCTGGCCTTGGTTCCCTTCTTTATCAAGCTAGCTTGTCCTCCATTGAAAATGCTGCTTTGAATGGAAGAAATTATGGGAGTTTAATGTGATCGATATTTGCAGGAACTAGGAAGCTCTATATAAATAAATATTACTTGTTAGCTAATTGGATAGGGTACAATTTCAATCACTGATCTCATATCATATATATGATTATATCCAAATGCAGTGGAAACTTGCGAGTTTAAAAGGAATGGTGGAGAACATGACAGAGCAGGTGGTAAGCTTAACTTTCCGTAAGAAGCGGAAAAAGAGGGTTTGAATTTTGGTCGGTTCATAGGTTTTGTAGGAGGACTTGGACTTGTCCGCAAACCCTTTATTTGCGAATTCAAAGCTTTTTTTTTTCTTATCAGTTTATTATTATTAGGTTAAATAATAATTTGATCCCTATACATGACCGAATTTGCTAACGTTTATACATGGAAGGACTCATTTTCAAATTTTTTATGTGTAGGGACTAAATGAAGAATCTATGTCATGTATAGGGACCAAATTATTACTTTAATCTTTTTTTTTGGATGGTAAATTATTACTTTAACCTTATTATTATTATTATTATTATTATTATTATTATTATTCAAGTTCAAGGTTCTTCCCAGGGGAATATGGAGAACGTCAAAGGGTGTACCGATCTACTAACTGTCATGGCTTCTAGTCCTGCATGGGCATTCTTTGTATGGAAGCATTGGCAACCACAATTTACTGGTTTTTTATTATGATATAGGTACGAAAGATCCATCATCTTAGCAATGATTAATATCTGTCGGAAAATCGGTTGGATACATAAAGGTGGATTCTCCCATCCCAATCAGGTTTTCTCCATACACAAGAGTCATGATTCGAACTCCTGACCATTTGCTTAAGATGTTCGAATCTCTTATCACTCGGACCAACCATATGTTGGATACTCTTATTAGGGTAGAAATATTTTACATTCAATACAGACTTTGGTATCTTGAAACTAATTTTTTGGGTGGCTAGATAATGTATTTTGTTATTAGTTTATGTAAAAAAAGAGCTCATTTAAAAAAAAATAGATTCGTTTAATAATATGTTGATTAGTCTGATATGTTTTTTTTTGCCTTTCATGTTGGTTTTATAAGTTTATTTTTTTGAAATTGGTCTTACACGTTATGTTCCGTTTCCAGAGAGAGCCGTCAATTTCGTGGCTATCATATTAGTGTTTTTTGTCAATTTCGAGCTAGCGTCGCTAGTTTTGATCTGACGTGGTTATCATGTTAATCCTATACCTAGTTTTTTATCTGACACTGTAAGGTTGAAGTTGATGGAAAGGACAAACGTGAAAACAAAACATAACATGTAGTACCAATTTGAAGAAAAAAAAAAGATTTATAAAATCAGTGTAAAAAATAAATAAAAAAACGTATAAAATTAATCAATTTATTTAAATTTTTTTTTTTAAAAAAAAATGGAAGACGTCAATCCTCCACGTCAACGGTGGGAAAAAAAAGGTCTGCATAACAGAAACAACCATAAAAAATTTCAAAAGAACTCGAGCCTGTAAATCATTATTATTATTATTTCTAAAATTGTCTAACCTTGATCCAAAAGCCCAAATTAGATCTGCGTATAGTCAACGTCAAGATTTGGACAAATATCTTGGCTAAACATATTGTGCTCCGTGCAAACAGATAACAAAACCAAACCCACAAGCTAGCTATGCCTATGGTGATTCCAACACACTCACACTCACACTCACACTACTCGCTGCCTCACATGGCATCAACTTCCCTGTACACCCTGTTAAACCCACCGCCCCATCAACGGATAAAGACCTCAAAAGCTCTTCTCTCTTCATCTCGCTTCAATCCACCCTTACTTTCTTCCATCAACCCAACATGCATCGCACACCCGCTTCTTCCCTTTCACTCTGCTCTTAAACCCAGATTCAGAGTAGGACCCCAAAAGCTGAAAAACTCATCAAAATTGATGCTTTTTAATCTAACTTGGCCTCTTCGTCTTCTGGGCAGGTTAGAGCACAGAAGGATTATTCTGGTGGGGAGAAATCTGTTTCTGACGCCACATACCAGGAGGAATTTTCTTGGTCTTCTATCATTTTACCGTACGTTTCTCTCACTGTTCCTTCCCTTCATTTTAAGGCCGTGCTGGGTAGGACTGAATAAGATACTAAGATAGGAAAGCTGAAAATTTGTCAATGTATCTAACTATGTGCTTGTTCTATAACCAAGAGGAAATTGACATAGTTTAATTAATGATCAAAATTTGAGATTTATGAGCTCCAGCTGGTTTACTTGTGCCAATTAATTAGTATGCTATTTCAAAATTTAGGTTTCTGTTCCCTGCATTGGGTGGCTTGTTGTTTGGTTATGATATTGGTGCCACCTCCGGCTCTACACTTTCGCTGCAGGTAAATTTGTTAATCAATATGTCTTTTAATTATATTTTGTTGTATTGTTAATGAAGTAACAAATGATTGATTTTTTATATTGTTGATTTGAATTCACAGTCACCGGAGCTTAGTGGTATAACTTGGTTCAATCTTTCTGCCGTTCAGCTTGGACTTGTGGTATGATTCCAGTGTCATAGTTAGTTGGGAAACTTCTTGCAAATTTATGGAATCATCTCCACTAGTTAGAATCTCACTTCTAACATCAAACGTAGGTCAGTGGTTCCCTGTATGGGGCTCTTTTTGGCTCACTTCTTGCATATGCCGTTGCTGATTTCCTTGGTAAGTGCTTTGCTTACTTATTTTACTATCCAGGAACTGAAGCTTCTTTATTGTTTCTTATTCAATCTATTACATTGGATAAAACACTAGGGAGGAAGCGACAACTCATTGCTGCAGCCCTGTTATATGTGTTTGGGGGTGCCGTCACTGCCTATGCACCAGAATTTGGTGTCCTCTTAGCAGGAAGGCTACTCTATGGACTTGGTATAGGTTTGGTAGGCTACTTTAACCCGTAATGTTTTTTGTAATGTGGACGATACCTGCATCATCTTACAAGTGAATTGAATTACAGGCCATGAATGGGGCTCCTTTATATATTGCAGAAACTTGCCCATCACAAATCCGTGGGACTCTAGTATCACTAAAGGAACTCTTCATTGTCCTTGGGATTCTGGTATTACATTATTGACTTATTGTGTTTTATGTATCTTTTATTGACTTATTGTGTTTTATGTATCTTTTATCAACTAAAGAACTTACTGAATTGAGGACCAAACTATCATGCAGCTGGGTTATTTTGTGGGAAGCTTTCAGATTAATGCGGTAGGGGGGTGGCGGTTCATGTATGGATTTAGTGCTCCACTTGCTATATTGATGGGGCTAGGAATGTGGATTCTCCCCCCGTCTCCACGGTGGTTGCTTCTCCAAGCAGTTCAAGGGAAAGGTTCATTTCAAGATTTGAAGGAAAAGGCAATTTTTTCCCTGAGCAAATTAAGGGGCCGACCACTTGGTGACAAAGAATCTGAGAAGCAAATAGAAGAGGCCCTTGTCTCATTGAAGTCTGCCTATGGAGATCAGGAATCAGAGGGGAGTTTCTTGGAGGTGTTTCAGGGTCCCAATTTGAAAGCCTTCATAATTGGTGGAGGGTTAGTCTTATTTCAACAGGTAGTCCCACTTCAGTGCAATAGTCAGTTCATAATTATTGTAAATGTGTTTGCATACTTCCACTTCAGTCATGTTATATTGAAGCAAATGTGGAGAATTGTTTCTGTTGTTTGTCTGATTTGACACGCTATTACGGTAGATAACAGGCCAACCAAGTGTTCTGTATTATGCCGGCTCAATTCTTCAGGTATTTAATCATTAAATTCATTTCCACTCTCTTGTGAAATTCTTGTCCATCCTGATCACTTCAGATTACATTCTGTTATTATATCTAGAGCGCTGGATTTTCTGCTGCATCTGATGCTACTAAAGTTTCAGTTGTTATTGGCGTATTCAAGGTATGCCTATTTAGTCTTTTACTTCCTATGAATAGTGACCACTTCGTGATGCTGATGGTAATTTTTTTTCTGATTGATCAACCTATAGTTACTAATGACATGGATTGCTGTCCTAAAAGTTGATGATTTGGGGAGAAGACCTCTGTTGATTGGAGGTGTCAGTGGCATTGTAGGACTTCTCTCACATTTTAAACATAACAGATTCTTATAGTACTTTGACTGCCACTTGTCAAATGCAAATGGTTATTCAGTTTTCTTTGATTTATGTAGGCCCTTTCTTTAGTTTTCCTTTCTGCTTATTATAAATTCCTTGGAGGGTTCCCACTTGTTGCTGTTGCAGCCTTACTTCTTTATGTCGGTTGCTACCAGGTATCTTCTGGTCGTTGGCTCTGCTGATTTTTTTGTCATATTCAAATTGGGTCAAAGTCCTCTTTAGCAGCATTTAATTGATTTTAGCCATAAAATTTGGATACTAGAATATACGTCAATGTGTAGCCCAATTCAGAGACCTCTCTGCTTCCAGAAAAGGGAGAACCTTGCAATAATTGAAAAAGTCTTCCGATGTAGTGAAATCATTGTCCTTAAGGTCAATGCAAATATTAAATTATTGCGGTAGGTTTATGTCAAATTGCATTTGCATTGCAGATATCATTTGGGCCAATAAGTTGGCTTATGGTATCAGAAATCTTCCCACTTCGCACTAGAGGACGTGGGATTAGTCTGGCTGTTCTTACCAACTTTGCTTCAAATGCTGTTGTCACCTTTGCATTCTCGCCATTGAAGGTTTTACACTCTTTACTTTTCGTATATATTTTTCATTCAAGGTAACTTTGTCATTTTAACTTTGTCTTACTGCTCTTGGAGTTTATAATCTGGCTTGACTTCTGCTACAGGAGCTTCTAGGAGCAGACAACCTTTTTCTCCTTTTTGGGGCTATTGCTTTACTATCACTTCTGTTCATTATATTTTATGTCCCGGAGACAAAAGGCTTGAGCCTAGAAGATATAGAATCCAAAATCTTGAATTGACAGCTTAAACTAGCACCTTGTGATCCGAATACAGTATATTTTGGTGAGTCTGACTCCTTGTGTATAGATATCTCCATTGTGGGATTTGATGGTTATGGCAATGTTCTCAGTAAAACGGTGAGATTTTTAGTCTCTAACCAAGATACTCAAATCACATAAGGGTTCTGACTCATGGTTTTAGTATTCATGATTCAATTGCCTAGAGGGTTGCCATACTAATGGTATGGGAAAAATGTAAGTGCCATATTTATGCTCATAACTAAAGAGTATTCCACGGCCCAAAAAAAAAAACTGCAGGATATGTAATGTAATGCAAATATACAATGAATCCTTCTGGTCGTTACACAGGGAACGAACAGAGTTTATTATATACAAAATAAATTTTACAGTTATAATGGAAATCAGCTTTCCAGTCTAGTCATTGGGCAAATACATATAAAGGTAGAAAAGAAATTGAATACATGTACTTAAATTGAATACAATTCTTTTGGGGAATATCAATTTGCCTGAAGAATTCTGCCATGGTTTTCTTCCTCAGCCACTGCATATAATACATTTAATAAGATCGCATGAAATATAGGTTTATATATAGACAAAATAATTGGGAAAAGAGTAGAGACTCCCCCAACTTTTACTATTTTACAAAACACTACCAGGAAGTTTAAAAACCATAATTAGTTATTTAACTTTAATTGATGTCTTAATAGATTCTTTTGTTTAATTTGGATCAATTGATTCTCTAACAATAATACTATGTAGAAACATCTTATCTATATTAGTATTAATTTTAAACTGTTTACTAATTTATTTTTGAAATAAAAATATAATTGAAATTAATTTTAATAAGTAAAATAATAAAAAGCCCAAAATCAATATTAATAGGAATACGATGTTATTAGTTTCATTACTAAATTAACAGATCCAAATTAAACAAAAAGATCTATTGAGATATTAATTAAAATTCAAGGACTATATGAAGAAAAAAATAAAGTTAGTAGTGATGAATTGCAAAAAGAACAAAGTTAAGAGGGATATGGAGATATTCTTTTACTTTTTTTATTTTTGAAATGTTCGAGTATAAAAAGATAAAAAATAAGAAGGAAATTGGATTTTTTTTTTTTTTAATTTTATGTTTCCTATCATACTAGGAGAAAGAAAGACAAAATCAAATTTGCTTGTCTACGAAATCCATTCAAACTTGCTCTTGTTTATTTTTCTCTGGTGACATGAGAGAGAGAAAAAAAAAAAAAAAAAAGAATCTCAATGCAGGTGAGAAATATAGATATTTGAGATGCGTATAGAGATATTTAAACTTCATGTTGAAGTAACAAGAATGATAGATATCATGTTACTATTTCAAGAACAAGGAATAATGAACAAGTACTTTACCTTCTCGGACGTTGGTAGATACTGGGATTTGAGATGAAGCACGAGTAGTGTTGTAGGTAGATACTGGGGCTTGAGATGAAGCACGAGTAGTGTTGTAGGTAGATACTGGCATAGCACGAGTAGTGTTGTAGGTAGATACTGGGGTTTGAGATGAAGCACGAGCAGTGTTGTTGGTAGATACTGGGGTTTGAGATGAAGCACGAGTAGTGGTTGTTGTGTCTGCATATTTTATTGGCTCATCATTTCGGAGCAAAGAAGTAACAGCTTCTCTCACCTTCTCCATCACACCTGCATCTCCAGGGGTTCTCCTAGGACTCATTGCTTCAGATATAACCCGAGACAGAGCTTTCTCATCTTCTCCTGGCTCAAACTTGTTCATCAAGTACTCTTTCACCGAAACACCCTTATCCCATAATTGTGCAGTAGGGCTGTTACTCTTACTACCCGCTGGAGCAGATGAGCATGAAGCCGGTGGACTCATTGAAGCTGATGAAGTTCGTGGGGCCATTGAAGAAGCTTGGGAGCGCGTCTTGACAAGAGGTGTCTTTAGAGAAGCAATGGACAAAGAAGGGTTAGGAGTTGCTGCTGTTGATGATGAGGTGTGATGCTCAGCAGGTTTGGAAACAGCAAGGCCTTGAATTTTGGATGTTAAAGAATGTGTTGCATCTGATCCTTCAGCATTAGATGGTGTCAGTTTCTCAGCTACGGTTTTGTTTGCACCAGGAAGGGTGGTGGTAGCAGCAGCAGCAGCAGCAGCTACGGTTTTGGCTGCAGTTGCAGGTTGAGTTGTTCTCTTGGACACGTTACGACCTAGAGACTCCACTTCTGCTTTGTCATGCTTCTCACGGATTGCAGTTGGACTTCCTCTTGGATGCTGCCTTGCATTTTCTTTGTATCCTTCAGGTGCCTTCTCAGATTCATACACTGATATATTGAAGTGTATATTTTAGTTAGCTTACTTTATATTCCAAATAACTTGTGATCGAAGTTTACTGAGAGGTGAGAAAATTGAGCAAAAATTGTAGGAACAAAAATAAGAAGAAAAGATAAATCTTTGGGGAAACTTATAAAATAAGGCATTCAATGATGTTTATAGTTACTTGGAGCTCCAAAGTATTCAGCATCTTCTACTCCAGCATCTTCTAAGCCTCCCCATGATGGACTAGTGACGTTCCCGTCCTCATGTTTTTTCTTGCTGAGGCTGTGGCGTAATTTCTTGGCCTTCTCCTTCACTTTGGTGAGGACTGATTTCTTCTGATTCTGGCCTTCTTCCATGTCATGGTGCTTCAATCTCGTGAAGTAAGGGGAGTGGGGGGAAGAGGAGGAGCAGGAGGAGGATGGGGAGTAGGTTGGTGACAGCTTAGAGCCTTCTCCTGCTGTACATCAAAACAGTAACTTCAAATCAGAATATGATTTTTCTAAGGCTTTGACATTTAAATCATAATCAAACAAAGTCAGCACCTTTCATTAATTAGTTACTTACACAGTCATATTGATTACTTCATGGGCATGGCAGTGGCACCCCTTTTTTCTCAAGGGTCTTAATAACCTTGTCCAACCGCATTGGTTAAGTAATTAACAAAAGGAAATTTTACATTAAAAAATTAAATATAACATTTTTCAATATATTAAATACATCAACTTTCAATACGAAATTTTATTTTTTACTATTCCTTAACCAATGCTTAGCATTTTTCTTAATAATAACTACTAGCATAACATGATAATTAGTTAAATGTTGGCAAAGGATTACCTCGGAGGAGTTGTTCCATAGTATGAATGGTAGGAGGAGTTTTTGAAGTATTAACAGGTCTCTGCGGGCGTTCGAGTTGAGCCATTTCTCTGATTGATTTCCTGGATGACGATGTGCTTCAAACCTTTGAATAACTCTGCTTTTATATATTTGTTCTTTCTATGGACAAATAAGAGGCAGAAATTTAACAGAAAATGAAGCGTGCTCATGTAATTGTTTCCGGGATTATTGCACTGCCCAATGATCAGAGCCCCAACCCATCCCCTTGAGTTCCACTGATGGACTCCTTTTCTACACGTGTAGACTAACAATTTTGCTTCCCACTAAGCCTTATAAATAAGTAATCCCCTGAATTAGTAAGTTGACCAGGCCATGATGAGAAAAATTGTTAAACCAATTCTACTCTAAAGTAGATTTGATCAAAAAACCTTGTATGCTATATATAAATAAGTTTTACGAGAATGTTAACGAGTGTCCTTAGTATATTGATTAAAGAATCAGGAAAGAAAATTTGTATGGATAAATGATATATTTAATATATTGAAAAATGTTAGGCTATGTTTGGATTGATGGAAGGATATGGAATGAAACGGAACATAATGGAACGGAACGGAATAGAATAAAAATCTCATTCCGTTGTTTGGATAGTTTATGATGGAATGGAACGAAATTCTCATTTCATCGTTTGGGAAGTGGACGGAACGGAACGAGTTATAATTTTTTTATTTCAATATTACCCTTATTTAAAAATATTAATATTTTATTTATTAATTTAAAAATATTCATGTTTCTCAGCAACCCCACCTCACGTGATGTCAAGAAGAATTGCACACAAAACAAATATGCAATATTCCCATTCTAAAGAATGAGAACTCATTAGTGACCGAATTTTGGAGAGATCACAGGGAAAGTAGAATTATCAATTACCATGATGTGCAGCTATCAATCTACACGGCTATAGTAACTAGTGATAGACAATATTGATCTCAAACCAAGTGACAATATAACACCAAAATGGAGCAGATAAAAGAACAGCCCTCATAATCATCAAGGTATAGAAAATATAGCAGCTTTCTCAACTACATGAAATTAATATTTCTGATATGTTTGTTGGCTACTGGAAACATCCAGCCCTAGTTTAAAGAGTAAAGTTAAATGTTTCCATCTAAATATCTATTACATTGTAAACAACCCCTGAACAGTGTCAAATCTGCAAAATATATAAATCAACATAATATAGCATCCCTAGCATATGAAAATAATCTTCTTTGAGACCTCCAAAATCTGCAAAAGCACAAACAGTGATAAAGTGAACAATTAAAAAATTAATAAAAGAGAATGAAGAATTAAAATAAATTGAACCAACAGACAACAGTGATATTATCTCCACAGTGGAGTTCACTCAAACTTCCATTATCTTCCCTAGGCGCAAAAGCTATGCACTGACCATACCAAGTATTACCGGTTTCAGCATTTCTGTTAGAGTATAGTTAGTTAGAATAGTTGGTTACAGTAGCACATGTGTGCTCCTTAGGTATAAATACCCCTTCTCCCTCCATTTGTAACTAATTCTGAATCATTTTCTCTAATTCATATTCTACATTTACATTCTTTCTCTCAATTTCTCTATTCTCCTCCATGCATTGATGGAGTCTTTCTCGTATGATGGTATCAGAGCTCTCTGAAGAGAGAGCTCTGCTGTGCGACTCTGAATCATGCCTCCAAAGAACACCACTGCTCAACCTACTCCAGATCCATCGCAAAATCCTGCTAGTTTCTATTACATCCATGCTTCCGAGAATCCTGCGGCGGTTCTTGTTTCTCCTCCGCTCAACGGCGGAAACTACCACTCTTGGGCGAGATTGATGAAAAAAGCATTCATATCGAAGAATAAGTTGCGGTTCATCGATGGAAGTCTTCCTGTTCCAGATAAATGGGATCCTAGCTATGAAGCTTGGGAACGTTGCAACAACCTAGCACATTCCTGGATCTTGTGCTCTGTTACTCCTTCGATTGCGCAAAGCCTGATTTATGTTGATCTGGCTTCCGATGTTTGGAAGGACCTACAAGAGCGCTATAGTGAAGGCGATCTAGTGAAGGTAGCAGCATTAACACATGAACTCAGCTCATTCAAGCAAGGTAACATGTCCGTCAGTGATTTTTATAATGAAATGAAGATTCTATGGGAGGAATTGGAGAACTACAGGCCTTCTCCTATGTGTACATGTAGAATACAATGTTCTTGTGATGCTATGAAAAGGTACAAAGGTTACAGAGATCAAGACACTGTAATTCGTTTTCTGTTGAATTTGAATGAAACCTTTTCAATGGTACGATCTCAGATATTGCTCATGGATCCGGTTCCTCCTATCAATCGTGTTTTCTCAATGGTTTTGCAACATGAAAGGCAGTTAACTGGATCTGGTTCTGGATTCCATTCCTTTGAAGATGCACAAGGACAGATATCAGTTAACTTGGCTGATGGAAGGAAATATAATGGAAAAGGTAGAGGCTACAATAGCAAAGTATGTCTCCATTGTGGAAAATTAGGTCACACCATTGAGACCTGTTATCAGAAACACGGCTTTCCCCCAAATTGGAAATTCCAAGGAGGAGGAAATGCGGCCACTAATTTTAGAAGCAACTCTACAGTAAATGTCGTGAATACTGTTGGTGAGGACATAGACCCTGGAAAATTCACAAATGCAAAGGAGCAGTGTCAGGAGACTAACTCTCTTACCACCCTCACACAAGAGCAATATCGTGGCTTAATTTCCTTGCTGCACTCTAGTCAGTTGAAGGGAGGATCAGAGACTCAATCTAATCACAGTGTCAACCATGCTGCTGCTGCGGTTAACACAGGCAAATCAGTCCAAGGCGTTGGTGGTATTGGTGCAAACCAAGGTATTTCCTGCACCTCTTGTTACTTAGCAAATGGTAGTATGGATTTGGATTCTTGGATTGTGGACTCGGGGGCCACAGATCACATTTGCTTTTCCCTAACTCTTTTTAAGACTTATGAGAAGATCACTCCTTTACCTGTTAAAATGCCTAATGGCACCATAGTTCTGGCTGAAGTTTCTGGCACAGTTCAGGCCACGGCTGATCTGCTTTTGACAAATGTCCTATACTTGCCAATGTTTAATTTCAACCTTATCTCAATTGCCAAATTGTCCCTGCTGTCACACTATTCATTCTGGTTCTTTGATGAATTTTGTGTGATCCAGGACTCATCACAGAGGAGGATTGGTTCCGCTAGTTTGAGAAATGGTCTCTATTACTTGGATTTGGCACCTCATCCTAGCACAGGACAGCCGAGTATTGTAAGGAATGTTGTCTGTAATTCATTTTCTTTGCCACCGAGTGCTTTGTGGCATTTTAGATTTGGCCATGCCTCACATAATAAATTGTCTAGCATACAAAAACTTTGTCCTTCTGTTGCTGTGAATAAACATCTTATATGTGATGTTTGTAAATTTGCTAAAC
Source organism: Ammopiptanthus mongolicus (assembly GCA_039655645.1). Lineage (NCBI taxonomy): Eukaryota > Viridiplantae > Streptophyta > Magnoliopsida > Fabales > Fabaceae > Ammopiptanthus > Ammopiptanthus mongolicus. The sequence continues at coordinate 7,776,709 of CM077346.1, forward strand.
ATAGAAGACAACCATTTCCTATTAGTGCTCATAGAGCTGCTAGACCTTTTGAGCTCATACATGTGGATTTATGGGGACCCTTTTCTGTTGCTTTTCTACATGGCTATAGATATTTCTTAACTATCTTGGATGATTTCACCCGTTATACATGGATTGTTCTGTTGAAAGGGAAACATGAAGCCCGTCCGCAGCTTCAGTCTTTTCTCCATTTGGTTAAAAATCAGTTTGACAGTTCCATCAAGATAGTTAGGAGTGACAATGGAGTAGAATTCCTTATGCCTGCTTTCTATGCTTCTCAAGGCATTCTCCACCAGACCTCTTGTGTGGAAACTCCACAGCAAAATGGTCGGGTGGAGAGGAAACATCAACATATCCTCGCTGTGGCACGGGCCCTGCTCATGCAGTCCAAGCTGCCCTTTCAGTTCTGGGGTCATGCTGTTATGCATGCAGTGTTCTTAATCAATCGGGTGCCTTCATCAGTTTTGGGGGAGCGAATCCCTTATGAACTGTTGTATGGCAAGCTCCCTGATTTTGGTGAGTTAAAGGTGTTTGGTTCCCTGTGTTATGCATCCACCTTGGTCTCCCAGAGGTCCAAGTTTAGCTCACGGGCCCGCAAATGTGTTTTCTTGGGTTATAAGGCGGGCACCAAGGGGTTTCTGCATAGCAAGAGTGTCTTCATTTCCAGAGATGTAGACTTTTATGAGCATGTTCTGCCTTACCAAGCTGGGGAGTCCAAGGCTCCTGCTTGGGACTGTGTTGAAGTGGTGCCTCCCTCAATTGTTCCTGCCACTGCCATCCCTTCTCCACCTGTCCCTCCAGTGCCTCTTAACGCCCTTACTGATTTGGAGGACTCTGCAGCCGTTGCACCTGATGTTGAGGCCTCTGCACCTGCCCTTGAGACTCCTTCTCCTGTGCTTGCCTCAGTCCCCATCAGAAAGTCTGATAGAGTCAAGCTTAGGCCTGCCCACTTGGATGCCTATCACTGCAATTCCTCCACTGTGCACCCCATTGCTCACCACATTTCCTATTCCCATCTCTCTGCAGCTCATAGACACTTTGCCCTTTCCTTGGCTGCTGAACCTGAACCCTCTTCTTTTGCTGAAGCCAGCCAACACCCTCACTGGATGCAGGCTATGGAGTGTGAACTTCAAGCCTTAGAAGCCAATCAGACTTGGGCTATTGTGGATACCCCTGTAGGGGTTCACCCTATAGGCAATAAATGGGTTTTTAAGGTCAAGAGGAAGGCCGATGGGACTATTGAGAGGTATAAGGCAAGATTAGTGGCCAAGGGCTACAACCAAGTGGAGGGGATCGACTACTTTGATACCTTCTCACCTGTGGCTAAACTAACCACAGTGAGAATGGTCGTTGCCCTTGCTTCCATCAAAGGTTGGCATCTCCATCAACTTGATGTGAATAATGCCTTCCTTCATGGGGATTTACAAGAAGATGTGTACATGGAGATCCCTAAAGAGATTCAAGGCGTGCCTTCTACTAAGGTTTGCAAACTCCTCAAGTCTCTTTATGGTTTGAAGCAAGCTAGTAGGAAGTGGTATGAGAAACTCACCTCCACTCTACTACAGCATGGTTATGTTCAAGGCACTGCTGACTATACCCTCTTCACTAAGGACTCCGGTTCTCACTTCACTGCCCTCCTCATCTATGTGGATGACATCGTGTTAGCTGGAGACTCTCTTGATGAATTTGCAGCTATCAAAACAGTTCTCCAGGATCACTTTGGCATCAAAGACTTGGGCACCCTGAAGTTTTTCTTGGGGTTAGAAGCCGCTCATTCTTCCAAGGGGGTTTCTCTGAGCCAGAGGCAATACTGCCTCGATTTACTGCATGATACAGGCACCGCAGGGAGTAAGCCTGCTAGTACCCCTCTTGATACTGCAGTTAGACTCTACCAAGACAGCAGTGGTGCCTATCCTGATGTCCCCGAGTACCGCCGGCTTATCGGCCGTCTCTTGTACCTTACCACCACACGCCCTGACATTTTCTTTGCCGTGCAACAGCTGAGCCAATTCTTGGCTAGTCCCACTCGCCTGCACTATAAAGCAGCCCATCGGGTCCTCCGGTACTTGAAGGGGTCTCCCGGCTTGGGTTTGTTCTTTCCTCGCTCCTCTCCTCTCCAGCTGCTGGGATTTGCTGATGCCGATTGGGGTGGGTGTCCTAATAGTCGTAGGTCCATTACGGGGCATTGCTTCTTCCTTGGCAACTCCTTGATCAGCTGGAAGTCCAAGAAGCAACAAATCGTAGCTCGTTCTTCCTCAGAGGCCGAGTATCGTGCCCTTGCAGCTGCCACTTGTGAGCTACAATGGCTTGTATTCTTGCTTCACGATCTTTCAGTCCCCTGTGGCAAACAACCTGTCTTGTACTGTGACAATCAGAGTGCTCTACACATTGCCGCTAATCCCGTCTTTCATGAAAGGACTAAACATCTTGAGATTGATTGTCATGTGGTGAGGGAGAAGTTCACTGCTGGCCTCATGCGCTTATTGCCCATTCCCAGTTCTGACCAAACAGCGGATTTGCTTACCAAGGCTCTGCTCCCGGCCTCCTTCCATCGCCTCCTTCTCAAGCTGGGCTTGCTTGACATCTTTCAACCCGCAGCTTGAGGGGGGGTATTACCGGTTTCAGCATTTCTGTTAGAGTATAGTTAGTTAGAATAGTTGGTTACAGTAGCACATGTGTGCTCCTTAGGTATAAATACCCCTTCTCCCTCCATTTGTAACTAATTCTGAATCATTTTCTCTAATTCATATTCTACATTTACATTCTTTCTCTCAATTTCTCTATTCTCCTCCATGCATTGATGGAGTCTTTCTCGTATGACCAAGCAAACTCCATATATAATAATGCTCATAATCCCCAAAATTTAACATTGATGATCAAATAGCTACTGATGATTCAACTATCATGGGTTTAATGTCTTCATTATATTAGGATCACATTTCTGCGGAATGACAAGTATCATACCACCGTAACAACCCAGGAAACACTCCCAGTTTCTGAGAGCAACGTTCACTGGAGCGGTGTCGTTCTTGGTGAGAGTTGCTGGCAGGTATCACAGATGAGACGTGTGAAAGTTTTAATTTAGGATAAGGATAAAAGAGTATTTTTATACTTTTTAAAATTATTAACTCCTGATTCCATCCAATTTGGGGATGAAAATCCTCTGTCCTTAATTCTCTGTCCCAACCCTGTACCACCAATAGAAATTTGTCATGTCATTTTTAACACTTATCTAACTAAAACATAATGACGTTAACCATCCTCTTCCTCAATCTCAAGCTCGCTCTCTCCCTCGGAGTCCGAGTCCTCACTCTCAAAGAACACAGATACTAGTACGTACAACTATAGCAGGTCTATAATCTCCTCTCATATTATAACGACATTGGATTGTGAGAAAGGTATCAGGTGAGTTGGGGTTCTTAGACTAGATAGGAAAAATGGGTTTTCTAGATGTTTCTCAACTGCTATCTTTCTGCGGTCATGAATGGTGAGCCTAAGGCTTGGTTTCCTGGCCATGGGCAGCGGCAAACGGCGGCAAGGAATAAAAAATTAACTTCTGAATATTCAGCGGCATGAATATTAACTTCAACTGGCTATAACTTCTGGAATCAAAAACAACGCCAAGGAAAAAAAAAAAAAAAAAAAAATCAAACCCGGCAGCAGCATAAAAACCCAATCGTAAGAGGTAAGTGTTTCCAATCCTATATTAATTAAGGCTAAAAGAAAAGTTACAAGAAAATAGGGGATACGTGTTTCCCAATCCACCATTATGTTTTAGTTAGATAAGTATTAAAGATGACATAGCATTTTAATTGACATGGCAAATATCTATTGGTGGTACAAGGCTGACAGAGAATTAGGGACATCCATGATTTTCATCTCCAATTTGGTTTGGACGGGAAGAAAAATGCAACAAAATTCCATTCCATCTCCTTCCATTGCATTTCACCTTCTTTTATATTATCCAAACAACGGAATCTTATTCCGTTCCATTCCGTTTCATTTCATCCCTTTTCATCAATCCAAACATATCCTAAGTATTATTGACGGAAAAAAAAAAAATTGATGTGGATTGGAATATATTGCAACATAATATAAACAGATATTAATATAGAATAGATATGACCCAATGGGTGTGACTCAGTTGATTATACAGACAGAGCTTGTGGAGGAGGACCTCGACTCGAATCCCATAAAACACATACTTGAGGAGAGACAAAGAACCTTAATTGTGACTAACCACTCGAGCAGAGATTAGTCTCATAACGAATCCAAATGATTTAAGCTTATAAGATATTCTGTGGACCCACAGGATAACCAAAGACCCTAATTACGGTGGGTTCCAACAAAAAAAAAATATAGAAAATATATTTATTTAGTATGTGTGAATTAGAAGACACTATTAAATTATTTATCACCATCACTCAAAATTAGTTCCAATTAAAAACATAAGAATTTGTTTGATTTGCTAAAAAATAAGGAAAAATACATTACAAAAGTTTGATTTTTAAACCAGTGTAGGTACAAGACAAAAAAAACAACTAAAGGAATAATGCGAAATTCATAAATTCTGTTACTTACCAAACCAAATCACAAAATTTTGTCCAAAATACTGAAAATAAAAATAAAAACAAAAACTGTATTACACAAAGGATGTTTCAGTAGATTTACATTATTTATCCAATACTTATACATATTAAACAATGAATAACATAAAAGTTGGGGAAAGTCTAGGCTCTCTAGATCCTATCATGTAGCTCAGTGTGAGCAATCCCTCTTTTGCAAAATTTTTATTATTTTAAAATTTTTAAACTTTCCAGCTTTAAAAATTCACCCTCTTTCTCTCACCATCTCTCTCTCCTCCTCCTTCAAGTTGCTCTCTCTCCCTCTTCCTCTCGCAAGCAGGTCTGACAACATCACTGCCGAGGCATCGAAGGTGCGGTGGTCGCTGAGCTCACGCAGTGGTTGCACACGGAGGAGGAAGCGGCATATGGTGGTGCGTTCTGGTTCGTAGTGGGATGCTTCTTTGCTTTTGTTGGTACTATGGCGACGGTGATGGACGGTGGCTGCGCATGGAGAAGGCGGCTGTGTGCGGCGGAGCAAGATCGATGACGAAGGTGATGACGAGCATTTCTCTTCCCACTCCGGCCTCCCCTCCCACTCCCATCATCTTCTCCGGCAAGATCTGCTTTACGAGCGACATTTTCTCCACCGCTCCTTCTCTCCACTGTGCCGCGCTCTATTGGCGGTCATTCCTTCCCCAACAACGATGCAAGTGGTTTCAACGACAGGGTAGAAAAATGGGTTATTGACACCACGATGATTAGTTGAGAGCAAGTTTCATTTTTGCCTTCTTGCTTTTTTCCACAGATTTGGATGGAGTTACTGGAGCGTGTTTGGATTGATGTTCAATCAATCAAACATAAGTTTGAAGTGGTAAATTTGTAATAAAATTTGCATCAAACTTGAAAGGAAGAACTTCCTGTGATGAAACAGATTGATGTACAAACACAACCTTATTCCATTCATGTTACTCAAGTTATCCGCAAATCTTCGTTCTCTCATCTCATCTAGTGCCAATTGTGATCCAGAATTAGACACAAACTTGGAGCTTCCCAACCAAAAATGTAATATTTTTTTTTATATTTATAAAAACTGGAGAGCTAATTTGGTCCCTAAAAAATATTATAGGGACACTTTTGGTCCCCGAAAAAAAAATTACTTAGTCCCTCAAATTTATAAATGTGGAATACATTAGTCTCTTTGTGAGTTTCAACATCCGTTTACTTTCCTATGTGTCTTATTAACCATCCAGTCTAGCCCTTAGTTGTCCTACCTGGTCTATGACGAAATTCCACAGTAGAAAACCAATGAAAAGTGAAAAAATGTGCACAATTTTAAAACCATATACATGAAAATTGAGTATGTTTTTTCACGGGGAAATTTTGTCATAGGCTACACAGGATCATAGTCGGGACAGACAGAATGGTTAATGGGATACGTAGGAAAGTAAACGAACATTGAAAGTGAATGAAAGGAGTAATATGTCCTGCGTTTGTAAATTTGAGGAATCAAATAATTAATTTATTTTTCAAGGACAAAAAATATCCCACATGATTTTCGTAGGGATTAAATTGGGTCTTTATTCCTTTATAAATTTTCAATATAATAAGATTGATATGAATTTTTTGACCTTTAACTTTAACCTCTTACCATAAATATGCATATTGACTATGTTATTACAGTTGCCTTCTATGGTGCACCATCCACTAAAATGGTGTATGATGCACCATCCAAGTGGACAAATCTGGACCATCCAGATCGTCACTTGGGTTGATTGACTTTTTAACTAATTTTCCTTGATCAAATAGTCAAATCCCATAATTATTGTTCTTGTATTTACAAAAATAAGTTTAGTATATTTGAATTTGTATAAGTACCATTTTTATTTTAATAATAAATAAAAATTTGTAATTTTTATTAAACCATTATTTTTTTGATGATTTGGATAATTGAAATTTGAAATGGTAAAGTCGTTGAGTTTCTTCCATTTCATTTACTTTTCTATAATAAAAAAAGGGAAAGATGTAAATGATAAAAAAAAAATTGATGTCCAAATACATATTAAAAGTATAATATATATGCAAATATAACAAATCAAGAGACTGAAATATAAATACAAAGTTCAAAAAATACATTTGTTTCAAACTAAATTTTGCATGGATCAACATCAACTTTTGGGCACATATCTCAAAATAAAAGTTTGCAATTCGTCTGGTGCATGTTGCACCACTTTTTTCGGGTGGTGAAACTGAGCCGGCACCTATTATTACATGTCACCTTTTCTGTTGTTTGACATAAGAAAGTTTGTTATGGTGCATGTGCATGCATCTTAAGGGTGTTCCGCGTACTGCTATGCACACTCTGATCAGAAGCACAAAATTTTCAAATACTGTGGTGACAAATGGCATCAGGTATCGCTGCTTCCGATCAGTAACGGAAAGGTATGTTGAAGTGGTCGAAATATACGCTCGTGAAGGAGCGTTGCAGCAGGGCAAGAAGCTTCACGCACACCTAATCACCACCGGCTTCGCTCGCTTTACCCTCATTGCATCCAATCTCATAACCTTGTACGCTTCCTGTGGCCAACTCTCCCATGCACGAAAACTGTTCGACAAAATTCCCACAACAAATGTTCGTCGCTACATCGCCCTTATCGGAACCTGCTCTCGCTGCGGTTTCTACGACCACGCTCTCGCCGTTTTCTACGAGATGAAAACGACCCAGATGCTGAACAACCACAGCATATTCGTCATTCCAAGCGTTCTCAAAGCTTGCGGCCACGTTGGTGACCGATTCACCGGAGAGAAAATACATGGCTTTATTTTGAAGTATTCGTTTGATGTTGATGCTTTCGTGACCAGTGCCTTGATCCTTATGTACTCCAAGTGTGAAAGAATTGAGGAAGCGCGCAAGGTGTTTGATGGAATGACTGTGAAGGACTTGGTGGCTCTGAATGCTGTTGTTTCTGGCTATGCTCAAATGGGTCTTTCGAACGAGGCACTGGCTTTGGTGGGAAGTATGAAGTTGCTGGGTTTGAAACCAAATGTGGTAACTTGGAACACTTTGATATCTGGATTTGCACAAAAATGTGACCTTGCAATGGTTTCTGAGATTTTCAGGTTGATGGTTGAAGAGGATGTTGTGCCTGATGTGGTGTCATGGACTTCTGTTATATCTGGTTTTGTGCATAACTTACGGAATGAGGAGGCTTTAGATATGTTTAAGCAAATGTTGGGTCATGGGTTGTGCCCAACTTCGGCTACTATCAGCACCCTCTTGCCAGCTTGTGCTACTGCAGCAAGAGTGAGGCTTGGGAAGGAGATTCATGGCTATGCCTTGGTGATTGGGGTCGAGGAAGATACATATGTCAGGAGTGCTCTGGTTGACATGTATGCAAAATGTGGGTTCATTTCTGAAGCGAGGAGACTATTTTGTAAGATGCCTGAGAAGAACACAGTTACTTGGAACTCCATCATTTTTGGTTATGCAAATCATGGGTATTGCGAGGAAGCAATCGAGCTCTTCAATCACATGGAGATGGATGGGAGAGCCAAGCCGGATCATTTAACTTTCATTGCAGCTCTCACTGCATGCAGCCATGCTGGGGATATTGAACTTGGGCAAAGGCTATTCAAGGTTATGCAAGAAAAGTACAGTATTGAGCCACGACTGGAGCATTATGCATGCATGGTGGATCTTCTTGGTCGAGCAGGAAAAGTTGATGAAGCATATTGCATTATCAAGACAATGCCTATTGAACCTGATTTATTTGTGTGGGGTGCATTACTGGCTGCTTGTAGGAATCATGGGCATGAGGAGCTTGCAGAAGAGGCTGCTAAGCATTTGTTGAAATTAGAGCCTGAGAGTGCTGGTAACCGTCTGCTATTGTCGAGTCTATATGCCAATGCTGGCAAGTGGGGAAAGGTTGAGAGGATCAAGAAAATGATGAAGAAGGGGAAACTCAAAAAATTTCAAGGGTTGAGTTGGATAGATAATGTATAAACATTATAGCTAGGAAGGTAAATGATTCTTTCTAGGTGGAGGTTCCTTTGAAATTTGCCACACTTGTGCCAGGAGCTCGAGGTCTCGAGTTTTGCTGCTTAGAAAAGATGGAGGATGCAAACCTCTACAATAAGGATGTTTCCTGCCCATCGTCTGGCAACTGTTTTAATGCTCTTTTGGGAGACGCCATTGGACCAAAAGAGTGTCTTACATATATGCCTGCGGGCTGCATCCTTGAGGAACCAAATCTTAATTATGTATTCTCATTTTAGACAAATACCGCAGTGGTTCCTAAGTAGCACTTGGTGCTAGTTCTTGGATTGCATATCAAATACTCGCAACGAACTGAAGCATCATGGAGAAAAGTTTTGTTCTTAAACAGTTAAACCTAACATACATCGAAGAATTTGCTTCGTTCTTTACCAAAGCTTTACTTGTGGTCCATTATTATACCTAAAGAATTTCTCGGAGGACCTAAAGCTTTTCTCTTTATAACTTTGTCCAAGAAACCTAATCCACTAAAGCCATTTGCGCCTTTGTGATCGATTCTTTCTATAATAATGTTTTTTTTAAATAATACTTTGATTAAAGGTAAAGAATATGATAATAAATTACAAAATTGAAATGTCACGAAATAAATAATCGGGTATTAAATAATTTATACTCGATGAGCATGGTTCTCCTATGGTTGTTTACGTCTTTACGAGAATCCGCCTGTGGAGCTTACTCAGATGCTGCTCTTTGATGTCTTTGAAAGTTTCTACTCCCCGTTTGATTCTTTTGTAATTTTTTTTTTGTTTGGGCTTAGGCCCTGTTTTTCATAAAATATATATATATATATATATATATATATATATATATATATATATATAGTGTATTTTTTTAGAGTTTAATTAATATAAATTATCAGTATAAAGTTTTTTATCTTGTCAATTAATCAGAAATGATGTATTAGTAATTAGTAACTTTTAAATAAAAGTCAAGCAAGTTATCTTATGTGACAATTTCTGATTGGTTGAAAATGTAAAATTTTTTTACACTAATAGTGCATACTAATTAAATCATTTTTATCGATAAGCATGTAGCTCAATTCATATAGTAGATGAAATAATATTTTTGCGGGAACTTATATATATATATATATATATATATATAATGTTAGCAACACAATCTCTTTCCAACAAACTCACCCCTATTGGTTGAATTCATGTGGGTCCTACAAAATAAGTGGGATCCACATAAATTAGTGGAACCCACATGAATTTCAACCAATAGAAGAGAGTGTGTTGGAAAGAGAGTGTTAAAGAGTATGTTATAAATATATACATACATCTATAGCCTGTTTGGTAAAACTAGCAGATAGCGGATAAGTTAGCTGATAGCGGATGAACTTATAGTGGATAGCGGATGAGATAGCTGATAGCGAATAAGCTAGCTTATTGATGTGGAAATGTTTGATAAAACTGACCGATAAATATAAAATGACATAAAAAGATATGTTTCTATACCTTTTTATATAAATGTTGTTTCCATAATATATATATATATACACACATGTTAGTATTATAAATGTTGAACGTTACTATTATACAAAAAAAAATTGGTACATCATTATATATGAAAATTATATAAATGGTAATTTTACGTGTTTATAATACATTATATTATCATATAAAATTATATTATTATATGTAATCGAATAAATGTTATACTAAAATAATATGTTGTATTTTATTATAATAAAATATTTGTAAATTGAATATTTATAAAAATTAGTATGAAATTATTTGTATTATTTAATATTTTTTTAATTAGTCAGTTTTGCAGAAGTAGAATGAAAAAAATATGTTTGGTTTCAAATAATCTAACCTTTTTAAATAAGTTTCAAACTTATATCTTTTTTAAAAAATCGCTTTTTTTCATAAAAATACCTTTTTATAATATAATCAGGTTGATCAAATATGTCGAAATAAACCTATCAAAAGGTTGTTTCCGTACAAATTAACCGGTACCAACATGCTCTCATATGCAACTTAAAAATATAATACATATCATCTTATTACTTTTTTATCACAGCATTTTTATATCTAAATATTAATTATCTATTATTTACCTATTATTATTTTCGAAGTAAAAATCTTTTAATTAGATATAGGAAAGATGTGAACACCGGTGGTGTGATAATGTGAAAATATGGAAACTTAATTGGGACAAAGAAATGGGGGATAAAAATCCCAGAAGTGTGGTCCACCAAAAAAATATATCCTAGAAGTGTGAAATTTGATGGACAAAAGGTATAATTAAACTAGGGATGATCGTGGGTATTGAATCAAATTAAAAAAAATGTAACCTAAGTTACTACTGTTTGTGTGTATTATATGTTACGCAGTCAGTATCAATTTTTTTCTATTTTGATCAGTATGAATTTTTTGCTATATCAGTATGTTACATTTGTGTGTGTATTCTTGTGTACAACATTCATTTCTTGTTAATGTTGTTTAGTTGACTGAGGTATTCATTATAGAGAAAGAATATTTTGACATCCAACATTATATAACATACGAGACACCATATAATTTTTTGTTTTATTTTGAAATGATAGATTATGAGGGGAGAAAGAGAATAAATTAATAAACAAATGTGCATTATATAAAAATACGATGTTAGACAATAATTTTATTGTCTAAATATCATAACTCTTCATTATCAGAATTGGAACTGAAATTTTGAGTAAAATAATATTACATTTTTACTTAGTTGTGGGAGAAATGAATAAATGCAATCATGAAACATTAAAATGTTTACCAACATGTAATTAGTTCGAGTGGTAAGGGATTCAGATACCTTAACTCTTTAAGCAAGTGGTCAGGGATTCAAATCTTAGCTCTTGCGTATGGAGAAAACCTGGTTTGAAGGGGAGAACTCACCTTGTGTGCCCAACAGATTCCCCGACGGAGATTAGTCACTGCTCATGATGGTGAATATTTCATACCTATATCATGATTATCGAAAAAAAAAAATTAAATGTTTAAATAAACAATCAAGGAAATATATTGTATAAATGATTCCGCACCCCAGTTCTTTCTTAAACCTTGTATTGTTCAGTTATCATGGTTCAGTGAAAATTAGTCATAAATTGGAAATTGTATTTGTAGGAGTTATAAATTAATGTTAGTCTCACATTAAAAAGTGCCTAAAGATACTTTAGGACACTTTATAAAGAAATAAAAAAATAATATCTTTGACATTTTGTATTAAAATATTAAATATTATAACTTCTTTAAAATATTAAATATATTAATCTTCAATGACAATTTTTTTTCTTTTTTTTACTTTCTTAATTGTTAACATCGTCCTTAAATGTCTCATTCCTTTCATGAGATCTAGCCATATAGGTGAGCTGAAAGCCTGAAAGTCCCCCTGTCCCTATCAAAATGAAAGATGGCGAATATGGCTGTTTTTAATCCATGGTTTCACTCAACTGATTCGCCGTGACTAGTGACTTCTAATATCTGAGTTTTCTTGTTCCTTGGGTTAATTTATTTACGTCAACATGCATTATTATTAAATCGTCATAAATCATATTCCCTCCCTCACATTTATAAAAAAAATTTATCTCAAAATATATTTTATTTTTTATTTTTAATATAATATTAAATATTTTTTATTAATGATACCTTTAAATACTTCATTTTACATTTACGATAATAATAATTAAACATCAATGATTTATAAAATTATTTTGATAAAATTACTATTTTTTTTTTTCATTTATAATTTTTTCTTAAACCGTGTGATTTAATCACAAAAATATATATATGAGGGCATATCTAGTGAGAGGGATTTTTTTATGTAAGAGTGATAGGAGCGAATCTTGGCAATTAAAATCACACATGGATGGTCAAAATTAAAAACTGGTTAGTGATCATGTGATCACTTAAAAAAATCATGTGACTTTATGTTCTAATCTTGACCATTCATGATTTGATCCAAAGGTTAAAATTTGCTTCTCTCACTCTCATATAAAAGCACTCCTCTCACTTAATACATCTCAGATATATATATATATATTAGAAGGGAGGGAGCAATAGGAAAGGCAATGTTCTAGAATCAAGCTCGTGTTGACATGGTCAACGGGACGTGTTCAAAATGTGTTTGTAAATTCAGAAAATAAATAAACTAGGTTAAATTACTTGGCATCGTTATAGTTATTGAAAAACAATTTAAAATTTGAAAGTTATAGAAATTTAATTACAGTAGTTAAAGTATGAAACGTATTTTAAATTTTTGAAACATAGAAAGGTGTACAAAATAATTGAATTAGTGAATAAGGATGATCGTGATAGATGAAAGGAATAATTGAGATTTAATTGTATTTTTCATTCCTCAATTTTTTTAAATGTGCGATTTTGATCCCCTTAAAAATTTTAATTATATATTAGTCCCCTAAGTTGTTGAATTGTGCAAAATTAATCTAAACAACCTAAGAAGTAATAAGTCTAAACGACGCAAAAAGGTCTAATTTTTCACAAGTTAACAAATTAGATGACTAAATGTATAGTTAAAATTTTCGAGAGATCAAAACCGTATATTTGAAAAAGTTGAGGGACGAAAAATATAATTAAGCCAATAATTAAAGAGTTTAATTTGTATAGGTTGTCAATTAAATTTTTTGTTTTGTTACGAAACCCACCGTAATTACCGTTTTTGACTCCCTAATGGGTCCATTGGTTGTCTCTATAGCTTCGACCATTTGGACCGGCTATAAGAGTAATCCTCGGTTCGGCAGCAATAGACGTCCGATTTTTATACACGTGGCTGGGCTACCTCCTATTAACTAGGCTACTCCAAGAATCAAACTTACGTCTTTTTCCTTGAGGGAGAATCACATTACCAACCATCGCAACACCAAGTTGGTTACATTGTCAATTAATTATAAATCATGCTATATATGACATTTAAGGTAATTATGATAAGAATCAAACGTTTTAATAATATAATAATTTATAATTGATTGAAGATATTAAAAATCTTTATACTAATAATACATACCAATTACATCTATAGAAAAAAAAAAAAAAGTCTACCCATAATTTGAGGGATAAATATGAAAAAAAAAAATGGAATTGAAAAAAAAAAAGTAAAAAAAGGAGGAAATTGAGAAAAAGAAAGAGGCGCGTGAAAGTGGTGGGAGCTAGGGATGGCAATTTGGATCCTATTCGCTGGGTACCCGCAAAAAATATTCATGATGGATAGGGTAAATATCCGTTTTGTGGGTACAGGTGCGGGTCTGGGTAATTACCCGCAAACAAGAGATGGTATGGATGCGGGTACAGATATTCTAGTACCCAATCCGCCCCGCACCCGCATATATAAATATATATATTTTTATTTATATTAATACATATAATTATAATTATATATCAAATTTTAAAAATAAAATTAAAGTAACTTACGATTTCTTAATTATTTTTCCCTTTCGGACTTAATCATTTACTGGCCTAAGCACTAAGAGCAGTTGCTTATGTTATTTGTGTTATTTTTTCCCTTTTTCTTAGTTAAAGTGCGGGTAATGGGTGCGGGTATGGGTACTTAGGTATCCAGAGGATACGGGTAAAGGTACTTAAGTTGCTACTCACGCGGATATGAGTCCGGATCTGGGTATTTTTTTCAAACGCGGATATGGGGATGGATACTATAATATCCTACCCAGATCCTACTGATTGTCAGTTTGAATGGGAGCATGAAAAATGGAATGGTAAGTGGGGCCCAGTTAGCCAAGAGTAAATGTGTAGGACACCACCACATCAGGAGGAGCCTCCCCCTGGTGGAGAGTAGATTAGATTAGATGGAGCTCCTCACTTGCCTTTGCCCCTGCCTCGTTTTAGGAATCTTATCGCCGGTCACGCCAATGGGCAGCAGTAGCAATAATTTCTTGTTCAAATCAAAATCGGCGTCTCTTGTTCTTTTCTCTTTGCCTTGCAGTCCACGGTCAACACTCAATATCTCTTGACCATCCCACCCTCACTCAATTTAATTCTTCAAAAAAGATTTTGACATCCATTTATTTCTATAAGAATAAGAATAAGAATAAATAAAACTTAAGAGCAGTCAAATAATAATTAACAAATAGTACTAGTATAGAATAAAAAATACTCTAAGAAATTGCTATGCATCTTCTTACAGCAAAGCAGAGAACGCGTGGACAAACACGCTACGTTTTCTCATTTCCTTTACTTCTCGAAAGTCGAAACCCTTTAAATTAAGGGTATTCCCTTTCCTCCTAACCTAGTAGTAACTTGTAACTTGATATTCTCTGGAGTATTTCTCTCTTCAACTTCTTGCTGTGGGATCTGGTAGTGAACAACATGAACTCGGATACGCAACCCGAAACGCCGTCGTACTGGTGCTACAGCTGCACCCGCTACGTTCACCTTTTGAATCACAACAACATCACTTGCCCCCACTGTGAATCTGGCTTCCTCGAACAGATCCAACCCGACCCATCATCCCACCATATCCCTCTCTCTCTCTCCCCCGACGCTTCCACTGTAACCAGGCACGCCTTCCGCCGGAGACGCCGCAACTCCTCCAACCGCTCACCTTTCAACCCCGTCATCGTTCTCCGCTCGCCTGGTCACTACGCCGCCGGCCATCACGAACGGAGCAGCAACTTCGATTTGTACTACGACGACGGCGAAGGCCACGGCCTCCGCCCTCTCCCGCCCACCATGTCCGAGTTCTTGTTGGGATCTGGCTTCGATCGGTTGCTAGAACAGTTTTCGCAGATCGAGACGAACGGATTCGGGCAGCCGGAGAACCCGCCGGCGTCCAAGGCAGCGATGGAGTCGATGCCGACGGTGGAGATCGCCGAAGCTCACGTGGTTACAGACGCGCACTGTGCGGTTTGCAAAGAAACGTTTGAGCTTGGAACGGAGGCGCGTGAGTTGCCGTGCAAGCACATTTACCATTCCGATTGCATTCTCCCGTGGCTGTCGTTGCGCAACTCGTGCCCCGTGTGCCGCCACGAGCTTCCTTCGGATCTGAACCCTCAGATATCGGGTCAGATAGATGAAGAAGCGATCGGAATGACAATATGGAGGTTGCCGGGTGGTGGATTTGCCGTCGGTAGGTTTTCCGGCGAGAGCCATTTGCCGGTGGTGTACACCGAGATGGATGGTGGGATGAATACAAACGGAGCTCCGAGAAGGGTTTCCCGGGCGGTGAGAAGCAACAGGGTTAGGGAAAGTGGTGGCATTGGTAGGGTTTTCCGTAATTTCTTATCATTCTTTGGTAGAATTGGGTCTAGGTCTTCTTTGAGGTCTAGTTCCGAGCATAGCCAATTGAGGTCTGTGTTCAATAGAGTCTCGCGGAGACGAAGCAGGACTTGGGTCTTGCAAGTTTGATTTATTCATTTATTTATTGATTTGGCAATTTTGCAAAGCATACATTAAGTGATTCATACTGTAAATAGCAATTATAGGAGGATGCCTACTTTTCCCTCTCCATGGTATGGGACTCTAAACTGGGTCTTGCGTTTTGATTCAAATCATCAATAATAATTACTCAATAGAATAGAAGCTGCATTTGCTTGTTCTTCAGAAATGTTCGTGGAAGGGTGCAATTTTGAGATTGAGAACTGAGAAACATTGTTGTTCTGGGGGTTATTGCATTTGCTTGTGCAGTTTTCTAGCTGGCACTAGCAGACCACTGGACCGGGCATCCGTTGGGAAAGAAGAAATTCTGCTTATTCCATATGTACATAATTATTTGATTTGTGTTATATCATGCTAGTCACATTAATTTTTTTTCTTATGAGAATTCTTTTAAAGATTATGTTTTTTGAGATGGCTCTCTCAACTTGCACTATAAGTCTATAATGTTTTAACAATATGCCGCCGATACACAGAAAACTTTTTTTCTGTTCGTTTTATTTTGCTGTATGGCCTCTTGAATTTGGTTGGAAGAGGACGTTACATGTGGAATGTAATTTGAATCAGCAGGAGTAAAATTTTTATTCTAGCTGAGTAATCTTCTGGTGCTCCTCTTCGGACGTGTTTGGAAACACTGGAAATTAACAAAATCATTTCCCCATCATGAAAGTTACTACTTTCTGAAAAAAAACTCTTGAAGGTCCTCCACTTAGAATTTCCTAACACACCGTGTTTTAAACTTTTAGTCGTCTAAAGATTTCTGAACTGAGCAAAAGTAAGGCTCGTTCTACTATGCACCTTAAATGACAAGGTGTACGATGCTCTTACAAATTTAAGCCGTTATATCTATGCAAAATGAAATTGATGATAAGGATTAAAGAAGGGCTGCTTGTTTAATAGGTTATTTGTTGACTTGAATATTGCAGAATTATCCTTTGAAAATGTCTTCTTCGCGCCTTATGAACGGCACAACCAGAACAATTGGACACGCAGGTGGGATCCATCAGGATGAACTGTTGTTCATAATGGTGGGAGCTGGACAGACCTGGTGGCGTAGGATCGATGTTAGTGTGGTAGAATATAAACTCTTCGACTATGACGGGATTCGGTTGAGGAAGTCAGTCGTCACCCCACTCAACCCCCCGCCACTCTGCCGCCGGCCAAATGTGTCTACCCTGACAACATTTGTTTTGCTTCTCTCCGCTTCTCTCTGTTTCCTTTGGTTCAACATTCTTAAAATTAAAGCCACTTTGTTTTTATGTTGAACCTCAAAGTCCTAACCCACACATTTTGTTTGCTTCTCTCTGTTACTGTTTCTCTATTACTTTCATGGTTTATTTTGGATCTTTCAAAGGAACCATGTGTTTGGATTGGAAGCTTAGCGTCAGTTGATTTACGTTTTTTCATGGAATATTCTTTCACCCTATGCCCTAGTCTTCGTTCCCTAGTATAAGATCAGATTCTGAGTTTTGGCAACATATTTGTGATGATCATATTGATTGGATTATGGCGGCGAAGTTTTCCTTCCTTCAAGACGTTATTTGGGTTAGGAATCTGGAGTTCGACAGTTGATGAAATAAAATAATATTTTAATAAAGGATTTAAATGTAAAATTTAAATATATATGGGTCTAAACTTAAATAAATAGGAGCATTACTTTAATTTCAGATTACTTGCTACAACCGGTGGTTTCATGAGGTGCATCGGTGGACCTTATTATGTAAGGTGCATGATAGAACGAGCTGCAAAAGTAATACCAAATTGTTTCATGTAGGGCTTTTATTCTGTTCTTGAGCTAGCTGTTGGTTGTGCATGGTG
The DNA here is from genome assembly GCA_039655645.1 of Ammopiptanthus mongolicus. Taxonomy (NCBI): domain Eukaryota; kingdom Viridiplantae; phylum Streptophyta; class Magnoliopsida; order Fabales; family Fabaceae; genus Ammopiptanthus; species Ammopiptanthus mongolicus. The sequence goes on from CM077346.1 coordinate 7,794,543, forward strand.
CTTATTGTTGGAGAATAAAATCTCCCATAACGCAAAATAAAGACAATTGAAATATATATACGTTGGAAAGTTTGAATCCAAATTGTCTACACTTTTGGACAACAAAGTAACTTTCAAATTTATTATACAAAGTAGGAGAATACTAATTAATGACCTTAATCAATGCCCTAAATGTTCTAATACTAGTGCCCTTAGGGCATTGGTTAAGGAGTTAAAAGAGGTAAGTTTTTATTGAATAGTTATTGTACTGCCCGGAAATATAAGATCGGTCATAGCCGAGTTTAATGAGTAAGACGAGCTATAACTCAGTTTATATGTCGAGAATAATATCTCGAGCAGAAAATATATACTCGGCCAATTCAGATACTTAAGCTGAAGATACATATCTCGGCATATTATGACTTGATAGAAACTGACTTGGTCAAGGTGTAACAACACACTTATCCATTACCATGAATAAGGATAACTACCCACTCTCCCACTAAAAGATAACTACCCATTATCCCCACTAAGGGATAACCACCCACTATCCCACTAAGGGATCAATAACTTCCTCATCAGTTATCACACTTACTCTATAAATACATGTAAAAGGGGTACATTGGAGGTACGTTCTTATGATTTAACTTAGAACTACGTTAGCTTTGATTCCTAGAAAGGATACGTGGAAGCAGGATACACCTATTCTGTCAAGTTATATCCACAAATTATCCTTATAATTCATACCCAGAAACACTTCTGATACTCAGTTCCGATCAGATTCCGATTAACCGGATTTTGGTAAGAAAAGTTATGTATTTAATATATCGATAAATGATGTACTTAGATTCTCAATGATAATTTTCCATTTCTTGATTTCTTAATCAATGTCCTTAAGACACTGGTAAGCAAGACCCTACAAATTAATCAACTCTATCAATTGGACCCAATCTTAAATGCTAATACATATCGAGAATATGCACTTAATGTCGAGTCCTAGCTATTTATATTGATTTGTTGTTGAATTATGATCATGTTGGCTTAATGGAGCCATGCCCATGCCTGTATAATGCGCTTCATGAATTCCTTCTTCACTTCTCCTCCTCCTGGCAAGTTAATCATGGAGCTTGTTGCCAATCCATAAAAATCTATTTCCTCCCTTCTGCCACTGTAGTTCTCCTTACATTTTTTGCTAACGCAGTTTGCAAATTTTGACCTTGATTGAAAGCAAGAGTCTTTTCATATTTGAAGTTGCAGTTCTTCCTCGACCCATTTATATCTGTGAATTAGAGGTGTAATGGATGCACTTTGAACCGATAAAAGAAAGTACAGCAAGCTATTATCATTATCAATTTAAACCATGAACAGTGCACGACTGTTTTGTTAAGATGGTAGTATGGTACGAACATGGCCAGCTGGAGCTCTTCTTTGACACCCGTTGAAGGAAGAATGCCACGTTAGTTGAGTTTTTTCAATTCACTGTCGACTCTTTTGCGTGATATGGCCAAATTGGTGTGGGCCACGAGAAGGGCTTTGATCGTTAAATACTTGGGTCATGGTAACCAGCAGTATCCCACTCTACTTACCCTAAGATACTGATTAAAACAACAAAAAAACACTAAGTATTTATTAGAAAATAAAGTGTACTATCACTTTTCAAAAAACAATGATTGCATCAATCATCAATTATCCCTGTTCTTAGGGTGAAAGTTAGCATTCTCCTGAATATTTTTTACTGTAAATTTGATTTATTATTTGTGGGGATTTTATAATGACAAAAAAATAAGACAATTCTAAATGGAAAATGATCCTAATCATTTTTTAACTCTCCATTTTTCAATTCTCAACTCCAAAGTTTTGAAAAAATAAATGTAATTATATACATGTGTATTCTCTCCATACATTTATTATGCTTAAAACTTTAAAAATTGACATTTGATTTCTCACCATAAATCTCAATACAAATGGAGATCGGAGAGGATCTCTATTTATTCTAAATCAATATGATAAGTAACAATTTTATTTCCGTGATATATTTTTTTATTTTTCAAAATAAGTAACAGCTTATGACTTATTAACGGACTCAGTTAATTGAATATTCAAAATACGTTGTTATGATAGGATGCGTTTGGTTATACAGCTTATTTAAGCATTTATGCATTAAGCTCTTTTTTAAATAAGCTAAAAACAACTTATTTTTATAAGCTTCTCTGACAATCTTATGGAAATAAGCTAAAAAGAGCTTATGAAAATATCATAAACTATTTTAATAAATTATTTGCGTAGGTTTATTATCATAAGCTCTTCCAAACACACTCATAATATGATATTCTATACGAATAATATCATATTCAAATAAGTTATGTCTCATGAGCACAACAATAATATCATATACACCAACTGAGCTTGACGTGAGTGGTTAAAGGCATCTCGCCTCTTAACCAAGGTCTCGGGTTCGAGCCTTGTGTATGAAAAAAATCTCATCTGGGAGGGATGTCACCCATCGAGGTGCCGCACAAACTCCCGCGGAAGATTAATCCCCATCTCATCAGGTTGATAATAGAATACTCCTCGAAGTAGATAAACAAAAAGTAATATCATATCCAAATATTATATCTTGTGTGTCAATTCTCTTTCTTTTCTGACAATCATAAATTATGACTTGTATTTTTTTTGACAATATGACTTCTATTATTTTATTTTATTTTCGTGAGCAAAAGGGGTTAAACCCCAAGAACAAGCAAACTAAAATCTTTTAGAAAATTAAGTATAAGAAGCATCTGTCCTTAAGACATTATCTATATAACTTCTATTATTTGATCCTTTAATATAATGCTCCAACAAATTCTTCTTTTATATATATAATATTCATTCACATGCAAGTGTGATATTATGAAAGTTAGAAAAAAAAAACATTTTTAATGAAATATTTACTTTTACACCTGTTATGGAGGAAATACTGTATGAAAACTTATAGTTATAGGGCGTCCGTTGGTGTAGTCCCTAAATTATTGTTTTCGGGTTTCAATTTTGACTAAAGGTCCAAAATCGTCTCCGACAAAAATCGAGGTACCACTTTGGGTCCCTTAGAAAAAAAGTCATTAATTAGTCCCTGAGAATGACAAAACAGAGACACGTTAGTCCTTCCGTTGGTTACCGTTTTGAACCCTCTGTTAAAAAGCTGACGTGTACTGTTATAATGCTTATGTGTCCGTAACCATTTCCACAGTGGAAATTTGTTAAAAAAATACCTATTTTAATCAAAATGACATCGTTTATTGGGGTTTGAGCCATCCTCCTTTATCTTCTTCACTGTATCAAGAATTCCAGAAAATACCAGTTCATCCCCCATTGTTGAAGCCCAGAGCACCAAAAGCTTCAATTCTACTCTTTCATGACTTATCAACAACCATTTTCTCACCTTTTCTTCTTTCTTCCTATTCCCTCCTCTTTCCTATTTTTTTTCACCTCTTCTGATCCCCAAATAGACAAAAGATCCCCATTTTCTCACCTTACCAACCATTTTTTTTCACCTATTTCACCTCTCACCACCATCCGGCCACCGCTCCTTCACGCCCCATCGTCGGCCGTCCACCGCGTCGCAGTGCCAGATCTGTGACCACATAAACTGCTCCACGATGAACCTGCACCACCACCGTCTGACAACCGCTCATGGTCTGCAAAGCCATCGTCGATCGCCTCCCTCCACCACGCGCGTCCACTGCTCTGCATTGCTACTGGGTATTCCAGTTTCATATCCCCTTTGGCCATTTGTTTTTTCTGCTCTCAATTCCATTATCAGAATTTACTTTCTATTCATATTCTAATTCATCTTCTTCATGCTCTGCCTCTAATTCATTTTCTCCGCTCTTGTTCACTATGTTTCTCACTTTATTTTCTCTTTCTCTGTGTTGATGTTGGTGAAGAAAGGAATGATTATTTTTCACTACTTGCTTGCCCCAACTGTGTGATTTTTGGGATAGTTGTGTGATATCGATGTTTTGTGAAACAGAATGAAGATATGGTCAATTTGGGTTTGGGGAGCTTGACTTTCTTCAAATTCAAATGCTCACAGACCAATTTCAACGAAGCACTAAAATGGATCAACTATGATAAGACCACTTGGATTCAATATATCAGTTCATGAGTTATATCACAGACAAAAACATGGGCAAAATTTGTACCCTTGTAACGATGGAAAATCATCTAGGTCATAGTAATAGTGCAAGGGTTCTATTTTCATAAGGAAGAAGAAAGGTGCAAAACTTCACTAATTTGTTACTTTATTTTATTTAGGAACTAAAAGTGTATCCACGTTTTTTGTCAAGGCCAAAATGGGTCGTCTTGTTTTAATTTTGTTTTTTTATTTTTTATTATATATTCCAGACTGCATTGACATATCACCACACTAACAGACACCTGGGCTTACTAACGGGACATATTAGCAAACTAACGGACGTGTGTGGGGATAAACTAACGAAGGGACTAACATGTCCCAGTTTTGTCATTCTCGAGGACTAAAAGGTGACTTTCTTTTTTTTTCTTAGGGACTAAAAGTGTACCCTGTGTTTTTGTCGGGGACCATTTCCGAGCTTTAGTCTTTAATTTTTGGTAAGTATAAATACAGAAATGCAAGTTAGATGCTTATTAAAACTTGGTTGGGAGGGGAGAACCAACATTATGTGCTCAACAAGTTCCTTGGCGGATATTAATTATTGCTAACGATGATAGATATTTCGTACCTATAACATGGTTTAAAAAAAATGCTTATTAAAAAAAAAAAAAGAAATGCACGTTAGATGATAATGTGACAAACGACCGGTTACATCACCTATGCCACATAGATTAAAATATTATTTTTAATGTCAGGTTGCTTAAATAATATATTATTAATATTTAAATTGGGTTTTTTACTTTGATCCTACATGTTTTATTTTTTGTATTTTGTTCATATACGTTATGTTTCATCACCACGTTAGTCATAAAACTGATGTTGTCCAGGGCCGGCCCAAGCCCAAGGCCCCCAAAGCAAGGGCTTTAGGCCTCAAAAAAAAATTTGTTACAATTTTTTTTTTAAATGATAATTAGAATGGGAGAGCGAAAGTCTCTCCTTCCATCACTCACGTTTACGTAAAACACATTGCTTTTGCTTTAAAGAAAGGAATTTCAGAAACACAAAAGTCTCTTCTTCACTCTTTGTCACTTGCTTGCTTCACCATCACCAATCACAAATTCACAACTTCACTCTCAGTCTCTCTCAGCCTCTCTCTATCAGCATCTCGGCGCGGCTGCTGTGCCCACGGCCGACGGCCCACCGCCTCTCCTCCTCTCGACTCTCTCCCTCCCGCTCTTCGTTGTACGATTGCGGCGGCGGCTGCTGTGCCCAGGCCCATCGCCTCTCTACTCTCTCCCTCCCGCTCTTCGTTGCGCGACTGCGGCTTTCTCCGGCGCGGTTGCGGGCTGCGGCCTCTCAGGTATCCAGCGGCTGTGGCAGTGAGGCCCCTCTTCTCAGCGGTTGTTGGTCTGTTGCTTCATTGCTTGCTTCTTGGAGGACAAGTGGTCACTGGTCAGTGGACAAAGTGAGATTGCGCTGAAACGGTAAACAGAGAGAGAGACTGGATACGTATGACAAAAATTTGAGAGAGTTCATTGTTACATTACATCACTATTACAGTGTTACTCTGTTACTCAGAGTGTTAGTATTTTAATTCTTTATATAAAATAATAATTAAATAATAAATTATTTTCTTCTTCTATTTCAGGTATTTTGTACATGTTCTTGACTTCATGTTGTATTTGGAGAAGCATCCAGAATTTTATGCTAACTAATTTATTGGAGAATCAGGTTCTATTGTTTTAACTTTTTTTCTTAAATTTATATTTGTTTTCCATCTATAATTCATTGCTTTTATTTTAAAAAATATATAAATGTCAACTCGAAAATTTGAATCGGGTTCTTCCAAACTAAAAAAAAAAAAGAAAAAAATTGAAGCTTTAATTGAATCACCAAAAAAAGCCATAGATAAAATTTTCAAGAAAAGTAATTTAAATGAAAATATAGGTGATTGCTAGTTGAATGAACAAGTTAATAATGTAGATATAGATGAAAATGAAAATAGAGAAGAAGTATTAGTTAGTCAACAAGAAATAGAAATGAATAAATTAGAAGAGTCCACTACTAAAAATATATATGATCCAAGTCAGTGGACAAATATTAATACAAGTTTGAGAGATTTATTAGTGGAAAAATGTCCAATTAAAGTTACCGATATAGATTTTCCCAAGGATGAATTTTCAAGACACTTTTCTTCATCATTTTACATTCAAAACTTGATCAACAGTGAAAAATGTGAAAGAAGATGGCTGATTTATTCTCAAGATTTGGATAAAGTATTTTGTTTTTGTTGCAAATTGTTTAATGCTCTTCCTAGTACAAGTAATTTAGCTAAAGAAGGTAGTAGGGAATGGAGAAATATTAGTGCTAAGTTGAAGAGCCATGAGATAAGTGGTGAACACATTGCTAACATGAGTTCATAGATTGATTTAGAAATGAGATTGTCAAAAAATAAAACAATTGAGAAACATGTTCAAGAGCAATAAATAGAGATAGGGAACATTAGAGAAATGTATTATTAAGAATTACTGAAGTTGTTAAAACTCTTGGAAAAAATAACTTAGCCTTCCGTGGTACAAACGAAAAGATTTACCAAGAAAGTAATGGAAATTTTTTAAGCATAATTGAAATGATTGCAGAATTTGATCCTATAATGCAGGAACATATTCGTCTAATTAAAGATAATGAAATTCATAACCATTACCTCGGACATAAAATACAAAATGAATTGATAAATTTGCTAGCAAATGAAATTAAATCAAGAATTATAAAAAAATTATGAACGCAAAATATTTTTCAATTATACTTGATTGTACTCCGGATATAAGTCATCAAGAGCAAATGTCTATTGTATTATGATGTGTGGATATTTCTTCAATCCCAATTCAAATTTTTGAATATTTTTTAGCATTTTTAAAAGTAGATGATACAACTGAAAAAAGGTCTTTTTTATGTTATTATCAAAGAAATAAATATTATTGGACTCGATATTAGTAACCTAAGAGAACAAGGTTATGATAATGAGTCTAATATGAAAGGAAAACATCAAGGTGTGCAAAAAAGGTTTTTAGATATTAATCCTAGATCATTTTATACTCCATGTGGTTGTCACAGTCTAAATTTGGTGCTTTGTGATATGGCTAATTATTGTCCTAAAGCTACATCTTTTTTTGGAGTGTTACAACATATATATATATATATATATATATCCTATTTTCTTCTTCTACTAAAAGATGGAAAATTCTACAAGAACATATCCTAGCCTAACTCTTAAATCATTGTCACAAACACGTTGGGAAAGTCGTATTGAAAGTGTAAAAGCTTTAAGATTTCAAACTTCGCAAATAAGAGATGCTTTATTGAAATTATGTGAAGTTAATGACGAACCTAAAATAAAAAGTGAAGCTGAATGTTTAGCAACTAATGAGCTTGAAAATTTTGAGTTTTTATTAGGCATGACTATTTGGTATGAGATATTGTTTGCAGTAAACTCAGTTAGCAAAAATTTGCAATCAAAGGATATGCGTATCGATATTGTTATAGAACAATTGAAAGGTCTTATTTCATTTTTTGAAAAATATAGGGAAGATGGATTTGAAAATGCTATAATTTCTGCCAAAGAAATTGCTATAGAAATGGATATAGAACCTAAGTTTCGTGAAAAACGTACTATTCGTAGAAAGATACAATTTAATGCGATAATTGACAATGAAGTTGTAAAATCTCCTGAAGAATTATTTAAAATTGATTACTTGTTGTACATAATAGATAGAGCAATCACTTCATTTCAAAGTAGATTTGAACAATTTAAAATGTATCAAGATATTTTTGGTTTTCTATTTAGCATTGAGAAATTAAGGTCATTAGATAATGAAAAATTAAAAGATGATTGTCTTAATCTTGAACGTTCATTAAAACATAATGACAACTCAGATATTGATGGATTAGATTTATTTACAGAACTAAAAATTTTAAGAGAAATTATACAAGTGGAAAATGATACACCTATTGACATACTTAATTATATGAGAAGACTTACTCTTTTCCAAATGTATATATTGCTTATAGAATAATGTTAACGATTCCCGTTACTGTTGCTTCGGCAGAAAGAAGTTTTTCAAAATTAAAATTAATAAAATCTTATCTAAGATCAACAATGTCTTAGCAAAGATTAAATGGACTGACTTTATTATTGATTGAAAAAGAAATTTTAAGTGAAATCGATTATAATAGTATAATAAATGATTTTGCATCCCATAAAGCACGAAAGATAATTTTTAAATAAAAATATAATAATTTTAATAAAATATTTTTATTTGCTTTAAAAAGGCCTCATCGTAAAGTTCTCTTTAGGTCTTAAAATGTGTTGGGCAGGTCCTGATGTTGTCAATAAGGAATTGATAGAAATGACTAATATGAAAGCCATAATATAACATATAAGACCAAAATGAAAAATAAAATAAAATAAATGTTTCTTTTCGTTGCTTCTCATTTTGATCCTATACGTTATGTTTGATTTTTCACGTTAGTCTTAAAATTGATGTCGTCATGTACGAATTAACAGAAAGGACTAACGTGCCAGCATAACATAACGTATAGGATCTGTGAGAAAAAAAATAAAACTTATTAAACCAATATAAAAAATAAAAAAAAAGTATAGGACAAATCTATTATTTATAAATATTAAATATTTTCTATTATTTTAATATTTAGAATTTAGTACCCTCCTTAGCAGTTTCCTTTACGAGTGAAGACCCTTTTTGATCCCTGAAATTTTTTTGCGTTCCCAATTTAGTCTCTAACAAAAAAAAACTCGTCCGTTAGTCTCCAAATTTGCTTTTGTAACCCTTTTTAGTCCTTCCCGTCAGTCAATGGTGGTTGACCTCCGTTAAGTGGCTGATGTGTGACGTTATGTGTCTAGGTGTACACCTCCGTAACACATTTGAAGATTCATTTAGCGAAACTGAATTCGCTAAGAGCATTTGTCCCAGGTGATCAGACAGATGATCACAGACAGTAACATGTTTGAAGATTCGCTTGGCGAAACTGAATTCGCTAAGTGAATTTGTCCCAGGTGATCAGACATATGATCACAAATAGATGATCATAGACAGGTGATCTCACAAACAGTTTTTGAAGATTCGCTTAACGAAACTGAATTCGCTAAGCGAATTTGTCATAACAAATTAACCTAGACACATAACGTCACACCAGTCACTTAACGGAGGTCAACCATTATTGACTGACAGGAAGGACTAAAAAGGGTTACAGAAGCAAATTTAAAAAATTAGTGGACGAGTTTTTTTTGTTAGGGGCTAAATTGAAAATAAAAAAAAATATAAGGGACCAAAAAGGGACTTCACTCTTCCTTTAAATAAGTTTTTTCCACTTGTGGCGCGGTTACAGCGAATTCGGCCGTGCCGACCAACAGTGACACTCATATGGTGATGAGAAAGCTGATGTGGCGATTCGTGGGCTTCCCTAGTTTGGTAGTTCTTCTCTGCTTGCTCGGTAGGAACTGTTTTTGTTTTTGTTTGGAGATGAACGCTCTTGTTTTGTTTGAACAAGAAAATACAATTCTTTGGAGAGAAAAAATTGCTTATTTTTCCACAGGATCAGAATCTGATGGTTGTGTATGAAATTGTTCTTCTCGCAATCAAGAATCACCAGAATCATTGCGAACGCATAAGAAGAGAAAGCTGATAAGAAGAAAGAAGAGAAAGGAGTCAAGAAGGACGATGAGGATGCTGCGGAGAAAGAAAATGAAGAGGATGATGAAGATGACGAGGATAGGGAGAAAGTAGATTAATAAAGTAAATAACAACACTACATTTGTGTAAGTACTTCTCTTTATTGTTGTTATTATTTTCTGAACTCTTCAACGTTGTTTGGATGCCGGGAAACTTGAAGGAAAGGGAAGCGAAGGCCCACTCTTGAGTTTGATGATCCTCTCATCTCTGTTATTGTAATGTGCGTTTGGTCTTCGTGATCGCAGCTGTTCTTTTTTGGCCGCCATTTCTATTAACTTTTCAGGCACTGTTACTGTTGTTATTTCGGGGTTTTGAAAATTTACCTGGAATTGATTTTGTTTCTATGTTGTTTTTTTGGGCCTATTATGTTTATTTTTGCTATGTTGGAGTGTCCCTCATGTACATGCCATGTACTGAATTTCAATTGACTGTTCCAAGTTTCTAGGATTAGGTCTCCTCTAAAGCGAGTTTGAATATAAAGTGTGAAATTAAGGTTATTTCATCCTTGATTAGTTAAAATGCATTGAGATCTCAACCTACTTTAACTAATCAAGGGTGAATGCATTATTACTTTCTTACTTTACACTCAATCTTACTTTACTGGAGCTTTCCAAGTTTCTAGCACTCTCCACAGCAGACAAATAAACTTAGGCTTCAAACACAAATTTATTCACTTTCATTTGTAATAGATAAGAAAAGAGAAATTAGATATCCTGCCATCTACCCCAAAAGCTACGAAACTAATCTTCAAAAAATAGATACGTTTAGCTTCGAAATGTAGTTTTGCCAGCAATGCACCTTGATGAAGAGCTCATGATCTATTGGTAGAAAAGTTAGTCTAGGTAAGGTACATAGGATACAGGATGTGATTTATAATTCTAGCTTCACAGAACAAAAAGATCATTGCTGTGATTAATCATTCATCTATAAAAGTCTCACAGCTTCTGTTTATATGCTTTGTTTGATCCTTGAGTGAATAATTACTTATAATTCTTTTGTAATCAGTTGCCAAATTTGTGTATTATATTCTTTTAAATATCATTCAGCACAAGTAAGTGCTTAACTTCTAATAATAACTCAAAGGCACTACACTCGTAGGTTGTGTCTTTGTGAATTGCCAGAATTATGGGTTTAGTTTTCTAGGGAAGTAAGGGAGATATTGAAAGCACATTTCATGATATGTTCTTGAAACCACAGTATGCTCACTTCATTGTTGTTTGTGCGTTTGAATGTTAGTCATTTGTGCTAGCGTGTCTTTTCATGTAGCTCAGATCATACATATCCCGATAAGTGTCATTCAACTGTAATTTTCATGCTGTTGTTTTTCCCCTCTTCCTATCAATGGCTTTATCCAGCTTGGCCACTTAATAGCAATTCCCTTGGCTTTTCTTATCCAGGCAGTGTATTCGATACTGTTTCTAATGCTTTACTGCTTCATATGAGTAGATTTTTAATCTGTATTTGACATGCTTATTTGGCAGTTATTTTGATATAAACTCTCCTCAGATGTTACATTATTTTTTGGTAAGTAATCACTTAGAATTTGATATATACATACTAGTATTTTGCATATTACTTCTCTACTTTGTTAAATTAAGACGGCAAACATTGGCACATATTCTTGCAGCTCTGGTTGTACTGGCTATCTGTATGCAACTTGTCAATAGCTTCAAGCACAGGCGATGGCTTATGCTGCAGCGGCTGCTGGAGGGTTGCTTGGCCATACTGAATTACATCTTCACATGCCACCGTCAATTGCAATTGCAACTCGAGGAAGATTGCAGGGACTTAGACTTCAGGTTGCACTTCATGACCGTGAGTTTGATGAGCTAGGTACCATGCTTCCGAGTTGCACTTTTTGACATGCATTTTGGTATCTTTTTTAAGATGAAAATGCTAAAATGGATGCCTAAAGGCTAAAGCAGATGAAGGCTTATGTAGCTTACTAGCTTTCTTTCTGTACAAACATGCATATAATTCATAAGCTTTTTCCTTCCTTCTGGGGCAGATTATGACACTTTGAGGGCTCTGCACTTTGATACTGTTTCTAACTAGTACTCGATGAATAACTGAGGAAGAGATAAATGCCTTGCCTGTTCACAGATAAAGTTCCAGTCCCAACAAAGTGAGTTGTGATGGGTTCTTAAGAAAATTTATTGTCAAAGAATCAGAAGAAAGGCTTGTTGTATGTGTGTATTTTTGGTTTCTATATTTCTTTTCCTGTAGGACGGTGTTTGGAGGGTCAATCCGCCCTATCCCTATGTAAGAAGTGCTAAACCATGATAAATATGTTGACACAATTTGTTTACGGTAATAGAGATGGCTTAGCAAGGTTGGCATCCTCTTCAGGTGCAGCTGAGGTAGATATCTGTTATCTCTGTCTTTGCTTTTGGTTTCTTCATTCTATCTAGGTTACTTGAGTTATGAAGGTGTGTTGGAACTGGTACTCAAGAAGATGCAGAAGAACAGATCTTTATTCAGAACTCCTCTTGAAACTTAGAATTACAAAGAATAAGCTAATCACAAGTGCTCACATCACACACTCAATGGGTATTCGAGAAACCCACACTCTCCACTTGGGTATTTGAGAGACCTAAACTCTCCCAACTCTTATTTCCAAAATACAAGATGATCCCCATTCCTATTTCCCCCTCCCTTTTATAACTACCTCTAGCTAACTAACACTCTCTAACTGGAACAGTTACTAGCTGTTGTTATTATTATTTGGTACCTAACAAGGTGTTTCTTGGTAATAATGATATGAATGTGATTGCTTGATTAGCTTTATGCACTCCTGGTGGTCTATGTGATGTTACTGTCTGGTATAAAATCTTTTAGGAAATTCTCTGGCATAGATGGCAAATTATCTATGTGATGTCCTCTTCATTGATATATGCTTCTGAAAAAATTGCTTCTTGATGTATGATTCTTCTAATGCATGCTGATTATGGCATCTTCGTGTAATTAAATCGATTATTTTGTATACCTTTTTGCAATGGAAAATAAAGCTGGGATGAAATGCTCCCAATTTTGTGTAAAAAACAATGAGTAAATACCAATTTGGTCCCTGAAATTATTGGGTCGTATCAACTTAATCCCCCACATTATCAATATTCCAAAATGATCCCTGAAATTGTAGAAAGTTAATCAGATTCCTCCCTCCGTTGATATTTGCATGGATTATAATGACATTAAGTTGGTAATGTCAGGGATGCATTTGAAACTAAGTGAATAATGTCAGGGATGTATTTGCTACATTTTGCAATTCCAAGGATCATTTTGGAATATTGATAATGTTGGGGACTAAGTTGATATGACCCTACAATTTCAGGGACCAAATTGGGTATTTACTCAAAAAACAATTTATAAAAAAAACTTAGTATTTTGTTTTTGAAAAAAGAAGCAGCTCTTTCTCATAATTTAAGCTGAACCAAACATATAATGCCTCAAATATTTTTTCCTTGAATGGTTTCTAATTTCTTTCTCCAATGTTTCAATCAGGTTAAACAAGACTCTCGAGAAACAAAGAAGTAACAATGTCAAATTTATCAGTGGGTAGAATTCTTGTAGGCTATACCATTCTCACTTCTATCTTGGTTCTGATCTGTTAGTTGGTCTTTGGGCTTTTTATTGGATCTTTGTTTTATTTTAGTGGTGTGCTAAAGATGATTGTTGGGATTTGTGGTGTCAATATTGTTGTGATAACTCTTTTCATTGTGATATTTTTACATAGTACTTTTCTTCATAATTCTTTGGATCTCGATCTATTGTATATGAGTTAGAGTATCCCTTATACTCTTCTTAATATAATTTTTTTTACTTATAAAAATAAATGTCAAATCTATCATGCAATTACAGATAAATGAAAATAGCTACTTGGGCTAAGCTTAGTAACGAGGATACAAATATTGACTAATTTTTTTGAGAGTGCGCTTACTATTAATTAAGAATATCAGATATTTTTCAGTAAGTTTGAAACATTAAAAAATATGAAATTCATTAGACTTGTTATTGGGTCGGCCCGAGACTGAATGAGGTCTAAAACAAATTTTAAGAGATACTTTTTTGCTTTAATAATTAATTAATATTTAAATTTGCATTTTGGAGTATATATAAATTTTGTATGGAGGATATGTATATATAATATTTGTCAAAGAATATCATAATTAATTGAGTGGTGTAGTGGTATAAGAGCATGCTTTCCACCCAGAGGTTTAGTGATCGAACCTTTTCACCGTAATTTTTGGAGCATTTTCGAATTTGTAGTGTGGAGTGCAATAGTCAACACAATGGGCCATCAACAAATACAATATAGTGGACCTATAATCATTAGGGTTTTGCTAAGGGCACCCCCAAAATTTCTACGGGCACCCCCTATGAACAGTGCATTTACCAAAATATCCCCTTAAATTTTTTTTTGTCATTTCGCTCACTCGCAAATATTTTATTTGCGAGTAAGAAAAATGTTTGCACTCTCGCAAATATGATATTTGCGAGTGAATTATTTTTTGAAAATTGTTCACTCGCAAATATGATATTTGCGAGTGAAGAAAAATTTCCTTCACTCGCAAATACCTTATTTGCGAGTATTGGATGATTTCGCAAATAAGGTATTTGCGAGTGTGAAAAAAATTTCGTTACTCGCAAGTGAAAAAAATTTCTTCACTCGCAAATAAGGTATTTGCGAGTGTGTAATTTTTTTTGGGAATCTCGCAAATAAGTATAGCATTTTCGCAAATATCTTCTTCACTCGCAAATATGATTTTGCGAGTGAGTTATTTTTTGAGAATTGCTCACTCGCAAATATCATATTTGCGAGTAAAGCAAGTACTCGCAAATATTATATTTGCGAGTGAAGAATAAAAAATGCCTCTTCGATGGGGGTATTTTGATAAATACACTGTTTATGGGGGTGCCCTTAATAATTTGGGGGATGCCCTTAGCAAAACCCTAATCATTATAGTAGAGGCCTAAAGCCCTTGCTTACCGGGCCTAACTTGTTATAATAGATGAATTAATTATCTCATCCATAATAAATTTTGTCTAGTGTTATATTTGCACTTTTGTTTATGAAAGGAATTTTTGGTAGTTAAAAAGGTGATGAAGATATGTAAGAAGATAAATAATATCTTCTATGGGTGTATGTCTTAAATCATTTAATTAGGGCAAGAAAGGAAGTTTTGGACAACACACAAATAGGGAGGATGACACGTAAAGCTTCTTGTAATCGGCCTTCCCCTTTCTCTTCTCTTGTACCTGGTATTTAATGCTATAATCCTATCAGCAATCCAAGTCCCATATCCGGAATCATTTTAAAGAAAGAATAAATGCAGTGCCTAATTTCATTGACTTGTGTCGATAGTGAAACTTTCATATCATGCTTCAATTTCTTTGCATGTCGTCCTTAGATGGAACCTATAGATAAAGTATATCAATGCTTGTGTGTGTGTGAGAGAGAGAGAACACGATGATGCTTTTGCAGAATGCAGAGTCACAAACTTCCCCTTTGCTCGAGCTAGTTGAATTATGACTTCTTCCTTTCAGCCATTGTGGTACGTGGCTAAATAGACACTGCGCTACGAGGTATGTAAATGGTAACATAAATTTAGTAGTGAAGGTTGAGTTCTGTGGGGTCCCCAGAAGATATGTATTTCCCAAGCCCAATTTGAATCATAGTTCATAGATTGTTGTCATTGTAGCTTTAATTATTCTGTTTTTGTAATTAATCTTAGTGATTAATTAAGCCTATATATGGTACGTAGAAACGTTGATCCTACACTAATTAACGAGACAACCTAATCTCTCTCTGTGACTAAGCTTTCCTTTGCTTTCCTCGCTAGAAGAAAAGGTGGTTCAGATGTCCTTCTCCTTCTTTGAGGCTCTGACTCACTTACTTACGGTACTATTTAGTTGAGAAGGTGGCAATCACCAACCAGCCAGACACTCAAGTAACTAAGCCTTCATGAAACGAGATGATTAATTAATGTGACTTAAGCTCAACTGATGATATTTCTTGGAGGATTTGGAAATTGAGTGTAGCAATCTGATATATGCATGCCTTGGCTACCAATATAAACAAAATATTGTTGTCATTCCCACAAACCCCACAAATTTTATTTTTTATAATCAAAAGTATTGATAGAGAGTATGATGAATACTCTAACCCATATACATGAATAATTAACAAAAGACAGACTGAATGTAAATCAAATACTGCTAAAATAAAGAAGCAGTATTATCTTTACCCGCACCTTCTCCCATAAAAACAACAAGATCAATATAACTACCCTTATTTACTACTCTCAGTTTCATTGGTTTTGGTATGGTAATGGTTCAACACTCGCTATATATTTACGGTGAAGGCTATGGTGCACCAGCAAAAAAAAAGTGGTGCACCTTGTACCATTTTCCTCATTCATTTTGAACCTATCAAAGTGACAGTTGTTTTCTACTTTCCTTATTTTTTTTGACCTGATCAAAGCTGATTTGCTTTTATGTATTTTGCAACTTTTATATGTGTTGGTATTTGATCATTTGCTCCACCGTTTTTGATCATACAGAAAACAAATTTATTTAATTTTCAAACAATTACTTATTGAGGAAAAATCATTTCATTTTGAAACAATAAAAAACTTCAAACTCATCCCTAACCGCTTATCATAACGGCGGCGGACCAACTGACTCTTGCGAACAATACACCAAGCACCAAATATAGATCGTAAATTCATAATCAGAGGCATCCTTAGTGTTAACTATTTGTGTTATCCCTGAACTGGAATCGTGTAGCAGCTCCAAAGTTAGTAGATTCTTGATTTCTCATAAACTCTCATTCTTCTTTTCCTTGTTAACAATCCATCTCTACTGAATCTGAACAGAAAACCCTTTAATAATATTTCTTCTTCACGGTTTTCCTTCTTCTAGCATAAAGAAACAATCTTTCTCTGTTTGGTTCTCCCGTAATCCCCTTTTCGACACAGATTCTTGTGTCTATACATATAGGGATTCGTAAATTTTCATTCGGGTGGGGTTTCATTTTTTCCTGTACGTGCCATTTGGTTTCGATAGCTGTTTTATGTAATAGCTATTTCAATGTGGATCCTTCATAGTGTCTGTGATTTTGGTTTCGGTGGTCTGGAGTTTTTCAACAAAGGGGGTAGTTTCGATGGTCTAGAGTTTTGTTTTTGATAAAATGGTTACAAAGGGGCTGTTTTGCTGTGCTTAGATATTTTGTTAACAAAAAGACTAGATTTTGTGGAATACGGTGGAATACAACATTTGACATATATTTCAAACCAACATATACGATGAAATATAGACAAAAAATCATAAAAATACAGGGAAATACAACACATGAAAAAGTGGAATACAATGAAATACAACATTTGACATGTTGACTCCACGTTGACTGGTCAAAAAGTTGAAAAGCATAGGTGTCAAATATAGGAGTTCCCATTGATACACATAGCTGGTGCATGATACACCACTTTTCCTACCGGTGCAACTTAGACCAAGCCTACATGCGTCAACTACTTGTGTCGATTTTCACTTTTCAATTAAATGCTTTTTTTTAAAAAATTTGGAGGAGGTCATTACTTATTAAATAAGGGGTCTTGCTAACGAGTGTTCTAAGGACACTGTTTAAGGAATCAAAAAAATGAAAGTTTTTATTGGGAAACTAAATGTAGCACTTTTCAATATATTAAATACATCATTTATCCATGCAAAATTTTCTTTCTTGATTCCTTAACCAATATACTAAGGACCCTCGTTAGCATTCTCCTTCAATAAATATTGAAAAAAAATGTATATTGGTGCACATGGGAAAAAAAACGTGTGATGAAGGACTGGGGTACGTAATTGAGACTAAACATATAAAACTAACGTTAATTACACTCCAAAAAGTAGAAGAAAAATGGGACCATACATAGTACGTAAAAATTAATCCTCCTCTGGCATGCTTCGTTCTGAAACATGGACACTGAGATACCTATTCGACCAAACTAACTTGTAATTTGTATTTCTATATGTGTGTTGTGTGTGTATAAAAGCTAGCTAGTCCCGCATGCAGTACTCTGTGACCAATCCTCTTAATCATCACACGGACTCAGTGTCACTGTGGCCAGAAACGCATTAATATTGGTGCAGAACAAAATGATTGCCACTATTCCTTCATCACGGGCACTTTTTGTGGCTTTCCTCTTTGCCACCAGCTTCCTCTCGACCTTTCCTGAAGTTGTTCTGGCTACCTCAAACCATGGAAGCGTTACACGGCACTACAAGTTTGATGTACGCCTTATCTTAATTACACCTACCTATTACCCATGAACTGTATATCATTTTAGGTTTTATAAAAAAAGGCAACCAAGCTAAACTGTCCTAATGCAATTTGTATGCCTTGGTGCAGAAAAAAGTGCTAATAAATGAAGTGCTATGTATCATTTTTTCTGCAGATACGGCTGAAAAGTGTTACGAGGCTGTGCCATACAAAGAGCATGGTTACTGTGAATGGGAAGTTCCCTGGGCCTCGCGTTGTTGCTAGAGAAGGGGACAGATTATTGGTTAAGGTGGTTAATCATGTTCCAAACAATATAAGCATCCACTGGTATGAACTTAATTTTCTTAACTAATAATCTTGCTTTAATTAGTCTTAACCCCTAAGTACAAATTAATCTACACAACAAAATAATGATCATATATATGAGCATTTCTATGATATATTGTGCATATATATATCTTTTAGCTAGGATGTCCATGCATGCAATGGATTTATTGTTTAGCTAGTAACTAACGTATCCTATGATATTCTATTGACAATAATGATGGATGACAACAAATTAAAACAGGCATGGAGTGAGACAGCTTCGAAGTGGATGGTCGGATGGACCATCTTACATAACTCAATGCCCCATTCAAACCGGCCAGAGTTATGTGTACAACTTCACCATTGTTGGGCAAAGAGGAACTCTCTTTTGGCATGCTCACAGCTCATGGTTAAGAGCCACTCTGTATGGACCCCTAATCCTTCTCCCTAGGCGCAACGAATCTTACCCATTTGCCAAACCCTACAAGGAAGTCCCCATCCTCTTTGGTACATGCGTCAATCATCATTATTGAATACGCACATTATGATTTTTATTTTTATTTTTTTACATTTTATAAAAAGAGAACTAAGCTTAAAAAATATGAAAGAAAATGATTTCTGATCTTAGCTATAATAATAATTGAATATATATCTAGGTGAGTGGTGGAACGTGGATCCGGAGGCTGTTATTGCACAAGCCCTTCAGACAGGGGGTGGCCCAAATGTTTCTGATGCCTACACCATTAACGGACTTCCTGGCCCCCTCTACAATTGCTCCAGAAACGGTACACAGCTTGGTGAGCCAACTAAACACAACCTCTTTTAATTTCGCGCCTAATAAATTGACTAGGGTAAAAAAGTGGAAAACACTGACATCACAATTTGTATTATTTCTACGTTGATCGATTAACGATGTTAAAGTTTTAGTTAATGATGTGTACTATTTGATTTTAGTTTACTAGACTAATAATTGATATTACTCATTTATTAACCAAAAAATACATCAATCTTACTCTAACAAAAAATTTATACATCTTAATGGATTGAAAGACATATGGTGAGCAAAATGGTGTACAATCGCCATTTTTTTAAAAGCACAAAAGTTAGATGCTATTCTCTAGTATTTGTGGTGATATTATTTTTCAATGAGAATAAGACCTCTCTGATATATATGTTTTCTCCACATTAAAAAATAGTATCAGAAACATCTAAAGAATTGCACCTAATTAGTTTTATCATTTCGAAAGAGAGGTATGTACATTTGGTGAAGGATATATCCTCCGAATTATTAATCAATATTTATAAATATTGAGGACTAACAATGAATATTAATTGGTTTTGTTGTGCAGGCATGGTGGATCATGGACGTACAGACACATTCAGGTTAAAGGTGAAACCAGGGAAGACATATCTTCTTCGTTTGATCAACGCTGCACTCAACGATGAACTCTTTTTCAGCATAGCAAACCACACCTTGGTTACTGTTGAAGTCGATGCTACTTACGTTAAACCTTTCGAGTCCGAGGTGATCCTCATTGCGCCAGGACAAACCACAAATGTTCTGTTAAAGACAAAACCTCAGTACCCAAACGCCACTTTCTTCATGCTAGCGAGGCCATATTTCACAGGTTTGGGTACCTTTGACAATTCCACAGTGGCTGGTATTCTAGAGTACAAGAACCCATATGGTTCTTCAAACCTTCCCTTACCGTTGAAACCCACGCTTCCAGCCATCAATGCCACGTCCTTTGTTGCCAACTTCAGTAGCAAATTTCGCAGTTTGAACAATGCCAAGTACCCTGCTAACGTGCCTCAAATTGTTGACAAGAGCTTTTTCTTCACGGTAGGACTTGGAACAAGTCCATGCCCAAGAAACCAAACCTGCCAAGGACCAAATAATAGTTCAAAATTTGCAGCTTCTATGAACAACATATCTTTTGCCCTACCTTCTATAGCAATTCTCCAACAACATTTCTTTGGGAAGTCTAATTCTAATGGTGTTTATACTACAGACTTCCCAGTTGTACCCCTTATGGCATTCAACTATACCGGTACTCCACCAAACAACACTAGGGTCAGTAATGGAACCAAGACTGTGGTGATACCGTATAATACACGTGTGCAGGTGGTGTTGCAGGATACTAGCATTTTGGGAGCTGAGAGTCATCCGTTGCACCTTCATGGGTTCAATTTCTACGTTGTGGGCCTAGGTTTTGGGAACTTTAATTTTAGTACAGACCCTGCAAAGTTCAATCTTGTTGACCCGGTTGAGAGGAACACTGTTGCTGTTCCCTCTGGTGGTTGGGTTGCAATACGATTTCTTGCTGACAACCCAGGTGACTCAATTCTATATTATTATTCCTAGCTACATACCCCCCACAAAAGTCAATTTCTTTATGAGAAATTCTTGCTAGACTCAATTTTAGTAAGCTAATCTTAATATTGATTAATAAATTAATTAACTATCTTGATTGGTGTAAAAGGTTTGTGCAAGAAATATTATTTATTTATTTTGATTACTAATTTGTAGAGCATAGCATAAATCAACAAATTAATTAGATTCAATTTCTTTGAGTACCAATATCCAATTTGACAAGTGGTATACATATATGGTTGAAACAGGTGTTTGGCTGATGCACTGCCACTTTGATGTGCACCTTAGTTGGGGTTTGAGGATGGCTTGGATTGTTGAGGATGGGAAGCTCCCTAATCAGAAGTTGCCTCCTCCGCCGGCTGATCTCCCTCAGTGTTGATTATATATATATAATGACCTGTCCGTTTTGGGGATGCTTGGACCACTCCCTTTTGCACTTTTTGATTTTCCAACTCTTTGTTAATTTAAGGATTTTTTGTTTCTCGCGTGTCTTGTCTTCTATATGAGAGTGAAGAATAATAAGCACTGGCAACATTCAATCTTTCGTAGTTATTTTTCAAGTACCAAAATATAGTTGGGCGATCGGTGGTGTTCTTTTTAAAATTAAATGATAACTTAGCTTGATTAATGAATAATATGTTTATCTCTCAGGCCCTCTCTGCCGCAGTAACTTGTTCCCTTTAATTGTCTGTATAACATTAATTTATAGAATTCCCATGTTCGCATCGAATGTGACTTCCAAATGACACCCTTTACATTTATATGATATATTTATTCTATCTTTATATATAATATATGAATAGTAGTACTTCATCACAGTTACATGAAAATTTGGGTGTTCTACTTATACTGTTCTATCAAAAGTTAGATCCGGTAGTACTAAAAAAGTTATTAAATTTCCATATGACCATACAAGAAATCCATCGCTCACCTAACATGAACCTCACTTATGTTGGTATATACCACCCGAGAGGAGTTTGGCTGGCGTTGACTATCATTCATTTTTCCTTTTAGTCTTAACAGAACTGAGGACTGCAACCAAATCGTTCACAATGGTCCTGGAGCTATATAGCACGTATGGGTCATACCATGCATGTATCAATTCTTCCAGCAACGTCTTAGAGGATGGAAGTGCTGGTAGGTATAGAGATCGATGCATTTCCATACCATTGGCTTCCTTCTATTTAGGCGTTGTTGACACCCTTTTTTTTTATGTATACTAACAAATTAATAGCCATAGGAATAAGCATAATCTGTAAAATGTGGGATATTTACCTTCCTAGTGTAATTCCATTGCTATATTTCACATCTAGAGTAACTTTAAAAAAAATTACGAATCTGGTGTAGATTACATACAAAGTCGTGGTTCTAGTATACGACTTCATAATAAATTATATTATATACATTTAAAAAAATTCATATTATATACATTTAAAAAAAAAACGAAAATGAATAGAAGCCGTATTTGATATATATGACTTTCACTTTTTTTTTTTTTACGAAGTCGTTCCCTTATGTACGACTTCTAATGTTTTTTTGTTTAAAAAAAAGTAAAGATCCAAATTGGTCATCGACAAAAAATTACGGTGACATTTTGATTTCTTAGAAATGGAAAATATCAATTTGATCCTCAAGAATGTCACCATGTTTTTTTTGTCTATGATCAATTTGGGCCTTTACTCTTACAAAAATTGTAGACACTTACAAAATTCTTTATATTTACACATCAAAAGTGGTAAATAAAAATATCAATTTGGTTCTCAATTAAATGTAAAATGTGGGTCAAATTGATCCTTTTTAGGGTATTTTTAGGAACATTTTAGTCACTGTCAGGGACTATTTTGACCCATATTTTACATTCTTGAGGATCAAATTGATATTTTTCATTTCTAAGGGACCAAAATATCACCGTGATTTTTTTTTGCCAATTATCAATTTGGATATTTACTCTTTTTTTAAACAAAAAAACATTAGAAGTCGTGCATTAAAGAAACGACTTGTTAAAAAAAAAAAGTGAAAGTAGTACATATCGAATACGACTTCCTTCCACTTTCATTTTTTTTAAAAATATATATAATATGAATTTATTTATTTTTTAAATTTATATAATATAATTTATTGTGAAGTTGGATATAACAATTACAAATTCCTATGTTATCTACACCAAATCCGTAATTTTTTTTACACTTACCCTAGATTCGTAATATAGCACTAGAATTATACTAGGAAGGTAAAAACCCCCGTAAAATGTATATTGCTGTATGTATTTCCTTACGGCTAGTGCACTTTACAACAAGCTCTTGTAATAGTCCTAGAAAGGTTTAAATAGAGTATTTAGATTCCTTAGAAACAGACAATTTTTTTAATGATGTTATTTGCATACTATTTTTATTACATCATTTTTTTAATAATAAAATAAAAAAACACACATTTTAACACTCTTTCTCCCTTTTTTTTTATCAAACTGAAAATGTGCAAAAATGGTGTAAAATTGTAAATCGTAATCTTTTGTGTATCTCTAAGTACTTTGTCAGTTTGTCTGTTATATTTAAAAATATTAAATATTAAATCGTAATTTTGTTACCAAAAAAATATTAAATATGAATACTAAAGTCTTATATTAGTAAAAAAAAAATATAAGTGATGAAGATGAAAAAATAATAATAAGTAAAGATCATCTAACTAAAAAAATTCACAAACCTACGAATATCTCATAAGGTTTTCATGCAAGACGTAATTGTATTACCGTGTCTTCCTAAATTAATAAAAAAACTTTAAAATAAAATATGTTGCACTCAAATATAATTTGATACTTTCACAAATAAAAATTAGTAATTTTGCACCGCATCTAAGATAATTATATTTTTTCTCTAGAGTATTTGATAGGTGAAAACTAATCTTCTAGGGTACAATTAAGTGCCTGCAAGGACTTCCGGCAACAGTATTTTTTCATGTACAAAAATTTAGGGATCAAACCCAATATGCAAAATCACATATATAAGAGACTCAAACTTCTTCCATTTGGACCAACATATAATTAATTAATCTTTTCTTATTCCCTTACTAATTAATTATTACTTTGTGTTAAAAAAATTGATGTGTTATTAATTAAGTATTTAATTGGTATGCAGTGTCCGTATAAAGATTTTTTATACTTTTAATCAATCATAAATTATTACATCATTATAAATATTTAACTCTTATCATAACTATTTAAAAGACGTACATAAATAATTTTTAATTAATTGATAGTGTAAAAAACTTTACACTAACCATGTATCAAAATTAAACTCATTAATTAATTGCAATTCTCTTCAATAGTGTGTGTTTGTTTATTCAGTAATTCTGAATGGTACCTAGTGGTGTTCGTGAGCTGTGTAAGAATTATTTCGATTGGTGAATTATTTTTTCAACTACCTTTTTATTTTCAGTTTTGTTGTATTGAACATAAAAAAATGGCACCACCAATGAGTAACCCAAACCCTAATTCATTTTTATTCCCTTCGGTCTTCAATATAAATGACAAAACCCTAATTTATCAATACTAAGAAAAATTATTGAAATCAATTCATTTTAAATTTTATTCCAAAAATGTCCCTATTTAATTACTTCTAATTCAACTAACTTATTTATTCCTAAATTCAAGCATTATGCTATTTAACCAATGAGTAAAGCAAAACCAAAGAACTCGCATGGGAAATTGTTGTATGAATTTTACAATAAATAAGGGTAGAAATAAAATTTAGCATAAAAATTGATCATTTTTTCTTATATTTTAGACAAAAAAAAAGATCATTTTGTCTTTTATATTAAAGATCGAATGGAATAAGTCTTAAGTTGTTCGGTAGTAAATGTAGCTTATCTCACTCGTGTTCCTAGTTATATACTCAGACAATCGTAATTTTAGCCACGCCACTAGCTAGATGATAAAACTATCCTATGGTTCACCATTCGTGGCTCTCCTTTACTCTAATTCAAGATATGATAGCCTTTCATACATAATGACAAATGAATGTATCTCTCTAATTTTTATTTTCCTCGTACAAATACGAGTTACAAATGTTAATTATGTAATGGACACCAACTTATAGAATGTACATGAGACCTAATATGTGAAATGCAATACACTTCACATTGATATTAGTTGATTTCTCCCCTTGAACTTATTACATTTTGGTGGAATTTTGCAAAGTAAAGCCTAATTAATGGTTGACATACTAGTTACGATGAGGGGGACAAGTTTTTGTTTTTTTAATAAGCAGGGGACAAGTTGATGATAAAGAAAGATTCCAACTCTAAAATCATACTACCACCAAATTATTTATGTATGGTACCTAAGCTCCTCGGCCTCAGAGGTTATCTAACTTAAATTGCAGATTTCCCCTTTCGGATGTGTGACTCGTCCTTAATTGAAGAGTAAGAAAAGAAAAGGGGGGAGGGGGAAAATGATATAAAGCAAAACTTAGGTCTGGTAAGTTGTAACACATGTTGAACTAAACAATCCGGTATTACTTTTGTTTGTTACGGGAAACGGAGAAGGAATGTGGCTTTCATTTTCAATGCAGATCTAAATATATATTATAATGGTAAGATGAATCATTTGAGAATATATAATATCCTATCCCTATGCTCTTCCTGAAAATAAACCTTTTCTTCTGAACACACAAATATAGTAAATAAGAGATGACAGGATCATAGAGTCAGAGGTGGGATTTAGCACATAAAAGCTTCTTGAGGATCCTGAACCAAAAGAGAACACACAATGCATATTTGCTCTTCTTTAATAAGATTCTCAAACAAAAATTTATTAAGAGGTATAAATCAAGATTAGAAGTGGCTTTGCGTGCAGGGTAAAGATTAATTAGAGACTGAACTGGAGTGTTATTGATATATACATAGATATCTATTTTCAGCAATGCGTAAATCGTATAACTCACCTTAGATAATTCGTAAATACAAACTAATATATAATATTCCAAAAGAAAAAATGGGATCCCTTGTAGATCAGATAGCAAAAATATGTCCATGTTGCAATTATACCATAAAATCTGAACAAGGGATTTGTCCAATAGACTTGTTCTGCTTTCTGATTCCTTCAAGAATCCCCATGCTTGTGCCAGCAAACTAACATGGCTACACACCGCCTCATGATGTAAAATCTGGCTTTCTGTTCCTTTGCTATATGGGTGCATTTCCGACCGATAGAGGAGTTCTTCTGTGAAAAGCTCCTAGGAAGGTTACATTTGGATGTAGAGGAACTCTTTTGGGAGATGCTCCTCAGGAGAGGGGAGTTTGAAGAAGAGCCTCTTGTTGAGCAACTCCTTGAGAACAATGACTTAGTGGATGTGGATGCCTGGCTGCTTGAACCTGTTTCCTTCTTTGATACCTTCCACTTTTCATCCATGAGAAACTGAAGACTTGTAATATCTTGAACTAGCGTGCACCTCACCCTTTGTGTGTGTGATGGGGAAAGGTGAATCTGATAAGGGAGAAGAAAGAAAGTTGGTTATAGTGGGACTCTGTAGTGTATAAATACAAGGGTTCATAAATAGATCATCAAAAATTCTTAGTAAATCTTGATGCTAATGTGCTAATTAAATATACATATCAGGTATCTTATAGTTGCTCATAGTTTATGTATATGTAAATATTAGTTTTATTAGTTATTTAAAAATTTAGGTAATGTTATTGGCACTCTAAATTATCTGTTCATATTTCTTAATAGTTAATTATAATTTTTTATATTATAATATTTTTACTGATTAATTAAAAATATAAATTAAAATTAAAAATATCAATAACATCACTCCAAAACTTTAAGCAGAGAAAAATACTTTGAATAGTATATACTACCAACAATCCAACATTATAAACTCTTTTTTTGGCACTTTATTTATTCCTACTTTTCACTGTAGTGTGTGACTGTTTTAAGACTTTTAGCTGGAATTCGGAAGTAGAAGATTTGTGCTTTTGGTTGACGTGAGTAGCCTTGGGACTGATACATGAAAGATGAAACCCTGTCCCTTGTATAGCCTCGAATAAGCCGGATTCTTTTGGAGACACACCTTTTGTACGGTTCTAAAATGGCAATCACTTATTAAAATGAGGGATTCTTATCCGATCAAGAGGGAGATAGAGAGAAATTTTTTATTATTCAATGCATGTTACATCAACTATAATATTATAATGGAATTAAATTGTGAGATAATAACTTGTAAAATTATGTAACAAATTAAATGGTATATCCTAAAATAAATCTTTTGTCACGAGACACCTAAGAATTTTTCACTTCGCTAGGCCACATTGTTAGCTAGTTCTCATGTGGAGGGTTGTGCGCCTTGTGCCCGTTAGAAGCATCCCAAGTTTTATCACTAGACCTTCCAATTCTGTATAATTTCACCAGACTAGTGCCTAATTCGCTTAAGATGCTTTTCCTTTAGCAGAAAATGTGCACATGGGTGGATGGATCAAGCTGGAAACTACTCAGCAATATCCTTGACAGTCAAAAAGTGTGTTTGAATTAGAAGTCATAAACAGTAGCTTAAGAGACTAGCGTTCATGATCCTTATCTTATTGGTATGAACGTGACTGTTATTAGTCAATTGTACTGACGCAAATGGTTTTGAAATTAGTAACTTTTGGTCTTTGTCCAACAATTTTGTACGGCAATGGTGGTTATGTATAGTTTTCCACGAAGTCATGCTTTGCCGATTTAAACACCTGACATTTCATATTCCTTAAATGATCTTTCCCCTCGCACCGTTTTCTTAGTTCTGATTTGAAACATTATTTGTGAGAAAGGAGAGATTTATTTTTTTCTCCTTTTTAACTTCATATAGATTTCAAAATTTCTAAGCAATGAAAAAAAAATGTACAAGGAATTTCAAGTGTGAATAAGATGGATATTTAGGTGAAAAAATCTCACATTAAAAAAAAATAAACAAGTTGAAGACTAGAAAACAAATCTATAAACACAATATGCTTCAAGGTTTTTTTGTTAAGATATGTAGTATCAAGCTTCTTTATATAATTTTTCATTTAGCCCATTAAATACAAATCTCCTTGGTGAGCTAATGATTCGATTGAGACAAGTATTAGAAAGAAGATGATACTTAATTTCATGTGTGGGGTCTCAGTTAAGACGAATATCAGATACAAGATGGAACTTGTCAAACTCACTCGTGTCACCCATCAAGGTTGGTGCAAGTGGTGATGGACTCGGATCCCTTAAACACAAATGATCAGAAATTCGATTCTTGACTCTTTTATATGAAAAAAAAAACGTGTTTAGGAGGGAGCATTCCACCTTAATGCCTTTAAATTCCCGAAGGATATTAGTTTCAGTGAACAACCAGAAATACTCATTGCGATCATATGCATATAGAAAAAAGTCACTAGTGTGATTTTTCACTTAATCCATTAAATACAGGAATGAATTCTCTCATGTGACATGAGAGTCCGTTTAAATCTAAGTCATCAATGATAAAAAAGAGAGAAACTTCAAAATATAAAAAGGGAGGAGATAAATGTTTTAAGGATGTGAATTTCAACTTGAGAGAAAATAAGTAGAAATCCAACATGAGAGAATGCATTCTCTTTAAATATACTAGATCATGTACCCGTGTGATGTATGGATATATCATGTTTTTCTATTTTTTTTGTTTGATTGTTTTTTTAAATGTAGGGAGTAACAGATTAAAAGATGAACAGATATAATTTGTGTTATATTTAAATGGTTCGAGAGAGATATTTGTATGTTTGAATCATTAAAGTTAAATCGTTTGGAAAATTTACTTTTGTGAACAAACTCATAAGACGACGTTATGGTTTGCAAATTGTCATTCTCTTATATACTCATTAAGTTATCCCACTAATGCTGAATGGTTGTTCTATCATTGTTGATATGTTTGATTCTTTATACAGAGAAAATTAACATAAAAAATGATAAGATATAACCTTAGTTTCCTATTTCTAATCATTGAACTATCCATTCAGGACAAATAAAAGTACAAAACTTTAAAGGATATTCTAAAATGGAGCAATTTGAATAGTTCCTTCTAATACTTGCATCTTCATTGGTGCTAAATCAGTGGTCGTCGTTGTAACACCCTAAGCTTAACAAGTATCAACCCCAATAGCAGTCTACAACAATAGGAGCTTCGACCAATGAAGCCAAACGCAAAAAAAAAAATCACAATTTATTTTGCATAGAAAAATAAAATATTAACATGTCCTTATTCATAATCTCTATAGCCTTTTGTTCTTTTGAAGATAATTTAAGATATGAATCAAACCACAAAAAAAGAATGTCTCGTAGTATATTGTTCCTTTCCATTCGTGCGATGCACGGATGTATCATGTTTTTCTAAATTTTTTTGAATGTTTTTTTTTTTAAAAAAAAAATGCAGGAAGTAACACATTAAAAGATGAACGAATACATATTTGTGTTGTATTTGAATGGTTCGGGAGATGAGTTTGTATGTTTGAGTCATTAAAGTTAAATCGTTGGGGAAATGTACTTTTGTGAACAACTGTTAAAATGACGTTATGGTTTGCAAATTGTCATTCTTTTATATGCTCATGAAGTTATCCCATTAATGTTGAATGATTGTTCTATCGTTGTTGATATGTTTGCTTCTTTATACAAAGAAAATTAACATAAAAAATTATAAGATATAACTTTAGTTTCCTATTGTAACGGCCCGGACTATTTTTAGGATTGCCGACTGTCCCCACAAACCAACATGGATCTTTTTAGCGTGTTTTATCCTCACTCACACGCTTTTTAGGAAACTTCCTAGAAGGTCACTCATCCCACATGTGCTCTAAGTCAAGCACGCTTAACTATGAAGTTCATATGTTCCAGGCTCCCGAAAGAAGATGCATCTTGTTGATATAGGTAGTACAAATCAATTCTTTTAAGTCTTCCTCAACTCCCATACCTGTACAGTCTCAGGATCCCTCTTATTCCGGTGTGAATCGGTTCATTCATGTGTCCCTCCGTCTAGAAGCCTGCCAGGAGCCGCTCCTTGTCCATACCTCATGCACCAGCGATCACTCCCCGCCCTCGTCGGGCCCTGGTATTACACCTATTTCTAATCATTGAACTATCCATTCAGTGCAAATAAAAGTACAAAACTTCAAAGGATATTCCAAAAAGGCGTAGTTTGAACAGTCCCTTAGAATACTTGCATCTCCATTGGTGCAAAAACAGCGGTCGTCCTTGTAACGCCCTAAGATTCACTGGGATCAACCCCAATAGCAGTCTACAACAACAACAGCTTTGACCAATGAAGCAAAACCCAAAAAAATCACAATTTTTTTGCTTATAAAAAAAAATATTAACATATCATTATTCATAATCTCTACGGTCTTTGCTCTTTTGAAGATAATTTAAGACATGAATCAAAAAAAAAAAAAAAAAGAATGTCACCAAGTATATTGTTCTTTTCCATAGGATATTAAAATTGATTTTACCATCAATTTGCTAGGTTGTAATAAATTGTAAAATTTCTTTTGGGGCCATATCTAATTTTCAGTTATAATTCCTCTATCTATGGTTTGATCTAATTTCTTAGTGTCTAATCCGTTCTTTTGTCAATTTAGTCCACTGAGTATGCAATGTTCTGTATCTAAAGGTTGATTTTGTTCGAATTGTAGAGAATTTATTATATGAGCATTCATACTATCAATATCCTAATTGCACCCTGTGTAAATCAGAACACATAAATCAAATATTTTGAAAATACTTGGTTCAAGTGCATAATGGAAATTATTTTGCTATCTTATGAACATAAATACTTGGTTCAAGTGCAAAATGAAAATTCTTTTGTTGTCTTATCAATATCCTAGTTGAACATAAATCACCTGGTTTAATGAAAATATATGTCTTATGCCGTCTCTTAGCTTTTCTCAAACTATTTATATGAACATTTATATGCCATAATGAATATATATGTAGATTATGAATGATTGTATGATATTCAAGCAACCTTTTGTTCGAGAGTTTTTTACTCGTTCTCCCCCTTCTATTTTCCTTTTAAGACTTGAATTATGGTTGGTTATCTTTAATTTGTCAGTCAGAATATGGTCGTATAGTATTGTAGTTAAATGTTTTTTTTGGGTGTTCTTTGATATATTTACTAATCCATTTTATTTTGCAGCCAAGAGAAAGTGGAAAAAGATATTATACTAATTACTTTAGGAGAAGAATTATCTAGATTTCTTTTTGTTCTTACGCAAAATGATAATACTTGGTTCAAGTGCATGGGAAATGACTTTTACATCTCCCTCTCAAGTTCTAGTATCATACTTATTGGCAACAGAGAGGATCAATCAGAAGATGTGCACAAGGAAGTAGCTTAAGAGAGAAGTTAAGAGGTTTATTTCTTTGTTTTTAATGATGGAATAATCAATGTAATAAGTAGCTTGGTGACAAATATTTTCTCTGAGAAGGGTCAAAAGAGAAAATCTAAAGAAGTAAAAGAAATCATCCTTCAACAAATTGAAAGCATCCTTTAGCATATTTGTGATCTATTTGGATCAGTACAAATAAACACAAATATTAATTACTCCGCAGTTTTAATCATGTAATTATTTTTGACTTACAAAAGCTTATTGTCTTTCCAAATGTTACATAATTATACTTCCCACACATTATTGTAGGTATAGTTAAAAAAGACTAATAATTAGATATTTTTATTATAATTAAAGTATAAAATATAGAGAAATTAGACCTTTCCATATAATCAAATATAAATTATTTGATAATAGTTATCATATATAGATATACTAAAATAAACATTCCCTAAATCATAAAATCTACATAACAATATACCTATGCACAGTATATAATAAAGATCTGCAATTGAATGAAAAAAAATACTCAAGCATTCCTTACTTTTATATATATTAAGATACAATAAAAAAATAAAAAATATATATTTGAGAATATATTTAACAAAATGTAGAAAATTAATTATGAAGAATGTATATATATATATATATATATATATATATATATATATATATATAAACATGTGAAATCCAATTTTAAAATATAACAAATAAAAAATTGAATCTATATAACATCAATTGTTGTTTCATGATATAAATTTTACAATGTATATTAATATGTTTACCAAAAGTTTTGGCAATTATGATGTATCGGAAAAAATATTAAGTAATTTAAAAAGTTCTAATCATAAAAACAATATTGATTTTAAAAGTTTTTTTTTTTTGCTTTATTATTTTAAAAGTCTTTTTTTTATTAACTAAATATTTTTTTCATGCGGTATACTTTTACCTTGTTATAATATATATGTTAATATTTTTTTGTGTAGATTAGGTTATTACGCTTTTATTTATATTTACTTTTACGCCTTCAAAATTAATGTGTTTTATGTAAATTTTCATTCCTATATGATGTAAGTATTTATCTCTAAATCTTAATACGTTTTCATATAAATATTTTATATCTTATAAATATTTTTCATATAAATTAAAATTAATAAAAAATCTAATGAAAGTTTTGAGAAACAAATATTAGATTTTACAATGAAACTGAGAAAATCATTCTGATCAATGTTGAGAAACTGAAATACAGCAATGGAAGTTAAAAAAATAAAGCACAATAAAATAAGATCGTAAGATGGAAATATGAACTTTGAAAAAGAAAATAATTTAGTTAATAATATTGTTTATTTATTTATCTGATTTGATAAAGCACAATCAAATTGATCAGCTTGATTGTTTTTTCTTGAGTGTCAGTATTTTTTTATAAGAAAATTTCATTAAAATAAATAAAAGAGAAAGCTGGAAAAAAGCAAAAGATGTGCCCGACATCAACAACAAAGAAACGATACGCTGTAAACAGAACAAAAAACAAAACATAAAATATAAATATCTCACAATGCATCAACTTCAAAGCAACAAAACTAAAGCAGAAAAAGAAAAGTCAAAACACTACAATTAAGATATCGCCCCAACCAAGTAAAAACAACAAAAGGCCAGTGAAGTGAAAAACTGTGGATGTACACCAGTTGATACATTTGGAACTCCGTACCAATGATATGCTCAAAAAAATTTATGATATTTCTTGAGTGTGAGATACATTAAGCCCGTGGTATAATCCATTCTTGGGGCAAACTGCGCTTCGTACTCGTATGTTCCCTCGGTTACTCTTTTATATGTCCCACATCGAAGAATCACAATAATCGTTCAGCTTTACAGCTAGGGATATTGAACTTTCACCACTTTGGCCGCAAAAGTTATAAGAAAATGGTCACAACAACAATAATAGACATTAGCATACATAGAGATGTAGAGATTATGTGATGAGTTTGAGGTAAGCTTGTTAGCCTTATACAGAGCTAGGGGACAATAGTGAAACGAAAACAAATCATATGTTGGTGCAAGAAAAGAAAATGGCATGCAAGTGGAGAGACTGCAAAGTGAAACTACTCACAAGTAGTGGCTATTTCATAATGTCTATTTATTAAATCGTTTTGTTTTTGCATATTCTTGCATCTTTATATATCTTTGTTAAAATACAAATAGAAATAATTCAACCTACTAACCCACCCCATCATGGAATAACAAATAAAAAAATATATTAATAAGGAAGATGAAGCATTCAAGCCTTTTTTTATTTTTTGAATTAATAAAATGAAATTAAAATGAAAAGAAAAATGATATAAAATAAAATATAAAAATGAAAAGTAAAATTTATGGTTAAAAAACAGAATTAAATTTAAAATATGAAAATGATAATGAAAATAAAATTTAAATTGAAAATAAATTTAAAAATGAACATTAGAATGAAATGAAAATTTGTAATTTAAAAATTAAAATTAAAAAAATAAATTTAAAAATAAATTAAAATTACATATTAAAAAATAAATAAGATCAAAAAATGAGTGCTCACAATAATAAAGACTCATTAAGTAGTGACTTAAGGAGAGTCATTTTTTAGAGAATTAAAAAAATATAATACATAAACATATATACTTAAATACCCTCTATTAAGCAAAAAAATATCAAATATATCCCAACCATTATAAAGTGATTTTACAATTTTACCCCAATCACCACCTTACTTTTATATATAAAGATACCCTTCCTCCTCCCAACTTCACCTTCAAAACCTACAAGTCGATCCAGCCAATTTCGTGACAATCACAACCACTGCTGAATATATTCTGGGATTTAAATAACACCCGTATTATATTGTATATATTAACTAAAACACCCGTATTATTGTATATATTAGCTAATTTATTGTAGGTATGGATTTACAAGCACATGGCAACTACGTAGCTAGAGCAGTAGTCATCAGATTTCAAGATTTTTAATATGAAAGTATTGCCGGAATTTAATATCTTTAACCAAAGAGTCATCACGTTGAACTTGACATACGAAGGAATTGATTTGTGTTTTTCTTCATTTTGTACTAATATTCGTCATAGAATTTGCGGCTCCCAGTACTGCGGTTACAGAGTGCAGTTAAATATATCATAGTTGTTAAACCAACACTAAAAAAGAAATTGGAAGATCAAAGATAAAAAAACGAAAGGTTTGTAGCGACCGTCCCGTCTGGGCATCGCAAAAAAGGGGGTTAAAAAAAAGAAGAGTCGCCACCAAAATTTTTATTTGGAAGAATTTTGAAAAAATCAATTATTTAAGGAAAACTGGTCCTGAAAAAACAAGACAGAGATTTGAGTTCGGGAGTCGGTTATGAGTAGGGAAGGTGTTAGCACTCTACGTCATCCGTTCTAAGAACGGTACCCCAAGTTAATCGTGCCAAATTTTTAATAACCTTTGAAGATATTATTTTACCCCATTTTTAAAACAAAAAAGGAAATAAACACAAAAGGAAGAAAAATAAAATTTTGGCTTGACAGAATGATTATTCTGCTCCTACGTATTCCCCGGTGCGATGAAAAACTCAAAGCCACGTAGTTCTTAATAGAAAAAGTTTGGTTGGTTGGTTTATTTTAATTTTTGGGAAAAGATTTGATTTCGAAAAAGGATTTTATTTCGAAACTGGTTCGCTTTTGCACAAGGTTAAAGATAGCAGTGCTATACGATAAACCTTTACAATACTTATGACACTTGAGGATGGGAAACCATACATCAACGTCATAAATTGTCGCACGAATTTTAAAATATTTTACTTAAAGAAGAATTCACTCTTGCACGGGATTAAAGATAGCAAAACTATACGATAAACCCGTACAATTCATGCAACACTTGAGGATGAAAAAATTCATACATCAACACCGTAGATTGTTGCGTGAATTTCTTTGAAAGCCATTATTATATATTTTTTTTATAAAGATTTTTTCCTTTTTTTTTATTTAAAACCAGAGTCTGACACACACAAAAGTATGAGCTTGGCCCAAAAGGAAAAAAGAAATCAGAAAAAAAAATCAACCTAAACTAATCCTTCTTATCAAGCCCAACCCAATATTAAACACTCTCATCCTTAGCTTGTCCCCACTTCCCTACTTAACAAAAAAAATTAAACGAATAAAACAGAGATATACAATAAGAGTTAAAACTACAATGAATAATAAAAAACCAAAAGAGATGGATTAAAGCCAGAAGAAAGGCTTCTGCCTTTTCTCCTTCGAGCTACCCACGAAGAGGAGCAGAGGAGAGGACCTTGCGGCACAGAGGCACGGTAGCGGCGACTCGAAGCGGCGAGCACACGGCAACGGCGACTTGAAGCGGCAAGCACGGCTGAGAGGCTGCTCGCGGTGGGTATGGCCAGCGCGCAGTGAGCAGGAGCGCTGGAGGGACGAACAGGACCGCGGTGAGTGGGGGGTCGCTGGACGCTGGTCTGGAATAGCGGCGGCAGATGGGGAGCCCTCGCGGCGAAGTGGCTGATCGCGGTGGGTCGCGCGGTGCCTCTGCAGGGTGGATCTGGGACGAATGTGCTGCGGGTCCGCTGTGAGCTCGTGCGGCGGTGGTCAGAGGAGGAGCTGCTCGCGACGGCTTGCTGGATGGAGGTCGACGGCGGCTGGAGCAGTGCTGGACAGCGGTGCCGGGTGCTTCTGGTTCGGGACTGGCTATTTTGGGTGGTTATGGCAGGTTCGTGGTGGAGGTTGGTCTGGGATAGTGGCGAAGGTGGGGAGCCCCGCGGTTGCCTCCGGTGGTTCCGATGGTGCTCCGGTAGGTTCACGGCGGTGAAAAAAATCTGTGATGTATTTTGATGTTTCAATCGCCCGTTCTTTTTCTTCTCTTTGAACCCCCCTCCTTTGCTCCCTGTGAGATGTTGAATTTATAGGCAAAATGATAGGAGGATGATGCCAAAATTTGTCATTAGCTTGTTGCAGGAAATGGGTACCTCAAGAGGGAGCAAATCAGCTTTGTCCCTCTGCTTGGTGGTGCAACAGGGAGGAGAGCAGTGTACCATTGCCATTGCTGGTACTGCTTAGGGGGAAAAAGGAAATAAAGTAAAAGAAAACAAAAAGAGAAGAAAAAGAAAAAGGAGGGGACTTCCAGAAATGAAGCCTACGTGACTCCCTTCCCCACTTTGAGTTGAATTTTGTCATTCATTCTTTTATTGTTATTTTCGTTTTTTTTTTTTAAACAAGAAAATGAGCTTCTAAGTGGGCTTAACAAAAAAAGGGATTATGGGCCAAAGCCTACTCAATTTTTCTTTCCTTTTCTAATCACCTAATCAAAAGATTAACTAACCCCGACAAAATTGGGTGTTCACAAGGTTAAAGTAATAATTTGGTCCCTATACGTGATACAGATTCTTCATTTAGTCCATATACTTAAAAAATTTGGAAATAAGTCCTTACATGTGTAAACGTTAGTAAATTTAGTCCCTATATATACAAACGTTAGCAAATTAGTCTCCGCCGTCAGCAAATTACTCCTTATACGTAATACAAATTTTTGATTTGGTCCATAAACCTGAAAAAAAAAAATTAAATTGGTCCATGTATATGCAATCAATAATAATTTTGTCCTTATAGTCTGTCAAGGGGCTCGGACCCAACTAAAAATTCTTTTCGTATTGATTATTTTTAATGTATTATATCAATCTATTTCTTATATTAAGAGTCAACTTGGATAATTTCAAAATATATAACCATTTACGGACCAAATTATACAACTTTTACTTTCAACAAAAGAAATAGATTGATATAATATATAGAAAATATTCAATACAAAAGAATCTTTAGTTGGGTCCAAGCTCCTGGATAGACGACAGAGACAAAATTATTATCGATTGCACATATAAGGACCGATTTAATTTTTTTTTTTCCAGGTTTAGGGACCAAATCAAAAATTTATATCACGTATAAGGACCAATTTGCTGACGGCAAGGATGAATTTACTAACGTTTGTACGTATAGGGACCAAATTTGCTAATGTTTACACATTGAGGGACTCATTTGTAAATTTTTTACTTATAAGGACTAAATGAAGAATTCATGTCACATATAGGGACCAAATTATTTCATTAACCAAAAAGAAAATATGACATGCAGAAAAGGAACCTGATGTTTGGGAAATTTACTTGGAAGATTATTTGACGGGTCAAAAAAGTTTGGCATGTAAGAGTATTTTCAATAGGAGTTGCTTTAGGATTGCATAAAGCTAAGCAATTATTCCATAAATAGTTGCACTTAGGGGTGTTAGCGGGTCAATTTGGTTCAGATTTTCATAGGAAAAAATCCGAAACAATCAAAGTTAATTGGTTCGGTTCAGATCGAACCCGAAAAATAGTAAAATATTAATATATATATATATATATATATATAAGAATATATTAAAAATTAAAATATATACATGAATATAAAAATACAGTAAATGTACAAAACTTAAATATTAAAAATATATAAATATTAAAATGAGTTTAATTTCTCTGCACTTTTAGTGTAAAGTTGATGAATTTTAAGATAGTTATAATAAGAGTCAAACATTTTAGCTTATCTGACAAGTTATGATTGGTTAACAATGTAAAAAATATTTACACTAATAGCGTATACCAATTAAATCCTATTAAAATATGATAAATATTAAAATATTAAATATTAAAATATAGTAATCAGATCAGTTCGGATCGGTTCGGATCCAAATTCCTTGAAACCAAGAACCGAATAGATTATCATCGGGTTCAGTTTGATTCAGATTCGAACACCCAAAAAAATCTGAACCAACTTAATTGGTTTGGTTTCGGACCTTCGGGTTCATCGGGTCGATTCAAACCAATGAATACTCCTGGCTGCACTATTGGAGTGAGTTTAGGTGAACATGAGTTGCTTGTAAGGGTTGCTTCTATAAACAACCGGTTAAGAACCTTCAATAAAATAAGGAGAGAAAAAATAGAGAATTGCATCGGTTACCTTCCTCCGGAAATTGAAATAACAATAAATGTAAATAAAAATGTGAGTAACTTGTGGAATCGATTTGGTAATATTTTTAAAATCGCACCACTGAAGTGAAAATTTGCTTAAAGTTGTATAAAGTAAAAAATTGTAAGGTGGTACGGCAGGTCCCATAAAAAGAGAAATTAAGCAACTCCAATGAGTTGCACCATTGGAGATACTCTAAGTATCATTATCATTAGTAAATAAAAGGTTTAATTATTTAGTTGGTCCCTTAATTATTTGAGAATTTTCAAGTAGGTCTTTGAACTAAAAAAGTTTTTAATTGGATCTCTTAACATGTATAAAATTTTCAATTGGGTTCGTGGGATAGCAAATCCGTTATTGAACTGTGAAATTGAACGGAATATCCATGAGTCCCCATAAGTTGGACACCCATATCAACAATTTGTGCATAATTATTGAGAAATTGAGATATCTAATCAAATAATCAACCAGAAATTTTGATGCATACATGCGAGTATGATTTCGAACACACCAACAATTTTTTGTTGATTACTTGAATAATTTCCAATAATTATGCACAATTGCTGATATGGGTGTTTAGCTCGGAGGGACTCACAAATTTTTTGTTCAATTTCACGGTTCAATAACAGATTTGTTACCCCAGGAACCTAATTGAAAATTTTATATATGTTCAAAGATCCCATTATTTTTTTTTGTTTAGAAATCTACTTAAAAATTATTAAATAATTTAAGGGCGAAATGAATAATTAAACCAAAATAAAATTAGTGGGAGGAGTAATATGGAGCATTTATTTTTCGTTTTGGTTGGGCATATAGGATAATTTGAGTCAATGTGAAGGAAGTGTTTTCTGTTTTACCTTTTGAAGGCTTGACTGGCAATCAGGCATGCACGCGGGGAAAATTTTGAGTTATCCTAAAATGCAGCCAAGTTATTAAAATTAAAAAACAAAGATATGGTCCAAAGGTTGGTCAAAAGATATCATATGATTGATTCAAGTGATAACGAATTTGGATTCCTTAAATAAATGATTAGGGATTTGATTCCTGACTCTTATGTATAAAAAAAATTTGATTGAAAAAAATCAATCCTTAAATGTTGTCTAATATCTTACAATAAATCAAAAAAAAAAAGATCGGTCAAAAGATGACATGATGGTCAACACATGTCATGTGATGTGGTGTTTTTTGGATTCTTAGTCCAAAACTTGATCTTGTGAATTCTTTCTCCCCCGTTTATTTTATTATTCCTAGTCCAAAATTTTTCCAATGGTGATTGGGGTGTTTTTGGGTTTTCACAATGGTTTTGCTGGCCACGTCGGGTGGAGAGAATATCAGCAATGAGGAATCGCATATGGAGACATGTGAGCTGCACAAGGGACCAATGGTCACTTGGTCAGTGAGTATTTTTTTCACTAAACAACGGCCACTCCACTGTGTACTAAACCAGTGCAGCCCAAGACAGGACTCTCCTTAGAGCATATTTGTTTTAAATTCTATATAAATAAAATCATATTTGAAAATCATATTGGGAGAAAGCTTTTCTTACATAGCTTCCAAAATAATTATCTCAAAAAGTGTTATTTTTTACGTTTGAGTTGAAAATAATCTAAAACAAACAAATC
Organism: Ammopiptanthus mongolicus; assembly: GCA_039655645.1. NCBI lineage: Eukaryota > Viridiplantae > Streptophyta > Magnoliopsida > Fabales > Fabaceae > Ammopiptanthus > Ammopiptanthus mongolicus. The sequence goes on from CM077346.1 coordinate 7,834,338, forward strand.
ATTATTAGTTTGACACTACATTCATCAAAGGGCAAAGCGAGTCTTTGTGTTCATTCACAAAATAAATAAAACAACAATACTAAAATAGCGAGGTACTTCTCCGTTTTTTCATTTTCTTTTTTATCCTTTATTTGTCTCTTAATTTCTTGTTTTTCTGTTAAGTTTGTGGCTAAATACTAAGTAAGATATCATCGAATGTTTAAAGGTTTTATCGTAAGTTCTTAACTTGATGGGCATTAGATAATATTTTATAGGTGAATTCTCCGATATCCAAAAAACGAAAGGATAAAAGATATTTTAAATGAATCAAGTTAGTGAGTCATGTCAAATAATTTTCACCATCTGATTGAGTCATTTAAGTAGGATAAACTTTTACCTTCAGTTTTCTGGGTACTAAAGAATTCACCTATTTATATAACATTTGTTATTTAAATAGTTCAAATACAATATTTAACTGCACTACACGTACAACTGTTAGAAATAAAATCCAAATTATTGAAGCATATTGTTAATTTTATTGTTAAGCCCAAGATAAAGTGATTGATTTTGTTGGGTCCATTGTTAAGCAATGGTTTCATTAATGGGTCCTCTATATGGGTTACATGATGGGTAAGTCAACCATTATATACGTATACAGGAGAGGCCCGCCTTAAAATGCAGAATGTCATGGTACCGGTTTTGGCATCCAATTGACCCAACCACACACACTGACATGTGTCTTACGTTATGTGGTGGCTTCTACTATGCATCCCCTAAAATGTTATAATAACTGGAAACTGGAAAGCTATTTATTTTTTAAAATAAACCCTGTGTGTTATTCTATTTAATTAATGTCCTAACTGGATTTTTTTTTTTGGAGTAAATACTCAATCTGGTCTCTAAAATTGTAGGATTGTATCAACTTAGTCACTCACATTATTAATATTCCACAATGATCTCTGAAATTACAGAAAGTTAATCAGATTCGTCCCTCCGTTGGTATTTGTATGGACTATAATGACATTAAGTTGGTAATGTTAGGGATGCATTTGAAACCAAATGAATAATGTTAAGAATGCATTTGCCAATGGATCCAAATGGAGGGACAAACCTGATGGGAAGAATTATGATCGGCGGTGTACTTAGATGAAAGTCATTTTTGGTTACCAAGATGTGTGGGATATGGTAACAACTGGTCTGGAAAAACTTGGTGCTGATGCGACTGAGGTGCAGAAGGCAGCTCAGAAGGATGCAAAGAAGAAAGATTGCAAGGCGCAATTTTTTCTCCATCAGTGTGTTGATGCAGCTCATTTTGAGAAAATCTCAAGGGCTTCTACAGCGAAAGAAGCTTAGGAAATTCTTGAAAAAGCACATGCCGGGGGTGATAAACTGAAGAAAGTGAAACTTTAGACACTTAGGAGGCATTATGAGCTGCTTCAAATGGAGAATAATGAAGGAGTGTCAACCTATTTTACTCGTGTGCAAACCTTAACCAACCAGATGAAGGGGTTTGGTGAACAGATCTCGGATCAGTTAATTGTTGAAAAGATCCTGAGAACTTTAACATCAAGATTCGATCATATAGTTGTTGCTATTGAAGAATCCAAGGATCTTGACGCAATGAAAGTGGAAGAGCTACAAGGGTCATTGGAAGCACATGAGCAAAGGTTGAATGAGAGAGGGTTGGAGAAGAATACTGAGCAAGCACTGCAGGCTCAGCCCAGTAAAAGAGGAAGGTATGATAGTGGGCGATATAAGAAGGGAAAAGGCAAAGGTAAAAGTGGTCAAGGAAGAGGTGGTGATAGCTCAAATTCTGGTCAAGAAGATGTAAATCTTGATCAGAATGATGCTGAAAACTCAAAGAAAGGGGGCAATGGAAGAAGAAAGGGGCAGAAAAGGTTCGATAAGAGAAAGATAAAGTGTTATGCTTGCAATAAGTATGGTCACTTTGCAGATGAGTGTAGATCAAACAGAGGCTCAACCAATAGAGGTGATCAAGAAGAAAACACTGTAGTCGAGGAAGATTCTGATTCTGATCAAGTCCTCCTAATGTTTACTACCAAGCCAGAAGGTGTGAGTTCTAGTTCTTGGTATCTTGACACCGGATGTTCAAATCACATGACTGGTCATAAGGAGTGGTTTGTTGAATTGAATGAATCCGTCAAGAGCAATGTAAGGTTTGCAAATAACAGCACAATTAAGTCAGAAGGCAAAAGGAAGGTCCTGATCCGAAGGAAAGATGGTAAGCCTGCATACATTTCAGATGTACTCTATGTACCTACCATGCAAAACAACTTGTTGAGCTAGGGTCAATTACTAGAGAAAGGTTTTTCAATGTCTTTAAAGGATAATTGGATTAGTGTATTGGATTCAGAAGGACAGTTGATTCTCAAGGATCCTTTGTCAAGCAATAGGACCTTTAAAATTGACATCCAAGTGGCTGAATTAATGAGTCTTTCTGCTGTTGTGAAAGATGAAAATTGGTTGTGGCACCTTAGGCTTGGACACTTAAATTTCAGAAGTTTGTGTCAGCTCAAGAATAGTCAGATGGTGCATGGTTTACCTTCAATCAAGGCTGCAGAACAGGTGTGTGAAGGGTGTATGATGGGGAAGCAAACTAGGAGTTCATTCAAGCATTTTGTGGCAACCCGGGCAGTTGAACCTCTGGCAGTACTCTATTCAGATGTCTGTGGTCCTTTTGAGGAAACTTCTCTTGGAGGTAACAAGTACTTTATTTCTTTTGTTGATGATTATACAAGAAAGATGTGGCTATTTCTTCTTAAAAGAAAATCAGATGTATTTGATGTTTTCAAAAGATTTAAAGTGCTTGTAGAAAAACAATGTGGCAAGGTCATTAAGATCTTGAGAACTGATGGTGGAGGGGAGTTTACATCCAATGAACTTGAGAAGTTCTGTGCGAACGAAGGGATCATACATGAGGTAACATCACCATACACACCACAACATAATGGAGCTGCAGAAAGGAGAAATAGAACTGTGATGAATATGGCTAGAAGTATGATGAAGAGTAAAGGTGTGCCACACTGTTTCTGGGTTGAGGCAGTGACTACAACAGTGTACCTATTGAATCTCTGCCCAATAAAGAGGTTGCAGTCAACAACACCAGAGGAGGCATGGGCAAGAAAGAAGCCTAGTGTTCAGCACTTGAGGATTTTCGGCTCATTGTGTTATAGGCATGTCCCAGATGAAAAGAGAAAGAAGCTGGATGATAAAACTGAACATATGATATTGGTTGGATATCACCCTACAGGAGCCTATAGGCTTTATGATCCTGCTAGAAAGAAAGTTGTGATTAGCAGAGATGTAGCAGTTGATGAGTCCAGCTCATGGAATTGGGAAACTCAGGGCAGCAATTCACACAAAATGGTCTTTGTTGCTCTTGAAAACATGGTGCAGCTTGTTCCACAACTACCTAATGCCATTCCTAATGAGCAGAGACCACAAAGAGCAAGACAACCACCTGCACGACTAAATGATTTTGTGATGTTCCCTGACAGTGCAGTCTCAACAGATGGTGACCTTGTTCAGATTGCCTTATATGCTGAAGCTGAACCAGTGGACTTTGAACATGCAATGCAACAATCACAGTGGATAGTAGCAATGAAAGAGAGCTGCAATCCATTCACAAAAATCAGACATGGGAACTGGTGACTCTATCTGCACAAAAGAAGTCTATTGGACTGAAGTGGGTGTTCAAAGCCAAGGTAAAACCCGATGGAATAATGGCCAAGCATAAGGCAAGACTAGTTGCAAAGGGATTTTTGCAGAAGGAGGGACTTGATTACAATGAGGTATTCGCACCAGTAGCCCGAATTGAGACTATAAGACTTGTGGTGGCAATTGCTAGCACCAAAGGCTGGTCTTTGCATCAACTTGATGTAAAGTCAGCTTTTCTAAATGGTCCTCTAGATGAAGAAGTGTATGTGAGCCAGCCACCAGGATTTGAAGTCAAAGGGTGTGAAGGACAAGTCTATCGACTGAGGAAGGCTCTATATGGGCTAAAGCAGGCCCCTCGAGCTTGGAACAAAAGAATTGATAATTTTCTGATGTTGCAAGGCTTTACTAAATGTAGTGTTGGAGTCTATGTGAAGATCTGTCACAGTACAGATCTGTAACTAGTTTGCTTGTATGTGGATGATCTACTTGTAACAAGTAGTAATGAGAAGGAGATTGGTGCATTCAAGGCTATTATGAACTCTGAATTTGAGATGTTTGAGCTGGGAACATTCTCATATTTCCTAGGAATGGAATTTGTGACAACTAGTCGAGGAGTTGTACTGCACCAAAGGAAATATGCCACTGATATTTTGATAAAGTTCAATATGAGAAGGGCTGTAATCAAGCTGCCGCACCTGTAGAGACAAGCTTGAAGCTTGAACAGAATGATGATGAAAAGTCAGTAGATGCAACACTCTTCAAACAGATTGTAGGCTCACTGAGATACTTGTGTAATAGCAGGCCAGACATTGCTTTTGGAGTGGGTCTAGTTAGCCGATTCATGGAGAAACCAAAGTCATCTCATCTACTGGCAGCAAAGAGGATTATCAGGTACATAAAGGGAACACTTGACTATGGCTTATTGTTTCCTAATAAATCAGAATGTGCCAAAGTGATAGGATATACAGATTCTGATTGGTGTGGAGATAAGTGTGATAGAAGAAGCACCACATGGTATGTTTTCTTGTTGGGAAAGGCTGTAGTGTCCTGGTGCTCGAAGAAGCAACTTGTGGTTGCTCTCTCCTCATGTGAAGCCGAGTATATAGCAGCCTCATTTGGATCATGTCAAGCACTGTGGCTTGGAACATTACTTGATGAGATACATCTGAAGATTGGTGATCAGATGCACTTGTTAATTGATAACAAATCAGCTATAAACTTGGCTAAGAATCCAGTGGCACATGGGAGGAGTAAAGACATTGAAACAAGGTTTCATTTCCTACGAGATCAAGTAAATAAGGGAGTGCTAAAGCTGAACTACTGCAGTACTGAAGATCAGTTAGCTGATATCTTGACCGAAGCCTTGAAGGGTGAAAGATTCAAATTACTAAGAGATAAGCTAAGCATTGTGTCACTGTCAAATATTCAATGAAAGTATGATATGTTGCAAGTGATTGTTGAGGTCTAGGATGCCAACCTAGTTGGGATGTTAGACTTCATAGTGATGCATATTTGCATATCATACACATGGAGTAAACTGAATTAAAGGGGGTGTGTTGTAGGTTAGTTAATTCAGTTAGAGTTTGTTAGTGGTGTAACTGAATGTAGTTAGTGAATAATGAGCTCGTGAGTCCATGAGGGACTGCATGTTATTGTGCATAAATAGTTTACAGTGATTCAATAAAAGGGTGTGTGTGTGATATTCAGTGAAATTTGCAAATACTTTCCCCTGCTCTTTCTTTGTCTACTTTCTCTGTTTTCTTATATTGTGAGTTGAGTGATATTCATCGTGTAGAGCGAGATTGCTTTAACAGTGGGGACTAAGTTGATATGACCCTACAATTTTAGGGACCAAATTGGGTATTTATTCGATTTTTTTGTAAAATTAAAAGTGAAAACCTTACCCCCAAATTCAACCTCAGATTTTGATCCTGTTTGTTCAAACTCGAATCCACCATTGTTACCTATCTCATTTCATTCCAACATGAATCCCCTTTCGAAGCTACGCAATATCTTCATGTTCACATTGCTACCAATTGCGCAGTCACTCCCCATGCACAGACACACACCCTCGTTTGCTGATTGGTGCACAACACTTAAACTATAATGATTAACATTACTACCAATCTCTGTTTTTTGACATTTTTCTTTTGGAAATGTGTCCCAGAATTTGATTAATTAATTGGATCCTGGTATTGCGATTGCAGAGGAAGAGTATAGCTTGTGTTCTATGATTATAACTGCCTGCCTGCTATTAGGGGTAAGCGAATCCGATCCAATCTGCGAATCCGGTGGATCCGAACCGATCCAAACCGATTTTGGTGGTTTGGATCGGTTAATCGGATCGGATCGGATTTGAAAAAAATGAATCCGAAGGCAATCGGTTCGAACACCGGATTCAAAAAATTTGAACCTGACCAATCCGATCCAAACTGACCACTTTAAAAAATATTATATTATTATTAATTTTATTATAATAATATTATTTTTATTAATAAAATTAATATATTAACTAAAACTTTTATCTTTTTATTAACAATTAACAATTAACAATATTTTTTCTGATTTTTTTAATATTTTACTATTTTTTCGAAATTAAAATTAAAGTAAATTAAAAATAGGGTAATCCGATGATCCAATCCGAATCAACCCGACTTTAATCGAATTGGTTTGGTTCGGATTCATACAATTTTTGTTGTAAAATCCAATCCAATCCAATCAAATTTAATGGGATCAGATGCTAAATTACCCAAAATCCGATCCAAACCGATCCGATTACACCCGTACCTGCTATAAGTATTGTTGTTGCTGCTTTGTGAAGAAGGAAAAGTATGAGTTGAATTTTGAGGAATTTTGGATCAATAGTCATAGTTTCTAATGGCTATGTAATTGTGCAATTGTTGTATATGCTCTCAAAATTGGGAAGTCGGTTAAAATGTGAATTAAACATGTGGTGAAATATGTAGATGTGTATTAGCCTTTGATTTTCATTTTTGGTTTGCTTCTACTTTTACAGTTAACCTGTTACCCGAACTCTTCAACACTTTAAATCAGAACTGTCAAGACATTTTTTATCAAAATATTTTACTGAATTCTATCTGGGAATTTGGCTCCTATCTATCTTGGTTGTTGGCTTGGACTTGTCAATTGTCATTGCCTTTGTGACTAGCCATTATGTTGCAAATTGATGTTTCCAGACATCTTGAGATATCCCATGAAAATTCTGACTCTATCCCAATACATTTATATATAATGCCTAATATTTACCAGTGAAGGATTTCCAATGGTTAGCAACATAGGTGTTAGGTATTGTTGAACCGCTCAAACTTTCTGACTTATAATGTTAATGCATAAAATGCAAAAGCTCAATTTAGATGGGATGATTGTTTTTCACTCGCACAAATAAGTTTCTCTATTGTTTCAAGTGGTTGTGTTGCATTTAGTGCTTACCAAATGTATATCAAATTTTGCAATTTTGGTATATAATTGCCTCTGATCTGCAATTTATCTTTTGCGTTTGCTGATTTTTTTCCTTCAAATTTTGCCTTCTGTCTACATTTATGCAGTGTGGTTATAATGGAAGGGAAGGTGATCCCTATCCCGGATGTGATTTCAAAGTTTTAATCCTTCCGTTGACGTGAGTATGGAGATAATGAATTTCAAAGCTTTTTGTCCTTATTTCCCCCCAATCAGTCTAAACCTTGTGGTGTTCTTTCTTTTGATTCTATCATAAAGCCAAACCATTGCCTTTTTAGAGACTAAATGAGGAAGAAGCAAGACTTGGTCAGCTAGCAGCTGAAACTACTGTTTCTAAAAATCAAAGTGGAAATGTTTCTTTTAGGTAGAGGTGGGTTATCTTTGCCTAATTTTTTTGGTTAGATATTTTATGTTGCCCCCTAAAGCCAAAACAAAAAAAAAGAGTCAGAAGGTTCTCATTTTGGTTTTAATTCCATTTCATGGTTGTTTTTGGCTCCGATAGAAGACAACTGAAGAGAAAATTTCCTCTGATCATCACTCAGTGAACTTAAGTTTGATTCAATTTGCATTGTTTCAGAGAAGGTAGTACTTCAGTAGAAGGTCCGGATTGTGTTAACATGGAGAAAACGAGTTACGAGGTTAATGGCAATGTTAAAAGGAAACAGGTGGAAGTAATCTGTGACGAACAATATCCTAACAAATCACCCAAGAATGACCAAGGTAATAGATGGTCATTGCGAAATAATAGTTTGGGCTCTTTAAAAAAACCAGACGGAGATAAGCTAGATTGGAATATTCTTAGACCATCAAAGTGTCAAGTAGAATATGGTGAGTATATTGGTTATTTGATTTTATATCCTAATCATGGTAGGGTTGGTTCTATTTCAGGCCCTGGGAATTTATGTCTATAATATCGTTTCTCTTTTGTTGTTCTCTTAAGCTGCTTTTTATTTTGTTATATTGATCATTTTCATCATTTCTTGGGGTTAAGCTTCAAGGTTTAGCAATATGTAGATAGAATACTTTTAATTGATAGCCTATATCAGTGTTTTATGTCATATTATATTACATTTATGAAACTGTTGTTTGAGTTTAATTGTTGTCTATTGTAACACCCAATTAATCCCTTCTTTTTCTTTAACATTGGAGCACTTAAACTGTTGTCTGAGTTTAATCGGTAATGAGTGGAATGGAAAGGGAATGAGGGGAAGGAGAATAAGATCCATTGTTTGGATAATCATTTCTCCTACCTCCATAATCTTGTCCATTATCTTTCAGATACTCAATGCTATGTACATTCTTTTGAATAGACCAAACATCGTTTCTCTCTATCCTAAGCCATATCGGGTAAGGATATTTATATATTCTCTAATGATTGGAAATCAGTTGTTATGATATTGTTTAAGAGTGACCTTTTGTAGTCCTTGCGAGTCTTCCTTCCTATCTGTAACATCCCAAAAATTAAATAAAGATATAAGAGACTTTAATCTTAGCAAATAAAATTAATAAAGTATTAAGGGGGCTTAGAGTAGTTGACTTCGAATCTTAAGGGTGGTGTATTGACCAAAGGAATAAAAGGAAGAAGCTTTAAGTTGAAAATCTGTCACTGTAACGTTGGCACGCCCGTGTTGAATAGAGCAAGGCCTGAGCCGCGCCGTGCTACCTGTTAGCACGGCTGTGTCGGAAAATGGACAAATTTGACGCTGTTTGGCACGCCCGTGCCAAAAGGGAGCACGGTCTGAGCCGCAGTCGAAAACCATGCAAACTTTGACGCTGATTGGCACAGCCGTGCCAATCGAGAGCACGCCCGTGCTCTATGTCAAGGTACATTAAAAATAAGTTTAAAAATAGGGAACCAGTGCAACATTATATACATACCATCTTATAACATCATAGTGCGGTCATGAACCCTTTTTGCACCCTAAAACACCTTAGTAACGGCTGTGGAGCATCCTCATGCTTGGGAGATTAGGTGGCAACAAACAATGAGTTGGAAGGAGAACAACAATAATAGCAACAAGAGGTGGAAGATGAAGACGAAGGAGATTCGAGGTTAAGGAAGGCGACATCTAGGATTCGCCATGGGGTACGCTTGGAGATTCTTGGAGGTCTTCAAGAGGTGAGTAGAAATACTCTTTCGCACCCTTCCATGGTGCAAATTGTCTTGGGGTTGAGTTATGCTTTCAAAAATATGTTTTTTGGAAAATAATCATGTGTTTGGTCAAATCCTGATTTTCTAAATTTGGGGGTTTTCCTTGTAAGGTGTTTTTTCTATGAATTAAATGTTTATTCTTGATATTGATGTTATATTATGTATATTTTATACATAATTTGGTTGATTGACATGCTATATTTGGATTATATGATGATATTGGTGATATTGGCATGATTCAATAACTGTTAAATGTGATGAATGTTGATTGCTGTAATACCGCCTATGGTATCGAAAGTAACACTGCCAATGAATTGGGGTGTCGAAATATGAAATACCACCATAATGGGGTATCGAAAGCAACATCGCCATATGTTGGGATGTCGAAATGAGTAACACCACCAGTGTACAATGGTTGGTATTGAAATGAGTAATGTCATTGAAGAGAATGTGACATCAAAATACCTTCATGAGTAAGGTAGGCAATGAGACGCCATTGTTATGTGCAGTTTGAAAGTCATATGACACATGAAGATATTTGAGATTATTTGATATATGAGATCTTGTCATACTTGATTTATACCTGTTAATGATGACTGTTTGCTGTCAATAATAACTTATATTATTATTATTATTTTACTGTATATTATTTTGGAAATAGCTGGTACCATTGACAGTTTTTCCGGTTACTGCATCAGCTGGGAACAATGCTTTTGCGAAAACCTTTTAAACTGTATTTCTGTTCACTGAGATTTTATATCTTATTAGTAGTATTGTTTTCAGAGTCTGAGGACGTCCCTGTTGAGCAGCCAGATGTTTTGAAGACCATCTCTTTAGTTTTAGAGCTTGGTTAGTATTGTACGGCATATGCCAGGAAGACCTTTATTATTGTTTAGTTCTTTTGTTATGCGAGATATTATAGACGCCCGATTTTGAGGCTTTGAAACTTATTATTTAATTTTGATTTTCGAATTAATGTAAACAATTATTATGGATTATTATTATATTAAGTATTTATTCAACATTTATTTAAGAAAATTTGTATTTACCTTGTTTTATTTGAATTAATTATTTTGGGTTACTAATGTAACGAAGGGCGTTATACTATCCTTATGTTTTTTTTATGCTATTTGCTTTCCGCGATATGCCCTTACTGAGTTTCAGTGTTTCCGATGCAGGTGTAGTTGTTGCTGGACCATTTCGAGCTGTCCCGGTTCCTTGAGTAGGGTTCCTAGCGCAATGCGTTGATCATGCAAAATGTCTCTTTTCTATCTTTGGGTTAAACTGGTTTTATAAAACCCTTTTTATTTAACTTTGGATTAATTATTTTGATGTAGGGTTGGTTGCCAAGAATTGGTTATTTGAATATTGATGTAAACATCTTTTGAAGAATTTTATAAGTTGCAAGGAGGTTCCTTTTATTTTTTTATTTTAATAAAAATTGCTTGGTTAGCATTGTGGGTCTTTGAGGCTTCGGAGATGGGACTTTATCCCTCCCTCCAGTTGAACACAGTCTCAGATTTGGGTCATGACAAAAGCTCTTTTAAATCTATAAGTACGGAAAAGGATATGAATTTTATAATGTAATATTAATATTATCTTTTTTATTTCATTTCATTATATGCTAAGTATATCTGAATTGATAATATATTGTTGTTGTAAATAATAAACAATAAATCTGCAATAAAATGTTAAAATAATAATAAATCAATTTTTAATAGTAAATAATGAGTCTCCACCAAAATATTAATGTACACACCTCACTGGTTAAGATATTTGAGTATAAAATACACAGAACGAAATGTAATACATTTTCGAAATTTAAATACATGACTAATTAGGTTGCATATCTTTTGTAATTTGATCTCTAACCGACCTCTAACCGAGTCCCGAATTAGAACCATCTCTCTTGAAGATGCTACATTTAAATTTAAGGATGGATGCCATTGGTGGTTGGCACAAGTGGTTAAGGATTCGGAGTTGAATTCTCAATTTTCCATGGGTGAGGGTTCGAATTCTCTGATGCCACGTAAGTCCCCCTTAGTGGGCAACCCTCCCCAGGGAGATCCCCTGGCGCCCAGGGGCTAGTTGAGTAGCTGCAACTGGGTGAGACTGCTTGAGGTCTGGGCTTGTGCAGTAATCCTCTGGGTTGGGCCTCTGCTGGCAGCCCCAGCAAGCCATTGCCTTTGCCCGCTAACTCGGGAGTGCCTTCCCTAGCTGCCATTTTATTTACCAAAAAAAAATAAGGATGGATCCTCACCAGCATGATTTTTATTCTCATGTTCAGCTATATTTTCATTTTCTCAATGCTTGAATTCAGAATATTTCCTTCTAATAAAATTATGTATAGTCATTGTTGCACTAACTATTTGAACCTTGTTTAAAATTTGAACTTGGGCATATGCCGTAAAATTGCAAACCTATTTTTCCATACCCTAAAAGTATTTTCTATTGTGCACCTTAAACTTGAATGGTAGTAATTGTACACCTCATTGTAGTTTTCAAATCGAGATGAACGCCTAAAATCTGGAAGGTGATAGAGTTCACATTTATATGGACCAACAAATCCAATTGGTGTCGGATACCCAACAAATAATGTTTACCTAATAAATAGTTAAATTATTGTCATGTAAATTTGTGAAGGTGTAGAAACTAATACTTTATGGAAATGCCTACTAATACCTCGTGAGAAGCAGAAACAAAAACCATCAGGGAGTCATACCTTGAGTGAGAGAGAAAAACGATGGAGAAGGGACTACATTCGGTCCACGTACCACCATAAATTTCTAGATATCGCGTCGCCTGCAGAAGCATTCGTTGGTACGCTATGAATTACGATTTGAACAATTTTAATTTTAAAACTTCTTTTAGCGGTGGCAACAGTTACAAGTATTGTTAATTACAAGTATTGTTAATAGTGTTTATCAGTAATGCATGAATATTTGAAAAAGAATCTAATTTTATGATATAATTTAATACTTTTAATAGTGTATTAATTTATTTTGTTAGAACTTCTTTCAAGCGTTGGCAGACTTAGCCGGACCCTCCTCCTTCCCTTTGGCCACCAGTCGCTTTCTGTTTCTCCTCTCAACCATCATCCAAGGACCATAATCTCCTTTCAGCTTCTCACCCTCCTTTTGCTCCTTGGAAAGGGTATCCGATCCAACCCCATTGTCGTTATTTGCAGCACTGTCTCCTTGCTGGTTAACACTATCAGATTTCCTCTCAGGACAAAGCTCCTTAAAATGTCCAAATTTACCACAATTAAAACAAACCGTATGGATTCCTTCATACTCAAAACGTAACAACTCATCATCAGCATGGTAGAAAGGAACCAAAGGTTTATCAAGGTCCACCTCTACGCAAATCCGAGCAAACTTCCCTCTAGCTTGTTGGGCTGTAGTAGTATCAACCTTTAGAGTCTTTCCAATAAGGTTACCTATTCCCTCTAGAGATGCTTCATCATAGTATTCCATGGCTAGCCCCGATAGTTGAACCTAAACAACCAGTTTATGAATCTTAGTGGCATAGGTTTTGAATTGAGCCTCCCATTGTTGCACAGGAAGGTAATGATAAAAAATAAGCCAGGGACCTCCCGTAAGAGCAAAATCATAATCCTCTAGAAACTGAAAACGACCAAAATAAAAATCATTCCCCACATCTATCAGTTGAATAGAATCACTCATTGCCCAAGCTTGCTCCACCTTCTTTCTCAAGATATGAAAATTGATCCTCTTGCCCACTAATTTGATAATTTGATCCTCTTGCCCTATGTGTATTGGCATAGTAGAAACAAACATCCATGTATTGAGGGATTGCAGGAAGGCTACACAAATATGGATCCCAATGGTGAGAAAGGATGTTACACAAGTGTTTTTCTCGATGGGCCTGAAAGAATGGGTGGAAGCTAACCTCATATCTTCTTTTGGTAATATGGACCGTGATCAATGGGTTGATTTTGTTCTTTGTTGCATGTCACTGTTTATGGGCTGGAGAAATAAGGATTTGTTTGACCAGGACTTCTATCGCCCATCTGACCAGCTTCATCAGATTGTGTGAATGGTTACTAATATCTCTGCTTTTGGGAATGTTGCTTCCTCAGTCCTGGGTAAATCCCGTTTTGTTCCTAAAAATATCAGATGGAAGTGGCTTGATAGTGGTTGGGTGAAGATTAACTCTGATGGAGCATCCAAAGGCAATCCAGGTCAAGCAGATTGTGGGGGGCTTATTAGAGATGACAATGGTGCTTGGATTAAAGCTTATGGTGTTTACCTTGGTACTTGTACGGCTTACGTAATTGAACTGTGGGGAATTACGCATGGCTTGGAAGTAGCGTGTCAACCTGGATATCACAAAGTGATCATGAAGTTTGATTCTTTGTCCATCATCACTATTCTTCAAAATTGTGTGCTGGGTAAAAGCCATATTAATTTTTCAAGAGGATCTCTGATTGGAAAATTAGGGATTGGGAGGTTGTCTTTAGCCATACTTTCGGAGAAGGTAATGCCTGTCTCAAGAGTTGGGGTTCCAAGAGGTTGCAGTGCCTTTTGGAGACCTTTCCAATTTATTCTTGGGTGATTTGGTTGGGCCTTCATACCCCGTGTTATTTATTCCTTGTAAATTTGTTTTTTTGAGCGTTTTAGCCTGTTTAAGCACATAATAAAAGAATTTTTTTCAATACCTATAATTCTGAAAATAAATCATGACGATTAATATCACAATGCTCACAAAAAAATTACAAACTTTTCAAGATTAACATAATATTTTACAATTAATTCTCGTTCAAAGTTTGATTTTTTGGAATTCAAATAAAAAAAATGTTTCATATTTTAAAATTTGTTCAAGTCAAATCACAATAGAAGAAGAGTTTAATTTTGAGACAGTTAGTGTAAAGTTTTTTACATTGTCAATCAATCACAAATCATGATATGAGTGACTTTGAAGATAGTTAGGATAAGAGTCAAACATTTTTAATGATGGGATAATTTATGATTAGTCGATAGTGTATAAATTCTTTACACTGATGATGTATACCAATTAAATCCATAGAAGAAATAGATTAATATAGTATATAAAATATGTAAAGAACCTTCAATTGGATCTGTGCTCCTTTGCAGATGATAGAGACAAAAGTATTATTAATTATATATGTATGAACCAATTTAAAAACGTTTTAGATACAAAGACCAAATAAAAATATGTGTCATCGATTTGCTGACGGCTAAGATGAACTTATTAACATTTGCATATGGAGGGATTGATTTCCAAACTTTTCAGATATATGAACCAAATTAAAAATCCACATTCATTATAGGAACCAAACCATTAGATAAACCATTAAACTCCTATTATTACTTTTTTTTTGTTGACTAAATTAAACTCCTATTATTATACTCTCAGTTCAAAAGAAATTTAAATCTCAGAAGAACGGCGCTCGCCGGTGATACGGATTGGTAACTTCCTTGTAGCAATTCATCAAAAAATATCTAGCCAAACCAGGATAAGGATTTTTGGCCCCACTTATTATTATTATTATTAGAATTATTTTTAATTTAATTTTTCTACTTCTATCAACAATAACTCATTTGGGGAATAAGGGACTGTGGGCGGGTACCTTGTTTGCCAAGACAAAATTATAGTAAAGCCAAGCCAACGTGTACCTTTGTTGACCTCAAAGTATTTGTGTTACATAGGAAAGGAAGGCGACGTCGTATATCCTCAAACCAAACACAGCGTTAACCCACCGCGTTTGCTACTCGTGTTTGTTATCTCCCCATCCACTCTACACAACAACAATAATATTTTGTTATCGTTTATCCAGCCGAACATTGTTTCCCAAATTGTTGTTATCCTTAGATCTATTCATTCCATTCACTCTTTTTTTTTTTTTTTTGAATAAAATTTTAATTTAAGATTGATAGTTGGAAGTGCCTGCAGCATAAGCTTCCTGTGTTTCTCACAAAAGGATGATTTTTTCAAGGATCGGGCGCTCCCTGTCGCGCTCTTCTCGCGCCAGAGTAAGCCTTTTCATTCTCTTCAATTCAATTCATTCGTTGCAAAACAAACATTGAAAAAAAAAAACCTAACTTTGGATTTGGGTGATAGAATTTGTTGCACGGTAACGGGAGATTTGGAACCCTAGTGGGAGCGCCGCGTACGAATGGCGTCTATTCCGACGGAGCTGAAAAGGGATTGGGGCTTTTCAGGGGTTACATAGCTTCTGCCAGAGCTCACAGCAGCAATGGCTTCATTTCCAATTTGCCTGATTTTAAGTCTGTTTCAGCAAACCCTAGGCTTCACCGCCTCTTTTCCAGCGAATCCCCTAAGAAAAAGAGTAAGTTAGGGTTTCATTGGCATATTCAAATTGAAACTGCTTCCTTCTATTGCTCTTACTAACTGGCCTGTGGCTTCCGTTTGCGTCCTCATTAGTATTCCTCTTCTTTGGCAGATTATGAGAACTTTTATCCCAAGGAAAAGAAGGAAGTTCCCAAGGGTGACGACAAAAAATATGAGTCTAAAGGTAAAAAAATAAATCTCCTCTGCATATTGTTTCCTTGTGAACTAGGAAGCTATCATTGCAATTTGCTTGAATATCACTAATCTAATGAGCAAGATGGAGGATAACTTATCCTTTATTTCTGTAAGTTTATATGTAATTTTCTGTTAACTTGGAACTTGAGGAGTCATCCAGAGAATGAAGTTGGTTAAGTAAACTTGTCTTTTGTGGAGATTTGATTTTTTTTTTTTTTTACTGTTGGGCAATTTTATAGAGTTGTCACCATGTGATCCAGAGGTTCACAGGTTTGAGTCAAGGAATAGGCCTCTTGCAAATGCCAAGTGTGTCAGGCTCTTCCCTAGAGGCCTTTCTTATTTTAATACATAAACCTCCTTTACGATGGGAAAATGGATAAGCAAGTAGGATTCTTCTTGCTCAGGCCAGGGTTCTAATTAGTGTTGGATTAGTGGAACTAATCTACCACCTTCAAACCTCATTTGCAACTGTGGTGTAGATGGGATATTTTGGGGTTTGAAACTTATGTTCCAAGACCAAAAATGTGCTCTTTCTTTTTCTTTCCAATTTTTTTTTTACTGCAATCATTAAATTGTGGGTCTGTGTGTGTCTGTACTCTGTAGGAATTAATCATGTATATGCTTTCCATTTTATCCAGCAACTAGCAATAAAAGGGTACCGCCAACAACTTTTAACACTTGAATTCTGCTTTTGATTTCAGATAACTCGAACACGAACACAGATGATCACGGAAATTTTCAAGAATTTCTCGCGAAGCAACTTCAAAATATATTACCTATACTTGTGATGGGGCTACTTTTTACCTTTTCACTTGGTCCTCGCGAGCAGCAGCAGGTAGCCATAGCTTCAAAATATTGCCATGACCTATTGTGGTTTTAATTTGTTAATTTAGGTGAAGTTGGGTTGAGTTGAGAACTTGAGACAAATGAATATCTGCTTTCTATATGATGAATGCAATGGTCTCAAATGTGTGAGAAATGAACTTTGTAGTGCTCCACACATGATGCCACCGTTGTCTTGATTCTTTTGATAAATGAGGGGAAATGGAAATAGAAAAGATATTATGAGAAAGTAGATTTGAGTGGTTTATTGTATACTATACTACTATATTTGCTGAGACCTTCTTCTTGTACTTCCTCAGTAGCTCTGTGATTCCTTTTCTTCTTGCTCTCCCTGTGCATGTATGTATGTTTGTTTGTTTGGAGTCCTTTTTTTTTTTTTTTCATTCTTCAACCTTTCCACTTTCTTTTCAAGAACTTTTACATTAAGCTATCCATAGGACTTTAACTAAAGCTACTTAGTAATTTTTTCTTTGGCTTACCAATTAACTGAGGTTTTATCACTGAAAATGCGTGTATGTCTGCTAGATGAGATATATGCTGCTGCTGTTGACTGCTTAGATTGAATGTTCATTGAACAAGATTGAATGGTCTTTGAACAATGCTTGACATTTTACTAGATCTTATTTTTTTAGGGGTGTCATGAGTCCCACCTTGTGCCTTTTGGAAATGAGATCATTTGTTTCTAATTTTCATAGTTTCTTTTATTTCGTTATTATCATCTTGCACTCATGGACCAGATTTTGCCTCTTTGCAGATCAGCTTTCAGGAGTTTAAAAATAAGCTTTTGGAACCAGGCTATGTAGACCATATTGTTGTTTCGAATAAGTCAGTTGCCAAAATATATGTAAGAAGCTCTCCCCGTAACCAAACAGACAATGAAGAAGTCCAAGGGACCCTCCCTGCAAGCGGAACTGGTGGCCAATATAGATACTATTTCAATATTGGAAGTGTTGAGTCTTTTGAGGAGAAGTTAGAGGAAGCGCAAGAAGCACTAGGCATTGACCCTCATGATTATGTTCCTGTCACATATTCTTCTGAAATGGTTTGGTACCAGGAATTGATGAGATTTGCTCCAACACTGTTGCTTTTGGGATCTCTTCTTTATATGGGAAGGAGAATGCAAGGTGGACTTGGTGTTGGTGGTACTGGTGGCGGTAAGGGCGCTCGAGGAATATTCAACATAGGAAAAGCTCAGGTTACTAAAGTAGACAAAAATGCCAAAAACAAGGTTGGTAGCCTTATTTTTCTTCTATAAATAAGATGATCGTTGCTTTTTGTATTCATTTTTTAACAGCATGTTCCCCAGTTGCCGTTGTTCCTGTTCATCTTAATTATTTTTTTGATGGGGGAGTGGGGTGGTGCATAACTTAGCAATAAGTTCATTTAAGAGACGATATCTTGTTTTATAAATTCATATTTATTCAGGTATACTTTAAAGATGTTGCTGGCTGTGATGAAGCAAAGCAAGAAATTATGGAGTTCGTCCACTTCCTCCAGAACCCAAAGAAATATGAAGAACTCGGTGCAAAAATTCCAAAAGGTGCTCTTCTGGTTGGTCCTCCAGGTACAGGAAAAACCCTTTTAGCAAAAGCCACTGCAGGGGAATCTGGTGTGCCATTTCTTTCTATATCCGGTTCTGATTTCATGGAAATGTTCGTTGGTGTTGGACCATCTAGGGTGAGAAACTTGTTTCAGGAAGCAAGGCAGTGTGCTCCCAGTATAATATTTATTGATGAGATTGATGCAATAGGTCGAGCAAGGGGACGGGGAGGATTATCTGGTGCAAATGATGAGCGGGAAAGTACTTTAAATCAATTGTTGGTGGAGATGGATGGTTTTGGAACCACCTCTGGCATTGTTGTGCTTGCAGGTACTAATCGACCTGATATCTTAGACAAAGCTCTACTTAGGCCTGGGCGATTTGACCGGCAGATATGCATTGATAAACCTGATATTAAAGGCCGTGACCAGATATTCCAGATCTACTTGAAAAAGATCAAACTTGATCATGAGCCTTCATATTTTTCACAAAGGCTTGCGGCGCTTACACCAGGATTTGCTGGTGCAGACATTGCTAACGTTTGTAACGAAGCTGCTCTGATTGCTGCAAGAAATGAGGGAACACAAGTCACAATGGAACATTTTGAGGCAGCTATTGATAGGATCATTGGTGGTTTGGAGAAGAAGAACAAGGTAGGTTTTTAAACTTTTACTTTGGGTGGGTTGGGGCTTGGTGTAGGTTATTAAAATTCTGCATGTCATAGGGACAGTTATATCCATTTTCATTTTTATCATATTTCTTTCCCGTCATCATCATGTAAGTGAAATGAAGTTTTAGCATAAATAAAATAAAGTTTAACTGTTTTAATAAATTAATGACACATAGTGTTGGTAAATTTCAACTAGAGAATCAGAATGTTTGTCTTTGCTCATAACTCATAAGTTATACTGGTTATGTATAGGAAGTTGAGGAAAGTGGAGACAGTTTGTGGGGGTTCCGTTATGTAAAATTATTTTCTTTTTTGTATGTAATTATTCAATTATTCAATTACATATATAATCTTATATCTTTTATCAATTTATGTAATAAACAGGCACATAAAATAACATTTTTAGAACTTTTGAGACAGTGTAGAAATTGATCCATCCAAAGTTGGCCTTAATGGGAAATATTATTGTAAGCTGAAGCTTTCATCTATTGTAAGCTGAAGCTTCCATCCAAAGTTGAAATTTATATGCTACAATGAATTGACAATGTTAAACTAATCCAGAGCTCTCACTCTACTTTTTTCATTTACTAGTTAAGAGTTTCTCTAATACCTATGTTTCTAAACCAGGTAATAAGCAAGCTTGAAAGGCGTACTGTTGCTTACCATGAATCAGGCCATGCTGTTGCTGGCTGGTTCTTGGAACATGCTGAACCCTTATTGAAAGTAACTATAGTTCCTCGTGGCACAGCGGCTCTTGGGTTTGCTCAGTATGTTCCTAATGAGAACCTTCTCATGACAAAGGAGCAGCTTTTTGATATGACTTGTATGACCCTTGGCGGTCGGGCTGCTGAGCAGGTAGTTTCAGCATATCCCTTGATGTTTACTTATCTTTTTTATCCCTCATGTTTTTTCCTTCAATTCTCTTCTGTGTGACTAATGCTGATCTTTCTATTGAAAGAAGTTAATTAATTACATAGAATTTTCAATTGCAAATTGTTACGCAATCCCATCCTTCAAAGCCAAGAGAATGATGGTTTCCTCCCTTCTAATTCCAGGTTCTCATTGGGAAAATCTCAACAGGAGCGCAAAATGACTTGGAAAAAGTGACCAAGATGACGTATGCGCAAGTAGCAGTCTATGGTTTTAGCGACAAAGTTGGCCTCCTCTCTTTCCCTCAACGAGAGGACTCGTTTGAGATGTCCAAACCATACAGCAGCAAGACTGCTGCAATCATTGATAGTGAAGTGCGAGAATGGGTAGGCAAAGCATATGTACGTACTCTACAGCTTATCGAGGAACACAAGGAACAAGTGACTCAAATTGCAGAGTTGCTGCTTGAAAAAGAAGTGCTTCACCAGGATGACCTGCTTCGAGTTTTGGGTGAGCGGCCATTCAAGTCTAGTGAACCCACCAATTATGATAGATTTAAGCAAGGTTTTCAGGAGGATGAGGAAAAGATAGTAGAAAGCCCTATCGAGGGGCCCGAGGATAGTGGTGGATCTTCACCGATAGAGCCCCAGGTTGTTCCCACATAGTTGAACAAGATTGTGTTTGTTATTGTACATGAATTTGTTGTTTTCCGATTTCCTGCTATGGACAAAACTTGTATAACTTCAAAATAAAAGATAATTTATTTCTGATTTTTCTTATATGGATATTTTATAAACTAGACAATCCGATAGTCAGTTATTCAACCGTTGTCAATATGTTTATATTGAGATTTCCTTAAACCCAACTGCCATCCGACAACAATGCATGTACTTGTGTTCATTTTTGAGCCATCAACGCTTGCCTATGAAGTTTTTCCGAGTGATGCTTGCCCATGTAGTGTTACAAGTGTTAAAGCATATAACTTGACTCCTGAGAACTCGAGCTTAAGTATTGCAGAACGGAGAATGCTTATTGGTACCAAAAAAAATCACTATGCCGTTTTGTTCTTTTGTTTATGTTCTTTATTGACTTTTCAACCATTTGATGCTAGAATTGATTGGTTATTATTTTGATATATCATTTGTCATTTTCGTGGTCGGGGCAAATAACATTGCTGTTACAGAACTTGAAGGGGAATGTAAGGCAAAATATCTTCGCTTTCCCACCCTAAAGTTCTCTTGGGACAAAAGACTTATAATGAACCCTTTTCTTATTGTTTTTTTTATAGCAAAAGGGCCACTCTGGCCCAAGATACTCGACCTAATAGAGCTACTAAAAAGCCCAATCACATGAATGACTACGTGTAAGGCTGTTTAACAAATATGCAGCAGAGTAGGAAGCTGAGCTATGTCGAGTTAGTAGGCACTATTTGCATGAATTTTCCCATTTTGTTAGATTCTGTTTCTGTTACCTAAAAGCATGGGCAGCCAATGACGGACTCTTTTATCAGTTTAAATACTACTGTGATGAAATGAAAAAGGCAACAAAAGAATTATTTAATCATTCTTTGTTTTTTTTGAGGAGGTTCCCTTGTCCTCGAATACAAGGCATATCTCTTCCTTATCAACTGCTCTGACCTGGCCTCACCTCCACCATGGCCAAATCCACTGCCTCCACCTCCAATAAGGACCGCTTGGAAGAAGCCATCCTCCGCCTCCACCTCACCCAAACCAAATCCACATTTACTAATAACCAGACCGAATTATCCCTCAAGATAGACTTTATTCTGGAACATCTCGCTAACCTCCACACCAACTCATCTGCACCCCCCTCCACCCTTCCCCAACCATAACCATAAACCACATATAAAACTCGGAAGTCCCCCGCTTTGATGGCCACGACGCCATGGGTTGGATCTTCAAAATATCCCAGTTCTTCGATTACCAAGAGACCCCCGAAGAGGAGCGCATCACCGTTGCTTCTTTCTACATGGACGACCCCACCCTCAATTGGTATCAGTGGATGTTCAGCAATGGTCTCATCACTTCCTGGCATGGCCTCCTTCAAGCCCTAGAAACTAGATTCGCACCATCTTTTTATGATGACCCTAAAGTTGTCCTGTTCAAGCTCAACCAACGCCGGTCCATCAACTACTACCTCACCGAGTTTGAGCAGCTGGCCAACCGCATTGTTGGGCTTTTCCCTACCTTCCTGCTGAGTTGTTTCATCTCCGGACTCTCACCTGAAATCTGCCGCGAAGTTCAAGCCCTTCAACCAATCTCATTACCTGAGGTAACTACCCATGCCAAGCTCAAAGAAGATAAGTTGGATGATCGTCGTTGTGAGTTTAACGCCGAGCATACTTCTTCATCCACACACTCTTCCTTCTTCCACACTCGGACCTCCCCTGCCTCTACCCCAGCTTACCATCCCAACCCACCCCTATTACCAACACCTCCAAAGGTTCATTTCAAGAAACCAACACCTCCAAAGGTTCATTTCAAGAAACTATCACCCGAGGAAACGACATCAGGTCACGAAAAAGGGCTCTCTTACAACTGCGACGAGAAATTTGCCCCCACCCATAAATGCAATGGTTGTTTCTTCCTGCTCATCGCCGATGAAGACACCGATCACCTCACAAACGTCGCACCACCTCCCTTCGATTCTCATGAACCACTGACTGGGGAACTCACTACCAACCATTCTGATGCAAAGCTCAGCCTCCACGCCCTCTCCGACCTACCAGCCCCGGAGACATTTCGTGTTCTGGGCCAAATAGCTCACTCTCTGGTCACTATCCACTATCTTGATAGACGGCGACAGTACACACAATTTTGTTCAAGACAAAGTTGCCAAATCCCTATGTTTGCTTACCCAACCTACTCAAGCTCGAAAGGTCATGATAGGCAACGATAATATACTAGCTTGCCACCAACTTTGCCCCAGAGTTATAATCACAATCTAGGGCTAACTCTTTGAGGTTGACCTCCACATTTTGCCCATTCGCGGTGCTGATATCGTGTTGGGAGTCCGATGGCTAAAAGAGCTCGGACCCATTATTATAGACTATGGTCACCTCACTATGCAATTTACTCGTGATGGACAAGTTGTGGAATTCAGAGTCGATGCCCCTAATACCCCCAAAAATACTTCGACCCAACATGTCAAGTGCTCCATCCAGACACATGCTGCCTCAGCTTTTTACTATATGCACATCCTGCCCCGCTCAACAAACACCAACCCAAATACTCAGTCCAAACTTATCCATCCTTTCCCTGAAATCAAAACCCCCTCCTACGCTACAGAGACCTCTTCCAGCCTCCATCTCAACTCCTACCACACCCTGACACTATAAACCAACTCCACTTACTTCCTCATGCGGCACCCGTTACAGTTCGCCAACAATCAATCATCGGTTCTTCCTATCACAAACTCAGAAAGTGCTCCAATGACCGTATCAAATCCCGGCACAAATTGGGCCAGTTGCCTACCGCTTGCAGCTTCCTGAAACCTCTAACCTTCACTCGGTCTTTCATTGCTCTCTTCTAAAACCACACCAAGACCCCCTCGTGGAACTACTCACTATCTTGGAATCGAAGTTGAATCACACTACATCACCCTAACAAAACTGGTACGACTCGGTTTGGCCCATGCAGACACTAGCTAGGCAAAGTGGTAGCACCTCTGCTCCACATTCCACCTTGAGGACAAGGTGTTTTTCCCAGCGGAAGGTGATGATAGCAAAAGGACCATTGTGGCCCAAGAGACTCGACCCAATAGATTACTATGAAGCGTAATCACGTGAATGACTACGTGTAAGGCCGTTCAGCAAAGTAGGAAGCTGAGCTATGCTGAGTTAGT
The DNA here is from genome assembly GCA_039655645.1 of Ammopiptanthus mongolicus. NCBI lineage: Eukaryota > Viridiplantae > Streptophyta > Magnoliopsida > Fabales > Fabaceae > Ammopiptanthus > Ammopiptanthus mongolicus. The sequence goes on from CM077346.1 coordinate 7,857,942, forward strand.
AGGCACTATTTGCATGAATCTGTTTTACTTGTATTACGTTAGTCTATTATTTTCCATTTTCTTAGATTTTGTTTCTGTTACCTAAAAGCGTGAGCAGCCAATGAGTGGCTCTTGTATCAGTTTAAATATTACTATGATGAAATGAAAAAGGCAATAAAATAATTATCCAATCATTTTCTTTGTTTTTCTTAGGAGGTTCCCTTATCCTCGAATATAAGGCATATCCGTTCCCTATCAACTAGTCCGATCTAACCTCACCTCCACCATGACCAAATACACCGCCTCCACCTCCAATGACGACCGCCTAGAAGAAGTCATCCTCCACCTCATCCAAACCCAATCCACACTTACTAAGAACCAGACCGAATTATCCCTCAAGATAGACTACCCTTATATATATATATATATATATATATATATATATATATATATATATATATATATATATATATATATATATATATATATATATATATAGGGGATCCACTTACTCCAAGAGTAACTAACTTTAAGAGAGTTATTCTCAATTTCATTCATCCATTTATTCTAATCCAACAAAGGTCATGTGGCTTCTTTAATGAATTAATATAGATCCATTGAATTAAAATAAATGGATGGATGAGATTGAGAGTAACTCTCTTAAAGTTACTCTTGGAGTAAGTGGATCTCCACAGACACACACACACACACACACACACACACACACACACACACACACACACACACACACACACACATATATATGTATGTATGTATATATTACGCAATTGTGGGTAATGTATGAAAATGAATAATAATAATAAGATAATAAGATGAACACCAAAGTATATATGCTGCATATATCACAACTGAGATGTCACCAGTAACCACTAAAATGAGTTGATTACGAGCTTGTTTGGCACATCCCTTCTATGAGCTTATAGCGGATGAGAAAGTAGTCTCGTTTGGCAAGTGCCTATGTTACGAGCTTATAACGTTTTTTCACGAACTTATAATGTTTTTTTCAAACGCTACTTGAAGTAACGTTTGACCTTATAACTTATAACGTTTCATTTTTTTCTCACTTTTATCCTTATTATCTTAATTTATTTCTGTATTTATCCTTTTTTCTCTCTTTTATGTAAAATCATTAATGAAGATGTCCTTTTATGTCATTTTATATTTTTCAGCTAGTTCAACCGCTCGTTTTACCAAACATTTTCACACAAAATAAGCTATCTTATCTATTATCCGTTATCAGCTAGCTTATTCGCTAACAACTAGTTTTACGAAATAGAGTCCAATTTTTTAGTCATGCCAAATCTCATGCTTTAGAATTCCATTATATTAACAATATATGTACCATCTCTCAAAAAAAAAAAAAAAAAACAATATATGTACCAATAGAAAAAATCCATTCGAACAATGTCAAATAAACAGAGATGTTAATCTTCACTAAAAAAAACTTATACCATTCCTCTAGTCGTGTTTTTTCTAGTTATAATTAAGTAATCAATGATATGATCGTGGTGATAATTTATATGAATTGTTTGTTTTTCATAAATAAAATTCCCTTAGAGTATAAGTTGACACACATATTCTATACTAAAAGATAAAGGGAATGTTTGAATTTTGGTTGACAATGTTATGTTGACCAAAAAATTGTTAGCCAAAATGACCCTAATACCTGTATCTATAACTGCATCTATACTAATAGATTATGAGCCTGTTTGGTAAAATTAGCTTTTAGCGGATAAGCTAGTTGATAGCGGATAGCTTATAGCGGATAGCGGATGAGGTAGCTGATAGCGGAAAGCGGTTAAACTAGCTTATTTTCTGTGGAAGTGTTTGGTAAAACTAGCGGTTGAACTAGCTGAAAAATATAAAATGACATAAAAGGATATCTTCATTAATGATTTTACATAAAAGAGAGAGAAGAAGATAAATGTAGAATTAAATGAAGATAATAAGGATAAAAGTGAAAAGAAAAATGAAACGCTATAAGCTATAAGCTTAAATGCTACTTCAAGTAGCGTCTGGAAAAAACGCTTTAAGCTCGTGACAGAGATGCTTATCAAATAAAACTACTTTCTTATCCGCTATAAACTATCCGCTATAAGCTCGTAGTAGTGGCTTCTCAAACAAGCTCTATGAGGGGCTTTTGGTCTCTGATGGGCGGTTTGGTATAAAAACTGAGCTGTTCCACGAAGACAAAACTGCTTTTACTACTCCCGCTCCAAAACATAACAAGGTTCTCATTTTTTTTTTCTTTTTTTGGTGCTCTGTTCTCACTTTTTTCTCTACACATCCATGGGCATGTCTTCCTCTACACATCATAGATTAAATTTTTTTATCTTCTCCGGACTTTTTGTTCAACGCACAACCCTCTTTTACTCTTTGCCATCTTCTTTTTTCTTCTTTTCGTCAGGAATCAAGAGATGCACCATATATGGTTATGATTAATTAGGGCTCAAAATGAGTCTCTGTGTGTGACGTGAAAATGGGGGTATAGCCACCAGAGTGAGAAAAGAGAACATGAAAGAGAGAAATAGAAGAAAAAGAGAAAGAAAGAAAGATGGAGAGAAGGAAAAGGGTAGGGAAAGAGGGGGCCATGGAAAGCTGAAAGCGACGGCATAACGGGGAGGGGGAAGGTGGAGCAGGAGGCCAAAAGACAGAGGGAGAGAGAGAAATAAAAGAATGAGGGGAGCCCCTGCAGCGGCAGCCCATGCCGGCGGAGAGGAGCCACAGTCTGCGGATGAGAGCGGCGGAGGAGAGGCGAAGATGGAGGGATGGTGGGCTGAAAACGCCGTTGTGGTGCACGAAGCAATTAATGGTGGTTTTCATCCCTTTGTAACTCCCCGATGGTTGTTTTCACCTCTTTAATGGTCCTTTCCCGTTGTATTTATTGAATTCTTAATTTTATTCCTGATTACTTCATCCTTCATATGTAACTCTTTGTTTTTCAGTTTTATTCAAAATCTATTGAATAATTGACTGAATAATTTGTGTTGTGTTGTGTTGTGTGATGGCGAGTATGTTGAAGACGATAATGGAGGGGAGAGCGGTGCCGTCAACGACGCACCTCAAGAACTCAGACACATGGGAGAAATCTGAGCGGAGTCGTTGACTGATCTGATCTGAGCGGAGCTCAGATGATGAAGATGTTCAACGACGGAAGGGAGAAGAAGAGTACGATGTCGCTGGGTTCGGGTGATGTGCTGCCTATGCATGCCTTTCAGGTAAGTGGCTTAGAACTAGGCAAATACGCTCTAACTGGGCAACTAAAGATGCTGGTGGCAATGAAGAGAAGCAAAGCTCAAACACCAAAAGTGTGCTCGAACTTACAAATGGATCATCTGGTGTGTAAATTGTAACTGTAGTTCCATAAATAATGATGGAGATGGTTGAATTTATTTTGCATTGCTTTGTTTTAGGGTGGATTTTAATTTTATATAATATATTTTATAGCAATTTTTTCATATAAAATATTCATGCAAGTTTTGGTACATGCAACTTTAGAATTCACACTGTTATTTTTCAAAGGGTTTTTTTTATTATAACTTGATTGTTTTATTGGACTATGGTTCTTTGGGGGTGCAATGAAACTGAAGAAAATGTGGATAGGACCTACATGATTTCATGCTCAGGATCATAAGCTTACTTTCAATTAAAAAGATACTTGAGACACTAAAAATAGCAAAGAAAATACCTCCAATAATTTCTTTTCTTAGGACTTGGTTTATGGGGATGTGTCATGAGAATCTTTGCTCCTTCATCATAATGATCTTCTTCTTGCAGATACCTAAGCTTCAATATGTTGACTGGTTCATTCACAAATTCAATTCAGGGCTTGAAAATGCAAGATTACATGTAAGTGAACATTTTAATTTGCTGACTAGAAATTAGCCAAAATGATGTGTATCTTCTGTTTGTAATGACAATTTTCTTACTTTTACAATATGTTTTGGAACCATTCTTATGATGTTGATAGGGTTCAGTTTCATCATGAATATATACACATTTGTATTTTTACGCTTAGCTTTCTAAGATTTAAACTCCCCTTTTATTACTTCCTCACTTTTTCTTTTTTCTGTTAATCATGAAGTCCTAGGTATCAATAAGTTATATTCAAATTATATGAAAATATACTTTGTTATCCTCGAATTTCACCAACTTTTGGATGATAATGTCTTTTTACTCAGATCAAATGCAATTCGCCATTGTGCTTTTTCCTTATATGACAAATAGCTCCTTATTGTGGTATTAGGCAACCACAACATGTTCGTCCATAACTGTGTGTTTTGTTAAAATATCCATATTCATGTTAGGTCCAATGTGTGATGATGCTAGTACTTCTCAATTTCATTCAGCAATATATCTTGAAACACTTCTCAATTTCATGCCAAAATATATCTTGAAGCATAGAATGAAGGTCCAATCTAAATTTAGTTAAAAAATATAAAACACATGTGTTTTGTTGTAAAAAATATTATATTCTAAATATTTGTTTTTTTAAATATCTGTTACAAATAGTGTAGATTTCAGATAACCTTTATTGCGTTGTTCTCATTGTAGATTTTGAAGAACCTTTTTTAAAGCTTAAAATAAATAGAGATTATTTGATTCTATGTTGATATTTTCAGAAATAGCTTAATAAAAGATGGAATTATAATGCACTGTCACCTTAATTTGTTTTACACTATCACATCATTAAAAATGTTTCACTCTTATGATATGTCTGGATTTCAGGTGATTGCCTAAGAATAAGAACAAGTACTTTATTGAATTGTAGCTTTGTGAAATTGTGCCTATGGAAACTTCACACTCATTGTGATTTCTATTGATTGTAGAGGACAAGAAGGCAGAAAGGAATTGGAGGAGTGCTTATTGATCATTGAGAGGTTCAAAGGAAAGGAGCACCCCACAATGGTGACGATGATAATGATAAACATTGCTCACTTTTGGTTGTCATGTTGAATTGCTTCATATTATGTAATGATAAAGGTATACCTAGGAATGATTCATCTCTGCTTTGAAGAAACTAATTTTTTTGGTCTTACCTTTTATTTTACCAATTACAATGTTTTATGCTTTCACTTTTGCTAGACTGCGTCATTTCTTGGTGTTTGATTCAAAGCAGAATAGCAGATTAAGGAGATGGACTTTCATATCATGAAGAGGAAGATGCTACAGTCTCTTTGCAAGAAACATGTCATCCATGCAAACTTTAAGAACAAAGACATGGCAGAAAGGCTTTTCTTGATTTTTAAGGTTTTTATTATTACACCCTTTCCTTCAACTAAATTGTGTGTGTTTTTATCCCCCTTACTTTATTGGATTTGATAGGAGAAAGAAGAATATTAAGAGCTAATTTTTGGGTTTGCATACTGCACAATGTACTCCCAAGAATAGTATTAGTAATTATTAATTTGAACTAAATTCTTGCTACACCTGCTAATTTTGCAGCTAGAAGATCCCAGTCAATTTCATAAATTATATTGCCTGCCCTTAGCATATGTATGTTCGGTACTGTGTTTGATGTTTTTGTGTTGTTGGCCTATATTTCAGTTTTGAGTTAAATGAGTTTAAATTCGCAATGACTGTGTATATGTTTGTGTTTTTTGGTTGGTTTTGCCAGGGAATGGAAAAATGTTATGTCATGTGATTCTGATAATGCGGGATCAGAGAAAGACTTGGTAAATGTGCAAACTGGCAAACTAAACTCCAGTCTCCAGAAATGGTAACAATCTAAAAATGGTTCCTTCAATCGGGTACAGTGAAGTTTTGACCAGAGCAATGTGTTTTCTAATAAAGAATTTTTGTGCAAGTTATATATTTGATATTTATAGGATCAAGTTCATAAGTTTTCAAACCTTGAATGGACGAATATAGTAAAATATTGCAAGATTTAAAGGATCGGCTCTTTATGATCTTAATTGGTATTATGTTATAGCTGGTGAGTTTACTCTTGACTATTTGCAAGTTGTCCATGTGCTAGCATGAATGTATGCTTGCATTCACACTTCATTCGTACTATTGGTGAACTATGCTTATATAATTTATTGTTTGAATTATTTAGTTCTGTCTTGGTTACATCCTCCATGGCAAGAAATAACAATTTGATAGACAGTCTTGGTGTTGGCGATTTTAGGAGGTTCTATGGTGGAAGTCAGAGGAATGGATCCCCCCCTTTCTTCAAGAACAATGGTGCTATGGCCAGACAAATAGTAATGCAGAAATATTGTTGTATGTTACCATAGTTTCATATAGTGTATATAATAACACCTTTCTTATATTCACCAAACACACCACCTATCACATAAATGTCAAAAGGACCCCAAATTATTCCTGGTCACTGGTTAGTTGCTGGGGCTAAGCTTGGAGTCGAAAAAGGAAGAATTGTACTACAGATAAAGTACTCCTTGCTTAACTACTGATTGATATTCTTCTTTTTCTTTTAATATTATTTTTTATTTTTTCAATCCACACTAGAAACAATAGTCATGCATTCTTTTCGAGGAAATCTTTGAGTTCTTTTTGTGATGTAAATTTTGCTTAGTAGTTATTTTAGTTGATGGTCAAGCAATCTTTGATTATATTTCTATAATTTTGAATTCAATTTTGTTTATTTACTTGATTGATATACTGACATCCTAGACCGACAGATAATGACCTTTTACTTTGTATTATAGTTTTTTACATGTCAATATAAAATGGTAAAAATAACAATCAAACGTACATGTCTTGCTCAAATCGTCAAAATATCAAATGAAACACCCAAACTAATATGAATATGAACAAAACAAATTAAAAAATGCGGACCGACAGAGACTTGAAAGGATGAGATGCATCTTAAAATGAAAAATATATATTATATACCAATAACAAAATGCACACACTGACAATGTCAAAATAGAAATTAAATATCCAGATGAAAATGCATATAACGAAAAAATAAAAATGCGATCCGAGAAGCATCTCATGCAACTCACATTGCTATTATTTTGGAGAAAATAAATGATAGGAAAGAATTTTTACTATCTAAAATAGTTTCACAACAAAAAATTGACTTCGGTATTTAAAATTTGAAATAGAAGCTGTTTTTTTTGAAATAGAAGCGGTTTTTATATATCACTCTCCTTTTAACTGAATAATCCAAAATTCAGACTCCATAACTGCATTTCACCCCTGACTTTTAACCATATCATCAACCTCATTCTCCGTTGCTTCTCCTTTTGATAATGTAGTCTGGAACTCGCACTTGATATGTAACTTTATTTCATTTTTCATACTTATTGTGTTTACTTTTAGTTTCAACCGTTGATGCGTATTCCTGATAACAATACCTTACCAATCTTGAATAAGCTTCCTTAACATCTATGTTTTATATTTATATTTATATTTGTTTTATATTTATATCTCACATATATCTCTTTTATTTTTTTATTTTTTTTTTACCTTTATTGATTTGTGATTTTTTGGATTTTCAATCAAAACTCCATATGGGGGAATTTAAATGGTTATGTTTGTGTTTGAAATGAGTTATGATATGCATTTGATATAGGCGTGATTCAAGTTGTTTTAAAAAGGATTAGGCTCCTCTAAAGTGAATAAATGTGAAAAGTGAGAAAATAAGGGTTTATCCACCATTAATTAGTTAAAATACATTGAGATCTTAACCCACTTAAAGTAATCAAAGGTAGATACATCCTTACTTTCTTACTCTACACTTTTGCTCATTTTAGAGGAACTTTTTCCTTTTAAAAATTCTACTAGGACGTCCATATTTTTTATCTGAAACATCAATACCAAGAAAAATAGACTTTTTCTATAAAAAAAATAGAGATTTTTTTTGACGGAAATTAATTTTAAAAATTTATAGACTAAAAATAAGAAATTCTCAGCCAATACTTTATCTGAAAAAACATTACTATACTCCAGTTTCGTCAAGCGTAATTGGTGAATGTTGTTTCAGTTACTGTCAGTGTCAGAGCCCCAAAATTCTCCAAATTCAAATTGTGTCGATGGAAATGCTGGTATGGTATCTCTGTATTGTTTTTCCTGCTTCAGCATACTATATCACTTTGATTTTACCCTTCTTTATGTTCCTAATTTTTTTCATACCATCTTTTTTTTGAAAATTCAGGCGAAGCTGAAAATGCAGAGAAAAAACCAAACAAGGAAGCTAAAGGTCATGTGTTCTCTTCCTTGATATGCTTTATTGCTTTTTATAATTAAAAAAAATTAACAATTTTATTTTGATTATGATGTAGGGAAATGCCAAAAACTCCTGAAATTCAATCACTATTTAATATGTCAATTAAGCCAGATTCGAAAATGTCAAAACTAAATAATAGTTGTAACTAAATAATACTTTGTACTTTTGATTTATTTTAAAATATGCATTTTATGGTTACATTTATTATAATTAATTAATGATGATATTTATGTGTTTACAATAACCAATCACGATATAAAATTGAAAAAATTACGAATCAAACATATACGTCTTATACAAGTGGTAAAAATAATATACCAACATCATGCACACATTGAGAACGCCAAACTACCAAATAAATATCCAAACCAAAATGAACATAACGAAAAAAAATAAAAATGCAGCTTTTTCAATAGACTTGACATATTGAGAACGTCAAAATAGCAAATAAGATATCCATACGAAATTGTTCATGACGAATAAAATATTAAACGATTTATGTCTGTATATAATAACTAATCAAGCATATACATTTACTCAAAACGTTAAAATAACAAATAAAATATCCAAACAAAAATATATACAACCAAACAAAAAACGCGTGCCTGTCTTGCCGCTAGTTTTAATAAGGTGGATCATTTTTTTTTTGGACAAAAATAAAGTGGATCATGAGAAAATAAAAATAAAACATAAATATATAGTTACTGTCAATTTAATTGACATGTAGTATTAATATAAAGATTTTTTACACTAATCAATCATAAATTGTTATATCATTAAAAATGTTTTAACTTTTATCACAACTATCTTAAAAATCACATGTAAAAGGATTTGTAATTGATTGATGATTTAAAAAAAATTAAATTAATAATATATCAAAATTAAACTTTTACCTTAATTTATCTATCTTTGATTTGATTTTTACTTACATTAAATTATTATTAATTGACAAAACTACAAATAAATAATTAGAAGTGTCAATAGAGTTCCTTTATGAAAACAATTAAAGCAAATGTGAAAAGCTTAGTTCATTATGCACCGGCGTAAGAAGAAAATTATTAGAAAAAAAAAAGCAGATGGTAGTTGCAACTGTAATGAAACTATTACAAAAGTTGAAGCGCAGAACGTGTCAAGATGTGAGTAGCCACGTGGTACAAACAAGTCAGAAATAGACGGCTCGAAACAGAAATGCAAGATCCATTATCTTTATTTTAATTTTAATTTTGATTTATTATTTATTATTTTTTTTGATTTGGTTGTGTATTTTTATTTTTGATTTTAATATGATTTTTTTCTGTAAATTATGATGTGAAGAGGATCATATTAATATAATTTTTATAAAATAAAAAATTATTTTGAAACAAAAAAATAAAAAGGGATCATATCAAAATAAAAAAATGATCTCATAAATTTAATTTTTATAAAATATAGAATCATTTTAGAAACAAAAAAAAATTAAATTGATATGATTTTAACAAAATAACGGATGCAATTGAAACAAATAATAAATAATGGATTAAAATAAAATAAAGATCAATCATTTTTTTTTTCTTCTCAATCCAATCAAAACGGCGTCGTTGAATCAAACAATCGCTTTCAGGAAACGCGAACAATCGCTTTCAGCAAACGCGATTCTTCATTCTTGTGTGTCTATTTAAACTTTCCATTCTTTCCTCTGTTCACCATTCTCTCTTATTTCTCTTTGCTTCTTTCTTATTTCTCTAAACGCGAACAATCGCTTTCAGGAAACGCGAACAATCGCTTTCAGCAAACGCGATTCTTCATTCTTGTGTGTCTATTTAAACTTTCCATTCTTTCCTCTGTTCACCATTCTCTCTTATTTCTCTTTGCTTCTTTCTTGTTCCTGCGCTGCGCTCTGCATCTCTCTTTCTCTTTTTCGCTCTCTCTGTAAGTATTTGCACTACCTTATTCTTCTCTTCAACTTCTCTCGCGCTTCATCTACCATTTTATATCTGCATCTTTGGTATGTGCATTTTCATGTTAGATTTCATTTGAAGGTGGTTTTTGTAATTTTGGTTTTTCCAAAATGCATTTTTCATATCACAGTATAGGGTTTCGTTTCATGTGGACTATTTGGGCGGTTATTGTTTCTTCAATTCAATTATTATTGTCACTGATTGTTATTTTGATCAATCTACTTGTAATAATTAGGTCCACTAAAGTCAAGTCAAGTCAAGTCAAAATGGAGAAATCTCATCAGTTTCAGCAAGTTTCAAAGGCAAAATATGATTGTCTTTTATTTGGTAGCCCTTCACAAACAATACTGAAATTTTCTCTCTTACATGATTCATTGCCCTGCCCAGGTTATATATAATATAACTTGTTTTCTATGATAATTTCAGATCTTGATGACACCCTTTATCCTCTCACTTCTGGATTGTCAGTCCAAGTAGCAAAAAATATTCAAGGTAATGAATTTTAGCACATTGGGGCCTAATATGTGAGGGCTTAATTATGTAGTATCATCTAGTTTTGAAGCTGAATTTATGGCTTTTTTTATTGCACAGAGTATATGCTTCAAAAGCTTGGTATAGAGGCTGCTAAAGTTCCTGAATTGTGCTATTCATTATATAAGGTTTATGGGACAACGATGGCCGGTCTAAGGGTACGATTTAATTTTCCGTCAATTATATTGACACCATTTTATTTTAATGCAAATAAAGGTCGTTAACGAACCAGTCATTTGTCTCTTTTCCTCTCGTCAGGCAATTGGCTATGACTTTGACTACGATGACTTTCATGGGTAATTTGTCTTTACATACTTGTTTGCCCATCTTTTTTTTTTTTTTTTTTTTTTTATTTGGCCATTCATATTCTAATCAAGTCGAAAATGAGCCATCTAAAACTATTTTGTGTTTAACAGTTTTGTTCATGGGAGATTGCAATATGATTTGCTGAAACCGGACCCTATTCTCAGGGCCATTTTGCACAGCCTACCTGTTAGGAAACTTGTAAGTTTTCAATAATTTGTTAATGGTGATTGTAGTACCCGATTAACAGGAGTCTCTCTTCAGCATGATGTATGTGTGTTATTTTTTTTCCCTTTTCAGATTTTCACGAACGCAGATGAAGGCCATGCAGTTAGAGTGCTTCATAGGCTTGGACTGGAGGACTGCTTTGATACAATTATAAGCTTTGATACTCTGAATTCCTCCAACAACATCAATCCTTCCAATGATAAAGATGGCAGTGAATCCAGGCCAACTACCACTGGATTTTTTGATTTTTTTGAGTACATGCGCCACCCTGTTTCTGATATGGTGCTTCCAAGGACCCCGGTAGTCTGCAAACCCTTTGAAGATGCATTTGAAAAGGTTTTCAAGATTGCAGATATTGACCCACAAAGAACAGTAAGAACACGATCCCCTTCCTCATTAATAGTTTAGCCATAGGTATTCTTTTATCTCAATTTGAGTACACTCCGCCCCTTAAATGGGTTTTTACTTGGTCTAAAGTGATTTCTTGATAGAGAGAGCCTCACTAAAAAAAATTAAAAGAGTACATACTTTTAAATTTCTAATTAACCTATGATGCAGTGATTGTCTTGCTGTTTGCATCTATTGTAACATTGAATACCAAATTATCATTGTTAATATATTATTTGCAATTTCACTATATGGCTCTTCAGCCTTAAAGTGATTGCTTCGTCTTCTTTTCTTCGGATAATTGTGACAGATGACACTATGTTACATACTTTTATTGTTTTTGCTCTTTTCAGTTGTTCTTTGACGATAGCGTCCGCAACTTACTGACGGCCAAACGCTTGGGCCTGCACACCGTTGCGGTGAGTACTCTAATTGTTATTTATGAATGAGCTAAATTTTATTCTAACCTTTTTTACGTTGCATTTGGATATAATAATATCCATTTAGTATTAGAATTAGAATATTTTACATTTGAGTTTTCGATTTAGTTAGTTGAATGGAACTTAAGTTATTCATTTGGTAATTAAATACACGGGTTATTTATTGAAATTAGTTTTATGAAGGCATCATTTGAAGCACACACTTGATCTAAAATACATCACATCACAATTAAAATATGAATTTTTTTTATTTGATAACAATACAATGTGAATTTAATGTCAAATCCAAATGCTACATGGATGTAGGTGGGTACTTCCGTTCGAGCTACAGGAGTGGATCATGCATTGGAGAGTATCCATAATATCAAGGAGGCATTTCCAGAGCTCTGGGAAGCCGATGAGAAGCATGAAATTGCCAAGTATAAGGTTGCAATTGAAACATTAGCTTAGAAGTTTACCCCCTGGGAAATTTTGGTGACTTGTACCGTGTTGGCAACCTGTCTAATTAATGTAATATCTGAATAATGTAATTTAAATTTTATATATATTTATAAAGATGAAGCTTTACTCAATTTTTTGTCTCAAGACTAATATAAAGGTTGAGCTTACCTTTATATAATCAAATCTAAATTCAAGTTTAAACTATTTTTGATTACTTAATTAAATAAGCTTGATTGTGTATGTGTATTTAATAAGTGAAGTTTAATCTATTAACCAAATAATATATACGATAATAAGAAACATCCCAAGCAGGTGTTATGTTCAGCAAATCTGGTTTGCATATAACAAAGTTGTTCTCTTTCTAGAGAAGTAAGGCCCATCCAAATCAACAGGAGCATGGGACAGATGATTATTAAGGAATATTTTCGGGCGTGTCTCTAAGATATGTATCGAGTAAGGATCTTTGCTTATAAATGCTGGCACGATTTGCAATTTTTATGGGAGGTTTCAAGTAAATTTGGCAATGAAAAAAAGGCAAAGTAAACCAAACAAGACTTCAAATTAATATCCTAAAAACACTAGATATATATGCTTAAGACTTTAATCAATCGCCAGAAAACACTACTGTATATCCTTCGGATTGTTAGATGTGATAGTTTCAGACTTCCCGAGGCAAAAAATAGACAGGACAAAAGGAATGGATATGCAAGTATGACATGAAGGAGAAGGATAAGCTCTAAGCCATGTTGGCTATACACCATCCTACGTAACTCAAAAGAGGAAAAACAGACTAACAAGGATCAACTTCTTAACGAATACTTATTTCCAGTGAAAGCTAGGAAATTTGGCTCTTCTGCCTTGTGGGATGAATCTTGACTGACTTGTGCTTTTTCCAGAGGAGCCTAATAAGAGAAATTTTGGTAAATCATGTCAATGAACCATAGATATATATTGAGGGCAATTCTCTGCTGCTCCACAAGATTACTACAGATAAGACTCACCTCTGGCTCTGGTGGTGTTTGAATTTTAGGTGTATTTGCATTTGACCCAAACACAAGCTTTCCAGAAGTTCTATATGAAGCATTATGTGATGGTTTAGAATCGGAACTCTTGCTTTCATTGTCGGTCTGTTGCTGCTCTACTCTATCTAGCATTGGAGAAGAAGTCTGTTATTGTTCAACTGACTGTGTTGAGGGTTTGCCATCCAAACGATTTCCAGAACCAGTGAATGGAATCAACTTCACAGTCTGTTTCAATTATTCTGTTTGCAGGAGAAGAAGGTTTAGTTTCAACTACGTCAATGTAAATACTTGTTGTTGTTATAAGCAATCATTATAGTGTCTCTAATCTGCAGATGATCAAGAAAGAAAATATTAACACATTTAAGGGAAGCATATTAATTGTTTAAGGTTCAAATAGATGTATGTGTTAAAAGAATACATGGCATTTGTATTGGAGATATCCAAAAAATCCTTGGTGGGTGTGAGGCTGCAGCTTCACAAATGTTCCTTTCGCAAGCCTGGATGGAAACAGGCAAGTGGAAATTACAACTAATTTCTATGGGCTAGGCTTTATGTAATTGGGCTAGATCCAAGGCCCAATCAACTTTTCCCCATTGATATTTTAATCGTTTTGCGAGGCTGGATTATAATTGTGAAAAATACAATAATTAAAATTAAAAAATTAACAAACAAACCCTAGTTTCCTCGTGGTGGTGTATTTTGCAGGAGAATCAATCTTGTTCCCACTGTCGTAGAGGTTAAAGTTTTCAACTTGGGAATAATAATGGCAAGGCGAGAGCTTTCAAGCACGTTGAAGAACTTGAAGGTAAGAAAGACAAAGAAACGGACACACTCATCTTTTTTCTTCATCGTTCAATTTCGAATGTTTCTGAGATTTATTTGAGGTTATTTCTTGGGAATTGTCTAATTATTGTTTGATTTCAATTATGGGGCTTACAATGTTGTTCCTTGTTTCGATAGTTCATGCAAAGGGCAGCTCTGAGAGAGGAGAAAACCCACAAAGAAGATGAGGTCAAATCTGATGGAAATTCTCCTACAACATCCACCCTTACTAGAAAATGGTATTTTTCTTCTTCTTTCATCTTTGGAATTCTAAATTCAAAGAATTCACGGTCTTTTAACTATACATGTTATCTGAGTTCTCAATCAATTTTACTGATGTTTGTTGCAAATATATGTTTCCATTATGTTACAAATTGATGTTTCCAGACATCATGAGATATCCCTTGAAAATTCTGATTCTAGCTATATATATGTAATGCTTCAATATTTACCCGTGAAGGATTTCCAATTGTTAGCAACATGGTGTTAGGTATTGTTCTAAAGCTCAAACTTTCTGACTTATAACGTTAATGTTTACACTGCAAGAGCTAAATCTAGATGGGATGATTGTTTTTGACTCACATAAATAAGTTTCTCTATTATTTCAAGTGGTTGCGTTGCATTTAGTGCTTACCAAATGTATATCAAATTTATCCTTGCAATTCTGGTATATAATTGCCTCTGATCTGTTATTTACCTTCTGCATCTGTTGATTTTTTCCTTCAAAATTTGCCTTCTCTCTACATTTATGCAGTGTGGTTATAATGGAAGGTGATCCCTATCCAGGAGCACTTAGAGGTCGGATGTCATTTCAAAGTTTTAATCCTTCTGTTGACGTGAGTATGGAGATCATGAATTCCAAAGTCCCCCTCCCTATCCCCCCCCCCCCCAGTCAGTCTAAATCTTGTGGTGTTCTTTCTTTTGATTCGGTCCTAAATCCAAAGCCTTGCCTTTGTAGAAACTAAATGAGGAAGAAGCGAGAGTTGGTCAGCCAGCAGCTGCAACTACTGTTCCTAAAAATCAAAGTGGAAATGTTTCTTCTAGGTAGGGTATCTTTGCCTAAAAATTTCTGGGTAGAGTCAGAAGGTTCTCATTATGTTTTTAATTTATTTCTTGGTTTCTTTTCTCTGATTGTCACTCACGGAACTAATGTTTGATTCACTTTTCATTGTTTCAGAGAAAATAACTCTTCAGTAGAAAGTCCGGAATGTGCTAACATGGACAAAAAGAGTTATGAGGTTAATGGCAATGTTAAAAGGAAACAGGTGGAAGTAGTCTGTGAAGAACAATATCCTAACAAATCACCCAAGAACGACCAAGGTAATAGACAGTCATCGCCAAAGAATAGTTTGGGCTCTTTCAAAAAACCAAACGGACATAAGCTAGATTGGAATGTTCTTAGACCATCCAAGTGTCAAACAGACTAGGATGAGTATATTGGTTATGTGATTGTATACTAATCATGGTAGGGTTGGTTCTGTTTCAGGCCATGGTAATTTATGTCTGTAATATTGTTGCTCTTTTTCTATCAAGCTGCTTTTTATTTTGTTACATTGACCTTTTTGATCTTTTTTTTGTGGTTAAGCTTCAAGATTTGGCAAGATGTAGATAGAATACTTTTAATTGATAGCCTACATCAGTGTTTTATGGCATTATATTACATTTTTGACAATTGCCTGAGTTTAATTGTTATCTATTGTCAAACCCAATTACTCCCTTCTCTTTCTCTACAACTGGGTTTGGTTGGGTTATAGGTAATGAGTGGAATGGTAAAGGAATCCGGGAAAGGAGATTAAGTTCCATTGTTTGGAAGTTTAAATATAAGGTTGTCTTTGGGTAGGGAATTTTTAGAATTTCAGATTTGAAATGCAAAGAAATTGAATTACAATTCCCTTCATTCGCTAAATTTCTTGTTTGGATAATCATTTCTCCTTCCTCCATAATCTTGTCCATTATCCTTTCCAAAGGGGTGTTCGCGGATTGGATTGGATCGGTTTTGAGCCAGAAAACCCTCCGATCCAAAGATGGAAATAATTTGCAGTTTGGATTGGATCGGTTTGGTTCCTTAAAAAAATCTTATCCCATCCAATCAAATGTGGATTGGATTGGATAATTAGATTTTTACCGTTATATCGTTATATAGTTATATTACATTGAAGACCAACATTAAACTTGTATATATTAGAATTAATGCAGTTCTAGTTCCTAAGTACATGTATGATATCTTCTAGAACATGAATAACTATTGATTCTTAGGTACATGAATAATTATACAAAATCCAATACATCTAGTATTTGACAATTTTAACAAAAATATTAAAGAGAATGAGGGTGTTTGTTTATAATAGTATGAAAAACAATGCTTAAGTATGAGTAGTATTATAATTTCAAAAATAATAATATATGTATGTAGTAAGTTGGTTTGGATTGGATTGAATCGGTATTTACTAGGGGATCCAAAATCTGATCCAATCCAATGAAAAAAAAATTGGTTTTCGATTTGTATGGTTTTCGGTTTTTTGGTTTAATTTTTGCGGTTTGAATTGATTTGGATAAGTTGATGAACACCTTTACTTCACATACCCAATGCTCTGAACATTCTTTTGAATAGAGCAGTCAACATTTCCCTCGATCCTAAATTCAAATTCCCTAATATTTACACTCATCATCAGCAAAGCCATAAATCATGTACATTCAAGTAATCGCATTTCTCTGTGACAAACAGAATGTGTAATATTCAATCCCCAAAACTTTGAATACATATGAAGGAAGCTGATTGCATTGCAGTGAACAGAACAACAATTGAACCTGGAATGGAGGCATTGTGGTCACCAAAGGTTCATTACTCCTTGATGGTGTGATTCGTCAGAATAATCATCCTAGCAGATTGGCACTGATGAAATGTCACACCTTGTGCTGCTTCTTGAGCTCCACGTGGCTATAGTCTTCCTTGACTCGTTAGAAACTGTTGTCATCGTTGGTGATTCTGTGAACGCGCTTGCAGCAAAACATTTTTGGTTTATGTGGAGAAGAGGAAAGGGATTTTCAAGATTCTACTTACTACCTCCTGAGAAGGAATTTTAAGTTCTTTCGGGCTTTCGCCTCTTCTGGGGGATATCCTAGGATAGGAGTTGCTTAATTCACTTTGGAGTTAGTTTTGCTTGTGCTTTTTTCTTGTTTATTTCTCAATGCATAGAAAAAATTAAAAGTCAAATTTTGCATCCAACCCACCTTATTACTTTTTGTATATTTTCTACCAAAATGTAGGTTAAATCCGTAACAAGTTACAACTTACAAGAACGTTCACGAAGCTCATCAAGAAATCTTGGTTGTGACAGACAGAGAATGTGCGATGTTCATGGAGAAATTTGTTCTGAGAATTATCCAACAAGGTTAATGTTGTTCATGATTCATGAAGTTGGAGAAAATTTTGATGAGAGAAGTGGCAAAGACGTTTTCAAAGATTAAAATTTTAAAATAGACAATCGTATTACGTCCGAATACTATGAGTTGGTTCACTATCTGATAGTTGACACTTGACTCCCTGGTAAACCTTCTGGACAAATATGGGAGAAAAGAAAACAAGAGTCAAACTCAAGCTGGAAAATATGCTACATAGCAAGGGATGGATTCGAGTATTGTCATTATTTAAATTATTCTTTGTATTTCTATTAAAGCCGTTTTGAAATCGGTCAAACCATTGTTTAGCAACCTTTTTTTTTTGGTTGATACAGGGAAAAGAAACCAAAACTAAGGCCTAGGAAAGGGAATGGACTAAGAATCAGCTAAGAGCACGTTAAAAAGCTCAGAAGGAGCCTCCTCCAACAATAACATGTTTAGCAACCTTCAGTGAGGAATGATTTACCACTTCCACTATGTTTGGAGCAAAAGAGAGAGATTATGGTTTATAGTGCAGCAGTAAGTGTTGAAGAATAATATATGTTGTCTAGTGCTATAGCTTCTTTCTATTGTGCTTAAAGCATATATCCGGAAAACGAGCACAAATGAAGATAGTATTAGTCTTATTAGATATCCTTATCTAATTGGTGATTTCAGGAGAGTTTGTGCCTTGTAATTCTAGCCAGAGGCAGCTGTCATGTTATAGAAGCTGAGGAAGCAAATTTAACATCTAATATCTAAAACATAAACTCATGAAGAAATGAAAAGATCACATTGCAAATCTACGCAGGAACCCAAGAAGAAAGAGCATGCAGAGTACGCCCTTTCCATCCCTGCAAAACCCACTTGCCATCCTCATCCACTACAAAATCCTTATGATATTCCTTCTTCACCATCCCTTTGACTCTATTCAAGAGTTCTGGGGCCAATGGAATTTGCTTGAATCCTGCTCTCCGGTTCCTAACCTGCCACTGCTTGTAGGTCTCTGGCCTTTCAACCCTCTCTGCCCCCTCACACGCTATAACATTGATGGCATCCCTTCCAAACAACCCTTTCTCAAACATCAGCCTATGTTGATCTTCACGTGGCACATTAGCCTCAAACATATCAAACAATGCTGAGAAGTGGAAGAGTGCCTCCCTGAACCGAGTCAAGAAAAATGGTGCATTGTAAGTGCCATTAACAACCCCATGTATGAAGATGTTTGGATTAATCCTCCTGATCAACCTTAACACAGCATCTCTTGGACAGTTCACAGTCACAGTTTCATCAGACAGGTTCTTCAATCTGTACAAACAGTTAACCACGGTTACTTGATTCCTATCAATTTTGAGATCTTCAAGACTTATAGTCTCCCATTTCTGTGCAAGGCAATTGTACTCAAATGGCACTTTGAACCTCTTGCAGTAATTTTCTAGGCGCCGCCCTGTCTCCTCAACCCTTTCTGCTGGCCGAAATCCTGGTTGAGGAAGATCGATTCCTGTGATACGAAGCCTTGGAGGGCCTCCTGATCTTTCTGAAAGACGTTGAATGAGGCAAGGCCACTGGAAACCATAGCAGATGCCAAAGTCAATAATGTGAAGGCTGCTTTCATTTTCTGCTACCTTCAGAATAGTTCGGTTAGCCAAGAAATTTGACATCCTCTGAAATGGAGATGCTGTAATGTATAATTTGTAAGCTTTCAACATATCTGCAGCAGATGCCATGTGAAGTTGCATATACTTTGGTGTCCCAGCAGCTAATCGGGTCTCAAGACCGATGGCAAAGTAATGAGCTAAACGCTGGAGTCCATCACCAGAAGGTGAAGAGTGCTGCCAAATCTGCTTCAGTATTTCATTTGCACTCCTTTGGTCATAGCTTGCCACGGCCTGTGCACATTGACTTAGAAGAGTCCATAGATCTACCGTTGTACCTGTACTTGTCCCCTTCTTGGTACCTTTCTTTGAACGTGTTGCTTTTCCATTAGATCCACCCGTGTCAGCATTCTTTTGTGATGATGGTTCACGATCAGCATTAAAAATGGCTGGACTTTTTCCTTCCTGACAAAGCAGTACCTCATCAAACATGTCTGATGGCTCTGAATCATCAGAGTAGACAGCAGAAAGTTTGCTTCCTCTCTCCTCTTCTTCATGTGAGATATCATCCATGTGATGGATTCTCTTTTCCCTTGATCTTGTAGTTGCTTCAATTGTATGTGGCTTGATCTGAGAGTGAATGATATTCTGGATTCCATTTCTAAAATGGCCAAAAGCTTGTGTCTCTCTAAATGCACCAAGAGCTACATCATCAAGAGGAGAGGTAAGCATGAAAGAAGACTCAAAATCACCAGCACAATTAATCAAATCAGACTCATATGATGAATTATCAGTGGTGTAGCTGCTACTGCTGTCAGAACTAGTAGTTCTACCATCTGGGTCAGGGTTATCATGTTGGAAACAACCTTGGATTTGGCGTGGTGATGAAGGATAGCTACGACCCAGCACGTCATAGAATGATTTTTCAGCAGCCTGGAGTTTCAAACAATCCTGCAACATGCAGGGTTTGCGCTCCAAGTCATCTTCTTCATCCATGAGGATCTCGCTTATGTATCTCAGAATAGGATTGGAATCTTTAGTGGTCTCAGCAGATTCTCCATTTGAGCTTGTGACAGTAGAGGGACCAGAATCAGTGGGAGATTCTGAATGGTTTGAAGGGGAAGATGAATCTTCCAACTTGAACCCATTTCCCGGATTCTGATTTGGAAATACTGAGATAGGACCGTTTTCAAATATAAATCCGTTCACTGAACCAGGAAAATTTTCTATAAGAGAATCCGTAGAGAGCATATTGCTTGCAAAGACAGGAATTTGAACAAGAAATTACACCCTTTTTAACAGAGATCTAAATGAAGATTGTTTCTGATGAACTTAGCTATAGCAGGAAACAATCTTTGACTAGGAATACCAAATTAATTCTGACACTTTGATCACTCAGGAATCAAAGACAGAATAGGAACAGACCAAATGATATGCTCAACAAGTTTAGCAATAGTAATAAGAAGGAGCAAAGTTCAGAAATCTAAACACTGACCCGTAGTTGTTTTGGATAATATAAACCAACCCAGGATGTAACAAAGAAGAATGAATAGAGAAAAACAGACAGACAAAGACTCTAGAAAAAGCTAGTACAAGTTTTGTGGCACAGAATTAGACAATTCAACTGATGAAGAGTGAAGAAGAGTAACTGGCAGCGGGTTGCTGAGTGCGGCTTATACGCGTGTTATATAATTTGCATAAAAGAACCTTTATTGTGTTACGGAAACATCTAGGAAGGTGTTTTAAGGTAAGACAAGACAAGGTGGGACTCCCCATCAGCCGCCATATTTTAACCCTATGTTGTAATAATTATCATAATAATAATGAATCCTTAGCCTCAGTGATTGGCTAACATTTGTCACACTCACTGTAACTTATAGTCAACGAGGCTCGGTAGTCAAAAGCACCCAGATGGCAAAGAAAAAGGGTGTCCTTGACCCTCAAGTCATTGACCAAAGCCTATATTAAATTTCTCAGTCCAATGTGAACGCACTCCGACGTGATAGTAATTGATAACATTCCAAACCATGTCCGAGTAATTAACTTGGCAGGAACATCTTAACCAAAAAATAAACAAATGATTATATTGCCATGAACATCATATCAAAGAAGAAAACGATAAGTCAAAGGAATCTTTTTTTTTTTATGCTTAATCAATGTAATGGATTAGGTAGAAGTTATAGTTAAATAGCCTCATATTAGAAAATTCTCCCCCTCAAAATTTCAACAACATTCTTTTAAGTTTTAATATTTGGTATAGATTCATCCAGATACATTCCCCTTACCCAAGTTTATGCATGCAGTGACTTTCTCCTTTTACAAGATCATTAACCTCAACAAGAATTTAAAGTGAAATTCATACATCGTTTATTGAAAAAAAAAATATGATAATTGAATCGAAGTTGGGACAAGTGTGAGCAAAAGACTTGGTGAGATCTGCCAACCATTCTTTGCTTCTCTTAGTTTTGTTTGTCCTCCAAGGTATAGTCCTTTTTGACTGAACCTATCTTATCTTATTTCAGAAAATCTAATTCAATAGTCAAGCAAATAAAACCATTATTCAATAGACAATTAAGAATTGAATCAAATGGCAGATCTGTTGCTGATGAGTCGAGACTTAATGAATGACATTAAATATTAAAGAGCTTAATTGCTATGCATTATTTGTTGAATTTTTGGACCGAACTTAATCTTAAAAACTGGCTTGTAAAGTGAGGAGTATATAAGCTTCATAAGTTGTTGCGTTCAAAATACACTTAAGGATAGTGTATCTTGTCGCAGAAGTAATATAGGACGAAAGTCCAAATACCGTATCTAAGAGATTAATTTTGATAACTAAGTGAAAGCAAATACTGAAATAGGGAAATCCTTATGTCATTCAGACAAATAATGAACTAAAAAGGAATAAATAATAATAGAGCAACAGCTAAAGGTAACAAAAGAGATAAAAAGATGGTTTAGAAATCAAGAGTAAAAAAGCCTAGGGTCCTGGTTTCACTTGTGCTTTCGATACCCCCAAATCCTAATTCTATTCAATTTCGTAGTTACTTTTCGAATATCAATCTTTCCACGAAAACTATTAATTGTTTGTCAGACAACTAATTATCTTTTCCCCAGATGAACCCAACGGTTGTCAGGCAAAAAATTTAAATGATTAGAAAGCATAAAGCACAAAGAAATTGAAGGACTGAAAGAAGTAAATCACGTTTTCTCAAATCTAGATGTTAAACCCCGGTTATCCTATAGATCTACCAATTTAATTGGGCTTGATAGCCAAAATATCAATAAATTTATTAAGAGCATACAAAGGGTGCGCAATCCTAGTATGGGATGAAGAATAACAGAATCACACTATTCAAATTGCAACTTTAAAACTAAATAGAATTGAATTAAAGATAAGACATAGAGAAAAAGGTTCCTACTAATGCAAGATCCACCACAACTCTAGTGGTGAATTTAGCTACTCATAGTAATAGAGAAAACCAAGTTCAACATTGAAAAACGCATCCTCGATAATTGAAGAGGGAGAAGTGGTCTCCAACTTAACTTCCAGGTGCCAAATCCTACTCTAGAAATCAAAAGTACAAACTAAAAGACTAAAACAAAAGTATGGTACTCAAAAGAAAATAAATAGACGAAAGAGAGTTCAAAGATGAAAAGATATCTCTAAAGTGGCATAAAGGGCCTCTATTTATAACAAAATATGTGAACAGGGCCTTGAATTAGGTCTTCTGCGCCGTCAGCACGGCCGTGCTCTTCGTGATTGGAACCGTGCTAGCTTTTGTCAAGTCTTGCTTCTCCGAGTCAGGCCTTGCTTCCTTTGGCACGGGCGTGCTCTCGTATGACACGGCCGTACTGAGTCTCTAGAGGTTAGCTTTAAGTATTTTCGTAAGGCTTTGTTTGGATGGATAGCTTTGCAGGGTTGGGACGGACGTGCTCTCATATGGCACAGCCATGCTACTCCTAGAACTTCAGTATTCTGCCTAATTAAGCTCTAAAAACCTTCACTTTTCCTCAAAAGTTCATTAAGCTGCCTTTGAACGTCAATTTTGTCAAAACTTAAGTAAAATGGTGAAATACAATAATATTTATATTTAAATGCATCGAAATTCAACCCAAATACCCCCTCTAAAATGCATAGAATTGAGGTTTATTATAAGCTTTTATTAGGCACTATATCTAGTCAATGTGGGACCGGAGTTTTTTCGAATACACCCCCTCACGCCCACTGGCCCAACGCTATTAGACTTGGTGTGCGGATAATATGATGGGTGGCTCGCTGAATCTAGGATAGTTTTAAAACGATATTGGATTTTTGGACTTAACTTAACCTCAAAAACCGGTTTATAGGGAGAAGAATGGTCAAACTTTATAAACTCTTATTAGGTACTATCTCTAGTTAATGTGGGATCTGGGTTTTTTCCAATACTGTTAGTGTAAAATTTTTTATACTGTCAATCAGTCAAAAATCAGTGTATGAATGGCTTTTAAGGCAGTTATATTAAGAGTCAAATATTTTTACTGATGAGATAATTTATTATTGATTGACAGTGTAAAATATGTTTACACTGACAGTGCATATCACTTAAATCTATTATTAATTAAGAAAATAATTTGAGATTCTAAAAATATATTGAGGTATACAAATATTGCTAGTAATTAATTTTTAATTTTTAATGTTAATTGCATTAGAACAATCAAATAAGTATTGTTATGAAGAAAAAATAGTGATAATTATTAATTAGTAGAATTGAAAATATATAAAAAAAACATATTATAGAAGATGTCATGTGACTACACGAGAAGGAAAGAGTTTGTGAAGAATAAGCCATCTTCCTTAATAAGGCGTATACTTGCTTTCCATTTCAAACTCATCTTAGTGTGTATTGTTTTTTTTTTTTTTTTTGGTGTGCTAGTGTGTATTGTTTTATTCCTTCACATTCACGGCTTTCCAGCTTTTAAAATAAAGGTTTAATTATTTTGTTGGTCTCTCGATTTTTGGAAAAATTCAAATATATTCCTAAATTTTAAAAGTTTGTAATTTAATTCCTATATGCATAATAATTTTGTAATAGAATCCCTCATACACATTTACGTTAGGGTTCGTTAGGATCCCAAAAAAGTATATGGTCTTATTTGTTTTTTTTTCTAACAAGTATAGGGATCTATTTGAATTTTCAAAAAAGTTTAGGGACCCACACATGTGTGAGACTGTCAGTAGATAAGTCACTTAATAGAGCTCTAACGGAGATTTGTACTAGGGATTCAATTACAAATATTTATAGGATTAGGGACCCCATTTAAAACTTTTTTAACGTGGAGACCTATTTGAATTTTTCCAAAAAAAATTTGAGGACCTACAGAATAATTAAACTTAAAATAAAAAGAGTATATTACATATTTTCTGATTAAAAACAGGAAGGTCTGTAAGAAAAAGAAGAAAAAAGGAGAAGATTTTGCTTGATTTGAAGACTACAATTATGCCACATTCTATTTGAAAAGTTTACAAGTACCGTGGCAATTCTACATTCTTCCGAAGTCTTGGTTGAGTTTTAGTCCTTTATGAAATCCTATGATTAATTAATTAAAAAAATATTTTTTAAAAAATTAAACAGATTAATAACTGATATTAGTTTGGAGTTTTTGTCCCTCACAATTACAAAATGGATACTCACTTACTGGAAATTTGGAATCATAAGGGTGAGTTTGGAAGAGTTTATGAAGAGCTTATGAAAATAGTTTATGGAATTGAACTTATACAAATAATTTATGAAAATAGTTTATGATCTTTCTATAAGCTGTTTTTAGCTTATTTACAAAAGAGCTTATTGCATAAGCGCTTAAATAAGCTATATACCCAAACGCACCCTAAATAGTCAAAACAAAATCCATTTAGAGTGTGTTTGGGAAAGTTAGAAAAAATAGATTGTGCTGATAATCGATTATAATCAGAATCTGTTTTTGTTTAGGCATGTTTGCTGAAAAACGATTTTAAAATAATTTATTTCGTTTGATTAGTGCAAAAAAAATCACTTTTATATAGTAAATTACGAAAAAGAGTATGAAGTTATTTGTATAATTTAATAATGTTTATTTGGAAGTTAGTTTTGTAGGGATAAATAGAGGAAAAAAATTTGAGAATGAAAAATAATCAAATTACAACAATCTTAAGCTAAAACAAATTAGATTGCATAAAACAGCTTTTTTCCCCAAAAAAAGCTTTTTTTTTTAAAAAATTTTTAGTAAAGTGCCAAACAAGAAAGATTATTTTAAAGATAATTTTTTTCATCCAAAACAGCTGAAAAATTACCAAATCTCAATTGTTAGAGGGGAAATTTTGGGAATAACAAAAAAAAAAAAAATTATTCTCCCCAATACCCCCTTTCCCCCTTTATATACATAAATACCCTATATTTTTTCCCTTTCACTTTCCCCTCCCTCTATTCCTGACTTCCCACCTTCTTCTTTTTTTGGGGGGTGTTTAGAAGTCGGGTTTGGGAAACCCGACTTCTCAATGGGGCTTTTATTTTTTTAAAAAAATTGCAGTTAGAACCCGACTTCCCTTGGGATTTTTTTTGTTTCAAATTTTTTTAAAAAATAATGATTGTTTTGGTTTTTTATTAATTTTTTTGGATTTTTATTTAAATTTGATGGGTTTTAGGGTTTAAAAATATGTGATTAAATTTTTAATTAGCTAATTGTGCTGGATGTTAATTATATGATATCATTACTTAGGGTTAGGGTTCAATGGATAATATTATGCAACCCTATATGATTAATATAATCAATAATATTATTAAAATACATTAATTATAATTAAGTATGAAAAAAGCTAAAAAAATTTATGATATCATTACTTGTGAAAAAAGGGCGATAATGACAACTACACAAAATTAATCTCCTAAATGGTGTCCAGTCCCACATCGTGGAGGTCGTCGGTTACGGCGTGGACGGCGTCGATCTAGCTGTTCCTCATCAGCTGCAGCGGGTTGCTCGGGTTGCTGCAGAGCCTCGTTCAGATTAAGATTCGCGGGAGGCGTTGAATAACTAGCGGTCGCCTGGTTTGGGAATGATGGAACGTCAAACGGGTACATACTTTGCATGTATGCAGCAGCCGACTGTGGCGTTCCGAAGTCTGCGCCAAACAGATTGCTTAAAAAATCTCCTTCGCTGGATGCAAAAGAGTGTCGACCTTGGTCAAAGTGTGGGGAAGCCTCTTGTTGTGTAGGGGTATAAGCAAATGAATGTCTAGGCGGTTGGGCGCCTCTTGTTGTGTAGGGGTGTAAGCAAATGAATGTCGAGGCGGTTGGGGGTCATCATTTTCCATGGCAATTGGGGGACTGGATTGGCGACGTGCATTACGCCGGGCACGCTCTTGGGTGGTCATACTGGGTCCAACATCCAGATGGTGTTGAATATCACCTCGTGGGTCTTACAATTGTTGTGGAACAGACAGGTATGGTCTTGAGTTTTGTCTAAACCACATAATATATTGCTCTGTCTGAGACACATAATCAGGTATCGGGTTCCTCTCAATGACGCGATCTCGGCGTTCCTTCCAAAACTGGATCCAGTATGCATGTTTTTCCTTCCAGTTTTCAACGTGATTGCCTCACATGTCTGAGTAGTGGAGTTCATCCATATTTTGAGGTGCACCCGGTATTTCCTGCCAAAGGCCAAACTGTAGCTTCATCCTATCCGTTTGATGCCATTCTACAGTCTGGAAACATATCAAATTGGTACAGGAAGTCCACAATCTGGATTCCCGGTATGCTTCCTGTGGAAGGTAGTACCCACATATCAAATGATGGAGTTGAGGCGTGCCACAATCCTGCCATGCGAAGAGATCCACGTGA
Organism: Ammopiptanthus mongolicus; assembly: GCA_039655645.1. Lineage (NCBI taxonomy): Eukaryota > Viridiplantae > Streptophyta > Magnoliopsida > Fabales > Fabaceae > Ammopiptanthus > Ammopiptanthus mongolicus. The sequence goes on from CM077346.1 coordinate 7,885,079, forward strand.
TCTTCAACAGTCTACTTGCATTCGTACTGAGATGGACCTCAGGGAAAGGGATCACCTAAAATGTTGTGGACTTTGTCGACAACTAGGGCATACAAGGAAGAACTGTCCTCACCGTGCTGGAACTTCTACGCAACCATAGCATAGAAATCAAGCACCACCAATTTCAGTGTACGAGTTTTTGTAATAGTTTCTTGTTATGAATTTTAATTAATGTTTACTATCACATTATTGATTATTGTTATCATATAATTAACCACCAAAACAATTACTTAATTAAAAAAAATTAATCACACATTTTTAAACCCTAAAAACCATTAAATTTTATTAAAATTTCATAAAATTAAATATTGAAATCATAAAATGATTATTGTTATTATATAATTAACAACCAACACAATTAGCTAATTAAAAATTTAATCACACATTTTTAAACCCTAAAACCCATCAAATTTAAATTAAAAATCCAAAAAAAATAATAAAAAAACCAAAAAAAACCATTATTTTTTAAAAAAATTCAAAAAAAAACCCTAAGGGAACTAACTACAATTTTAAAAAAGAAAAATAAAAACCCCATTGAGAAGTCGGGTTTCCCAACCCGACTTGTAAACACTCAAAAAAAAAGAAGGTGGTGGAAGTCGCGAATAGAAGGAGGGGAAAGTGAGAGGAAAAAAAATAGGATATTTGTATATATAATGGGGAAAAGGGAATATTGGGGAGAATAATTTATTTTTTTTGGATTATTCCCAAAATTTTCCCATTGTTAGAATTAGTTTTATGATATCAATTATATGAATAATATTTCAAAAACAAAGAAAGAAGGCTCAATTTACCATGCAGAGTTAATTCTTCCAGAGATGAGCAACTTTCTGGATATTTTTCTATTTTGAGCTCAAAATCAATTTTGCTTTGTAAAATAACTATACTATGAAAAACCCAAACATGATAAAACATTTACATATCAAAGCGTGGTGTTGCTAATGAGTGTCCTAAAAATATTATTTAAGGAGTCAATGAAAGAAAAGTTTATCTTGCGAAATTAAGTGAAACATTTTTTAATGTATTGAATACATTATTTTTTCTTACAAATTTTTTTTTATTAATTTCTTAAATAATGCTCTAAGAACACTCGTGAATATTCTTCATCCAAATAACTACGAAGTTCCGCATGGGCTGTTTTACCTGCCGTGCAGGGGTTGAAATTTCGCGGAAAAATATAAAGCAAAGCCAACTTCGGAAAAGGAAATTAATCCAAAGACACTTCGTGTAATTACCAAAATATCAAAACATGATATAAGAGTTTAAATCTGAACCGACATGCTGCTATAAGTTGTCTTCGTTGATAAAGTGACCATTCATGGCTAATGATCTTATCACATAAAACAGTTAGCCTGAAAACATTCCAGTTTGATTTTCTTCTTCTTTGGGGATGTTTGTCTTAGAGAGGTAAGACTGGACCAGTAATAAAAGGCTAAGACACCCGTACAATCAACTTTCATGAGACAATTACAACCGTAAAAAATCATGTTCAATGTTTGTATGATCCTTTGAAAAACTTGATTTTATAAACGTGATTTTAATAAAATTAATTTTAAAGTAAAGTAATTTATGTTTAAATACATTCACGTAAAAATGAATTGAAAAATAAATTTGAGGCAAAAAATTATGTTTGAGGGATAAAAACTTCAAATCCTAACTTCAAATTAAAATCCATTCTTGAGACAAAATCAATTCTATTCGAGACATCCAAATATATCAAAATTAATTTTATATCTTTATCTCTCGCAAAAGTGAATACAAATATGCACCAACATATCCTTAAATCGGAATGAACATAAATGATGTTCAAGAAATCTGTTGCCTCAAGAAATAATATCTCGATGTCCCTTATCAATTAAATATTAAAAATGAACATAAATATTAATGAATTATGATTTTATTTTTTTAAATATTATATTATTATTAATAAAAACAAAAAATATGATAAAAATTTGGAACAAAAAATCTTCCTCCCCATAAATAATGTCCGTTTCAGCCATCGACAAAGGTTGTGCAGGGACCCACTGTGGACGGACTTTGATGCACCAAATGTGGTCCTTCAAAAATGATTTTGGTATCTAATCGTATTTTGTCGTTATATACTCATCAGTATTTGAAAAGTAAAAGACATGTGGGTCTCTGTTAATCCTCGTCTTCAATTATTTGGATTGCACCTTTACTCAACTCACTTATTATTATTATTATTATTTCTCACCTCCACCCGTTAACTAATTTATAATTGGATTTGATTTCTTTAAAATAAAAAATTCTTTAAAATGAAAAAATAAAAATGTATCTATTTTTAAATTATTTTTAATAAATTAAGACCCCTATCCAATCAATGATAAATTTATCTTTATTTTTTCACTTTAACAAAGTCAAATTCTTTATAATTATAAGCTTTTACTCTGATGGGAAGGTTTTCTTTAAGAATTTTCCAGAGAGAGGAGGAGGACCAATGGACCATAACGGATAGATACATGCCCCCGTGAGGCTAAAGCTGTCTCAGTCAACACCATCATGACGTAGCATCGTGATTCATGGGTTGAACGAAAGAGACTTTCACTGAAGAAACTAGAAAGGGAGCCAATCCATACACAAGAAACGAAGAACAATTGAATAGGATATGCGGGTAAAAAGGCTTCTACCATACATGCTTTAATTTTTGCAATGCTACCTTCATATAATATGAATCATATTGGATTCGGATATGCGGGTAAATAATCTGGTAGAATTCAGGGTTAGCCGCCTATCTTTTATCCTTCTCTTAATTTCTCTCTTCCTTCTTTCTCATCCCCCGAAAAGGATGATATTGGATCATTTTTTAATCTGAAATCATCCATTTATATCGTTTTTCTCTTCTTTTATATAATAAATGATTTTTTCACATAGATCTGATTTTTATTTCATGTTTTTTCATGATTTTGTCATGTTGGTGCTGCGTTGTTTGATTTCCCGTCTTATTACGATGTTCATTTGGTTCAGATTGGCAGATCAATTTCTATCTATTATAGATTCAATCAAGACTTGGGCGTCAACGTTATAGATCTGGAGGCATGTGTATTTCGTTCCCTTCGATTTTGTCACATTTGTAGGCATTTTATCATTTTATACTATTAATCTGGATGTTATGAGTTTGTTCACAGATTCATCTTTTTTGATTTTTAACGATGTTGAATTTGTGTTGTTTTCGATGTATTTTACCAATTTGAATAAATAAATATCTTTTTTAATAAAAAAAATCTAGTAGAATTTTGTTATTTACATAATTTTCTTTTTGGTTCTCTATAGTATTTGCATACATAATTTGATATGCATTTTTTTAGGTAGACTGAATCGGACAAATATTTTTAATCAATCTTTATAACTTTTTAATTTTTATTATTATATGAGAAACGTTGGACTCTCTGACTCACACAGGACTTTATTGCCTTTTGGTTAATAAAACAAAAACAGAAAAGAATATGGAATCATTCCAATTAGATGCTACGTAATTATGATATTTACAAATTCGATCTATAACCAAAGCAATTTCCCAACCTCGCTTACATGATTGAACGAGATTTGCCCAATTTACAGATTCTTTTATGCTTAAAAGTAATTTAGGGAGAAGTAAAGTTATCTCATTTTTTGCAAATATTCGTTACTCGGTAGCCAGAAACTATTTTCTTATAAGATGTAAAGATTATTAAAATGAATTTTATCTCTTTCAATAAAGTTTTTTTTTCATATATAAGATATGAATCGAACCCCTGACAATATATTTAAGGAACTCAATTATCATACATATGTTTCACCTTTGACAAAAATTAATCCTTACATATTAATTTAGAGTGCTCACTCTTAAACGTGAAACACTCCGGATATTCTTCGTTCATTCGGGCGTGTGAGTTTAGTTATATTAAGAATTATTTTTTAATATTTTATTTTTAAATGCATTTTCAAATTTGCTAATTAGTTGTTATGCCTATCAAATGCACCGATGGTTTACTTATTTTTATTTAATTAATTTCATTTTCAAGAAAAATATTTCTAATTGATTGCTATTATGTCTTATTCAAAATATTATCTCATTAAAATTAATTCAAATACTAATTTTTATTATTATTTACCTATTATGATAAACAAAACTCTAAAAAATAATTATTTTGTTTATAATTTTCTAAAATTTATTCAAATATTGATTATACATTTTATATATCCCTATATTAATTATACTTTTTTTTGGTTTTCAAAAGTATTCTCTCACCCGAAAGGTGAGAGACTAATCTCTCGGATACTATCAGGCGCCTAAGCGGATACACCTCCCAATAATGTTTTTCCATACACATGAATCCAACAATCAAATCTAGGATTACACGCTTAAGGAATCCAAGATTCTTCCACTTGGACCAATACACATTGGTATTAATTATACTTATTTTCATGAACATAACGAGTGAATATCACATCTTTAGTTTTAAATTATTGAACAAACAAATTATACTTATTTATCAACTCTAATAAAATAATATTTTTATTTATAATATTTTTTAAATTAATTCATTTATCAATTATACTTATTTACCTATCATGATAAGTGTGAATGATGTCATATCTTATTTACTAAGTTATAAAAAATAATAAGTCTAAAATCACATATGTTTATTTACAATATTATTAATAATATCACAATTCTAATATTAATATAATTAATTATTTTTTTTATTTTTTATTTTCATATAAGTATTAGTCATTGATCTATTGTATCTATATATTTATTATAATATAATTTTGAATAAATAATAGTTTTTCCTTAAATTATAAAAGTATTATATATTATTTTATTATCCATATTTTTTCCATTTAATTCTTTCTTCTTTCAGCACAGATAATCAAAAAGAAAAGATGTTGAGGTAACTGCATATCTTTTTCAATGATTTTTAATAGAAATTGTCTTAATTATTTACTATATCATTACTTATTTCCATTTATTTTTTTCGTTTCAGAACAAAGATTTCAAAAAACTATTATAAAGTATTTGTATATATGTTTCAATAATTCTTAATATAATTTACTATACGATTTGCTTATTTTCAAGGGTTGTAAGTGGATTCAATCCGATCTATGAACTCAGTGATTTGACAGTTTAGATTGGTCCTTCAGTTCAAATTGAATTTAAATTGTGGAATCCGAACACTATCAATTCAGGTCATGGGTTCAAGAATTTTGAACCCATGTAACCTGACCCGAATAAGTTATTATTAAATTAGAATATTATTTATCAATTTTTACTTTTTTTGAGACAACTCGCTTGTTGAGTCTCCAAATATCTGATGTGCATTTACCTTAGTTTTGATGAGATTAAAACAGTTATTCAATGATTTAATTGAACCCGTCTGTGGTATTTAACTCGTCTACTTAGTGTGCAGATTATAACATTAAGCGTCTATATGAACTGTTCACACGTCTGAACTAGCTTAAGTTCACACGTCTGAACTAACTAAAGTTCACTCATCTGAACTGAGATAAGTTCACTCGTCTGAACTAGCTAAGGTTCACTCGTCTGAACTAAGAGAAGTTCACTTGTCTAATGAAGTCTTCAACCGTCTGATCAAAGGAAGACTCACCCGTCTAAAAGACTTTGCAACTGACGTCATCTCTTTGTTAAAGAGGCAACCCGTCTAATGAAGCTACTCATCCGTCTCGTGACTAACGTTAAAGAATACATTGGATGAAAGCTGTCTCGACCCTGAGAAGGAACTTCAACAAAGTGCTTTGCTTGAACACAACTGCATCTTACACCAAAAGGAAAAGTCTTCCCTCTGCAAACAAAAAGCACGTATACAGACCTGCTGAGACCAAAGGTATATCAGAAGTCTGTATCACTCTGATGAGAGAGAACAAGCAAAGTTCCCTATGCTTTAATGGCTGATCAGAACGACTCTATTGCATTTATTGAAGATCTACAAGAAGCCAAGACTTCAGACTTTGTGTCTAACGACTTTAAAATCTTGAAGCCTATTTAATGAAGAAGACTTCGAAGATTCAAGAGACAAGAGAACGATCAAAGCAATCAAGAGCAATTACCCTGTGCATTTATATCTTCATTCTTTCATTATTTATTCTTCAATCATTTGAAGTTAATACGCAATCTTTTAGAACTTCACATTTAATACACTCGTCTGAGTGCTTGTGAAAGACTTGCAAAGTGTAATCTTTTTACAACTTCTCTCAAACAAACCCGTCTAAGCCTGAAGAGGCTAAGTGTGCAAATAATACTTGTCTGGAGCCTGGAGAGGCTAGGTGTGAAAACAATACTCGTCTGGAGCCTGAAGAGACTAGGTGTGAAAATAATACTTGTCTATCCTGTAATCTAAATCAGTTATAGTGAGAAAACTTGGTGCTGCCAAGGACTGGACGTAGCCTCATTGTTAAGGGGTGAATTAGGATAAAACCTGCTGAGTGATCTCTCTTTCCCTTAACTCTTTAGTTTGATTATTTGTCTTAACTATCATCTAACTAAAGGGGTTTATAATTGTGTTTATCAAAACTTTTCTTATCTTGCATGATTGTGTGTTTTCTATGAAAACCTTCAAACGAGTTATCAGTCTGATTGACCTGTCTGTGTTTACTCGTCTATTATAACCCGTCTGTGCTTGCGAAAAAGTTTCTAAATTCTGCATAAATTTGTCAAACACCATTCAACCCCCCTTATAATGTGTGCATCTGTCTATTTCATCGCTTACTCCCCTTGAATCTATTATTTCGTGACAGAAGAAGAACCTTAATCCCTAAAATCCTTTCCTACTCCTTAAACCCCTAATTTTTCCATTATTTTTATTTTTATTTTTTCCTATTATTATAAAATTCAATTAAACTATCTTTTAAAATAAAGTAATCAAATAAACTGATCTGAATCAATCTAAATTTAATCGAATTTTTCAGTTCGGGTTATATACCACAAATTTGCAAAATTCGATCTCATCAACATTAATTGGTTCGGACACTAAATTATTCCAAATCCGACCCAAACCGATCTGATTATAGTCCTATTATTTTCATTTAATACTATATCATTTAATTGTGTAACATCCACACCTATATATTAAATAAAGTATACTTTATTAAGAGTGTTTAAATCTCTTAGACTACTTCCATTTATAGAATAACACGTCACTCTTACTTTCTCATCTTTTACTATTTAAACTTAAATCTTTTAATTAATTATGCATACCTTCTTTTCAAATTTAAATATTTTCTATTTTAATCTATATTTTTAAATTCTATTTGAATTATTAATGTATAATTTATTTATACATTGAAATATTTTTGTGTATATACATTTTTATTTTTATTTTTTTCTAAATAAAAAACAATCTTTAATGCACGGAGTACTTGGTAGTTTATTTTTTTTGGTTAAAAAACCGTGATTAGGGCCTTTGGATCCCTAATGGGTCAACGGAGTATCCTCACAAGCTTAGATCCTTTGGACCCATTATGAGACTAATCTCTGCTCGGATGCTTAGTTACAGTTAAGGTTCTTTCCCCTCCTCAAGAATGTGTTTTGTGGGATAATACTTACCAATGACCTACTAATAAAATACTACTAGCAATAATCAAAGCAAAAACAATTTTTGTATTTTATTCGTGCAACTTTTTTTTTTTAAAAAAAGAATCACATGCTAGTTGCAGGCAATTGAATTAGTAATGTTGCGACAATGTTTTAAAAATTGAATTGAACATTAAATTGATTAAGGTTACTAATTCAAAGTTAATCTACGATATCATTTCGGGCGTAATAAGGAGTATGGATTAGGGATGACAATTGCACCCAGATCTAGTGAGCACTGTAAAAATTATCCGCATTGGGTAAGGTTTTGTCCATTAAATGAGCATGGATAGGTCTGAGTAATTATCGGCAAAAAATCTATGGGGATGGGTGCAGGGTTGAGAACTATACCACTCACCTCGTCCCATATAATCTGCTTATCTAATTAATATTTTTTTTATTATTGTTTAATAAATATGATTTGAAAGATCTTTGAATATTATTTTTAATTGAGTTAGATATTGTGTTTTTAATTAAGCTCTTTGTTTTATTGATTTTTCATAATTAATTTTAATATTAAAATAGAATTATTGTTTTACTAATTTATAAAATAAAAAAATACATGTTAAAGGATGAACATTTGATCCACGTTTGGTATATAGATAACCAAAGGATGTGGGGATCATATTATGGTACTCAAGCACGTATGAGAATGGATATGAATTTTTCTTTAAAATGCGGATACGGGAATAGATAATCTATTATGTCACTCAAACCCAATCCATTGTCATTCTTAATATGGTAGGCGAAATTATCTTTGGAGTCCCATCTTGGGAGGTGTCGATAAGCATAAATGACCTAGTGTACATCAATGGTGGTAATGTGGAAGGTAACACTTTGGCAAGTGGCAACACATATTCGTAGATGCCATAAACTCCCATATACTTAATCTCATGCATGGGTCCAGATGTCATACTCAACGGGTTGGTTGGTGCCTTTCGTATATACTTTAATTAAGTTTTTAGTCTTTAAAAAGTCAGATAGTTTTGATTTTAGTCATTTCACTTTTTTTCCGTTGATTTTGATCCTTATAAGTTCCAAAACTGTGGTTTTGATTCCTGCCATCACTATACATCCGTTAAGTGCTGACGTGACTAGCAGACCCTTACGTCAGCACAGTCACGTAGACTAATGTTATAATATTTAATGTCATGTTGGATTAAATATTAATTTTTTATATTATTTTAACATGTCAGTATTGTCACGTAGGCAAATTTTATAATATTTAATGTCACGTAAGATTAAATATTTTTTTATATTCTTTTAATTTATAAAAGAATATTAAAAATTTAAGGGTTAAATATGTTTTTGATCCCTATAAAATAGGGAAAATTTGATTTTGGTCCTTCTAAAAATTTTATTAGTTTTTAGTCCCTACATTTAATAAAAGTAGATTGTTTTTAGTCCTTCGCTAGGGATTAAAAACACAATTTTTTTGTATTTTTAGGGACTAAAACAAAAAAAAATTTATAGGGACCAAAATCAAATTTTACCAATTTTATAGGGATAAAAAACATACTTAATCCAAAATTTAATATTTAACCCTATGTGGTATTAAGTATTATAAATTAGCCTACGTGGCAGTGCTGACGTGGAGGTCCGTTAGCCACGTCAGCACTTAACAGATAGATAGTAATGGCAGGGACCAAAACCAAAGTTTTGGAACTTGCGGAGATCAAAACCAACGAGAAAAAAGTCCAAGGACCAAAACCAAATTTGACTCACTTTTCAGGGACTAAAAACTGAATTAAAGTCAAATATATATATATATATAGCAAATATTTTTAGAAAGATTGTTTTTTTATAAAAAATATTACATATATATATATATATATATATATATATATATATATATATATATATATATATATATATATAAAAAAAAAACTAATGAGGAGAGATTAATTTACATCAGTATAAATCAATTTTGTTAAATTCGGCCAGGCATCCGAATGATCCCTCAAAAACCGGCTTATGAGGGGGTGATCTACCCAGTTATATAAGCAACGGCCAGGCTCGTTAACCACCCGATATGGGACTCGCAACACACCCTCTCGAGCCTGGGCTCGTCACCACAAGCGAGGGCTAGCGGCACTATCCACACCACCGAGCAGAACGTGATTCTGATACCATGTTAAATTCGGCCAGGCATCCGATTGGTCCGCTCAAAAACCGACTTATGAGGGGGTGGTCTACCTAGCTATATAAGCAACGGTCAGGCTCATTAACCACCCGATGTGGGACTCGCAACAAATTTTGACTTACATCCAATATCAGACGTTCATTTTATTTTAATTCAACGGTGATTGTGATTTCAACTTTAGTAATAATTTTTCACCGTTGGATGAAAATAAAATTAACGGTTGAGATTGAGTATAAGCGAAAAATGACTCATACTGATATAAACAGATCTCTCTTAATAACTAATTGTAAAGGTTTTAAAATTTGGTATGCAACCGCAATTGTGATTGCGACGTTGTGATTTTGGTAGTCTCTGAAATCGTATCGTGATCGTAATTGTGGCCATATTTTTTTGCAATTATCGGCAATAAATATAAACGCAATGCAACTGTTCGACCCTAATTTAACAAAATATATTGAAGAAGGAGGAATCAACACCGATGCTGACCCCCTGAATCCGTCCCTTAATTGCTGCCTTAAGTTCAACATTGACGGATACGTGAAGATGAATGGCACTAAATAGCTGCGTGAGTTGCTGGTGTTTTATGAGGTGCATTGCAAATGGAACATGGGTTTATGATCTCTCTCGAATGCGGTATGTTAAGGGCTGAACTTTTGGGCATTCTAAATACTAACTGCACTCCAGTTGGCTTGGTTACTAGGAGTTTCGAGACTGTACATCGAGAGAGACTCAGCTTTTGTGGTGCAACTTTTGAATAGTGGTTGCATGCACGGCCACCATTGTTTTCCCCTTGTGAACCAAAATTATGGGTATAATTAAGGATAAAAAGTGGCAGGTTGGCTTTGTTCACACGTACAGTGAAGGAAATAGAATTGCTGACTTGTTTAAGTAGAGGCTGGGTTACATGAGTGTGACTGTCTGAGCAGCTGCATGAACGTTTGTTGTTCTTTCTTAGGCTATGTTTGGAAGGATGTCAACACAGGGAGTGACATGGAATGTAACAACAAAACATAATTATTAAACATGTGTTTGAGAGTTATTTAAATGAGTATTGCTATTTCATAAGAACATTTTTTCACACGAATTAATTTTCATGATATTTAGCATTATTGTTATATATGTTGGGGACATTCACACACTAACACACTGAGAATTGAGAGAGAAGATGGAGAAAAGAGAGAGGAGGAATACTAAATAATACTTCTGAATTTTTATTATATCACACTATATGAATTACACTTCTTCACAACTATTTATAATACCCTTCATTACACTTTCTAACTGACATAACTGTTTTTCCTAACTACCACTAACTATCATTAGTTATATTCAGAATTACAGTTACAACACACCCCCTATAATTCTGAATTACTTAGTGATACTACACCCATCAACCTCCTTAGCTGATTAAACCTCTCAACCTTCAAGGATTTGTTGAGTATATCAGCAATTTGGTCTTTTGATCTACAGAACACCACCTCCATATTACCTTTATTCACCTGATCTCGGATAAAATGGAACCGAGTCTCTATATGCTTGCTTCTCCCATGAGACACTGGATTTTTGGCTAAGTTGATGGCAGATTTATTGTCAATTAGCAACTGAATAGGTCTCTGTACCTCCACCTGTATTTCTTTCAGCAATGAGTCGAGCCATAAGGCTTGACACGCAGCATAAGAAGCTGCAATATACTCTGCTTCACAGCTAGATAGAGCAGCCACTGGTTGCTTCTTTGAGCACCAAGAGATTGGTGCACCATGGAACTTAAAAACATACCCAGTAGTGCTCTTTCTTTCAACCTATTCACCACACCAATCTGAGTCTGAGTATCCTATCAGCTGTGCAGTGTCCTGAGCTTGTCCTTTTGGAAACAACACTCCATTATCTAAGGTTCCCTTTATGTACCTTAGAATTCTTTTGGCAGCCACCATGTGAGATAGTTTTGGATCCTCCATGAACCTGCTGATTAAACCAACCCCAAATGCAATATCGGGCCTGCTATTGCATAAGTATCTCAGGGATCCCACCATTTGCTTAAACAAAGTACCATCTACAGCTTTTTCTTCAGACTGTTGCTGCAGCTTCACATTGGACTCAACTGGAGTACTTGCAGGGTTACAATCGTACATATTAAATCTCTTTAATATAGCTTCAGCATACCTCTTTTGATGCAGCATTATACCTTTCTTAGTATGCACAAATTCCATGCCTAAGAAATAAGTCAATACCCCCAAGTCAGTCATGTCTAATTCTGACTTCATAATTCCTTTGAATTCATCAATCCCTGGTTGATCACTGCCAGTTACCAAGAGATCATCTACATATAGGCATATGAGCAACACCTTCGCTTCATTTTTCACCCTCACATAGACACCATGTTCAACTGCACACTTGATAAATCCTTGCTGCACCATGAAAGAGTCAATTCGTTTGTTCCAGGCTCTTGGAGCCTGTTTCAGCCCATATATGGCCTTTCTGAGCTTATAAACCATGTTTCTGCTTCCTTAAATCTCAAATCCTGGTGGCTGTAGCACATACACTTCCTCTTCCGATGGCCCATTAAGAAAAGCAGATTTGACATCTAGCTGAAACAATGGCCAGCTCCTCGTACTTGCTAATGCAATTACCAACCTTATGGTTTCAACTCTAGCCACTGGAGCAAATACATCAGAGTAATCCAAACCTGCTCTTTGGAGAAACCCCTTTGCAATTAACCTTGCTTTGTGTCTTGCAATGGTTCCATCTGGCTTTAATTTCTGTTTGTAGACCCATTTAACAGCTATTGGGTACTTGTCTGGTGGCAATTCAACCAGCTCCCATGTGTGATTTTTCTCTATAGCTCTCAGTTCTTCTCTCATGGCCTCCCTCCATACTTCTTCCTTCATTGCATCATCAAAATGAATTGGCTCCACATCAGCCAGAAATGCATAGTGCACCAGGTTTTCTTCTGCTTCAACTGCACTGTGAGATAGCATTTGGAAATCAGCAAATCTAGCTAGCAATTGTCGAGCTCTTTGAGGCCTTTGTGACTGAGTTTGTGGCTCTATTGGTGTCTCACTGACTGCTTCTTCTTCACTAGAATGTCCTTCATCAAGTAGCCTTGTCACTGCTGTTTCAGACTTGCTGCATTTATTCCTCTAGTCCCAGCTTCTAGTCTCATCAACTAGTACATCTTTGCTGTATGCAATCTTCTGTGTCACTGGATTGTATAACCTGTATGCTCCAGTAGGATGATACCCTACAAAAATCACCATTTCGCTCTTATCTTGCAGCTTTTTCCTTTTCTCATTTGGAACATGTTTGAAGCAAAGAGATCCAAAAATCTTGAGATGACTAACAGAAGGCTTTCTGCTGGACCAGAGTTCTTCAGGCACTTGATTCTTCAATCTCTTGGTTGGACACTTGTTCAGGACATAGGTGGCAGTGGAAACAGCTTCTCCCCATAGTGATTGTGGCAGCTCCTTCTCTTTCAACATACTCCTAGCCATATTGAGGACAGTTCTATTTCTTCTCTCGGCTAGGCCATTATGCTGAGGTGTATATGGGGCAGTAATTTCATGTTGGATTCCATGCCTAACACAAAAAGCTTCAAGATTATTCGAAGTAAACTCACCACCACCAGTAATTTCAGTCATAGCTTTGAATTTTTGAAACACTTCAAACACTTCACTTTTAGACTTGATTAGAAATAACCACATCATTCTACTAAATTCATCAACAAATGACACAAAGTACTTGTTACCTTCAAGTGAAGGTGTTTCGAATGGTCCACACACATCTGAATGCACAACACCAAGAGGACTAGTAGCCCTCATTGGAAGATGTGATTGGAATGACTTCCTTGGCTGTTTGCTCACTATACATTTGTCACACAGCTTCTCTAGCACATCGAGTTTGGGAAGTCCTCTGACCATATGTTTAGCTGCAAGTTGCTTCAAGTCTCTAAAGTTAAGATGCCCAAGTCTTGAATGCCACACCCAGCAATCATTATTCATTTCTGCAGCAGCTAGACATTGAATTTCAACAGCTTTTATATTGGCCTGGAAAGTCCTATTCTTAGAGAGAGGGGCTTTCAGGACCTTCTTTTGCTTAGAATCAAACATTTCTAAGCAATCTTGATGCAAGATCACCTTGAAGCCTTTTTGCACAAGCTGTCCAAGACTCAACAAATTGCACTTCTTTTCTGGCACATATAACACACTTTCTATCACGGCTGTCTTCCCATCAGTTCTTTTTAATGCCACATTACCAACCCCTTTAGCCTCCACTGTCCTGTTATCTGCAAACTTGATCCTGCTTCTCTTACTGCCATCAAAATCAGTGAGCCACTCTCTATGACAGGTCATGTGATTTGAGCATCCTGTATCTAAGTACCAGGATTCCAAATTTGCAGGATCAGGGTTGGTTGTTGCTGCCATTAGTAGCACAGGGTCTGAATCTGAATCATCTTGGGCCAAGTGTGCTTCATCATCACTATTTTTCTTCCTTCGACTTCTGCATTCATTTGCAAAATGCCCCCATTTCTGACAATTGTAACATTGAATTTTCCTTTTGTCAAATCTTTTCTTGCCTCCACTGTCTCGAGAGTCAGCTCTCTTACTTGACTGCTCTGGTTGATCAGTATCAGTTTGATCACTAGTGAAAGACTTCTTGTAATCTCCTCCCTTGTTGCTCTTCCACTTCCCTTTGCCTCTCCAGCCTTTCCCTCTATCACCCTTTTGCCTTGACACTGGAGCTTTCAAGGCCTGATCTAAGGGTTTATCAGGGTTTCTTTCATTCATCCTTTGTTCATGAGCCTCCAAAGAACCCTGAAGCTCTTCAACTTTCATGGTTTCAAGGTTCTTGGATTCTTCAATTGCTACTACTATGTAATCAAATTTTGGAGACAAAGTACACATTACCTTCTCAATGATCATCTGATCTGTCATCACCTCACCACAGCCCTTCATTGAGTTAGTAAGGGTCACCACCTTTGTGAAATAGTCTGCCACCGACTCAAGATTGTCCATCTGAAGGAGTTCATACTGCCTCCTCAAGGTCTGCAGTCTAACTTTCTTGATCTTGTCCCCTCCAGCATGACCCTTTTCAAGAATTGTCCACGCTTCATTGGCAGTGGAAGCCAAGGAGATTTTCTCAAAGTGGGCAGCATCAACACATTGGTGTAACAGGTAAATGGCTTTGTAATCTTTCTTCTTGGCCTCCTTATGTGCAGCCCTATGAGCATCGGTGGGGTGTTCACTTAACTCCGGATACCCAGTTTTCACAATATCAAGCACATCTTGGAAGCCAAAGATGGCACGCATCTGCACACACCACTTATCTCAATTCTTGCTATCAAGAACGGGTAGATTCCCTGGAAAATGGCCATTACCACTCGCACCAGTCATTGTGTCAAACAATGAAACACTCCAGGGATACTGCCACCACTCACAACACGTTTCTGCTCACTAGTTTGGCCAAGAACGTTATGGCTCTTGATACCACTCTGTTGGGGACATTCACACACTAACACACTGAGAATTGAGAGAGAAGATGGAGAAAAGAGAGAGGAGGAATACTGAATAATACTTCTGAATTTTTATTATATCACACTATATGAATTACACTTCTTCACAACTATTTATAATACCCTTCATTACACTTTCTAACTGACATAACTGTTTTTCCTAACTACCACTAACTATCATTAGTTATATTCAGAATTACAGTTACAACAATATAAAGGAGTGAATAGAATATAAGGATTCCATCTGCTGTTATATTATCTCCAATATTAGTAAAAAAAAAAAAAAAAAAAACCAATCCCTATCTTAGCAACCTCAGTCAAGGATTCCATCTCACTTAGTTTCTATAGATTGTAAAGGAGTAGAAAACCAATAAGTAAATGGATTCAAAAATTACACCCCAAAGCTAGTAAAAGAAGACAACATATTCAATTCAGTTGATGTCATAAATGTCAGTAGACAGCCGAATTATATGGCTAACGAAGCAATAAAGGCCCGCCAACTGAACAGAACATATATAAGTAGTCTCCAATCTTGATATGAGGGTAGGAAAATGATGCAATGGGAACAAAGGTACGTAGGAACTCTATGTGGCATGTTATTGTTGGGAGCAATGAATGATTTATGATATGTAAATTAAAATTTTAAAGTGATGATTGAGCACTAAATAAGATATGATAAAATCAAATATTCCAATTGACAAAGCGTATCAAAATAGAATATATGTAAAGTATAAAAGAACATCAAATTTTAACAGGAAAATTCACCAAATACTAGCTAAGAGATAAATAACAAGACAAAAAAAAATAAAAAGGCCACTACATCAATGACAATTACAACATGCTCTCTACATGCTTACTAATAGGTACAATAATTATAATGTACTGAGGTTTGCAGTGTCTGCAAAAAGATCGAGTGATAAGTGTCACTAGTGTGCTGTATCGAGTTGTATCATGCATTTTTCACAGTATGAGCAACAGGCAACAGCCAACAAGCAATAAATCAATATCACAGAGCAAAGCTTTCTAGTCCAGGTCAAATGATACCTGATATACCGTATCACTTTTGCAATGGTCCTTCAATAAGAAAGCACCTTAGATAGCAGCATCAAAAAGACTAATACTCAATCCATTAATAGCTCTTAATTGAAAAATATCAAAGATTGGTCAACCAAACAACATGCGAGTAAAGTTAAACGATCCAATTAAGTTACAGCTTATTAAGCTTTCTTTAGGAGTCCAATTAAATTACAGCTTATTAACTCGGTATATCCTACAAAAACATTTTAACAATTTATTTAGAACATGTGAAGTGCCTGACACATTTTGGTCAGAGAGAAAAGATTCAGAACGTTTTGATTGCAAATATTGTAGCAAACATGCTAAAAAGACTTTCCTAACTCTAATACGCCCTCCTTATTATCATTATAATTTGCATTACATTCACAAGTCTCCATTCTCCCAGAGAAGTTCTGCAATAAGTTTAGAGAGTAACTTGGTGCGACGAAGCTTGGAAGAATATGCATCACAACACCTGAAATAAAAAAAATAAAAAAAAAGGCCATACCAGGAATACCAATACCTGAAACCATTTAAAGAGCAAAATAAGCTTCATCATTACAGCACACACACATGTTAGAATAACTAAAGCAACGGCCAAGTATTAGTAGGACTATAAACCAAAACTTTAACAAGGAAAATAAAGAATTATAACAGTGGATAGAATAAAAAGCTATTTGTGATTCTTAGATAGGATCATACCTTTATGTCTAGTATGAGTTTCTGCAACAAGTCTAAGAATCTTATGCCGGCACCCAACAAGTGGAAGCATATAAAATACGACCCTTCCAACCTTGAAGCATCCAGTTGTTGTCTTCATCAAAGACAAAATCTCTGTGGTACCATTCCCTTAACTTAGCCCTAAATTTGGCCATTAATTCCTCATTCAGTGGAAGCTGCTTGAAACCTGCCCTTGTATTCCTAACCTGCCATTGTTTGTATGTCTCAGGCCTCTCAACCCTCTCTAAACCTTCACATGCTACAACATTCATAACCTCCCTACCCACAATTTCCCTCTCCATCATCATCCTTCTTTCATTTTCACGGGGTATGACAGTGTCAACCATATCATAAATTGCAGAAAAATGGAACAGTGCCTCCCTGAAGCGTGAGGCAAAGAAGGGGGCATTATAAGATCCATTCACAATGGATTGAACAAAAATATCCGGATTTATCTTCCTGATCAAATGCAAAACTTCATTTCTAGTACTATTCACTTCAATTGTCTCATCCAGTAAATTCTTAAACCTCATCAAACAGTTCACTGCAAGTAGCTGTTTGCTCTCAATTTTAAGGTCTTCCACTTGAATGGTTTCCCAGTTCCTTGAAGCTATGGCATTGTACTCAAAGGGAACATTGAAACGCTCACAATACTTAGCGAGACGACGACCGGTCTCCTCAATTCTTTCAGCCGGACGAAAGCCTGGTTGGGGAAAGTCTATCCCTGTGATCTTCAGCTTGGGAGGTCCAACCTCTCTTTCTGATAAAAACTTAATAAGTATTGGCCACTGGAAACCATAGAGTATACCAAAATCAATAATATGAAGCTCTTCTGCATTTATAGCTGCTTTCATAATCATTTTATTTGCAAAGAAATGTGCAAACTTCTTGAAAGGGCAAGCAGACACAAAAACTTGGTAAGCTTTCAAATACTCAGCAGCAGTTATCCTCATGGAGGTCAGAAAGGTATAAAATCCTTGTTCACCGCTACCATCCCAGCCAACCAAGCGTGCTTCAAGGCCATTAGCAAAGTAATGAGCCAACCTCTGTGATGCATCCCCAAAGGGTGAAGAATGCTGCCTAATCTGCTTTAATAATTCAATAGCAGTCCTGTTTCCATTGGCAGACACCGCTTGTGCACACAGAACCAGAAGAGTCCTCAAATCTATTGTTTCCTTCTTCTTCCCTTGTTTTTTAGTACGAGTCTTCCTTACCCCATCTCCACCAGATGAAGGTTTCTGCTGATCACCACCACACATTGACATGTTCCCTACATTAAGCAACACTCCATCAAACATATCCGATAACTCACTCTCATCAACAACAACACTAATTGCTGATTGCTTGTTACTTCTTCCTTCTAAAGTATCACTTTCTTCACGCTCATGATTCTTTCTACTCTTCAACCCAACAACACCTTTGTCCATTCTCATTGTTACAAGCTGAGGACTTGGAGGAAGAAACTTGCTAGCTTCCTCCAAACCTCTCTTAAACTGGGACACAGAATCCGAGTCACTAAACATATTTTGTGCCAACAACTTAGTAATGGAAGAATCCAAATCTAACATTCCATCACTAATGGAAGGATTAGGAGGGTGAGAATTAAACTCAAAAGCATGATCAGCAGAAACAGGGGTATGAGGAGAAGGGTGTTTGGGCTCACCAGAATCTGCAGAGTTGTTGTTGCTGGTGTCAAGGGGGTGTTGATCAGGCGAAAAGGGTATCTTGTTGTTGTTGTTGTCTTCTCTGAGAGCTTCATAGAATGAATTCTCTGTGAGTTGCAAGGTGAGAGGGTCATAGAAAGGTCTCCGTTCAACGTTTTCTTCCATAAGGATTTGGCTTATGAACTTGACAGTTTCTGAGAAGTCGGTGTCTTCAAGGGAAGGATATGTGATGGGTGCAGATGCAGCTTCATCATCAAGGAGGGTCTCATATGGATGGTGGTGGGCATCAGAACCAAATTGGTAGCCATAGCTGTTGGTGAAATCAAAATCAATACCTGGAGGAAAGTTTGGATCCATGGTGCTGTTTCTGTCTTTGTTCAGAAACAAACAATCGCATCATAGAAGGGACAGCTTGAGATAGTTTTATACAGCATCATCACGCAGCAGCCCTTTTGGCTATGACTATGAACATTTTAATAACATGAAAACAATTTTGTGTGAGGAATTTGACATATGGGACACCTGTATTTTGTTGGATACTTATTTTAAGAAAAATATTTAAAATTTCAATTTGAAATTTGCTCACTATTTTTATTGTATGTATTATTACAGTTAATTTTATTAAAAACTCTTTTGTTAATGTTTTTACTCTCTTTCATTGCTTTTTAATGATTTTGATTATATTCTTTCTTTACCATTCCAACATGTTAATTTTGATATTTCACATGCCATCTTATATCTCATAGATAGCTAGTAAATTGTGTTAAAAAAGGAAAGAAAAAACCGTGCATTTGATTCAAAGAAGGGATACACTGGACTTGTACCCAAAAAAACAAAAGGGATACACTGGAGGAGGAGGCTTTTATAAGGCTAACATCTAGTAAAGCTATTTTGTTTCCCTACCTGGAGATGTATCCAAATTCCAAACTCAAAAAATGAATTAACATCTGCATCTCCAATGGTCTAACTCATTGAAGTTGCTTAACTTATCTTTTTATGGGTTCCACCATATCATATTATTACTTTTTACTTTAATGGTGCAACCGTAAAAAGTTAAAGTGCTTCTATAAGCAACTATTGCTTCTATATAGCAATAGTTCTTACAGCTGGATGTCATGTCACTGGTGCTTCAACGATATTATCATGTAAGAACACGTTCTTATTTCTTAAGCAACTCTAATCGTAGATGCTCTAAGTGATATTGTTTGCTTCCTATCATTTGTGTCAGCAAATTCCAAAGTTTGACATCCACCTACTTAATTCAACTTATCAATGGATTTAGATCATCTCCGTTCAAATTCTCCTTCCATTCTCTCTCCATCCAATTGTTAGTCGTTAGATTAATATAACGACCGACATGAGAGAGATCTCAACTATTAGATTAATCTAACGACTGACATTTGTCTTGAGAGAGGATGGAGGGAGAATCCGGATGGAGAAGATGATTTTCCCATCAATAACAATGTCAATAAAAGTAACACACACAAAATACTTTATGTAACATCTCAAATCAAACACCGTATCCGACATCATGAGTATGGAAATTGGTTTTTTTTTGTTAAGGTTAAACTAATATTTTGGTCCCTATACGTGAGACTAATTTTCAATTTAGTTCTTATACATAAAAACTTTTCAAATTAGTCCCTATATGTACAATTATTTTTAATTTGGTCCTTACCGTTTATTGGTGTTATAACGACGTCACATGACAGGAATCAAATTGAAAATGATTGTGACGTGTAGGGACTGAATTCAATTTTTTGTTGAATTCAGTCCCTACATGTGACAATCATTTTCAATTTAATCTTTATACTTTAATTCTAATAAATGACGTTATAACACTAATAAACGACAAAGACCAAATTAAAAATAATTGTACATATAAGGACTGATTTGAAATGTTTTTCCGTATAAGGACTAAATTAAAAATCGGTGTCACGTATAGGGACCACATATTTAGTTTAACCTTTTTTTAAATTGACTGAAATGAGCAAAGAGAAAAAAATATATATATATATATATGGAATATTTATAAAATATCATTATTCATTTTACATGTATAAATAATAGTTTTTATAATATATTCTTTTCATACTATTTTATCGCATTTTTTATATTATTAAGAGTTTATGTAGAACCACTGAAAAGGGACTGAGCCTATATAAATATAGTAAGTTTCATGTGAAATTTGTACATCAATAAAAAATATTTAAAAAAATGTGCTGCTAAGTTTTTTTAGAGTTTATTTGCAATCCATTGTCTCTCTAAAGTTTTTTACACTGTCAACCAATTAGAAATCATGGTATGGATGAGTCAAAAATATTTTTACTGATGTCACAGCTTATGATTAGTTTATAATATAAATTTTTTTTACACTGACATGTTATATAAATTAAATCCCTTTTTTTATATAAATCATCGCAAAGCATCATGGCATTTGTATTTAAGATAAGGATTGAATTGGTATTCATTGATAGTGTAAAGATTTTTTATACTGTAAATCAATCATAAATTATCACATCAGTTAAAATGTTTGACTCTTATTCTAACTATCCTAAAGGTCACCCATACCATAATTTTCAATTAGTTGACAATGTAAAAAAATACCTTACACTAACCGCATATAACAATTAAACTCTTAAGATAATCATATTTCTATACATAATCTGTTACATTTTATTGTCTATGCTTATTTGTATTGAAAAAATTAAATTTCCCTCACTTTCTATTATTTTTTCTTTCTCTATTTTCTAAAATTAATTAATGTGTACAAAGGTATATGGGTTTGGAGTATAAAAATTATATTTTTCTTATCATTACTATTATTTTTATTATTGAATTATTGATGAAGGAAGAATAAAGATTTTGAAACATTCTGTCTGTCTTTTTCTTGTCTTTGAATTTCATATTCGTAGGAAGTCGAAGCGTCAACTTTCTCTTTGGCTAGTAAAAAGAAAAGAAAAAGCGGATACTGCTTAATCTTTTTAAAAATGAAAAAATAAATCGCTTTTATCTTTATTACAAGGAGAATGCTAATGAGTGCACCTGGACACTCTTTAAGAAAACAAAAAAAAAATTTCATTAAAAATTGATGTATTTAATGTTTGAAGAAATAATATATTTAATTTTTCAATAAAGACTTACTTTTTTATCTTCCTTAAGGGCACTCGTAAGCACGACCCTTTAATGGAGAATGCTAACCAGTTTCCTAAGGGTATTGATTAAAAAATTAAAAGTAAAAATTTTTTTATTGAGAAGTGATGTATTTAATATTTTGAAACGTTAGACACTTAGATTTTCAATATAAACTTTATTTTTATAAGTTCCTTAATCAGTACCCTTAGGACATTGGTTAGCAAGACCCGAAATTAATATATGATTTTATATATTATCGAATGAAAATAAATAAAATTTAGGGTCATAACTTACCTTTTTTTTAAAAAATGTGAGATTATTTTTTGGCTTAATGAAATTTTTTATCCTTGAAAATATAGGGTATGTTGATTTTAGTATCTCGCACTGTGTAACTCATCAGTATGTGATTCATTTCATAATATAGATTCAGATTCTCTATTATCTAATTTTCTCTCTATCTGTTCTCTGCTTCTCAGTTTTTCTCAGAAACTCGATCACTGCTTCATTTCAAAATCAAATATCAGCTAAGGCATCCCTTCCCTACATATATATACAATCAAAGCTAAGCATTAGCAGAAATTTATTTCGAGTTCCTTACTAGAACGTTGAGCGTCCAAGAAGTGTCATAGGTTCTGAATACTAATACTTTTGTATAATGAATATCTTGATAGCTCGATTTTCAAACCTAAAATCTCACCATCTCAGGATCCTGTTGCTTATGATTGCCTAACACAAGAAGGAAGAGTCCAACTATTATGTATCCAAATATGTCATTCACAATAGCATTAATTATATTTTACACACACTTAACCAAAAGCTAATTATCATGGTTCATGGGGTACTGAGCTGTGCTATGCCATTTCTATTGGCAAGGGTCAGCTTCTAGAATATGTTAACCATACGAATTTTGGGAAGTCCAAGTTATGTTGCATGATTCCTGAATGGACCATGTCTCTCCTACAAACTCATGAAACGCTTCTCCTAACTACCCTTGGAAGAACATTGTAAAGGCCTATGCGGGTATCCAACAGGAGGAAGCATAAATAATTCGTCCCTTCCAACCTTGCAGCATGCAGTTTCCATCTTCAACAAGCATGAAATCACTGTGGTACACATCTTTCAACTTGCATCTTAATTTGTTAACGAGATGGTGATCCAAGGGAAGTTGCCTAAATCCAGCCCTCATGTTACGAACCTGCCCTTGCTTGTATGTCTCGGGCCTCTCAACCCTCTCTGAACCCTCACAAGCTATAATATTCATTACCTCGCGCCCAAAGAACTCCTTCTCAAACATCAACCTCATAGGATCTTCACGAGCAACATTGGTGTCAAGCACATCAAACAAAGTAGAGTAATGGAAAAGAGCCTCCCGGAACCGTGTCACGAAGAATGGGGCATTATAGCTCCCATTGACATTAGCTTGTATAAAGATACTGGGATTTGCCTTCCTAATTAAGGTTAAGACAGCATCCCTGGGACTATTCAACACAACTGTTTCATCAAGTAGATTCTTAAATCGTACCATACAATTCACAGCAAGAAGTTCATTTTCCTTTATCTTCAGGTCATCAATTTTGATGTTCTCCCATTTCTGTGCAATAGCATTGAACTCAAATGGAACATTAAAGCGATCGCAATACCTTGCTAGGCGACGCCCTGTCTCCTGAACTCTCTCTGCTGGCCTGAAACCAGGTTGCGGGAGCTCTATCCCTGTCATGCGCAGCTTGGGAGGACCACCAGGTCGTTTTGACAGACGAAAAATAAGGGCAGGCCATTGGAAGCCATAACGGATACCAAAATCTACAATATGAAGAGTTTCCACATCCTTGGCTATGGCTAGACTCAAAATTGTATGATTTGCAAAAATGATCGCAAGCTTCTTAAATGGGCAGGCCGAAATATACATTTGGTAAGCTTTCACCATGTCTGCAGCAGAGGTTCTCTTCGAGGATAAAGCAGTATAAATCTGAATGCCAGTACCAGCCAAGCGTGCTTCAAGGGCATTTGCAAAGCAATGAGCCAGCCTCTGAGAACCATCCCCCAGTGGGGAAGAATGCTGCCTAATCTGCTTTAAGAACTCATTAGCAGTTGCACGATCATCAGAAGAAACAGCTTGTGCACACAGAACCAACATTGTCCTCAAATCCACAACTCCCTTCTTATTGCCTTGTTTCTTCACACGACTCTTTCCACCACCAGACCTGTTTGATTCTTCATTTTTCTGCACGCTCATGTCTTGTCCATTACTGTGGTCTTGATTGCAAATAAACATAGGAGGTGCCTTATTTCCACACCCCGTTCCCAGCAGCACCTTATCAAATAATTCTGATAGCTCCTCACTGTCATCCCTGTAAACTGCTGACTGCTTGTTGCTTCTTCCATCTTGCAAATCTGTTTCATCTTCCCGCTCATGATTCTTCCTTCCTCTTGACTCATCTGAAAAATGCTCCCTTTCATCTCTCTCCGTCTTAATTACCAACTGCTGAGGACCCTTTCGAAAAGAAGGGGTAATGGTGCTGTTCTCCAGGTCAATAACCAATGGATTCCCTTTAGGCAGAAACTTGTTGGCTTCCTCCACACCTCTCTCAAATTGCAGAACAGACTCACTCTTGCTAAGAAATGTTGAATCTAAAACACCGGCCCTGGAACTTCCCAAGAATCCACTATTGGTTACAGTGAAGCTGGTCCTATTGTTCATGGAACTGGCCTGGAAAACAAAGTCAGCAGGAAAAGTGGTTTTCAGTATAGAAGGCTTGTACTCTGCCAGATCAACATTACTCCACTGGGTGGAATCAACCGAGCTGCTTGTACCAGTGGTACCACAACTGCTATAACCACTGAAGTTACTAGAGAGACTGTCATCCGGGCTGTCCACGTTATGATGGTTTGGGATAGAAGGGTATGACTCACAAATGACCTCATACAACGATTTCTCAGCAGCTTGGAGAGCCAAGGAATCATGGAACATACAAGGCTTCTCTTCCATGTCCTCTTCCATGAGCATTTGGTTTATGTAGCGTAGCACGGTTGCAGAGAAATCGATCTCATCTGAGGGAGAGTCTTCATCAGTAGTAGCAGTAGTAGTACTAGTAATGGCGGACATGGAAGCATGATTTTGAGCATTGTTTGGATTATCAGGTGGAAGAAGAAACGGGTTATCATCCATTAATCCAAAGTTGATGGATGGGGCTTGAGGGCATTGATCCTCCTCTACATTGAGGGTAATGGGCACTTGGGTGAATTTAAATCCGTTGATGAAATTGGAGTTGGAATGAGGATCCATCAAGGTATAAAATCTGAAGAATAAAAAATCACCCCTTTCTATCAATCAATCAATATTATGAATATAAAAAAGGAAAAAGAAGGAATTTTGTTTGGTATTATGGATAGTTGGATACCCCGAGAAACCAGAACCCCATACAAATTACTAATAGCGTGCTATAATATGAATATGGTGATAATTACTATACAGCTTATTATGTTAACCTAGGTAGGAGGATTTGGGGGTAATTTATGTGTAGGGAAGTGAAATTGACGACAGAAGGAGCTTCCATACCTGATTCGGGGAACTACACATAAGCCGAAGCAGAAGGTAGTTCATTTAAAAGTTGAATGGAAAAGAACACGAGAGGGAGGATGGAGAAACCTTGAGGATTGAGATTTTCGTAGGTTGCGTTGTGTTGTCTATTTGGTCGTACAACATAGTCACAAACTGGGTGAACGCAACCCAACCCACACCACATCTCTGTCTCACGTCTTCAACCTTGGTTCACAAACAGGACTGTGTTCGTTCAAAGTGACGTGAATGTCATTGTTCCAGAATTAGAATCTATCAAAGTGTATCAAAAAAAAAATTAACATAGAATTAATTATAATTAAACAGTGAAAATTACTCATTTGTGAGCGTGTGTCGGTGTCAGTCAATGATTGTGCCTTCACCTGCAGATGCAAATATGCCCATGCCAATGTTGGCTTAGGTAACCAAAGACTTCCAGCAACGAGACTTTCAACTAGCGCATTTGATTTGACACTCACTAGTGAAACTTTCTAGACCTTGGGATCGCGATGGCTATGGTGTCGGTAACATATTATAGTATCCAATTTTATACCTACATTTAAAAATATATACTCGTACCCAAATTTATATTTGAGTAGGTAACAATTTTAATATTCACACTCTTATTTATTGGATATCTAAGTATTTATACTCATATTTATTACTCGCATTTTAATTAACTATAAAAAATTAATAAATAAAAAACATTAATTAAAAATACAACTATAAACATGACTTGGCTTCATAATGTTGTCTGAAATATCCATTTCTTGTTCATAAAATAGTGAAAACAATGTTACTTACATAAACATGGTAGATGACCAAACTACAAATTATCGTTAAGGGATTTCCTTTCTCCCGATTATGAGCAAATTCTATTCCAACAATTTCAGAGGTGTAATAGGATCAACGGTCAGTAAACGAGTATACGATATATTTTACAAGACTTGTTGAGAAGAAAGATTCGAAAGATAATGTGAAGAACGAAAAGCCTATAGAGTCTCTGAATTCGATGCTTGAAAGCGGGGATATGTGCATTGTGAAAGTTGAAGTTAAAGCCCAAAAATGAGATGACATTGTTGTTAATAAGTCTAAATGCCTTGATCTTAGAATAGGTGATAATAATTGAGGAAGACTAGAAAGAGGTGGAGTTCCTAAAGGTGGTGGAGTCATCCTTGGAGGAGTTCATAAAGATAATGGCAGATAATGTTTCAAATTGATCTTATTCTTGGAGTTAGTTTGCCAAATTTGCCTCACTACACGATGAGTATGAAGGAGATTGAAATTTTGTAAGAGATGGTGAAGGTATTTCCGATCAAGGAGAGGTTTATAAATTAAGAATCCTAATATTGTAGTTAAATTGAAGAAGGCTTATAATAATCTTTTATTTATATTACTTTATTGATAATTCATAATTCAGATTTTCAGTCTTAATAAAATTTAGAAGAACAAAAATTAATCCCAACATATCTATAGAAGCAAGATAGCCCACTTTGTATAACTTATGTCAATAGGGATTGACATATCTGATCAATCTTTCGTTTATACTTGTTGTAACAGTTTCGATTCTCAAATTCTCTCTATTGATAAGTGATATTCAAATTTCATTATAAATTCTTGTTGAGATTGATGGTCTTTCCTAATTTTGTAAGGGAGCGTGGCTTCTCATAATCTAAACTTTTTTTTACCAAAAAAATCTGCATTGTTTTTGCATTATACGTTACATCGTCAACAATCACAAACCTTGACCTACGAGGCTTCTTAGTAAATTAAAGTTCAAGGGAATGAATTTGAACAACTAAATTTTGTATTGTTGTTATGTCCTCCTTCGGAGTTACTTCTTTCCCTGCACCCAAGTCGGTGGTGATACAATGACAAATATAAGTTTCTGAAATAAGAAAAAATAAAGATGGGTTAGATAAATTTGATCTACTTTGACACCTCAATCAGTGAGTGAAGTCTGAACAATTCGGATAAAACAAGCGATAAAGAACATAAAAATTTCAAAGGTCAATACCTAATAGGCGAGACCCTTGATTAGCATAGGCATTGGAGAATTAGTTTCGTTGAGCGATTGTAGTAATTTGATATAGTTGGTTAATGGTTCCGGTGAAACTAGTTGTATCTGGAAATTTTGGGTCTAGTTAATCAAACTTCGGCCTATATTTCCACCACCTGCTCCATTATGTGTCAAACATGACATCAATCTTAGGGATGTTCTAGACCTCACATATTTTGTAGTCTCACTTTCTGGTGGATGAGTTTGAATATTACGTCTCTGACTGTTCCATCAAAGCCAACTATTTTATTCATACTTATTTCAGCGGATTGACCCTTCCATCCATACATGATAATACATAGACTAGCTAGATGTAGCGTAAGCCTTAAAAGTATATAATAAATAATAAGAGCGGCGACTTTCATTTACTTACTTTTAATTAGTTTTAATCAATGATCCTCATTATTCCACTAAGATGCATTTGTATTAAAGTAGAAGAAGAGGCTCACTATCTTAATTTTTGATATTTACATGCATTTTTATTTGTTTATGAAACCAAACAAACTTAAAAAATAATATCACTTATTTTCCGTTAAATGATACTAAATAAAAAAAGTGATAATTCTCCGTTTTTTTAGGCTTAATTACACTTTTGATCCTTCCAGGTATTATGATTGTGCAATTTTAGTCTCTCAGATTCTAATTACGCTAATTGGGTTCCTCAAGTATTACAATTGTGCAACTTTGGTCCCCCAGGTTTCAATTGCGTCAATTGGGTCCTTCAAGTATCACAATTATGCAATTTTGGTTCCCTAAATATCACGATAATGCAATTTTTGATGCCAGTAGCCTACGTGGCCCGCGTGGGACTAATTTGGCACTTAGTGAGGTTAACTTGGCAGCTTACAGGACATTCTTATGTGCCATCATTGACATCTCACACACTTTAATGATCAAATGCACATAACTAAGTGCGGGATAAGAATGATATATAAGCTGTCAAACTGGCCTCCTTAAGTATTAAATCAGTCCCACATGTGCTTCGTAAGCTATTGATGTTAAAAATTGTACAATCGTGATACTTGGAGCACCAAAATTGCACAATTGTGATAACTGAGGGACCCAATTGGCGCAATTGAAACCTGAGGGACCAAAATTGCACATTCATGATACTCGGGGGACCCAATTGGCACAATTAGAACCTGAGACTAAAATTGCACAATCATGATATCTGAGGGACCAAAAGTGCAATTAAGCCTTTTTTTTATTATATTCTTTTTTCTCCTTTCCATTTTTTATACTAATTGATGCCTAAATTAAAGACATACAAACTAAAGCATTAATTTGAAATTCGAATTATTAGCTCGTGTTAAAGATATACAAACTACATCAATGTTATTAGCTCTTGTAAACGGAAAAAACCTGGTTGAGAAAGTTCAGCCCTTCAATATCGTCCAATATCTCATGAGATTAGTTTTCGCAGTTGCACGTAGTGATATCCTAGGAAACCTACAATTGAGTCTTTAATGAAATAGAGGACGAAACATTTTATATTAAAAAAAAAATAGATAGAGGTACTATAATGTAATCTAAGAGCCTGTTTGGCAAGGCAATTTTACGAGCTTATAGCGGATAGCTTATAGCGGATGAGAAAGTAGCCCCGTTTGATAAGCGCTTCTGTCACGAGTTTATAGCGTTTTTTCACGAGCTTATAGCGTTTTTTCCAGACACTACTTGAAGTAGCGTTTGAACTTATAGCTTATAGCGTTTCATTTTTCTTTCCACTTTTATCCTTATTATCTACATTTAATTCTACATTTATTCTCTTCTTTCTCTTTTATATAAAATCATTAATGAAAATGTCTTTTTATGTCTTTTTTTATTTTTCAGCTAGTTCAACTGCTAGTTTTACCAAACACTTCCACAAAAAATAAGCTACCTTATCCGCTATCCGCTATCAGCTACCTCATCCGCTATCCGCTATAAGCTATCCGCTATCAGCTAGCTTATCCGCTAACAGCTAATTTTACCAAACAGGTCCTAAGAGTGCTTCTCTTTGTATGGTACTAATTTTCTGAACAATCCTAAAGGAGTTTAATTATTATGCATTGTCAGTGTAAAGTTTTTTATACTGACAACCAATTGGAAATCATGGTGTATATGATTTTTAAGGTAGTTAGGATAAGAGTCAAACACTTTAGTTTATGTGACAATTTCTAATTGGTTGTCTGTTTGAAAAATCTTTACACTGATATACCAATTAAATCCATCCTAAAGTATAGACTGGCCAATAATTTCGGCTCAAGATTTAGATACTCTCTAAATTAGGGAAATAATATAAATTAATTATATAAAGTTATCTAAGTATTTACACCGAAAGCCTATTTATAAACTCAATAACGATAAATATTATAAAAATTTAATCTCATATTAAGGTGGGATAAAATAATCCAAAATAAAACAAAATAAAATAAAATTCCTAAATAACAAAATGATTTCAAATTATAAAACCCTAACTGTAAAAATAAAATCCATAAATATAAGACTAACTGGTGTTCCCTCTTTTTTTATTTGTCTTTTTAGAATTTGTTTATATTTATCTGTGGTTTTTAAAAAATAATAAATTCTTGATTACTTTTTAAAGTTATCTAAGTATTGTGTAACTACACTAAAGGACAAATAAAAAATAACAAAATAAATAATAAAAAAACAAAGAGGAAAAGAAAGAAAGAAAAAAATAAGAGATTTTTTATCGTGATGGAATATCGGCCTTGTAGTATTTTGAGTTCGTTGGTTGAAACTTGTGGAGTGCGTATGAACTAAAACACAAAGAAGACGATGCATGGAGCCTAATCATTTAAAAGCCCATCGAATTCTAACTAGGACCCCATTGCTTTCGTTTATTGTTTATCGAATCGAATAGTGTTATAATGAGTTCTGATTTATTAATGGTAGTTAGATCAATCACTTATATTAGTTTATGAGTGATGTTTTTTATATCACAATTTTTTTTTCAGTAAATCCCTAATTTTGTCCTGATATTATAAGATCATATCAACTTGGTCCCTGACATTTTCGAAATTTCAAAAACATCTTTGAAATTATCAAACGTTAATCAATCTAGTCCCTCCGTCAGGGACTAAGTTGATGAGAACCTTATAATTTCAGGGATCAAATTGACACAAAATTAACATAAGAACCAAATTGATACGACCTTACGATTTCAAGGATAAAATTGAAGATTTACTCTCTTTTTTTTATACACCACAATTTTTTTAAAAACAATTGAATATTCTAAAATACTATCAACTATGTTAGTACACCCTATAACTTATATTGACAAATATATCACTTCCCTTCCATCTTCTTCCTATTTCCTTCTTCTCCCTCATCACCCTCACCCTCACCCTTCAATTTTGGTGGAGACAACATGTAAGGTGTAGGGATGGCATCCGTGATCCCCCCCTATATTAACACTGAAAAAAAGGCCACAATAAAAATCACACCCGAACCCAGGAAACAAAACGTACATAATTGTTATGTTTCATAAAATCACTCAAAGTGGTTTAGATTTGAAAAAGTAGAATTGGGCAATTCTTCAATCCTCCCTCGTGAAGTTGGAGGATAAATCCTCCTTATTCCTGAACCATTGGTATATTATTTTTAAAAATGAATGATCCAAATCTATCCAAACTTTCTACAGGTAACTTGTTTAGCTGGTTATTTTTTTAATTTGGAATTGGAGACCAATGGCACACCCATTTTCCGGTTAGGCCTCCCCTCCCCCTCAAAGCCTTGCCTCCTCTCTACCGGCGCCAAGACTTCGACCAGGCTCGCCGGAAAATTTCTCACCGTCATCAGCATATTTTGATAGTGAGAAGAATATTTCTGTTTGTGGGAGCTCTGATATTTCCAAACAGAGGCAGGGGCCTAGTAAATCTTCTCCTATTATTAGCGCATATGGACTGTGATTAGGACCGACTTCAAATGTTCATATTATTGACCATAAGGAACATCACCCAAACTAGTTATAAATTAGTATTGAGTTAGTTAATTCAGTTTGAGTTAGTTAATTCAGTTAGTTAGTGACAGTTAGGAGTGTAACTGTAAATCAATTAATCCGTGTGGGATTAACATCTATGTGTATATAAATACTTGTGAATGGATTAATAAATGAGTGTGTGCAATTATTCAGCAATTCTGTGTAACCCGTCTATACACTGTTCATATGTCTATTATGTGTGTTTAACTCGTCTACGTTTTCGCGATCTGTCTGTGTGCCTAGCGCGACCCGTCTGTGCCCTGTGTGTGTGATTCGCGCAACCCGTCTGTGCTCCGTGTGTAGGGACGGATCTACCCTGAAGAGAATGGGGGCAATTGCCCCCACTACGCAAAAGAAATTTAAATTAAAATATTTAATAATTTTGATTTTGCCCCCACAAAAAATTAAAGGTTGCCCCCACATGTCAAATTATTATCTATCTTTTGGTGAGAATGAAAATTATTTTTGTAATCTATCGTCTTTTGCTTAATGAATTGCTTCTCCTTTTTCACATATTAATATATGTTTGACATTGAAACCAAACCATGACATATCTTTTTTATTTAATATCAGTTTTTTTGTCGTTTATACATATCTATAATATTTTTCTTTAATAAAAATATTTATAGATTATTTTTTGCCCCCACTAACCAAATTTTCTGGATCCGTCCCTGTCCGTGTGTGTGCTTCGCGCAATCCGTCTATGCCCTGCGACCCGTCTATCCTGTGTATGAGTGAACTGATAGACAGGTGAGTTGTTCTAACATTTGGTATCAAGAGCTTTACGGCCCTGGGATCAGGAGTGTGATTCTGGTAGTTAGTGTGCAAATCGATTTGGTTTTTTCTTGCAATGGAGAAATCAAATGGAATTATGGGTGGAAACCTACCAGTTCTTGATTCCAAGAACTGG
Organism: Ammopiptanthus mongolicus; assembly: GCA_039655645.1. Lineage (NCBI taxonomy): Eukaryota > Viridiplantae > Streptophyta > Magnoliopsida > Fabales > Fabaceae > Ammopiptanthus > Ammopiptanthus mongolicus. The sequence continues at coordinate 7,917,437 of CM077346.1, forward strand.
GACCGATGGAAGAACCAGATGGAGGTAATCTTTGGCTTCAAAGATGTGTCTGACGTGGTGAAAATTAGCTTCCAAGAATTGGGGGTACACCCCACAGAGGCGCAACGAACGGCCTTCAAGGAGTCAAAGAAGAAGGACTACACAGCTCTGTTCTTGCTCCATCAATGTGTGGACTCACCCAATTATGAAAGGATTTCTGCTGCGAAGACCTCCAAGGCAGCCTAGGATATTCTTGAGAGGAGTCATGCGGGTGGTGATAAACTCAAGAAAGTGAGGCTCCAAACTTTACAAAGACAGTATGAACTGTTGCAGATGGAAGGGCAAGAAAATGTTGCTGATTACTTCACAAAGGTACTGACCCTCACAAATCAGATGAAAGCTTGTGGTGAAACTTTTACTGATGTGATGATAGTAGAAAAGATTCTTAGGACCTTGGTTTCCAAATTCGACCATATTGTGGTTGCTATTGAAGAATCTAAGAATCTTGAGGAGTTGAAGGTGGAAGAATTACAAGGGTCCTTGGAGGCTCATGAACAAAGGCTGAATGAAAAAAGTGCTGAGCGAAATTCTGAGCAAGCACTCCAAGCTCAGATCAGCAAGAAAGGAGGAAAGGACACTGGCAAGAAGTGGAAGGGCAAAGGAAAATTTAAAAGCAGCAAGTGGAGAGCTGATGGAAATCCCAATTCTGGTCAAGATAGTCACTTCGTTGATCAAAAGCAAGGGGAAAGTTTCAGCAAACAAGGAGGTGGCAAAGGGTGGAAAGGTCAGAGAAAATTTGACAAAAGCAAGGTAAAGTGTTATGCTTGTCAAAGATATGGCCATTTTGCTGATGAGTGTAGATCCAATAAGGCTTCTAACAGCAGAGATGAACAAGAAGCGAATGCTGCCCATGGTGAAAGCTCAGACTCCGATCAAGTTCTTCTAATGGTTACTACCAGAACAAAAGGCACAAATTCTGGTTCTTGGTATCTTGACACAGGGTGCTCCAATCACATGACTGGGAATAAAGGTTGGTTTGTAGAACTTGATGAGGCAGTCAAGAGCAATGTGAGGTTTGCTGACAACAGTTCCATAAGATCAGAAGGCAAAGGGAAAGTGTTGATTAAAAGGAAAGATGGGAAACCAGCCTACATATCTGATGTTCTCTATGTACCAACCATGCAAAATAATTTGCTAAGCATGGGGCAGTTACTAGAGAAGGGATTCTCTATGAATCTCAAAGATAATCAGATGAGTGTCTATGACAGCAAGGGAAAGATGATCTTGAAGGCTCCTTTGTCCAATAATAGGACCTTTAAGATTGATATTCAGGTGGCTGAGTTACTCAGTCTGTCAGCAGCTGTCCAAGATGAAAGCTGGCTGTGGCACCTGAGATTTGGCCATCTCAACTTCAGAAGCTTGTGTCGGCTGAAAAACAGTCAGATGGTGTATGATCTTCCCTCCATTCAGTTACCAGAACAAGTGTGTGAAGGGTGCATGATAGGGAAACAACCGAGAAACTCTTTCAAGTCACATGTTGCTACACGAGCTACTGAACCTCTTGGAGTCATTTTCTCAGATGTTTGTGGACCGTTTGAAGAAGTCTCTCTTGGAGGTAACCAGTATTTTGTTTCTTTTATTGATGATTATACAAGAAAAATATGGTTGTTTCTCATTAAAAGAAAATCAGAGGTATTTGATGTCTTTAAGAAATTTAAAGTTCTGGTTGAAAAACAAAGTGGTAGGTTCTTAAAGATTCTAAGAACAGATGGTGGAGGTGGGTTCACATCAAGAGAGCTCGAGAATTTTTGTGATAAAGAGGGCATAATTCATGAAGTTACAGCTCCCTATACTCCACAGCATAACGGCACTGCTGAGAGGAGAAATAGGACTATTTTGAACATGGCAAGGAGCATGATGAGAAGTAAGAAAATGCCACGCTGCTTCCGGGGTGAAGCAGTAGCAACTGCAGTATACATCTTAAATCTGTGTCCCACCAAAAGATTGAATTGCACTACTCCTGAGGAAGCTTGGACAGGGAAGAAGCCAGCTGTGGGCCACTTGAGAATTTTTGGTTCTCTTTGTTACAGACATGTCCCAGATGAAAAGAGAAGTAAACTGGAGAACAAGAGTGAGAAGATGGTAATGTTTGGTTATCACCCTACAGGGGCTTATAAACTATATGATCCTGTCAGCATGAAGGTGATCTTTAGTAGGGATGTTATCTTTGATGAGTCCAATACTTGGGATTGGAACCAAACTCCACTGAGAGGCATGACTGATAGACGGGTCTCTGTCACTTTGGCAGATCCCTATCAGAATGCTACACAACTGCAAGATGCTGCTCCTGCTGATACTCATATTACAAGACCACAGAGGAATAGGCAACCATCAACCAGATTGACTGATTATGTGATGTTTCCTGATAGTGCAATAGCAGGAGAAGGTGATCTGGTTCAGTTAGCATTGTATGCAGATGTGGAACCTATGACTTTTGAGCAGGCAGTTCAGGAACCTAAGTGGGTTGCAGCAATGCAGGAGGAAATACAATCTATTAATAAAAATGACACATGGGAGTTGGTTGCCCTCCCCAAGCAAAAGAAGCCAATTGCAGTGAAATGAGTCTTCAAAACCAAAATGAACCCTGATGGTTCAGTAGCCAAATACAAGGCTAGGTTGGTGGCCAAAGGGTTTCTACAAAAGGAAGGGCTGGATTATGGAGATGTGTTTGCTCCTGTGGCTAGAATTGAGACAATAAGGCTTGTTGTAGCCTTTGCAAGTGCAAAAAGGTGGACTTTACATCAGTTGGATGTCAAGTCAGCATTTCTAAATGGATCACTGGATGAGGAGGTCTATGTGTGTCAACCTCCCGGATTTGAGATAGCTGGCAGTGAAGAAAAGGTGTATAAGCTGTACAAAGCCTTATATGGATTGAAGCAAGCTCCTCGGGCTTGGAACAAGAGGATAGATAATTTTCTCTTACTGTTAGGCTTCAGCAAATGCAGTGTGGAATATGGAGTGTATGTGAAAGCCTCTAATGCATCGGACCTACTATTAGTATGTCTGTATGTAGATGATTTGCTTGTGACTGGGAATAGGAGTGAAGAAATTGAAGAGTTCAAGAGAAAAATGATGGCTGAATTTGAAATGTCTGATTTAGGCATACTTTCATATTTTCTGGGAATGGAGTTTGTGACTACCAGAAAAGGTATATTGTTGCACCAAAGAAAGTATGCATCAGATGTGTTGAGAAGATTTCATATGTATGACTGCAATCAAGCTGACACTCCTGTTGAAAACAACCTTATGCTTGAGAAAGGTGAAAGTGAGAAAGCTGTTGATTCCACTCTTTTCAAGCAGATTGTTGGTTCACTTAGATACTTGTGCAATAGTAGGCCAGATATTACCTATGGTGTTGGTCTTGTTAGCAGATTTATGGAAAGTCCTAAAACCTCCCATCTTCTGGCTGCAAAGAGAATTTTGAGGTATATAAAAGGTACACTTGATTATGGTCTATTGTATTCTAACAGTTTGGCTATTTCAGAGATTGCACTCAGAGGGTATTCTGACTCTGATTGGTGTGGAGATAAAAGTGATAGAAGAAGCACAACAGGATATGTATTCATGTTGGGAAATGCCTCTATTTCCTGGAGTTCTAAGAAGCAACCTGTTGTTGCACTCTCATCCTGTGAGGCAGAGTACATTGCAGCCTCTTATGGTGCATGTCAGGCTTTGTGGCTTGAGTCATTACTAGAAGAGATACATTTGAAAAGTGATGTTCAGATGCAGCTTCTAGTAGACAACAAATCAGCTATCAATCTTGCTAAAAATCCAGTGGCACATGGAAGAAGTAAACACATTGAGACTAGATTTCATTTCTTGCGAGATCAAGTAAATAAGGAGAAGTTGAGCTTAGTTTACTGCCGCACTGAAGATCAAAGGGCAGATAGACTGACTAAAGCTTTAAAGGGAGATAAATTCAAGTTGTTAAGAGATAAGCTGGGAATTGTGTCATTGTCAAAAATTCAGTAGAGTGTGATGTGCTGCAAATGAATGGTGAAGTCTAGGGTGCCAACCTAGTTGGGATGTTAGACTTCATAGTGATGCTTCTTTGCATATTACATTTAGAGTTGACTGAATTAAAGGGAGTGTATTGAGTTAGTTAATTCAGTTTGAGTTAGTTAATTCAGTTAGTTAGTGGCAGTTAGGAGTGTAACTGTAAATCAGTTAATCCGTGTAGGATTAACATCTATGTGTGTATAAACACTTGTGAATGAATTAATAAATGAGTGTGTGCAATTATTTAGCAATTCTGTGTAACCCGTCTATACACTGTTCATATGTCTATTATGTGTGTTTAACTCGTCTATGTTTTCGCGACCTGTCTGTGTGCCTAGCGCGACCCGTCTGTGCCCTGTGTGTGTGCTTCGCGCAACCCGTCTGTGCTTCCGTGTGTGTGCTTCGCGCAACCCGTCTATGCCCTGCGACCCGTCTATCCTGTGTATGAGTGAACTGATAGACAGGTGAGTTGTTCTAACAATTAGATGTTCCTGTGATCTTTATTTTGGGTGCCGAGGTGGAAGTTGGTAGAAGAGAATATGGTCCTCATATGTTCAGATGATCACACGTCGAGAGAAAGGGGGAAGGTTGGAGGTGGAGGAGGGTTAGGGTTAGGGTTCAGATGATCAGATCTAAAAACATGATTTTTTTGATAAATAAATAAATAAATAAAAACATATTTAAATTGGGAACCAGTTTATACAAAAAAAAAAAATTAAGAACCGGTTAGAGTAGGTAATTTTAATGGAAGATGCATCCTCCAACCTTGTGAATGAGGATTGAAGACTTAGCCAGTAGAATTGCATAATAGTATGTCACAATGTGGTCCTCGTTGCCTCAACTTCGGTGCAATGCTCTAATCACCTTCTTTTACACGATAGAGAGAAGGTTATGCGATTGGGACATAGGTGTCGCGTGACTGGTTTTGGATGGGAAAGAGGAAGAAGAGGGGTTGAGATACTTTGCATTTGTCCAAAGAAATTGAGGGCTCCTTTTCTCAAAGGAGGGGAGTGGTGTATTTTTGAATATGGTTAATGGAATGTATTAAGATAGTTAGGGGTGCTTTAGAGATATTAAATTGTTTTTTAAAAAATTGTGGTGTAAAAAATAATCCACTTAATTTATTATTGGGATAATATGGTTAACCAAGTAGTAATTGATAATCTTTTAGATTATGTAATTTTTTGTCCTTAATGGATGGATTTTTATTCCTAATTGTGCTAATTGATTGAGTTTTGTCCCTAAATTTAACTAGTTGAGTTTTTCATAATGTTTAACATATTTTAGTTTAATTTTGTGTTTTTAGAGTTATTCTAATAGTTTTTTTTTACATTTGTAGAACATAATAAAAATGAGATGAAAATATGAAGAGATCAACCATTGCAAGGGCCCAGGTGAAAGAAGCCTGAATAGTTGAAAAAGGATGCAATTGATTTGAGAAAAAAGGCCTCATGCCTTGACGTGAAGCCCGCTGGAGGCTCAGGCTCTTAAATGAGAACATGAAGAATAGAAAAAGGGGTATAACACCCGGGTGCAAAAGGGGTGAAGCTGGCAGCCGCACATGGTGTGGATGCAAAATGGGTTGCTCTGCCCTGTAGTTTTTAATGGAGTCTTCCTTCTCTTTTTCTCTCAATTTTATTTTGCTTTCTCTTTATTTTAATTTGTTTTAGGGATTAGCATGTCTAGCTAATTCCCTTTTTAGCTAGGGTTTTGATGTAATCCTTTTATGATGATGCTTAATTGACTCTTTGATTATCTTGTGAACTTTTGGTTGTTAATGTAATGTTTACTTTGCTTAATGACATTCGAATGCTTAGCTACCATTTTTGTGTTTTGAAGGTTCATGTATATGCTAGGAATGGTGATATGTGAATTTGCCTATTGTAATCATTACCATTAATAGGGTTTATATAGGGATGGATGACTTGATTGATGAGGTTGTGCCACAAATTCCATAGAGCTTTTATCACCATGGCTTGTTAATTAGACCTAAGGAATTAGCTAATTAAAGGGTTTTGGTAGAATTGATTCACTAAGGAATTAGGTTTCAATTAATTAAGGGAATTTAACCTTCAACAAATCAATTGGGATTAGGATAATCGGGGTTTTGATAATTCATAGGATTCCTTGTCTATGAGGAATCCGAATTCATAAATTGGGTGAAATCAAATCCTTAACGCTTTTATCTCCATTTTACCTTCTAAGTGTTTGTTTAATTGTTTAAAATAAAATCCAAAAATATTTCAATTGCCTTTAATAGTTTTATTTTATGCTTTGAGTTCTCTTCATATCAAATATTGGTTTAAATAGCTATTTAACTTGTGAATTGGTACTTGACAACCGATCCCTGTGGACGATATCCGGTTCTTACTATTTTATTACTTGCAACAATCCGGTATATTTGTCGTGGACTCAACAAGTTTTTGGCGTCGTTGCCCGTGATTTGTGTTTCAATATTAGCATAATCATTTTGGTTCCTAATTTAGACACCATTTCAGTTTTATTTTCCTTTGTGTTTGTTTTTTTATTTTATTGTCTTCTTGGTTTCAAAAAAAAAAAAAATCAAGCTATGCAAACTTTTGAGACTGCTCTTCTATCTCAAAGGTTGCTTATCATTCAGTAGCTGGAGGTGGTAAATAAGCAACTTCAGGCCATGCAAGTGAGGGCAATACAACCACAACATTTAAATTGTGATTTCTGTGGAGGAGAGCATGAAAATGGGTATTGTGAGGTTAGTTCATTGTCAATCATGGTACAAGATGAGGACAATTACATGGGATATCCATACTTGAGTGCTTATGATATGGGAACAATGAAGCATCCAAATTCCTCATGGGAGCAAGAGTGTCAAACTCACAATCTGCCCAAAGAGTCACAAGACAAGCTTTCCACCATTGAAAATACTCTCATACAGTTCATTCAAGTTAGCCAAACCAACTTTAAGAATACCCAAGCTTCGATCAAGAATCTTGAAATTGGAGTAGGGCAAATACTTGAGCAAATGACTAAGATGTCGAGAGGAGGCAATGAGAATGATTTTGTGGTCTTAGGTGTCCCAACTTCAAGTGTATAAAAAAACCTAGAGTTGGAGGGACAAAAAGAGAGACAGATTGAAGGAGTGGTTGAGCAAGAAGAGGAGACAATTTTGGAAAGGCAAAAAGAAAATGGCTCAAGAGTAGAAGAGGTGGATTTGGAATTTGCATCTCTAGCTGAGAAAGTATTATGGCCAGTTCAAGAGATTGAACCCCATAAGTGTTGGGAAGACTTTGTTCATAAAGATGTCATCTTTGACCTGGAAGGGATTGAAAAGTTCTTAACACTCAAAGATGCCACCTTGATTCCCAAGCACTTGCTCTCATATCCATGTGGCATGCCATGGGATCTGGGAATAAGCTTCTATTCTCCGCCTGTCACTTGGCCCTCATGCTTCAGGCAATGAGATCCGGGTGGAGGCTTTTCCATGAGTTTTTCTTAACCCTTCACTTAATTCATTTTCATTTTCTTGTCATTAGGTGTGTGCGTGTGTGTGTTTTTTTTTTGGTTTGCTTAGATTGTGTTTAATTCTATGCTTAGTTGTTTTGTTAAATGAATGGCATCATCCTTTATCTATATCTATGTGCTTTGATTGGGATGTGTGGATAGCATGTTGGGGGGTGAGAACTTCGTTTGGAGAAAGAGCTCTGGACTGTGATCATTTTGAGACTAAAACAAAATTTTGAGTCACTGTATGAGTAGCGTTCAAAGCCATCTGATCCACCGCTGAGCGCTAAGTTGCACTGAAAAATTTAGCTCTCTGAATACCCCGCGCTGAGGGCCGTTTTACCCACGCTAAGCGCCCATATGCATTTTTTTAAAATTTCTGCATCATTTCGTGCACTCCTCCCATTCACGCTCACCTTCCCTCTTCCTCTCTAAATTCTTTTCTCTTCTCTTCTTTTTTCACTTCTAACACAAACCCCTCTTCAGAATCTCTCACAAATTTTCTCTCAAATCCCTACACATCTCCTTCGTCGCATCTCCCAACACTTCTCCCTTGTGCGTTTCACGTGCTCACACACCACTGCACTGCACTGCACTGCACGCACTCCCCACTTCCAGCGCACCCGCACACCAGGTAAGTCATCTCCTTGTTCTCTTGTTTGTCAATTTTTTTTAGTGTTCTTATAGGATGGAATTTGAATTGTTCTCAATGTTGCTGGTAGGCTTAATTTGGGGATTTGGAAGTTTGGGATTGATGCCCATTATTTTGATTGAAGTGATCATGATGGAGGTGTGTTCACTTTAGAAAACTAAGGCGTGTAGGCTATCAAGGCAAAGTTAGGAATTCAACCAGGAGGGTAGCCGCACAGCAGCGTCTAGCAGAGACATGGAGCTGCACAGGAGAACAAAAAAGGGCTAATGCTGCTGATTTCTTGTTCTCAATATTATGGAGTTTACCTCAGGTTCATCTCATTTCCCAGTAGTTTCCTTTGTTATATCTAGCTAAATCCTTTTTGTTGAGTTGAGATTAGATGTAGCTTTTTTCAAACTCTCATGTATTTGACTTGATCATTTTAATATAGTTTTTACTTCTTTATGAGTGGTTAATTTCTATGCTTAATGCTTGTTGTGGCTTGATCATCCATGATTTGATCTTTGATTTGATTTGCAATTGAAAAGTTCTTATTGAATGTAGACATAAAATTAATAACCTAGTAAACCTTATCTCTAGAAATGGAATTTGGTTTATTAGTTATCTTTGAATCTCTAATCTTAATGCAAACCCACTAATTAGGCCATGTAAGGAATTAGGATTTAATTTGGGGGTTTAGGCTTTTTCCACCTAAGGAATTAGGGATTGAGTATTTTAGAAGATTGATTTTTATTATGAAACTATATTTTTTGTCATTTCATCGCATGAGGGGGAAAGATTAGTGAATTCTAACTCCAACATATTTTCTCTTGGAAGTAATACTTGTTTTTGCATATTACGTATTTGGTAAAAATACAAAAAGAACTTGATCATCTTGTTTTGTTCCCTTTAATTCTAATTCTTGTTTAGTGAGCTTCTGAGCTTCCTTTGATCCCAAACAACTCTTTAGGTCGAATCGATTTGTGCGTGTTTTTATTTGTCACACAATCCTCATGAGAACGATATTCCATTCACCTCTTTTACTACTTGTACGACTTGGTATACTTGTCAACGTTGTAGCAGCAATACACTAATACTCCCTCATTAATTGATATGTAATTAATTACAAATTTGTACGTTATTCATACATGTAAAATAAGTTAAAGCATGTATACTTTATGGTACAAGTAACATAAGAAAAAGAATACCAAATATTGTTCCTCCAGTGATTAAATAGTAATTACTTGATCGGTCAAAATATTATTTAGGGCTCGTTGGTTTAAAATTTTAGAAAAAATAATTTTTATATAAAATAAATTAGTAATTATTTTTTAGAGATTTTTAAGTAAAATTAGCTTTGTGTTTGTTTACAATCATAAAAATCACTTAAAATCAGCTTTTATGAGAAGCTACTCGAAATAAATTCTTGTTGTAATTAGATTTCAGTTTTTTTTTTCCTTCAAAAGTTGAAACAAACATGTAGGAAATCCTTAAAAGTGGTTACTTTTAAAAAAAATTATTTTTTCACAAATAATCTAAACCAAACGGGACCTTAGACAATCAGATTAGAGATACTGTGCGATTCAAATTAAATGACAAAGAAAGACAAATTAAATTTAGATTCAAACAACATGGGGGGAGTTTTATGATGGAAGTACCATGGGCATGGGTTTCACTTGCATTTACTTGTCCGATTTCCTATAATTAAGCGAATTTTTTCATAAACCAATCGCCTTTACTAATTGTATTATCAATCAATGTTCATGACGTTACCAACAATTTATTCTCTAATCAAATCCCTTGTCTTGCTTCAAAAAAAAAAAAATCAAATCCCTTGTCAAATAATTTAACGAATTAGTTAAGAAAGACATTAAAGTCAAAGAGGTTTGTTAATCGGATAACTAATTAGAAATAGATGATTACAATTTGGTCATTCAACAATCTTGAACTCAGTTTGTCTTATAGTTCCACTAATTAATTATGTATGGTCATCAATCAATCAATTAACTAATTCATATCAAGAGTGACTATATCTTAACATATACTTGCATAATAAAACAAATCCATATAAAGAAAAATGCAAATTACATTGAAAATAGAGGAAACAAAAAATCAAAGCACAAGATTCACCATGGTCCTAGCTATGAGTTTAGTTACTAGAATCCATGAAAGCATCCATAAAAAAGAGGAAAATAAGGGAACAAGGAATAAAGACCCCTTTTACAAATGGCAAAGTCCCGAAATCGTCACAAATGGCTCCTCCTTTGTATCGTCATGAACTCTAGTCCATTTGTCTTGTAAAAAATGTCAAAAGTCATGTAACTTTGATGGATTAGGGCTACTTATATTCAAATAAGGGCAAAACTAAAAATTTGTCATGTTAACACTTAACTGGTCACACAACCAGTGAGTAAGTGACTCAGTCGTGTCTTCTGATCGGCACCTCACACAACCAGACACAACCCTGTGGATAGGTCACATGGGTGTGTCTTAAACTCAAAGTCAGGTGTCCTCTAGCTCCATAAGTTAGGCACAACCTTGTCTAACTGTCGGGTCATTTCTAGTTGGGTCAGAGGTCCTCTCTGACTTAGACATGACCCTATCTCTCTTTAAAAATTATGATTTCTTATTTGTTTTCACTCCAAATTCAATAAATCCTTTTGTTTTACATAAAACACAGTGGACTAATGAAAATTCATTTAAATATCTTGATTAGAGCATATGTAATTCATGTTTATTAATTATTAACTAAATAAAAAGTAATGTAAAAAAATTATGTGAGACATTTATTTCCCCCTTTTTAATAGTATGAACTACAAAGTAGGCACGATAGATAGGAAATAGGATAAGTTCGTAATAATGTATGTTGAAATTTTGTAGGCCACTCATTGAGGTTGGAATTAAAATTCACATTCTTGTAAATACTTAATATATAAACTTATAAAAATAACTTTAGTGCAAAAACTAAATTATGTAATACACACACACACACACACACACACACACACACACATATATATATATATATATATATATATATATATATATATATATATTCTTATTATACTATTCTATGTTATGAATAGGCAAAATAATTTGAAAAAAGAACTTTGCTAAGAATCAACTAAATTTTAGGTTCAATAAAATAAATAAATTGAGTAAACAAGATTATTATATATATTTTTGTTACATAATGAATATAAGATATATTAATTATTTTTAGATTAAAATAAATATATATAAATCATAAATTATTCATAACATTTATCAAATTATACTCATTTAATTTTATATCATTATTTGAGAAATTTATATTCGTTACTATACTCAAATATGCTAACATTTTTGTCATATTTATCAACAACAATTACTATAATAATTCATATATTCTATGAATAAAATAGTTGGAACCATGATATTTATTTAGAAGTTTTTTGAGCTAAATGACTAAAAAGCATGAATATAATGGAAAAAATCGTTTTTAACATAATTGGTATATGTTTTATATCCATTATTTGTTAGAGTATATACTAAAACAATATTTGTTTGAAATAAATAAATATATAGTGAACTGAAAAAATAAATCCTTAAATGAATTATATTAATTTTGGTAAGATTTTCAAATTATATATTTCATTTTTCAAATTTAAAAATCAACTTTATTTTGTAAACAAGAAAGCCTAAGATTAATCTTTAAAAACCATTTTCAATGGGTAAATATGAAATAACTAATTATAGATGATTTTTTTTTATTTTTTAGTGACTTAACGGTGTTAAGTCAATAGTCAATCAACATAAAAAATTGAAATGAAGTGCAATTTATGATCATATTTGGGGTTAATTGTTATTTTGATAAAGTTCAAGATGGTGAAATGTAATTTACTCAATTATGTAATTAGCTATTTGAAAAACAAAAAGTTAAATATGATATAACGGCCTTGTCAAAAATATATATATCCACATATATATATATATATATATATATATATATATATATATATATATATATATAACGGCTTAACCAAAAAAAAAAATGCAAGCAATATATGACAAGTTTGTTCGTGCAATTGCAAATTTGCAATACTCTTTTCATAAAAGTCCAGCGTAATCTGCATACGAATCACTTGTCGAGTGTTGCATAGTAAACTTTGTTTTTAAATTAGCAAGTGATTATCTGACTTAGGCAGTGACTTGGATTCTTTATGTTGTCATCTGCATGTGTCAATGGATATTTAACAATTCTAAACTCTAATAAACCATTTTTTTTTAAGAGAAAGGCAACAGTAATGAATGTTTTGGATCAGGCTAGTAAGATTCCATTATTGAAAGGATTTGATTATATCATTATCATATTATTACTCGGCTATTAGCCAATGGATCTAGCCCCACAGATTGTCTATAACACCTCAAAAGCCGAAGGGGAGAAAACATTAGTCTACTTCTGAACGGCTTTAGTTTCTTGGGTAATTTTGAGATGAGTTTAATTTTAATATATTGTTAATATAAAGTTTTTATATTATTAATTAATGGATTTGGATTCTCTCATTTTATTTTTTTCTTTTCCCTCTCATGTTATGAAAGAAAAAGATACAAAATCAAGTTTTAATCCCATATATCAAAACAAATTTATTTTTTTGTCTTTCTTTCTCTAACATGAGAGGGAAAAAAAAGAATAAAAGATATAATCCAAATCCTTAATTAATTATGTTTTAATTTTTAAGAAAATTATCATAAAAATTGAACATTTTTAACGATATGATAATATATAATTGATGGTTCATATAAAAAAAATTATATTAGCAATATATTAATTAAATTCTTTTAGGATAAACGTATCTTATTTTCAAATTTCAACAACACATGCTTCCAAGTGCTTCTCTAATTATTTGAACACTAAATACTGATTGTTCACTTCTTCGGTGTCTTCCATTGGCCAAAGTATCTTTATTCTTTAGAGATTGGTTAGGTAAATGTAGATTACAATTATTGAGTGGTAAAAATCACTTTAGTCTACAGCAATTTAAATATTTACAATGAAATTGGAATCAAAAGAATTGTGTACGTTAGCAAGCTCTTTATTGCATATCAACCCTTTGCAAGAAGGCATCTGCTCCCGGCAGGAAAAGAACCACGTCGTGAGTAAAGATAATTTTACAGTCTCTCTCTAGGTTTCGCTTTCTTCCTTGTCAGCACTTTTTATTTTAGGTTAAAATAATAATTTGGTCCATATACATGATTTTGATTCTTCATATAGTCTTTATATATAAAAATTTTGGAAAGGAGTCTCTACATGTGTAAACGTTAGCAAATTCGGTCCCTACATGTGCAAACGTTAGCAAATTCATCCCTGCCGTCAGCAAATTAGTCCTTATACGTGGCACAAATTTTTTATTTGGTCCCTAAACCTGAAAAAAAAAATTAAATTGGTCCTTATATGTGCAATCACTAATAATTTTATCCCTATCGTCTGCCAAGGAGCTCAGAGCCAACTAAAAATTCTTTTTGTATTGATTATTTTTCATATATTATATCAATCTATTTCTTCTATTGAGAGTCAACTTGAAAAATTTCAGAATATAAAACCATTTACGGATCAAATTATACAACTTTTACTCTCAATAGAAAAAATATATTGATATAATATACAGAAAATATTTAATACGAAAAACATATTTAGTTGAGTCCGAGCTCTTCGATAGACGGTAGAGATAAAATTATTATCAATTGCACATATAAGGATCGTTTTAATTTATTTTTTTCAGGTTTAGGGACCAAATCAAAAATTTGTGTCACGTATAAGGACTAATTTGCTAAATATAGGGACGAATTTGCTAACGTTTTCACATATAGGGACCAAATTTACTAACCTTTACACACGTAGGGATTCATTTCCAAATTTTTTATATATAAGGACTAAATGAAGAATTTATGTCATAAATACATAATTGAATAAGATTATTATTATTCAAATAAAAGGCATGTCTACTGTCTAGGAGTGTGTAATTGTATTATTACAGGCCTGAGGCCACACAAAAAATCATATTCATACCTATGACAAGCATGAGACGATGCGAATTTTCCTATTGTATTATTACAGGCCTGAGGCCACAAGTTGAATCGAGGACATGAATATAGGGATTTCGGTTTCCAGGACAAGATTGCAATGGACAATTAGCCGATTTTGTGATTTATGGATTTGGTGGTTTAAAGTTCTTTCCTTTCAGGGATTAAGGTTTCTCAAATGTTATGTTGAAAGGAAGTAAGAGATCTCAATTTGATTTTGAATTGCATAAAAGAGTATACTGTTAGGTTTTTAAAAAAAAAAAATTGAAATAGACCCTGAGCCCTGAGCCTGAGGGTCATAAAACAAATAAAATTGCTGTGAGATCCCTATGACATAGAAGTGTGACGCAAATATATTAATTAATGACTTGGCTATTAAGTTAAGTGCACATATACTTTAGGTCAAATTTTGAATGGCACCAGCAGTGCACTTCCAAGTTTATGGGCACCAAAGAAATCATCATGTCAGAAACCCAAACAACCATGGCCAACGCCATCTACAAAGCCACGTGCTGCTGACAAACCCCTTATTAAATGACAAGGCTAGTTTCTGGGTACTACTTGTGCTGTTGCTTGGTCTGCTGCTGGGACCAGTATGCGTGGGCAACTAGGACCCTGTCCAAAAGTTCTTGGGGAACAGGCTCTCCCCTCCTTTGCTGAGGGGATATTCCTGCCGTGTGCACCAGTGTTTTCCACTTATCCTGCACAATCCCAAACCCAAATCACATGCCAAACACTTTATCTGCTATGCGTGCTAATTAAGGAAACCAAAAGTATGCTAACCTAAGTGCTGTTAATCTTTCTCTTTCGGAAACCATCTCTCTTACAGTAATTTTTACAGAGAAACAGTAGGATAATTAAGTTTTTATAGATCAAATTCTATTCTGGTAAGAGATAAGTCATGTAAATAAAAAGAGCACCAGGCCATGAAAAGGCAGAGCGCAAGTCATATCTGGTTACATATTAGAAGAGTTCCTTTAAGCTTAAGGCAAGAGAGAGTACTAATATGAAGCCTTAACTACTAACCGCTGCGTAGGATTCAAGTAACTACTTGCCTTGATAACAAGTACAAAGATGAAGAAGAAAACGAGCAACCCATCAGACAGGAAGTGTGAGAACCAAATTAAACAATCAATTTGGGCAATAACATGGTCCAATAACCCAGAAGAATAATGTTTCTGATTAATAAAATAAAATTCACAAAATACTGCAGTTGCTTTGCACAAGGGTCACAAACGTTTTTACCTTCAAATCCACATATGTCCGATGCTTTGCATTATCAAAAGCACGAATTTTAACATCACGCCACCTGATTGTATTTTTAAAGAAAATAAAAACACAATATAAAGGGTTGTCAGAGGAAATTTCTCCCGGTACTAAGTGCAGCTTATACTCATTGTGCACACCTTCATACTTGCAAAGAGTATATACGCACACAACCTACAGAATATTACTGATTGTGAGGTCAAACTGAGCCAAGCGTAAATCTTACCTTCCAGTTCCCAGTTTCTCAACTGCTTGAACCAGTGCTTCCACTTCATCAACAGAAAAAGGCCTACGAATTCGGCGGCGCATAATCTCAGATTGCTTTGACTTCTGGAGTTCAGGTACCACAGCTAGTTCCTCCTCACCCATTTCAGGAACAGTATCCAGTGTTTTGGAATCTGCCATACCTTCAACAAAGTTCCCTGAACTGGTTACTTGATGCTCAGGTAACATGTCAAAACTGCCCTGAATCCTCTGATGAATTACAGCTGGACTGGACGGAAACCTGATTTATAATTTTGGGATATAAATCTAAATAATATTTTAAGATAAAACCCTGAATAGTAATTATAGAAAAATATGCTGCTGATACTAGAAAATACATTTAATGCAGTACATAAACACCTCACTCCAAGGAAAAATACGATTTCAACAGAAATGAGACAGTGAATTCTAGTTCAATAATCAGGAACACTAACTAACAACCCCACTTCCTACCATCACGTCTTTCACGAAACCCATAGCTTCATTAGGAAGTTACGCAATACCTTATTGGAGGCTGAGGTATGTCTGCACTGGGATCATGGGGTGAATGTGCATATACATGCGGTAGGCTTTGTGAAGAATTAGGTTCCAGGGTGAAACCCAAAACATCCATCTGGTTATCAAGAGAAATTCCAGTTTGAAGTAGAGTTTGACTGTCATCTCTAACTTTCTTTCCCTGGAGAATGACACCAACCCGTAATCCATCTCCAAGTACATCTGTCACTGTATCCATCACTGTCCTCTGCAGACCAAAATGTTGTAAAAAATGCAGCCCAACTTATAATAGAAGAAACATGTAAATGCAATTTATAAAATACACAGATGCCATCCATCATGAATATCTAAATGCAGGGAAGGATGATATATGTAGATGGCAAAATATAAGTTTATTACACCTTCAAGGACCCAATGGTTGCAGTTTCTGGAATCTCAATAAAAAGCTCTGGGACTCTAAATGACTTGATCCTAAGCTTCACTGGTTAAAAGAACTACATGTAAGAACCTCTTTGAAGACATCAGTCAAGTCAAAGAATACATGAAGATTCATTCCCTCAATCTTTTCATACCATGAGAACCTCTACATCGTAATGCAGAGTGTTGATGTGCTTCCAAGGATGATATTCCACGGTCTGCATAAAAAATTTGGATCTCATTTAGCAAAATCCCTGAGTCGAGGAGAAACAAAAATCAATTTGCTAGGAGGAACTAGGAAGCCATTTGGAATAAAACCTTTGCGCATCCCAAGAGATGAACCAGAAACATCTTGGTTCATACCGTTCTCAGGTGAACAATAAATGCCACCAGTTCTGACAAAATCGTTGGAATTTGAAACAGAGCTAAAATTAAGAAGTTTCCTCTTCTTCAAAGGAATATTCATCTGAGATCTTTGGCGTTTATAGCAGTTCTTACTGAGGTAAGTTGGCTTAAGGTCTCCATCTAAAATTAACATGTTTCCAAATGAAAAAACATATTAGTGAACTAGCAAAGAAGCATGAGGTAAATAAACAAGAGGCAGTAATTTCACAACATAAGCATGAACTCACCACTATTAGCAAGTATATCATCCTTTGATTCTTGAGCAACTTTCGAATATTTAGAAGCCAATGTTTTCCTTATTCTTCTATCACCTATTCGAGTCATTGGCCTAAAGGACTTTGTTTTGCTACTCGGGTGAGTACACCCAGAAAAGTTTTCGTCATCATCTCTACTAACTACGGGTACATAGTCACAACCTTCGGACAATGAGCTGTCATCATACCCAGACAAATTGGCATTGTCACCTAAACCGATCAGTGCAGGAGGGTTTTCATCCAACGGATCCTCAAAACAGCACATCTCAATCCCAGTTCCAATTGGCACGTTCTCAAACTTATGCAGCTCATCCTTTACTTCACTTGTATCACCATCTAACTTGCGACAACTAACCTCTGCATAATCAGAGGAATCTAATTTAACATTGCTAGTAAAATTTTCCATTTCAGTATGGCTTTTGCCATCCACCAATTTGTCAGCAACAAACCTCTCTGAGCAACCAGAACTTGCTACTATAGAAGCAATGCCTGAATGGCCATCAATTTCAGGATATGGGAATTCTTTCAAATAGCAAATCGGGTTGTTTGTTTGTGAAGAAAAAAGAGAGAAACAGTTTTTGTCACAACTTCCTTCATCAGAAAGCTCAGCTTTGAACGGCTTATTTACATCCTGGCACTTTTTAACAAATCCACTCTGATCCTTCTCTGACGATGTATCAGTAGACATGGTTGGATTCCCTTTCTCTTGCAATAACTTACCGGCTATGGTGGCCAATAAGTCAAACGCACACATTTGATTGTCTTCCACTCTTCTTTGAAATTTAGCCCTCCTCTAGCAAATATTTTCAAAGAACTAATTATATGGATTGTTTTCATAAAATCTCTAAGTAAATAGATAAGAGTAACCATCCCCAGATGAGAAGCAGAACATATTTACCCTAGTTGATCGGGCTCGTCGCGCCACGGCTGGTGCCTGATAGCCATTAAATCCGGCGTCTAATCTCTTCTGCAACACCATATCTCAGGAACCATGCCAAAATGGACCGATCAAGGACAAAAAACCAGCAATTCAATACCCATTATCAAATAAATGTGCACTCTTCGTGTTGCTTTACCACACAGACCTCAACATGAAAGCCTGACAGTAAAAACCAAAAGTGAAGGCACAGATGAATTACAGTGTACCCGTATAAATAAAAAATACAAGTATATTACAATGTTTTATAGTACTGAATTTAGTTTAGAATGACAAAGCAGATATCTGAGACAGAGACTAAATTCTACAATTCCACCCTTCCATGCTTGGGTGCGGGGGCACCTCAAAATCACGTGGAAAACAACAATAGCTTAAATAAAGCCTCCATTGAAACTGATTTTTGTTTTAAAACCAACTGCATTTTTGCATTACAAAAGAAGCAGATTCCGCTATTCATTTAGATCCAAAACAATCTTTCAAAGTTAAAATTTTTGAAATGCAAAAAAACTCCCAACAGTATGTTTAAGTCTCTAATTCAAAGGAAGCGAATTGGGTGACTTCCAATGGATGCAGGTACCTTGATGATACATGCTACTGTAACTAAAAAGGAATATATTTATATATTTATAATAAACATTCCACCAAATGGGAAAACCACGTGCATAGCAAGCAAGGATGATCAGACAAGGAAAACAAATTCAGATGAAGATACAGAGTATAACACAGGAAATTTAACAAAATAATTAGGCTCAGATTAAGGCTTAAATAAATAATATGCAAAAAAAAAAAAATAAACGGCATGAATTAAAAGAAAAAAAAAAAAAGAAGGTGAAAAAACAAAATTACGGGACATAAAATAAAAATTTAAAGAAGAAAGATGCAGAATTCAGACACCTTGATGAGAAGAGAAGACGGAGATCTTAAGAATAACGGAAGAAGATCGATTTCAGAAAATAACCAATTCACCTACCAAATCCATTATTACTTGTGGTGCAATCAGATATCAAATAATTGAAGCCTTACAATTATGGAAAAACAAAAACCAAATCACAAAGAAAATGAAGATCAAACTAAGGGATGCTGGAAACTAACAACTAGAAAAATGAACATCAAACAAGTCAGAGAATTGTCGGAACAAAAAAACCACTCTCATGAAAAACGGCATCATCCCAATCATAAGAAACCTCAACTTTGGTGAAACAAAACTTGCTCACCTCAGAAATCACGTCTTTAACCAGAAGAACAGAAATTTTCCGGCAATGTTTTGAATTTTCAGGCAAATGTAAGATCGGAGAATGGTTGGAGAATCCGAAGTGAGCACTAGCTTTCCACCACAGAAACAATTTCTCAAAATTTGGTTTGTTTTTCTCAGAAAAATAATAAAATATAAAAATTACTTTGGATCACCAAAACCTCTGAAAACCACCCAACCTCTGCTTAAACCCCAACACTTTATACCAGAGTCGTTGACCACCGGACCTGACGGTGATTCATTCTTGTCCACCGGGTATAGCAGGTGAATGGAAATAAACTGCCCAAAAACGGTTCTGAGCTATCAGATGCGGACACGTGCATTAGCTTTGGATCCTGTGGTTTCTTGTGGTCCGCACGATCGCCAAAAAACGTGGGTTCACTATGAAATTCAGTTATTTATTTATTTTTCGTTTTATTTTCCGTTTTTAGGACATTCCTTTGAAATTGATTCGTATAGGGGCATCTGTTTTTGTCATGTCATGACATCATGCCGAAGAATAGCCTTTCAGCGGATAGGGTGGTGGGGGAGTCATGATGTTATAGTTTTTAGTCATGTATTAGGATTAGGATTAGGATTTTATAAATATGTATGGTGTTTATATTAATTATTAATAATATATAACAATTAAACTTTACGTAATTATTATCACAAAGTTTTATGAATTGAAGATAATACTTGCACAGGGGACCTTCATGCAAGCCGGAAGGAGCAAATGGTCCCCTGAAATCTTTTTAAGCAATTTTTTAAAATATAAAAATATTATTATGCAATTAATTTCAAGTATTTTAACAGTATTATTTTTATATTTAAAAGACATAATGGTTAAATATAAAAAATTTGATGCACTTTCAAAAAGAAAACTTATGATAAAAATGAAAATAATATAACTTCAATGCATTCATTTCAAAAGCATTGATTATTTATATTATTTTAAAGCTCTAAAAAAATTATATATAATTAATTATAAAATTTGAATAAATCATTTTAACTAGTGGATAATGGCTCTGCCAAATTTTTTATGTAAGTTCCGCCACGACTTGCATTACGTTCATAATATTTATCAATGGAAAGAGGACAAAAAATATTATTACCATTGTTCAACAAAAAAAAAATATTATTACCAATTTACCATCATAATTTTTTGATTCAACTAAAATATTTTCAGTTTGGCTACTCTAGTAAATAATTAATTGAAGAGTAAAAAAGTCCAGGGATTGTCTTTTATGTAAAAAGAATTGTATTGTATATATTATTACTTAATTTACTTGTGATGGTTTGAGTTTAGAGTTTAATTGTCGTGAATGGTTAGTGTAAAGTTTTTTATACTATCAATCAATTAGAAATTATGATATATGTGACTTTTAAGATAGTTAGGATAAGAATCACACATTTTAGCTGATGTAATAAGTTATGATTGGTTGACAGTATAAATTTTTTTTTTACACTAGATACCAATTAAATCATTAAATTTATTTGTCTAAAAAAAGTAGCGTACAACATCAACACAACACATGTATTTCAATAATCAAATTGATAAAAGTATATATATACATAAAGAGAGTTTAATTATTATATACTATCATTGTAGATTTTTTTATATTGTCAACCAATCAGAAATCATCATATGAGTGACTTTTAAAGTAGTTATGATAAGAGTCAAATATTTTAACTAATTTAACAAATTATAATTGATTAATAGTGTAAAAAATCTTTACATTATCGATATATTTTATTGGTTAAGTTTTTTTTTGACAAAATTAACCATATAGAATGTGTTACAACTCCAATTGCGGAGGAGAATTATCTCAAAAACTAGTCTATAAATCCTTAAGTTTATCTTTTTAAAAATAAAATAAAATATAAGACTCAACCAGACTTTAACCTATGCAAAACTAATAAGGGCTCATAATTTATGGCATGTTTGTTTTAGATTCTGGAAAGATAAAATCATGTTGGGAGAAAGTTCATCTCACATAGCTTCCAACATAATTATCTCAAAAAACGTTATTTTCACATTTACGTTGAAAATAATCTAAACCAAACAGACATTTAATTATTACGTTTAGTGTTTTATAACACAAATAAAACGTCAAAGGATGCACTTAAAAAAAATAAGTTGAAAATTAATTCAATATCCATGTCTGTACTGTATTGGTTGGGCCCTTATTGTTGAATTCCTTAGTCAAAACTAGAAGGTTAATTGATCCTATATGTTTATTTAATTTTTCACATCGATCTCATATGTTTTTTTTTTCAAATTGGTCCTACACGTTCCATTCTGTTTCCATATTAATCATTTCCGTCAATTTTGACCTAACGCCGTTAGTTTTGAGCTGATGTGACACGATATTAGTACGACACATATCTTTTTATTTGACAACGTTAGGTCGAATTTGAAGGAAATGATTAACATGAAATCGGAATGAAATGTATAGGACCAATTTGAAAAAAAAAACATATGAGATCGATATAAAAAATTAAATAAACGTATAGAATCTATTTTATTTATTCTTTATAAGTATGTCCTATGCTCATTCTTGAAATAAAATTTGGCTTTCCAAAAAAATATCTGTCTGTGCCAAAAAACAAATTCAATAACCATGTAAAAAGCATTGTTTGTAGTTTAGGTTAGAGGGGAGACGTCATCCTACTATGCATTGGGGAATGGGGATCAATCAGTGTAATGGTTTGTATGTGGAAGAGAGTGAAATGTTGCAACGCAATCAATCAGATTCCAACGCAAACCCTATCCATCCTATACAATTCGTGAGGTGATTTGGGTGCAGACCACAGAGGTCTCTGTTACTTACTTTTTAATTAGCTATTTTCATTATCATTATTCATTTTGACGTTTATTTACAAAATTTGAAGACCAATGAGCGGGACTTGTACAAGGTGACGGCGTCAGGGGAATCTCCGTCTGCACGAACATTACATGGAGCGTCGTGGACAGATAGAGATATACATACATAGGTTACCTGTTGAGCAAGTAGGACCGAATGACCAACAAGTCAACAACATCAATCCTACACACTACAGTTAACCACGGGCATAAATGATAAATACAAAAACACTTATATTATTTATATATCAAATTTTAAATATCGTATATAATATTATATATATTTATTTTTATTTTTTATTTACAATTTATCTTTTTTATATAGATATAATTAAAAAAATATATCTAAAAAACAAAAAAATAACATGTGATTTTATTTTATTGTTCAAAAAACATTTCTTATACAAAAATGTCAAGTATAGTATATAATTTTTTTTTATATTATTGTAAGTGTTGTAGACTAATCTATCTATTTGCGATACTATAGTCACAAATTATACCCCCAGAAAAAAATTATTGTCATAAATTCACAATAGATGTGGCCTGTGGACATGTGTCAGTCTCCCGAGAAGAGTGGCCAACCAAGAGGAGAAGACAAGACAGTTTTGCCTTTCCAGTTCCATGGTCCAACTTGGAAGCAAGGGCAGAAGCTTCTGAGTTAAGACTTCTTCTCTTACAACAGACTTGGGTTTATCGTTACACGTGGCGGTGTGATAGTGGCTCATCCACGTACTTTGTTTTATTTTAGCAAAAAAGGCTTATCCACGTCCCTACCTCTATTTTCTATACATGTCTTGTTTATTTAGGCAAGCTATAGGTATGTATTTTTTTCGATTTATATATAAATAAAAAAATTAAATTCACACATATTAATAAAATTAGTTATATTAATTTAATTATTTTTATTTGTGTAAAAAAATAAGTTATAATTATTAAATTATTCTTTTTTGGGAGTGTATAATATTTGAAAGTTGTATCTTGAAAGTGTATAATATTTTTGAAAAAATAAAAAAAAAATTAATCAAAGAGTATTTTTGAAACACTAATATTAAATATGATTAACTTAGTTGACTTTTATTTATATTTGAATTCAAAAAATTTAAATACTTTTTAACTTATATATAAATCGAACTGGAGTATACTAAATAGAAATAATTTAGGGAAAGATAATTTGATTGCATATAGCTAGTTTATTCGTAAACTGAAAGCCAAACAATATTTTGATCACTTTGGTGCAAGTTAAGTTTAACCAAACAGGCAAGCTCAATTATCCGGCAACGTAAAACACGTTCTTATTCAATTAATTAAAATATAGATAATATAAGTGAAATCATATATATATATATATATATATATATATATATATATATATATTATAATCATATTTAATGCGATAGAAAATTGGGACAGCAAATCTTCATTACTTACATGCTCTTAAGCTATCCCGAATTACGATCAGTTTTTTTTCTTTTGGTGCTCTGAATTACAATCAGTAAGCTTAATCAATTATACATTAAACTTATGCATCATCATCATAATAATAATTCATTTTATCATAAGTTTTATGTTGATGAAACTAATTTTATGATATCATTGTAGTCATCGTTGCCTAGCTATACACAAGTGTGTCAAAGAAGAAGAAGAGGAAAACGCTGAAAAGCATTTGATTTGATTTTGTACCGATTCGTTTTGGTTGGAAGGGGCCAGTAGGCAGTAGCTAGCACATGATCACGAGGAGATGCAAGCTGGCCCACGAGAGCTAGGGATAGCGTGTTCGGCCATTTCGGTATTAATTTGAAGGAAAAGGAATCCATTCCAGCCCCAAGAAAGCTGGAAAACCTTCGCATTTTTTTTGTATTTATTTGATGATGCAGGAATAGTTTACATATAATATAGTTACAGATCATGAGGGTGGGTTCGGCTTACGGCAAATATTAACAAAACACGTGAATTTTGGATTCTGGTGATTTAACCCCTAAAGAAAACAATCAAGAAAGAAATGCTTCTTGATTAAACATGCATGGGCACATTAATGTCACATTGAATTAATTGCAAATCCGAAGCAGATATATATATTAACGCAACAGTCAACGTACAGCCAACAGCCCAAGACCAAGTCATCATATCAAGCATGAAAAAATTGCTGATTGTTCCCTCAAGTTAGGGAAATCTTTATATTTTGTGCAATATGAATTGTGACACAGGTAACAATGCAGCTCAATATAAATTACTGAATTGATTTAAAGGACTGGTATAAGAAAAACACTTGGATCAATGTTGAGATTGTGACACATGAGCTGGCATTATGCATGCTGGAGTAAAAATCAGGTAAGAGAAAAAGGTATATATGGAACATATATAATATGATATGAAGGAGGAATTTGGAAATTGAAGGCAGCGTCGAAGTTGGAGGGAGATTGAAGTTCACGTAACTTGAATAGAATTTACTTGACGTAGAAGCCACATTCAGATCTCAGTTTCACCCAACGGAAAAAAAGGAAAAAAAAGAAAAGGTGAGAATGAAGTAGTGCCTTCGGACTTAGAATGAGGGTAAGAAGAAAGAAAAGGTGGGGAACAATTGAGCAAATACATTACTAAAAATTCGTGCAATGAACTAATTTCTGCTTTTAAAAGATCCGCTTACTGGCCGGGGCAATTGCGTTATTGACTTATGCCTAACAATGACATGACAATATGATATGATATTAAAAAAAGTGATTATTTAATCTTTAGAAATGTTATTGACAAAAATGATTTATATAAAATCAAAAGTTATTTTGAGTTTAACTACAAGTCCAATATCACTATATTCATAATTTTAATTCAAAATAATTTAGTTTAGTAATTTATTAATAACAAATTACTTCAAATTTTATGAACAATTATTTGATCATTTATATTCTTTAAACAAATTGAGTGAGCTTGATATTTGTATTGTTTTATTCACTTTAATAGCGGAGTTATAAAAGAGAAAATATTTACATTCTCAAATTATCCTAAACTATTTGTGTTAAAGAATAATCAAAGAAAAATAGTGATAATATTAATAGTTATTTTGTAAAGTTTGAAAGGATAATTTGTCAAAAAATAACCGACAATTTATCTCTTCTCTTTTGCTAAAAACATTTTTTTTCTGAACCTAAAAATTTTAGCTTTTCTCAGAATCATTTTTTTCTAAAAATTGATTTTCTTTAAAAGCCTAAACAAACAAGCGGCAAAATATCAAAAGCGTGGTTTTTTTTCAAAAAAGAGAAAAAAGAACATTTATTTTAAAATATATTCCTAACCAAAGCACTCTTATTTATTTATAGCCATCAGAAAACTTTGATTCTCACGATCCATCATCAATGCAATAATGTCCATAGTGGCATAGACCGGATTGTGCCTTGTTTGCTAAATCTTATTAATCATCTTCATTTAATAATATATTATTTTCGAGTAGTTAAGAAATTATAATTACTGAAATTAAAACACTATTATTAAGCTTAATAAATTAACAATTTTAACGACGATTTTGAATGTCCTTCAAAGTTTAAGGTGGATAAAAACTCTCCCAATTACTATAGTAAAAAACATGAAAAAGAAATGCAAACATTTGGGACAGAGTGCAAGCATCGATGTTTTTTTTTTTTTTTTGTTAAATAGAGTGCAAGCATCGATTTACATCTGAGAATCGTGACCAAGTTATTGATTAAACAATCTTTCCCTCTCTCACAAACTCGTGCATTAAAACAGTTTAAAGTGGCTACGGTATGATAACATAAACTAAGAATCCCTCAAAACACACTCAGGTTATATACGTATTGATGTGACTCAGTTTTAACCACAAACGTTATCTTTATAAGGCCTATCAGAGGCTTCATGCCGTAAACATCAAACAAGTTTTTTTGTGTGTGCGCGTGTGATTGGAAGAGTAGCGCAACTGGTCTCCGTGGAGGAAAGTATTGAGAGAATCCTCCAATATATTGCATGTTTCCACACCGGAGAAAACCACAAGGCAAAAATTGCAGGATAAATAACACGTGAAACAATGTGTTGTTTCACTTGTCCAACAGCAACGATAAACACAAAAGTTAAAAGTAACCACTAAGCCACTCATGCAAAACATTCTATATCACAATTAAAGCACTAAGATCAACTAAAGCAGAACGAGTATTCAATGTACACAAGGCAGCAACACAACCAAAAACAACAGATTTCTTCCATGTATCAAGAAAAAGTTACATGAACTAACTGCAGCGTCCAAAAACCAAAAGCAGATTGGAATGATTTCATTCCGTGGACAAGTTACCATACTGCCATGGATTGAATTCAATTGATTTAACATCAACATCACCAGTGCTGCCTGAGTTATCTGAAGCAGCCCGATGTTCACTGTATTCACCATTATATTGGTAGATTTCCAAATCTCCCCAAGGAGTTGGTGTCACTTCTTCAGTTAAATCAAACCATCTTGGTGTGAAGTTTTGCCCTTTGGCCTCTCGGGTTCTCTTTTCAGCGCGCTGCCTCTCCTCCAAACTGGAATGGAACAAACACAACATAAGTACCTTGGGAAACAACCTCAAAGCATCTCTCTGGTGAAACTCAAGCCCATTTCTATCTGAGGGAAGGGTGACAGTGGCAGAGAGGTCCAGAAATTAAAAATTGTCAAGAATAGACAGAATGCTAATTTCCAAGAACCGACACCATGCTACTCCCTAAGGGCGAGAGAGAGAGAGAGAGATAAATACAGAAGGCAACAGAATCCTCTGCCATCTTGTTGATTGTTCAGAAAACCGAACCCCCACCCACCCAAAAACAAGAAAGGAATTTCCAACCACCTCAAACAAATTTCAATGAATATCTTGAATAATTGTAGAAGACAACATAGATAATGTTAAACTTTTCCGCAATTTTATGTTGCTTTTAGAATGCTCTACCATATTTTTGGGCACAAGGGGAAAGAAGGGGAATCAAAGAAAGGGTAAGGGACCTGCTCTTTTCTGTCCCAGCTTTTGACAGATCACCCATCTCAAGTGCATATCTATCTGGGCGTAGACGAGAGTCTGATGCCAGCAACTTTCTAGGGGCAGTGTCAAAGCTGTTTATTTTATGAGCAAAATATGTATACTGGAATTTATCATTCGGTGGAACATCAGCAACATGCCATACCTGCAAAATAAAATTACAGAGGAATTGCAATTGACGATGATAAGAAACTGAGGTATTAATGCCTTCACCAGTCAAAATGCCTAATGTTTGAAGCAAAGTCACCTTGAATATTATTCACAGATAATTCTCAAGATCACACTGAAGATAAAAAAAATCACCTCTTTCAATTCTGTGTCTGGAAGAGGCTCTCCTTCTGAATCACAAGGTTGATAACTCATTGACTCATTCCACTTCCCAGTCATTAATATTTTAGGCTCCTCGGAAGAATTATAAATATATCCATCCACTTCATAGCGACCAGAACTGCAGCAGATCGGGAAACAGTAATCAGGGATATAACAAAGGTTGTATAAACTGACAATAGTAAGACACCTAAACAGCTGAATGGAGAAAGATTGAATGAAATCATAAACGAAGGGGGGAAACAAAGTTTAGAGTCCCTCAAGTTTCTTCAAATAACGCAGTTTTAACATGCATAAGTTGATAAGTTACTGGTATTGGACAACCAAATCAAATAGTCAGGTGAAGCAGGAACATTTACTCCCATATTACACAGACAAACATTTTCATTTCATTATATATTTAAGTCAAACCTGTAATGGACTCAAAGGTTGAAATCTAGGTCCAATATAGAACTGGTAAAAACCAATTAAAAATGTACTGATTTTTAAAAACATAAGTAGAAATGGAAATGTTACAGACCCGAACCATCCACATGGTTGAAAGTATAGTACAGCTTTGTCTCCAGTTGTCAAATTTGTCATTATCATGTCCCCAGGTGAATCAACCCAAGTCCGACCAAATATCAGGTTGTTAACCTTTGTAGGAGGTGGCACCAAATCTAAGACTACACCATCCCTCTTGAGGGTCACACGCGTTCTGCAAACAATAATCCACAAACATATAATTCCTTCTTAAATATAAAAGATAACAAAACATAGTAATAAAACCGACAATTCAGATGAGAACAGGGAAGTTTATATCAACTATCAAGACTTAATTTATTGTTGTATAGCAATATAAGACTATACAGAATTAATTTATCAGGGCTTTTTACAAAACTACATTGGCAATCTTGTAGTGGGATCTTCATAAAAGCATTACAATTAGATTGGAACAAACACATCACGTATTCATTAAATACCACTCACTATATATGTCTAACTTGCTTGAAAATACTTATAATCTCTTAAGAACATAGAGATGAGATGCAAACTCTTAGTTAAAGTGTGGCAGGTGAATATGGCAATTGGAAGTTGGAAGAATACAAACAATACGAGTAACATAAAGAATAAAACAATCTAACAGAGGTAATCTATTAAACAAATGCAATATCTTCATCACCTTCCAACAGGGTAAACATCAACAGAATTTCCCAAAAACTTAGTTTTTAACTTTGAAGTCACATCATATGTAAAATGCTCATTCTCAGCATGCCCAGCGCTCATTGGGGGATGATGACTCACCTGAAATTTGAAACAAATAATTTTATATAGAGACAGAAAAGCAACATTTAAAAAATCCATACACTACATGTTGACCTAACAATTTAAGAAAGCAAGAGAAGTTAATATTTCTTCCAAATGCTGGCATACATAACAAACAAAAACAATATTTCAAAGAGAGAGAGAGAGAGAGAGAAAGAGATGTAGCACGTTCAGCATCAGAGAAATCCCACGAGAATCACTCACTGAAAGGATACCTGTTCTGCAAGAAATGTAATTCCACCATGGTTAACCATTTCGTAAGTCTCTCCAAGGATAGGATTAAAAGGCTTCCAGGTACGTTGGTACGCAAAGTACACAGATATTGCCCATGATGCTGTGATGATCACATAAATTACAATAGTGAAGAAATAATCAGAAAACACATGCCTAAGGTTTATGGTTACTTCAATAGTTCAATGCAATAAGAAGAACAAGACCTACTACAATAAGCCTCAGCTGACAATATTTGAGCTCTGTTTGGCACAACTAGCTGAAAAGTTGGCTAGCTAGTTGATATGTGTAAAATAACGTAAAATAACATGCTTTTGTGTGTGTGTATAAATTTATTAAAGAGTAATAATTTAAAAATATATAAATTTATTATCATAATTATTATTGTTACTATTAGGTGCAGTATATTTCATAAAAAATAATTAAGTGGAATAATTGAGTATGCACATATAATTTGTAGAAAAATATAGATAATTAAAAAAATATATCGCATAATAGATAATTAAAAAATAGAAAAAAAAGGAAATAGCAAAGCGAAAATGATGAAAATGAAAAAAAAGAATTTATTGTTAAATATGGGAAGGGAATAGAAAAGCAAAGTTGATGGGAGAGAAGGAGGTGAGTTTCTTTTACAGTTATTTGACATTAGGGTATCAGTTAAGGGAGGGTAAAAGGTTGTCATTTTTGGAAACTGACTCGGGCAAAACCGGGGGAAAAAATCGTGCAGCCCCTAATTATTTGAGAACCAACCTCTACTAATTTATCAAATAAGAGCTTTTTTTTTCTTTTCAAAAAAGCTCCCTTACCAAACAGCTCTACTAGATTTTTTGGGTCAAAAATGCTAGTTGACAGCTTATAAGCTACTTTGGTGCCTTGCCAAACATAGCCTTGGTGTCGATCGTGAAACACCTTCATCAAAACTAGTTAGAATGCTTCAAATGCTTATTGTTTGCCATTCATTCCTATCTAAAATTATGGCGCTGAGATAAGTATTCAGTTCAATTGGAAAAAAGGTTAAAAGAAACAGTTGTGTTATTTAAACACCAAAATCTAGACACCGTATATGACACCGTATGTGTTTATCTCTATCTCTTACTTATTACTTTTTATCGTTTTAGGTATACACGCATCTCAAAAATAGACCAAGTACGGTGACCCCTTTTCAGGTGTTCAAATATCTTTTCCCTAAAAGAAAAGAGAGAAATACAAGGGGGGGGGGGGATAACTTACATGCGTATACCAACCGCATGTATGGATCCTCTGATTCATCTGCCCGATCTAACAAGTAGGAGTACTCCATCAACTGGTTCATGCAATTTAAAGTTCAATCAACTGACAATACAAACAAATAAATCATTAACAATGGCAAAATTTAAAGCTAGCAGACCTCGGCCATTTTCTGGAGCATTGTCATTGGTTCAAAGATAATAACTGGTAGTGTCACCATTGATGTTACATCTGAGCCAATATATTTTTGCATCATCTTCCAGTAACTATCTCTTTCCTTTATAAACAAGAGCGAAAGAGACGAAAAAAAAAAAGATAATCATGTTCAGACTACGTAATGAGCATGCATGGGTGAGGCATATGCCCAAAATGAGCGAAAAGGAAATAAAATAAAACCAAAAGTAATGGCAGTATCCTAATATGTTATATCCTTAGATCAATAAAACTGAAAAAAACAACACAAACAATTTAATTAAGGGAGGGATAACTGGCAAGAGCATTTTAAATGTCTAAAAAGGGAGCTGGTGATAGCGCAATATTGAAAAAAGCTAGAAATTAGAAAATGACTTTACAAAAAAAAAAAAAAAAAAAAAAACCTCTTGTTTCCATCTTCCTCTCTGAGCTTCCTCCTCTGCATCTTCTTTACCTCCCTCTGGATTTATGACTTCTACACCTTCATACCCCAGCAACCTAGAACCAGAGGAAAAACATATAAATAAGCTTAAATAATAATTCCTCTGTAAATTGGTATATAAGCTGCTAGAATTGACGGAACTTCATGGATTTAATAGTTATTTAATTCTTTATCTGATTTGTGTTTGTTATGTTGGTTATTGGAATTGTGTTTCTTTTTTATATTTCTTTTGATTAGGAATGATTGACTTTCTTAAAAGAAAATCAATTTTTAAGCAACAATTTTTCTTACAATCTAATGAAAGTAATCTTCATGATGATGAATAAAATTGTTCAAAGCAACATTGATAAGCTTTTCTGGCATGGAGTTAAGAGCTACAAATGAAAGCACAAGGAGATGTATCAATCATTCATTCTAATGTTGTAGAATGCATATCCTACGTGGAACCTATGTACAATTTAGGTGAAGAATAGCATTTACATGTGTAACGGGGGAACATGATTTGCCTGATTTTCACAATATAAATGCAAGGTGAAGCACATAAATGACCCTAGGATGTGAGTATGTACGCAAGTGTAAGCATAATGAGAGATATGAGCGATGGAAATAGGGATAAAAATTGTTGCTTTGAGCTGAATTAAGGAAGTACCCATTGACAGATCGGTGCATAGCGTTGCTGAACATGGACAGGCCGGAAGACATGGCCGCGAAAAAGCTCTTACTTTCATTCTTCTTGGGGCTACCCATCTTTTTGTAAAACCCTAACCCTAATTCAGAATGATCAATGGACAATCACAGCTCCAAGAAATTGGCAATCGTTGCTTCCTCCGAGATAAAGCTAATCAAACTCACTGCGGATGGAAAAAGAAATGGATCATATAAATAAATGTTATAATTGGATTGGGAATTCAAATAAATAAAACATAATAAATTGCAAGTTCAGACTTCAGAAGAGTGGTAGGAAGAGGATCTGTATTTCAGTTTCAGTTTCAACTTTTTTTTTTCTCCAGAAAACAGCGTCGCTCTATGAGGTGGAATTGGTTCCGTTGGTACTTGGCATCGGTGGCAGTTTGCAGTTTCAAGTTCACTGCTGGGCCTAACCCCAATAGCTAGGCAAAAATAGTTTTTTTTTTGGCTTACGTTAATTCTTTTGTTCAATTTGATTTCTTAACTTTTTTTTATAACAAATTAGTCACTTATATTTACCAACGTTAACAATATTAGCCTAAGTCTTACTCACCATTCAACTTTGTTAACCGTGTCCGTTAACTCCACAACTGGACTTATTAAATGGTTGGTGACCTAGTTGTTGTTATTGGGGGTGTATGGGTTATCTTCCTCCCCTTAAATGATGACCTAGAGTTCATGATTTCCAATCTTCTTTCCTACAATCATAGCTACAAAGTTTGGTTTACATTTACCTTACTGAAACATCGATCTGAAGTCGTCAAAACGATGTCGTTTTGGCCAAGCCAGCACCATGCCAACGCCATGTTGGATACTTAACGGACACGTATTACAGTTTGAGATGGTGTTTACTAATGTTTAGGCCAGTGTTGTTAATGTTTGTAAACATAAGGGACTTATTTATCACAAAAAAAGTCAATCAACCAAAATGAAAAAAACAATTAAGATAAGGGACCAAAAGAGTAATTTTGCCTATATATATATAATATAAATTTAATTGGCATGCAACGTCAGTGTAAACATATTTTACAGTCATCCATAATTTATATTGGTGAATTCTCTAGTACCCAGAAAATGAAAGGTACCCTGCCAAATCAAAATGTGTCACTTCAATTAAATGAATTAAGTTAGTGGGTTATGTCAAATGATTCCCACCATCTGATTGGACCGCCAAAGCAGAGCAATCTTTTCTCCTTCCATTTTCTGGATACCAGAGAATTCACCAATATAAATTGCGACAATAATACAAATATTTGACTTTTATCCTAATTATCTTATAAATAACTTATTTCAGATTGGTTGACAGTGTACAAAACTTTACACTAACGGTATATAGCAATTAACCTTTTTATATATATATATATATATATATATATATATATATATATATGGAAATGGTAACCAGTGCTTTAAGGGCAACTTAATCCTAAACCATCATCTTCACCCATTGTTAAAATGAAGCAACTTAACCCTAAACCACCATAGCTTCAAACCAACATTTACATTTTACTGGATCATTATTTGAGAATAATTCCGATTTTGGACTATTAAATACATGTAATTAAGCTTCTAATCAATGGAAAATCATTAGAAACAAAATTTAAAAGTCTCATTTCCAAATCTTCGACCCAACACCAACGCATTTTCAGATCTTCAACCCAACCTTCAAATGGGTGCAGCAACGACACTCTACAGGACCACACCACTGCTCAAAATTGAAGTAATACAACAATGTATTGTTTTTCTTGTCATGATCGAGCAACAGAATTCGTTTCATGTTAAAAGCAATTTCAAGTTAGACTATCAAAATGCAGCAAAATAACAAATTGTATCATGCAAACAACTTGCCAAAATTTGATTCGCAACTTTGTCTAATTTTCTTGAATACAATAACTTTGTTTTAAGGGGGAAAAGAGATAAAAAAAAAGGATAGGGTTATCGAGTTATGAATAACGACTCTGACAATTCCCACTCACCCAAGTTCTGTTCATCTTTCTCAACTCACGAATTCAAAACCAATCTCCAATGCTCCTCAAACAACTCGTCACCTTTCTCATTTGTCCTAAACTCATCACCGACTTGAGCCTGACCCTCTCTGTAGCCCGGGAGGTTCCAATGGAGCTGTCAATCGTCAGTAGTGGTGTGAATGCCAACCATAACAAGGGTCGCTGGTCGGAACAACTCATCGTCATGCTCCATGAGGAACCAGAACTCGTCCTTTAGGCGAAATATGGTGTGTTGTAGCATGTCATCGGTGCGTGCAAGCCACATGGAGACAGTCTTGTTACGGGCAAGGTGGCTCTAGTCGGAGACGACGACGACATTGAGAAAGGCACTGGAGTGGACAGAGTCGTTTTCCTCCTTGTCCTCTCTCTCAGGTCTCCCTATCTCTCAAACTTTCTCATTCTTTTGATATTATCTTTTATTTTTCAAGTTTTGTTTTGTTTTTTTTTTTTTTTTTGCAATCGGTTATAACCAGTCAAAATGTGTGTGGGCGCGTCCATCCTCAACACCTTAATAGGGGGACTGAAGACTTTATTTTTTATTTTTCATTTCATTTACTATATTTTTGTTATATAGTATTTCCAAAATCATATATATACATACATATATATTTTCAGGATTATCAAGTTCAAGAGTTATATGTTGAATACAATTTATATGCTAAGCATGTGAAGGATTTTGTTAAGCTTGTTAACGTATAAAATAATTAAAATTACAATTATTTAAAATAGCATATACAAAATTGACAAATAATTTAAAATAAATTCACATATTAAAAATGATAATTATTTTAAAATAATATCTATAAATAATATTTATATAAAAAATGAATATGAATATATCATTTTATATTTTTCAGTTAATTCAATCGTTAATTTTATCAAACACTTCCAAATAAAAAATTAGCTTATCCATTATCAATTATTTATCCATTTTCTATTATAAATTCATCCGTTATGAATTAGTTTATCCGTATCTAATTTTTTGGGAAGAGGATCATAGGAAAACCCATAAAAAAAGAGTCATGGAATATACTCTCGATTGACCTAAATACCTAATACTACAAAATTAAATATTAAAGTGGGTGCATCTCACGGCTCCAAGAATTTGTTTTCCTTGAGTACTTCAATCCTCACTTCCTCTTCCTTACTCGTGTTTTTATAAATTTATTTATTTTTTACTTTCGATTCGATCGAAAACCCTAACCTTCTCTCCTCTCTTCTCCTCCAGCGTCGCCGTATCTCAGCAATTAATTAATAACCTAATCATTGACCATTAGATTCCCAATTACGATTTAAAAATCAAAACTTTATGTGAATTAGTTCATTCCATTCCCCAATACTCATTTATTCAGTTATTTTGGTTTGATTCTTAGTTGTTGCCTTCCCAGTATGAAAGAAGGTAAATCTGTTAAATTTAATCATCAGCAGCAGCACCAGAATGGTCACTTGTCCCCTTCCAAATTCTCCAAATTATTTGATCCCGAAGCTTCATGGGACAAGGTTTGTACTTCAGTTTTTTTTGTTTCATTGAGGATGTTTTGTGTTTTTGTTTTCCTCCAGTTTTCATCTTTTGTAGATCCACTCCTCGCCCCAATTTGACCCAAGAGATGTTTGCAGGAAGTTGGGCTAAAATTAAAATTAGTGATTATTACATTATCCTCTTTTGTTATTATGCTGTTTTTATGCATTTATTGAGCTGATCTCATCTTGTTAACAACGTTTCTCTCTTTCTCTTTGTATATTTATTTCCCACCTCCAAGCAGGATCAATTGGGAGACGTATTGCATTGGATTAGGCAAGTGCTTGGCCTTGTGTGTGGATTCATTTGGGGTGCCATACCTTTGGTTGGGGGAATATGGTTTATCCTGTAAGTGTTTGTTTGTTTTTCCATTCAGCATCTTCTTGTTATAATTGTTTGTGTCATTAAAGTTGTACATTCACTTATGTTGTGAATTGTGATACCATGTCTAAACAATTCGAATGCTCTTATTCATGGATTTTGATTGCTCTGTGTCTACCAAATTGGTGCAATGCATAAATCCAGAAACATAATGTCTGAAAGATCCGTGCTGGCAATAAGATTTTATTGGGAGTCCTTCATCATATAGGATTAACTTCTGAAGGCAACATTTAAATGAGACAAGGAAGTGCATACTGGATAAGACGAGACAGTGAGAGGATTTTTATTCTGCCAATGATTAATTGATTATGGGAAAAGAAAGATTGGGAAATCACCTTGTAGATCTATGATAGGGATCTAGGTATGGATAGAAATGCTGAGTGATTATGTAACAAAAACAAAACAAAAAGAAAAGCTGAGTGATTATAACTTAAAAAAAGTATTGAGAGTTGAGATAAATTAAGCAACAGTGGTGGATGTTATGCATATGAAACTGTTGTTCTAGGTACAAAACTTGAGAAATTGCCCTTGGGTGTAAATTTTACTATTCAGAAGCAACATAAACTCAACAAATGAGGAGGTAGCCTCTTAGGAGATGACAACCTTTTGAAATTGTTATGTCATTATTTCTATTCAATTTTGTTTTTATCAATTCAATGTACTCTTATTGTAAAGTTTTTCTTGTATTTTAACCTTTAGGAAAAAACATCTAGTAATCTAATGAAATAAATTCATTAATGAGGAGCAGGCTACAAAGATCAAGTGACCTTTTCGTAGCTGAAATCGGATTTATTTTGGATGATCATATATTTGACATGCAGAAAGATTTGAGAATTGTTGGAACTTACTAGTTAATAGCAATAAATTTTCTCAGGTTTGAATTATTCAATCTCATGTTGCTTCTTTTAAGACTGTAACATTTTGAAATCCTTAGTTCATAATTTATTTCCTGGTAGTTTCTTCTAAGGCTTGATTTAAATAATAAAACCTATCATTGCACTTTTATGCTGTGATGTGACATCATCTGGTTAGCACTGTTTATAAGTTCGATGTTTATTATTTGTTGAATTTTTTTCTCCTTTTTTTTGCAGTTTTTTAGTGTTGTCTACTGGGATTATATATGGTTATTATGCATTAGTATTAAAGGTTGATGAGGAAGAGTTTGGCGGTCACGGAGCCCTCCTCCAAGAGGGGCTTTTTGCTTCTATAACACTTTTCCTGGTAATATGCTATGTTTGTTAGTGCTCCATCAACCCCGATAATGGGGCTTTTCTTGCCAAAAAAGAGAGTAGAGGGCTTTTACAGTACTATAATCTGACTTTGCTTTTCACTTCTGTGCAGCTTTCCTGGATTCTAGTTTACAGTTTAGCACACTTCTGATTGGCTGGGCATTGGAAGTTTTGCTAGTATCTCAAACACAGTTAAAAGATTTACTTGGTTAGGTGACCATTCATAGTTGCCGGAAAACAATGAGAAAGATCTTTTGAAGAGTAGTTATCTGCTTTTCTTCTATGTAGAATGTTCTGATTTTGCAGTGCATGAACACTAGCTTCTGTTTTCCATGGTAAATAGCTGTTAGTGCAGCATTCCTAATGATACTTCGTGTTACAGCTAATTGTGGACTGCATTATTGATGACAATCAAAATTCTGTTTGTTGAACCGTGAAATAAAGTTGCTTGCTGGAAATTTGAAGGTCTGTTTATCCTTCATGTTTATGTCATATACATATTGAACTCTAGCTTAGGTTCCCACATTTTTTTTGGTCTTGGTATAGCTGTTAGGGGAGAGATATTTTGGTTGCAGCTGTTACCAATTGATTGTTTAAGCATCCAGTGTTGCGGTGTATTTATGCATGATCTTGCATGCCATTTCTATTGAAACATGGTTAAATTGCCCGAAGATTTTCATGATCTGGAAGATGGTTGTTGACCAAATAAATTTATTTTAATGACATTATGGTCTTTTATTAGATTATCTTTGTCAACTTTGGTTAAGACTTGTGACATTTCTTAACCTTAACAACAGAAAACTTCACTACCCTGAAATGCGATGCTGTACCAAACATCACATGCTAATTGTATTGATTCGCACTTCTCTAGCAACTAAGATTTTTCTCTCTCTATCTCCATTAATTTTTATAAATTTCATAAACAATTTTTGTAATTTAGCAAGAAAAAAGAAATTGAATGGAATTTAGGCCTTTTTGGTTTGATTTAAAGCTGGCCGAAAAAATGTTTAGGTAGAATAATTTTAATGGAAAAAAACTATCATTATTTTATAGAATCAATGAAGGTATATTAAGTCGAAAAATTAAAGCTCATTCTTTGTACCAAAATAATAATTTAAAGCTCATTCCATCCTGCATGAATCATTAATATCAACTCTTTAAGAGGAAATGGTGATTTTTTATTTTATAAAATGAGACATTCCGTACTTTGTTTTTGCTAACAAATAGGGAAATCCTAGTTTAATGGAATATAATAGAGAATAAAATCATGATCGGATGTTCCTAACATGATGTTAGTAGTGGTGGCCGAATCTAAACAGACACTCTTAATAATAAGAACATACGATAATTACTCCAAACTACTTTAAAATTTGATTAAAGTACATCTAATATCTATTTTATTTCAAAAGTTATATTCATATTCAGAGAGATCTGTGTAATTTTAATCATCACCCTTGAGAAAAACTAAATATAATAATAACGACCTATACTATTATTAAAAAAAGAAAAACATAACCTGTACTGGATGTTGTATAACTTTTGAAATAATAAGAGCCTCAAATATAATAAGTTAAATTTCAAAAAAAAAAAATTAATGTAACTTTTCTTAAAAAATAGAAACTAGAACACAACTAAAACAACATTGTCACCAACAATCACGCCAATGGTACCAAGCACATAATGATAAAAAAATTAATACTCCTTGTTTCTAGATGATGAACTCTGACAATTTAATTTTGTTCTATCTTAACTAATGTTTTAAAATATCAATGAACTTTTATTATAATTTTTCAACTATACCCTTAGGCATTTACGACACAACTCTTAATATTTGCAATATTTATGAAACAAGAATTTCCAATGAAGATAATTTAGTCAAATAATATAATTTTAATGTTATTTAATATAATTTTTAATCCTAGTGCTAAACCGTAAACGTCATTCATCTAGAAAAAAAAGGAAGTATTAACAATACTCATATGTACATAATTTGTGCGAGCTAGCTTAGCAGGTAAAGTCTTTTACAGGTAAATGCAAGGACCTAAAATCTAATGCCACCATCTTGCTTTCACCCTTCCTCCTCCCTAATGTGTGTATGTATGAGTCGCTGGTTGAAATTTATAGGGTTTTCCATAGCAACTAACCATGGCAAAAAAAAAATTGTAACATTTCATATTTCATCATGAGTTTCTACCAGATAAAAAATAGAGATCAACTTGCATCCTAGGGAATAGGGTTCCTGCTTTGAATGAGATATCAACTGTCATCAAAATTCAATATTCCTTGAAATTCTATTTACCATATTATCAAATAAAAATGGAATTTCTATTTGAGACATTAATATCAAAATGAAAAAAAAAATCTTAAAGTTTGCATATGGAGTTTCGCTTCTAAAATCTTGCACAACACTAATCAAATCAAAGAAATTGCCCTCCATCCATGCACATGTCAACTTCTTCCTCGCAAAAAGTATTACAAGTTGGTTTTAGGCAAAACCATTGTAGACTAAAACAAGAATGTGAAACAAATTGATGGTACTATGTTCCTCACTGTACACACAATCATACAAAAGCAAAGCAAAAATCCTTGGAAGAAATTTCACAACTGTCTTTGGCGTAGGGATCTGCCTCTTGGCGAAACAAGGTAAATACGCCCATAAGCCCATTGTCTACCTAATGTTGAAACTGATTGCTGCAAAACAAGAACATCCTTCATGAAAAGTGCAGAATCATCTTCTGGTGGGCGCATTTTTTTTCTTGGGAGGGGGTGGGGGTGGGATGGAAAATGGGGGAGAAACAAATATTTTCTACCTTCCACATCATCAACACGCATTGCAAAATTTTAATATAGCCATTTTTAATTTTCTCCAATAAAATGAGAATTAGATAGCAGTCTAGTTTTATGAACTGTCTTTTGCAAGAAGTCAAAAACAATCTACATATTATTACCTCTACTTGGGTGCGAAATTCTAACAAGCATTCACAAACATGACAATCTGCTCTATGAGGCGAGTCATTATTCCTGTCCATTCGCACAAATGCAAATACCTGAAAGACCATGAATCCAACTCAGTGCGCATATATGTGCCTCTCTAGCTAGACAGATAGAAACATAAATTGAGGGACAGGATGGAAAAGAAACCAAAGGCTTATATGACAGTTAACACAACCACTGACCTCTTCTCCACAATTTGGACATGCACCTTTTAGTGCCACCAAGTCATTCCTCCACAGGCCTTGAAGCACCTCAACTGTGAAAAAGGGAAGTTAAAAATATACAGATACAGAAGCAGTGAAAATGTAAAAAATGATTAAATATTTTCCTGAGGTTACAGAAACAATACTCTCCTATAGGGAATTTGACGGATTGAACTAAATAAAAGGGCTTGCCATTTTAATTGTTGTTAGGAGTACAAATTTGAAAATTAAGACATCAGATGATGAAGAGGAATATCAACAAAACTATTTTACCTGAAGCTGAAGCAACTGGGTACCCAATGACAAAACCCAACACAATGAAGATGCTATTCACAAAGGCCAGAAATCCTACTCCAGATGCTTGGCTACCAAGTGATAATCCTGAATCGAATGCATTTTGATAAGCCATGCCAACAGTGTATGATATGGGCCCAACACATGCTAAACTGCCAAATGCAAGGAACAATGCCCATAGGCTTGCTAATGCAAAAAGCATGGACAAATCTTCCTGCCCTACAACCACATCACTCAATATTTTAGTGAAGAAACCAAGAAAAAAGACAGACAAAAAAAGGAGCAGGGAAGAGGGGGGGCGGGGACCTGAACATTCTAACCAGATAAATATTGATATACCACTAAATAAGTAGCAACTACAGAGATATTCAATGGAAACACATCATATCACACGGCTTGGAAGCACGGATACAGATAGTCAGATATGAAAACAGATAGGACGTGGATATATTGATACGCCAAAAATTCTTAAAATAATCGAAAGATATATAGACGAGAAGTCATAGATACAGATATGGGACACGGATACGACATGAATACATTGATATGGCCAAAATTCATAAAATAATTTAAAGATATATAGACGAAAATTATCTAAAAGTACCAAAGTATCCGATACAATACATATCGGACACCGGTGCTCAGGGGCGGAGCTAGAAATTTCTTATGAGGGGGGCCAAGACTAAACATACATAACAGAAATAACAATAAAATTTTTTTTAACTAGTATATAAAAGCAAACTATATCAAATTGAATAAAATATTAAGTTGGTGTAATAATTAAAATTCACCAAATCATTAATGCATCCTCACATTTCAATGAGTTCTACTATATTTTCCTACAAAATGTTTGTACTAATCCTCTTACTACTAAATCATCATATGTGTGATTGATTGACAATTTTAAAAACTTTACACTGACAATGTATCAAAAGTAAACTCTTTTTATATAAAAGGCAAATATTTTTAATAATGTAACAATATATGATTGGTTGAGTGTAAAAAATATTCACACTACATTATAATTAAATTCATTGAATAATTATTCTATTTTAACAATGATAACCATATTGAAAAAAAAAACATAGGTATATTAAAAAAACAATTGAAAA
The DNA here is from genome assembly GCA_039655645.1 of Ammopiptanthus mongolicus. Taxonomy (NCBI): domain Eukaryota; kingdom Viridiplantae; phylum Streptophyta; class Magnoliopsida; order Fabales; family Fabaceae; genus Ammopiptanthus; species Ammopiptanthus mongolicus. The sequence continues at coordinate 7,958,939 of CM077346.1, forward strand.
CATGGGGGAGGCCATGGCAAACAAAGGCCTCCCCCTCCCTCCGCCTCTGCCGGTGCTACATATTCACACGCAAACCTAACTTTCTCAGCCAATCAAGAGCCGAGAAGTGGAAATCGCCACTCTATGCAATGCATTCTTAAAATTATTTGGGGCATCATGCAACCAGAGCTTAGGAAGTCGGACAAAGATTGGCACATTGGCACAAATGTGGGATCACAGCCAGGTCATAACGATAGGTTATCTAAAATTCTGACTAAAATTACCTGAGCGTCAGCATAAGTTGATTGCCTCCTGATACTGCATCGAGGATACTTGACAACCGACTTAGAACCATACCATCTTAGCTTTAACTGTTTCCATATTTAATTCAAGACAAACTAAATTAGAAATTTGGAAGTTAAGAACAATATATGTTGATTAAGTTAAACAGTGAACTGAAGGAAGATACCTCCACTCTATCAAACATGTCATCGATTATCAAAGGCTTGCCACTATAATAAGCATCCCGAGCCTAAAGCAAAAAGCAAAGAGTCAGCATGTTAAAATTAGGTTTAGTTAATCTTTAGGTCCTTAAGCTAATTGGGAATTTGTAAATAGCTCCTCATACTTTAAAAGTTTGTAATTGAGTTCCGAATAGAAAATTTGTAGTTGAATCTCTCATACATACACTATTGTGTTAGGATTTCGTTAAGTAATCCATCCCATCATCATTTGTGAGTCCCCGAACTTTTTGGAAAAATTCAAATAGGTCCCTATGTTTTTTAGGAAATTTAAAATAGGTCCAAAGTTTTTAGAACCCTAACGGAAAAGTATACAAGTGATCCAATTACAAATTTTCTACATGTTAAGGAATTTATTTACAAATTTTTAAAGTATATTTGAAGTATAAGGACATGTTTGAAAATTCATAAATGGAAGCTACAGATGGATTAAACCTTAAAATTACTGCTATGGAAATAAATGGAACCAAGACCATATATTATAAAGAGAAAAGAAAACATGTTAAAATTATTGCACAAGTTTAATTGTCCCTTTTGAGAATCATGATCAAGAAATTGCTTATTATTATTTCCCTAATATGTATTAACTGTGAAATCCAAGTTATTCCCCTCTATCTAAAGACTAAAGTTGGAAATATGCATAAAATCAGTGCCGCGAGTGATTACTTCAATAACCGAAGAACATAGTAAAACACCAAATCTGATAACGAAAAATTGAATAGAAGAAGAGGTGATAGAGTGGATTAGTGTAGAGTTGAAGTATTGAGAAATACTTGGGAATAAAGAGCTTCGAGGGTCTCTTTGTTGGCGGTTTCAAGGGGCCCGACGTAGATGCAGTAAGGTCCCTCGGGGCGTGTGTCGGAGATAGCGGAGACTCGGTGGCTCTTGGCGGAGATCCGAACGGAGAAGCAAGTTCCGTGGCGGTGGTTGCTTCTTGGTAATTCTAAAAGGGCCACGTTGGGAGCGAACGCGGTGCTGCTTGTAGCCATCCAAACATCAATTCACATACATGCGGTTCTAACTGGTTCGTTCCTTTTTACGTCTAAATATCTCTTTCCCTCTTATGTCTTTGTGTATCTCACTTCACATCTTTCTTCTCAAATCTATTCAATCACAATTCGGCCACGTTAACATATGGCCACACCTTTTTTTTTTTTCTTTCATAAAGTTTTAGGTGAGATGGGTTTCCGGGACTTATTGTGCTTCGGGAGGTAGTTATTGATTACTCACCACGGATTCTCGTACGGACAGCAAGATTCGAACTCATGTTTTTATGGGATATAAACCGTATTTTTTATCAATCGGGTCAACTTTCATTCGTCTATGGCCACGCTTTCTTTCTTTTATTTGGTGATTAAAATGATAGGAAGTGAGCTACCATTCCGAAATCTAGAGCAACATGGGTGAGACCCTCCACAAGGGATTTATTTTGCATAAGTGAGGATCGAACCAGAAACTTCTCACTAAAGAATATCTTTATACACATTCGTCTAACTTACGGACCTAACATGTTTTCACTAGACGAATACCGTTTGGGTGGCCACCATTGCTTTACATATGCTATTTTAGGAACTTCTATTATTTGGTTTATGTTACTCCAAATTCTCTTTATTTAAAAATTAACATCATTCATTGAACTTCAAATATTTGACAATATTACTTGTCTAGTATGATATCTTAGAATATATTTTTTTTGGTTTCTCAAGTATCCTTCTTGCGCACTTGCGGATACTAATCCCTCAAGATACTGGACGACATTTAAGGACTGACCTCTTAGTATATGTTCCAGTGAAAAATTAATCTTAGTATTTTTTTTTATCACAAAAGATAATTTATTGATAAGATGCATCAGCAACAAGGATTGGTATCAAGAACTCAAGGGGTCCTAGTCCAAATACAGTTGTCATAATATATTTTAGTATATGCTTAAGTTTAATTTATTTTGTGTTTAAAATATTTTATAACTAAAATTTTATCTTCTTTCAAATAAAAAATATTATGTATTTTTTTGGTACAAATGGAAAGAAAACAAAACAGCTAAGAGAGTTTCTAAAACATCAGCTAACAAAAAAAAGTAGATAAGACCCCAGGAGGGGATGCTAGAACATCAAAAAAACAAACATGCGAAGATAAAATCTAATTATTAGTTTGACAAAGTAAATTATGCCTACAATATATCGAGTCAATATAATACAATCAATCTGGTGTAAAATGGGCATGCCTGTAGTATCATCCCATTCCCTAATGACCATTAATCAATGTTACTGATACTTAGCAGACAAGAAAAAATAAAAATAAAAGATTCCCACCCTTTCTCGGTCGGATTTGGATTGACTGCAGTAAAAAAAACATACAGCATTCACTGAAATACAGAGTTGGATTAGCATTGTTTCATTTTTTAACTGCAATGAACCCAAATTCTTCTATGTCTCTACTCTCTACTTACTTTGCATATGCATGGCCAATTGGTCATTATCCTGCTTTTCTAACAAAGAAACTGTCCCAATTATGTTCACCTACTGTCCCAGACAAACTATACTTCCAAGTTAATTCTTCTTTAACACTCAAACTAGAATCCACTCCCTTCCTCAGTTTATCTATTCTTTCAAGGACTCTCTTGATTGTAACATCAAATGCATCTTCAACCGCATCCAATCTAACTCTTGGGTCTGTATATATGATTCTTGGAATCAGCTTTATAATCTCAGCTCTCATAGATTTTACCTTGGCTTTAGGAATTCCGTTCAATATCCTCTCTATGCTCACCTTCCCATCTTGAACATCCTTTTCAGATATGAACATAGAGTATGTTGTATAATCTTTTGGTAAATGCCATAAATATTGAATATAAGCAGAACCAGGATGAAAGAAAACCGGGATACACCCTGCCAATATGGAATCAAAAATAGACCTCCTAGTGTATGAATCCCCTGGAGGTTGCAAACAGAACTCAGAGCTTTGAAACACTTCCATCACATAAGCCGGTTGATGACACTTGCTCTCTTCTCGAACTTGACATTCCAGCATCTTACATTTCTTCCCCGCAACACGACATTGTTCAAATATGTTACCACGTATAGAGTCTTCACGACCAGGACGTGGTGCACCAGCAAAACAAAACAAAAATGGCCTTTTCTGCTTCCTCATTTTTCTCCCCCATGCAAACACTTGATCAACTCTTGAAGGATGAAAGTAAGTTGGATATGGTATGGCAAAATCATTGTTGTTCCACGGGCTTTTCTCAATCACTAGCACCGTCATGTTCTTGGTTTCTGGCAGCATCAAAAGCTGGTTTCCCCAACCTTCAGAGTCCTTTTTTACCCTTCTGAAGTCCCAAGTGATTCTACCAGCAACCATGAAATGATCTCTCCCCCACATTTTTCTCCACTCAGGTTTTTCTCTCAGCCACTTCATAAGATCAAGGGAACCAGCATCTCTCATTGACACATTAGAAAACCATAGGTAACGTGAAACATCAAGGCCAGCATAATATGGCACATAAATTGCAGAAGCCATGGATGAGTCCTTTGTCAAACACTTGTACTGTCTCATTCTGTTGTGGAAAATGACTTCTAGTAAGAATTGATGTGTAGCAAACCAACCACTTTTCAAGAACACGCTTGTAGAATCCTGAAGAACAGGACCAAGACCTAGGTTTGCGGTGAAATCACACATGTTTGTCCACTTATTAAGTGAAGCACAATTTTTTACCATGTCCTCATTGAACCGGCTAGGGACCTCATGCACATATATGTAGCGACCAGCACATGGATCCTTAACTGTAACACTAGTACCATTATTCAGTCTTGTATGTTTCCCCACCACAGATTTTGAACCAACTAGCTCAACATTATTGTTATCTATAGAAAACTGATTTTCTTTGGACACATTGGGGAATAGACCAACATTTTCAACCCCATGATTCTTCATAGGCAGGACTTTTCTGTGTTTGTGTCTATATTTTGTTACAACATTTACATGCTTTTTCTCGTACACAAGGGTATTCACATTTTTAACAGGACCGCTAGCATATTTTGTTTCCTCTCTAACAATATCAATGCCCTTACTATTAGGCAGATGATAATGGCTAGATCCGTGAAAATTTGAAGCACTGGCAAATCTATGGCCCAAAAAGATAAACATATTGTCATCGGCCTTTAGAACTGTAAAATATGCGTAATGTAAAAACAACCAGCCAAAGGATGAGGCTAGAACCACGAACCAAAACTTGTTATGGCATTTGAAAGTGGTCGATTTTTCCATATCTCTCTCCTTCCCAAAGGCAGGGTCTCATGATTCGCTAGCTGTCCTGCATGATCAAATTCTGCATATAAATAGTCTCAAATTAGAGTAAGATAATAGAATCCATCATGAAAATATGCATGCACATGAGGGGAAAGGATGGTTTTGATGGTACCCTATTAGGACGAAACAAACAGGAGGGCAAAGACTGAAAGTAAACAGATAACAAAGAGCAAGAAAAGAATAAGAATGTTGCATGTTTTTGTTGATTGATTGAAAACTGGAAAATGCATGGAAGCAGGTGTTGCTTGTTGTGAAGCAGAGAATGCTAGAGGAAGGTTAGTGGGAGGGAGGATGCTTAGGTACATTGTGATCCTTTTTTTGGAGACTTCCAAATTTGTCTGTGTCGAACTGACCCGCACAACAACAGCAAATTGTGTTACTTTGTGACATGTGTTTGCCACGATCAGAAAAAATGAAATGAAATACATTCACTATATTTAGTTTCTGGTGAGAAGATAATAAGGAAGCACCTTTAGGCCTAGGAGAAGTGTGTGTTTGGAAACCAGTTGTTGAGGGTGTTGAAGTACTTTTTCCTAACATATTATTTGGTTGGAGGGGAATGAAGGGGAGGGGAGGGATTTTTTTAAATATTTATTGTTTGGTTCATTTTTTAGCAGGGGAAGGAAGAGGAGCAAAATCCCTCCTCACCCAATTTTGGCTCCCCTCCAAAAGTGGGGGGATTTGCAGGGGAAGGGAGGGGTTTTAAAACATTTTGTATGGAACGGCTAAAATAACCCTACTTATGTATTTTAAAATCTAAAATTATAAGGGTATAAAAGTAAGTTAGTTTTAAAATCCCTCCCCTCCCCTTGTGAACCAAACACAAATAATGTTACTTTCCCTTCCCTCCATTAAAATCCCTCCCCTCCTCTCAACCAAACACAATAGCTAATTAAAATCCCTTCCCTCCCCTCCCCTCCATTAAAATCTCTCCCCTCCCCTTCTCTCATTTGAACCAAACACACCCTAAGAGACGGTAGAAAAATGCTTATGTTGATATTCGCCGTATTTCCAAACACACACGAAATATATTCTTGTATGTTTGGTAGTAGTTCCTACTGGTATCCGATATCTAAGAATTATGAAAATGTTTTCTTACTTCTAAATACGATAATTAGTAAGTATACTATAATAAATACCGAAATATATAATCTCTTTCTCTCGTCTCCCTCACACTCTTACAGACGGCGGCAGGGGTGGTTTTGGGCCATTTTGGCCTAAAACCACCCATTTATTTGGTTTTTTCTCTTCTATTCTTTCCATAAGTGGGTTTTTCAAATAGATCTGGTTCTTTTGTGTGGATTTTTCACATAGATCTGGATCTTTTTGTGTTTTTTTTTCTTGTTCTTCGTAGTTTTGGTGTGGCTTTGTTTGGTTTTCCTTCTTCGTGCGGTGCTGTTTGATTCCCGTCTTGGTGCGGTGTTTGTTTATTCCAGATTGACAGATCTGCTTCGATCCATCACAGATTTGATCAAGACTTGGGTCTCAACGCTACAGATCCGGAAACATGAGTATTCCGGTGACTTTGATGGTGTCACTTTTGTAGGCAATTTGACTTTGCTGTATTATGCTTTTAACCTGGGTGCTGTGAGTTTGTTCGCAATTTCATCCTTTTGGGTTTTTAGCAATTTTGGATCTGTATTGTCATTGATGTACTCTATCAATTTGAATAAATGAATGTTTTCCTTGTCAAAAAAAAATTATCGAAATATATTCTATCATTATATCATAAGATAAAACAAATGTATTATATGTGTTAATACTAGGGAAGTATTAATCGGGTATCTAAGACATACAGAGTTTTTTTTTTTGGACAAACCATACATAGGTTTTTTTTACTGATATTACGCAGGATATTAATTTGAAGATCCATAATGCTTAAGATTGGGTGAATAATATTCATTAAAACAAAAGATTGGGTGAATAATAAGTATAGCTTTTACATTCAAATTTAATCACTCTCACATATTATTTATCTCATTTCCCCTGATCAATTTGATTTGTTTCATACATTTATTATTACTCAAGTTTAAACTTTAGAATGAAATTAATCCTCCTAAACAAATCAAATTAATAAGAAGGCTGCGTCCTAAAATCATTTAAATAGATTTAGCTCTAATCAACTATAAATTCAAAAGTATTCTTTTTTTGTCGTTAGTGTTAGAACATGAAATTATTAGTGGGAAAAGTCCAATCTTTCCAGTTACAGGAGTACAACTCAATCTATCCAAATTAGTAAACATCCAATTTGATTTTGAAATTGTAGGATCATATTAATTTAGTTTCCCAAATTATCAATATTCCAAAATGATCCTTGGAATTGCAGAAAGTTAATCATATTTGTTCTTTCGTTGATATTTGCATGGACTAAAATGACATTAAGTTGGTAATGTAAATGATGCATTTGAAACAAAGTGAATAATGTCAGGGATGCATTTGCTATATTTTGGAATTCTAAGGATCATTTTGGAATATTGATAATATGGGAGACTAAATTGATACGATCTATAATTTCAGAGATCAAATTGGATATTTAGAGCAATCCAAACTTGCTTTCGGCTAATCAAATCAAAATGGATACAAATCCCGCAAAGGAGGCCATATATGTGGGATTGGAATCATCTGAAGTTTTATGAAAATTGCATGCAATCTCAACCTAGAAAAATACTTCATTTCATAGAAAAAAATATAATTGTAAATATAACTCATGAAACACAAGCCATTAAACTTAGAACTGCATCTCATACCAGTTTTTTCTTAGACTCCATAGGATCAAGTTCACACAAAATAGTCATATAAGGTAGTAAAGGTACTATAATTAATTTTAAGTTTCGGAGGCAATTTAAGATTTGCGGTCAAGATTCCTGTTTTTTTTTTCTCCGGATTATATAAGAAAGGATGAAATAAATGGAAAGTAAGAGATGCCGAGACAATGGAGTGTACAAAATATAAGTTTGGTGGAAGATAAACTATACTATATCACAAATCACACGTTTTAAGGATCTTGGGTGCATTATAGTATGGTTTGATTTATGTAGCTGATCCCATCTAATAGGAAGATGCTTGGTTAATGTTGTTACTGGTTATGGTTATTAAAGTTAAAATAAAAATTATGTTAAAAATTCAATATATTTTAAAATTAAAACTAGTATTAAAAAGTAAGATTTAATTGGTATGCGTTGTTGGTATAAAGATTTTTCATATTATCAATCAATCAGAAATTAACACATCATTAAAAATGTTTGACTTTTATTCTAATTATTTTAAAAGTCAGTCATACCATGATTACTGATTGGCTGACGGTACAAAAAAACTTCACCCTGATATGCTACAACCTAATCATTACGACTAGCAACACTACTAAAGGAAAAGATTTCTGAGTTTATTAAAATGAATCTTGATAACGAGTGTTACAAGTGCATTGATTAAAGAATCAATCAAAAAAAATTTATATCGAAAAACTTAGCATAACACTTTTTAATATATTAAATACATTATTTTTCTATATAACATTTCTTTTCTTAATTACTTAAAAAATATTTTAAGATACTCGTTAGCATTTTCTAATTTAGTAATTTTTACTACAATCTTGTGAAGCACGTCGAAGAAAAGTTAAATCAGAAAATCCTCAATTTGGTCCATGAAATTGTAATACTATATCAATCTCATTCATGACATTAATAAAATTTTAAAAACCTTTATGAAGTTATCAAAAATTAATCAATCTAGTCTATCCTCAAAGATATCATAAAGTATATTGATGGGAGCTGTGGATTGGATTGATTAACCTTTTTGAGAAGTTGGGCGATTTTAGAAATTTATTATTGTCATTGTTAGAGACCGGATTGATAATTACCTAACATTGCCATCAAACAGAGTTGGTAATTGGTAAACGATGTCCCTCCAAACCAAACCAAGAACAATCAGCGATTTATAGATTTTGCTGAGCATTGTTTGAAAGTTGAAGTTGAGAGAAGCAAGCTGCATTCACTGATCATGTTCATGCCACTACCGTTTTGATTGGAATTAATTAATTTCATGGAATCATTATTATGTGTTAGAAAGTTTCAATCTTTGGTCAAATTTAGTCAAACGGACCATGATTGCGAGGGGCCCATCTTCTTCTTCGCCCGGTGTCGAGGTTAAAGATCACACCCGCCGTGGGGAAACCATACTCCCGGCCAATCACCGCAGCGAGCTCCACCTCAGGCCCTTCAAGCGGTGGTTCCCGTGGCTGGTGCCGTCGTTTGTGGTGGCCAACGTGGTCTTGTTCGTCATCACAATGTATGAAAACGATTGCCCTAAGCATTCCACTCCTGATTCTTGCTTTGCACATTTTCTGGGCAGATTCTCCTTTCAGCCTCTCAAAGAGAACCCTCTCCTTGGTCCTTCTTCATCCACGTGAGTTCTCTTCTCTTCTCCCTTCCTCCCACTATATATATATATATATAAACAAAAACACAATGCAGCTACTTAGGAAATAGTTAGAGTTATTAGTAATTTGTCAATCAGCTAAGGTAGTTTTCACGTGTGATATGAAGTTTAAATGTTTAATGGTGTGTAATTTGCAAAAACTGACATATTTTTGCTCAAAAAGGGAAATTTGGTTCCACCATGACATCAATTGAGGCAGCATTATCATATATCTATAATCTATTTGCATCAAGTCATATCTGCCTGGTTTTACTTTCTACATTACATTATTTTATTACTTTCAAATTTGTGAAATGTCAATTGAAGCTCTCGACTGTTGATAAAAAAAAAATATTGAAGCTCTCAACTTAATTTCAACATGTAACACTGATCGGTGATTACTATCAATTTTGTACTTCCAATATTTCCTGATTGCCTGTTTCCTGAAGGATAAACGTTGTGGATTGGTATGAGTGGGCAGTTTATTATTTGATATATGTTGGAGTTGTTTTATGTTCTTCTGACATCTATTTTTGTACTTCAGATTAGAAAGGATGGGTGCCCTGCAAGTTGACAAAGTGATTCATGGACACCAGGTCTGGCGGTTAATCTCTTGTATATGGTTGCATGGTGGGGTTATCCATGTGCTTGCCAACATGTTGAGTCTTGTTTTTATTGGAATTCATCTTGAGCAAGAGTTTGGTTTTGGTACGGTTCTGGTAATCAGCCTTGCATTTGTTCTATGTGTGAACTGTGTTTATTAAATTTATTCTATCGTAGCTATGTACATAAACAGCAATGCTCAAATATTTCAACCTGCAAAAATAAGGAACTAGGTCCTATCATTTAGAGACTGGTAAAGTGCTTGGGTACCAATTTTGCATTGTTGATAAATGAAAGACTATTGAGGCTTTCAGGACATATCAGGGTTTTGAACAAGAATTAGATGGATAAGAGCCTGTGAACCTAGAGCAAGATTTGGCATCAAAGTTTCTTTATACATTTAAGTTTTGACAGGGCTTAAGCTAAAGTGTTAACACTGTAATATTTTCTTTTATGGGGCTTCACATTATTGTATTAATACACTCCGATAAATAAGAAAGCTTCTAATTCATCCTTACTCTTTTTCATGAAGAACAAATTTCCCGTATGGGATCTTTACTACTTAATTCTGTGAAAGAAACTAAACAGAGTTATAGAACTGGAGTGAACTAATGAAAACAGTTTTTACTTTTTACCTTCACTGTTTTCAGATTGTAATTTGTTCCTTGCTGGTCCTTTTGCAGTTCGAATTGGATTGCTGTATGTGATATCTGGTTTTGGAGGGAGTTTACTATCTGCTCTATTCATACAATCGAATATCTCAGTTGGTGCTTCTGGTGCACTATTTGGCTTACTAGGAGGCATGCTATCGGAGCTCTTAACAAATTGGACCATATATGCTAATAAGGTTAATAAACAAATGAATCTGTTAAATTCAATGGTGCTTCCTAATAAATAATCTGCTTTGTCTTTGTGCCACATCCATTTAATAGTTTCTTTTCCTTTTCATTTTTTGTGTTGTTGTGCAGTTTGCTGCAATATTGACTCTTATTGTCATCATTATAATCAATTTAGCTGTTGGAATCCTTCCACATGTGGACAATTTTGCACATATTGGAGGATTTATCTCCGGTTTCCTTCTTGGATTTGTCTTTCTGATTCGCCCTCAGTATAAATGGGTTAGCCAAAGAAATTCCCGTTCTGGATATGCTGCCCCTCCAGTGAACTCTAAGCACAAACCTTATCAGTATGTACTCTGGGTCATCTCCTTCATACTACTTTGTGCTGGGTAAGTTCTCATTTTTTATCTCTTCTTTTCAATTTTTCTTTTTATCTTTCTACTTTTATTTTTGAATATTGCATTTTATTTTGCTGCATACATTGACCTTCCGCAGACCTCACCATGGTGAGCCTGGTGCACTGGGCTACCCTTAACAAATTTTATGCTTAGGTGGCTTGTCTCCAGTGATATATGTTAGAGGGTACTTACTCATGATTAGGAGTTTAGGACTTTGATACTTATTTTCTACTTTTCCAAACACACTTCATGGTTTAAGATTATAGAAATTTGTCGGGGAAAGTCTGTTTTTCTAGCTTCAATTTGGTGTCTACTCATGGACTTCTCGTGGGGTCTCTATCATATATAAAATGGGATTGGAGAACCCTCTTAAGCTAATTTGTCTCTCTTTTTGTTTCCTAGTTTTTCGTTTTTTTTATGGTCCCTGATCCTGCTTGCTCTGTCTTTGCTTTCTCTCTTCATCAAGTCTACTTTTCTAAAAGAAAAAATGGGAAATTACTCTTTCTTCTTTGTCTTAAGGATCTAGGCACTGACATTACTAGCTCCTTCTTAAAAAAAAAAAAAAAATTCCAAGGGGATTGGATCTATGTCTCCCAACTTTGGTGGGGCCTCAAGCTACTACTGAGCCAAAGCTCAAGTGGAAAGATGAAAAGCCTCTATTAAGCTTAACTGTCAGGAGATAATTTTCTTTATTTGTTCTTTGCATATTCTTCATGGCTGGATATTTCTTTTGTTTCTCTGTGCAGCAAAATGTGCAAATCTATGCTACCTACCACTAATTATTGCATATGATTTCAAATTTATCACCTTTGTCATTTTCTCTATGCTGGGTGTGTTGCATCATCATACTTAGGTCCCCTAATCTGAAAGCTCACTAATTGACAGTTTGATAATTGGGATGGTTTTGCTCCTGCGGGGGGTTAACTTGAATGATCACTGCTCTTGGTGTCATTATTTAAGTTGTGTCCCTACTTCAAAATGGAGCTGCAAACCACAAGAAGTTTATTGTGAGGTGAGTAATACTGCTACTCCTTTCTTGTGTACTTTTTTCCCTGCAGCTTGGTAGTCTGAGATTTGGAACATAAGGTAACAGTATATTATTCCCATGAAAATCACGGCATAAAGGAAAAGTGAAAGAAAAATGCTAATTAGTATGAAGCATTTTTTTTGTGAAAATGGTACGAACTGAGGTGTCAATGTGATACTTAAAATTGTATTTCCACTTACACCCATGTATTGCTGTCCTTCTCTCCTCTGATTGGTCATTTATTGATTCGTCGGTTTCCGTTTTAAAGATTTGGTACTCAATAGCACAACTACTGAAAGTAAAAACAAAAGGCTTGTATACCTAGTATCTTTGCATGTACTCCAGCGTACCAGTCATTTGGTGGTCTGGATTGGATGTATGATTTAGTTTCCTAATATCTATTCTGTAGATGATTTAATCCCGGACATTTTCAACGGTTGAAGGAGACTGTTACAGAATTTTATCCCTTTTATCGAAGTTTGTTTCCATACTGACATTTTCTGCTGCCATGCTTCATTCAGTCAACCCAAATCGGAAACCAACTTAAGATGACATGTTTGAGCAATGGGAGAAGTGGTACTTTTTCTCTGTCAAATAGCATCCCTTCCCAGGCTCAACAGCTATGTTCTGGACTTTGCAGTTGATAGACACACATACAACATCTCTTGGTTCAATACCATTCAACAAATGTGTATATGATTCATTCTTACCACTGCAGAGAAATGTCTTTCTTGTGCATTTGCAATGATGGCTGTTACAATGGTTGTTGTGTCCGCCATCATTAGCATATTGTCACTGTTATTACCATCTCCTAGTTATGATTTAGGAACGAGTGGAAGTTGTATTTCCTTAAGGTAGAAAAATAACTATCGAATATTGGAAATGTTGTCAAAAGGACAAAATGCTTTGCATTTTTAGTTTAGTGTTTTGTTAGGGCTCAGTTCTGTGTGTGCATGTGTATTCTGATATCTCTTTTTCCCTGGTCATCATTGTCAAGAACCCACTTTCCCAACCTTTCAGAGATTTAACTTTTTTATTAGAAGAATGAGACAGCAAGGATCAAATTTTAAATCACTTCGTCATAGAGCCTCTAATGGTAAAAGTACATGAATGATTTTTTAACTCTACTTGTACGTCTGAAAATTTCACCGATCAGTTTTATACTTTTATTTGTAAAACTATAGAAAATTCATCTATAAAAATTTACCTTTTTTTTTTTACACCCATGGCAAACGGAAGGGAACTGTTATATTCCCTGACTGTTTGTTTGAGAGATAAAAGGGGAAGGAGGGGAAGACATTTAAGAGTTTTTTAAGAGAAAAAAGAATATGAAAAACTTTTAAAAGCCCTTCAAAATCCTCTTCTAGTATATTATTTTAATTTTTTCATTTTGGGGAATTTGGTTCTTTTATTGAAAAACAAACCCTCCATATAAGGCAGAGGATTATCCTTCCTTCTCAATCTCTTTTTTCATCACTTTCACCTCAAATCTTTTCGCTCCAAACTTTCAAACAGACCCTAAATGTCATGGCATCATGGACTCGAACCTAGTAGAAACTCATTCCCAAGCTGCTAGTTTCTACCGGCCAGGGTCACTGACCTTAAACGTGGAAATAATAAATATTCAAACTTAATTGTTTTTCATATTTTTAAGTGATTATGGATCGGAGTCCGCTCAATTGAAAATTTTATAGCTCCTAAATGTTGAATGTTGCGGTCATTTCATTGCTACTTATAGTGGCCGTAGCAATTGGGTTAGTGCTATTGTTTTTGTTTCAGGAAGCTGGTGAAACATAATTATAGCAATGTTGAACAAAGCTGGTGAAACAAAAACAATATTGATCAGTTGTTCAATCAGCAGCCTTGATGAACGATATTTTTTCGTTTTGGATTATGCTCCTCTAAAATGAATAAAAGTATAAAGTAAAAAAATAAGTGTGTATTTATCATTGATTAATTAAAATGTATTGAGATCTCGACCTATTTTAATTAATCAATAATGGATATATCCTTATTTTTTCACTTTATACTTTTACTTATTTTAGAGTAGTTTTTTTCTTTCTTTCTTTAATAGTGTGACAACGAATCACCTAACTTCTGTATCAATAGTTGGGAAAACAGGGGCATCAATGCTAGTAGGGTGGATTTTTTAAATGCCCTCTGCCCCTAATCACCTCAAATATTCTCTCCCCCCCTCTTTCATGTTTTATCCAAGCAGTGCTATTATTTGAACATTAAAAATTGATAACAAAAATTCATAATATTTTATAGATTAATGTCGTTCAAAAACGTGGTTAATAAAGTGTTGAGTTTGGTTAATAGATATACAAGGTGTCGCAATTCATTAATCATCCGCTGAACTTCATTAATCATGATTTTGAATATTATTAATCATGATTTTCATGTGTTTAAAATTTTGAACTTTACATGCCTATTTGAATACCTGAAAATCGTGGTTAATGACGTTTAAAATCATGGTTAATGAATTCCTGTGATGATTAATGAGTTGCAACACCTTACATATCTATTAACCAATCTCAATACTTCATTAACCACGTTTTTGAACTGTATTAACTATGTAAAATATTGTCAAATTTTGTTGTCAAATTTTTTATGTTAAAAAAAACATTTCTCTTTACCAAAGTAGTAATTCAGTTGTTGCGGTTGTTTTTTTGGATATATTAAAGAGTTGTTATCATTATCCTAGCTCAATTATTCTTCCCAACCTCTAGGCTATGCGGAGACGGCACTTGTTGGTACTTCATATGCTTGGGTATAGGAGTATACAAAGAAGGAAATTGCTCGCTCTATAATCTTAGGGCTCAGGGTAAAATGATAAATAACGCTAAGATTAAACATATATATTAAATAACATTAGTTAATAATAAAAAGTTATATTATTTGACTACATTGTTCTTATTAGTAACTATTGTGCCATAAATATTAAAAATTGTTATACCAACAAAACTTGACATGATGGGTAGATAGTTGAGTCCCTTAATCATATTAAATAGGTTTTGATCTCTGGTCATGTATATGGAAAATAGTTTGTTGAGAAATGATCTACTTCTAACTCTCGACTCTGAGACACCCTTAATACACACCCAAAAAAAAAATGTTGTGATCATAAATGCTTAAAGATATAAATGAAAAAAATTAATAAATATTTATTAATCTTTTAGAATGACCATCAAAATAAAACTAAATTATCCAATATTCAATTATTTAGGAGAGGAAAGGATAAATAATAAAGAAACTACCAACCAAGGGTTGGTTGAGTGGTAAACATCTCGACCTATAAGAAGGAGAACGCACGTTCGAATCCTGGTAGCGGACACTCTAATTTGGAGGTTACTAAAATCAAGGGTTAATTTCATGTTTTAAGCAGCCGACCGAAGATTAGTCTCATAGCCGATCCAAAGGGTCGAAACTTGTGGATACCCCGAGATGTCACCGGGGAGCCAAATGCCTTAATTACGATGGTTTTTAAAAAAAAACAATAAGAAACTGTAAGAAAAAACAAACAAACAAACAATGTCACATGGTGCTGCTAAGCTGTCGCATTAGAAGAATAAAGCTTTTGAGATGTATGATGAACATTTGCTTGCTTCATAAAACTCTGCTTTTGTATCAAGTTTTGTCTGTTAATTTATAGGCATGCAGAATCCCCACCCCATCGATATAGGATGTATTCCATTAAACGATTAATACCGTAAAATGGCTTATGATGACTGCATGCATGCCCATTTCAGTACATATACTCTATCCACACCAAAAAAAATAAAGCACATATACTCCACGCCATCTAGGGGTGGCAAAATGGGTTGGGCCCAACGGGTCAACCCGTTTAACCCGCCTATTTTGGCGGGTTGGGTTGGGGTTCTCAACCCACCAACCTGTTTTGACCCGCCCTGCTTAACCCACCAAGAAGGCGGGTCAGAGGCGGGGCATGGCGGCTTGGCGGGCCAACCAGCCTATTCTAAAAATATATATATTTTAATTAATTTTTTTAATAGTTTGAGGTAGGGCGGGACGGGTTGACGCCCATTTTCGATTTTTATACTTAATTTTCTATCTTTTATAATTATTTTCAATTTTTTTATTATTTTTTGACGGGTCAACCTGCCAACCCATTTTTATAGTTTTTTCTTTTGATGGGCCAACCCGCCAACCCGCCACTAAACGGGGTAGGTTAGGAGGTCTAACCCATTTTGTTAAAATGGGTCAACCGGCCCCGCCCAGTTTTAGGCGGGCCAACGGTGAGACGGGGGCGGGTTGGCCCGTTTTGCCACCCCTAACGCCATCCTTGTTTAATCCGCAAAAGCATGGATTCACAAAGCACCAGTTCAGTCGCAGTCAAATTTAGGGGTGTTGGTTCGGTTCGGAATTTGCAAAATTTTTCAAGAAACCTGAACTAAATCCATCTGATCGAACGAAACCAACCTGATAAAAAATGAGTTGGTTCCGTTCGTATCATCGGATTCACAATAGTTCAAATTCTACCAAAAAACAAAAAATTGCAATATGCAGATATTGATGTCTAAACCTAAAGGTTGAAACTTGAAACATGTTTCCTTTTCAATTCAAGATTACCGTTGCAAATACAATATCATCTGCTTCAATAAATAGATCACGTTTTATCTTTTAGGAGAAAGAACTCTATCTATGTTTTTGGCAAACATAGACTTTGAAATAAATTAAATGTTGAATGTAGATGGCCTAAGTTATATTTGTGTCGAAATGGATTAAGTTATATATTAATTAAGGATTTAATTGATATGCACTGTTAGTATAAATTTTTTTTTACACTATTAACTAATCTTAAATTCTGACATCATTAAAAATAATTGACTTTATCATAACTACCTTAAAAGTCATACATATGATGATTTGTGATTGATTGATACTGTAAAAAACTTTACACTTTTTTGGGTTATCATGTCATTAATATGAAATATCCACTGTGGGAAACAGTGACTAATCTCCGTCGGGGGATCTGGACGACACTTAAGGGTTGCCCCCTCCAAACCAGGTTTTTTCCATATACAAGAATCAGGGATCGAACCCGTGATCACTTGCTTAAGGGCCCCAAGCCCGTTTCCACTCGAACCAACCACATGTTGGGTAAAAAAAAAAGGTTGGATAGGCCCAATACCAAGATTGGATAGGCCCAATATCACGAAAGAAATAGGGCGTCTAAAGTGGCCAATCCTAAGCCCAACGTCTTAACCTAATAACGACGGGGCCCCAAAGACCTCGACCTTATACAAAGATCTTGGGAGCCCAAGTTGTCCTAAAGAGGCCCAACCAGACCCCGCATATCCAAACATCTATCGCTCATGCAAATAAAGGTTTTGCCACCTAAGGCGTAAGGATAAAACCTTCTAGAAGCATGACCAACATGTAATGCAGAGAAGGGGTACTTGACTCTAAAAAGGTGAGGAGATCTCATGCCCGCGAATCACGCTAACGGTCTGGGGCCCATACGACGCAACCAACTCACACATTCCAGACCCCCCCCCCCAAACAGCTATATAAGGAGGGCTTCGACTATGGAGGAAGGCGAATTGAACACTCGCTCTTGGTACATTTAGCATTAGGACCTTGTAACTTATTCTAGGTTGTATTTATTCTGCGAACCTGGAACAAAAATTAAACTCATAAATTAAATGTTGTATGTTAACAATTTTGTTTTAAATTTATCTCTGCCGATTTTTTATCCGCAAGATTATTTATCTCTTATCTCTAATCCTATCTTTATGTAAAAGGTCACATCTCCTCTAAAATGAGTTTTAATGTAAAGTCATGATCGAACAAGTAAGAATGTATCCTATCCACCATTGATTAATTATAGTACAATGAGATCTTAATCAACTTTAGCTAATCAAGGGTGGATATACCCTTATTTGCTCACTTAACACTCAAGATTACAATAGAGAAGTTTTTTCCATCTTCTAATATGTCTTATTACTTCTTCACATTTTTAAATTTATTCCATATTACCTTTTTAATTTATTTTTATTTTTTTACTTATCACTTTAAATTTGACTCATCAAGACTAATATTTTTTAAAAAATCAGGTAACATTAGATGATGACATTCGGGTTGAGTTTGCGGGGGATGAATAATGAAAAGCAAATGCTAATCAGTAGAGCACTGGTTAAGGAATTGAAAGAAGTATGTTTTCATTGAAAAATGGTTGTTTAACATATCGAGAAATGATATACTTAGTTTCCAAATGAAAACTTACCATTTCTTGATTCCTTAGTGGTTAATACCCTAATGAAAAAAAGTTGATTAGCGATGTACAATGTTTGGTAGTTACGACCGAGAATTGCATTCTCATCAAAGACAAAAATGTAGCCTCCATCAGATAGAGGTGTAATCGGATCCGTTTGGATTAAATTTGGAGTAATTTAGCATCCGATACAATTAAAATTGATCGGATTGGATTGGATTGAACTTTTCAAATTTTTTGTATGAATCTGAACTGAAACAATCTAATTACAGTTGCGTTGGTTCAGGTCGGACTATCGAATTACCCTATTTTTTTAATTTATTTTAATTTTAATTTTCAAAAATATAGTAAAAAAAACCAAAAAATCAAAAATTATAGGAAAATCAATACACTTACCAAAAAATTAACACCTATAGCAAATTCAAAATAAACTAGCAGATTCATAATATACTATATGTGATAAAATGGAACTACTTATTGAAACCATGTAATGAAACGGGAGTAGATCTCCTCTGTATGCGAGAGTAGGAGTCTAAAGTGACAAAGATTTAAAAAAAAATAAGTATTTTGGACTTCACGAATAAAAATAATAATATTATGATAAAATTAATATTATTAATAATAATAATATTTTTAAGTTATCATTCGGATCGGACGAATTCAAATTTGTTGAATCCAATATCAGAACGGATAATCTGTGAATTAATTTAGCATTTAAAATTCGATCCAATACGATAAACTAGTGATCCAACTATCAAAATCGGATTGATTCAATTCTGATCCACCAAATTCATGGATCGGATTGAATCCTCATACGACGGTCAGATTGGTCCCGCATGCACCAAATCCTATAGCCTGGATATATTAGTGGCCGGGTACGTGGAGCGACAATACTACGCCACGGTATCATATTTGTGTGAATATATCGTCTTCTCTGCCTAGGACCGGTATGGGAAGCACATGGCATTGAGGTGCCTTTGGAAGGAGAAAGGTAGGAGGATGTGACAACCCCACCACCACTGCCAAGCACGCAGTCTCTCACTGCTTTTATTAACCTTCAATTGCCTCATAGAATCATATTTCCACATGACCAAACCTGATTATGGTTGCATTAATTAATACAGTTTGAATTTGAGCCCATGCATGCGTGTGTTGTCCCCCTTATTTTTTACAAATAAAAAATGAAGTGTGTCACAATTCATGAAAAGAAAACAATGCAGATCCAAGAGTGATGCATAGACCCTTTCTGACCACCCACAAGGGGCCATTCCTCAACAATATTCATTTTACTAGTGTTAATTAATAACTAATGCCGTAATGGAGGACTTGTAAATTGCTAGGTTTGGCAATTATTGTATTCTTAGTATGGGACTTTGGACTTGTGGTCTCTCTGATTATGTATAATGTATGGCAGGCACCTCTTATTACATGGCTCCCATTCTAATTATTTAGAATTTCCCTGTTTTGTGACAACGCAATTGTTCAATTAATTATTTGACTCTGATATCGATTTTCATTTTGTATAAGAAAGTACATTGTCTGTGAATGGTTCTTTTCGTGCTCGTTATGTCCCCTACAAAACATCAAACATCTTTTATCAAGTCGGTTTTCCCTATTTGCATTACAAGCTTCACATTTGTTCTCTCGTTCAGTTTGAGAGAGCGTGTTAGACTGTATTAGTGTCGTTATGTTTACTTCGTTGTGTCTCGTACACATAACCTTGTAAATTAATTAAGCTAAGCATATTATCATATATTAATGTTTCATGACATGAATACTTGTACAGCATGCAGCAGCATACAATGAAATAACAGTACATATTCGGAATGCGATTTCCACCAACCCCGTGACAAAGTAAAACTTTTTCCAGATCAACTTGACCTTTACTCCGAATTTGCTCGTTTGGCGGAGAATCCAAATTTTCCCTCCTTCCCATGTGACCCGTTTGGTATATTTTGACAAAATGAGAAGGTTCCTAGGAGGGACTCAAATGATGAATAATAATTATAAAATATAGAAGACAAAATAAACAGGGAAGGTGGTCATCTTCAATCATCTTTCGACATTTGGGGCATCCAATGCAGTTCACATACTTTGCAAATTCCAAATTATTTGTTCAACAGTAAAAGACGATCATGATTTTTTTGTTTTGTGTTTAGATGCAGCACTCAAATGTCAATTCAATTACAATTTTACCTCAGTTGAATGAGAAGTTAAAACTAATTGATATCTGTGTCTCTCGCAGCAAAGTAGTTGATTTTTTCAAAGGAGGAGTAATACCCGGAAGAGTAAAGTTTAAAAGTATTTATGTGCTAATGTGATGAATTAAGAGGGAAGAACATGCGTAGATTGCAATACCTACGTTGGCATAACAAAAGTGTGGAAGAGGTTTGAACCTTGAGTGACTTAACCATGAAGCTTTATTGTAGTACAAGTAGTAGTAGTAGAGTAAACTGTAATGTGTTTTCGCGGGTGTGGCTCGAGAGAGGGAAAGGTTACAAGTAAGTTACAAGTATGTGGTGGATGTCCACAGTGACCCACGTCTTTACAGTTAAAGCCAACAGGGACCGGGTTCTGAGGAGCGATGATTACGGGGACTGAAGAGAAAGGGAGACCCACCCCACACACACGTTGGATTCTCCACCCCTTTTGTGTCGTTTTGCTGGATTTGCTTTGCTTCTCCTCTCCAATCTCTCAGCTGGGGAGCATTTCCCTTCAGTACCATCACTCCCTAGCTAGGATTTGTTTCATTGCATTCCTTAGTCCTCACTCACAACTCAACCCCCCCCCCCCCCCCCCCCCCACACCCCACATACAATAATCATCAAAATCTTTAGTGGCCCCACCATTCCTCCTCTCTAATTACACCCGCTCATCACGCCCTGCAATCCATTATCCACCCTCTCATTTTAGGTCGTTTTAACTTTTAAACCTTCCCATTTTCTTTCTTTTACTTTTGTTTTTTTGTATACTCTACTCTCTAGTCTCACTTTTCTTTTTGGTAACACTGTCTAGTCTCACTTAATTTGTTGTACTGATAATTGTACTAATAAGTAAAGTAATAACCTATTCTCTACGACACTGTCGCAACACAAAGGGAGCCAACGCCTTTTCCCACCTGTAACCCTTGACTTTGCTTTCTGATGTCGCATAACTTCATCGTGATGTAGCGTAGGTGGTAACCTCCGAGAAATCCAGCAGAAATGAGGTGGTGTGCATAGTGGAGCCAGCTAAGCCTAGATGCAATGAAATTACCTTAGAAAAACAGCATATAGTTTTATCTTTGCTTAAAAATGGATCACCCAACAAATATGGGTCAATACATAGATGTGCAGTATGAACTATGCACTATTCTTAACGGTATGCACTATGCAATAGACATAATTTCATCTCAATCAATAGACACAAAGCTTTGTATTACTTAGAGCTGAATTGTACCATGTGCGTCATTTGCTCCTTGTGACTCAAGAATCTTAGCAGAAACATCTGCAAAACACACAGAAAAATCAATATCAAATGAGAGTTTAACCAATATCAAATAAGTGGCTATCAAAACACATAGAAAAAAGTAGTAAACTCACCATCAACAATCTTATCGGTGCTATCAAATTGATCAAAATCCTTATCATCAAACTTGAGGCCTATAGGGTTTAACCAATTTTGAGTGCAGATGAGAGCTTTAGCCATTCCAGGCGACAAAGAACTGCGGAAGACATCAAGCACACGCTCGCTGGTGCTAAAGCATGACTCCGATGCCACAGTAGAAACCGGAACAGCTAATACATCACGAGACATGACAGAAAGGATTATGTATTTTGAAGTGTTTACCTTCCACCAATCCAAGATGTTGAAGTTAGTAGTGTCAACGTCATCCAGAGTTTCTTCTCCCAAATATCTCTCAAGATCAGATTTTTCAAGATTGGTTTTGGCCCTATTCTGTTTTTTCCATACTTGCATCCTATCCTCCAAAACACCTTTGTCAACATTTAACCCTTTAAGACTATCATCCAAGGCTGCACTCTTTGAAAAATCTCCACCATCTTCGCTCTCCTTATTTTCACCAACTTCTTTTGCATAAAATTGATACAAGTCATCCAAAGTGTACGTCTTTAACCAAAATAGACATATTGGCTGGCAACTCTTTATCATATGTATCCTCTAAACTCCAAGTGATATAACCAAGTTTGAAACGAGGATCCAAGACAATAGCAACAAACAACAATGGGTTACACTTTTCCACACTACCCCAATATTTGTCATACTTTGCTCTCATTGAACAAGTCATAGATCCCAAAAGTTCAGATTGGTTATTACTCCATAATATCAAAGACGATTGTATTGATGCAATTTCATGATAGCATTTATTTGATGTCACATGCAAAGAATCAAAGAAACGTACAGTCATTTCATAGAAGATTTGCAAAAACTGAATAGTTTTCGAGAGGGAGTGTGGGACAGTGGGAACAAATGCTTCTTTGTAAAAATAGAGAATTACAAAACAAAGAACTCAATTAGTTTAACCAATTACAGAACACAACAGAGAACTCATCTTTGTAATATAAAAACGTGTCCTAAGTAAAAGATAGAGCAAACAAAGAATACCAAACAGAAAAAGATAAAACAAAGAATAATAAGAATTTGAAGCCAAAAACAATTTGATTGAAGCAAGTAAAATGCATGCTATGAGGTGAGCTCTACAATTTGCGGTAGCTGGGGAGACGAATATTACCTAGGGAAATAAAGAAAGTGAAGTGCGGCGTAAAGGATGGTGTGTGCGGCCGAGATTTGCGGTTAAGGTGAGCTTTACGATTTGCGGTGGTTCCAGCGGGGGCGACGGTGGCTTCTGGATCTGGCGACGGTCGCTCCTAGATGCTTGAGACTGAGAAGGAGAACCCTAATCCTCTTAATTGTATGCGAGTGAGAAGAGAAGTGAGATGAGAGTGAGAGAGTGAGTTAATGAGATGTTGTGTGTGTGTGTGCTGGGTTGGGCTTGGACGTTAGTTAGGAGAGGACTAGGATAGGAGTAAAAAAAAAGTGAAATTTGGGACGGGACGGATAATCCGAAGGATAACCCTAACTCGTCCCCAATCCGATACCGGGTCAAAAACTAGGATACGGGTGCATCCCTTACCCGAGTCGGGTCTAGGTCAGACCTGAACATGTTCAGGTCAGGAAGAGTTATCGGGTCGGGCCGGGTCTTGCTCACCCCTAATAGTAACCTATTGTCTACCACACTGTCGCAACACAAAGGGAGCCAAGACCTTTTCCCACCGGTAACCTGGACTCTGCTTTCTGATGTCACATAACTTCATCATCGTGATGTACAGTAAATTCCAGGGGCACTTTTGTCCATCCACCTTGAAGCTCCCCTAAAGATTTGGTTCATCTGTTAGTCCTATTCACATTATCTGTTCTATTTTTTTATTTTCTCTCCTTTCTATTTTTTATTACCTATACCACTATATCTATTTTTATCACATAAGGTATATTAATTTTATTTTAAAGGGCAATGGTGTGAAATAAGAAAAAAATTATTAATTCCACAAAAAAAAAACCGTAAAAGAAATAAAGGAAATTAGAAAAGGCTATTCTCAAGAGTGGCTTGTTTAAGAGCGTAGGTGGTAACCACCAAGAAATCTAGCAGAAGCGAGGTGGTGTGCATAGTGGAGCCCACATGTAATCGAGTATGCCTGATTACAATTGGAAGGTGGTGTATACGCGTTCAAGAATAGAGTAGCGAGGTGTTTCTAAGAACAGAAAACAACAATAATATTTGTGTTTTAAATTACACAAAAATGGAAATTTAATAATAAAGATAAATCACCAGTTTAAAAATTCCAAAAGTTGCCCCTGCAGTGCAAGGTGTCCTCGTCCATAAGTAGTCCACCCTCTCCCACTGCCCAATCGCCTTTCATCCCCGAATCTCCCTACCTCCCTCCCTCTTTTCAATCTCTTTAACTTTCTTCTTCTTCTTATTATTCTTCTTCTTCTTAGTGATTAGGGACAGATAAACAAAAGAAGGAATGGGTGTGACCAGTGTTTTGGTCTGCATTGTCTCATTAATGTGGATGCATGTTGAAGCTCGAATTCCAGGGGTTTACACTGGGGATTCTTGGCAAACTGCTCATGCTACTTTCTATGGAGGTTCTGACGCTTCTGGCACCATGGGTCAGTAACCCAGTTCTCTTTTTGTTAATAATAACAATGTATATAAATTAAGAAGCATCTTCCTTGCAGTACTGCTGCTGTATATAACTATAATATAATTAATGAATGGTTAATTGTGTTTGTGGTGTTGGATCAGGAGGGGCGTGTGGGTATGGGAACCTGTACAGCCAAGGGTACGGTGTGAACACGGCGGCATTGAGCACAGCACTTTTCAACAATGGACTAAGCTGCGGAGCATGTTTTGAGATTAAGTGTGCAAACGACAGGCAGTGGTGTCACTCGGGAAGCCCTTCCATATTTATTACCGCAACTAACTTCTGTCCTCCAAACTATGCTCTTCCAAACGACAATGGGGGTTGGTGCAACCCTCCTCGACCACACTTTGACCTTGCCATGCCCATGTTCCTCAAGATTGCCGAGTACCGTGCCGGCATCGTCCCTGTTGCTTATCGCCGGTAACCCACTCTCTTTCTTTTATCCATCCGTTTTTACTCAACAACGACCATGTTTTCAACGAAAAACAAAAGAATTGTAAGTAAAGTGGTATAAAATAGAGGAAATTTGTATTGTAGTTTTGTTATTAGAATAAATACCAATTATATTAATATTTAATTTTAAAAATTATTATCATATTAACTTTTGAAATTATAAACATCATTTGTTTATATTAGTTACTGACGTCATTGTTCAGTTAATCTTTACATTAAATTTATTTGAGTGAGTTCACCAAAAAATAATTATTTGAGTGATGGATATATTTTCTGCTGATATTATCTTAGATAGAAGATTAAATTCTATAAAATACTATGTCAAAAGAAATTACGTCATTGTGCTTGGTTGGTCTACTTTGACCAAAGGAATCTTGGAAACAGACAGGTGTAGCTCAAAAGCCAAAAGTAGTGACGAGTTTGGTTGGTATTTATTTACGCAGGGTGCCATGCAGAAAGCAGGGAGGGATGAGGTTCACCGTGAATGGCTTCCGTTACTTCAACCTGGTTTTGATCAGCAACGTTGCGGGTGCAGGGGATATCGTGAGGGGGTACGTGAAGGGGTCTCGGACGGGGTGGATGCCATTGAGCCGGAACTGGGGTCAGAACTGGCAATCAAACGCGGTTTTGGTGGGCCAGGCTCTGTCCTTCCGTGTCACGGGCAGTGATCGCCGCACCTCCACCTCTTGGAACATTGCTCCCCCCAACTGGCAATTCGGTCAAACTTTCACTGGAAAGAATTTCCGGGTCTAGATCTCCTCATTCCTGTCTTCACATCAATACCACAACCTTATATTTTTTTTATTATTAAAAAAAAAAAAAACCTCAACTTCTAATGTTTCCCGCTAATTACTTATTTCTAGATGGTTCTTTTAATTGACTGCATGCTTGGGATGAGTGAGTGGCAACTTAATTGTGATTAGTTGCTAGTGGTTTTTCTTTTCTTTTTGATTGGAGGGTTGGGTAGTATATGATAATATGTTAACTAATCAATGGGGGTGGGTCAGTGGGTGTGTGAGGTTGTAATTTTAATTTGTATGGTAGACTAGAGGGTGTAACTGGAAGGGGAAAGGGAAAGGGAAAAGCAAAAGCCAAAGCCAAAGGAAGAAAGAATGTGTAGAGGACGCTGAAGTGGCTAAGCAAAGTGGTAGCCCGCAGCTAATTTGTAATTTTATAGAATGATGGGGGTTATATATATATATATAGTACAATTTGCTATATGTATCCAAGGAAGTGTATTGTGGTTAACTTACATAGCTCAAATTGGAAAAGTATTTTGTTTTGTTTCATTCCACTACATGTTTTTTGTTTTTTTGCCCTTCCTTTAGGTGGGGTGGGTTGAGTAATATTGGTTAAAAAACAGGATGGGCTAGGCCTACATATAATTATTATTGTCAATGACCAAAATAACAATCCCAACAACTTCTTGACAAATAATAAATGTGATGTTTAAGTTGAAGCAGCTAGGTTTAAATTCGTGTGGTCACTTTACTTTACCAAAAGGGAATTGGAACAAATTGGCCTTTAAGACGTGATAACGAAAAAAACCTATTAAATGAGTCTGGTGGGAAAATTAGATGTTCGGGGTCAACATTGTGGACATGAGTTTGAATGAATGAAAGCATGTGCTCTTCTTATGCCTACTTGTGAAGATTCGTATGACCATAGCTGTAAAATCCTATTCTTGTTTTCTTGTTACTTACCCTGTTAGAACTTGAATTTATTGAACTCGAGTAAAATGCTTCGGGCGTAACATTCTCTGTATTTTTTTAACCATTAAAATTGATAAGAAAAAAAAGAGCTAATTAATTTCCAGTTATTTAATTTTCCATTCGTTTGTCCACCAATATCATCTGTGTTTGGAGGAAACAAAAACATATAGCAGACGAGACTATTTGAAGAAAAGACAAGGTCTAAAATGGAATGATTGTTCCACTTTCTTCATCTAAAACCAATCGATTATCTTCCCATCCCACGAGTCCAACAAATACATCACATCACACAGCATTATTTGTGCTTGAATTGAACATGCACATGGGTGGGGTTGATTGTTAATGCTATCCAACAGCCATACCCAAGACGAGGGAAGTGAGCTTGAGTTGTGTTGCTTTACAACTGCTACCATCCACCTCTTTACTATTACTATGTTTAAAGGGAGATGCTGCAAAAAACTTTGGACACCTACCCATCCTCACAAAAGTAAAAAAAAACAAAGCAGGGCTTTGGATACCGTTTGCTGAACTCCAAAAGCTGGAGTCCCACTTGCTTGGTGATATCCTCTCTCGTGGAAATGAATCAGATACCGAAAGCTTAAGGGGATATTTGGTTTATTTTTTGGTTTTTATTTTTAAGTAATACATTTTTACTATAACTATAAATGCATCTCTTTATTTTCATTTCATTTCATATTTTTAACTTTTCATGAAGAAAATAATAAAAGCAACGGAAACGATAAAAATAACTTTGTTTTACTTTCACAATTTTCTTTATAAATATTAGAAAAATAAAATAAAATGACATTTTTATAGTTATGAATCAAAATACATCAATTAAAAATAAAAATATAAAAACCAACCTCCTAATAATTTATATTCTATACTAAAACAAAAGTTCTGTGCCCAGATTTTATACTAACAAATTTATGATGAACTACAACGTTTTTATAACACCTTAATTAGTCCTACTAGTATAATGTAATTTTTTTTTATGGTCTAAATTAGCACATCTTAAACTCTAAAGTATTTTTCACAATAAGAACGTGTTTGAAAAAGTTTGAAAAAAATAAATTACTCAAATAATCGATTATATGTAGAATCTATTTTTTGTGTGTATTTGCTAAATGATTTTAAGTAATCTATTTCGATTGGATGGTGAAAAAATTACTTTTACATAAGGTAAAGAAGTTAGAGAAAGGACATTATATGTGAAAGTGAAAGAAAAAACTTTTTTTTAATCCAACCATCTTTTTTATCAATGGTGAAAAGTAGCTTTTTTTTTAAAAAAAAAAAATTTAACCTAAATACCAAAGGTAATAAATTATCTACAAAAACAACTTTTTTTGAACAAAAAACGGCTGAAAGTAAAAAAATCCATCTTTCCCAAATATCCTTAATACTTTGAAAACACTACGAATGCATTTGGAAGAGCTTATAGATAGTTTATGATAATAAACTTAAACAAATACTTTATTAAAATAGTTTATAATCTTTAAGCTTTTTTTAACTTATTTTTATAAATTTATCAGAAAAGTTTATAAAAATAAATTATTTTTAACTTATTTAAAAAAAAAATTTATTACATAAATATTTAAATAAATTATATATTCAAACACATCAAAAATCAAATAGTATTACAAGACTCATAAAATTTCTCATTTTTCTGCTGCAGCTAACAGCCAATAATTTTATTTATATTTAAATTTAAAAGTATTAGAAGTAATCAGTAACGTGGTAAAAATCTCTTCCATTATCTGCAAAGTCCAGACACATCACTTATCGACTAAAATCTCAAGAATTACTAAAATTAACTATCTTCCACAAAAAATACATATTCAACCAAAAAAAATAATAGCACCACTGTGACACATCCTTTTTTAAGTATAGTATTCTTCAGCCTGCTGTATTTAAAGGTTTGCTCACCATAATATCACTTTGTTGATGCAGATTTTAACTAAACTTATAGTATATAAATGATAATTGAAAAATTAATAGATTGAATTTGAAACATTTTTTTTTATAAAATTAATTGTTAAACAAACTTATAAATATAAAATAATATAAAAAGACACGTTTATTTTATTTGTATATAAATTTTTTTTAAATTCTAATTAAATCTTTACCATTAGAATATTATTTTTATTTTTATGTTTAAATATTTTTATTAAATAATATAAATGAAATATCATGTTTATGTGAAATAGGAGTCAAATAAAATAAAAATTTCTTTCAAATAATTAATATAAAAATTAGAGAATATGTTTTTTTAACAAGCAACTCTACTTTAGTGAAACAAGCTAGAGAATGTCTATGATACCTTTAAAGATTTAAAGGTTTTGAAACAGTTTTTTTTTTTTTTTTTATCAATAGATGAGTAATAATGCATTTAATGAAGTCAAGTCAAAGTTTTAATTTTTTACCTGAAAACTTTTGCTTTTACACATTTGTCCTTAATAAGTAAATAAGTTTTTTACCATTAAAAATTTAATTCTGATTCCGCGTGATTCTACAGATTTAATGGAGTTATACCAGATGGTGTTCTGACGTAGAGCTTGAGACTTTTCAGTGTATAGTCTCCTGTTGTTCCAACGATTGTTGGTAACAAATCACACACCATGGCAATTGAACATCAAACCTTCCAGACTTTGGATTCAATGACTTTAATATTTAGTAATTTTGGTGTCTTTAGACATTTTTCTTTCATTTGATACTCTCTCATCTTATCTCATTTTTCTCTTTCATCTTTATTTATCCAAAGTTATCAAATCTCAAAGTCACTGAATCCAAATCCGAAAGCTTCCATCCCTCATTCCAGGCTAACAAATTCCTCACCAGCCAATAGGGTTTTAAAAGTTTAAGACTTCCCAAATATTGATATAAACTCAACTCGATAAATGTGGATTGTGACAATTTTTTTTAGTTTTCTATAATTTTCTAATCAGCCAAACAGAATCAACATATTAGAAAAACTAGTTGATTAATTTATAATTTTAAAACTGAAATCCAGACAACAGAGGAGAAAAATGCATACAAATTCTCCAAAACAGCTAAAAGAAAACCAAATAGAAATAGAAGGGGGGCTTTAACGCGTTGCAGGCGGTGGCTCATGGGAGGGGACAAATGGCGGAAGAGGTACGTTTGCAGAAAGTAGAAAGAATATCGGATTGGATGGTTCCCATTTATGGAAAAAAAAACTAGTCAGATAAGATCATAGGTGGAAGGTGACTTTGGTGGAGTGGTGTCATCGATGGGGGCACGCCAAAGAGAGGTGGCAGTGGCATATGCAACGATAGCAATGGTGGGCATTTAGGCTTCATAGTGGTGGTCGTCGGGCTTGCCAGGGAGTCGTTTGCGAGTAGTTTTTCGACAGAAAAGGACTGCACGACAGTCTTCGATGATCTTTTGGTGTGTGGAGAGAGAGAGATGAATGAACTCAGTTACAGAAAAGATAAGGGAAGACTGTCTCTTCGGTTGTTACTGAAGGATAAAATTGTAAAAAGAGAATTTTGATATAATTAAGAATTAACGGCATACCATTAAATCATTCAATGCTAGTTCTTATCTATTAATTCAATTCATAACTGTTTCAAAACAGTTAAATCATCTACCATACCCTAGCAGCTCTCATCCAAATAAACCATAAACCAATTTATTGGACTTGAAAGATTGAGTGACAGCCCACTCTGCTTTCATATGCATCCGTAAGCAAAATGCATTATAGACTAGGAGCAACTAGCAAGCACAAGAAAGCCAAGGTGGAAAATAAGGAAATAGATTCCTACATCTTTGTTTCTTTGTTTTCAAAATGGAACCAGTCAAGAGGGCAAAAGAGCAATCATTCAAAGATATGTTACCCACCTTTATCGACTCCTTACCGTCGTCCTCTTTAATAGTGTTTTTGTTTTAGATTATTTGATCATGAAAATCATTTTTCTAAATTAAAAAATCATTTTTAGTGATTTTAACTGTATTTATTTAAAATTTTTTAGGAAATGATTTTTTTAAAAAAATCATTTTTATGACTAAAATGAGAAGCTATTCCATTTAGCTTCTCACTAAAATCTGATTCTCTAGAGAAAAGAACAAATATATTTATTACTGATTATGAAAAAATGATTTTCATTTAATCTCTAAGGACCAGTTTGTTATAGATTATGAAAAAATGATTTTCATATAAAATAATTTAGAGTGCGTTTGTTTTAGATTCTTTGATCATAAAAATCATTTTTTTAAGTTAAAAATCATTTTTAGTGGTTTTAATTGTGTTTGTTTAAGATTTTTAGGAAATGATTTTTTTAAAAAAATCATTTTTATGGCTAAAATGAGAAGTTATTCCATTTAGCTTCTCACTAAAATCTGATTCTCTAGAGGAGAGAGAAAATATGTTTGTTACCGATTATGAAAAAATGATTTTTATTTAATCTCTAAATTATTTTATATGGAAATCATTTTTTCATAATCTGTAACAAACTGGCCCTTAGAGATTAAATGAAAATCATTTTTTCATAATCTGTAACAAACATATTTTCTCTCTCCTCTATGGAATCAAATTTTAATGAGAAGCTAAATGAAATAGCTTCTCATTTTGGTCCAAAAAATGATTTTTTTTTAAAAAAATGATTTCATAAAAAATCTTAAACAAACACAATTAAAACCACTAAAAATGATTTTTAACTTAAAAAAATGATTTTTATAGTCAAATAATCTAAAACAAACGCACTCTAAATTATTTTATATAAAAATCATTTTTCATAATAACCCTAACTCTAACTCGTTATAGTTTGTTTCGCGCTTCACAATGAGAGTTCGATTCATTGCTTCAAATACTCTGTATTCTTCTTCTTTTTCCTTTAGCTGTCCCTGAATGGTGTCCATCTTTTCTAGGATTTCACCATCACCAGCATCTCCCATATGCCTAATTACTCTCAAAGCCTCTCTCATTCTCTCGATTTCCAACAGAAGCACATGCTTGTCATCAACATCCTTTTCAAAATCAATAATTTCTTTGTGAAGATCTTCCTTTCGTTTCTGCCATTACAAAAAATCAATATGCAGTTTTAGGCATCAAGACAAACACTCTGTTAAGTAATTGAACTGCTTAAAATCACTTCTGAATCTAAATAACGCTAAACAAAACTTGCGTTTCTCTAGTAGCACAAAATTGTGATCACCCTTTCTTCGTACAAAAGTTGCCTCTCCAATCTGCAAGACAACCAATAATTTTTTTAAAAAAAACAAAAAACAAACAGGAAAAGCAGTATTCATTGCACCAGCAAACCATTCATCATTCATGAGTTCAGAAGATATACAACTTATTAGTTATATTTAACAAAAGTTGATATGTAAATACAGAATAAAATGGGAAAGGGGATAAATACAAACAAAAACAAAGAACAAAGCTATACTATACCTTATGTTTCTCATTCTGGATTATTCTTAACCCAGTTTCTTTTGGGACAACACCTTCTACTAATTCTGTGCTTCTCATCTCGATATCCTGCTTCTGAGCTTCCAGTAGCACCGTTACCTTCTCACGCTGAGATATGATCTTTTCCAAAAGCTTTTGTGCACTGTGATGAGTGCTTCTCATGTCTAATACAGTAGCATGCATACGAGGGCATATTACTTACATGAAAAATATAGATTAAACTAATCATTTGCTAAGACTTTGACGTTGAATTTGGTCTTATAAACCTATCCCATATGTATAATTAATTTTAATTTGTTCCTCATCCTTGTTAAAATATAGGATAGGGATCAAATTCAATTTTTTTTTTCTAATTTAGTCCTAGATTTGATAATCATTTGGAATTTGGTCCAGACATGATCAATTTCAAAATTTTATACATACAAGAATCAAATTCCAAATCAATGTCAGGAGAGGATCGAATTATTGGTTTAACAAAAAATATAAGATAAAATAGGTTGATTGATCTTATACGTTTATTTAAATTTTTACATCAATCCCATAAGTTTTAATTTTTTCAAATTGATCCTACATGTTATATTCCATTATATTCCGTTTTCGCATTAGTCATTTTCGTCAATTTCGACCTAACGCCCGCAGATTTGATTTGACGTGATTATGATATTAGTGCGACACGTGACTTTTAATCAGATGCGGTAAGATTGAAATTGACAAAAAAAACTACCGTAAAAACAAATCAAAACGTGTAGGAGCAATTTTAAAAAAATAAAACTTATGTATCCGAGATAAAAATTTAAATAAACATATAAAAGGAATCAAGCTATTTTGTCAAAATATAAATACTATATCAACATCATACGTATCTTTTAAACTATGAACAGAAGGCTCAAAGCAGAAGGATTTAAGATGAACCTTAATGGTAGCGTTGAACCATCTCGTCCTTCTGCTTTATGATTCCGTGAACGCAAGAGGAAAAGCCATCTAGATGTGAATGAATCCTCTTGTACATAGTAGCACTATTTAATAAGTCTCCGAACTTCCTCCTAAGATGCTGACCAACAATGCCTTCAAACTTGTAGCCATCCTCCGTAGCAATCCAACCATACAACTTGACTGCGGGACAAACCGTGGCGTTGTTCCAATCCTTGTTTCCACAACGACTCGCTTGAAAGCTCTTGCCGAACAACGTGGCGTGCTGTAAACCGTTATAGTCTTTCTCAAATTCCAAAAGAGCAAAACCAGAATGGCCTCTGTAGGTCCATAGAATCTCAACCATCAAAGGGTTAAACCCTCTGTGGGAAAACTGTTGTTTGAGTATAAAGCCGGTGGGTCCAACAAAACGAGCATCCTTCCATTGAAGGGGTATGTTGGCTAACACCCCAACCCAAGGCCAAACAAAAGGTTGTTCCAGCCCTACGTTGATGGGAGGGGAAGAGTGTGCAGGCTCAGCTTTCAACTCCATGTTGCACCTCCTCACAAGACAGAGGTAGGTATAGAATGAAAGGAGAGTAGAAGAAAACAAAGCAAATGTAGCCCAGCTAGGTAGGAGCAGGAGGAGAAACCATGATGCAGCTATAAAAAGAAGCAAAGTAGCGGTTGACATTGGTTCTAGCTTGTACAGGAAGGAAGATCTTTCTCCTTTCTGTCCTT
Organism: Ammopiptanthus mongolicus; assembly: GCA_039655645.1. Lineage (NCBI taxonomy): Eukaryota > Viridiplantae > Streptophyta > Magnoliopsida > Fabales > Fabaceae > Ammopiptanthus > Ammopiptanthus mongolicus. The sequence continues at coordinate 7,992,711 of CM077346.1, forward strand.
TCTGTGTGTTGTAATAATTTGATTGATTGATTTGCTTTGTTGAGTTTTTTAAAAGACGTACACCGCCACATCTGATGCCTGACGCTACTTCCTCCGCTAAGATCAGAAATGCTTCTCAAATATCACCTTCCTGTTATTACATAGTAATGACAAAATTAACAGTAATGCGAGATCCATTTTAGGCCTAACTATTTGAGGGACCATATTTTGTGGGAAACGAAAAAAAAAAAGTCACAGAATAATTCGGACAATAATAATGAAGAGATATATCCGTCCCTTCATTTATCTTCACTCTCATCATAATGTTAAAATATTGATATATATTATTAGTATGCTTATATGTCTATTAAACTAATTCATATGACCTGTATTGGTACATCTGATATATGTGTTGTGTTATTTGTAACATATAGGGACTAATATGTCCTACGATAGAAATTATCAGGGACTAAATTGGGTTACTTAATGAATAGTTGGGCACTTTATCGAGTCAATAAATAATTATTCTCATGGTCTATTACGCATGTAGAGACTGTTGTCTGGGTACTTGGAATACTAACGATACATATCAGCACTCTAATAGCGTGTTCAGGATGGAAACAAATGAAGGAACTTGTCCCTCTTTTGTCATTTTCGAAGATTATTCGATGATTTTTTTTTCTCAAGGACGAAAAGTGATACCTCAAAAATTATTGGGGACTTAAATGAGCATCTCCTCATAAGTTAAAAGGTACAAAATTAATAGTAGTACAAGTTTTTAAGTTGAAAGTTGAGTTATTATAAGGGAGATGCTAATCAGTGTCTTTAGAGCATCGGTTAAGAAGTTCAAAGACGTAAATTTTTATTGAAAATTTATGTATTTAACATATCGAGAAATGATGTACTTAGATTCTTAATGAAAGTTTTTAAGTTGAAAGTTGTGAGTTATTATACTGGAGATGTTAATTAATATCCTTAGGACATTGGTTAAAGAGTTCACAAAGATAAGTTTTTATTTGTATATTTAACATACCAAAAAATGATATACATAGATTCCCAATGAAAACTTTGCATTTCTTGATTCTTTAACCAATGTTTAGTGCACTCGTTAACAAGATCCTATTATAATATTATATCTTGTAAATTATCAATTAGAATTTAATTTCTTAAAACAAAGCACTAAGCATAAAGTTGAACAATTATGTGTGAAAGCAGTCATTTTAAATCTAGTATGAATAGATGTAACCGGATTAGGGGTGTACACCACTCGGATTAAATCGGTTTTGTCCAAACATATTACCCGAATCAATTAGTCTTTTACGAATTGGATCGAATTTGTGCAAATTTTATTATAAACCTGACCCAAACCAACACGACTAACGACAGGTTGGTATTTGGGTCGAGTCAAACGAGTTGTAAATTCTACAATTTTTTCAATTAAGAAAAAAAATTTAATAAAATTTAAACAAAAAGTCATTTTTATTATTATTAAATTTAAAAAAAAATATGTCTACAAGTCTACGCGTTGGGTCATCAAGTCACCGATTGACAATTAATAAACCCGTTACCCGAACCAAATCACATCGATTTTAGTCTGGTCGGGTCGGTCCAAGAGAGGAAAAATCGACCCAAATGCATTGGATTGGGTTGGGTCATCGGGTTGATCCGAACCCATGAACTTCCCTAGCACGAATGGTAACAATTAAGATGTAAGTAGGTTAGCAAGTACAAGTATAATTTCAATATTTATTTAATTATAATTTGTTAACAAATATTTTAATATTTGTATAAATTATGATTTAATATGACACACACACACACACACACACACACACACACACACACATATATATATATATAGATAAAATGTTATAAATTTTAATTATTTGATTTGATAATATTTAGTTTTTTAAAAAAATATATAAGAAGTTATAAATTTATAACATTATTTTTTTTTTTTTTTTACAAAGGAAACATCATGTCATTTCATTAAAAATCAAATCCACAATACAAGTAGGAATGTCATCAAAGTCTCGAGGACTAGCCATATCAGTAGCCACCCTAGCAAAAGTGTGGACAACTATATTAGTTTCCCTTCTAATGAACTGTACTGAAGAGTTTTAAAAATAAGAACTACTATTTGAACTTGAATAAAATAAGTAATTAAATAAATATGATAAACAATAATTAGTATTTGAATTAATTTTAAAAAATAATATCTGAAATAAAATATGATAACAAATAATTAGTATTTGAACTAATTTAAAAAAGGTAATATTTGGAGTAAAATATGATAAAAATAATTAATATTTAAATTAATTTTAAAAAACGAACAATTTGAGTAGGATATAATAATTAATGATTAGGAATTTTTGTCCTGTAAATGAAAAAAATAAATGGAAATAAGTAAACGGTTAATCAATTTGGTAATTATAACAATTAATTAATAATTCTGAAAAAGCATTTAAAAAATAAAATATTAAATAAATATGTCTAATGTAGTTGAAGCCACATTATTTAATAGTATTTTGGAGAATGTCTCACGTTTAAGACTTGATACTTTGTAATTTAATATGTAGGAATTGATTATAGCTTCTACCCCAAATTCTAAAGTATCCATATAAAAATATGTAATCTGAATAAAGTACAAATATTTATTCAGTTTTTAATAAAAAATTGAAAATTGATATGAGACAATTAGTAAATAATTATATTAGTATATTTAAACTTAGTAGACAATTAGTCGTTAAAACCTAAAAAATAGTACTAGATAATTAAAATTATAGACAGTTTAAAAATTAGTATTAGTAATTAAAAATATTTTTTTGAAAAAAAAGTATTCGTAAGAAATATATTTTTCACAATCACATAAATAAGTTTTACACAAATTCCTTATAAAAGAAGGAGGACAAAATAATATCCATCTTCACATTAACCAAAAATTTTCTTTCCTTTTTGATGTTTGCTTCTCTGGCTTTTGTGAATAATTTGTAAAATATTTATTTGTCGAGGGACGTTTAACGTACGTACAAGAGTTCAATGCATTTTTAATATGCTGAATAGTTCACATGCAATAACTAATTTGTGCTTGATGTTCATTTTTTTATATGACCGAATCAACTAATTAATTAATCTTACTATGAGTTACTCGAGTCTCACGTGATACTATCATTTTCCCTCCACAAAGGATTCGGATTCTTTACAGTTACTTATATCTTGGGTCGTGATCCCGTTGTCTGAAAATCACTCACTATTTTCTGAAAACCGTGATATAAGTGAATGTAGAAATCCAAATTCCTCCCAATTCACAAAAGGCAGAAGTCATTATGTGGACTATGGGGTGGTACTATAATACAGTCATCCATAACCATGTTTTCTTCGGGGTTAAGATACAAGTACTTGTGTTTATTGTTATCCATATATTTTTTATAAATGACAAAAAGAATGTATTCTTAGTATTTGATCACGCTTTGGATGGGATGGTAAAAGAGTGACATGAATCATCTGTAGATGAAAACAAAAGAAACATGGATACATCAATCTAAGGAGTAAGGACATAAGATCCCAAAATTAGATGCATGTAGTCGTTATGTTATGTTTCAAACAAAACAAACTTGTGGTGGACTTATTCGGGACACTTATGGAGTTTACTTGATCGGATATTCTTGCAATTTGGTCTCTTGTTCCATAATGCTAGCGGAGCTTCTCGGGATTTGGCATGGCTTAAATCTCGTTGGAGGTGGGAGGATGACCAACGTTCTGGTTGATTCAGATTCTAAAAGTGTTGTGCATCTTCTGGATAACGGTTGTGAGCCTACTCACCCCCGTGCCACTATAATTCATGACATTCAGAAGCTGGCTTTAGAGTTCACTTATGTTAAGTGGAATCACATCTATAGAGAAGCTAATTCTTGTGCCGATTTGATGGCTAACCATGGGCACTCTTTAGATTGGGGAGTTCATTTATTTTCCCATTTGCCTTCTTTTGTTAAGTCTGCAGTTTTTTTAGACTCTTGTGGCACCTTTTTTAATAGGGTGATGTAGTTTTTGTGGTTTGGGCTTTAGCCCCGTTTATTCACCCCCAAAAAAAAAATTTAGAAGACTAATAACGAGGATTGGTATCCGGACTAATTAGGGTCAATAGTCTTCTTAGCCTATGTTCTACATCTAATAGCTGCAATGAAGATAAAAGAAATATTAATTTGTGAGCTAAATTAACATTTCACATCAAAGAGAGAAAAGCCAAAAAAATCTATTGGAATTGATACACCAGAGATGAGGGCGACAAAAGGAACACACATGAGGACTCTTCACTTTTTTTAGTTATCAAATGTTTTTTTTATCAAATTCAGATGGCAACTAGCAGTTGGACTTTGAATTAGGATGTGTTTGGGTAAACAATAGTTAAATGCTTATTGAATAAGCATTTATCACATGAGATCTTATAACATTTCTATTCATAAACTTCTTTGGAAATCTTATCGTAATAAGCTAAAAAGAACTTAAATGGAGGTTATAAACTATTTTCATAAGTTTTTCAAAACATTTGTTTAAGTACTTATATGATGAAATAAATTCAAATAAACTCTTTATAAGCTTTTTCAAGCACCTGTGAGTCCTTTAGGTATCGTTTAGTATCAAGCATATTTTAATACTTTCGGGAAAGTGAGGTGAGAATAAAATTTTTCATGTTTGATACAAGAGATAGACATTATTCGCAAACATAAAAGATGTCTGAAAAAAGTTTGTGAATGAAAGTGCAAAATTTTATTTCCATGTATAAGAGTGAGAATGAAATATTACTGAGAATGATATTCCCGAAAATATAGTTTGCCACCTTAGGCCCCATTCGGGGTAGTTTTTGGTTTTATGTTTTGAAATTTTCAAAAACCAAATCTAGTTTCAGTTCTGAGTTTTGAGTTTCAGTTATGAGTTGAGTTTCAAAATTTTTTAGTTAAGCCACTCTCTTTAGCTCGCCTAACTATGAATTCACCCAATATTTAAAATATTGACACATAAAAATAATTAAAAATGACAAAAAAATATTTAAGTCTGGAAAAATTAAATAAAAAATAAAAAAATTTAAAAAAATAAATATTATAAATGAACAACCATGATGGTGGTGGTGGGGATGGTGGCGGTGGGGGTGGTGGTGGGGGCGGCGACAACTGTAAAACAGAAACAGGAAATGTAAAACCTATTTTTCTGGTTTTGGACTTTAGTTGAAAACTATTTTCAAATTAAGTAAAAAATCAATTTAATCCTTTTTTATCCAAATAGGTTTATTTTCAAATTTAACTTTTAAAATAAAAAATCAGAAACTTACAATCATCCCCTATAGGACCTTAGGTTATCACAGCAGTTGGTTTTTTGTGACAGGCTTTTTAGGTTTGGGTAAAAAGACAGCCCTAAAGTTTCAAAAAGATTTGACCCAGAACAACTTGTATTGCCCATAAACCACATCCAATGACCAAAAAAGGCATACTCAAACATGGCGTTCGGTCATAGAGAACCCTTCCCCTGAGTGACAGCCTAAAAATGGCAGACCCATTCAAACTTGTCCATTATCATAGCCCTCTTACAGGGCCTCGGCCCACACGCTATACATTTGCTCACATTTTGTCAGGCTCCATAAAAACTCGCAACCGGAGATAAAATCCAATAAAGCATCGTTTACATAGAACAAAATTAAGGAAGATACCCGATACTTTTGGGATAAAAATTATTCTGTCTAATCAGATTCTGCCACCTCAATTAAATGGATCATGTTAATAGATTAAGTCAAATGATTCTCATAATTTGGTTGGATCACTTAGACAGGATAAAGTTAACCTTGGAGTATCAGAGAATTCACCAAGATTATATGGTATCCATTAGGTAAATTACTTACCTTTGCTTACGTGGCACAATCAGATGATGAGAAGTTAGATCCATGTAACATTGAAATGATTCATTTAATTGAGGTGTACATTCTAATTGGACATAGGATACCCAAACTTTTTATTTTTTAAGAGTACGACACGAAGAAAACAGAAATCCAACACCTCTATCAAAATTGAAAACTCAAGATGTGTCACCAGTAAAGACCCTGTAGGCAATGCACACGCTATTGACCCCCAAACAGACTTGAGAATTTTTGCTAAATAGAATATAAATTTTCGGAACCTAATTCAAAATCTTTAAACCAAAAATCTATATAAACACGAGAAATAATAAACACAAATGTATGAAGGAAGAAATATAGTTACTAAAAAAACAGCAGACAGGCATCTTGCATGCGTAGTTATCACAATATTATATCTGGGAGTCAACATTAATAAGTGGAAATCACGTGGAAGCAGCAGTGCACTTGAGGTAGAATTTGCGTACACCATTGTTATATATTGCAATCCGTGTTGAAGTTATGGCTTGAAATGTGAATGAGAGTTCTACTAAAGTGGGTTTATCTCTCCATGCCAAGGTAATGAAACGCAATAACTTACGCGTTATTGATAAAGAAACCAGAGGAGAATCCATTCCAGGATTACCAATTGGATTTATATATACATCCACTTAAAATCATTTTATCCCCAAAGGAATTAATATCTTCAAAGTAATAGTAAGGGTCTAACAGCAAGGATTTTCTTTCTTGGTGGACAAATATATCATTTGTGGCCTTGTGGACACGTATACGATTACAAATTTGAATTTTATGTATGACAATCAATATATATGGATCAAGCTATTCTTTTGTGTGGTAGACATCAAACTATTACTTTGATCCATAAATCCGGTTATTTGTAAAATAGGTTTGTATAACAAATATGAGATGTTGCCGTGTTTTATACAAAAATATTGAATTCAGTTTTCTTCATCTTTTCCTATCAACAATCGACGACTTTTCCGGCCACCTCCGATGACTTTTTGGTCACCTTCGACAATCTTTCAATTTTTTTTAATGATCATTTCCGTCACTGGCCTCCGTTGCCGATATGTGACACTAACCTTTGCTATCATCCCGGTTGTCGTTGGTGTGGCCACCAGCCTCAACCAACCACCAAATTATTATTAAAAAAATAATTTTTTTAAAAAATCAGTTGTCAACACCGATTGCACAAAAAAAACATAATTTAACTGGTTGGATAATGAATTGATTATGTTTTCGATCAAAATATTGTGCAATTCAATCACGGATTAAGCATAAATTTTAGTGATTGAACCAATCAAACCATGATCCAATGATTTGATATATTCCGTTCTTAATATATTTGTTATTATTGTTAACCATTTTATTTGCATTAGTTTATTATTTTATTTTATCCTCAAAAGATTTTGCCATGCACTCCCTCCGTCCCATTATGTATGTTACATTTACGAAAAAAATTTGTTTCAAAATATATGTTATTTTCTATTTTTCATGTAATATTAAATGTTTTCTACCAATTGTATATCCTTAAATACTGAACTTTGCATTTATGACAATAGTTAATACACCAATGATTAATAAAGTTAATTTGGTAAAATTACCACTCTATTTCTTTTATTTATTATTTTTTATTAAATTGTGTGATTTAGCCAAATATGACATATATATTGAGACAGATGGAGTATATTTTAAGACACATGTCAAGAAAATTTATTTTATTATATTATCCTAATGGAGTAAAAAATGTTAAATACTTTTTAAAGTTTAAAAATATTGTATACTTATACTTTCTTATTTGATTATTCTTTTTAATTCCTTTCAAATGTGCCAATAACTTTCACTTGAGACTGTATCTTAAATTGTATCTTAAATTTCAGGCAAACAACTTAGACTGTATCTTAAATTGTAACTGTCTCACTTGGGACCTGGATTACGTGCGATCAGTGATTTCATGTAATTATTGCAGTCACTCATTCCATCATTGGATTGATTTTTCTCATAATCTTCACCTTTGATTTACTTTGTCTAAAAATATTAGAAAACAATACAAATAGAAAAAAATAGAAATAGGTGATTGCACCTCATGGGTCGTGTAGAGGGCAAGACCATTAAGGCCATTTGCCTTAGGCCTCACTTTTTCTTCTTCTTTTTACTATATATATATATATAGTAATTGGTTTGACAAGTATTTCAGTAATTACGCCTAATTTTGTATACTATACATGTATTATTGAGATTCAATCACAGGTAATACAATCTACAAGACATAATATTAGTTACGTTTCAACATTTAAGGTTATGTCTTAATGTCTTATTGCTTTATTACTCTTTTTTATATAGTGTCATAGTTAATTGTCATTTGAAGTAATCAACATAATTAACAATTGAGAAATGGGAATGCAAAAGGATAAAATAGTTGTTGAAGGTAATTAATTTAATTATTATGCATTAGCAGTGTAAAATTTTTTATACTGTCAATCAATCATAAATGATGATACGGTGATTTTTGAGGTGGCTTATATTTTTATTTCAAGACAATGTGCTCCAGCTTTCTAAAGGAAAAACGTCCATTGTCTTGCCTGGACCAATTAAAGCTTATTGAGTATATGACTTCAAAAGTTAACACAGTTCTTTGTTTTGGGCAAACAGCCTTGACCAAAAAGCCTCTTGTTTTTTGGTACATCTTACTTCTTTTTTGATACACAAGAATGAGCCTCGTTTGTCAGCACATGTTTGATTTCATTATTATTTTGTTTTATTAAAAAATATTTGAAGATTATAAATTATTCATAACACAAAATAAGCTAAAACAAGTATTGTTGAATTCTCTAGAGTTTTACAAGTCACAAGCATATATATTTTGACCCAAGAATGAGACGGCGTCAAAGACAAGAAAAAGTCTCCACAAAACTCCGAACATCCACCCTTTCAACACTAGTGGGCCCAACACCGTGAGGATGATTATTATCCAGACTCACAATTCCCCAGTTACCCATGTCCAAGAACAGCAGGGCAGGCACCACAGTCCACAGTGATAGTCCCATTGGATGTCTCTCTTTGCCATTACGAAGAGGGTAAGAGAAGAAGATGATAGAAAAAAAAGGATTATCTTTTGTTTGATATTATATTCTAAGATGAAAAGAAAAACATTTGATAGGATAATATTTTTATGGGTTTTATCATTTTTTTTAGAAGCTTTTTTGTTGGATGAAAAGATAGATAAAAGAGGGTGTGTGTGTGTTTTTTTTTTTAATTTGACTGTTGTGATTGTGATTAAGGAGAGGATGACAAGTCGGTTCAATATCTATTGAGCTTTAAAATAAATTCTGTGATGAGGAGTTGATCTTTGGATTATATAATTAATGATAAGTTTTTATATTAAATGAGCTAACTTATGTTTGTTAATGTATGATATATATCAAAAATATAATATAAAAAAATATAAAATAAATTTTTTTTAAAGAAAAAAATATTTTGTTTGAGAGACCTAAAAGAAGGGTTCGGATGACTTTCATGTTGGGCTGGCCGGATAACTTTTGGCTATAGAGAACTCTGATTGACAAACAAGGCATAAAATTCATTATTTCCACTATTTTTTCTTTTACATCCTTGGGTTAAAACTCATTATTTCATCTTTGAGCTGGGTTCAGATCAGATGGTTGTCACCGCAGTCCAGTTGGGTGAGGTTAAACTCGAACGGGGCAGCTAAGGGTGGTAGTGGTATGGCGGGTTGTGGTGGGTTGATTCAGGGTGAGAACAGACAGTGGATTTGTGGTTTTTCTAAGCAACTTCTTTACCCCAATTAATTTCCTTGTAATTGTCTCTCTTTAGGCTTAGGCCTTGTTATTCACAAAAAATGAATGCAAAACAATTTATTGGCTTAATTATACTTGTCCTTCCTGAAAATTTTCAAATGTGTCCTTTTTATTCCTCAAAAATTTTAATTATATATTTGGTTATCTAATTTATTAAGTTGTCTAAAATCAGTATTTTCTAGACTGTTTAGACTTAGTCATTTTTAGGGCCTCTTTGAGTAAATGGCTTAATTATACGGTTATAGGATAAGTGCTTATGTATAAGCTATTTCTATAATCAAACAGAAAATATAATCAAACTGTTTTCATATAAGTTATAAGCTTTTTTCATGAGCTATTCTGGAGAGCTTATCAAAATAAGCTGAAAACAGCTTATGGACATGTCATAAACTATTTTCATAAGCTCTTCCAAACACTTTGATAAGCACTTATGAGAGTAGATAAGTCCAAATAAGTTATTTATAAGTCAATCCAAACAGGTCCTTAATCTGTTTAGATTGATTTTGCACAATTTAACAAAATAAAAAATTAAATATACAATTAAAATTTTCAAGGGATCAACCACATTTGAAAAAGTTATGCAACCAAAAGTACAATTACAATCGAATATTAAGAAACAGCAAAGAGAAAGAAATAAAAAGGAATATGATGAAAAGTAAAAGAACGTAAAAGAATTATGACTATTCTTATTCAGCATCACCTAATAAAAAGGAGGGTAATTATAAAAATTTATATCATTTAAATAAAAATAATTTTATATAATAATAATAATAATAATAATAATAATAATTAGGCTTTAGTTTTACGATTTCACGCAGGCGTGAATTGCAAGTTAAAGAAATCCCATGCACAATTGCACAGGGGATGGATAACGAGGAATTTCAAGCTCAAGTCCAGAAGAAAGCAGAGCAAAACAAACAGACAAACGACGTACTGTGTTGTAATGTAGCTACTTATTATTATAATCATTTTCTTTTCCTTCCCCCACAGCACACCGATGCCAAATTGCCAATAGCCTCCTCCAAATGGGATGGAGATTTACTGCAATAGTTCATCTCAATCCATCTCTATTTGTATTTTTTTTGTTATATCTTTTAATGAAGCAAATTAAGGAAGAAAGGATCAAAAAAAAAAAAGTGAGAAAAACAAATCTAAGAATGATAAATTGTATAAATGTTTGAATTTGCTATTACATACAATCAGGATGCCTTCAAAGCATATTTTTCAAATATCATATATTATTATTATTATTATTATTATTATGTCAACATGTGTGCTTGCTACAAGTTATAAATAATAAAATATGATTATTTTTTTTTTTAACAAGAATAAAAAATGACACCCTTGCATCAACCAAAAACAAGGATGACTATTTAAAATTTTAAAAAATTCATAATTTCTTCTGTAATTATATAAAATAAGTAATAAATATTATCAAATTGATTTGTCGACGACCCTTGTGGTACAATTTATGCATCATTATTTTTGGTATGTTTCTATGTATCAAGTCTGAACAATTAACATTCAACAATGTTCCATTGATTGATTGATTCCCGTTGATTGAGTTGCACCAGAATGAAGTGCTTCCATTTCTCAAACGGAGAGAGAGATAGGCGAGAACGAGAAAGAGAAAGAGAAGAGGAAGAGGGGGTAGCGTCGAGCTCGAGGAGTTCTCGGGTGTCATGGGCTCGCTCTCTCAGCGTAGCTTCCAGCCTCATCGACACTCGAAGGTCAGAGTTTGACTCCGACTCAAAGGATTTCTCCGACACGGTTGGCTTCCACGAGTTCCTCTCTCAGCGCCGAGCCAACAACCTTCGCCTCTTCTCCTTCTCCGACCTCAAATCCGCCACTCGTGGCTTCAGCAGAGCCCTCTTGATCGGCGAAGGAGGCTTTGGCTCCGTCTACAGAGGACTCGTACCTTCTCACGATGACCAGATTGAGGTTGCTATCAAGCAGTTGAATCGTAATGGCCACCAGGCATGCACCATCCTCCTATACCTTCCACCCTAATTAACATGCCCATCTTTCGTTTTTTATTATTTTCTACAGAAAAATCGCTTTTTTCTTCCTAAAGTTCTGTCAATTTAGATTATAAGCTGATCTAGCGATGTCTGTTATTTTGGGGCTTTTATCGCTTAAGCACGAGGTCATGGAATTTAGTCTCACCTATCGGGTGGGGATGACAAACCAAAAACAAAAAGAGTATAAGCTGTTTTAGAATTTTATTAATTACCTCAATTCAGTGTATCAAACTTTACCTTTGGTTATTTCTAATTTCAATTTTGAAGCATGAATGCTTGGAAACTTCGTTGAATTTATGTTATTCCGGTTTTTTCAGCTTGATGGGTTGTTAAAGGAGCTATCTTTATTTATGGGTTTTTTTTTTTTTTTTTTACTTTCTCTTGCATTTCTAGTTTTCAGGGGCATAAGGAGTGGATTAATGAGGTGAACTTGTTGGGTGTGATCAAGCATCCAAATCTTGTGAGGTTAGTGGGGTATTGTGCAGAAGATGATGAAAGAGGGATTCAACGACTTTTGGTGTATGAGCTTATGCCCAATAAGAGCCTGGAAGACCATCTTTTGGCTCGAATGCCATCTGCATCCACACTCCCGTGGAGCTCAAGACTAAAAGTTGCGCAAGATGCAGCTCGTGGTTTGGCATACCTGCATGAAGAAATGGATTTTCAGGTACAGAATTTTACATGATTTACACCATTTATGAGGTTCAAAGTTCAAACACTTTCAGGTACATTATAACAAGTTGTACCTTTGTTATAAATCACAATCATGCACGAGAGAAATCAGTTTCTTAGGTCTATGCCTCTATGGTCATTTATCTGCTTTGCCAACATGGGTCATTATGGTTTCTGTTGGTAAAATTACTAATTAGGACATCCAGTTAATGAGCCTTTTAAGCACTGTTTTAAGCTATGATGCATAAATATCGCACATTAGCTTCCGTTTCAGTATCTGGGACGTATCAGAATCTGATACCGAAACGATTCTTCAAATATGTTGTATTTGCTTTGGCTGAGTGGCCCCTCATTTCACTTCTCAACAACATTTAATTATCATAAAAATATATGTTGGTGAGTTACAGAGAAAACAATATGAATTTATATCCTCTGTTGATGAAATGTGTAAGTGGGACCTATATTAGTTTGGTCTAATGGTAAGTGAAAACTGCAGGGATTATCCATGTTTGACAATTAGTAATGTGTGTGTGGTATTGCCGTATAGGCGCGGTATTGTCGTATAGGCGTATCCTATAATTTTGACATTTTATTATATCGTCTCATTAGTATCATGTCACACCAGACTACCAGTATGGTGAATCAAACTTTGAAAATACTCTTCTCTCTTTCTTTTGCTTTAGATTGAATTAGAAATAAAAAACCATTATTATCAATAACTTGTTTCTTAGACCTTCCTATTTAGCATTTTAACAATGGTTTATAAATAGGCCTCTTATGCTTTTGCTTTTGCATTGACATAATTCTTTTTAATGTTAAGGATGGTTTCTACTCTGGATGTCTTTTATAGCATTATGCGTCAGCTAAAATCATTTATAACTACATAACTATTGTAGAAATAAATTTATGATTCCTGTTCTAACTTCTAACTGGTGCAGCTAATATTTCGAGATTTTAAGACGTCCAATGTCTTGCTGGATGAAGACTTCAATGCAAAGCTTTCTGATTTTGGACTTGCTAGGCAAGGACCGTCGGAAGGCTCTGGATATGTTTCAACAGCAGTAAGAAAATGTCTATACTCTGCACAATATTCATTGTTTTCTACTCGTAAAACATATCATTGGTGGAAATAAGACAATATTGCATGATAACATCAGAATAACATGCCTTCTAGAAGTTTATTTGGAGTAGATTAGATATATTTCCATCATTTTCATTGCTGAATGATTTTAGTTTATGAGGTTGTAATGATAGTCTGAAGTTGAACCTTTTGTTTGTCATCCTGATATTCTGCTGATATGCGAAATAATTGACTTTTTTCCTCTTGACAAAGGTTGTAGGAACCATAGGATATGCTGCACCAGAATATGTGCATACCGGAAAGCTGACCGCTAAGAGTGATGTTTGGAGCTTTGGTGTAGTTCTTTATGAGCTTATCACTGGGAGGAGAGCTGTAGAAAGAAACTTACCAAAAAATGAACAAAAGCTTCTGGAGTGGGTAAGACCTTATGTTTCTGATCCTAGGAAGTTCCATCTTATTGTAGATCCCCGACTTGAAGGACAGTATTGCATCCAATCAGCTCTTAAACTTGCAGCCCTAGCAAACAAGTGTCTCATGAAGCAGCCAAAGTCTCGTCCAAAAATGAGTGAGGTAGTTGAGTTTCTTGGAAATATTATTAATGAGACAGTTGCTCCGGATGACATCCTTCAAGCTGTTGTAGCAACTGGAGAAGAAAAAGAAGTAGAGTTATCTGTAGAGGACACTGAACCTGAACCAGCTAAACAGGGGAATAATTATCTGAAGAAATTTTTTGACTTCAGAGACATGGTCAGCTTAAGAAATAAGTCTATTGGAAGGTTGGATTGGAAAAGTTGGGCGCCTGGGCTTGTAAGAACCTGGTGAAAAGTGATCTACATATCTTGGAATGCAAAATCTTCTACTATAAACCCCTGGCTCATCACAATGCTGGGTGACTACATAATTTTTAGTAGGTGAAATCAACCTTGTCAGGCGTACAGTTAGCATACTCGTATATACCCAATTTTGTATTAATAATAGTGTGTACAGGTGATTACGAGGAAATCTACAATGTTAAGTTATTTGGCTTTCTCGGAACGAGCAACAAATCTTAGTCCTGAAAAGCTAGGTTTAGGCTATGTTTGGGAGGATTGCAATGGAGGGGGTAACAAGGAATGGGATGGCAAAACATATTAGAAGTGTGTTTGGGAGTTATTTTAAAGGAGTCTGTCCTTTGTCTCTCAAAACTTCACAGTTTTGTTCTTCTAAATTGGGGACAAAAATGTGTTTGAGGAAGGAATGGCATGACTTTTGGTGGGATCCTTTCCCATCATTAAACAATCAAACAAGTGAGCGGCATGTATTTTTCATTTCATTGCTCGCCCTTCCATTCTATCATTAGTCAATCCCTCTCATTCTCTTAAAGTCTCCCGAACATACCCTTACCCTTAGTCAGTAACTGGAGTGAAGTTTTTCAGCTATACTTATATGAGCCTTGCAAGTTGTCAAGTTTTCTGTCAAAAGGCAAATGTTCTATTAAACAAGGAGCAAATACTGCAAATATAACTGAGTTCTTAAAACAGTTTCACTCTGGTTTCATTTCTCACCCATTTTTCTTGGTACCAAGAAAAGTCAGAAAGTCGGAAATAGACCAAGGTGCACGATGCCAATTGATCGCGAATCATGAAAGAGTCAATTGTCCGTGTCACAACAACGACCCTTGTGGCTTTGGTTTGGGTGCAAGGGTGTTTTCCATTATTCCCACTTGAGATGGTTTCAATCTAGTACAACTTGACATTTTCATGCTATTAGCAACCAAAAAGAGAAAAAAAAAAAAACAATGAAATTGTAAGCTTGACAATTATGGTAAAGATTTCAAAACTATTATTTACTAACGTAGACAGTCGGAGTACTCTATCAACATTCTGTAACGTTCACTTCTTTCTCTTCTTGAGTTCTTGTAGTTTAGGCTTTACTCCAGGCCGAGATTGAGGAGACGCAGCTGTATTACTATCATCCATTTGCCATTCACTGCTGTACTAGAAAAAACTAGCAAGTTACTGAGTAAGGGTGGCTTTGCCCCCAACAACATAGGGTTTAACAAATACTACACTGCATTTAAGAAATCCAATTTTTATCCAAAGCTACGGCAATTTAGACATTAGATTAGATTAGATGCTGCTTTTACTCTTTGGTAAGCCTTTAATGCAGGTTATGGTATCATGCTCCAAAACAAAATCTAGAGTTCCATTTGCACCATGAATTCATCTTCAACCTATCATTATTTTCTTTTGGGGCCAAAAGCATGCCCATATTCACAAGAAAAAAGCATAGAGTTTGTTGTGAAAGCTGCACGTTGCAAGTGTAACAAAATAGACTAGAAAAGTTGACCCAAATATAGACTAGAACAAAAATGAGCTAACTAATTACTAGAGCCACATACAAAAGCATCTGCATTGCCAGCTATTGTGATTGCAACAAACAGTTTGCGGAACCCAGAATACATGCAATATTAATGTGGTATATATTAGCGCTTTCACCGAGAGAGAAGCTTGGTTCTGAATATACTAGTTGTAACAACAAGATATGTACAATCTATTAAATAATATTTACATATTTGGTATGGAGGTGGTGGAGAAATTCAGGTTTGTGAAGTTTCAAGGTTGTGTATTTGCAATGCCAAGTATAAGAGGGGGGAAGCAGAGGGTGTGGTCAGACATGAGAGCTTCTTCTACGAGCACGATAGCTTTCATTTACATTGGGAAACTGCAGCTGCTCCAAATTTGCAACAATTTCATCCATGTTTGGCCTCAACTTGGACTCTATTGAGAGGCATCGCAGAGAGAGGGTAGCAACCTTAAAGGCCTCATCTATGGAATATTGGCCTTCAATTCGGTTATCCATGACATGCAAGATCTTACGCTTGTTGGCCAAGTATGGCTTACTCCATTCCACCAAATTTTGCTGTCCGGATGGTCTATTCTTGTCAACAGCCCGCCTCCCTGATAACATTTCAACTAGGACAACTCCAAAACTAAACACATCACTCTTTGCAGTGAGATGACCTACACCAACAGTTTTTAACCCATTATTATATGATGTGTCAAGTACAAGTGTTTCAAAATGCAGGCCGCATCATGTGATGCTTATGCGGCCTCAACCGCATTGGGTTGTGATTGCGGACCACATTGGCTGCATTAGGTCATAACGACCACTACACGATCACAACTGCAATTTAAAACCCCGGTCAACACTAACACAACTTCCAAATAAATGGTTCACCAACATGAACCTCACCATACCAGTGGCTAGATATTCAGGAGCTGCATATCCGTAGGTTCCCATTATCCTGGTGGATACATGACTTTTGTCACCTGTTGGTCCATCCTTTGCCAGCCCAAAATCAGAAAGTTTTGCATTATAATTCTGCCACCAAATCAGTAAATAAATAAAATTTCAGTTATGCTGCTAGCTTTGCTACAATACTCATTACTCAAGACGTTTCAAGTTTTAAAATGACAAATCATGGATTATTTTGACACCCCTAATTATTAACTCTATTTCTGATGTGTGAGTGAGTAAAGGCACACATACTGAGTCCAGCAAGATGTTCGAAGTTTTAAAATCGCGATATATGACTTTGGTTTCAGCACTGTGAAGAAATGCAAGCCCTTTGGCAGCACCAAGAGCGACCTTCAAACGGAGGCTCCAGGAAAGAGGATGAAAATATGAGCCTCCTGTTACAACAATATTGCTAATATATATCAGACACGCTTCTCAAGTTCAACTATGTGAAAATATGGGAACCGGAAGAACTCACTCCTGAACAAATGATTCTCCAAGCTGCCACGAGGCATGAATTCATAGACCAGAAGACGGTGTTCATCTTCGAGGCAATACCCAATCAATTTCACTAGATGTGGATAAGAAAGCTGGCCTAGATAGTTGACTTCAGCCTAAAAAACAGTAAGGCAATCTCGTATTCATGTAACACGGAAAACAAACTCCTCTTAGTTTTCCAACCACTACTAAGATAATTATTTGTTATTATAATATAAATTTTAACAAGTTTAAGCTGTAGTCATGTAAACTAATTCATTTTAGCTTAGAAGAGAAACATGGATGAGATAAGGCACCTTTAGACTACTTGCTTCTTGAATTATTTATTAACCATGCCTTGCCCCTATAACATGGGCAGTGTTTGCTTCTTAATTAATTAGTAAGAGCAAAGGATTTAAAGAAGTAGATTAAACTCACCAACCACTCCTTGTGACCTTGCAAGCCATCCTGATTAAGTTTTTTCACAGCAATAACAATGCCAGTGCCGGGTTTGGCAGCAGCCAATGACTGCTCATCAATCCAGCCCTTAAACACTGGTCCAAAACCACCTATTCCTAACACACTATCTGGACGGAAATTTCTGGTGGCAGCCTTAAGTTCGATTAATGTAAAGCTCTTTAGATTGGATGATTGCAAGATCTCACCCTCACTTCGGGGAGTCTGAGGCACCGAGACCTTACTACTTGGGCTGTTGACATCTTTTCCATCGGTACTCGCATGTTTTGAACTTAACCCTGACAAACGTACGTATTATATCAATACAATTAGGATAAAGCTTCCAGCACAGTGTGGAAAAAGAAAAGGTAGGATCAGCTATTAGATGGTAAAAATTGTGCTAGTAAAAACTATACAGATGTGAGTTCGTGTGCAAGTGGGTGTATGTAGCATCATTAATACAATTAAACTTTCATCAACAACATATTACCATTTATGTAACATTTATTGAGCTATCAAACTGGATCTCAATCTTTATACAATGTTACGAGAATCGTCATGGTGCATGAAAAACTTTTGGTGAACATAAAAAAAAAGAGAACAAAAATAAGTTGTCCCAAAAAATGATGTCTCGATATTCGCTATCAATCAAATGTTAAAAATAAGCTCAAATATTAATGAGTCGTGATTTTTTTTCTTAAATGTCAAATTGTTATTGGTGGGTGACAGAGAATGTGACAGAAAATTGAAACAGAATATCTTCATCCAAAAAAGAAAAGGGACATCATGCGGGGACTCTTTGTTTTTTTTATGTATATTTGAAATGTATGTATATACAAAAAAAGATAAAAAGTAGTTAAAAGATATAAATAAATATATAGGATGCCAAATATGATGTTCAAATAAGAGAAACTCATGTGCAGTGCCGAGAAAACAGTCAAAGTCTCAAGGGTAAGAACTAAGCCTAGTACTATAGATGAGAGCTGAGAAAGTACTTGACAATATATTGAAACGTGATAATTTAGCATCAAAAGAACAATTGGAACAGTGTAGCTTGCAAATCAAACTCATTAAACAATTAGAAGAGCAGGGAAGCAAAGGTTAAATCCACTTTGCCTAGTCAAAATTCACCCAGCAATCTTTTTAAACCAAAGGGGGATGAGAAAGGGCAGCACTTGAGAGCAAGGTTTTAAATTGCGGTTTAGAGTGAGAATACCAAATTACTAATCCACATAATAGCACATCGATCTAAACACAATTCAACATCATACACTGCATAAAAAGGTCGTGGCAAAGATGAAGAAATATATACTACATACAAGTATTATATGGGCTCTCGGCTTTAATTTGGATGCTGAAACAAACTCCCATGCCAGAAATAATACTAACTCCTTGAGCCTTGTTGCCTATAGATAACAAAAGAAACAGAGCACATAAGGGAGAATCCATTATTAATATGAAAAAGAAAGGTAAAAACTGAAGCTAAAAACGGTAAAGATGAACGAAGGAAAAAGCCAAGAAGAACCTGTTCGCAATGAAGAACTTGACTCTTAGCTTAGAGGAAGGAGAAAGGAGGGTGGGATAGAGAGATATCATAGAGTGGTGTTGAAATGCAGAGTAGGCTTTTATATTGGTGCTTGTGGTGTACTGTGTATGGGGTGCAGAGAAGAGATCTCTTGAGAGAGAGAGAGAGAGAGAGACTATTCAAAAGTTAAAAGGATATGCAATTTGACCAAGTTTCAGCTAAAAGCTTGGATGGATTAGTAAATAAGGACGCAGGAAGGTGGATATGGTGAGTCTAGTGGCATGGCATTCATGGCATGGCATTGTGAGAATGGACCCCCTTTAATTTTGGTTGCATTGGATGGTCCCGCCAATGAAACTTGATGCCGAACACTGCACTTGTGAAGTGCAAACCCTTTGACACTACTTAGAGCATATTTAATGGTACATAGTGGAATTAATTTTGCTTTTTATAGGTTCTATCATGTCATATCACTTAAAGAACTCTCTATTTCAATAATATAACTTTATAAAGTTTAAGTACTTCTATAAGAACCAGTTAATTTATAAGTTTAAGGTGCTTAAGTTGAATGTGGACATATCACTAGCACTCCAACAATGCCAATGAATTCTTATTTTTTTTATAGAACTCCGATTGGAGATGCTTTCTCAGCGGGATTTCATTGAGATACATCTATCGTGGTGATGGATTGGCTGGCTTTTTTAGAGTACCCCATACTCTAGCCTTTGGCAACCTACTCGAATTCCTTGTCTTATCTACATGCAGGGCTGAATTGAACCCTTTCACCTTTGCCAATTGCCACTTGGACTCTATGTTGACGACACATTACGCAAGTGAAGGAGAACACGTCTAGCTTGTCTTCTTCGATATGTTCTAATAATTAACTCGTAGCTCCCTCGCGTTCTTTTCTAAAGAATAATGCCTCTTGCTCTATTATTATGAGTGATAGAATTAAAATTAAAGTAAATTAAGGTGTATAAAAAATAGCGTGAGCTTAATTATAATTTAATTTTAAGCGTAACCTGATATGCGTGTAAATACTATGATTAAATTATAATTGAAACTCGGATTCTTCTTATCAGGGGAATAATGATACTTCACTAAATTTCTCTTTCTTATGTTGAATCTTCCTTGAATTTAAACTTGCATGCAATTTACGTGACACATCAACACATTTCAAAATGCATGTCACCAGATTTAGACATAGATATTATCTAAAATGAAAACAATACATGCATAAAAGCATGTATAACTCACGTATGTAAGTATCACGTGCACGTTCACGAAGAGGGTCAAACAAGATGCAAGTTAGATTCATTCGCGTTCACCCCTATAGATGCAGTCACGTTCTTACAGTTTTCTCATGATCCTCTGAGATTTATAGGGTTTGTAATATCTCTGAAACTCTCTTTTTATGTGACATCCTCCAGAACTATTTAACCTTACGCATTATAATTAAATGGATTGCATTAATTCTTTTAAAAAAAGGATGGGTCTTTTAACTATATTTAATATCTCTTTAATTTATTTAAAAGTTACATTCATTTTTCATTAAGGAAAGTTAGTATAATTTCAATCATTACTTTCTCGAAAATAAATGTAATAATATACCGGATATAATTAAATTAAAACTTACGAAGGATACTGGTGTAATTTTTTTGTCAAATTTTTGAGAGATTTGATCAAAAGATGCATTGTATATTCTAGAATTAGAACACTAGCAGGGTAGTCTTAGGAATTTTAAAATCAAAAACCCTAGATTGTTCCCCTCTTTTGTAAAGTGCAATATATCAATTTCAAGATATGACTTTTTCGTTTTCTTTTTCCTTTGTCCACGACCGCGAGTTATTTCCATATTGATATGTGGCTACGAATTGCTTTGCAGGTATGGATATTGGAAACCAAATTAAACAACCTGTGACATGCGACCATTAACTAAGTTTTCCTTTGTCTCTTTTTAATGACCAAGAGATGTATGGAACTCATTCATATTGAAGGGTCGGCTTAATCCTAGCCACAAAACGTTTATAGTAAATTCTTTTTTTCATATGTATATATGTTTATAGCAAATTTTAAGTTTCTATAAATTAAAAAATTTGCTCATATATTTACCAACCAAGTCACATCTTAAATAAGAACATTTAAGAGTGAAGCAAATCTAGGTTGCATGACTAGAAAGATATATATACATACCCGTGTTGATATAGTATAAAGTATATTTTAGTGTGGGATGAACTACAAAAGATATATTATATAATATTATATATTTGCACAAGCACTTATGTAAAATAAATTAGGCTTAATGACACTTTTAGTTCCTTATAGTTTTTTTTTTGAGCATTTAGTCCCCCTATTTTTTCAATGTTGCAATTCGGTCCTCCCGTCCAATGTCCGTCAATTTTTTCAATGGTCAATAGAAAAGAATAACTGTTCTAAGCGTATAGAAGCTCTGGTAGAGCTTCTCCCTCCTCTGTCTCTTCGTTTCAACATGATTCAAAGGTTCCTCTTTGCCATTTATCGGTTTCATTCCTTCTTTATGGGATCGTTTTTTTGTTCTAACACAAGATCATACCACAGAAGCTCAAGTCGAGGGTCTATGCCCTTAAAACAGTGATTCCTCTCTATTGATTATTAAAAATTTGACGAACATTAGACAGGAGAATCGAATTTGCAGCAAGTAATGAAAAATAGGGAGATCAAATGTGCTAAAAAAAACTATAGGGACCAAAATCGCACATAACCGATAATAGAGGGATCAAAAGTACAATTAAGCCAATAAATTAAAGTTCGTTAGTTAAATACAATATAAAATAAAATGTCATTTATAAAACATTTTAAATAAGAAACATTTTTAAAATGTATTCAAGATATAAAATATTTTAATTTCAACAAAACATCATAAAATATAAAAGTAACGCAAAGACGTCTCAACTCAAATTATCAGATGTATTCAAGATTTAAAAATGCAAACCCAAATGTATCAAATAAGAAAGTTTATGGAAGGGTTATGATATTTGGACAACAAATTGTTGTCCAACACTGTATTTTTATATTATGCATATTTGTTGATTAATTTATTCTCTTTCCTTATAATCTATCATTTTAAAATATCACACGAAGTTATATAATATTTTATATGTTATTTAATTTTTGATGTCAAAATATCATTTCTGTTTATGGAAATATTAAAATGTGCATACTCAATACATATATAGTAAGGCTAGTTTTATGGTAGTGCCCGTTAAATGGGCTGCACCAGTGATTCCCTATCTTACCACCATTGATTTTATATACTTTAGAAATGAATGGTAATTAGATCATTACCTGAAACTTGTCAAAGCAGTCAACATTAAAAGGATAACCTTTTCTTATAATTTATGTTAAAGTTGCTACAAAGTATAATATTTATATAAAAGTCCTTTTTATAATTTATGGGAAATTATTATAAATATTGATATTTATTTATAAATCCCTTCTCATATTGAATTAAAAATTCCTTTTCTAATTTTGGGTGAAGAGTCCCGTCGAAGTCGCCCAAACCTTTGAGATACCTTTGTCCCCCACCCCCATATCTCGTAGAGCAACTGCAAGAAGCTATGCCGTGATATGAAGTGCGAGCCTCATTGGCGGTGGCAGAGGAGACTATTTGCCTAAATCTGATGTGACGCTTTGGCAGGGACACGATTTCGCTGGAAAAATTGATGCCTGTGATGACCAGAAAAATTATTGTCTTCGCCACACGATTTTCCTACATCATCACCGTCCACGGTGGATCCTATGACCCCGTCCATTTTTGTTTCTCCTCACACACTCACGGGGAGGAAGAGGGCTTCACTAAATTCTCATTCACTTTTCAATTCTTGAGTGATACAAAAACCACGGTACTATGGTGCCTTTTATAGGCTACATTTGTTGAATATAATATGATAGAAAGAAAACTTATAAGAAAGGAAACACTAAAATATTTAGGCGGTGGACTAAAGCTGTAATCTTGCAAGTGTGTTGCAACAAAAGTAGGCCTCCAATTTTGGTGTTCTTCAGTCATCAGGCGGTGAAGTTTGGTTTAATATTCACAGCTTTCCAGAATCTGAGGTCCCTCTCCCCTAAGTCTAGAGTTCTCTGCATTGACATGCCCTCCGGCGAGGCTGTCCTTGCGCTAAAAGAAGTTTTTGTCAATGATTCCGTCTTCGAGTTTTCCGGCGATGGCGGCCTGGAACAGTCCTTGAGGCCAGCGGAGTTCGCCACCGAGATCTTCTAGACGATCCTTCCTTCTAATTGTGTTTTTTAGGGACATCAAAAATTGGCTTAATAGCACTTTTGATCCCTCAGGTATCACGATTGTGTAATTTTGGTCCCCCGGGTTTTAATTGCGCCAATTGGGTCCTCCAACTATCATCATTGTGCAATTTTGGTCCCCTAAGTTTCAATTGCGCCAATTGGGTCCCCCACATATCATGATTGTGCAATTTTGATCCCCCAAGTATTACGATTGTGCAATTTTGATCCTCCAAGTATCACGATTGTGCAACTTTTAACATCAATAGCCTACGAAGCACAGGTGCGACTGATTTGGCACTTAATGAGACTAGTTTGGCAGCTTACGTGTCATTCTTATGTAACACTTAATGACGTGCATTTGATCATTAAATTGTGTGATATGGCAATGATGTCTTATAAGAATGTCCTGTAAACTGTCAAGTTGACTTCACTAAGTGTCAAATTAGTCCCACGTGTCCTATGTAAGTTATTGACGTTAAAAATTGTATAATCGTGATAATTGGAGGACCAAAATTGCACAATCATGATACGTGAGGGACCCAATTGGTACAATTGAAACTTGGGTGACCAAAATTGCACAATCGTGATACTTGGAGGACCCAATTGGCGCAATTAAAACCCGGGGGACCAAAATTGCACAATCGTGATACCTGAGGGACCAAAAGTGTAATTAAGCCATTATTTTATAAATTTGCATTTAACTCCTTTTAAGTTTATTACAAATAAGTTCTTGTAACTGGTATTTTTATCTATCAATCCAATTTCAACCCACTATAACAGATGAAAAATAGGCACCACCGGTGGTGCCCAAAACCAACGGCACCACCATAAAATCCACCATATAGTAAAAGTACCAGTGCACTAGGCATCTACACTTCCATGTACTGTTCCGATTTTTCTTTGAAGTGACTAATCATCCTTTCCTGAGTTTCCTCTGTTTTGTTTAGATAAATGTTTGATAAATATGATTTTGAATAAAATTGATTTTATAGAATTAATTTTAATATAATTGAGTTTGAAGTAAAGTGATTTATGTTTGAATGTTGTTATTTTAAAAACATGTTGGATGTAAAACTTAATATAATTTTTTAATTTAAAAGCAAAATCTACTACAAATTATTTTGGATAAAATTAATTCTAGATATAAAATTATTTTCTCAAATACGTAATCAAATATTTATTTTTTTATTAGGATCACATTCTACAGGTATAAAAAAAACAATTTCAATATTTTGGACCGTGATTCCAGAGACACGCTTACGTGAGGCATAAAGTTTTTTGTACGTCAGCTTCGTTTAGGTCACCTCATCTTTATATCAAGTTTTTATAATTTTTTTCTATAAAATTCTTCGAACAATCATTTCAATATTATGTAAAAAATATTAACTAAAAAATAAATAGATTTTATATCTCAGTAATATTAAAAATATTTAATATTATATGAGGATTTAGAATTTTTCTTATCTACCCAAAGTGGAATTGGTCGTACCGTCGCAATAGAAGTGAACTGTGACTAAAATTGTTAATATGGGTTCCAACCTAATCTAACCCAACTCACTGATGGATTGGATTGGCAAACACCAGACTGGCATTTACTCCGAGTGATTTTGACCCAACACACTTAACTCGTCGTCGTCGGTTAGAGTCGAGTTGAGCCGGATTGGAACATACTTGGAACCTCTTTTTTAGGTTAAATATCATTTTTTGTCCCTTATCTTTTTTTTAATTTTTGTTTTGGTTCCTTTTTTATTATTTTTTTCGATTTGGTCCCTTATCTTTGTTTTTGGTTTCAATATAGTCTTTTCTCTTTAAATTGTGATATGGAGAGAATCACATTGATATAACTTTTATAAAATAAAGGATCATTTTAAAACAAAAAAAATAAAAAAAGAATCATATCGAAATAAAAAAAGGAACCACATAAATTTAATTTTTATAAAATAGGAATAGGAATCATTTTGAAACAAAAAATAAAAAAAAGACCACATTAATATAATTTTAAAAAATAAAAGACCAAATATAAAAATAATAAATAAAAAATCAAAACGAAAAATAAAATAAAGATAAGGACTAAAAGTGGCGACGGTTTTCCTCATTTGGCAAAACATAAGAAAAAGTAGTGTTGTTGGAGAAGTAGCAAAGATGTTTTCGTAAGTGACAAAACTCAGTCAACAGAGGCCAATGTGTTTGGATATTTTTTTTATTGTTATATCTATATTTTGCATCATTTTTTCAGTTTAAGTGAGTCAACTCGTGGTGGGATGAAGCAGGTTGGGTTGGCTCATTTTTTGGTCAATCCGTGATGGGTCAATCCGGTGGGTCAAGTTGAATCACTTTGATAGTTCTACTATTACATCAGGTAATCTTATTTATATATGAGATGTTCAAATCCTGAAATCACCATTTTGAGGAGGGTTTAACCTAACCATCACGCTTGTCCTGAGGGTTAGTATCACAGGTATGTTTGTGCATCCCTAATCAGAGACGGAAAAAGAATTATTAATCGTCTGAGAAATTTTATATCTTCTTACAATTTCCTCTTACATAAATCTTCTTAAATAATAAATAAAGAAATTATTAATTACTTTTTACATTTTCAAGTTACTTGTTCATTTACTTTTTTTCATTTAATACATTTTTATATAGTAATAGAAGGATTATTAAGAAGACTCTTCTTTTGTATTATATGAAAGGTGAAAGATTTAGAATGCAAATATAGAAAAGTAAAAAACAAATGTTAATTAGTGTCCTAGCAATAAAAAAAACAAGGGAATTTTTATCAAAAAGTGATATATTTAATATATTAAAAATAATATATTTAATTTTTCAATAAAACTAACTGCAATTTAATTTAAACAAACTCCATAAAGGGACTAATTAACAAAAATTCATAAAATAAAGTAAAAATAATTATATTTAAATGATAAAAAAATATAAATATTATATGATTTTTTTTTACTAAAGAAAGATATTTATTCACTCACTCAAATTGGTAAAATACATCGAAAACAGCACAAATTTAACATCGCTAAAAATCGAAAAGGATGAATCTGCGAACAAACTCAAAGCACTCAGGTTAATAGCATAAAACGGCAAAATGCCTACAAATGTGACAAAATCAAAGTGACCAGAATACCCATGCCTCCGGATCTGTAACGTTGGCGCCCAAGTCTTGATTGAATCTGTAATGGATCGAAGCTGATCTGTCAATCTGAACCAATCGATCACCACAACAAGACGGAAAATCAAACAATGTCACATCAAGACGACGAACAAAACAACGCTGCACTCAGACGACGAAATAATGGAAAAACATGAAAGAAAATCAGATCTATATGGAAAAATCACTTATTTAGATAAAAGGAGAGAAAATAGATGTAGAGAGGTGATTCCAGGCCCAAAATCACCCCCTCCGGAGGATGAGGAAGAAGGAAGAGAGGACTAGATGGAAGATTGAGAGAGGCGGCTCTAGATATTAAGATATGGATGTACTATTATTTTCACTACATAAATATTATATGATAACATCCATAAGTTTGTGCATGTAATGGTAAGTGTTATACTGTTATGCTTTACATGAATTGAATATATATATTAAATAGGGTTTTGCTAACGAGTGTCCTTAGGATACTAGTTAAGAAATCCTTAAAAAACAAGTTTTTATAAATAAATATATATATATATATATATATATATAGAATTTTTAAGAATAATAAATACATCACTACCCCTTAAAAACTTGATTTTTTTTTTATTTCTTATTGTGAGCATTCTCCTAGTAAATAAATAGCTTTAGAGGTAGATGTTATGCTGAGATATTTTAATATAGTGTTAAATACTATCCCAACTTGAGTATTTACTATTTATAGACATTCAGTTATGCAAAAATCAAATGTCAAATATTTAATCCTAAACATGAATAAGTGTTAACTTAAACCTTACCTCGATTGAATATACAAATAATATAATGAATCCCCATTGTTCCTAGTCTTCTTCTTTTTTTTTTTTCTTTATCTGTATTGCACCAAAAAAAACAAACTTACCTCAATTGAATACACGAATAATGAATTATTTATAAATTTTTAAGATAAAATAAAGCTTAATTTTTTAAAACATCATTTTATAAATTAACTTTCAAAATAGAGTTAGATTCAGTTGTTTAAATTTAAAGAGATTAATTTCTATGTTTAAAATAATTGATTTTTTTTTTAAAAAAAAAAATCTGAATCCCTATTTTGATCTTGGTTTAATTGCACTTTTGGTCCCCCAGGTATCACGATTATGCAATTTTGGTCCCCCGGATTTTAATTGCGCCAATTGGGTCCTCAAAGTATCACGATTGTGCAATTTTGGTCCCCCAAGTTTCAATTGCGCCAATTGGGTCCCCCACGTATCATGATTGTGCAATTTTGGTCCCCCAATTATCACGATTGTGTAATTTTTAACTTCAGTAGCCTACATAGGACACGTGGGACTAATTTGACACTTAGTGAAGTCAACTTGACAGTTTATAGGATATTCTTATAACACAACATTGCCATATCACACAATTTAATGGTCAAATGCACGTCATTAAATGTCATATAAGAACGACACGTAAGCTGTCAAACTAGTCTCATTAAGTGTCAAATCAGTCGCACATGTGCTTCATAGGCTGCTGATGTTAAAAGTTGCACAATCGTGATACTTGGAGGACCAAAATTGCACAATCGTGATACTTGGGGATCAAAATTGCACAATCATGATACGTGGGGGACCCAATTGGCACAATTGAAACTTAGAGGACCAAAATTTCACAATTATGATATTTAGAGGACCCAATTAAAACCCGAGGGACCAAAATTGCACAATCGTGATACTTGAGGGACCAAAAGTGCAATTAAGCCTTTGATCTTTCTCTCACTCAACTCCTTGTCTCCCCCCACATTCTTCTCCTCTTCACCCTTCTTCATGTGCAAAAACAAAAGGCTATCATCATCCATCTTTGGGATACTACCATTTCAATCATATCCATATTTTTCAGTTTCGTCTTCATTTCTGATCTTTGATCTCAAATCCTTCGTCCGACGTTGTCATGATGGTTTCTCCGCCCAGTACATACAACAAAACCATCATCGGATTCAGAGGTCCTTCTCTTCTCGTCTAGACCCAGGAATTGTAGTGCTTGGATTCCACTATCCATGGTAGTAACTATAATTTTCCCAAGCCAACAAAAAAAAAGCTCAACCTCTACAAATTCCAAACAGTGGAAAAAAAATAGAGAGAGAACAACGGCAAGAAATGAGAACCCCCATTTTGATTTTGTTTTTCTGAAGGCACACTCGATTGAATGGAAAGAGAAGAGAGATACATCGGAAAGAAAGATAGGGATTCAGAACGTGGGGGCGGGGAAAGAATAAGGGATAGAAGAAGAAAAAAGAATATCAACTTTTTTTAAATTCTAATTAAATTAAAATTATTGTAAACATAAGGTGACGTGACAATGGAAGTTGAGGTGTCAAAATATAATTAGATGTTAGTGTAAAGTGGTTTTACATTGACAGTGTATAAGAATTAATCTCTTATTTAAATACCTAACATTGCTAAACACAGTCCATGACTCCATGTTCCATAGGATAGATAAACAATATGGAATCTAGCACACGAAAATTTCTAATTATTATATTATTAAGAATTAAGAATAATGTTAACAACAACCCAATGTCTGTGGCTCAGTTGGTTGCGCAGGCTGAGCTTGTGGGGGAGATCGCGGTTCGAAATCCCACAAAACACATTCTTTATTACAAATCAAAGGATCCATGAAAGATGAGAGAAAATGTATTGAATGTATTTGATTGAGAAAGTGTAAAATGAGACAAAATGGTAAAAAGTGATCTGAAAAGTAATACAAGGTGCTTTTGTAACATTCCAATTTTCACGTCAGTAACGTATATGGATCTTATCTGAGTCACAATGGTAAGATTGTAAATATTAAGATATTTTGGAGAAATAATCATGAATACTTTAGAAATGTAATCATGACATGGATGACTCATGATGATGAGTCATGGTGGAGTAATCATGATGGTGATAAGTCATGGTCATGACTCATCCATTGACTAATCACATTCAGGAACCCTGTCTCTCGTTCAGTGTTTGATTTTATCTTTATGTATCCACTTTTAAATACAACCCAGATATATTCTTGCTGTACATTACTGGTAGAGAATTATGGTTAAGGTTTGGGTTGATGATTCAAACAAAACCCGGTCTGCGTACGAGATTACAGGAACCGATAATAGATAAGCATAAGGTCGCTTTCAAAGCCACCTCACCTTAACCTTAACATATCCTTATCCATATGCCATCATTACATGGTGACTCATCACCATGGTAACGATGACAAGGGGTGAGTCACATGAGTGACTCATCATAGTCATGATGACTTAGTGTAAAATGACAATTTTGCCCTTTAGTGTTTTTGTCTCAATCTTATCCTTCTTTCACATATGTTCCACGCCCTCCATATATATATTTACACTCTCATATTTCTTTCTCCTTCACCTTATTCTTCAAGTTCAAGAATTCAAATTCTACTCCAACTTTTGATGAAATTCCAATTTTGTTCCTTAAGTGAGTGACCATTCTAACCTTGGGTGAATTTTATCCTTATCCTTTTTCCTCCTATATATACACATCTCACGCCACTCTCTTTCATTTTTCTCCTTCAATTTCGTGCTCCTTTCTCTTTCTTTCTTCATCTTCTTCACTTCAAAGCACCTCCAAGTTTCCAACTCCATTTTCTCTCCATTCTTCAAGGATTCTCCATAAGCTTTGAGAAGCAAAGTTGTCCATCTTGATCTTCTCCATCATCTAAGAGGTAGAGATCTCTTCTTTGAGCTCTAAATCTTCATTTCTATCTATGGAAAATGTATGTGTTCATAGTTGTTCTCCAACTTCTAAAATCCATGAAAAATTGTAGAAAAATCATTTTAATGTCAAACCAATTTTCTTGATCTAGATTCATGATCTTATTTTATAATCCTAAGAGATTGTAATCATAAGAGCTCTCTAACCCATTTGAGGTGAGATGGCCGAAACCCTAGGGTAAAGAAATCATGAAGTTTTGTTCAAAGTTTTGCTTAATAAGTGTTGATTTGAGTTCTATCACACTTAAATGTCTTTGAATTCAAATAATTGAATCAAAAACCTTTTCTATCCTATTTTGATGAAGGGGGCCGAAACCTATGTGTGGGGAAATCTTGAGTTTTGTTTCAAATTCTTGAATCAAATGACTTACACTAGCTTTCTCTATGCTTAAGGATCATTAATCCAAGAGCTTGTCAAATTTTAACACTTCTAGCATAATATCCTACATAGGGGCCGAACCCTAGTTCCTAAGACTAGGTGTGTTTTGTTTGATTACACTAATTTGGATTGTGATTTGTGATAAAGGATAAGATCGGATTCAAGTACTCTAAAGTGTGTACGATTATCTGTCGGAGGAACGAGGTTGTCACTGTGGGAAGATACTAGGAGCTTGTGGACATCACTACATTGCTCTAAGGTGAGGAGGAAGATGAATCTTCTATGTGGCTTGGAGTAGAGTTAGCATTTAGGGGAAACCCCCAATTTCCTGCTATTGGGTATTTTCGGATTATTATTGATTATGGTTAGGAAGATGCAGATGATGAATATGATTACACCCTAGGCTAGATGACAATTATTGGATGGATGATTGATTGATATATTTGATGATTATATGCTCTATGTGAATTATATGATTATATGTCTATCTCTGCCATGATTAGGATTTCAAAACCCTAATGTTCTTGAGACTTGGAGTAATTTGTTGTAGTTGAAGATGTGAAGATGTTATGTTGAGTATAAATGTATGTATTTGGTTTACCATGAGATTACATGATAATGAAGAAATCTTTATTGGCCATACTTGCATAATCTTGATGGTTGATGACATTGATAAGACATTAGTCATGAAGCATTGTTGCAAGTGACATATGCCTTGAATCAAGCATGACCTGGTACGTTGAAGAAGTTAGACGTTAAAGGCATTCCTCTTGTATGAATTTTCAATCTCGAAGGATATGCCAGGACAAACATCGATGGAATGACATAACGGTCTAACAAATTGATATGAAATGTATTACGATGAGGTCATGCATGATTTTGGTGTTGACATTGACATGATGTAGGGAGTTGAGCTACACCTTAAGTGCGGGTGAGAGTACTAAGGGAAGGTCATGAAGACCCAGGGGGCACTATGGTGCGACACTCCATAGGGGGCCGAGTGGTAGCTCTCCCGAGCCGTGGTATTTGATGCGAACACAGTAGTGTCCCGACTAGACCCTGAACTGCTCAGGATCAGTGGGGAGTGTTCTGGTGAGCCTTCGGCGCGCAATTGGATATGATGGCACTTATTTGACTAGTGATATGGAACGTGTACTCCTGATCGCTCCTCCGATGATGTTATCGCTCCATGGAGTTGAGTTGATACATGCGCATACTCATTTCATATGCATTGTGCATCTTATTTCATATGCATTGTGCATTCTTGATATGATGGAAGATCAGTGATGGATGATATAATGATATTTTACAGTATTATTATGAACATTTGTATTATATGATTAATGAGAATTCATGCTTAATTTATGTTATTTTACTAAAATGTTAAAGCTACACCTTTTTACATGGAAGTTGGTTATCTTACCTCCTTTTTGTGGATTACAGATGGTAAGTCGGAGAATGCACATGGGAACTCTCCGCTGCACCTTCTATGATGTGAATGTTTACCCCAACTTTTGTGGCTTTACGGTCACCTGTAAGGGGTACTAGGCGTCTTTTGACCAGCTCTGGGAAGTCGAGTCGGATCTTTTGTTTTTGATTGTATGTAGATAATAAAGTATATTTTGATAGTTGATGTGTATATTATTAACTAAGTTCCTATATAACTCTTACTCGACTTGTGAATATGACTTATGTAAGATATAATGATGTATATATAATATATGAATATTAGTTCTAGATATCGAACAGGTGTGGGATTTTAAACACATAGCTGATGATTTAAAGTAATTATATTTGACAGATTTTAATGAAAAGTCCTGAGGGCCACGTGTGTACATTATATTACACAGGACATATTGTTATGTAATTGACTTATGTAATAATTGATCTTAGGACAGGTTTAATTTATAAGAGACACTAGGGAATGTCTCATTTTGGTGGTATCAGAGCATTGAAAATGGTCTGAAGCTAATGGGATTATCATACGTAAGTAGGGTCGTTTCAGCTTTATATACTACATAGCCTAGTTCCAAGTAATCCTAACTAAACTATATGTCTAATATTCTTGGGGAGGGGCGAAGAACCTTAACTATGATTAAGCATCCGAGTAAAGATTAGTCCCATAGCGGGTCCAAATGATCTAAGTTTGTGGGGATACTCCGTGGATCCAGTGAGGAGCCAAAGACCCTAATTATGGTGAGTTCCAACAACAAAAAAAAGAATAATGTTAACAACAACCACTTTTCAACACTTTTTATTATTAAGAGGAAAGAGTTTATATTACACTCATTAAATAAAAATATAAAATCTATATAATTTAATAAATCCCAAAAATATTAAAAAAAAGTGCTAAAAAATTATATTACTAATATTTATCTTATATATATCAATTATCAATACAAAACTGAAAACTTGGCCTTCAAAATGTGATCAGAAAGTGGGACTCGAGTGGTTGAGTGGGCCCGCACATGAATGCTCGCCATTGGTCACATCAATAGGCCCTTGTGCTTTATGCTGGAACCCTAGGGCTCACCTCAACTATGCACCTTATTATTAGCCCGCTTGAGCCAAGCCTTCGATGGGCTCTATCTACTAGGGCTGGACACTGGTCGGTTACGGTCGGATTCGGGCCCAAAAATCCTAATCTGACAAAAACTGAATGGGAGAATATATGGCCCATTCCCGTCCGCTTGTGACATCGGTTTGGGAGGGTGACAGGTGGGTTCGAGCGATTTTTGATAAAAAAAAATTGTGCAGAGAAGTAAGAGAAACCCAGAAACACAATATATGAAAAGGAAAAATAGGTTGATTGATCTTATACGTTTATTTAAATTTTCACATCGGTACCGTAAGTTTTATTTTTTGTCAGATTGGTGCTACACATTATATTCCGTTTCTACATTAGTCCTTTCCGTCAATTTCAAGCTAACACCGTCAGTTTTTACTTGACGTGGCTATGATATTAGTGCTACACGAGACTCTTGATCTGACGTCGTAAGCTCGAAATTGACGGAAAGGACTAACATGTAGGATTTGAAAAAAAATAAAACTTATGGGACCGATGTGAAAATTTAAATAAACGTATAGGACCAATCAACTTATTTTACTTTACCTATAGGAAAATTATAACAAAATCCCCAAAAAAAAAATTCATCAACAACAACATAGCATCACACAAACAAAGAAAAGATTAAAACTTGAAAAAGAAAAATAAGCAGAAGCTTCCATAATAGAAGAAATTAAAAGGTTGAAACTTGAAAAAGGGATCTTCTTCTTCGAAAGCAAAGGCGACACTCTGGATGACGATCTGCAAAGGCACCGATGACGCTTGTCTCAGATCTTCTTGTTTGGC
Organism: Ammopiptanthus mongolicus; assembly: GCA_039655645.1. Classification (NCBI taxonomy): domain Eukaryota; kingdom Viridiplantae; phylum Streptophyta; class Magnoliopsida; order Fabales; family Fabaceae; genus Ammopiptanthus; species Ammopiptanthus mongolicus. The sequence continues at coordinate 8,026,838 of CM077346.1, forward strand.
AGATATGAGGGGAAGATGTGCCGTGCTCTGGACCAACGACAGCCGCGCGCATGGTGCTTTGGAAGATGGTCATGGCATGCTCACCGCTTTGGACGACACTATATCAGATCCGCGTGAGAGGTGAAGTTGAGTTGTAGAAGGGTTTAGATGGGTGGTTCTGTGGTTGATGATTTAGGGGTCAATGTGGAGAGAAAGAGAGAAATGGAGAAAGGAAGAGAAACAGAGCATTCAAAAAGAGAGAAATGGAGAAAAGAAGAAAGAGAGAAAGAGAAGTGAAGTGAAGGGCTCTCAGAAGTGAGAAAGCATTCAAAATTTGTATCTTCCCAATGCGTGAGAGACTGAAGGGTCAGGTGACTCAGGTCAAGAGATGATCAATTTTTTTAAATGAGTTGCTTATTCGGTCGGGTATGGGCAGGGTCGAATTTTTTTTACCTAATCCAAACCTGCCCGATACTATCCGTGGGGAGCTGAATCTCTGAACCCATGACCCGCGAATCTTTATCTTTATATATATAAAAGTAAGGAACAATCGGAAATAGGTCTAGGGTTTTTCTAGGGTTTTTTTAAGGGTAAAGTTGTAACTTTCTATTGGGTCAATTTGGTAATTATAATTATGGGCTAAGGGTGTCTTTCTAAGAGTCAGGTTAACGTATATTGTTAATGTTCCCTGTTACATGCAAAAAAAATTGGCACATTTTTTATTTCAATGATTAAAGTCTCTTAAAAAGGCTTTTTTTTTCCTTTTTGGTAAACTGCTGCCTTTTCATATCTTTCAATTTATAACTTTCAAATTGATTGCAATCAACCGTGAGTTAAGATATAGTTTTACAAATTTAGAATATATGCTCTAGGCAATTGTATTGTGTAAGAAAACATTTTGCTTCTAATCTTGAGCATACAAGTTCAAGAGCCTTTTGTGTTAACCTTGGGGAGCAAACCCTCGCCCTACTGTAACCTCACAAGAACAAGTATGTTTTATTTTCTCCTCTTTTGTTTCTATTAGACTTGCAAAGAAATTAACTAGTAGTTTTGTTTTTTTGCAAATCTAATTAACTTCTTGTTTATCATAGCTATTGATTGGGGATGAATGGAATATATGATGATTTAGTTAGTTTGAGATCCAAGCATATGTAGCTCCTAATTTTGATGTTGATTTTTTGTATGCTTGAAAAATATCTTAATGTGAGAAACTTATGAAAATAATTATTTAAATTTACAAATAAATATTTAGGAGTCTTTTGAAAGTCACTGGATACTGATGATCAAATTGATGAAAGATTGTTGGGAGTCTGGTACTACAATACTAATATTATTTGGGTCATTAAGTCGCATGGCTGCATTTGACCTTCCCAAAGACCACGCACGCAGCACACTGCTCCGTGTGGCAAAATCAAGGGTTTGCTTTTGCCTTTTCCTCTTCTACCGTTAGGAATAGGAATAGTCGAATAAAGATGAATTGATGATGTTAGTAAATAATGATTAAATATTTGCTTCTGTCTCTTCCTCTTCTATGGTTAGGAATAGATGCAAAATGATGAGGTTATTAAATAGTGACTAAGTATTCATGATTTGTTTTTGTTTATATTTTTTTTTTTTAAAAAGAAGTGTATAAATGGAACCTTAATTTATACCAGAAAAGAGGTGTTGGGGAGGTTCTGATGATGAACATGTTTATGATGATGATCACAAAACACCAGGTGAATTTCCTTCTTATTTAGACTGTTGTATGCAATATTTAACATTGTTATCATACGATGATTTTCCTTAGATTCATTACCACCATAACTCATTTGATTTTAGGCTTAATTGCACTTTTAGTCCCTCAGCTTTTTAAATTGTGTGATTTTGGTCCCTCAAAAATTTTAATTGCACTTTTCGTCCTTCGTCTTTTTCAATTGTGCGATTTTGGTTCCTCAAGAAATTTAATTGCACTTTTCATCCCTCAATTTTGTGAAATTGTGTAATGAAAGCCTTTATTTTGATCCCTACAAGGATGAATTTTGCACAATTTCACAAAATTAAGGGATGGAAAATGCAATTAAATTTCTTGAGGGACCAAAATCGCACAATTGAAAAAGTTGAGGGACAAAAATGAGGGACCAAAATCGCACAATTAAAAAAGTTGAGGGACGAAAAGTATAATTAAACCTTGATTTTACTTAGTTTTCCTCATTCTTCTCTAATCTTTTGTTTTACAAAGTTCGTTCATTTTGACAAATTTTGTGTGCTGGAGGCAGTTGTTGTTCCAGTTCCACCATATGTTGCTTTTGCAGTGAGGCCTAATCCTGGGTTCTTGGAATTTGTTAAAGTGAATGAAGGTGATTTGCAAGTAGAAGGTACTGAAGCTTCAAAATACTTGCAATATAAGGAAATGGTATTTGAGAGAAGTGGTAAGTAGTGCTTTTTGAAGCCTTTTTTACATATTTGCTTGGCTAGCCATGCCATTTTTTTTATCAATGATTACTTGACCCTTTGATGAGCCTTGAGGCGATGCACATGTTGAACATGAATTGAATGTGCAAGGTAACCGATCAAAATGCTTTGGAGATAGATTTTGGGGCTTTTGATTTCTAAAGGGTGTAATACTGAGAGCTACATTTTCTCAAGAGTTTATTTATTCATTGGAAATAGTTTGCGTGATCAAACCGGAAGTACGATAAATTCTAATAATGTGTCTAAATATGACTTTCCCCTTTGTCTTTTTTTTTAATTCAATTAGATGGTCAAGTTTAAAAACAAGTCTCTGAAAGGTAGCCGATCCTTTACACCGTCTATACCACATCATGTTAAGGTTAATTAAAGTATTTCTCTTGATATGTAGGTTCTGCTCCCCCTCTTATGCTTGCTGTCAGGTTTCCTTATAAGTGTTTGTTAGGTAGTTTTGAAAGCAATAACTGTCAATAAGCTATTTAAATTTCTCTTTCCTGTTATGGTGTGGAAGAGGAATTGCGCATGTTGATTTGAGAGTTGATTTGGAGTTGTAATTTGTGTTATGATATTGTAGACCATTTGAAATTGTTTTGGTAACTACATATTTGGTGTTGTTTCAATCTATGTTGCACTGGAAAATAATAATAAAAATGGTCCTTCATATCAACAAAATAATAAAAATATAATGCTGCAAAGTGTCATCGTCTGAGTTTTCTATTAGTACCTGCTGTTCCGCATCCTAACATAGTAACATATACAAGTTCAGTTTCAAAAAATTTAAGGGTTTATTTTCCAAATATTATATTTGATGGGATGTTTTTGCAATCACCCTATAGTTTAAGGGGTTTACTTTTTTATGGATCTTAATTTTATTACGTAAATGCTTGCTTGATGTATTATATATTCAGAATCTAAAGCTTTTGAGACTCTGTAGGACTTGCAGCGGACAAATTTTGTCAGTTACTGTGAATAATCTTCTCCAAATGTGACATAAAGTTTTGTTTTGCTTATCAATTATTATGAAGAATCAGGGACGTAGAGCTACAGTTGTCCTTGGAGAGGTATATACATCATGTCATGTATATACCATCATGACATAAAATATGTTGTACTAAAAAAAACATAGAAGATAGCAGAAAATATATGCCTAATCTTTCTCTTTATGTTCTCCTTCAGTCCTATAGTAAAATAAATGTGGTGTATGTTTCCAAGTTAGGCAAGTTCCATTCTATCATAAATGTGGTGTAATTTTAAGTTTAAATTTTCTGCTACCTCAAAGTATGTTGAAATTTTCTCTTCATTTATCCTTCTTTTTGTGTGGGCGGGAGAGAGGTACCTCAAATGATTCATTTCGGGCCTTGCCACAATCCAAGTTGAACGTGTCCACTTCTTCATAATGAATTTTCAACACTATTATTTTAAAAAATTTATATTCTTTAATATACATTTTTATTTTTTTATCATATATCGTGCATAGCACTGGCCATCATATTGTAGGTATGTTTTTTTATAATATACCATAGTTATGTTGCTGTGTAGGGTTCTTACAGTTAGATTTCTATATTCATTTACTATTGTTTTCATTTTTTATATTTCAGCACTATTTGAATTAGGCCCAAACCCAGAATTCTAAGAAATATCATAGATAACACGGGCTATCACTACTTTATAATGAATTTTTTACAATATATTTAAAGAAAATTATATCTTCTAATATATACTTTTTTTATTTTATTTTATTTAGCCCATCATATACTTCACCCATGCATGGCATGAGAAATGTTTAAAACTATTGATGTTATATATAGCCAGTTTTTTTTTAAAATTTTGTATGCTATATTTTAAAATTGGATTGTGTATTATAATTATTTTATGATATTTTTGAGGAAAATTTCAAATCTTGAGATATATAATTTTTATGTTTTTATTGTATATTGTATCTAACACGCCATCAGTAATTCATAATGAGTTTTCTATAATAATTGGCAGTTGAAGAAAGTAAAGCAAATGAATGTTGAAGTATAATAATTTCTAAAAACATTTAGATATTATTATATCATGTTAATATTATGTTGTCAATAACCTTTGCGTATCTTATAATTTTTAATTTACAAAATAAATTATTACAACAAATATTTTACATATACATCGCAAGGGTACACGTGTGATACACGAGTCTATTGTATTCGTGTTACCTTAATTACGAGGATTGTGTTTATGTAATAATTTGTTTATCGATAATATTTTATAATCATACTATTTTTAAAATAAAATAAAAACAAATTTCCAAATAAAAAATATAGAATCATTATCACAAACTCTGTTTCGTCCGTCCATCGCACGGGTATATCGTCTAGTCTATATAAAACCGACCGTTTGCTTGATTTCTCCATTGGATTGCTTAGGTCCGGGTCGGGTCGGTGCTGCTTGTCCACCCCTACTGTCTACCATAACAATTTGTGGCGTGTCTCGGAGCAAATTGCTAGAAAGTAGAAAAGAATTTCAGAGTTAATTGTTTTTTTTTTTTGTAATTTTTTTAAAATTGAATAAGTATCTTTTTATTAGCCTTGTGGTGATACTAAAAGTGAAATGTTATTCAGCTTAACCTTGGGCTTTTTATCAAAAAAATAATCCATTAGTCTTGACCTTATGTGTAGTATCTTTTGAGTTAATGAGAAATTCTGTATTCTGATTTCTGAATCAGTCAACTATACAACTTAACTATGACAGAAAAAAACACCTGCACTACTTACCCAAGTAGGTTATTGTTATTTTCAATTTTAAATACATTTTAATATTTTAAGTAAATTGGTATATAACGAAAAGTTTAGATTGAGAGGTGTTTCTTCCTTATTTCTTTTATTTTGGTAAATTAATCCAGTAAAAAAATGGTAATTTAATGCTTTATGGCTTTAATGGATAACATTCACTCGTGTGTGACTCCCTCTTATTAATCAAGAAAATAAAATTTAATTTAAATATCTAATAACTTAATAATTTCTTGACATCCAGAGGGAGTGGCACAAGGAATGACACTGGAAGTGGGACAACGGATCTTATCCCAGCTTTAAGGCTCATAATTTATGACTTTATGTGTGGAATAAAATCCCCATTCCACATATGATAAATGTAACATAAATTTCTTGAGGATATTTGTTTGAACAGATTCAACCTAAGACTCATAGAGCGTGTTTGATTTCAAATTCTTGAGTATGTTTGTTTGGAGGATTGAACCTATGATTCTTACAGCAAGTTTGATATGAAAATAAGAATCTATATATTTCCATATAGTTTTTTACCAGTACATATTACCATGTTCGGTTAGATGATTAGAATGGTAATGCTTATTCCAAGAATTATAAGAATGCATATACTATATCACAACAGTGACATAATGTCTAGTTTATTATCCTGGAACATAAAATAACATAGCACAAGCCTACTCAGCATCAAAACTCATTTGGGCCATATCGTGTTTTCTTTAGGCCCAACACAAATCAGCCTGTAACTTGGCTTGGCCCAACTTGAAAATTTAAGCCATCCTGAATCAGTCACTGGAATTCACGGCATCCGGATATTTTACAACTACACACAATTAACCTTAACTCACTTCCATTCTCTATTGGAAAAGACAAAACCTACTTCTGTGTTCTCTAAACATCGAAAGAAATTAATCTGTAACTATTTTTCAGTTATGAAATCAGTTCATAGAGATAATAAGCTTTTCATTGGAAAATTAGTATTTAAAATTATAAATGAAGAAGTAATGAATGAACAAGACCTCTTTCATTTTTCATTTTTCGATTAGATACTCCACAAAGCTACCAATTATCATTGGTTATATGCTAATCACGAGCCTTAAAGGATAATGGCTGTGTTCCTCTTGTTCAAACTGATTCAAGTTTCCGAGTCCTAAGTCTTTCGTTTGTGCTTTTCTAACTGATCAATTAGAGAAATGAAAGAAGCTGTAATGTGCTCTGGCAGCTTCCAATGCTGAGCTTGACAGATAATCAGTCCCATTTAGGATTAACAAAACTCTTGTAACCTCACATCATATTGGCACTTATGGAGGGAGAAGGGGAGGTTAATGCCAATCATGCACCAGGATCCTAAAGCACAGCGGTTGCATTTCTGGCTTTATTTAGGAAGAATTCTTGAGTACACATAGCAACCAAGAAATCCATGTCTCATTTTTCAAGAGCAAATATATAATTAAAGGAACTGAATTTTTTGAAACAAAAAAAATCAACAGTTTTCCATGGCAAGATGCTAAGAGACATCAATCTTGTGTGGCAGCTCCTTGGTTGAGCTCAGCAAACCTCATGCCAACCCGCATAGAATGCTTCAGAAATTTCTCAGCACATCTTCGAACGCAGGTTTCCTCTTGCTTTTGCAGGGATTTATGCTTAAATGTGTCAACACAATCATTAAAGCATCTCTCCACCAATGAATTATACATTCTCAGACTGCAATAAAGCGTAAATCATAATCAGGTTCCCATCTAACCCCAAGCAATATATCAGTCAACTAAAAGGGCAAATAATATACTGAAACAACCCCATAAACATGATAAACAACGCATTATTTTAGCTCTCATCAAGCAGTAATCTATCAACAGACTCAGTCATGACCTAAACTATAAAGCTATTTTATATGCTTCAATCATTTACATTCTCAGAGAAAATAAAAAACAAATGTTATAATCTAAAATATACAATATACATGTATTAATATATTCAACCATTTCAAATTCTCAGAGAAAATAAATAGCCAAATGGATGCACAAAAGAATAGCCAAATTGAACCATGAATTACAAGTATGTTTCTAAACAAAGGACATCTCTTGTGCAATGAACACTGAAAGCACTTAACAAATGTTGTTCCCAAAACGTCCAGAAGCAACATTAACATACTGCACTGGTTTTAAGGAGAACTTCACTATGGCTTCACAGAAAGAGCACCACAAGACTCGAAACTATTGTGCTGCCCATTACATTCAAACTAGGATGAAGCCCCAAAATCTGAATCAAAATCATAAATTAACTGAATCTGACAAAAAAAATGTACCCACTAAAATTCCCACCCTTTTTTTTTCTTTTCTTCAGAAAGCAGCAGAAACAAATAAAAGTAGCATCTTGAAGGGGCAAAGAATAAATTTTGAGTGTGAGGAAGGAGGAACCTGTCACGGATTTGGAGCTGATCGATCATGACGGACATTCTTTGCTTATCTGCCTCTGGAAGAGAATCCAGATCCCCTAACATGCTCTTGTCCATACCGACAAGGGTTTTGATTGCGAGAAACCTAACAGGGTAAGGGTGTTGCAACTGTGTTCTGCCGTTCGCCTAACTCGATTCGATAGAGTAGAGCGTGCAAAATAGTATGTATATATATTATATATATATAGGTCACACCACTAACTGCCCCCTTAACCTAACCTAGGTGCCGTCTATAATACACCAACTTAACTTTGGTGCACCATACTCCTTGTTACAATAGGATCCTTCAAATATTAAGTTATTACATTTTGATCCTCCTTCTTACACCTCCTCACTCAGCACCATCTTCATCCCATTCCCATTTCTTCTCCACCCCAGCCTTTCTCCGGCCGCCGCCGCTAGCAAAGGACCACCGTATGATCAGTATCGTCGCGTACAAAAGCGGAATCGTGGTCGAGGTGGTGGTTAGGGACGAGAAGAACGATGGATTGGGAAAAACGAAAAGATGATGGATGCCATTAAACCTCCCAATGCCATCAAATTCCTGAAAGTTGTTCTCGTTTGAAGCATTTAATTTAAATAATAAGAATAATAGAGGAAGAGGGTTTTGGTGGAAAGAGTGAGGGATCAAGGCCCTGTTCACAATGGACGATGATAACGGCGAGGCGGAGAGCGTCGGAGGTGAAGGAAGTGCGGCAAGGAGGCCTTGGCGGTGGTGGTGCAACCATGATTGAGGGGGTGAGAGTAGGGTGGATGAGATAAAAATGGAAATAACAAAACTGGCTGGGGGTGAAATTTTTAATTTCAAAAAGTTATATATAATCTTTCAAGGGACTAAACCATAAGAAGGTGTACCATATTTACGGATAACAATGAGTACTGAATCCGTTGAGTATCCGCAAAAATTATCTAAGTAAGGTAAATATTCACTTTATAGATATGGGTTTGGATATGGATAATTACCCGTAAATTTGAATGGATAAAAATACGGGTACGGATACTCTAATAATCATCTCGTCCAACAGCTCGCATGTTTAATTATTTATATTTATAATTATATCTAAATTTCCAAAAATAAAATTAATCTAAAGTTCCAAACCTAGAAATTTCTTCCTTCCTTTATTGATTTTTCCTTTCTGCTTGATACTCCTTCAGCGTCGTTCTGTCTGTTCAAGATTCAACCTCATGATCCTCACCAGATGTGTGTCACATGTTTATCACACAATACAATTAGGGCATCACATGTGTGTTTTTGTAATGGGTAACCAAGTGTTTATGTAATTGTTAATTGACTCTTGTCAATTTAAAAACTAGTTTAACAAATCAAGCAATCTTTCACGGACCTTGAAAGCAATTTTTTGTCTTTTTGAAAATAATATGGCCGACCTCCAAACTTTCAAATACCCCAAAATGACTGTTTACTAAAAACAATAAAATACCAATTTTTTAAAAAACTATAAATGATACTGTTATTAAAAATAATTCATATATTTCTCCAGGTTTTTTGTTTTTCGTCAAGTAAAGAATCTATTTTTAATTTCACAAAACATACTTTCATGTACGTATTTAATTTAATTTATATATTCAATAGTATTTAAATTAAGTCAATTCATAAAAAAATCACTTTTATTTCATAATTTCTTGAAAAATTGTTCTTTTAAGTTTTTTTCCAACAATTTTTTTTAAGTTATAATATTTTTTTTGTTATTTATTGTTTTTTTCATAGTTAAAGTATGGATAATTGGTGCGGGTACGAGTACTTAGATACCCAAAGGATACGGATATTAAAGTTGTTACCCACGTGGATACAGGTACGGATATTTATTCCAAACACAAATATGATCAGGACGGATATTATAATATCCTATCCAGACCCTACTCATTATCATCCCTAACCATACTCTTCATTGTATGATAAGCACCATAGACGTCACCCCTTAACCTACGCTTCTATGGTGTTTAAACGCATCCTTGCACGTTTATTTTTCCTTTCTTTTTCTCTCTTGTTTATTTCATAAATAAAAATCATATAATAAGAAGAATAGATTAATTTCATTAAAAATTTAATATTACATTCAATTTAACTGTATCAAACATGGTCCAAAATTTTAAATTTTTATTGTCTAGAAAATTTTTATATGATTTTTTGTTTTTATTTTTTGTTTGATAAAGGTGTCCCTCAACTAACAGTTAAAGATTAATCCTTTTCGAGATAAAAAAATTATCGAAGTGAATACAATATCTTCCAACAAAATCTTTTTCCATACATATGACCATATATAAACCGAATTCCGATCAACATACTTAAGGAACCTTCATTCAAAAGTGATGATTAGATAAAGTCATCCTTAAAATGTTGATTTAAGGATTAATTAAAACATATTTTTTTTTTCTTTGAACTTTAAATATCCTTTTGTCCTTATAAACCTCTTTTTATTTTTTCCTTATGCATGTTGCAATATAAAACAAGGAAATTTAAAAGTTGAGTTCCTTAGGTAAGTAGCTCTTATTTGGGATGAAGCACCAATGGTTAGCAAATGGGCATTTGAAGCATTGGATAGGACTTCGAGATATATTAAGAGATTTTCCAACATGGAAATAATGTATCAACCATTTGGTGACAATGTTGTTGTATTTGATGGTGCTTTTAGGCAAACCTTGTCGGTCATTCCAAAGTCCAGCAATGTTGATGTTGTTATGGCAAGCATTAATTCATCTGTATTATGGAAGCATTGCAAAGTGTTGACATTGTCACAAAATATGACGCTACAGAGTATTGCTAGTGACATTGACTATCTAGCCATACAACAATTTGGGCAATGGATTCTCAATGTTGGTGATGGGAAATTAGGCTGGGACAATGATGGTGAAGCCGATTTGATATTCCATAAGACCTATTGATGTTAGACTCCACTGAACATATTCTAGATATAGCTGGATTTACATATCCTAATTTAACGGAATATATGTTTGACTTCAAATATTTTGAAGAGTGAGCAATTTTGGTTCCAACATTGCAAGTTATTGATAAAGTTAATGATAATGTGCGGAATCTTAACTCCTTAAATGTAGAATGGTTCACTACTGAATTTCTAAATCGGATAAAATGTTTGGGGCCTTCCTAACCATAAATTGTTATTGAAAAAGGGTGTTATGGTGATGTTGTTGCGGAATATTGACCAGGGTGCAGGAATTTGCAATGGTATAGGGCTTATGTTGTTGAATTATGTGTCAATATTATTGGTGTCAATGTTGTTACTGGAAATAATTCTGGGGAGACAGTTGGATTCCCTTCAAGTTTCAGATATGTCAATGTCCCTTTGCTTTGTAATGACTATCAACAAAAGTGGAGGAAAATTTTTGTCCAATATGTGGGGCTATATTTGCCATGAGTTGTGTTATCTCACGCATTAGTGTATTTTGCTATTTCTAGAGTTAAATGTAGGTCCGGCTTAAAAGTATTAATTATCAATGATGATAGTGAACTTTGTTGTATAACAAAAAAATGTTGTACCCAAACGAGTTGGTCTAGTGGAAGCATGTTGGATTCACAAGATAAGACGAATGTGTACAGGGATACTTTTCAGCGAGAGGTCTCTGGTTCGATCCCCACCTTATACAAAAGAAATCCCTTGGGGAGGAGCCTCACCCATGTTGCTCCATGTCCCGGAGTGATAGCTCACTTCCTACCATTTTAGCATAAAAAAAACAAAAAAAAATGTTGTGAGGTATTTCATAAAATATGAGAACAATGCCACATCGGGAGGGGATGGTATGAGTTCTCCAGTTCCAACAACATGCAGAAAGGACATATTGTTGAATTATGGAAGAATCAAGATAGAGAACAATATTTTGTTAAAGACTGTCCAGGTTAGACGACTTTGGAATAGTTCCGTTCTTCAAGTTTTCTTATTATATTTTGCTTTTGTATATGAAGGATAGTTGCATTTTGATAACTTATCATTGTATATACTAACCATTTCTTATAGCTTTGTAACACAGTAATATTTTTTAAGCGTTTTATGATCTTCACAGTAATATTGCTCTGATTATATTCTCATGAAATAGTTTTTTTTTTTTTTTTGCAATAATATCAGATGGAATTCAGGATTGTTATCCATGCTTTGAAAACTAGGTTTATAATTAGGGAGCTGCTATGGTACCCAGAAAAATGTAAGGGTTTTGGTACCGTTATTTTTTTAGGCCAAGGGTTGAATGAGTTTAACCCATTCATCTTATTTACATAACTTTAGTTTGACTTGTCCCTACACCAACTCAATTGCTAACTCCACTCGTTGCCATTAACCATAGTCTTGTATTCACTCGCAGTCCTGTATTCATCACGGAATTTGACGAACTTGAGCCAGCATGTCACGGAATGCAGATCCAAGCTCAACCATTTTGCATTTTTTGCTTCATTCTGCAAATGGGTGTAGGATACATGGAGCCATTGGTTGCATTTTTTGCTGGCTTCTTTGTTGGGTTTTGAGCAGGTGGGGATAGGTGGAGGAGCCAATTCATTTACGATTTTGAGCTACGTACATAATTTTGCAACTAATCTTTCTGGCACTCCTTGTGCTATAGATTAGCTTTTTATTTAATGAAGTTTTTAGCTTATAAAAAAAATATTAAATAGTAATGAAAACTCATTCAATCATTGATTAAAAAAATAACAGTATCAAAACCTTTAAATTTCTTTGGGTACCAAACAATTTCACTTATAATTAATAAACGTGATGAGTCCTTACACTACAACAGAAAAGGGCTTTACCAGCGTTTTTTTTAGGCCTTCGCTAGCGCTTTCGGGCGCTAGCTATCTATCCGCTAGCGAAAGGGGGAAAAGTTCGCTAGCGCTTGAAAAAGCGCTGATAAAGGTGCAAAATTGTCAGCGCTTCCTTGGAAAAGCGCTGGCAAAGGTGCATAATTGCCAGCGCTTCGTTGAAAAAACGCTGGCAATTGTGAACCTTTGCCAGCGCTTTTCCAAGGAAGCGCTGGCAATTGTGCACCTTTACCAGCGTTTTTTCAAGGAAACGCTGGCAATTCCCTTATTTTTTTTTTTTATATATTTGCATTTGTTTTATCTATTTCCCCCTAGCCTACAAATCAAAACAATTTGCAAAATCAACACAAGCAAAATAAACAATTAAGATACAGATGATTTAAAACCAAACAGGTGAAATAAATTGACACAAGCATAACGAATGTATAATAGGTGAGAAAACTATGGCAGTAGTTGAGAAACTCTAATTTGCTAATAATCAGAATCAAAAGCATTGGGTGGTAGTTGAGAAACAACCAAAATTTCAAGCATAAAAAAGAACAAAAAAGGGATTTCTAATAATCAAAATCAAAAGAATAATGGCAGTAGTTGATAAACTCAAAACTCAAAATTAAAAAAGGGAGAAACTCACAAAGAGAAACTCAAAAGAACAAATGGCAGGAGTTGAGAACCCAAGCAGAGAGGAGTGAACCCTCGTAATGGAAGCAACAATGGCAGCGATAAGAGAGAGCAGCGAGCAGGAGGTTGCGCGAAGGAAGAATGACAGGAAATTAGGGAAGGTTTGAGGGTCGCGGTGGTCCTTTTGGTGCAGCGAGCAAGACGATGGTGGGGCGGTGAGGGGCTTAAGGTCGCGGTGGTGCACGAGCAGAACGACGGTGGGGCGATGAGGGTCGCGAGAAGGAATACGGAGTTCTAGGCGCGCGAGACTAGATTGAAATTGAAAAGTAACCTGTAGGTGGGAAATTGAAATATTAGAAAAGGGACATTGCCAGCGCTTTCTAAAGAAAGCGCTACTAAAGGTTCTACACCTTTGTCAGCGCTCTCTTTAGAAAGCGCTGACAATTCCCATAATAAGAGTATTCCCAGCGTTTTCTTAAGAAAGCGCTTGTAAAGGTTCTACACCTTTGTCAGCGCTCTCTTTAGAAAGCGCTGACAATTCCTATAATAAGAGTATTCCCAGCGTTTTCTTAAGAAAACGCTGGTAAAGTCTCGCAATTTGCTAGCGCTTCCTTAAGAAAGCGCTGGGAATACTCTTCCGCCTCATTTTTTCTAGCGTTTCACGGGGAAATGCTGGTGAAAGTAGCGTCAATTATTCCCTAATGTGGCGTAGTGTTATTCCATTTACCAAAATATCAGCAAAAAAATAATGGCTGAACTCATTAGGCCTACTTGCTCAATCTCAAAATATGTTTGGGACAATCTGCATGTTTCAGGCCCAAAATTTACTTTGGACTTGCTCAAAAATTTAGTTGGCCTTAATTGGGGTGGACCAAACTCATTTAACGAAAAATATATATATTTATTCATTATAACATTTCAAACATAAAAAAAATGAAATGCAGTAGCTAAGGTGGCTATTCTGTATGCTAGTCGTCATTTTTTCTTTGATATCTCAACATGTATTGGTTCTTTCATTACTAATGAAATGCGTTAGTTTTGTTTTGTAAAAAAACATAAAAAAATGAAGTAATTGTTATTACATAATTATCCATACTCAAGAAAACATAAGAATCCTTATTGTTCTCATTCTAATGATTCCTTTCAAGTAAAATATGCGCCTACAATTCATGCCATATTGTGCAGGGAATTGCAATGGTTCAAGTATGAGTAGAGAAATAATCAGTTTTTAAATAACGAGTTAAAGAAAAAAGATGTGAAGTAAAATTGCTTACAACTGGCATGTCTTCCCCGGTAATGCTTTTTGTGAGGAAACACGTTTTTGACGTTATGCTAATGATGGTAGTGAAGAATTTGAAGTATGCCCCACATGCAACCTGGATGATTGTCCTGCAATTGAACAGCGGATTAATTTAAATAACTTAATGTAGATTAAAAAACTTTGAGAATAATTATCGTCATTCAAAAACTAATATATAATATACTATATATTTCATGGATTGATTTCACCATTTATTCGTTTTTTGATTTCCCACCTGAATTGAGATGTGAGAGAGGAACTATAGCTAATGGGTGAAGCATGCGAAACAATGAAATGAGGCCACATATATATCCAAACTACACTAAGGCACGCACGCTATTGTCAAAGTTGTGGATGGCGTAGAATCAAATGTGAGACAAAACGCGTTAGTGATTGCAAGGTAAGGCGGCGGGGGGTGGCATTCCATTCCTGCATGCTCACGGCTAATGAGTAATGAGAATGAGAATGACTATGGTGTGGTGCCTACTACCTATCATTTCCCTTAATATAGTCAAATCTCATGGATTTTGTTTGCTCTATGGCTGGCATATCTTTTCAATAAAAATATCTACTCTTATGACTTTTACCTCCTCCATCTTCTGATTTTTTTTGTTACCTTATGGATTCTGTTTCTAGTCTACTCCTTTCATTTTGTTTGGCAGATATCATACAGTTTTCTTGACTTTGCATACATTCTCTTTGCCGGTTGAACAACTCATCACTGGGTTGAGAAATAGAGATCGATGCTGACATTAGCTATCTGTGTTCACAAAATTAACTATAAGAGTCGGTTAAAAGAATATTCTCAATCTGCTAATTTACCGCAAACAACTATATATCAATAATTTTCTTGATTAATCCACATCACTTCAATAGCCAATTCAATTAGAGAAAAAGACAATTTAATTTGGATTTGCAAATAACTATTTTCACTTTATTTGTATTTTTAATATGAAAATGTGATAACTCAATGATAATGTTGTGATTTATAATATATGTGGGAATTGATATGGTAGAAAATAAAGTTTATGATACCAAATACACATTAAATTTTGTGTGATGTGAACCATTAAATATTAATAGCTCATCAGTGGCCAAAGTCATGACTTTTTTAACAAACTTATTTTCTCCTAGCTTAGTTAATTTTCTTTTGTACCATAGAATTATGAGTTTGAGCGTAACTCAACCCTAAAAGCTAGCTCATGGGTGCGTGAAGTTTGTAGGACTGAACATCTGCAGGTGGCCTAACAGATCTCGAATAGGTTCTTATACTATCTTAGATTTTTGGATTTGAGTCTAACTCAACTCCAAAATTTAGCTCGTGGGGTGAGGGTTGCCCCCCACTTATAACCATTATGACATCACCCCATGAGCTAACTTTTAGGGTTGTGTTTGGCCTAAAACCCAAAATCTAATATTACATCAAAGATATTCTAGATCCATTATTGGGTCACCCACCATATTATTCACGCATCAAGCCTAATAATGTTGGGCGTGTGAATGTGTATTGGAAAAAGCCAAAGCCCCACATTGACTAGAGTTACTACCTAATAAGAGTTTATAAGGCCTAAACAATCTTCATTTCTTGAGCTAGCTTTAGAATTGAGTTAGACACAAAATCTAACACTTACTATTTGTAGAAATTTTAACTCATGGCAAAAAAAAAGGGTTGTGGTATTGTACGCAATTGAGTCGACTGCACATGGAATACCCAACAAGTACAAATTTAGATGTTATTCTCGTATGTTCAATCATTACTACTCATCTTATCATATACTGATGACAGCCTGGCTCATATCATATACACCAACTAAGTTTTTTTAAAAAAAAAAACTGAATTTAAGAATTAATATTTCATATATAAATTGAAAAAGAATAATAGAAGTTAAAGGTAAATAAATATAAAAAGTCATAAGAAATATAAGAGGGAAAACTTTCCCATTCAACTCTCCAGCACTCAACGTCTCTCCAACACTTTGCTCGCTGAATACTCGACTCATCTCTCCATGGCTCCACCTCAAGTCAATTTGCCGGAGCCTAGATCAGAAGTATATATTGATTTTAAGTTGAAAACTCTATTGTTTTAGTCTTTAGTTAGAGATGTAGTCCCTTCTCTTTTCTTTATATTTTGATTCTTCAGAATTATTTATTTATCTGTTTTTGTTGTATTATTAAAAAATAGACAAAGAAACATTTTCTCAAGTACAATTTACTTTAATATTCATTTTACACAATGGAAATATTATTTTCTAATATTCAGGTCGTTCTGCATATTGTTAATTTAACAAATTTGTACATATATTATTGTACTTCATGCCGTGTATATGCACAAAATAACAATGTAAGTTTTTAAACTTGATTAAAATTTGTAATGCTAGTTTAAATATTATTGCTTGTAGAGTCGAGAAATGTAGTGTTTTGTTTTGATTTCAATAGCTATTAAGTATCTAATTAAATTTATATTTTTTTTAATGTGTTGGAAATTGAGAAATATTTTTAAACATCACAATAACTTATTGAAAGTGAAAATTCACCAAGACCATTAGGGTCATCCATAAAGAAGAGATTCTTAGAAGTTGATTTGTAAAATAGGACTTTGTCGATCCGGGAGAGAGGAGAAAAAATATCATGTTACAGGGATGACATTCGAAGAGTTTATTTGCAAATAGGACATCCTCAACCAATAGATTATTTCTTACCTTCCTTAACCAAAATTTCTAAGTCCATTGTTGGATTGATAATGAGAAAATTCAGTTATATCTCGTGGCGGATCTTAAAAAAGATTTTGGGGGGAGCCACTAAACACTAGTTAAAATAATTCACTTAAATTTATAATTAATCTTGTATAATTTTATCATTCAAATATATAAAGTGAATAAACATTCAATATGTGAAATCTTATCTAGTGTTTACTCATCTTACACAGGAGAGATTAAGAAGTTTGAAGCAGATAAGCTGAGGAGGAAAAACTTATTTGTAGTGAGTCCGGATGATGATGAATTGGAAAAAATATTCACTTTAATGGACTTGTTTAGCTATTTGAATAATTTTTAAATAAGTAAGGTCAAATAGTAGTGTTAAAAAAATATATGATAGTTTGTGATCTTTGCATGTATAATATTTGTTGCATGAATTATTTTGAAGGTATCATATAATTTTTTTTATATAAAAAAATTAGGAGAAAAAGTTCGGGGGGAGCCGCTCCTAAGACGATCTGCCACTGATTATATGGGTCTTAGATTTTTAGCCCCACTCAACCCCACAAAATTGGATTGTAATGTGAGGAGTGTTCAAGTTTTATAAGCTCTTATTAGATATTATCTCTAGTTAATGTAGGACTAGAGTTTTTTCCAATACATACTCTCACGTCCAACATTATTGGATTTGATGCGTTGATAATATGGTAGGTGGCCCAACAATGATTTTTATAATAATTTTGATACTATCTTAGATTTTGGGTCTTACTCAATCCCACAAAATCGGTTTGTAGGGTGATGAGTATACAACCTTTATACTACTATTAATAATGGAGATTAAAATTGTCCATTACAAGTTCTGAGCAGTTTCGTCATACTACTATTTTATTTCTCTTAATTTTCACCAATTACAACCTTATTTTAGTGTAGCAAGGAAAGCACACCGTAGATTATTGCACTTGTAGTTTGCATCGCCATCCAAGGGAAGATATTGTTAAACAAAATATTTAGGCAACAATACATATGTATACACATAATGGCTGAAGTGGAGAGCATTAGGATGCATACCGTACTGCTGTGGGCAGGCAGAACAAAAAAAAGGTCCACGAGGTAATAAGACACATCGCACTAAGCTAATTTAAAAATAAAAAAACGACAGCAATGGTTGATCACTGAAATTCTCTCAAGTGGAACCATTTCTAATTGTGTAGAATAATAATATTAAATGTAAGTCAAGTTTAAGGATCCAAAGCTAGATTATTATAATTCGAAAAATGTTAAAAACACGTTATTTAACACTCTCTTTTTAATACACACTCTTCTATTGATTGAAAGTCATGTGGGCCCTATAAAATTTAAGTGAGACCCATATGAATTTCAACCAATAAGAGAATATGTGTTGAAAAAAGAGTGTTAGAGAATATGTTGTTAGCACTCCTCTTATAATTATTACCATTCCTTTTATCAAGCACTGAGTCAACTCTTTATCAGGTCACGCTTCTTCTAAAGACATTTAAACGAAAGGTCTTACTAATCAGTGCCTTAAGGATACTAATTAAGGAATCAATAAAAAGAAATATTTTATTGGAAAATTAAGTGTTACACTTAATTAAAATATTAAATACATATATTTCAATACAAAATTTTTTTTCTTAATTCCTTAATCATTAGTCTAAAGGCACTTGTCAGTATTGTCAATAAAGAAAATGCAATTGCAGTAATGCTCCCAAATAAAAATATATTGAATGTGTAACTTGTTGATTTTTTGGGTTCAATTGCGCATATAAGAATTGACATTTAGATTAAGAGCTTTGTTAACGAGTATTTTAAGGACCAAGGACATTGTTTGAGGATTCAATAAAAAAAAATTTGTATTGAAAGATTAAATATAACACTTTTTAATATATTAAATATAACATTTTTTCATACAAGATTTTCTTTCTTAATTTTTTAAACAATGTACTAAGAGCATTTATTAGCATTTTCCTTACATTAAATAGTTATGGAAGTTTGTGCCACTTCACTAATTGGAGAAGTAAAATTTTAGATTTTCATCTCAATGAAACGTATAAAGATATGATTTGCTAATATATAAGTCTGGAGTGAACACTAATTAAAGAATAAAAAAGCTAAGTTTTTATTAAAAAATATATATTTGACATATTGACAAATGATATATTTATATTTTAATAAAAACTTATCATTTCTTAATTTCTTAACGAATACCCTTACAATACCAGTTAATATTCTAGTATTTATATTTTTATATGCATCATTGAAATGAAAATCTAAAATTTTAAACATCTCCTATTAGTGAAGCGGTACAATTGTACAAACTTCCACCACTATTTAATCTAAGTGTCAATTATTATATGCACAATTCAACCGCAAAAAATTCAACAAGTTGCACATTCAAAGTATATTTTGGGAACCCAACATTGATTGATCGTAATGAAAGTGGATTACGATCCCAGACAATCTTTATCTATAATATTAGATATTTGAATCTTGGAGTATCCACTTCAAGAAGAATTTTATCTATCCATCACCATCAATCCGAATGTTCGATTTAAAATTTGTCTGTGAAGATATCTAATCAAAAAAGTAATTGTATTTTCTTTAAACGAAATGGTTAGGCAGACCCATATAACTAAGCGCCCAATTGAATTTCATTACTCTAATAATCTATATTATCACGAAATGGTTTGTGCAGCCGTTAATGAAAGGACAAAAATGCGAGAGGGTAGGTGGGTCATGCAAATGGATTGTGGAGAAGGTGGCTCAGGAAGGTCTTGCCACTTGCACATAACGAATGATGATCGCATGGAATTCTGGACAATACTCCAGTAAATAAGTAAGCTAAGTTTCGTTGGTCACGGGTTAAAGAACTAAAATTAGACATTATTAAATAAAAAGTAAATATTTATTGTTTTGACAATTTCAAAATATTTAATATTTTTGAGTAATTAATAAGAATCATGTCACCTAGTGCCCAATCAATATGTAGAATTCTTTTATTCTTTTATTAGAAATAATAATTTTTTAACTTTTAGGATAATGCTAACCAAAATCTTTAGAGCATTGGTTAAAAAGTCAAAAAGGATAAGTTTTCATTAAAAAATTATGTATTTAATAAACCGAGAAAAGATGTACTTAGATTTCCAATTGAAACTTTTCATTTATTGATTTCTTAACCAATACTCTTAGGGCACACATTAACAAAATCATTATAACTTTTAATATATTGAATACATCATTTTTTTAATACAATTTTTTCTATATTTGTTTTGTTAACTAGTGTGGCACTGGTTAGCATGTGGGCCAAACAAATAAGGGTTTTGATGGATATGTGTTAAAGAAAAATAGATATAAATTGTTAAATAGAAAGTACACATATTTATTGTTTTACAATCTAAAGAATATTTTGTTTTTAAATTAATTAATAATGAAAATTAAATAGTATTTTTAATTCTTAATGTTTCCTTAAAACATACTCTCACCGATCTCTATTATTAGCAAAACTTAAATGAAACACATATATTAAGAAAGTTGGTTAATTTTATTTAATGTTGTTAAAAATTAAGTGTTTTACCTAAAGTAACATTCATAGAAAACTTCAATTTTTATTAAATAAATCCCACATTGAGTTATTAATAAACAAAATTGGTATTATAGGAATAATGTCATTAAATCGGATGAAAGTAGTTAAAATTTACTTATATATTTGACCAAAAAAATTGAGACTTTTTGTTTATAATAGTGACCGGAGGGAGTAATTTAACAAAGCCCGGTAATGAATAGTTTATGCATAAAAAAATATATCTCTTTTTATGTTCCAATTTTTTTGTCCTCCAAAAATTATTGCAATTTTTAATGCCGTGTTAAATTTTTATATAAACCTATAAAATAATATAATAATTATATATCTATTTTTAAAAATATATTTATTAATATTTTTACTTTGATAATTTAAGTGACAGTTGAGTTCTCTACTAGCTATTTATGTAAGAGATCGAGGTGCTATTCAGTAGCTAGAATAGCCATGGAATGAAAGGTAACAAATGTGTTAAAAGAAAGGAAATTAGGTGTGGCCGAGAGAAAACATAAGTCTAACGAAAATCATAAGATGAGTGAGAGATAATAGTGTGGCTGTAAAATTGTTGGTAAAAAAGTATGTACTATAATAACATGACATAATTTGTTTTTGTTTTTCAAATGTAACGTTTGCTTCGGAGGTTTTTTTATATAAAAAACATTTTAAGAAAACAAAACTTGGGAATGAAGTTAGAAATCATATACTAGTACCAAAAACTATTTATCTATTTGAGTACTTTGTCGCATGATAAGGAACAGCAATTTTAGTTGGCAAGTGACTGGATTTTATAAGTTCCATATGTTCTACCGGAGAATTGGTATATTTCGGGAAGATTACCACGATAGAAGTCAGACTTCCTAAGTTGCCAATTTATTCAAAGAACAAAGTAATCTATACTTATTCTAGCACAACGCTGTATTCATGCTCTTTCTGAATATTAATCCTTACTGATAATCCTTATTCATGGATGCTGTCACTGCCACCCAACCGCTGTTGCCGTCGGCGCCCACCACCCATCACCAAGTTGAGGAAAAAATAAAAAGGAGGACAACCCTATGTTATACTCCAAGATGTCAGGATAATATTTAACATGAAACATTATTCTTTAAATTTTGAGACTTTGAGTTTGGGATTGTGCCGTTGTGGACCGTACAACACATTAGAGCATATGCATCAAAGCTAATTGGGCGGGTCTTCAATCCTCCATTTCAAAAATGGAGGACCGGAACTGGATCAATAATGGTCGCAGGTATATTATTAAAAAAAGTTACAATCTATATTGAAGAAGTGTAAGATGGGTAAACTCTTTCACTTCTCATTGTCGCCTCCTTCTCTCTCACTTCCTTCATTCTCTTTCACTCCTCTCTCTCCCACCCTTCTCACCACCGCCGCCCCCTTGACCCGTCACTGTCGTGGGTAAGCACCATAGAGAAGGCATCCTAAAGTCAGTAACACTAAAACCTTAAGATCAGAAATTTCAAAATCAAAACCCAATAATAGAGCAAATCATAGCAAAATCCTAGTAAAATTAAAGCAAAAAACTCAAGTATAAAAAACTTCACCTTTGGTTGCACCCCAATCACTGTTGCCAAACCCACCGACATCACAGGCTTCGATCGCGGCAACGGCGGCGGTGAGAGAGGGGGAGAGAAGGCACTAGGAAGCCTATAATCAGATTTTACGAATCGCAACTGTAACCACCCCCACCCCTACCACCCGATCTGGACTCCATCGTGGCGCGACAGTCAACGGTCCTCCTCCGTCCGATGGTTTTGGGCGTTCGTGGCACGGCGGTCAACAGCTCGGTGGTCCCTACATTTGTCCCCGCCTCAACAGATGCCTACGATTTTTTGGCATCTCAAGTCGTACTTCCATTATTCCTTCTTTTGTGTCACAGATCTAATTTTTGCTTCCATGTTCTCTTTTTTGTCTCAATTTGCTATTGTTGTGACTGTGGACTGCTTTATCAGTGTGTTTATCATAAAAGTTTTCTTCTTTTTCCCATTTTTGCAATCAAGTTTCGAGAACCACGAGGTGTTGGGGCGAAATGTTGATATGTTCTCCGTTGATGTGCAGATCTATGATACTGTTAGTCAATATGTGGTTTCCGGTGATGACTTTATAAGCCTCTGCGTTCTGGGTAAAATTTCAGTTTTGAGAAGAACAAAGATGGGAGGAAGAACGAAGAAAATGAACTGAAGGCGTTCACCGGAGATAATGTCGGTGGGGTTTGCTTCTTTGCTCCTGGGGATATCGGTGGTGCTGATGGTTTGTGGATCTTTTTAGTTTTAGTAGGAAAGGCAACGAGATGGTGGACGTGCATGGTGGAGCTGGGTCACGTCTGGTGTTCGGACAGTAGTGGGAGGATGCAGTTTTGAAGCAGGGAGAGAGATCACGTGTTGATTTGGGGGGGAGAAAAAGGTGTTTTTTTTGTTTTTTATTTCACTGAAATACCTATAAGAAGACCCAAACTCTCTCATTCTCAACCCTTATGTTGGAGGACTGAAGAATTTGCCGGCTAATTGCCCTTCTTAATTAGTCTGTAACTTCAGGATATAAAGCACGACAAAAGGGAAAAGGCTAAGGCCTTCACTTTAATATTTGGAGTACCAGTCCTCCATCATTTTGACTGGTTCTAGTAGGTAATCTATAAAGTCATAATTAACCTGTTGGTGATATTGGTTTAAATTAATAATTGTGCTTAGTATAATTTAATTAAACAAATGAAGAACATAAAAAATAACAACATGAACACGTACACTTATAGAGAGGATGATGAAAACCCAAAAGAAACAAATATTTATCATGAAAGAATCATCAACAATAATATCGATCAATAAAATTTTCTCAGCAAAGAAAAAATGGGAAGCATGGAACTGCAATGAATATCAATAAAAAATGGGTTATATAATCAAATCCAACACCTTCAACAAATTCAATAAACATCCCAAAAAGAAGGTTTAGAGATCTAGATCTGGATTAATAGAAACTTAAACCCTAGAAAATAGGTATGAAAACAGCTGAGAAATTGAACCTAGGGCTTTCAGTCACCAGATCTCTGTTCCCGACCTTCTTCTTCGTGATAACGTCATCTTTGGTGGTGCCACTGGAGCTGGAGCGATTAAGATCGGTCACCATTGCAGTAGTGGAGGCGGTTGAGTGAAAGAGGGATTAACACATGATTTTGCCTTCAACTTTGTCTTCCATATCTTCTGATTTTCGACGAACCCGAAGCTCTTCAGCTGCTTGGATTTAAGCACTCTTTCTTCAATGCATTGTCGAATCCTTCAAGTTCTCAACAGCATTTGCTCCTTTTCCGCCATACTTTATGGAGATTTTTTTTCCCTCTAAGCTCTTCTCTGCATTGGAAACCATCAAAGATTGTTGAGTTCCACCACCAAGCTTGCCGTTCGCGATCGAACTTTGAATCGAAGTAGCAACACAATCCAATGATAGCACAACCATGTAAATATGCAATCAAAAGAGGAAGAAATAAAAAATGAGAGAGAATTTAAAAACCTAGGCAAGACAAAGAAGGAAAAGAAGGAGAGGGAGACGAGGAGGGTAGTGTTGGAAATAATTCAGATTAGGTAGTGTTGATAGAGTTAGTTAGTGAAATGGTTAGATGGTAATTAGTTTCTTATTGAAGAATAACTATTGTAGTGTGCACTATAAATAATAGTGTAATGTAATGTGATTGTATAAGTGAAGTGAATAAAATTTCATTCAAGTGTATCTATTCTATCTTTCTCCTTCTTCTCAATATTTCTCTTTGTGTGTATACTAGTGCTTGTGTTTCAACATGGTATCTAGAGCTTTCGATTAAGGGACCTGTAAGCGGTCCATGCCTGCAGTGCTTTGGCTTGATGAGTTTCTTCCAGTTTCTTTGCCAATTCTTGATGGCAAGAATGTCGATCAATGGAGGGCAAGGATGAGGGTTCTCTTTAGGTTTCAGGATATGTTTGAAATCGTGGATGATGATGTTCTTGATGATGCTGACAGTGCAGCCAACAAGAGAGACTCTAAGTCTCTCTTTCTCATCAAGCAATGTGTAGATTTTGCTCACTTTGAGAAGATCTCATCTGCCAAAAACGTAAAAGAAGCATGGAGACTTTTGCAGAAGTCCTATGATGGTGTTGAAAGTTGCAAAAAAAAAAGATGGGTTCAGAGAAAATAAAGAAGGTAAAGAAGATTGAACTTCTTTCTACGATACCAAAACCTTCGATAGAAGAGGAGAAAAAACCCAAGAGGAAGAGAAACCCAAGCCAAAGGAAAAGAAAGAAGCAGTGATAGTGAAGCAAGCACCAGAACCAAAACCAGATAAGAAAGAGAAAGCAGAGGAAACTGAAAAGGATCTGCGACGTCGAGAGAAAAAAGAATCTGATTTGAAAAGAAACGTTCTTTACAAAAGCTTCAATCATGGAGTGTTTTCTTAATAGAGGCAAAACTAGTTACTCATTTCAGAAGTCAACTGCATGTAATTCATCAATCAGAAAGAGTGAAAATGTGTGCGAATCAACCACTATTTTAATGGATCGCATTCTTGCATCATGTGATATTATTTTTGAGGATATTTACAAATCACACTTTCCTTTATGGCACTTTTTGAGGCAACCAATTCGATCAAATAGAAAACAGCTAGGGGGCTTACGTAATGATGATTTGCCCATGGAGAAGCATCTAGACGGGTTGGGAGAACATAGTTTTGATATCAGACCATTCAAAACAAATGTAGAAAGTTTTCTTCTTGATGCCGAGGAGTGCTTCTAAGGGAAACAGATATTTGCAGCTGAGAGTGTTAGCTGCCCGCATAGAGTGCAAATTGGATGTGACCTAGGTTACAGAGACTATGTGCGCATTCCTGATGAAGTTGGGTCATTATGCTTCAAGCAATGGGATCCACGAGAATATGTTTTTGACTAATCTGAATTAAATAGATGGTGTTGATAGAGTTAGTTAGTGTTCATATAGTTAGTTAGTGAAGTGGTTAGATGGTAATCAATTTGTTAGTGAAGAATAGCTATTATAGTGTGCACTATAAATAATAGTGCAGTATAATGTGATTGTATAAGTGAAGTGAATAAAATTTCAATCAAGTATATCTCTTCTATATTTCTCCTTCTTCTCAATATTTTTCTTTGTGTGTGTACTAATGTTTGTGTTTCAACAGGTGGTGGGTTGGTGATGGGGAAAAGGACACAAACTATTCAGGGTGTAGATAATAGATCTTGATTTTTTTTTTATTATTAAATCAAGGATGATTTTTTAATGAAGAACCGGTCCTCCAAATATTAAAGGGAGGACCTTAACCTTCTTCTAACAAAAGAGTTCACGACATTCTAAAAGGCCTTCAATTAGGGATGATAATGGGTACTGGACCCGTTGGGTACTCCCAAAATTTATCAATTATGGGTAGGATAATTATCCGCTAATTGGATAGGGATACAGGTACGGATAATAACCCTAAAAAATTAATAGGGACGGGTGCGGGTATGGATACTCTAGTACCCATCCCGCCCCATACGTACAGTATATATATAATATATTTATTTTTTGTATATTTATTTTACATATGAATAATCTGATATATATTATTTTCTGACAAAAAATAATCCGATATATTAATTTAAAATATTGAAAAAAAGTCAATTTCAATCTCAGTAAAAAAAACCGTGACCTATTTTCCTTTCACTTTCTTCTTCTTCCTGCCTTGTGACCCAGCGCCGTTGGCTTCATCTTCCTGCTATCTACAACATCAATCTCAGTAAATTTGTATGTGTTACTTTTAATCGGTTAGACTAATCATTTACTTTCTTGTTATGTTCTAGCTTCTGTTAGCATTATTGATCCAAAATAATATTTATATTTGAAAGATAAGCATTTATAATCTTTTGGAGACTCCGATTCTGATAATGAGGTAATGTTTCTTTCTTGACTATAAAAGGTGTTATTAATTTTTACTTTACAATATTACAATTAATTCGTGTACTATATCTTTTGTAGCATATTTTGGAGAGTGCCAGCAGCTCAGGAGCTCCAAATTTATGAATTAATTGTTCTTAGATGTTTATTGTAATGTTTACTTGATGTTTTTTAAATTGATTATTGGATATTTTGTATTAAATCCTTTGCATTTCATGTCCACAAATTGATTATTAGATCCACACATTGTATTTTTAGTTTGGAATGCAAGAGTTTATACATTTTACTGTTTAATTAAAAAAATTATATTAAAGTGCAGGTACTGGATACAGATACTTAGGTACCTAGTGGGTAAGGATACGATTATTGAAGTTACTACTCACGAGGATATGAATTCGGGTATAGATATTTTTTCAAAATGTGGATACGAAAACGGATACTATAATACCTACCGATTGCCATCCCCACCTTCAATCCTCCAAAGCATGGAAGGATCCTCCCATTACCGTGGATAACTTCAAATAATCTTCCAAGAAGAAAATAATATTAAGTGAAGTTTTCTAAAATTTAAAATAATAAACTACTTAAATTTTCAAAATAATAAATCAGATTACCTACGTTTTAGAAAAATCACATAAATTCTTATCAAAAAAAAAAAAATCACATAAATTATTACCAAAAAAAGAAAAATCACATAAACATTCAGAATTTACAATAATGAATTTGTTTTAAAAAAGTTCATACTTAAGTGATATTCTTAGAAGTTGCATATTATCCACCGAAAAAAGAACTTGCATAACAAAGTAAATTTTGTAGTAATTAGTAAATCTAATTTTTAATTTAATTTAATTAAAATTATTTTATGAAAGGATATGCTATTATATTAATCTTTTATTCAAAAATCATAAATATTTATATGTCATTAAAATATTTTTAAATAAAAATCATATATATTCAAATTATATAATAATAAATTAAAGAGCACCACAATTTATAGCATGTTTGGGAGAGATTACTTTTTTCCATTTCAACTGTTTTTTGGCTAAAAAGTTGTTTCGTACATAATCTATCATGTTTGGCAATTATGTTAAGTTTATAGAAAAGCTTTTTTTGGCGAAAAAAAGTTATTTTATGACATTTAATTTGTTTTAGCTGAAGATTGTTGTGATTTGATTATTTTTTATTCTCAAAACTCTCTTCCCTATTTATCCCTACAAAACTAACTTCCAAACAAATATTATTTAATTATACAAATAATTTCATACATTTTTCATAATTTACTATATAAAAGTGATTTTTTTGTATTATCCAAACGAAATGAATTGTCTTAAAATCACTTTTCAGCAAACATACTCAAACAAAAACAGATTCTAATTATAATCGATTATCACAATAATTGATTATACATATAATTGATTATCAACATAATCTATATTTTTTTAATTTTTCTGAACATATTTTTGAGTGGGAATGATTTTCGGCAAAAGTGCTGCGAATTCCTTTTAACCAATTAGAAAAGGTATAGTGAAACGCACTAGAGAGAGGGAGATTTGCTTTGTAACTAAAACGCAAGAGGGTATCTAATTCATTCCACAGTTTTACGAAAATTATTTCATACTTTTGGTTACCTAACTATTATGATTGTATTTGTAAAAAAAATATATTATGATTATACAATTTTAATCCCTTATATTTTAATTGTGCTAATTGGGTCTCTCAATTATTATAACTATACAATTTTGGTTCTCCAGGTTTCAATTCCGTCAATTAGATCTCTTAAGTATAATGATTGTGTCATTTTGGTCCCTCAAGAATTACGATAGTATAATTTTTAACGCCATTAGCCTGCATGCTCTACGTGGGATTGATTTAACACTTAGTGAAATCAACTTGACAGCTAACTGACCATTCTTATGTGGTCAAATGCACGTCACTAAGTGTCAAATAGGAAAGACATGTAAGCTGTCAAGCTTACCTCACTAAGTGTCAAATCAATCCCACATGTGTTTCGTAGGCTACTAAGGTTAAAAATTACACAATTATGATATTTGGTAGGGTTGGACACATTGGGCCGGACCGACCCGAACCCGACTAAACCGGTAGCGAATGAGGGCAAACGGGCGGGTATGGGCGGGCCCGCGGTTCTCGGGCCCATTAATCCAGTTCCGCGCGGATTCGTTCGGGCGGGTTCGATTTTGGATTATTTATACCGTTACCGACCGAACCCGCCCGATAGGGTGACAAGGTTAATTTTTGGGACGCAATACGGCGTCGTTTTGCTAGACGAGGAGGGTAAAGACCAGGGTTTCCTTACCCTGAGTCATTTGTGCTTCTCTTCCAAATCGCGAACCCTAGCGCCGCTTAAGTCTCTCTCCGAAAACACCAACCCTAGTAGCTACCATCGCTTCCTCCTCCCTCCTGCTTCATCTTCCACCATCTGAAACCCTATCGCCGCTCCTCATCTTCATCCTTCGTTCGTCTTTCTCCTTCCTCCCACTTTCTCATTCGTCTAACTTTCTCCTTCGTCTCACCATTCAAACGAATCAAACCCTAGCGTCGCTCTTCTTGTCTCTCTGGTTCTATTACTGGATGTTGTGGTTGTTTGGGAACGAATTCTTTGGCTAAGAAGAGTCTTAGTCTCTTGGAGATCGACGAAGTCACGAAGGTTAGGGTTTTATTTTTTTAATTTTTGGTTTAGGTTTTCATTTCTGAAATTTTGAGGCGTTGACTAAGTTTCTAACTAACCCTTGCTTACTCTTCTCTGTGTTTCAGATTCGAGGGTAGGATTTCATCTTTTTAATTCAAGGTTAGGGTTTCATTTTTTTAAATTTTGGTTTAGATTTTTAGTTTTGAAATTTTGAGGTTGACTAAGTTACTAACCCTTGCTTTCTTTTCTGTGTTTCAGTTTATCAACTCAACTGTGAATTTGTGATAGCACTTAGCATCTTAGCAGAATCTCAAACGTCCCATTTAGATTCAAGGTTAGGGTTTCTTTTAATAATTTTTTGTTTAGGTTTTTATTTTCAAAATTTTGAGGTATATTTGACTAATTAGTTCCTTTCTATTTTGCCTTGGTTACAGAATACAGAGAATAATTATTGTTGCTAGCCAGCAAGTAGGAGTGTAGGACAAAGAAGCTAACGGTTGTAAAGGTATATGTTTTTTGAACTGATTGTATATGAATGTGCTTTGTTACTGACCTGTTTTCCATCTTTAAATTATGAATGCGAACTGTTTGCTATCTTTAAAGTATGTGAACTGTTTGCTATCTTTAGAGTATGTGAAGCGTTTGCTATCTTTAAATTATGAATGCATGCTGAAAATATGTGAAGCTGTGAACTGTTTTCTCATCTTAATTCTGATTGCTATCTTTAAAATCTGATTGCTATCTTTAAATTATTAATTCATGCTGAAAGGATGCCAAGTTGTGAATTGCGCTGTGTTATTGAACTGTTTGCTCATTTAAATTCTGATTGCTATCTTTAAATTATTAATTCTTTCTGAAAGTATGTGAGTTGTGCTTTGTTTATGAATGTGAAATGGAAGTATGTTATTGCTTTGTTATATAAAAGCTGAAAGTTATTAAACTGTGCTTACATGAATGAATGCATGTTTTATTTGCACACTCCATTCATAGAAGTTGTGAAAGGAGTGTGTAGAGTTTATAAACTATAAACTGATTTATATAGTTAAAGCAATGGCTTATAGTTGAACTATAAACTACAAAACAGATACACTAATAAACTGAAAACTGAAACTGAAACTGATAATGTGGTTGGCAATTCTTGACTACGACTTCTTCATTGTTTTAGTAATGGAGCAGTCTAGTCAAAATGAGCCTCTTATGTTAGCACTGCAAGGTGGGACTCAAGGGGTTGGAGATCAACCCACTGAGCAGGCAGCAGCTGCAACTGAAGCTGCTGGAACTGATCCCACCAATCCTCCTCTCACAAAGAAGAGGAAGCCAAATGCAAGCGGTCCTCGGCGGACTTCTGCCGCCTGGGATCACTTCATAAAATTACCAGAAACTGAAGCTAAAGAACCCACTGCTGCATGCAAATACTGCAATAAAAAGTATTTATGTGACACAAAACTTCATGGAACTTCTAACATGCTTGCTCACCTGAAACATAGTGCCAAATTTCCTGCTGCTATAGTCACTGACCCCACTCAAACAACCCTCACATTTAACAGTGGAGAGGTCAGTGGTTTGGTTGCTTCAAGTACAAGATTCAATCTTGAAGCTTGTCGAAAGGCACTGGCTACTTTTGTAATTGTCAATGAACAACCCTTTAGGGTAGTCGAAGGTGAAGGATTTAAGCACTTATGTAAACAACTCCAGCCCCAATTTAGTCTCCCATCAAGGCGTACAGTTGCAAGAGATTGTTTTCAAATGTATCTTGATGAAAAACAAAAGTTAAAAGCCTTTTTTAGATCGGATTGCACTAGGGTAGCCCTCACTACTGACTGCTGGACTTCCATACAGAAACTTAATTACTTGACCCTCACAGCCCACTTCATAGATAACGATTGGAAGTATCAAAAGAGAATAATCAGCTTCTCTACAGTTACCAATCATAAAGGTGAGACAATTTGTAAGAAAGTTGAGGAAGTTTTAAGGGAGTGGGGGCTTAGGAATGTGTCTACGATCACGGTTGATAATGTATCATCCAATGATGTAGCCATACTCCATTTGAAAAAGAGAATAAGGAACATGAATGGGTTGATGGTGGATGGGGCTTTCTTTCACATGAGATGTTGTGCCCACATCTTGAATCTTGTAGTCAACGATGGGTTGAAAGACATGCACCTTTCCATTTCTAGCATCCGGGATGCGGTGAGATTTGTGAGGTCTTCAGCCCAAAGATTTGCCAAATTCAAAGAATGTATAGAATTTTCCAGAATTACTAGTAAAAAACTAGTATGTCTCGATGTTCCAACTAGGTGGAACTCGACATACTTGATGCTTGATGCTGCTGAAAAGTTTCAAGCAGCTTTTGAAAAGCTCGAGTTTGAAGACTCAAGCTATGTGGAGTTCTTTGGGCTGCAGGTCCTCCTAGTCTTATTGATTGGGAGAATGTGCGTGCTTTTCAGAAGTTTCTCAAGATTTTCTATGAGGCAACTCGTCTTTTTTTATCATCAACACATGTGAGTCTTCACATTGCATTTCATCAATTAGCTTTAATCTATGTCGAACTAAAGCAATCCTCTATGAATTTAAACACTGTTTTAGCAACTATGGGTTGTGAGATGAAGAAAAAATATGATAAGCATTGGGGCAAAATTCAAAACATCAACCAACTTCTTTATTTCGGGGTAATCTTTGACCCTCGATATAAGATGAGATATGTAGAGTGGTCATTCAAGGACATGTATGGTGATGAGCCCATCCTTTTAAGTGAAATGTACACTACTTTAAGGGATAGTCTCTTTAAAACTTACAATTGGTACAAGTCATCCTATGAGCAACAACATAGATCTGCCCAATCATCTGCTGCAACAGAATCAGTTTCCCGTGGTGATACATCTACTGAAATGGCATCACAATTGGCAAGGAGAGATGCTTTTAAGCAACACTTGAGAGAAAAAGATTCAATCGATAATCAAAATGAACTTGAGAGGTATTTGAGTGAAGCTTGTATTGATGAGGGTGACAAATTTGACATCCTTCTTTGGTGGAAACAAAATTCCTCTCAGTACCCTGTTTTATCTACCATGGTTAGAGACATTTTGGCCACACCAGTTCGACAGTGGCATCTGAAAGTGCATTTAGCACTGGGGGAAGGGTTCTAGACACATTTAGAAGCTCTCTAAACCCAGAAATGGCGGAGGCTCTGATTTGTCTTCAAAACTGGTTGAGGCCCTCTCTTACCTAATTGAAAGATCTCAATCTCACGGAGGAGTTTGAGATATCTGAGAATGTGGTGGCAGGTACTTATTTCATTATTTTATGCCTATGAAATTCTTTAATTGTTGTGTCTAAGTATAAAAGTTAACTTCTATTTTCTTTGAGTATACATTAGAATTCCAAGGAGCTGCAACTGCACCTGGAACTGCACCTGGGACTGCAGCAACGAGCCATTAAGGGTTTGTCCATTCATACTGCCTTGTTTAATTTTTTTGTGCTTTAAGTTATGACGTGTACTAATTTTTGTATTTTATTATCTCCTAACAGTTCTAAAATTTGCTGCAGATATAACTGACATTAATTTTTTGGAATGATAACTGTAAATCTCTGATTTTGTTCTATCAATGATGCTTTGCTGTGAATACAGGTATCATACTGAATTTTGTTTAAAATAGGTTAATGATGCTTGTTCTGTTATTGGTTTAAATTGGTTAATGATGCTTGTTCTAGAATTTTATTGGTTTAAATTGGTTAATGGTACTTGATGCTTGGATCTATTAATAATGCTTGTTCTGTATGTTTGGCTGGCAGGTCCAAATGTGGAAGGGAATTATTTTTGGGTTGAATCTTTGAAGGCTGACTATTCAAGTCAGCAATATCTATGCAAGTTGCAAGAATTTATTTTGTAATAATTTTGGATCAATTTGTAACCTTTGCTAATTTTTTTTTACTTTGATTTTGAAGTTGAATTAGAATATTAGATTAGTAGGATGATTTTGCATTAGAATCATGCAATTGGAAACAGGTTTACTGGAAATATATAGGCCCAATAGCATGATACAGAATATACAATTGGAAACATTAATATAGGTCCAATTGAAAACTTGGAATTGTTTTATATGTTACAGAATCAAAATAATATAACCTTTACAAGAAGTAAAAAAAAAGGGCCCAATAGAACTAAATTTTTGTTGATGGCAGTATAGAACAAAAAATGGCCCAATTTGTTTACTCAGTTGTTTAAATAGCTTAATTGAGCTGTATTTTGCTTTTAAAATTAATCAAAACGAAAAAAAAGGCTTAAAATTTGGTATAGGCCCAATAAATTGTTTTGGCCCAAATGTGGCCCACAACCGCCTGAACCCACCCGACCCACCTGCTCGCCGACCCAACCCGAACCCGAACAACCCGAACATATATTCAGGCGGGATTGAGCCTCCTTATAGTGTGGTCGGTTATGGTCGGATTGGGCTAATTGGGCCCGAATCCGACCGAACCGGACCAACGTCCAGCCCTAATATTTGGGGATTAAAATTGCATAATCGTGATACTTAGAGACTCAATTAGTGCAATTGAAACACAGATGACCAAAATTACACAATCGTAATATTTAGAAGACCCAATTAATGCAATTAAAACCTAAAGAACTAAAACTGCATAATCATGATATCTGAGATTCCAAAAGTACAATTAAGCCTAGTTTTTATCATTCTTTATTAATTATAACTCATCATTTATGAAAGGGGTATTTTTGAAAAATAAATTAAATATTTAAGAGTATTAATTAAAATTCTTTCATTTCAAAATCTTTTCTTAATCGGTGTAATTTATTTCTATGTTTCTTATAATATTTACGAAATACAGTATTCTACTATTCTCTTTGTTCATTAAATTCTTAAATTTTGAATTTATGGGTCAGTATAAGTTTTCCTAATATGTCCTTAAATTATATTCCCTCTGGACCTATATATAAGCAAAAAAGTACCTAATTTTTTTAGATTCAAATGTAAGCAAAAGTTAATCAAATCAATCCTATTTAATGTCACTGTGTCAAAAATACCCTTTAGTTAATTCTTTTTTTCTTTTTTCAAAAGCATTATACACTCTCAAGACACAACTTTCAAGTGCATTATACACTCCCAAGAAAGGGTAATTTAATAACTATAACTTATTTTTTATACAAATCAAGATAATTGAACTAAGGTTAAACTAATCATTTGGTCCCTATACGTAACACTAATTTTGAATTTGGTCCCTATACGTAAAAAATTTTGAAATGGGTACCTACATGTACAATTATTTTTAATTTGGTCCTCGCCGTTTATTGGTGTTGTAACACCGTCACGTGATAGGGACCAAATTCAAAATGATTGTCGTATGTAGGGATCAAATTCAAAATAATTGTTACATGCAGGGATCGAATTCAAAATAAAAATTTGAATTTGGTCCCTACATATGACAATCATTTTCAATTTGGTCCCTATACTTAAATGTCAACAAATGACGTTATGACATCAATAAACGGCGAGGACCAAATTAAAAATAAATGTACATATAGGGACCAATTTCAAAAAATTTCACATATAGGGACCAAATTCAAAATTAACGTCACATATAAGGATCAAATAATTAGTTTAACCTTAAACTAATATAATTACATTTCTTAATACATGTGAAGTTAGATTTTTTGTGTATATATAAATGAGGAGGAAGTAATTTATTACTTACTCTATAAAGGAAGAAGAGTAACTTGCTAACTTACTTCCTCCGGAATAAGTAAGAATATAATAATATATTAGCAACCCTTCGAGATGTCAACATTCATTCAATATCTAATAACAAACCTAAAGTCAATGGAGTATTGGGGCTACATTGTGCATTCACAGCGGTCAAATTAACTAGTAGTCAGACCGTACAGTGATGGCTGCATTACTAATATTGAACCACCCTACCACAACACATTCAATTAACTATCCCCATCCTTTTCTCCACCTATTTTCCTGTTTTCAATTGAAACCAAAAATGCAGAAATTATTGACAATTTTGAAATTTTTGTTTTTTGCTTCAAAAAGAAGTATGGGCCGAGCTTCGCTAGGGGAACCTCGAGTTGACAAATACTCAAAGGGAAGCAATGAAAGAAAACCACACGTTAGTCAACTCTTTATTTCCTCCACACCTCCGCTTAATCCAACGGTGGCCATGGCACGATTTTCAAGATCCAATATTTTGAAATCTTTAATGTGATTTCCCTTTTTTCTCATGTTGACTTTACGCTTATTGCCCAGAATTTATGACCTCCATTAATATTTCGCCCAAACAAATAAACAGAACAATGTTTTCAACCGGTGCGTGACAATGTATCAGAACCATTCACAGATGACTCATTGAAAATTCATTGGCTCTGTTTGACACGATTAAGTAAAAAATTAGCTAAAAATTTAAAAGTTATCTAGATACCTAGAAGTTGGATTTGGGTTATCTATAGTCAGAAAATTCAGGTATTTACCCATTTATTGATATGTATCATTAAATTAGTGTTATTTATTTTTTTAATGACACATCAAATATATCAAATGATGCATATAAATAAATATATGAATATGTTAGATTTTCAAGTGTGAATCCAAATTCATGAAAGTATTGAGCAAAAATTATCCGCTCCACATGTAAAATGACGTTAAAAGACATGCTTGTGTGTATGTATATATAGATATTATAATAATAATTGAAAATATATAAATATATTATTATTATTATTGAAAAAGGAAGTGGCTAAAAATTTGTTGACCCCAATGAAAATGAATTGTAATCCCAGACAATCTTCATTTGGAATGTTAAGGGTTCGAAGCTGAAGTCATCATTCTGAGGAGTGCTTTACATCACCACTACCCTCGATCCGAGGATTAGTTTCACAGCTTGCTTGTGGGATATCCAATCAAAGACCAAAATAAGAAGTGGGTGGGTTTCTCCTACAATTATTTAACATTAAAGCTTGAATAAAAGTATTAATTTGGTAAGACCAAAAAAGTTATTGGTTCTTGAATTTGGCTAGGGTAAAAATAGAAAAACTCATCCAATTTCTAACTTATTTGATAAATAACCTCTATTTACTTATCAAATAAGGGTTTATTTTCTTCAAAAAGCTCCTTTACTAAACAGTTGCACTACTTTTTTTCTTTCGTAAAAAATTAATGGACTAGCTTATAAGTTATTTTGGTGTCTTGCCAAACGCAACTATAAACTACTACTTTTTTTTTATCTTTATTTATTTATTGAGTTAAAAATTAATGTAATAATATCTTTTAAGTTATAAAATTATTAAACTAATAATTTTGAATATTTTAATAATAAATAATCTGATTAAATATAAATATTTTTACTTGTTATCAAAATTATTTATTAAATTTTTAATTCTTAGATAACAAATTAAAACTTAAAAAGATAAAAAGAACTGAATAAATAACATACTAAATAAAAAATAACATATATCTCATCCCCTTGCATAGGAGCGTGAGATGGACTGTCCTGTTAAAAGGTGATTGACCAATAGAGCCAAGATATTTTAAAACGGAACATAAACCTTTGAGTTTTACTCAAGCTCCACGTAGTCAACGCCCTACTCCATAAATCCTTTTTGATCTTCTTTATATTATTGAATGAATATAAAAAAAACAAAAAACGAGTGCGTTTGCGTATTTCCAAACACCTTTATTCAAAAGTCAACGCTTTCTCTCTCTTCTTCATCTTCTTCTTCTCAATTACATTCAACCTCTCTTTCTTGATTCTTCACCACACCATCTAGCTCTCTCTATTTTGCTCCCTTCAAGTTCTTCTACACTATGAATAATCAGTTATAGCAACCTCGTAACTTGTCTCTCTATTCTTTCGATTTTTTTTTATTTTGTTGCTGCGATGGGTAACGGCATAGGAAAGCTAACCGTGTGTTTCACCGGCAACGGTGGCGGCGGTCGTCGAAAGCATGACATATCCTTTTATATAACGGAGACCCTAGACGAGGGTCTGGGTCACTCCTTCTGCTACGTTCGACCCGACCCGACCCGTTTATCGTCTTCCAAGGTCCATTCCGAAGAAACCACCACCTTCAGAACAATCTCCGGTGCATCGGTGAGTGCCAACACATCAACGCCACTCTCAACTGCCTTCGTCGACCTCTACTCCTACGGCTCCATCGATAGAGCCGCGGCTTTCGAATCTTCAACCTCCTTCGCTTCGCTTCCTCTTCAACCCATTCCCAAAAACCTCATGAATTCGGGTCCCTTCTCCGGAAATCTAACCGGGTTTCCGGGTTCGGGTCCTCTCGAGAGGGGGTTTCTGTCGGGTCCGATTGAGAGAGCGTTCATGTCGGGTCCGATCGATAATCGCGGGTTGTTTTCGGGTCCGATCGAAAAGGATAATAGCTCCGATCAGTTTCAGAGAAGCTTCTCTCATGGGGGTTTAGGTTTTGGTGTCGGATTCAGACACAAAAGAAGGAAGCGTCAATGGATTCGGGGTCTTCAGAGAGCGATATCGAAGGCAATTTCTCGTGGGCATCACTCCGTTGTTGCGCCTATCAAAGGGGTGAAGGAATCGGAGTGGGTTGTTGCAGGGGAGAAGCACAACGAGAATTTGACAGTGACGAGTGTGAATTTCAGTAGCGAGGGTAGTTTGGAAGACGATGATTCGATGGAAAGTCAGAATCTTCAATGGGCTCACGGCAAAGCAGGGGAGGACCGTGTCCACGTCGTGGTTTCGGAGGAACATGGTTGGGTTTTCGTGGGGATTTACGATGGTTTCAATGGTCCTGATGCACCTGATTACCTTCTCTCGAATCTCTACACCGCTGTCCACAAAGAACTGAAGGGGTTGTTGTGGGATGATGGGTGGGAACAAGTTGCTGCTGTTGCATCAGAGAATCAGAATTTGGAAGTGCAAGATGGTGATGTTGGTGTTAAGAAGGACAGGGTGGTAGATGCTTGTTCTCAGTGTTCTGTTGATAACAATCGTCCTTGCACAAGTGGGGATGCGAATTTTGATAGCGTTTTCAAGAGAAAGCGAGTTAAGAGTTCCAAGAACAAGTACAAAGGTGCAGCGAAGAAATGGGAAGAGAATCAGAGGAGGTGGAAGTGTGAATGGGATAAGGAAAGATTAGAGCTTGATAGAAGATTGAAAGAGCAGCTAAGTCGATCTGGGTCTGGTGGGAACTCGATTAATCATTCAGATGTGTTGGAAGCTCTTTCTAGGGCTCTGAGAAAAACTGAGGAGTCTTATTTGGATATTGCTGATAAGATGGTCATGGAGAATCCTGAACTGGCTTTGATGGGTTCGTGTGCACTTGTGATGTTAATGAAGGGAGAGGATGTTTATGTGATGAATTTAGGAGATAGTAGAGCTGTGTTGGCTCAGAAGGCTGAGCCTGATTATTGGCTTGGTAAGATCAGGCAGGACTTGGAGAGGATCAATGAAGAAACCATGAATGATCTTGAATCTTGGGATGCTGATAGATCAAACTTGGTTCCCACTCTAACTGCACTTCAACTTACCAAGGATCATAGTACAAGTGTTGAAGAAGTAAGTTGTTCAACTCATTTTTGACTGTTTTGAGTAGTGTTGTGTTTATTTGCATATGTTCATTGAGAAATGTCTGATTTCAATTGTAGGAAGTCCAGAGAATAAGAAAAGAACACCCTGATGATCCTTGTGCAGTAGTAAATGATCGTGTTAAGGGTTATCTGAAGGTTACCCGAGCATTTGGTGCCGGATTTCTCAAACAGGTTGGTACCTATTAATTTAGATATCTTTTATAGATATATCTAAATGTAATCAATCTACTGTACAGTTATATGCAACATGGATGTCAAGGAATT
This sequence comes from Ammopiptanthus mongolicus, assembly GCA_039655645.1. Taxonomy (NCBI): domain Eukaryota; kingdom Viridiplantae; phylum Streptophyta; class Magnoliopsida; order Fabales; family Fabaceae; genus Ammopiptanthus; species Ammopiptanthus mongolicus. The sequence continues at coordinate 8,065,888 of CM077346.1, forward strand.
TTGCAAAGGATGCCATGATTGACTGGTTTACATTTGCTATAAAATTATTGTACCCTCTTCCATATTTCTTTCTGTTATCACAGAAGGTTTCTTAAATCCAGTAACTAGCCTAAAACATGGATGTGATATTTTTTTGCTAGCGCTAGTATGATCTGTGATTCTGTGAAATTAATGAAGCTAGGTGTGATTCTCTTTTAGGGTGGGAAAAATAATCACAAACTGGTAACTTCTTTTAGCAGAATTTGGGATATTGACATATTAATCTCATATGATTATGAATTATCAACTGATCTTCAGAAAATCTGTCATGTTAAAGCTGAGCAGTGCTTTCTGAAGTAGAATTTTTCTTCAGAATTCCTAGTGTTATAGGCTTGGAAATGCCTTTAATTTTATCTTCATTTTGCACTCCTTCTAAAAGGACATTGTTGTGCATTTTCTTATTGCTTATTGTCTTGTGAATGTTTGCAGCCCAAGTGGAACAATGCACTTCTTGAGATGTTTAGAATAGACTACGTTGGAACTTCTCCATACATCAGCTGCCTACCATATCTAAAACACCACAGGTTAGGCCCTAAGGACAAATTTTTGATTTTATGCTCCGATGGGCTCTATCAATACTTGTCAAATGAAGAAGCAGTTGCGGAAGTTGAGCTTTTCATCACGTTGCAACCTGAGGGAGACCCTGCTCAGCATTTGGTTGAAGAAGTGCTATTTCGTGCTGCAAAGAAAGCTGGTACTAATAACAAAAAGAATTTCATTTAAAAGATCTCATAATTGCATTTAAGGAACTTATGGGTCAGGATGTTTTACTGATTTTTTTGCCTTCTTAATCTTCAGGTTTGGACTTTCACGAGTTGCTTGAAATTCCACAAGGTGATAGGCGTCGTTACCATGATGATGTTTCCATCATTGTTATTTCATTGGAGGGAAGGATATGGAGATCATGTGTATAAGTATAGTGAAAACCATATATATTATATTATATATAAAAAAAAAGGATATGAGAAATATACGGATTTGGGTTCTCTCTACCGTGAGAAAATCCCTCACACATCCACTGAGATGCATCATTCGATGCATTTGAGTGTACATTAAAAAAATGAAACTGCATTAATCTAACGATATATTTCACTGAATGTGTGGGTTTTCTGACCGGAGTGGATCCAAATCCGTAATATAGTGCCTAAGGGTCAGGCATTACCTTTTTGCTGTTTTCCCCTCTTCCTGCTCACCTTTGGTAAAATAGCAACTAAGCACTGGGAGAGTGCCTAGGAGACTTAGTTGTGCAATTCAGTGGATGGTGAGGATTGTAAAGTTGTAAAAGTTGGATTTTATTGATTGTAACTCTCATATCAAATTTTTATTTTTGTAATAAAAGTCATTCCTTAAAATCTTTTCATCGTGCGTACAGCACTAGCATATCACCCTCCATCACTTTCTGTGTTACTCTGGTTGGCAAATGGCAGGGCTAGTCATCTGTGCACCAGCATCTTATTTATTTATTTTTTGAAAAAGCACACTCAATACCATATTCCAATTAAAAATGCCTTACAATAGGCTCATGCAAGTTATGTTTGCCTTTTCAATTTGATGTGGATCAAGCACTATTTGCAATAAGGCTGCCCATTGCATTCTTTTTTGTCTTGCACTATATTCCTTCACCAAGATGGTATTTTTCTATTTCCCCCTTACGTGTGTCCAATTTAAACAAGATGCTTTTGTTCTTTGATTTCTAATTTGTAACACTCCCTTAGGTTTATAATATTAGGATAATGGTACAAGGTGTGTAATACAGCAGTGTCGTGTGTGTTGTACAGACTACATAGTATAACATGAGTGTGTTTAGAAGAGGTTATAGAGAACTTATGAGAATAGTCTATGAAAATAAATTTATGCAAATAGTTTATGATCTTCTTATAAGCTCTTTTTAATTTATTTTCGTAAGCTTGTCAGAGAAACTTATGAAAATAGGTTATTGTTAACTTATTTGAAAAAATGTTTATTGAATAAACTCTTAATTAAGCAGTTTATCCAAACGCATCATATATGTATTGATTTGATATATAAAAAGTATAAAAAGAAATGTTAGCAACACATTCTCTTTTCAACACGCTCTCTTCTATTGGTTGAAATTTATGTGGGTCCTATAAAATTGAAGTGAGGTCCACATGAATTAGTGAGACCCACGCTAATTTTCACCAATAGGAGAGAGTATGTTAGAAAAAGAGTGTTAGAGTGTGTTGCTAGTACTCCTCAAGTATTAAAAAACCATTAACTTAAAATTTATTGTTATCATAAAAGTCAATTTTTAAATGATAAATTATAAAAGCAATCCATTAATTTACCTGTGTTTTCAGTCAAAAAAACTTACCTGTGTCTGATCTGAAGTACATCTTATAACATTTTTCTAGGTATTTATATTTTTTTTTCATTTTAGAAAAAAAATCTATAATTTATATGCTATACCGAAAAAGGCAAAATTATTTAAAAAAATATTTTTTTTACCAAAATGCACATTTTATTATCCAATTATTTTTCAAATTACACAACTTTTTTCAAACCAATGGGAAGTCGGTTTCACAGTATTACTTCTTTTTAAATTTTTTTTTTAAGCAATAAGGAAAGTTCGCAATTGAGATGCATACTTCCTTACAAGAAAATAAAATAAATAAATAGGCAATAAAAGGAAGGTTGACTTTTCAAATGCCCACTTCCAATAGGAGAAAAAAAATGTGTATTTTGGAAATTAATTTTTGTATATTATTTAATTATTTTTACCCATTTAACCAATCTTTTTTTAAACTTATTAATATTACGTATCAATTGTGGGAAATAATTTTTTTAGAGTTTAATTACCATGACGATGAATATGGTATTAGAACAGTGTGCTGGCATTATGTGGGTGCAGTATATGGTGGGATCGGCAAGGTTCCTCGGAATACTCATATATATGTATGACTTAATGATCCAGATTTACTCCTCACACTCTCACAATAAATCACTTAGCTCACTTGATCCGCCCCTATAAATATATGAAAAATGCTAGCAACACACTTTCTAACACTTTCTTTTCAACACACACTCTCCTATTGGTTGAAATTCATGTGGATCCTACAAAATTTAAGTGAGACCCACATGAATTAGTGTGATCCATATGAATTTCAACCAATAGAAGGGTGTGTGTTACTAGCAGTACTCCTATATATATATATATAGGAGGGATCAAATTACACCTGTGTAATACTTGGACATTGTTATACCATTCAATAACATCCCACCGGATAAATATTTTTCAAAATCAACCGTTGGATTGAAAGTTATTGTCATATAGATCATATTTATAAATTTTTACGCTAATCTATAATCATTTGTTATGTCATTAAGATGCATCAAGATTAACGTTATATACAATTACACCATTAACGCTAATCTTGACGTATCTTGATGACATAAGAAATAATTATGGATTTGTGTAAAAATTTATAGATATTATCTATATGATAATAACTTTCAATCCAACAGTTGATTTTGAAAAAAATTTATTGGGTGGGATGTTATTGAATGGTGTGTAAATGCGCAAGTATTATATCAGTGTAATTTGATCCCTCCTCATATATATATATATATATATATATATATATATATATATGATTTTGATATATTGTTAGTGTAAATTCTTTTATTTATAATCATATATTTGACTTTTAAAATAATTATAATAAAGTCAAACATTATAATTAATATAATAATGTATAATTAAATCATAGAATATTCAAATTAAAGCAAAATTTTATACTCATGTTATAGTGTAAACATTTTTAAGCCTCTTGAAAGATTGAAATATCAGAAATTCATAATCTTTGTAAAGACAAATTTCAGGTGTTTCTTTGAACAAATTAATTAATATTTGGTTATGTTACACTTTTGGTCATTTATCTTTATTTTACGTTTCGATTTGACTCCTTTTTTAATTTTGATATCGATTTGGTCCTTTAAATTTTAAAATCGTTGCAACTTGATACTTTCCGTTAACACCTTCACGATGATGTTAGATCTTCAGCATTAACTCACCGGAATCTTGTTATACCCACCGGAAATCGTTTCTCTCTCTCTCTCTCTCTACTTCCTTCTCTTCCTCTTTCCTCCTTCCTTCTTCCTTCTTCCCCTCCAAAACCATGAGCAACTAAGCACATGAACACATCATGACCCAACAAATCAAAACCCCTTGAAAATAGAATAACACATAAAACCCACCAAGCACCAACTACCAATAATGTCAAAAATTATAAACGGGAATGACATGGACACTAAAATTGCAATGAAACACGTCATCAATGGAAGAAATAAGCAAGGGAGCACAAAAATTCCGTGAAAGTACCTTGAAGAAACAAAACCCCCAATTTATGAAAACCTAACTATGAAATGACAAAAGAGATATATGCATGAGAGTTGCGGTGGTGCAAAGAAAAATACCTCAAAAGGTGAATCCTTATGATGAGGAAAGGTGAAAAAAATGGAGGGAGAGAGAACCTCCGATGAATATTTCTAGATTCTGGCAAGGTTAGAGGATTTCTGACAACTAGCGATGAAAATCTAACACCGTTAGTGCAAATCTAACAAAAAAGACTAATTTAGTGTAATGTTGACAACATAAGAGACCACTTCTGAACAAAATTAATTAAAGGATAAAACCGAAACCTAAAATAGGATGAAAATAATAGTTTAGCCTTAATATTTTGAACTACTAGCTATGGTTTAACTGAGAATTAAATACACAGCAGTAGTAAATTCGAAGGTGTTGGCTTCAATACTCCTTCTTCAAGTTGGAGTATCCATTCTATATCATTAATAGCCTTTGATTTATTATTATAATAAAGCAATGGTTGAGATAAAAAGTTTGCAATCAGAGCAGCAGGTACTATTTTTTTTTTTTTCTGAACAGTGTATTGTGTCTCTTTTTCCTTAATCATGAATAGTTTTTTCTCTCCCCTTCTTTCTTAGATCTGATCTTCATGTCTCTCCCATGCTTCTGTCTGAGTTTCGTCCATATGAGAAGAAAAGAGAATATGAGCATCAGATGAGAAAAGAAGAAGAATGGCGAAAGGGGAGGAGATCTCATAGTTGCGTCACCGTCCCATCGTTGTATGCGACCTCCTTTCCTTCGCAGTGTTGTGCACGGTCTCTCCGTCGTAGTCGCGCGCGTTTCTCTTTCCTCCGCCTCGCCTTTACGCGCGTTATCAGGATTTGGGTTTTATGTTGTGTACCAAGATTTGGGTTTCGGGTTCTTGATTTGTTCGAGAAGTTTTTGACTTTTAAGTTTTGACACTAATTCGGGTTCTTGATTTCCCATAATCGAATTTGCTTTGTCTTTTCTGATTTTGTTAGGGAGCTAAAAAGGAGCTTCATGGTGATTTTGTTGGCCCAACATTTACATTTTTTTTAGAGGCTATTTTTGACAAATTAGGCTTGGTTTCCATTTTGATGGTAATGGTGGGGTTGCAACCGGAGAAGATGAACAATACACCTACAATAATAAATAAATTAAAAATAAATAACAGGTTTACCGATTAAAAAATGGGAAACTGGATGTAACCGGTCAAAAAGGAGTGAGTATCGAAAGTCAACTCCAATGTTGAAGTATGGAAGAATCGTCCAAATTCGAAGCCAATGGTTCACGCTCTCCTCTTAATGCTCTGTTGATACAACTAATTCATTCACAGATGGAGGAGCCAATCCTTCTCCATTAAATGTCGGGTTCCACACTTTCACCTGCTAAGTACAGAAGAAGGTCTATCAGTATTTAGAAAGAAGAAAAAAACGAAAGTCATAGCAATTCAATCAAGACCACTGCTACCTACACCCCCACACATCTAAATTTGGTGCATGAAATGACAATTTTACCCTTATGTATTTCAAAACTCATTCCTTTCCTTCATCTCCCTCGTACGCACCCCCACCCGCTTCTTCTTCTAATTTTCGCTACTCTTCTGATTTTTCTTTTCCTTTTGATTTTCGATCAGTTGCCATAAATAGAAAAATATGTGTTTCCAATAATTAGTTGCCATAATAGAAAATATGTGTTTTCGACAATTAGTTGTCTGAATAGAAAATGTGTTTCCGACAATTTGTTGCCGAAAACGTGTTTTCATATAAAAAAAATTATACCACCAATTAATTGTCGGATTCATAGTTATTTGAATTCTGACAATTAATTGCCTAAAGTTCGCGAAAAAACAAATGGCGACCGAAGGTGATGCATTGACGATGTAGGAGGCCCAGCGCGGATGAACGAGCACGATGGATGGTGCTGTTGGGTCTGGGCCGCACGTTCTGAACGACGACCAACACTATTGTGGTTGTTGGTGCGTGGAGGAGCAGAGCTAAGGTGGTGGTGACACGAGGCAAGCGAACAGGACGGGGGGTTGATGAAGATGGCTGAAGAATGGTTGTCTGGGGGGGTGCTGGTGTTGGCTTTGGTATAGGTTGAAGATGAAGATGTGAAGACGAAGAGAGATGAGTGAGAATGGGGTGGTGTAGATAGGGGGTATTTGGAAATAAAAAATAAAATAAAGATATGGTGGTGGATGGAGTCAATGGGGTGGTGTAGATAGCAATAACCTTCAATCAAGTTTCATATGTATAGGCTTTGTCTGGCCCAGTAGAGCACATTCCTCAGCCCAAAACATTCGCCTGGTTAATAGTTTGGGATAACATTCGAATTCATCAACCGCTGGGCTACGTAAGACCCATAATAAGCCATCTATTATCTATTATTACAATATAAAATCAGGGCTTTATTATCCAAAGTAAATTTTTATTGACTTTATGATATATTTTTTCCATCTAAACTGTGGGGCAAAATTATGAGAGACTTTTTTTTTAATTTCTTTTGAAGTATTCTTATTAGATGATTAAATACTTTTCTTTCATAGAATAAAATTATATATTTTAAAAAGACATTATATTATAAAAATAAAGTAAAAAATTATGCAACAAACTTATAAATAAAATAAATAAATTTAGTGAAATATAATCTAGAAAAATTATAATTTTGTAATTAATGTCTTAATTAATAATTTATTCATATGATGCAAAATATTTGGTATATGTAAATAACAATTGATCATGTTATTTTTTTCTGTCCGCACAATAAATTATGGCTCTGTTTTGATAAAACTAGCGGATAGCGGATAAACTAGTTTATTTGATTTGAAGTGTTTGATAAAATTAACGGTTGAACTAGCTTATAAATATAAAATGACATATAAACATAATGAGATAATATAAATAAAACGATATGCTGATATGATTTTTTATATAAATTCTATTTTTTTTATAGCAAAAATATATTCTCTACTATATAATTTATTTAACATAAGATATTTTATTTTATTTTATTTAACATAGCATAAATGAGGAATTTAACTTAAATATTAAGGATAAAAATGAGTAAAAAAAATAAGAAGTTATAAGCTCAAACGCTATTTCAAGTAGTGTTTAAAAAAACGCTATAAGCTAGTGGAAAAACGCTATAAACTAGTGGAAAAACGTTTACCAAACAGAGATACAAACTCACATGTTATATGCTATCCACTATAAGCTAGCAGATTTGCATTGCAAAACATAACATATACATATTTTAACTAAGGTTTATGCTAACAAGTGCCCTAAGGGCACTTTTATTACATTGGAAAGTTAAATATATCACCTTTTCAAATATTAAATACATCAATTTCTAGTGAAAAACTTCTTTTCTTCCTTCCTTATCAAGTGCTCTAAGGGCACTCGTTAGCATTCTCTTTTAACTAGTAATATTTTCACACGCACCCATACCCACATACAGATATTAATGCATACAAATTTTAACTAGTACTCCCTCCGATCCTGAATATAAGAGATAAAAAAGTCTTTTTTTTTCAATATATAAGAAACATTGACCTATTTTTAATCTGAATTTCATTTCTACCCTTATTTATTATAAAATTCATATTAAAGAGACTCTACAATTTCCCACGTAAATGCTTTGATTTAGGTGACTTATTGTTTGTTAATTGTTCAGATAACAAGGTGCTTGGATTTAGTAATAAATAAGTTAGTTGAATTAGAAGTAATTAAATAAAGACATTTGTGGAATAAAATTTAAAATGAATTAATTTCAATAATTTTTCTTGATCTTGATAAATTATGATTTTGTCTCTTATATTCAGGATTGGAGGTAATAATATTTACACACGCACCCATACAAATTGTGCTCTATCTTAGTACTCATGTGGATTCATATCGCCTTGTTTTTTTTTTCCCAATACAACAGTCGTATGGGGTTTCAGTAAAGATGCAATATATCATATGCAAGTTATTTTTCTTCAATAAGCACAATGCCTATTTGGTGGCATTTTTGTTGGAAGAGAAATTTAGGTCCATTTTTTACAGATTATGAAAAATTTATTTTCATATAAAATAATTTAGAGATTAAATGAAAATTATTTTTTCATAATCTGTAACAAACATATCTTCTCTCTAATATATAAATCAGATTTTAGTGATAAGCTAAATGGAATAACTTCTCATTTTAGACATAAAAATGATTTTTTAAAAAAATAATTTTCTAAAAAATCTTAAACAAACACAATTAAAATCACTAAAAATTATTTTTATCATCAAATAATCTTAAATAAACGCACTCTTAATAATTAATAAGGGATAGAAAGGGCGAAAACAAATTAAACAAATAAATAAATTTTAAATATATGAGTTGCAAAGTTGGGCTGTATCTATTAAATATATTAATTTTTTTTAAAAAAATGTATATTACATAATCTGGGATTGGGACGAGAACGGGGAAACCCGACCCTAAAAGAAGGCAGGGGCGGGGGCAATTTTTTCATCCTAATGGTATTTGGGGCGAGGGCGGAGGCGAGGTTCGGGGACAGGGAAGACGAAGGCAAAAATCTCTCCCGCCCCACCTGATTGCCATGCTGGTAGGGAGGGCGAAATTCACGCTTTGTTAATGTGTATAAAGTGTAGAGCCGATTTAATTGCATAATCTCTTAATAATCAACTACAAAAGTTTTTACCACATGAGGTAACTAACACCCAGAATAATTAATCATATTGTTAAATTATCAGATAAATCAAAATTATTTCAAACTCCGTATATTTTTATTTATGTTTCATTTACAAAAAAAGATAAAGTGAAGATATAATATGTGTTTAAATATTTAAAATTACTTATAATTAATCAATTTAATAATACCGTGTAGACAATTATACATTAAATGCACATTATACATTTGATTAACTCGCCAGCATATATTTGTTGTTCCAGAAGAAATTTCTCCATCTAAAAACTAAATGTATTTCTTTTTGGCAAAAGCAAAATAATTTGCCAATGCTAGTAAATTCAATCAATTCTTCAGAGGAGACGGTCTTTGATTTTTAAGAGAGAAGACGTGCCATATCATGCTGCTATGGAGGAAACCATTGTTCCGCTTCAGGCGAAATTTCCAATGGATATATTTTTGGGTTTTTGAGAGTATTCTTTTAATCGATAGATATGAGATTAATCTCTCGAAATACGATTAGATTTTTAAATGAAAATCCCTTTAATAGTATTTTTTTCATACATACAAATATAAAAACTGAATCTAAGATCACATGTTTAAGGAACCCAAATCTCACCGATTGATTCCAATGGATTTTGGGTTAACAAAGTATATTTAATTGCCAAGGGACTGTCACACTTGGACTGCTTTGTCCAAAATTGTCAACTCCCACCAGTTTCTTAGTTCCTTAGCTATGCCTTTGAACATAGTTTTTGTTAGATCAATTCTTATGGGAGTTGTTTAATTAATTTTTAAAAATAAAAATCAATTTTTGTTAGGGTTCTCAAATGTTACTTGAAATAACATTCATGTTTATAATTTATTATTCTTTTCTCATTTTTATTTTTAGTATTTTAATTAAATTTCATCCTTATCTTTATCCTCTCATAAATAAAATATAAAAATCTAATCCCTAATCCCTAAATTTTGATACAAAATTAATTTAATCAAAAAAATATATATTTAAGGGTTAATTTCACTAACTAAATATATATTTAGGATTAATATATAATAGACAATAAATTTTTGTCTATAAAAAAATAAAATTTATATAAAAAATCATACCAACATGCTATTTTATTTATATAATCTATTTTATTTAATAAAAATAAAATAAATAAATAAATATTTTTATTTTGAGATGATAAATAACTTAAAATAAATTAAAGTATTAAAAGTGATCATTATTTTAAAATAAATAACATGTATAGAATAAACAGAATTTTTATAGAAAAAGAATATAAGTATATTCTTTTATATTATTTTATATTTATCAACTAGATTAATCGCTAATTTATCAAATAATTTAAATCCAAACAACTAATTTATCCACTATCAACTAGTTTTTACCAAACAAAATAGGTAAATGCTCTGGTACCTCAAGAGTAACTTTACTCATCCGAGGTGGTCCAAGCAGATGGTGAAAATGATATAACTTGACTCACTAACATCATCCATTTAATTGAGGTGATGCGTTCTGATTAGACATAATAACTTTTATCTCAAAATTATTGGAGATATATCAGAAGGTACCAACAAAATATTATTGATTTATTTAGATAATATATCTACAGAATCAGGTGCATATACCTTATACTTAAAAATTGATTATTTGCAATAAATAAATAGTTTTAAATATCACATCAGTACATCACCAATTCCTGTCGAATTTTGTACGGCATACTATTTAAAAAGACTAAAATATACCATTTTATAAAAATAAAGACACTAAAACATTTATTTTTATTAAAATATTACAACAAAATTGCAATTAATCCTTAATATTATAAACAAGATGCGAGTGAACGTGGAAATCTATAAAATATTCATCAACTGAGTCAAATCAATTCAAATCGCAAAATTATAATCGAACCCCTTTGTGAAAATTGATCCGATTCAATCCAATCCAAACTGATATATTATTATGAACGAACATCCTCATTCTCTTTAATATTTTTGTTGAAATTCTCAAATAGACATATTGAAAATTGTATAGTTGCTCATGTACGTAGAAATCAATAATTATTCATCTATCTAAAAGATTTCATACATACTTAGGAATTAGAACTACATTAATTATTTTGTAAATCACTCATTATATTTACTCTCTAAAGTGTATTAATAATTAGATCAACCGAGCGAAATTTCAGTCAAGCATTTTTACAATTCTCTTAGTGTAAATTATTTTCAAGAATTTTATTGTGTCCTATGGATTATATATTGTATTCGAAATGCACTACATTGGAACACCCCTCATGATCCATGTGTTCTAGGGCTCACCCGGTGCGTGACTGATGCCGCATTTGTGCCTGCATGGAAGGAAAAACACTGCCACTGGAATTAGCAATAATAAATAAAAAAAATTCAAAATTAAAACCGACCCTCCGCTGTCCCAAAAGATGACCTCAGAGATGTTGACCCAATAGATATTAATAATAGGCGTTTACAATTTCAAAGTCTAGAAACAAAAAATATTATCAAAAACAAATAACAATTTGACAGAACAAAACATCATTTGCAAATTAAAACTCTTCATTCCAAAGTCCGAAGTCCAAACACCAAATGTCACTCACATTTTTCCAAAACTCACTGCCCTGTGTAAGTTGAATTATTCTCCTCACACAGATTATCAATCCTGTCCACTTCAGTTGTTTAATAAAGTGAGATTAGGTTGTATCAAAGGAGTAGTTGTGATTTTTGACCTCAGCTTATTCCAATTCACACCATCTTTTAGATTAGATATGTGATATGTCCATCTTGTTGAACAAAAACAACAACAGCAGAATGGGCACCCCTTCGTTCCATGAATTCAAAAAGCAAGCTTCTTTCTTCTTCAAGGAGAAAATCAAGACTGCTAGATTAGCTCTCACTGATGTCACCCCTGCAGAACTGTAAGCTTCCCACTTTTATTGCATCATCATAAGATTGTGAATTTTGATTTTTTTTTTTTTTTTTTTTTTTTATATTCAATCAGTTTCATAACCAAAAACTGGATTCATGATTTCTGATACATACTTTTTTTTCCCTATATATGGTTTTTTTACTATTTGGAGGATGACAGAAGAGGCAACAACTGGAAATCCATGGCCCCCAGATACCCCAACACTCAGATCAATTTCAAGGGCTGCTTTTGAGCTAGATGATTATTGGAGGATTGTGGAGATTCTTCATAAAAGGTATGTTTTTATGCCCTTTTGTTTTCCTTAACATACTTACCACTTTTATGTTAATTTATCAATCAATCATGGATGAGTGACTGGTGAAATTCTAAAACAGACTGCTTAAATTTGAAAAGAAGAATTGGAGGGCCTCTTACAATTCTCTGATTGTTCTTGAGCACCTGTTGACTCATGGACCAGAAAGTGTTGCAGAGGAATTTCATTGTGACAAAGATGTCATTAACCAGCTGGAAGGCTTTCAGTATATTGATGACAATGGGTAAGTGTTTTGCAATTCTTAACTTCAAATATCTGCTCATGAATTTTCTTCTTCTTGACAACGCACTTCAAAAGATATAGATATAAATGGTGTTTCTAAAGACTTTGTTTATGTTTGTTTGATCCATGCAAACAATTCAATCTAATAGGAAAAAGGCTTGTGTTGTCATTGTTGTTGTTTGACACTGGTACTACAAGTTCTGAAGACTTTTTTTAAAAAATCTTTTTGAGTGTTTTCAGGTTCAATTGGGGTCTAACTGTCAGAAAGAAATCGGAGTGGATAATGAAACTGCTGAGAGAAGGAACTCTTCTCAAGGAAGAGAGAAACCGTGCTCGAAGGTTATCCAGAGGAATTCAAGGTTTTGGTAGTTTCTGCCAACGCTCAACTCCAGCACAAGGCATTCTAAGAGAGAAATCATTGCCAACCGCATTTGGCAGAAGTAACTCTGAAATCAACAACCATGGAAGTCCTGAAAACCTGTCCTCTTGCTCAAACAATGGTGTGGTCACAACAGCTGTCAACAAATCTCCTTACCATCAAGGTGGAATTTTCAAGTCGCTGGAGGAAACCAAGAGCTACCCGGAGGATACCGGTACCAATCAAATGCTTCAGAAATCTGAAACAAGTTCTAAAGAAAACATGGAACCTAGCATAGAGGAATTCCATCTGTGGAACTTGAAAAAGGAGTCCAATCCACTTTTGGATTGTAGTGAAGAAGACTCCAGGCTTGGAAGCTTCATAGCAGAAGATGATCATCCCTTCAATTCAACAACAGAAATGCATGCCACTGCCTCCTTGATCTGCTAGAGACGGTATAAGACAAGGGTGTTGAAGCAATTTGAAGATTTAAATGGAGCCAACAAGTCGTTTGCAAATATTGCATTTTCGATGCCCAAGAGCATTCTAATGAACATGTTATGTGTTGCATGTATTCATGCATGTGGTAAATCTTTATGTTCCAGATAGAAACCCCCCCCAGTAACGGTTTGTTACTAAACAACAAAGTCAGATATAGGAATGTATATCTCTCTATATTTAATCTGGGTAGAGCTTCGACCTTCCCTAGCCACTGTAAAGCCAATCTCATAACCTGTTTAAGGTTCTCAAAGGAGTGTCTTATAGTTAGTTAGGCATAGGCAACCATTGCTTAATTCAGAAAATGGTAACTTATTTATTTCTGAGTAAAGACCTAAATTGGTCTTCGACAAAAAATCACGATGACATTTTGATCCCTGAGAAATGAAAAATATCAATTTGATCCTCAAGAATGTAAAATGCGAGTCAAACTAATCCCTGACAGGACTAAAATGTATCTAAAAAGTATCATAAAAATGATCAATTTGATTCGTATTTTACATTCTTGAAGATCAAATTGATATTTTAATATTTTAGGGACCAAAACGTCATCATGCGTTTTTGTCAAGAGTCAATTTGGGCCTTTACTCTTTATTTCTTATGTGCTACAAGGTTTCAGTAAGTTCTAGACAATAAGTTAAAGCAAATTGCTAAGATTTCACTTTTTCAGCAATTCATATATTTCAAGATTAAAAGAATCTAAAGTCGTCATCGTACAAAATTCTATAACCTCTCCGGTGGCAATTCGAATGTACAATAAGTCAGTCTGAACGTATGTGACTGATCCAGGAAACCAGATATTTACAACATACATAAACGAATTAATGAAACTTCAAGATTTGCAAAGCCAGCCTTGGATTGCAAGTCGAAGTGCATGGTTGGGAGTAAGATGCAGGTGACTCAGTTTTAAATTAGTCATGGGAGAAGTTTCATGCCCATTTTCCAACCATTCACTAATGGCCTCCCCTTCATAAGTAAATCCATCTGCTGCAACTTGAGGATCATGCATTATTTCCTGAAGAAGGAACCCAATAAATATGAAGAGCCACACAGAATAAAATAACTACTTTCAATTTGTAAAAAGAAAAAGGGTTTCTAAAAGTTAAGAATGCTAAGTGACAATCACTGTAGAGTTAAGTAAACCTAGTAGCCCAGGTTGACATCATGATTAGATATTAGTTATTCTCTAGCGAGTAAATGGTCCTTAGACAAAACTGGTCAAAAGAAAATTTGGTTCCTGATTGGCACTTGTTGGTTCATCAGCCCTTTAAGAGACCAATGTAATCTGAATCAGTGTATCTGTACCAAACCTAGTTATGTATATCAACAAAAGGAACAGTTACCTGAAGGATTGGACACAAGAAAAAAGATGGCACAGATCGCTCTTCTGAAACATGTAACTGCTCCAATTCTCTCACTAGGGTAGGTGTTACCTCTGGTCTGTCTCTATGATTTTGTTGGCAGCATTGTAATCCCAGTTCAACCAATCGTGCTGCCACAGCCAAAGGCCATTCTCCAGCTGAAGAATCCAAAATTGAAGACAATTTTCCACATGAAGCTACTTTGCGTACTTCACTAGCTAATCCAACTGGAGTCCTACCAGTGAGGAGTTGCAAAATGATCAGACCAAAGGAGTATATGTCAGACTTCGGTGTTAGTACTCCAGTTCTCTGAAACTCTGGATCTGCATATGTAAAAGAACCCCTTGGCTCAGTACTCAAGCGGAAACTAGGAACATAGATTGACTCTGCTGTCACCAACCTGCTGAACCCAAATTCACCACATATCTTGCAACTAAGTGCAGAATCAAGAAGGACTTTTTCAAGCTTCAGATCACCATGGATAATAGTTTCAGGTTTGGAAGAATGTAAGAAGCAGAGAGCTCTAGCAATTTCAGAAATCCATCGAGCTCGGGTATTCCATGTCAATGGGGAAACACTGCTTTTTCGGAATAGGTAGTCTTGAAGACTTCCATTGGGCAAGTACTCATATACAAGTGACCAGGCTTCAGGGCAAACACCAAGCAAAGTCAACAGATGAGGGTGCTGGAGACTACCAAGAACTTGAACCTAGCCACACAATAATAAATGTTAGTTGGAACAAACAAACACACCATATGACCTATACAATCTAGCCACAGGAAGGAAAGAAGGTGTGGTGGGGGGGACTCTATCTTAAACTAACACCAGAAAGTTTGTACTTTGGGAGAAATTACATTATAGAACTACATAAGAAGCCAGACAAAGCATTCTTCATAGTTCACAGCATGCCATTCCGTCTGTAACTAAAACCAGCAATGAAAATTGAGGGAGTTTTAAGTCATTATAGTTTATAATAGTGATGGAGAAGGATAACCAAATGATCTGCTTTCATTCATATAACAATTCTATATATTGAAAGAAAGAAAAATAAAAATATGATGTTTATGTAGGACAGACTGGGCATCAATATATGACAAACACTGCACATACAAAATAAAAGGAAAAGAAAAAGGCTGAGTCATCCTCTCATCAGTGTCTTCTTCCCATTTATTAATGTGTCCATGAAGTTTGGGAAGATACTTGAAAAACTCCTTCATGCTCTGAAGTCTTTTAAAATGTCTTACGTTTTCTACTAGTGCCCCGCTACAACCAATAGAAAAGTGCGACCTTCTTCTCCATAAAGGCATTTAATATAGGGGAAATTACATTGACCTCCCTTGAGAATTGACTTAATTATACTCAACACCCTCTTGTTTCAAAAGTTACACTACTTCTCTTTTAATGGAGGTCGGTGTAATTTCAATATCACCGGAGAAGAGAGGTTGGTGTAATTTTTGAAACAACAGGGGCACTCGGTGTAATTAAGCCAAACCTTAAGGGATGTCAATGTAAATTTCCATTTAATGTATTAATAAGAAAAAAGTACTACGTACAAAGTGTAAACTAACTGGAACAAAATTTATGGTTGTGTCAATTTGCTTCGGGAAGTCCACAGCTTCCTCTACGTTTATATACACCAACCTAAATGGTATTTAAGCTATAAAAATCAGGAGCATCCAAAGTTATGCCAAGGATATACATTTTGTAGGGTTGCACTTAGAGCTGCTCAAGTGCTTATAAGACAAGCTAGTATGGTACCTAGCTTGATTACCTTCAAAGGATAGTTTAGATGAGTCGTGGTGTTGTCCCTGCCGTGTAACCCATTACCAAAAACCTTAGTCATGTTTCCTTCTCAGATACTCTCAAGCCCTAAAGCGATTAATATAACTATTTCAAAAGCAGAAAGGCCATGATTGGGGAACTGACCTCTTGATGAAACTCTGCTAGTCCTTGTAAGTTATGTGGATGAAGCTTCCTTATAGCAACAGTTCTACCCAACATTTCCCCCTTATAAATACAACCATATCCTCCCTCCCTGATTTTGAAGCTCTCAGAAAAATTGCATGTGGCATTTCGAAGATCTGATAATGAAAATTCTGCTAGCTCAGGTAATTCTTCAGCAAACCCAAAGACCCAATTGCAGTGAGCAGCTCCAACTTGGCCACAACTTTTCCACCGTTCAAGCCAGCGGAGGGCTTCTGTTTTCTGTCGCCTAATCTGCTGCTTTTCAGACCACAGAGTTGAGATGGATGCTTGAATCAGTGATAGTTCACCGGCAGCTTCATCTTGCCTATGGTTTGCTTCCTGTGCACAACTGTCTAGAAGGGCAATACTTCTCATGGTCCTTCGTAGCTCGCTAGCAATTTCTTCATTCTCACCCAAGAGCTTTTGTTGCTCCTGTAATGTAGCTCGCAGTGCATCCTCAGCCTCTTTTCTGAGCTTTACTTCACGTACATGGGCAGATTCGAACAAATTGACCTGAAGAAAGAATATGTAACTCAGGTTGGAACTGAAGAAATGAAAAGAATCAGTAGTATATTGCACATTTAATATCATCACTTGTCATGTCACTAATCTGGAAATATGCAGCTAAATCATATAAAATCACATCCATGAAATTTCCTAACAGAACATTTGGGAACTGTTGCAATATATCGGAAGAATATCTTTCGATATTCTCTTTTATTTGTACAGATTTATTTTTTGTTCTAGACTTTATTAGGATATTTTTCCTCCCTTATTTTTAGGTTAGCATTCAATGTCTTTAGCCTATATATTGTAACTTCTGTTGTACAAAACGAATAAAGGAATTACATTCACACTTTTTATATTCCTTCTTTCTATATGGTATCAGAGCCTAGGGGGATCCTAGGGTTTCCTTTTTTTTTCGAGCAGCCTTATTGCTGCCTGCTGCCTTATTGCAGCCTTTACATCCTTTTTTTTTTAACCTAAAAACACACCAACCACCAACCGCCAACCGCCGCCGTTCAGCACACCGCCATCTAGGGTTTGCTCGCCGTGTGCTCGCCGGCCAACCACCGAAAACTCGGCCCAAGAACTGCCTCCACGCGCCCTCACGCGCCACTCTTCTCTCTGCGCGTGAGTTCCACGCGCCACCGCTTCATCCGCGCGTGACGGCACGTCCGGTAGCTGTTTCCGCCGTTCTAGTCGCCTTCTCCTTTCGGTTCTGTTTAGATAAGTGGGTCCTTCCAGAATGGCCTATTCCGAGACCTCTTAGACCTCCACCACCTCCAAGACTTCTCCGGTTACCATTCCGGCTGTCAATCAGTGTTATCGATGGCGGTTCATGGCGGAAAGCCAAAAATCCGCCATACAAATGGCGGATGGTGATACGGCCATATGGCGGATGCTATGGCGGACAACATAAAAATATTATAAATATATATATATACATAACAAAAAAATGCAGAAAAAATATAAAATCCAAAACACTAACAACATATGTCAAGAACCATAAACTAATTTAATAAAAAATATCATATAAGTTACCTATCATAGGCAACTAATAAGGTTAATTACCATTAAGTTCAAGATTTCAAAATGCAAATAACAGTAAATGTATGAAAAATGTTATATATTATTTTGAATTATTGATTATGTATCTTGTGATTGATTATGGACATTAATTTCATATATATATATATATACACACACACACACATTAATTCTATTGGAATTTAAACATAGGCCCATATGAGCAGCAGCCCACTCTTATTTTGTCCAATTTCATATTAGCTTATTTTGTCTAAGTTCATACTAGGGTTAACTTTCTATCTTCTTCAGCTCACAGCCACCAGCACCCTTCCTCTTCACACAGTCAGCACCGCCAACATTTCTTCTTCTCTCTTCTCCATCTTAGATTGCTGGTCGAACAGCTTGTTGGACAAAGATGGTTGCCGGACATAGCTGGTCGCCGGACAAAATTATGGACGGAAACTGGTTTGAGAGATGAGAGAAGAAAGGGGTCGGCAAGAGAAGAGAGGGATCGAGGGATGAAAGAGAGAAGCCTTTAGGGTTTGTAACCCCAAATGGGCCGCGAATCGGGTCGGGTCACACGACCCAGACCCGCGAAAATACCCCCAAAAAATAGGATCTCAGCCGCCTTTCCGCCATTTCCGCCTTGCCGCCGTGGACCGCCACCGCTATTTGGCCGCCATGGACCGCCATACGAAACCCGCCACGCCATGCCTTCTCTGTGGCGGTTTGTCCATTTTCCACCACCGCTTTCCGCCATGGCGCCGCCATAACCGATTTTCGATAACACTGCTGTCAATCTAAATGACCATTCAGTAATGGCTCCTATTAGTAAGCCTTCTGGCACTTGTTCTCTAATCATGCCTGGTAAGAATTTAAGTTCTTTGTCCTTTAATATTTCTAGTACTATATCTGAGGACCTCTAGATTATTGACTCTGGTGCTACTGATCATATGACCCCTCATCCCTCATATTTTTCCACGTACTCTAAGTTGTCTATTAAGCATCACATCACGGTTGCTAGTGGATCTCATGTCCCTGTTTCAGGATGTGGTACTGTTTCACTTCAACCTTCCATTCCTTTACATAATGTGCTTTATGTCCCTCAATTGTCAAATAACCTTATTTCTATTCATAAGCTTACCCACGATTTAAATTGTACAGTAACCTTCTTTCCCTCCTATTGTGTGTTTCAGGATCTTACCACGGGGAAGACGATTGGGGTTGCTAAGGAACAGGGAGGGTTATATGTTCTACATTGGACTCATGGTAGTACCAGACAGAATTTGTCCACTTCCTGTCATCAGACTAGTTCAGATTCTGCTGCATCTCAGATATGGCTTCACCATAAACGCCTTGGTCATCCTCCTTTCGGTATTCTTAAGTCTTTGTTTCCCCATTTGTTTAAAAAGGAATTAGCTGAGTCTTTTCATTGTGATGTTTGTCAGTTTTCAAAACACCATCGAACAACTTTTCGTCCTCATAATAATAAAAGTATTGAACCATTTGATCTTGTTCATTCGGATGGATGGGTACCTTCTTCTACTTCTAATTTATCTGGTGCAAAATGGTTTGTTTCATTTATTGATGATTGCACTCATGTCACATGGATATTTCTCATGAAAGATAAATTTGAAGTTTTTCAATTATTCACGAATTTTTATCGCATGGTTCAAACTCAGTTTGGAAAACCTATTAAAAGGTTGCGTTCTGATAATGGAAAAGAATATGTTAATCAAAATTTTTCAAAGAACATGGTGTTTTGCATGAGTTGACCTGTGTCGATACCCCACAACAAAATGGGGTTGTAGAAAGGAAGAATCGTCATCTACTTGAGATGGCCAGAGCCTTGCTTTTTCAAATGTCAGTCCCTAAATCTTATTGGGGGGACGCTATCTTAACTGTCACATATTTGATTAACAGGTTACCCTCTCGTGCCTTGGATGGCCTTTGTCCAGTCCAACTCATGACCTCATTCTTTCCTTCAGTTTCTACTATGACCAGTCTCCAATGTCGAGTATTTGGTTGTAGTGTCTTTGTTCATGTTCACAGTCAGCATCGTGGTAAGTTGGATCCTCGGGCTGTTAAATGTATATTCATAGGATATGCACCCGACAAAAAAGGGTTCAAATGTTATGATCCTCACAGTTGTCGTGTCTATGTATCTATTGATGTCACATTTCGTGAAACCGAGTCTTTTTAATCTGGTCCTCAACTTCACGGGGAGAGTGGTCATGAAGCTAAGACTCTTGAATCATTGGTTGCTCCTCTTCTGACTGAACCTATCGAGTCATCTTTCTTTCCTCCGATAAAGGATGTGGTATCCTCTTCTGGTACTTCTGAGACGCCCAATGAGACAAATGATTTGGATCGATACCAGAAGACATATCAGCGAAAAATATTCCATAAAAAACCCAATCTGGTCCAACAGCAACTTCAGCCCCCTGAACTGGAGGTAACATTCCTAACTCTGAGCCTTTGAATAGTCCTTTACATAATACTTGTGCACCTAACCTTCATGACTTGCCAATAGCCTTGAGAAAAGCAAAAAGAACATGTGCCAAGTACCCTATATCCCAGTTTGTGTCCTCAAAAAACCTATCAGTACAACATCCGAGCTTTATTTCAGCAATAGATTCTATCAGAGTCCCCACTATAGTACAAGAAGCATTAATGGATAGGAACTGGGTTCAAGCCATGCATGAAGAGATGAGTGCTTTGAACAAGAATGAGACCTGGGAAATTGTTGAGAAACCGAAGGACAAAAGGACAGTTGGATGCAGATGGATTTACATGGTTAAATATCGGTCTGATGGTACTCTGGACTAGTATAAAGCACGACTGGTTGCGAAAAGGTACACTCAGACATATAGGATTGATTATGAGGAAACGTTTGCCCCAGTAGAAAAGATGAACACAGTCAGGATTATTCTCTCATTGGCAGCACACTTTGGTTGGGACTTGCATCAATTTGATGTTAAAAATGCCTTTCTTCATGGAAATTTGGAAGAGGAAGTATATATGGACATTCCACCAGGATATGACCCTACTGGTGGAGGGAATAAGGTGTGGAAGTTGAGGAAAGCATTATATGGGCTCAAGCAGTCTCCACGTGCTTGGTTCGGGAGATTCACCAATGCTATGGTTTCCCTGGGTTATAAACAGAGCCAAGGAAATCATACCCTTTTTATCAAACATTCTCAGGAAGGCAAACTCACACTCCTTCTGGTCTATGTAGATGACATGATCATTGCAGGGAATGATGAGGTTGAAAAACGGGTTCTAAGAGATAAGTTAGCTGCACAGTTTGAAATGAAGGATTTCGGAAAGCTTAAGTATTTCCTTGGGATAGAGGTTGCCTACTCCAAACAAGGTATCTTTATTTCTCAAAGGAAATATGTCCTGGATCTGCTTAAAGAGACAAACAAGCTGGGTTGCAAAACCACAGGGGCACCTATTGAACAGAATCACAGGATTGGAAGCAATGAAGAAAGCCCAAGTGTTGAAAAGGCTCAATATCAGAGACTTCTGGGAAAACTTATATATTTATCCCACACCAGACCAGACATAGTCTATGCTGTCGGTGTGGTTAGCCAATTTATGGATGACCCACGTGAGAGACATATGCAAGCAGTAAATAGAATCCTCCAATATTTGAAGACAAGCCTAGGAAGGGGATTATTATTCAAAAGGGGGGAAAGTTTGTCCATAGAAACCTATACAAATGCAGATTATGCAGGGTCAATTGTAGACAGGCGATCCACCTCAGGGTACTGCATGTTTTTGGGAGGAAATTTGGTGACTTGGAGAAGTAATAAGCAAAATGTAGTTGCAAGATCTAGTGCTGAAGCAAAATTTCGAGCCATGGCCCCAGGGATTTATGAATCATTATAGAAGAGAATCATACTGGATGATCTCAGAATAAAGTACGAAGCTCCTATAAGATTACTTTGTGACAATAAGTCGGCCATTAGTATTGCTCACAACCCAGTCCAGCATGATAAGACGAAGCACATTGAGATAGACAAATATTTTATCAAAGAAAAATTAGATAATGGTCTTATAGCTACGGAGTATGTTCCCTCAGAGTTCCAATTAGCTGATGTCTTCACCAAGGGACTTCCCACAGAGCGGTTTCAAAGTCTTACTTGTAAGCTGGGAATGATTGATATCCATTCACCAGCTTGAGAGGGAGTGTTGTAATATATCAGAAGATATCTTCCGATATTCTCCTTTATTTGTACAGATTTGTTTTTTATTCTAGACTTTATTAGGATATTTTTCCTCCCTTATTTTTAGGTTAGCATTCAATGTCTTTAACCTATATATTGTAACTCCTGTTGTACACAACGAATAAAGGAATTACATTCACACTTTTTATATTCCTTCTTTCTATAGGAACTTTAGAGTAGATTAGGGAAAACTAGTTCTTGGTGTTGCTTCCCCGGTCTCTTCTACAATTCTGAATAGAAAACATCAAGTTTCATAAACCTATGTATAGAAACGCAGTATTTAGCAGATGGCTTCTCTCTTGAATCTTTATGTAATACTTTGTCAAAGTTTCTTAGATACATAAGAAAGTATGCTCGATCCCTCATGGCAAGCAATAATTTTTTTGGCTGCTTTCCTTTTAATAAACATAAAGTGAATAATCTTCTTTGCTAGTGAAAGTCCAAAATGATGTTCAATCATTAAGTTATGCTTACCTTCCTTATGGCCTCAATGGCTATGACTTCCAACCTTTTGCGCTTCAATAGCTCTGCAAAGGCCTTCTCTGTTGCTACATCAGCTTCTCTTTTGGCTTCAACAAGTTTACTATTAACTCTTTCTTCCTCAACCTCTGAATGAGTATCCAAATACCTCCTGGCAGAACTTCGGGGAGAACAATGACTGCTACAATTGGATGATTTGGATGAAAAAGTGGATTCTGTTTCAATGATTTCACTCTGAACCCAACTTTCAATTCCATTACATATTGTAGTCCTTGCAGAATTTGATTGAAGACATTCTGAATAAAATAATTCATTCATACCATATTGAATAGATCCACAACTCAAGCTTTCTGCAGTTGTAACCTCAGGTTGAGCACATGAAGACAAAGAATGAGGATTTTCAGAAGCTTCTCTTGTCCAAATGTGTTTACCTTTATAGATAAACCACATTTCACAAAATGAGGGAGCATTTTTGGCAGCATAATTTGCTTTACTGGAATTCCTTTTGACTTTCATGCAACTGCATTTTTCCATTATGATTTTTGTCAGAGGAAAGATTTAGTCATTCCTTCAATGCAAGAAAAGGGGCAGAAAAAGAACTGTCTGAAGCAGATTGTATGCTTCAAGCTAACAGAGGAAGACACAGATTTGTCAGTCTCTACATAAAAGATAGACACATAGGGATAAGAAATAATGGAGGGTTAAAAGAATAACATCAACCTTTTCCAATCAATACTAGTCTGTCAACTAGAATGGAACAAATAAGCAAATAAGCCAAGCTCAATGCAGACTAAGAAGACAGTTTTGTACAGGCATAATTTTTCCCTCTGACTAACTATGCATTAGAAAAGAACAAGCCCTATCCCTTTCAAGTGTAAGGGTAACATTAGAATTTCAACAAAGAATATGTTGACGGCCAATGCATTACTTACTTGTCTGGTATTGCTCCAATAACAAGCTTCCTAATATTATGTCCAATAACCAAATCAACAATCCCTTTCTGGACTTGATCAGCTTTAGCTACAACAATGCTTGCCTTAACCTGAAAAGAAATTACTTTAATGAGGACTATCGATAACAGGTTTCTTCCCACATATTGCATATTCTAGAGTCTAGAATGAGATAATTTTAACACAAAAAATTCAGTTATAACTATTCACATATTCTGAAAGCAGAAAGATTTGAAAGGTCTGGCTAAATGTAGTATCAGGTCCATTTTTCACCAAAACAAGATTAGTGTCTTTCAGAACGGGTCATGTCACCCAAGAATCATTTTTTCTGGAAGGGCAAATGTGATCTCTGGAACCACATTTACGGTTTCCTACACACATTTTTCTAAAGCTTTACCAACAACTTTTTCATAAGGCCAGAAAAAATGTTTTCCTATAGAAATGGAATTTAGAAAAATAAACCATAATGCAGATGAACAAGCAGAAATCAGCATTACAATGATGATAACTTATAGTTTCTTATTTGCAGTGAATATAAACACTGCAAAGATACGCATACCTTAGCTGCAAGGCAAATGCTCAAGTACTTGTCCAAGAGCCTCATGGTGTTTTCTTTTTCCTCCCTTCTAAAAGCAGACACCACTTCAGGATTAGCTTGGGATGCTGGCAACTTCCCTACTGCTCGAGATATCAACTTTACATTAATTAATTGATGGGATAGGATGAGAATTTCGCAATAAGCTTCCTCAACAAAATTAATAAAAAAAAAATGAACAAAAAAATTGCTATAGCAAAGTTTTATAAAAAAAATAAAAAATAAATTCGAGACAATATACAAAGACGAATTTCTAAACTTACATAACGTGGGGATCACAAGAGAAGGTTGATGAACATGAAGCAAGCAAATATGTGTGTTCTTAAACTGGGTGAAACTCCATTGAAGCAAAATCGCGGCTTTCTGCACCGACTTCCCAACAGCAACATGCACCTTTTCATCACATTCTTCCATGGCGTTGGGTACATCATGGTGAGGAGGAGGGTGTGAAGGCATCAACAAGAGCTCCATCATTGGAGGAGTGGATATTTCAACTTTGATTTTGATGGGTTTTCAGTGATGTTTCTCATTCTTCATCTCTCTCTCTCTCTCCCAACTCCAAAGAGGAAAGCTTTATGCTTGCTTGACTTTTGCACTGACTTGTTGTGTCGTGTGGAAACGCATATGTTGCAATAAAATGGGGGTCGAGGAAATTAAGAAAATTAAACCTTATATAAATATGGCTAAAATATCATTTTGATCTCTTAATTTATTTTTTAGTTTTAATTTGGTTTTTTAACTTTTAAAAGTTTCAATTTGATCCCTTAACTTGTCTCTGTTAACACAAGTTAGTCCTCTCCGTCAATGATATAAACAAATGGATTTCAAATTGGTCCTTTAAATTGTTAAAAAGTTTTAAATTGGTCTCGTAACTTTTAAATGAGTTTCAAATTAGTCCCTTAACTTTTAAATGAGTTTCAAATTGGTCCCTTAAATTTTAAATGAATTTCAAATTGGTCCTTTAAATTATTAACATATATGGCACTTTCGTCACTTTTGCTTGTGTCATTGACTGAAGGGACTAACTTGGGTTCACAAAGACAAGTTAAGGGACTAAATTGAAACTTTTAAAAGTTAAGAGACCATATTGAAAATAAAAAATAAATTAAGGGACCAAAATGATATTTTTGCCTATAAATATTAAAATGAACATTATTTCCCTCTGTCATATTACTCATATTTCCCAACAAACCTTGAAATGAAATATTAATGCACGG
Organism: Ammopiptanthus mongolicus; assembly: GCA_039655645.1. Lineage (NCBI taxonomy): Eukaryota > Viridiplantae > Streptophyta > Magnoliopsida > Fabales > Fabaceae > Ammopiptanthus > Ammopiptanthus mongolicus. Next base: position 8,091,612 of record CM077346.1, read on the forward strand.
GATGATGATTTTTTTTTTTTATTGCAAGCATCTTTAGTATTAAATTAAATTTAAATTTTATATAGAGCATAAATTTTTTTTTAAAATTTTATATAAATATTAAAAATTTAATTTAAAAATAATAATTAAATAAATATTTCGATTAGAAAAATCCGTTCATTTCATTTTAAAAGTAGAATTCTGTCGATAGTTTGACTCAAATTGAATTATCAATTGAACTTAGTACAATAACAATTATTTATATCTATTACCACACATTTATATAATTTTTATAAGTTAATTTTATATTATTTTTTGCATCCAACACTTTCGTATTCTGCCACTAATATCAGAAGGGAGATAATTTAACAGGCATTTTTTTTACAACAAATTCCAATGTCGCTGACCACAAAAACAATAGCATATCGTTTTTTTTGGTATGAATATAGATGATAATACAGGGATCCGATCCGATTCCATCTTATTTAGAAGAAAGAATACGAGGAAGCAACAAGTAGTAATAAATTGAATGGCGTTGATTTTTAGTTAAAAGATCAACGGTTCAACAACTGCCAACAATAAAACAAAACAAATGAAAGAATTAACTCTGCCATCAACTCCACTTTCTCTCTCAGTTAACTGTTTTAACAACACAAACTTTTTAAATAGAAAACGAGGATATTGTATCTTCATTCACCAAGCCACCCTGCAGCATTTAGAAGCATTTCCTGTGTACAATTGAAGGACCAGCCTCATCGTACTCTGCCTTTGCAATCCACATCTGCATTTCAAACATGAATGTCCTATCATTAGTATCTAATTGATGCAAACAGCAATATATTCAACTCGTGAGAGATTTTGATCATGGAACCGAAAGTGTAACTAAAAGGAAGACAGGCACATGCGTTATCTCATCACAGAACATTTACCTGTTGAAAAGTGCTGAGAGAAGCCAAGATAGAGCCACCAATCCAGACACTGTACTTTCTCTCGGGTGGAGCAACCACCTTAATCTTCATGCTGCTTGGGGCCAAAGCGGAGATTTCCTTGCTCATTCTGTCAGCAATACCAGGGAACATGGTAGAACCACCACTGAGAACGATGTTTCCATACAAGTCCTTCCTAATATCGACATCACACTTCATAATTGAATTGTATGTGGTCTCATGAATGCCTGCAGCTTCCATTCCGATCATGGATGGCTGGAAGAGGACTTCAGGACATCTAAAACGCTCAGCACCAATGGTGATGACCTGTCCATCAGGCAGCTCATAGCTCTTCTCAACAGCAGAGCTAGTTTTTGAAGTTTCAAGCTCTTGCTCATAATCAAGGGCAATATAAGCAAGCTTTTCCTTCACATCTCTCACAATTTCACGCTCAGCTGTTGTAGTGAAGGAATAACCACGTTCAGTAAGGATTTTCATCAGGGCATCAGTGAGGTCGCGTCCTGCCAAGTCAAGACGGAGGATGGCATGAGGGAGGGCATACCCCTCATAAATGGGGACAGTATGGCTGACACCATCACCAGAGTCCAGAACAATACCTGCACAAATTAATAAAACAAGCATGAAGCAAACCATCCAAATTAGAAAACTTAAGAAAGAACAGGTCTCCCACTTTTAGAGTTCTAGTCACATTGGAATGATATAAAGTTTTCAATCCCAATTTAAGCATGAGATTTTCATGGAGACAAAACCAAAAGATTCTGGATCTTCGAACACCTTCCACAGATCATTACAGGTTTACAATTATTAGTCAGTTTAACATTTTTAAAATGTAGCGTAGATGCAACAGAATATTTATTTTAAAGAAGAAAGAAACTACTAACCAGTTGTACGGCCACTGGCATAGAGGGACAAAACAGCCTGGATGGCAACATACATGGCAGGGGTGTTGAAGGTCTCAAACATAATTTGGGTCATTTTCTCACGATTAGCCTTTGGATTGAGAGGTGCTTCAGTGAGCAAAACTGGATGTTCCTCGGGAGCCACACGGAGTTCATTGTAGAAGGTGTGATGCCAGATCTTCTCCATGTCATCCCAGTTACTCACAATACCATGCTCAATGGGATATTTCAAAGTCAATATACCTCTCTTGGACTGAGCTTCATCCCCAACATATGCATCTTTTTGACCCATGCCAACCATCACACCAGTGTGACGTGGACGGCCAACAATGCTAGGAAACACAGCCCTCGGAGCATCATCTCCAGCAAATCCAGCCTAAACATTGCAAAACAATAAATTCACAGTAAATTAACAGAAACTGAAAGGTAGCACTCACATGCATGTGAAAACCACGAGCAAAACGTGAAATAAAACCATCCCGCGGTATTTTACCTTAACCATTCCTGTCCCATTGTCGCAGACGAGTGGTTGAATATCCTCACCGTCTGCCATTTTCTTTTAACAACTGAAAAGGATAAGAAGAAAAGCTCAAAACATTGGGATTTGGGAACAAAGACTGAATACATGTAAAATCTGAACGATCTCAGGTGGAGAAAAATATACAATGGTTGGACTTGGACATGCTAAATCGACCATAGACTGAACGTGGCTACAATATAACTTTTACAGAATTATCAATACAACCTATTCCTAAAGAGGCCTAAATTCAATCAGAGATGAGGAAAAAATAAAAAAGTTTTTCACCATTGTTTCTTTTCAATAAAGCTGCAATTCGTTTTCAAACTACTTCTTATGCAAACATAATGTAAACAAGTTGTGTGAATTAAACAAATCAACATTAACTAATTAAATAAATTTTTGTAACACACAAACATTTTACAAATAATTTGTATTTTAAAGCAACGATATATCATTTACAATCAGGCTTAGTGCACATGTGCAACAAGTATACACAAGAATTTCTCCAGATACATGAAAGAATAATTTAGCTAGCACTCCATCCAACATCAAACATAGATTAAAAGAAACTGACGTATTGGAACAAATGAACAATAGAGAGTGAAGATCAATTGTTATGACATTTTCAGATTTGGATCCTGCCAAACAGAATTAGTCAAAATAACCACCTAACATTAATACGGTTTTAGATTGCAGCAGTAATATTGTGATTGTGTAAAATTATACAAATGTAATGTAACTGCAATTGCATGTCGCATTGTCCATTCCACAATTTCTGTAATGGCAACATCAAGTTAAAATCATAATTTACAATGCGAAATTCCAGTGATTCCATCATCCAGATACCGATTATATGATTTTGATAAATCCGTGTCATTAAGAATATAATAATCGCAATTAAAAATTAATTAGCAAGCATGAGAACCAACCAACAGAAGGTGATGATATAGATATTGATGAAACTCAATGCAGAAGAGGAAGAGGAAGAGGAAGAGGAAGAGAGAAGAGAAAGTGTGACCTGAAGAAGGAGAAGGCGATGGCGTTCAAAGAAGAGAGGAATATTTCTCCGATCTCAGCTGCCTCCTCTTTGGGTTCAAAAACTGACTTGATTGATGAACGGAATTAACGCCTTCTCTGCTTTTCCGTTTTTAAATTCCACCATTCCAACTCCTCTAACCCATTCCTACCGTCCCTTTCCTTTTCCGAGATTGAATTCCAGAGCGACGCGTGTCCCTTTCCATCTGTGGCTCCGCGTACACAGCCTGTTGTATGTTTGTTTATAGTTTTGCCAAAATCAAACGTGCGGTTGATTTTCCTATCTGCCCCACTCCACTGCTTTTAATAGCTTACCCCAAATTTAGCACCGCACTTATTTCCACCGTTAAATCCTATTCAAAAAATTTTATATTATTATTTCCGCCAAAGAAAATATTTAATGTTTTTTTATATTTCTTAATGTGCACAAGATTATTTTGGTAGTCGAAGCATAATTACTTTGAAGATGATACTTAAAAATTATTGAAGTAGTTTGTTTTTCTTAACAATGCTTTTTTCATATACATATTGAATCAAATTCATGAAAGCATGTTTACTGGGCAACCTTTCAAGTATGCTCTTAGTGATTGGGGGAATGTTTTTTTATATTTTCAAAGCATTAATTTTTCATCATTTTATACTTTTGTTTTTTTGTTAAAATATCTTTTTGATCCCGTGACTTATTTTTTAGTTTCAATTTGATTTCTTAATTTTTAAAAATTTCAATTTGGTCCCTTAACTTGTCTCTGTTAATACAAGTTAGCCCTCTCCATTAATGAGTAAGCAAAAATGATAGAAGTGTCACATGTGGACGCGAAGTTTCAATAAATTCCGTTTTAAATTGATCCTTTAACTTTTAAATGAGTTTCAGATTAATCCTTTAAATTATTAATAAGTTTCAAATTGATCTCTTAACGAATGACACTTCGTTCACTTTTGCGTATATAATTGATGAAAATGAGTAATTTGTGTTAACAGATATAAATTAAGGAGCTAAATAAAAAATTTTAAAATTTAAGGAACCAAATTAAAATAAAAAATAAGTTAAGAGAGAAAAAAAAAATATTTTAGCCTACTTTTTTTATTTAGGAGTTGAGAAGAGGAGTTGAGAAGAGGATAGAGCAAAACTCCAAATTAACACTTGATTGAGGAAAGAGTGAGAAAGTGGAGTGATTGTGCAGTTTACTTGGTTGCTAGAAAATAGGGAGAATACACACAAAAAAAAACACTGTGGTAAGCTAGTGCTCGAATCCAAGCGAAGCGAAAATCAGTTGAGGTGATTCTGATTCGTCAGAAAGCGGAGGTCGTTGGGGTTTTGGCCGAGAAGAACGACCCCTTTCATGCTCTGGTTCATCAAGAGGTAGACTAGGCAACACCATTCTCTTCCTTCCTAATTCCTTTTCTCTTCTTGAATTTCATGTATGACTTCTTATCTTTCCTTTCTTTAGATTTTTTTTCCCTTGATGAATTTTGGATTGAGAGGGAAGAACCGTCTAACACTGAGACAAAATTGGCATGTCTAAGGATTCATCTTATTCTTTTGTTGTTTTAAGGGAATGACTTGACCATTTTGTTATTTTCTGTAATCTTGAGCTATTGAAGATGGGTGTTTTAAGGAACACCCATAAGCATTGAGATCTTATTCTTGCCTTTAATGGGTGTTTTTGATTCATGAAAAGTTGAATATGATTCTTCTACACCATACAGGTATCGATAAGACTGATATTATGCTTTTGGAAAGCTGCATTGTGTATTCTCAGAGCAAAGAGAAGGCAGCTTCATGTTTTTACGTAATGAAGTGCTCCTGGTTGGTCAGTCAGGAGGTTAATTGTATTAGCATTTAAGATTCAGCCCAATTGAGAGAATGGATTGATTTATATAGTAAGGTTGGGAGTTACTTTGTTGTTCAAAAGGTCTAGACAATTTGCACTCAAGCTTTCAAATTTATGTACATCAATATTATCTTTATTTTGCCCATGGGACTTCATTCTCCAACAAACTGAGTTCATATCAAAAGATTTAATTGAAAGGTTTACTTCAATTGCTATTGTTTTCCTATCGGCTGGTTTTCATATCTCAAGGGTGAATAGCATATATGTCACCTGTTTTTCAATTGAGTCATAGGAAAATGATGCCTTTTTCTGTCAGCCATTCAGGTGGATTTATCTGCTCTTTTATTCTAGAAAATCAAATATACTTGTTTGTATGTACAAATTAACTTCACTTGCTTCTGAATCAAGTAATGAACTAGTAGTCTAGTACACAGCCTTTCTCAATCTTTCTTTCTTTTTTTTCATTCTTTGGTCTTAGTACACATTTCTATTCATGTTGATGGCATGTCGATGTCATGACATGTAACTGTGATGCCAATCATATTTTTGTTGAAATAATTAATTTGCAAAGGAGTCCACATCCACAAAGTTATTTAATTCTGTCAAGAACAGATAATTTTTTAAGGCTATGTTTAGTTTGACCCTTCGTGGCAGCATTATAATTATCTTAAGATTTGTGCTAAATTTGAAATCCTGTGGGATCATAAGCCTATGTGCCAAGAAACCTTAGCTAATCCTTTGCTTCATAGAATGGTTGTGACTTGTAAACGAATCTATCTTCAGGGCACATATGAAAACCACACATTTCAAATTTTCTATTTGCTTTTTGCTGCTTCAGGTTTTTTAGTGTTTCAGGGTTTCAACTTGGCCGGCAAATGGGTTTCACTAACAACTAACAAGGAATGTCTATGCGGCTTTTGAAGATGTTGCATGTTCATTCATCCTGCTAGGAAACCTTTGTCCTTTTGAGATTTAAAGTTTCAATTTCAAATGGGTGCTTTTAGCCTGTCTCCTTGTTTTAAAGGGTGACATCTGCAATTTCTGGTTTCTGCTTGTTTCAGGACTCTCTCATTGATTTGTTGTGTGTTGACCAAGTGACCATAGTAATAAAGATATTCAGTCAGCTAAAACTTTCTGTTTTAGTTGTGACCTTTTTAGTTTTAAAGATAATTCTCCACAGGTAAGTCAGCCACGAAGGGGGAGAGGAGATTAATTTGTAAACTTACGTGTGTTGGGTGCTGAATCTTTATCACCAAAATAGTTCTAAAACTTTTCCGGTGTTATGGCATAAGTCACTTGAAAATCATCATATTAATGACAGCCTAATTTGCTGTATTATTCCCCAATTGTTAGTATGTGGCATATGTGGAAATCTAGTGACTCCCGAATAGGTCTGTAATGTGTAGGGCGAAGCAAAGATGGAAATTTATCGTTGTATTAGAAGAATAAGAAGCTATTCCTACAAGTTCTTGTAACAATGCGGTTTTCTTAAGACATGGGGTGCTGCCATTGCTCTCCTACAGCAGACAAGTACTGCTTATATTAATTTATTTTTCATTAGGTTTATTAACGCTTTTAATAATCTCTTAATGGCTACTGCTAGGGAAAAGGGAAAAGGGAAAAGAATTTTTTACGTGGGATAGTTTTACCTTTAGCACCTCAATTTTCTACAGAATCCTTCAATTATGTAGTTTCTTTGCTTTGCTTTCCTTTTCTAGTCAATTATTTTTTCATTACTAGTAAAGAATAGAAATTTTCTTAGAAGAGCTGAAATATGAGATTTAGTATGAGGGTAAAATGTTTTAGAATAACTTTGAACCAAACAGTTTGTCTATACTTCGAAATAAGCACTTCGAGGCTCTGTTTGGTATAAGCCAGTTGATAGCGGATAAGTTAACTAATAGCGGATAAGCTTATAGCTAATAGCAGGTAAGCTAGCTGATAACTAATAGCAGGTAAGTTAACTGATAGCTAATGAGTTAGCTGTTTGGATTTGAATTGTTTGGTAAAATTAGTGATGGAATTAATTGACAAATATAAAATGATATAAAAGAACATGTTTATATGTTTTTTTTTTATATGAAATAACATAAAAGAACATTTATATATATATATATATATATATATATATATATATATATATATGTTATTTATTTTAAAGTACTTATCACTTTTATATCATATAAATAAAATGATATGTTGATATGGTTTTTTAAATAAATTTTTTTATAAATAAATTTTTTTCTATTATTTTTTATCCTATTAAATAATAATGTATCAAAATTAATATCACTTTGTCGCATTTTCTCTCACTTAGAAATACCCTTAGTAAGATAAAATATAATAATTAATACTCTATTTATTTTTTAAAATAACATATAAACATGAACAAAAATGCTTTTAAAAAAGACAAATAAAAAAGAAATAAAAGAGTAATTTATTCTATTTTTTTAAAGATTAATGAAATTGTGCAAGTGACATATGCAAGACAAGTTTGGACGATTCTCTTTTGCCTAGTTTTAAATTATAATCAAATTATTCAAGAAAGAATTTTTAATTGAAAAAGAAGACTTTTTAAATTGGAAAATAACCAAAACTACTCATGCCAGATATGAAAACACCTTACATTCAAAATAGAAAGTGAGAGACACAGAGCGAATTACTCCTTTATTTTTTTTTTTTTTATGATATCCTCTACACGTAATTAAGAACATTAATCCTACGAAATATTATATTACATTTAAGGGCTGACTTCTCTTAATCAGATTTTCTCCATACACAAGAGTTAGGGATCAAATCCCTGATAACTTGCTTAGAGGTTCAAATTCATTATCACTCGGACCAATCATTCATTACTCCTTTAGTTCTTAATTAAAGTTTATTTGAATTTTCATATAGCTCGGTATGATTTAAAAGTCTTTATTTTTATACTTCTTACATATTTTGAAAACGGTGTGCATCGCATGCTCGATTTAGTTAACCATTTGGTCAAAGTAATATACAAAAGACGGTTTTTTATATGATTTTTTAATTTCATTGACTTAATTATTTTTTATTGAAAATATCAAGAAGTAAATTACATGTCAATATTTGACAAAGGAAAACTATCAATTCGGATTTTTTATATTCACACATTCACCTTAATCTATGATCATGATCTCATATAATCATTTTTAAATTGATATATTTTTCATATACAAAAATTAATCTACGACCAGGAACTCTTGCTATAAAAAAATTGACCACAAAGAATCCATTTCCCAAGTACTCTGCAACACAGTTCTAATTTCGTGATTCAGATTGTGTGTTGCATTTTTCTTATCCTCTCTCATCTTCAGAGTGGAATTTTGACAACTTAGTACACGTTTGGTAGCACGGTATAAATATGGAAACGCACATCTGAAGAATCTACCAATAGTAGCTTTTGTGACTCACATGCAATTCTGAGGAGGAGGAGATGTGTTTTCCAAACATACATTTATTAGGTAACTTTACTTCGTGTATCTCATAATAAAACTTAATTTTTTTCTTTTGATAATCATGTTATAGGTATGAAATATCTACCACCATTAGTAGTGATTAATTTCTGTCGAGAAACTTGTTAGGCATACAAGGTGGGTTCTCCCTTCCCAACCAGATTTTTTTCACACACAAGAGCCGATATTCCAGGCCCGGCCCAAGGCCAATGAAAGTGAGACCCTTGTTTTAGGCCTCTCAAAAAAAAAAATTCTTTAAAAAAAATCCATTTTGTATCTTTTTTATATGTTTGGTACATCAACAAACATAAGCTAGCCCATTTGATATGAAAGGTTACCACTAGCCCATTTTCGTCGAGTTTGCTTTAGGTCTTAATAGGTGTTGGATCGATCCTACAGTATTCGAACCTATGGCCACTTGCTAAAGGTGTCCGAGTCTTTTTCCATTCGAACCAACCACATGTCAGTACTTAATTTTAATATAAACAAAAATTCAACATTCTATTATATTTTACATACAGTTCCGTTATTTGTACAACACAAATGAGACAACATTGATACAATACACTAATATTTTAATCTGTATCTCTACTTCACTTTAAAACACGTAATACTTCAATATGCACTCACACTCACACTCACACTCACACTCACATACATCTAGTGTTGTCCCTAAGTTGTGTGGTTGTCCAAATAAAGTTTTCATTTAGGTATGTATTATTATAATCTTAAATGCAATGTCTAAGAGTCTAATGCTAGTTCAATAAATAATATTAATTAAATACAATAATAAGATATAAACGGGACAGCGGGAATAGGGAGGAGGGAAGGGAAAAGAGGGGTTGAAGTTTTGATATATATTTGCAAGGAGATCTGGTTCATGATTGTAAGGGATGGGGATATGATGATCTGAGATGGGATGCAAAATCATTAAGCATGAGCATGGGATACAATGCAATTATGTTCCATGAGAGTGTGTGTTGAGCTTTGTTTACTTTTACACATACTTGGCCCTAGCTAGCTCATACCCGACATATATTATCAATTTATCATGGTTTTTTTATAGTTCTTAATCTGTATGCTCAGGTACTAGTACGTAGTACACGCACATAAATTAAAATTACGCTATACCTGCCCCCACATTTTGATTAATAAACTCCAACATTGACAGAACGAAAATCGTACTAGGATTAAATTAACTATCTATGGATGCACCTTCGTGTTGTGCTTTTCATACACTAATACATGTTAGCTCTCATTATTATCTCCTCGACTTTGAGCAGGTATCAGGCTCTGACTCAAGCTTTCTTTTATGTTGTTTTCTGAAATGCAAAACATGCGGCAAAAGTACCCCAAAAAAAAAGTTGCACATGAAAATTTGAATTGAGGAAAATGCAAGGAAGAAGAGAGCATCAGTTTGGCATAGTCTTGCAGTCGCAAGCCTGATGATAAGTGAAAACGGGTGGTTGTTGAAGGGATGGTAAACATTGAAATTAGTTTAATTAGTTGAGGCTAAGAATATATATGAACATAGAAAGTAGCCGATGCGGTCCGCAAAATAAGTTACTTTCAGATATCATGTTGGATGATTTGGTGAAATCCAAGCAATCCAGTTGGGGTCCTCCACTTTTATGGATAGTCAATCTCTCTACTTAATCTCCGGAGACGGTAAATATTATGAGCAAAAAGGATCCAACTAGCTAAAATACAAATTACACAACATCGATCTTGACCAATTAATCAATTGAAGTAACGCTTTTTCCCACTCTATCTTTATTTATTTATTCACTATCGATCGATCATTTTCTTTGGTATCACCCAAAAGACGAAACTTACCTAATCTCTTAATTAACTATTTAATTAACTTCCCATGATGGTTCATATTAATTCAAGTTTGGGAATCCTAAGTCTAACTAATTAAAATCCTCTCTACTGCCTGCTCAATTATCCACAGCATGAGAAATGGCCGGCAGTAGGACCCATTTGTGACATCGACCTGCTAAACTTCGATACAGCCGAAGCATGCCTAGATTTCAAGTGCTGGGATTTTGGTTGAGTGTGTTTACTGTGTAGTGTGTACTCTGTAGATTTAGTTATTATTATTATTATTATTTAACACTTAACTGATCGAGATAAGATGTGGCTTTATAGGAATAACGGTGCAAGCAAGATTATTATTGATATATAATCTAAAACAGATTTGATGTTTGGTATCATTCTCAACTTTTTTTCTTTTGAGAATTTTCCTGGAAATAAAGAAATGCAATATCCACTATATCTTGGTCCCATTTTATACAAGACCTGAAGACCATAGCCATAGGGCCTCAGCACCTTTTTAGTGGCGAAAATAATAATAATATAGCACAAAGACAAATTATAATTTTATTTTATAGTTTGTTATTTTCAATTACAATTTAATTATTATATACTAACAGTGTAAAACTCTTTTACATAGACATGTAATCATAAGTTGCAACATCAGTACAAAATTGACTCTTATGATCCTAACTACCTTAAAAGTCATACATATCATAATTGGTGATTGGTTGACAGTGTAATAACAATTAAACTATTTTAATTAACAGTTGATTCTTTTGTTATTTAATCAAAAGAATTTCTCAAATATTTATTATTGACTTTCAATGTTACAGGCAATACAAATCGTTCCACACCAAGCCAAACAAGTTTTGTACTGTAGTATATAATAAATAAACAGGATCTAATATAAAAAAGAAAGATAGACACCTGAATTATTTACAAAAAATATTATATATATATATATATAGTATAATTTTTATGTACTGTTAGTGTAAAAAAATTTATATTGTCAACTAATCAGAAATTATGATAGTATGTATGACTTTTAAAATAATTACGATAAGAGTCAAATTAACCTTTTAGCTGATGTGACAAGTTATAATTGATTAATAGAGTAAAAAAACTTTACATTATCATGGCATGTCAATTAAATCCATATATATATATATATATATATATATATATATATATATATTACTTTATCATATCTGCAAGATCTCTATATAATGCCCATTACATTTGTTTTTAGCTAGAATTTAATTGGTATACACTATCAGTGTAAAAAAAATTTATACGGATAACCAATCATAAGTTGCCACATCAATAGATATTTGACTCTTATTCTAACTACCTTAAAAGTCAATCATACCATTATTTGTGACTGATTGACAGTGTAAATTTTAACAATGCATAGCAATTAAACTCTTATTTTTATTATGGTAGGTCCCTCTCCCAATATAACATTGAGTTTAGTTTAAATGTATTGTTAGTTAAAATTTTTTTATAATGTTAATTAGTCATATTATTACCGTATATAAAACATTTAATATAAGAGTTTAATTGCTATGCACTGTCAGTGTAAAGTTTTTTACACTGACAACTAATAAGAAAGCATGGTGTGTGTGACTTTTGAGGTAGTTAGGATAAGAGTCAAACACTTTTGCTTATTTGACAATTTCTGATTGGTTGTCTGTGTAAAATATCTTTACACTGACAATGTATACCAATTAAATCCTTAATATAATTATTATGAAAGTCAAATATTTTTTTAACATTATAATACATGATTAATGGGAAAAACTATTATACTAATAATACATCCATATTAAATCCTATAATTTTCACTATTTTCTTATTATGATATATATAGTGCTTTTCATTTCTCTAGATAGCTTACCAAATCAATTTAATAGAACAACTATACATGGATATAGTCATACGGGGCGAATCTATTAGCCTATGATTGTTATTTGTTATATAAAAAGCGTAATTATTTTGAAGTTGCAATTTAGTGCAAAACACAATGAAATCTATGTCAATATGTGCATTTTATTGTTAAAGAATAACGTGACGACACTTTATAGACCCACTCAATTGATAAGATCAATCGATGTTCCTCGCATTTTGCTGTGCCTGCATCCAGCGACAGACAGAATGTCTGTTATTGACCCCTACACTATCATCTACTTGACGGCAAAGTCACTCGCTTACCCCGAAATCAGAATTCACAAAAGAAAACTTTATTGGAAAAGTTCCCCTTTTCTGCCGGATTAAAATTTAAAAGGAACTCAACACGTAATCTTTGTTAGAAAATACTCCCGTACGTATTTTTCTTAAAACAGTGCTATATATCTTAAGGCCCTTATATTTGAATTTTAGGATCGGATATATCCGATCGCTAACTATCAACTACAACTATTTAGGGATCTAAATATATTAGGTTGCTAAATTTGTTTTAATAAAAAACGTTAATTTGCATTTTTGTTGTTTGCTTTTTTTGAAAAATTGCACTTAAAATAAAATCACATAAAATCAAAAAATAGATTATAAAATAAAATAAATTAATTCAAATACTCCAAGTATGTAAAAAAATAATCCAAGTATTTAATAATTAATCCGAAAAAAATAAAAAAAGTGTAATACAATAAATGTATTTCCTAATCAATGTGACGATGAGGGGAACAAAGCATTGGCATCATCCCTTAGTTGCACAGTGCCTGACTGCCATCTGCATCCTCCCGGCAACCCACATCAGAACGCTCTGTCGGAATCCCAAGTATTTGTAAATATTTTATTTATATAACATAATTCATAAAATTATAGTTATGAAGCTCATTTTTTCTTCTCATTGCATAGATACCTTTGCCTCCATCCACAATGAACATTTATTATTATTATTGACAGGGATATAAATATCTATTCAAGAAAAACTTATTTTCTTTATTTTCATTTTTTATATTCCTACGAAACAAGTGGGAATAAAATTTCACTTTCTTTTATGTTTCTTTTATGCTAAACAACACTTAAAATAATGATAAAAAAAAAACAACACTTAAAATCCACTTTTTTCTCATTCTTTTTTCTTTTTTTGTTGGAACCCATCATAATTAGGGTCTTTGGCTCCCCAGTGGATCCATAGAGTATCCCACAAGCATAGATCCTTAATTTGGACCTGTTATGAGACTAATCTTCTCTTGGGTGCTTAGTCACAGTTAAGGTTCTCCGTCCCTCCCTAAGAATGTGTTTTGTGGGATTCAAACCGTGATCCTCCCCCACAAGCTCAGCATGCGAAACCAAATGAGTCACACTCATTGGATATTCTTTTTTCTATCTTCTTTAATTTCATTTTATTTCTCATAAAAAAAAAGCATAAATATCGTTGTTAAAGTTGAATATATCTAGAGAAGTTAGTGAGGATATTGTAAGCGAAAAGTAGCATGCACCAGGTAATGAGATAGCCATCCTTAACAAAATATAATCAAATTTAACCACCTTCATATTTATTAAAATAATTAATTATTTATATTTAATGTTGTTAATATCATTTAAAAGTTTAACTTCATTATCTAAATTAATCCTCTTTATTTTTATTCACATTAATTCTATTATAAACTTATTTCAATTAAATGTAATAAAATAAATGATATTTTTAATATATTATTATTAAATAAGATACAAAATATTAATTTTTATTTATATTTTATTAAGAAGGAGAAGCTAACCAGTAGTGAACCACGTGCACAGATGCATCAAAGTTCGTAGAAATCAGGGAAAGAGAAAAAAAAGTGAGATTGCTTAAGCGAGATTTTGTGGTTAGTTAATGGGTGACTGGCAGGGAAAAAGTCTTATATAGAGAGAGAAAGAGACAGTAGTATTTGCTAGTACTTAGTAAATTGCATTGGATCCTTCGCCGAAGTGGGTTTCAAAGCCTCTCAATTCGATCTCCAGTACTTCTACCACCACCTTTCTCTCAAGACTCATATTCACACACATGAACAAAGTCTACAGTGCAAGAATCCGAAGAAGGTTTATAACAAATTGCATCCTTTTCACTCCTCACCCTAGTTCTTTCTAGGATCACTCATCAAGGCTTATGTTAGCTAATTTGGATTTGCACTATTCTTCTTCCATCATGATTTTCTTCAATTAATTGATTCTGTCCCTTGAATATCCTTTTTTCTTGATGTTCTCTGAATTCTTGTCGTTTTGCTTCATGGGTGTGTCGTCAAATCTTGAAGTATTTCTCTCCGAGAAACCTGAACGACCACAATATCCGGATGATTCCAGTTTGTTGGTAGGGCCCGCCATGGAAACCCACCATGAAGACTACTGCCAAGCTTCAACGAGTGAAGACAACGAGTTTACACCGAAACAACAACAACAATTGGTGCAAGAACGTGACCAAGAACAAGATCAAGAAGATCATCATCAAGAGCAAGAAAGCAACGATAATGTTCCTCCTATGGGTTTGAATTACTTGAAGCTCGAGATTCCATCGTACAAGGATGTGGAGAGAGAGGAAGATGATTCAAACGAAGGGTTCAAGACTCCAAAATCTCAGGAACACAAAATCCCAACGATCCTGCAATGCCCACCTGCACCCAGAAAGCCAAAAACGTCGCCATCCACGAAACGAAAAGTTTGTCGGCGCCGAATTGCACTTGATCTGACGTCCCAAGATATTGAATCTTTGTTTCCCACGCTGCCTGCGGTGGATCTTGGCGCTGGCGGTAACAATAATAAGAGACTCAAACTGTTCGCAGAATCATAACCACGGTGAAGTGGGGTGAGGCCATGAGCCATTATAAGTTCTTTTTCTTGATCATCATATTATTATTTACCTCTAGTTAATGGATCGCTGGGTTGTAGCAAGTTCCTTTAATTTAGAATTTATGCATGCATCGTGTAACTCCTGAAAAATGTACTCCTTGTCTATCTTATCTGGTACACTGATGTTGTAATCTATATAAGATCTTGATCAAGATTTGTTGTTCCATTTAGATGTATCATATCATGTTTTTATTAATAATATCTTATCACATATTTTATCTTTTTTAAAATTACATGAAATATTAACTTATGTGACAATATATTATGATGGGGACATTATATATATGATATACTAAAATGGGACAGCAGATCTTCAAGGCTTCCATATCCCACCTGTAAATTTCACCATGAGTAATTTTTTCTTTAAATTCTTCTTTTGGTTATGGTTGATTTGTATGAGGAAATAGATATATTAGGATCTCTCTGCATCCCTTTTGGAGAGGAAAACGGAAAAAAGAAATGCTGAGAAAGTACAAAATGAATTGGGTTCTTTGTTTCTGCAAGTTTTATTCTTTCTAATCTTAACATTCTACTCATGTTTTAATTGGTTAAAATTAAATACTTTGGAATTTTTGCAAAATAAATTTGCACAAGATAGCAGCACTCAAATAGAAAAATAAGGTTTTGAATTTCACTTGCACTCATGGTGGTTACATTGAGATTGATAGGATCACAATTGGATCGTGATATGATTGCGGGAACTATTAAGGTGCGTTTGGTTTAGATTTTGATAGAATTGATTTTGAAGGAATTGATTTTGACAGAATTGATTTTAAAAAAATTGAGTTTAAAAAAATTAATTTGTGTTTAGTAATGATATTTTAATAGTCAGTTTAGGAGAATTGATTTTGTTTGGATGATAGTGTAAAATTACTTTTGAGGTGTAAATATAAATAATATTTTGGATCCCACACCTAGAATCAATTATTCTCAACGGAAAAGCTAGAAATTCTTGCTTCTCTTAAAATCAATTCTATCCAATCCGAAATTGATTTTATTGAATGTTAAATTTAAAACAAATATCTTCAGAATCCCAAAATCACTTTTACCGAAAACGAAGATGATTTTGGACCGTGCAAACTCTAAACCAAACAAGCTATTCTACAATATTTCAGTCTCAATTAAGATAGCGGACCTCCTCTTCAAACCTGACGGAAAAGTAGTGTGTGATTGCAGTTGATGGATAGCGTTGGAAAATAGCGTTAGGGTAAGGAAGGGAAAGATCTTCGGAATCCAAGACAGATTTGGATTATGGTAAAGTGAACGTGAGAATCACATATATTATATACTCACTCTAATTCTCTTTCTTATTGAATCGGATGGCATCATGGCATTGACTTTATGTGTTTGAGAAAGTGAAATAATTCGGGAATGGAAATGAGAAGCACTGACTTTCTCAACGGAAGCAGGCAAACATCTCTCCTGCTCTCAATCGATTCCTCGTTGAGTGCGCAAACCCATGCGGACTGGGATATTCCCTTCAATGACAAATAACCCTTTATATCTGATAAATACTCTGTTCACATTTATGTACAATTCCTCCATTTTAAACTTTACATATAATATACTACTATGTCTACGTTGGTTAATAAAAAGGTTCAGATATTCAACTAGATATTTAAGGTTTTGGGATAAAAATTATTCTGCCCAATCAGAATGTGTCACCTCAATAAAATGGGTCATATTAATAGGTTAAGTTAAATGATTATCACCATTTGATTGGATCACCTAGACAAAGTAAGTTATACTTGAGATATCAGAGAATCCACCGATATTCAATCTCTGATAAAACAATGTTCTGTTTATTGTGTTATGTTTTTTTCTTATAACAACTTTCTAAAATAATTTCTAAAAACTATTTTTTAGGGAAAAAAATTGTTTGACACCATCATTTTAAAAACAGTTTTAAAATTTAGAAAACAAAAAAATCTACTTGATAATTATGTTAGAGCTATCGAGATGAATAATCGAGAGCCACGGAAAAGGAGATCATGAAAACTGACCTTAATAATTGAGAGATCCACTGCGACACTCATCGATTGAATGGAATGCCAAGAAGAGAGATGACTCTAGAGATAAAGTGTCAAGGAGAAGAGAGGAATGCGGTGCTGAGATAAGTATGGAGACACACGATGAGGGAACCAAGGGTAGGGCTCCGTATGCCTTCGAGGAGAAATTTGGAGACGAGTTGGTTCAGACTTTCCAACAAGTCATCGTCTCTATCTGGGCAAGTCGACGTTCCGGCTCAGTATGCCTAAGAAATTTAGAAGAAACTTCAAAAAGTAGAGAAAAACTAAACTATACGATGTACCATAGAAGAGAATAAAATGAATTGGCGGAATATGATACTGGACAAGACAACCCACCCTTTTGTTTCGGGAATGGCATTCTGCAATTGAAAGGAAACGATGTAAGTTAAGCGATTTTGGCTTGAAGATTTGTTGTTAATGTTATGAAGCATGTTATATATGGAGTCCCAATTGCTGGTCTATAGGTATTTTTTAGGAGAAATTTGTAATAGACAGATGCAAACACTAGAAGGGGCGTTGAATGGTGTTTGACAAATTTATGCGGAATTTAGAAACTTTTTCGCAAGCACAGACGGGTTATAATAGACGAGTAAACAAAAACCGGTCAATCAGACTAATAACTAGTCTGAAGGTTTTGACAGAAAACACACAATCATGCAAGATAAAAAAGGTTTGATAAACACAATTATAAACCAATTTAGTTAGATGATAGTTAAGACAAATAATCAAACTAAAGAGTTAAGGGAAAGAGAGATCACTCAGCAGATTTTATCCTGGTTCACCCCTTAACAATGAGGCTACGTCCAGTCCTTGGCAGTACCAAGTTTTCTCACTATAACTGATTTAGGTTACAGGACAGACAAGTATTATTTTCACACTTAGCCTCTTCAGGCTCCAGGCGAGTATTGTTTTCACACCTAGCCTCTCCGGGCTCTAGACAAGTATTGTTTGCACACTTAGCCTCTTCAGCCTCAGACGGGTTTGTTTGAGAGAAGTTGTAAAAAGATTACAATTTGCAAGTCTTTCACAAGCACTCAGACGAGTGTATTAAATGTGAAGATCTAAAAGACTGCGTAATAACTTCAAATGATTGAAGAATAAATAATGAAAGAATGAAGATATAAATGCACAGAATAATTGCTCTTGATTGCTTTGATCGTTCTCTTGTCTACTTGGATCTTCGAAGTCTTCTTCATTAAATAAGCTTTAAGATTTTAAAGCCGTTAGACACAAAGTCTGAAGGCTTGGCTTCTTGCAGATCTTCAATAAATGCAATAGAGTCGTTCTGATCAGCCATTAAAGCATAGGGAACTTCTCTTGTTCTCTTTCATCAGAGTGATACAGACTTCTGATATACCTTTGGTCTCAGCAGGTCTGTATACGTGCTTTTTGTTTGCAGAGGGAAGACTTTCCCTTTTGGTGTAAGATGCAGTTGTGTTCAGGCAAAGCACTTTGTTGAAGCTCCTTATCAGAGTCGAGAGAGCTTTCATCCAATGTATTCTTTAACGTTAGTCTTTAGAAGGATGAGTGACTTCATTAGACGGGTTGACTCTTTAACACAGAGATGACGTCAGTTGCAAAGTCTTTTAGACGGGTGAGTCTTCCTTTGATCAGACGATTGAAGACTTCATTAGACGAGTGAAGTGGGCTTAGTTCAGACGAGTGAACTTATCTCAGTTCAGACGAGTGAACTTTAGTTAGTTCAGACATGTAAACTTGAGTTAGTTCAGACGGGTGAACTTATCTAAGTTCAGACGAGTGAACAGTTCATATAGACACTTAATTTTATAATCTGCACACTAAGTAGACGAGTTAAATACCACAGACGGGTTCAATTAAATCATTGAATAACTGTTTTAATCTCATCAAAACTAAGGTAAATGCACATCAGACATTTGGAGACTCAACAAAATTGTCGTCGTATTTACAATCTATGTGAACTAAAGTCAGGGTCGTGTCTAGAAATTTTGGGACCTTAGTTAAAACTAGAGAATACATTGAAACAATAGAAACTCTAAATGATGAGAATTACACGTCGATATTATTTACTGCAACAATTTGATAACATTTACTCCCCTTGAGAATTCACTTCAAAAGAATATGAAGATAAAGAAGAAAAGAGAAATTAAAATGAGAAAGCCAGAAATTTTGAAGAACAAATATTGAAATTTTATGAAATAAATAGAGAACAAAATAGTTGTTAATTAAAATTGAAAATAGTTTATTAGTAATTAACAAGAGAGACAACTAATTTGTAAGTTACAAGCCACACGCTTCTAATTCATCTCCAACGGCTCCTTGTCATTTTCGTATTCCTGCACCACTGGCCACTGCACAGTATCATGCAATCAAAAACCAAAACGCATTCCTCCCTTAGTTTTGCTATTTGAGTAAATAGTTAATTTGCTCCCTGAAAGTATAAGGCGATATTAATTTAGTCCCTGAGTTTAATTAAATAGCAAAAACGTCCCTGAAGTTGTAAAACGTTAATTAACTTGGTCCCTCCGTCAACCTCAATTAGCTGACGCCATTAACGGCACTGATGTGACACGTTAAGTGTCCTGTTGGCACCGTTGTCACTGGTTAGGTGATATCCACGTGGTCAGGGACCAATTTGAAACTCTGAACCAGGGACTAAATTGATACTCGCAACTCTGAACCAGGGACTAAATTGATACTCGCAACAGTCTTCTTCTTCTTCTTTATCTTTCCCCTTTCTCTCTTTGTTTTCTCTCTCTCTTTGCTTCCTCTGTCTCATGCTCTCTCTCTAACCATCCGTCTATAGACGGGTGGTTAGAGAGAAAGCGCGAGACAGAAGAAGCAAAGAGAGCGAAAAAGCAGAAAGAGAAAGGACCCGTCTATAGATGGGATATTAAAAAAAATCCCTAGTTTTATTCATAAGTTTAGGCACGTGGACCAGATGAATGAGCGAATGCAATGAACGAAACACTATCCAAAGCTGATGAATTGGCAGCCTACAATCTTGTACACATATTAGGCCCTCAGCAACGGCCCATACTTATAGGTCATTCCCAGTGGGCTCTAAGTATAGCACGCTACATAATAGGAAGGGTCATCCTCCAGGACCAAGGCATGGATATGATTTCAGTTTGATTGTTTTCGGGTTTAGGCTGTGATATTTGATCAGACCGCCCATGAAGCAATCAAAGAAACGAGGGAACCCAGACTTATCTAGCGATAGCATCACGCCGTCTTAAATATTTTGGTATCCTATTCTAATTATAAAAATTAGGTCCTTAATAAAAAAAAAGTACAAAATAAAATATATATAATAAAATATAGAGTTAAATATGTTTTTAATCCCTATAAAATACACCACATTCAATTTTAGTCCCTATAAAAATTTAATACATTTTGTAGTCCCAACTTTTACAAATGTATTAAATTTTTATGAGGACTAAAATTGAAAATTTTATAGGGACTAAAATCATATTTAATCCTAAAATATATAATAAAATTGGACCCCTAAATCGGACCACTTTGAAGAGCCAACTTTTCACTTTCCATTTCCAACTTTTTTATTTTTCTTTTCGATAGCAAAATAAAATAAAATAAATTTTGGAATCCTTAAAATTTTAGATTGGGCGGGCCTGTACAGCCGCTTCACCGGCCCTGCACATTCACTTTTTAATTTCTACATATATCTAGCACATTCACTGCTGTGACATTTTGCTAGTGAAAGCATTTTAATTCAGGTCCGGTCCAAGGATAAAATAAGTGAAGTCCTTACTTTAGGCCTCTCAAAATAAAACAATTTTTTCTTTAAAAAAAAGGCTCACTTTGTATTTTTTTATATTAACTTTCTGATATGTATAATATATTAACAAACATAAGTTAGCCCATTTGGTATAAAAAGTTATCATTAGGTTGAAGGTCCAGGGATCAACTCCTCATTGTGCACAAAATAATTAATTTTGTATGAAAAAATTATTGGGTTAATTTTTTAAAAAGGCCTCACCGTAAAATTTGTTTTAGGTCTCAATAGATGTTGGGTCGGCCCTACATTTTACATATCAAAATTACCACGCTATTTGGATTTGAAAAATATTATCAATATACTCTTTTTAATATATACTAGATGTTAGGGTTCTTTTTAAGTACGACAAATCCTATATTCCTACTCATACATACATACACTGATTAAAATGCGTTGTCATGCATGAATATGAATAATATGTTTGTAAATTGCATATTATAGAGCATAAATATATGAATTCGTTTTTGTTACTCCATTCATCATGAGGTTCATAGATAACATCTTCGTCAAACGTATACATTATTTTGAAAATTAACTTACGCTATAAACTACTATAAGGCCATTTATATATAATTGTCAAACAGGGATACAAACTCTACAGTTATTTTGGTAAATTACAATAAAGAGAATATGAGCGGAACAAGATAGTAACTACAAAGAAATTAGCTAGGCTATTAATGCACTTTTTTCCCAAATGTTTTTTAATTTAGCGAAATTTGTTACCCTATTTTTTTTGGACTATTTTAATCATTCTCTTTTTTCAATCGCGCAAAAACAGCCTTTCCATTATGTTGCCTTCAAAAATTAACGAAACCCTGTTAAATATTCCTCTAAAAATATGGGGGGATAAAAAATGCATTTTAACAAAAAAAAAAAAAAAAGGTTAAATTGCATTTTTTGTTCCTCTAGTTTTTCATTTTGGCGAAATTTGTTCCCCTAATTTTTTTGAGCGATTTTAGTCCCTACATTTTTTTTAACATTGCAATTTTTGTTCCTCTGTCTAATTCTCATCAAAAAACTAACAGGACATGCCTACGTGGCAAACGTTTTGCCACGTGACTTGTTCAACTGACACCAAAAAGTTGGCTACAATGCGATTTTCGTCTTTCTAATTTTTCACTTTGGCGAAATTTGTCCCCCAAACTTTTTTAGCGATTTTAGTCGTCATATTTTTCTAACATTGCAATGTTCCTTCCTCTAGTTTTTCACTTTGGTGATATTCGTCTTCTTGGTTTTTTTAGCAGGATATGCCTATGTGGCAAACATATTGCCCATGTGGCTATCTAAAATAATACAATAATAATTTATTTTAATTTTTATTATATTTTTTTTAAAATGATCATATGCAGATTCACTATCAGATCTTCTTCCTTTGAACTCGCGTATTGAGACAAATGCAGTTAAAAACCACCAATTGTACATTCATGGATAGCCAACTCATGGTTGTTTCCACTGATGAATCTCTATTGACGAAGATAGAGTTGACATTCCAAAGAGGATGTATCGAACAAGCCCAATTCATCGATAATAAATATCCATAATATATATATATATATATATATATATATATATATACTCATAATGTTTTTGAAAATTTGTAATAAATACTAAAATAAATTATTATTTCAATTTTTCAAATATTACTTAATTAATCAGGCTTGTTCGGTACGCGAAATGCCTCCTTTTCAGAGCGTCATCTCTGTCTTTGCTGATAGAGATTTATCAACGTAAGCAACCGTCAACTAGCTATCATGAATGTACAACTAGTGGTTTTTTTTATTGCATTTGCCTCAACACGTGACCTCTGATCAAGAGTTCAGATGACGACGAGATATTTAATCTGCACGTGACCAATTTAAGAAATCTATAATAAATATTAAAATAAATTATTATGATATTATTTTAAATATTACGTAATGGATTTTTTTTTATTTTAATACTGAAAAAACCACAGGGCAAAAGCAAAGGGACAAATATTATAATATTATGAAAATGTGAGGACTAAAATCGCTAAAAAAACTAGGGAGCGAATTTTACTAGGGTGAAAACTAGAGGGACGAGCATTACAATGTTAGAAAAATGTGAGGACTAAATTGCTCAAAAAAACTAGAGGGACGAATCTTGCCAAAGTGGAAAACTAGAGGGACCAAACATGCATTTTATCCAACTTTTTGGTGCCAACTGGACAAGCCACGTGGCAAAACGTTCGTCACGTTCCGTTAGTTTTTTTACGGAATTAGATGGAGCAACGAAAATTGAGTAAATACTCGATCTCGTCCCTAAAATTATAGGGTCGTATTAACTTAGCCCCTCACATTATCAATATTCCAAAATGATCCTTGAAATTATAAAATATTAATCAGGTTCGTCCCTCCATTTGGATCCGTCAACAAATGCATCCCTGACATTATTCACTTTGTTTCAAATGCATCCCCGACATTACCAACTTAATCTCATTATAGTCCATGCAAATACTAATGGAGGGACAATTCTACTTAACTTTCTGCAATTTCAGGGATCATTTTGGAATATTGATAATGTGGGGGCTAAGTTAATACGATTACATAATTTTAGAGACCGGATTGAATATTTACTCAATGAAATTGCTATGTTAAAAAAGTGTGAGAACTAAAATCGCTAAAACAAACTTGGAAAAGGAATTTCACCAAAATGAAAAACAAAAGTGAGGAAAGTGCATTTTAACCCAAAAAAAAATTAATATCGATCAAAAGAACATTGCTAATGGTATTAATTAAAGAATCAAAGAGAATTTTTTTAATTGTGATATATTTAGTATATTAAAATTTTAAAATTAAAATTTTTGTTTTATAAAAGAAAATTATCTTTTGATTTGTTAGCCAAATTTATCAATCAACTGTCATTGGAATTATGCCTTTCTCTTTTTCAAAATGTACCTTGTTAGAGCATCGAGATACTAAACAATAAGAGTTTATAGTATGTCAGGCAAAACATAGATAATTGGCTTTTGTTTGTTGGTTTTGAAATTTATTATTAATATTGACATAATGGAAGCTTAGGATACTAGTACGGTACTGTATATGAAAAGATAATTTTTAACATTGAAAATATATTGATTAAAAAAAACATTGAAAATATATAAAAAGAGGAAGAAAAAAATTAATAAATGAATATGTAAAATTATTTCTTTATAAGGGCCATTGGACCATTTTTCAGTGTGCATATAGTATAGTCCAATAATAGTAGTCTGTAGAGAGAGTGTAATGCTTTTGTAAAAGTAAAATACCCATCGGGCTTTGAGCAATGAGCATCAGCGAGGTGTTTTTTATTTCTTCTTTTTTAAGAAAAGTGACTGGACGTATTTGAGGTACACTTGTGATTGTCTTTCTAACATAGCTCAAACAGTCAAAAGAATTTCTCCTTTTAGCACTTCTCATAGGATCCTTGCTCACAGTGCATCGACCATTCACAAATTACTGAGGCACTTTTGTGCTTTTGCTCGCCATTAAGAATGACCTCAACATCAGTTTTGCCCCTTTACCAGGTGATTAGGTCGTCCTCAGGAGAAAATAAAAACCAAGAACGTTTATTGTCAAACACTTTGATGAACAGTTGCAGCTTTGAATGTAGGTGTGCATATAGATTTCACTTATTTTGGGACGGGAAACAAAAATCTTCTATACAAAAAAATGTCGTCTCGTTATGACACACAAATCAAAGGTTAAGGATGAATACAAATGTTAATGAGTTGTCATTTTATATTTTTAAATAACAAATTATTATTGTTGGAGGACAGAGAATATGACAGCAAAATGAGATCGAAGATCTTCTTTCATAGTGAATTCTAATTTTACGTGTAAGCTAGCTAATCGAGTATGAAGATTCATTGTCTCATTTTGTTGTCATATTTTCTCTCCTACACCAATAATAGTTTGCGACTTAAAAAAATAAAATGACAATTCATTAACACCTCTGTCCATCCCCAACCTTTGATTTGGGACAATATTCCGATTTTGGTGACAATATTTTTTGGGACAAAAAATTCTTGTTCATCAAGGATGAAGACCTGTTGTCCAATTTTGGTATATCGTACTCTGTCCTCATCATTAATATTTTGTCACATAAGTTTAAATTTCTTGTCATTCTAAAAAAAAATATAATATATGATAAAATATTGTTAATAAGAATAGAATATAATACATTAAAATGAGATAGCAAATCCTTATCCACTAATCCAATGCTTAGATGCACGAAAATGGAAATAACATTGAATCGTATTTCCTAGACACTAGGGCATCCGAGTCATTTCCAACGAATTTTTTAGATGAACCTTTAGTAACGACAAAATAATTGGGTTACTCTTCTACTCAATGGAGCCAGAGAAAAAAGCAAATTAAGAATTTCTTTTGTAAAGTATATGTACACACATAATTTATTTTTATATATTTTTATTATACAATTATAATTCCTCTTTCTTTATTCTGATTTACACCTTAATTCTCACACAGACACACTTAAATCTAAAAGGTTGTAAGAAAATATGAGACATTAATAAATGAAAAGTTTTTTTTTTTACCATGAGACTTAACATGGTGTGAGATAAACTTTTATTTAAGTGAAGTTAAATATTTTATTATAACATGTAAAGTCGAAAATGCGTATATTAATTATACATGAATGTAAGTAAAGTGTGTCATTTTAATATCAATACTATATATAGATAACGAGATTCTTAATGAATGCAAGGAAGCATTTTTGTTTCACTAATTATTTACTCTTTTTCGACTAATTTCATGCTTGCTCTCTTGTTTTAATTAGACTACGGTTTTGCCAAGGCCCCTCTGTTATATGAAAGTGAAGTTACACATTTTCACCGCTGTCGTTGATCATCCAATTACCTTCAGTTTCTACGGAGAGCACAGAAAGAAGGGGAAATGACGATTCCCTGCAGTGGAATCTGACATATGAGGTGGCCTTGTGCTGAAAATATTGCAAAACTACATCGCAAATACTGAGCAAATTAAACATGGCTCAACAGGTACTCCTCCCTTGATTCATATTTTGGAATTTTCCTTGGAGTCATCTTATACATGGATTCAGTTTTTTCTTATGTGATTTTAGTGGTGGGTCTGTGTTTTTTTCTTATTATTGCTTAGGTTGTGGGTCTACATTTGTTCGTTACATCGTTGTTTCTTATGAATATGTTTCCTTTCTTCTCTCCAATTGATTGATGTTATAGGTTGAGGGCTGGCCCCTTGGTTTAGAGCCACTGAATGCGAGGATTGGGATGGCTAGAAACCGTAACAATTCGGGGTCAATGTCATTCAACACGTTACTTTCTGGTTCACCATTCCAAATTTCGATTCAGAGGTGAGAAAAAAAGTTACATAACTTTCAGTTTATTTTAATGTTTTTTCATATAGGTTCAGATATATAATATACCTGCCCGTCTGTTGTACCACCAGAATACCGATACCAATGAGGCTGTTCCCGTCTCCGTAGCAATTGCTGAGAGAGGTCACGTGACATAATGACATGATTAGAATAGAATATACCTCCATTTTCGTCTCTTTGAACTTGTCCTT
Organism: Ammopiptanthus mongolicus; assembly: GCA_039655645.1. Classification (NCBI taxonomy): domain Eukaryota; kingdom Viridiplantae; phylum Streptophyta; class Magnoliopsida; order Fabales; family Fabaceae; genus Ammopiptanthus; species Ammopiptanthus mongolicus. Next base: position 8,118,320 of record CM077346.1, read on the forward strand.
TTACTATGCATATATGCATGCTTTTGTGACTGTTTTTAATTGGCAGCTAGAACTTAGAATGGATAAATAAAAAGGAATAATATTTCATACTTCAAAACACACAGGCATAAGCAATTAAGCAGGCCAGCTGGCCACCGACCACGGTCAGGATTTGTTTGATATTATAAAAAAAAAAAAAATCGAGCATAATAAGAAAAAGGAAATAGAGAGTGGATAAATTATCACTCCTCTTATTTGGTATCTTTTATTAGAAAGGAACAGAGACTTCCCTTCCCTCCTTTAGTTTAACAAAGGAAAAAATGGAAATATATCTTAATAATTTTTTAGTTTAATTTCTATACACTGACAGTGTACGTAAAACTTTTTTACACAGACATCTAATTAAAAATTGTCATGTTTACATATTTTTTTGACTTTTATCCTAACTACCTTAATATTCATCTATATCATGATTGGTAATTGATTGACAGTGTAAAAAATTTTATACGATATAGTAATTAAACTCATAATTTTTTACTTTCTTCCCATATTCTCGAAAAAAAGAGAGATGAAATATTGAGGGTACCATGGAAATTTCACCCCCTCTTTCCGTTGTTTAGAGATCAATACAAAACAAAGAATGACACAAATCATGATATTTTTCCTTATGTAAGCATACCAAACATTAATGATTTGTTTGATATCACGGACAGGATAGGAACCATAGAATAATAAAGAAAGGAAAGGCAATGAAGAATCGAGAAGTTACCTTCCCCTGTTTGATGTTATCTAATGGAAACTGGAAAGAAGGGAAATTTTTCTCCGTTTGTTTGGTTTTATTAAGGAAATAAATGAAAATAAAAATAAATAAAAATGTGCATATACTTTGATGAGACTTTACAAAATGTATTTTTTGTCTATTTATTTTCCTTTCTTTCCATCCAAATGGGGAAGGTTGAAAAAAACTGTAGGACCTACAAAAACTTTATCCCTCCAAATCCCTTTCTCTCCTTTACAAATGCATATCATATATATAGACCAATGTGTGTTTGTTTATGTGGAAGGGGCTTGGATTCGTTAAACATTAATCCTGGATTCGATCTTTAGATCCATGAGTATGGAAAAACACTATTAAGGATAGGTCTCCACTTAGGCACCTGACAGTATCTTGGGAAATTAATCTCTTACCTATCGAGTGTGAAAATACTCTAAAAAACAAAACAAAAAATACATAGAGAAATGATTCTTGGACATCAAAATGGGACAACAATACGATGTCTCTTTGTTTTTTGATGTATTTTTGAATTGCATGTATACAAAGAAGATAAAAAGTAAGTGAGAGATAAACATATATGATGTCACATACGGTATCCAAAACTTGTTATTCAAATAACACAACTTAAATACATATCATACACGAGAGGTGCAATCCTTTCCCCCTACTTTTTCATACCACTCAAAAATTATACCAAACATACCATAAAAGCTCTAGAATCTATATAATTATTATTTTAAAAAGATTAAAGATCCAAAGTGGTCCCTGAAATTTTTGGAGGACCAACTTTAAATCATTGAAAAAAATAAATTAATCAAATAGTCCCTAAAATTTAAAAATGCGGGAAAAGCTAGTCCCTCCATCGACTTAGCTCCGCTAACTCAAATTAATGATCCAAATTAATCCCTCAAATTTAGCTCGCGACCCAAATAAGTCCCTATGTGCACAAGACTAGTAAGACATGGGAAAGATGCATGTTTTTTTGTTCACATTGCTGAATTCTGATGCATGCATTACATACAGGGACTTATTTGAGTCACGAGCTAAATTTCAGGGACTAATTTGGGTCACTAATTTGAGTTAATGGAACTAAGTGGACGAAGGAACTAACTTTTCCCGCGTTTGTAAATTTCAGTGACTATTTAGTTAATTAATTTTTTTCAGGGACTAAAAATGAGTCCTCAAGAAATTTCAGGGACCACTTTGAGCCTTTACTCTTTTAAAAAAGAAAACAAGACTACATTAAAAGCTTTGATCCGATGTTTAATCTACTTATATTTATTAAATTTAAGGGTTTGTTATTGACACTCTTAAATTATATATTCACACTCCTTATTAGTTACGTGAGCATGGTCTTTCAAAAAGAAAAGCTAAAATTATAACTTATAAGAGTTTAATTTTGATACATTACCAGTATCAAATTTTTTATACTATGAACCATATCAAACATTACAAGAAACAAACATTTTTAATAATGCGACAATTAAAAAATCTTTACATTGATAATCCATATCAATTAAATCCATATTATAATTAGTTAGTAAGGTATGTGAATTGGCAATTGAAAGTGTTAATAATTACACTCAAAATATTTAATTGTTAGTAGAAAATTTCACATCATAATTATCGCGTAATTTTGTATTATCTCTACTATAGACATTAGACACATCATTATTTGACATCTATAAAATTATAGGAACCACATTAAAAATGCACCAATCCTTAAATTTCCATTTACACATATTAAATAGTGATTTCAGCACCAAAAAGATTAGGTGCTAAATCGTGCCTACCTTAGAGCTTTTCATTATTATAGTGATTAATCATGCAAAATATATGATCGATATATAGTCATGGATTATTTCAGTGCTATAATCATGGCTTTTTTTATTCAGTCCACTGGGTCATTTTTCCACGACAATAGTATCACACTTGGGAGCCTTATAGGTCTTTCCAGCATTTTAGAGGTATCTAGAAGATCGATAAGAAGAACAAAAACAGAAGTCTTGAAGAGCAGGAAGGGCAAGAAGTGTAATTCCAGCTCTTGGTTATTCTGTCCGTGCTCGAGCAGTAGGGGTAGTAACCATGATGCTGAGAACAATCCTCCATCCCTTGGTCAATTTCTAGCGCTGGAAAGAAAAGCTGCTAATGATCATAGAAAGAACCAAAGCACTCCTATTTGCGGCCCCGATGATAAGTTTGTATTTGCCCAAACCATTACAGAACCAAATACACTATTTGTGAATGGCACCATTGCTCCCCCTCAGTCCACCACTTCAATTCAGAGTATTGATAGAGGGAGAGACAGCAAGGCATTAGGGCATGGCAACAAGTGGTTTGGTTCACTTGCATGGATTTTTTCATGCATGTGTGTACAGAGCTGCGCATGGCTAACTTCTAACGCCTAAATGCATCTACTTCATATTTTCTTTGTTTTTTCTCTTTGATCCCTAATACGGCTTATCGATCATATTTCAGAACTTTAGGAAGGAACAAGTAAAATTCGATGAAATTAAATTATTTTCAGTATCTGCATGTATTGTGGTTGCTGAAGAACTGGTCCGAGCGAAAAAAATTCAAATAGTTAAATTATATATAATTACACACTTTTTATAATGAAAACCTTATACAGTTATACTAATTTAACTTTGGTAAGGTTGCAAATTACCGGCTTCAAATATAGACTTTGTTCAAAGACGAAAAGTTTTATTAAAAAAACAGTACAAGGAACGAAGGAATCCGTTTCAACCCTGTAGAACGTGAAGATTTTTTTTTTTCCTATCGTGCTGAGCCTGAGCGTGATCTAAGTTTATTGTTCTCTGGGCCATAGAGAGATGACAAAATAGTTTATCTGTCAAGAAAAAGGACCGATACTTTGTTGGAAATTTATATTTTCAACTATTATATAACAATTGTATCAGTTCTTTATCATTATAGACTCAATATTAGTGACTAGCTTAAGACACTGGTTGGTTGTAGGAAAGAAAGTGACAGAAAAGAAAATGAAATAAAAGAAAAAGAGTGAAAAATAAGATGATTATTTAGTTGTTTGGTATAAGAGAAATCTAAAACTTTTTTCTCCCCTTATTTGGTTGTATAAAAAGTGAGAGGCAAAAAACATATTTGTAAAATGACACAAATGCTCACCAATAATAATTCAAAGAAATAACATAATGGGTATTTTGGTCTTTTTAATAAAAAAAACCCACTTCCTTCTGGTTTTCCTTCCAAAAGTGGGAGAAAGCATATAAATGTGGATCCCACCAATAAGTTTTCCTTCCCCCCTATTTTCTTCTCAAACCAAACGGAGAAAAACTCACTTTTCTTCTCTCTTTCTCACCTCTCATTTTCTTTCCATCCTTTTTCTTGTGAACCTAACGTAGTGTAAGTGAGCTCATTAGACTACCAAAGGACCTGATATGGGCTCAAATGAATAGATACAGGCATTGACCCATTAGAGGATCACGGGAACCCTAATAGGTTAAATATATCAAAAATGATTATGATCCTCAATATACCAAATCAATATTTGACATAAGGTCCCATCAAGGAACTAAGCAGATTTGATTGAGGAAGAACTATAAGACCACCGCTTATCATATGTGTTGATTGTCAAGGTATTCTGCACAAAAAGAAGATCAATCCCTCCTGCTCGTGCTCGTGATTGATTGACACTTTCATTTCGTAAAGGTTGCCGATCAAGTTCTTCCTTTTGAAAAACGTTTAAGGTCAGGAATATATGATGGATCTAGTTATATTCATAATCACTGAATCCTAGTAATCTGTCATGATGTAGATCTTAGGCTATATGTTTTATATGCTTTAGGATATATGCCTACAGATTTAACGTTTCCGCATAAAACATAAAAGAAATAAAGAATATCTAACATCCTTAAATTGAAAAAACATATCAATCTGACAATGTGAATTGCGGGTAGGTTTAAGGTACACTTGAAGTTAGTGCACACTGTTACTTCACCTGAAGCTTCCGGTTTATAACATATTATAAGTAACTAAAGTAAGGACAATTTTTATTCATATTTGCTCAAAAGTCCTTAACGAAGATCAAGTTTCCACACGGTTTTCATTGATTCATAGTCTCCATCTTTTTCTTCCCTTCAATTCACGAACCTTTTCTAATTCCGTTAGGGATGTCAATGAGTATTTTACCCAATGAGTACCTACAAAAATTATTCATAATGGGTAAGATAATTACTTACACAATGGATATGAATACGGGAGCGGGTAATTATTTGTAAGATTTGATGGGTATAGGTATGGGTATGGGTACCTTAGTACCCACACCGTCCCATACCCGCATACCTATATATTAATATATTTAATTAAAAAAATTGAAATGAAAATTAGATTATTACTACTTTCCTATTCTTCCCGAGTTTGTACTTTTAACATCATTTTGTCCGTTCACCACTTCACCATAACTTTTTTCTTCATATTCTTCTTATTTAATTGTAATATTTGTTGTTTGTTTGAGAACATACTAGAATAGTATGCCTTGTTTTATATTATCATGATATTTTAGACTTTAATAATGCTCTTTTTTTTGGGTGAACAATAATGCTCTTTTTTTATTTATTAATTTTTCATAGTTAATTAAAGTGCGGGTATCGATACTTAGGTACAGGTACGGGTACTTAAGTTGCTATCCACGCGGGTAAGGGTCCGGGTATGAATATTTTTTCAAAATGCGGGCATGGTGAAGGGTACTATAGTACCCTATCCATTGCCATCCCTAAATTCCGTTAATAGCGAAAGATGGGTATAGTTTGGGTGGCAAAAGGATTCACCTGTCCACCATCTATCCCGTCCATCCATTACAAAAAATAATATTGATGGATTGGATCCAATCCATCCATTTATTTTAAGGATGGTTAGTTATCCATCCACTATTCTTCTAAATCCATTGGATCAATTTTTTTTGTATCTGCTCCAAAATCATTTTTTTTAAACACACTTTTTCACAAACACTCACAAACACGAACAACAGGTCCCGCCGTCGAACACCTGATCGCCGACTGCCAACCAGTCGCCCTCTCGCTGATTGTCGACCGTCACCATCAATGGGCCATCGATTGATTGCCAGATGCTGATCGACCGGCAACCGACGATCTGCTCAACCGATCACCGGCCCGCCGACCGGCCACCCGATCTTAAAAATTATTATGGATGGATGAGAGAAATACTATTTGAAAATAGTCGTACAAATTATATAATTTTTTTTAAAAAAAATCGTGGATGAATTGGATATTCATCTGTAAAAAAATTGTTAATGGGTGGATTTTATTTAATGGATCATGGATGGATTGAATTTTTTTAATGAATTTTTAATGGATCATAATGAATTAATGGATTGCGTTTAATTCATCCATTGTAATCCGAACAAAAATTTATCCAATCTATCCAATTGTCACCCTTGTGAAGTCACACATACTTTTCCTGAAATTACTAGTTAGAAGTCCGATTTGCATAGAACGCCTAGTCCAATTTCCGAACGAGGTTCACACATTGATTGCGCAATATTAATAAGGTTCATTTACATCAACCTCCATGTGGTTAGAAGTGTTTTTCGGAATCACCTACATATGTACACTTGAATTTTTAGACTTCTTCATATTTCTAATTCCCTTCACTTCACATTCTCATTGATTTCGAAGTCACACACAGTTCTTTTGCTATGTCATGTTGTGTTTGGAGCTCTCTTCGTCTTCTGATTCTTCATCATTAGGCTTCACTAAAACATATATAGATGACCGTTAATAACGTTTTTTTATGGCCTTTAATAACTGTTAGGAAAAATGGCATCCATTGAGAATGGAAGAAGATAAGATAAATGTGAATATGGAATTTGATAGAATAGGAAATTGATTATATCAAGCCTTTATATAGGCTAATGATCTATCAACTAACTATTAACAAACTAACTACATAATCAAGAAACTAACTATATCTCTAATAATAAGAGTTAAAAGCGCTATCTATTTTCCCATCATTAAAGCTTCCGACCTAAGATAGCGCTTCTGAAGTGCTGTCTTAGGTCACATAAGACAATGCTTCTTTGAAGGAGCACTCTCATACGACATTTCTACATCTTCAAAAACTAGGGCTTTCACCTACACCTAGAGACGGATTGGACGATACAAATGTCCTATATAGAAAAACATTGGACCCATATACTCACGTGATGTACATGTGACCATTAATAAAGTATGTGAGGTATCCATGATGCCACATAGGAATGTCACGTAAGTTGTCGTGTTGGCATCGCTAAGTACCAAATTAGTCTCATATGTGTCACGTAGGCTATTGACATTAAAAATTGCATAATCGTGATACTTAGGGGACCAAAATTATTCAATTGTGATACTCATGGGACTCAATTGATGCAATCGAAATCTGTTAAACCCAAGTTGCATAATCATAATACCTGATGGACCCAATTGACATAATTAAAATAAGGGAAATCAAAATTACATAATCGTGATACCCACGATCAAAAGTGCAATTAAGACAGAAAAAAGTGACGCAAAACCTTCAGCCTTTTGTGCAAACTATTCTAACATAGCAAATTTCGATGGTACCTATGAAGATCTGAGGGTACCGGTAACCTCAGAAATAGAGGAAAACTATGAGTCTATTTGAAGGAATTGATAAGAAATATAAAGAATTAGAAAAAAATATTAGAGGAAAAAATATGACCCTGCTAATAGAAACTACTACCAAAATTGCGGAGTATACTTATAAAAAGATACCCAAAGAACAAACAGAGATAGCAAATATATATGAAACCTTAAATAATATAAACAAAGGAAAAGAGATAGAAAATGAAGAAGATTGTGGAAAAATCAGAAAAATACTAGAACAATTAGAAAATCTACTCACTGAAGAAGAAAATAGTAAATGCATAACAAAGAAAGATTTAAAGGATTTATTAGATAATCAAACTAAAAAATTAAGTCCTGAACCTTCTCAAATATTATCTCCAAAAACGACATTGAGGAGTTAAAAATCGACTACTTGGAGACAATAAAAAGGTCAAATGACGTAGAAGAAATTCAACAACTCCTTGAAGAATTAAGAATACTCGAAGAAGAACATAATCAAATACAAGATACAAAACCAATTAATCCTTTAAATGAGATTGAAGAAGTAGTATTAAATTATAGTTCTTCGTCAGACGAAACAGACTTTAACGAAATACGTATGCACCATGGAGAAACAAGTAGTAGCGTGATACCAAAAAGAAAAAGAAAAGTAGTATTTGAAATTTGGGAAAATATAGAAAAAGAAACAATGCATAATAAAGGATATGTTAAAAAGAATAATAATAAATGGTCATGAGTTCAAGGAGAATTTAAACCCAGATATGAAAGAACAACAGGAAATACTTTAAATCTTGACTGTGTAAAGAACAAAGAAGAAGTACTGTTACAATGGACAAATGAAATAACTCTTTTAATCGCTACTGATGACAAATTCAATAACTTAAACATGTTGTCAATAAAAAATTTTATTCTTTATAAAACAACAGGGAATGTACAAAAATATTTAGACAATATAACAGATGAACAGTGGCAACAATACTCAACCTTAACAACAACTAACCAAGATTTTGCAAGACTTATCATGAGTCTCATATATCAAGAATTTATAGGATACGCTAGTATAGAACATAGCTCAGAAGTAATGAAACATTTACATGAAAAGGCTAAAACACATTTAAATCAAATGCAGTTATGTGATATGTGTGAAATTGAAAGCTTTATATGTGAATATCAAAATTATTACTATCAACTAAATACTCCAACGAAAGAAACGAACAAAGAGATATTTATAGATAAATAACCATTTCCGCTTAATACAAAAATCAAACTCCTATGGGAATTAAATCTAGATGCAATTGCACAAACTTTAGGAGGTATTATCCAAATACTGTACAAAGAATTACGAGAACAATGTATAGCTCGTGAAACTATAAGACACTTAAACAGAGGAAAAAACGCAATCTGTTGTGACATGCCTGAAATAGAATGACTCGGTAAATACGGTTGTAAAAAACCTATAAAAAGGAGAAAATACTACAAAGGTAAACCAAAATTTAAGAAAACTTATCCTAAGAAAAAAGCCTATAAAAACACAAAGAAAAAATATTTTAGGAAACGACAAACACCTAAAAATTATTGCCCACAAGGAAAAAAGAAATGTAGATGTTGGCTATACAATGAGGAAGGACATTATGCAAATGAATGTCCAAAGAAAAACGAAAAGGAATTTAAAGAAAAAGCTAAGCTGATAAAACAAGTTTATAAAATATATAACCTTGAACCATTAGAGGAAGAAATAAGCAACACTAATGATAGTATTTATGAATATTCTGAACATGATGAATTATCTTCAAAAGAAACAGAATCCGGATAGCACCTATATTAAAATTAAAATGGAAAAAGGAAATAAAGAAACTGAAGCTTATATTGATACTGGAGCAAGTATTTGTTTAGCAACAAAAGCATTATTTGATAAATGGGAACAATTAGAAAAACCTTTAAAATACAAATATCTGATGAATCAATTCACCATTTATCTTGGGTAGTTAAGCGAATAACATTACTTATACATAATAAACGATTTATTGTCCCAACAATCTATCAGCAAGAACCCGGAATCGATATCATTATTGGAAATAACTTCTTACGTCTTTATGTCCCATTTAGTCAATACTTAGAATATATTACTTTACGAACCCCGTATATACGAAATATCCAATCCCGTGAGATACTTTCCATTCAATTCTCCATTCTTCTCCATGCACCTACTCATCTAAACCATCCGAGTTTAGCAAGCTGAACCGTGATGAAGTATTTACTATCCTTTGTCAAAAATTTCGCTATGCTTTAATTAATTTAGAACCAAATAGAAGAATTCCGGCCCCTATTGAAGATCTACTAGAGAAAATATGTAGTAAACATCCATTAGATCCAAACATAAATAATAAAAATACTGAACTAATCACATTAAATTAAAAGATCCTATTAAAGAGGTAAAATGTAAACCTATGATTTACACTAAACAAGATAGAGATGAATTTGCAGAAGACATTAAACAAATGACTGAAAGAGGGTTAATTAGACCATCCAAAAGTAAGCACCCTGCCTCAGCCTTTTATGTAGAAAACCATAGTGAGATTAAGCGTGACAAAAGAAGAATGGTAATAAATTATAAGTAGATAAACGAAGCAATGGAAGTAGATGCATATTTTCTTCCTAGAAAAGATTTGATTATCGACCAAATTAGAAATATGCACTGGTTTAGTACTTTTGACTATAAATCAGGCTTTTATCAATTAAAATTAATCGAGGAATCCAAAGCATTAACAGCTTTCAGTTGTCCTCAAGGTCAATATTAGAAAAGATTTGATTATCGACCAAATTAGAAATGTGCACTGGTTTAGTACTTTTGACTATAAATCAGGCTTTTATCAATTAAAATTAATCGAGGAATCCAAAGCATTAACAGCTTTCAGTTGTCCTCAAGGTCAATATGAATGAAATGTACTTTCTATGGGTATGAAGCAATCACCTGGAATCTTTCAAAGATATATGGATTCAATACTCAAAGACTATAAAGATTTTTGTCTTATTTATATTGATGATATATTAATCTTTACTAACAAAACCATAGAAGATCATTTTAATAAAGTCACTCTAGTTCTTAATAAATGCCTAGAACATGGAGTAGTCTTAAGTAGAAAGAAAGTTGTTCTAGCACAAAATAAAATTGATTATTTAGGATTAGAGATTGAAAAAGGGAAAATAATTATGCAAAAACATGTTTTAGAAAAACTTCATAGTTTTCCAACAAAATTAAAAGACACAAAGAGTTACAAAGATTTCTTGGATTACTAACATATATCTCCAATGAAGGATTTTTAAAAGATCTTGCAGCAAAAAGGAAAATCCTCCAACAAAAGCTCAAGAAGGATGCCTCCTGGTCATGGACAAAGGAGGATGAAGCAATTATTACTCAGTTAAAAAAATTATGTCAAAATCTTCCTGAATTATATCATCCGTCAGACGATGACTTAATTATTATTGAAACAGATGCCTCCAATGAGTACTGGGGAGGTGTTATGAAAGCAAAACCCCCTGGACAAAAGAAAGAATTACTATGTCTATACATGTCTGGAACCTTTTCAGATAGTGAAATTAATTATCCTACTCATGAAAAAGAAACCCTTGCACTTATTCGAATGTTGGAAAAACATCGAATTTATGTGTTTGATAAAGAATTTATTATTAAAATCGATTCTACTTACGTTGCAGGTTTTAAAAATATTAATTATAAAGCTACCTATAAGCAAGGAAGATTGATTCGATGGCAAATGAAATTATCTGAATACAATTACTCAATATCTCATATTAAAGGAGAAAAGAATGTCCTTGCAGATATATTATCCAGAGAATGGAGCGAGGAACTACGGAGATGCTGAGAAGACAAAGAGAACTTAAGAAAGCACTTAGAGATCAGAAGCTGAGAGAACTAGACTTGATTGAGGCAGACATCAAAGTCTTGGACTTACAATTAGAAACTGAAAACTCTTTGGAAGAAGCAATTCCAGCAAAAATTAAAAAGCAAGCACAAAGAGAAGGAAATAAAAAATGGTACGCTATTTTTAACGATCATTTCCCGGAATTTATAACGAGTGGCACAAAGCAGCTCGCCATTGTCAGAAAGTTCCAGGAGTTATTCATAAGTCCTATTTTACAAAAGAAGAAGCATAAAAAGCTCTGAAAGATTTTCAGATTGCCAAAGGTAAAGAAATTTTTCTTGGACCAAGAACTTTTGCAGAAACCACTACTTTAAACCAAGAACCAAGGAAAGCTTTGAAAATACTAGGAAGAATCCCCTCTTCTCTAGACAATTTTCAAATAATTACAAGAAAGGAGCATGAACTTCAAATTCAATTTTCAAAAGAAAACATTTATGAACACCTCAAAAGACTAATCCATTGGACAGAAAAAGAAAAAAGCAATTGTGTATATATGGTTGATCGGAAATTAGTCGCTACCAAGGCAGTACTTACACCGGGAGCCCCATCAATTTTAGCGTTCAATTTGTTCCAATTCGGATTAATTGAATGTCTTTATTTAAGTCTCAACCTTGAAGAAATTAATCTGTTTCCTTACCACTTCAAAGAAGCAGTCCAAATGTTTCGAAAGAATATTGTCGGTGAAAGATCTATTTTCTTAAAATTCTACTCAGCCTATCCAGACTTCACCACCAAACAACCAGCTAAGCACTTAGTCTTTATTGGTATCATCAATAATAATTCCCTTTAATGGATGAACCTACCGGAGTAGACTATGATGAAGATCAAATTATTAACTTCATAGCACATCAATTAGCCAGCATATACTCCCAATGTCAAACCATTGGAAAGGAATCGTTTATTAAAACTTTGTACAAAAGACCAAATACTTTGCTTCTAAGCAAGACAAGCGGAAAGCCTATCAGAGAAAAGGACTTAGCTTTACTAACAAGCTTCGAGATGCCCTTTTATGCATTCGAGGGACCCTCTATGAATTATTGCCCAGCTGTCCTCCATATACTTTGCTCAATAATTAAAGAAAATGGCAATCATGCATGTGAAAGATGCATAAAGCAAGCCACGTCAGAAGCCACTACTAGCTGTCAGCTACAAGGAAAAGATTCCGAAGACAAAGCAATAATTGAAGAATGATGTAAGCAGTGACGGCAGCATGTAAATTATTAGTTTTCTGATGTAAGCACTTACGTGCTATAGGGACAATAATGTACGTAGACAATAATCCCTTAGCTTATAAATAAGCTCTCTTATGCTGAGGCAAATCAGAGTAAATCAGTTAGAGAAAACTCTCACCCGAGCTTCCCCAAATTGAGGAAAGCTGTTAGTCTCCTTAGAGGATACTAGGTATCTGAGAATACCACCCCTGTAAACCATTTTTCATCAAATAAATTACTCGTTTTACTTATAAATTCGCCATTTACTTTCCATTTTCTTTGCCACTTGCAAAAATCATTAATTGCTCAGTCATGCATTCACTCAGAAGCAGTAGAAACAAACCAGATCAGGCAAGTACTCAAGAAGCGTAGAAGCAGCAGTGGACCAGAAAAGCACTATAGCTCGTCAACCCCAATAAGGTATGACAAAACTCGACAATCTTTATTAAGCTAATTTAAAGCATTATGAATCATGAACCTGAGATAATTGAAAATAATGATGATGTAGAGCACCTTCAAATTACTGAAGAAGATGAAAATTATCAAGGAATTATTCTGATTAATCCTCGTTTATTTCAAAAAATACAAAAAGAAGAATTAGATTTTTCTAAAATTGAAAGGAAAAGAAAAATTATGAGGAATAATGAAAAGGTTTATTCAAAAAGAAAATATTATTTACTATGGTAAAATAATTACAGAAACTCTCATAGATATAACTGAAGCTCAAGGCCTCACAAATATACAACTATTAAATTGAAAAAAGATTTCAGATCTAAGACAAAATTTAAAAATAGAAGCACATAGACGAAAAATAGGATATATACACATAGGAGCAGTTCAAATCTTAATTAAAGCAACTTTCCAAGAAGGAATAGACTTTCCGATCGAATTAATCTTGAAAGATGAAAGAATAACTGATGTACGAGATAAAATATTAGGAGTTATAGAGGGAAACTTAGTTTATGTAAAATTAAAGTTTGAAATTCATCCTAATATAGGCATCTCTCTAAATACACAAAGATTAGACCAATCATTAACTCTAGAACACAAATTTTTAAGGAAAAACTTAATGAGACCTGGAGATAAAATATTTTCAGTAACATACTGCGTGAATTACGCCGTAACAAATTCTCACCATAGTATTACTTTTAGGAATAACATTAGAATAGACGTTCCTCAATTATTTGAAGATATTATAAAAATTTATTATCCACGAAGGAATGAAATAACAGAGTTAGGAACATTTTTAAAGAAATCTGAATCTTTACGAATACCTTATATACCTAGGCCTATGACTTTTATAGAACCTGAAAAAAGTAAAGATGATAATATTAATAAATTAGTAAGCCAAGTTAACGATTTAACTTTGTATATAAAAAATAAAATATGATAAAGATAAAATTAAACAAACAAGGTCAAAATTTATCCGCTCTCAAGAACTGGTATCAGAGCTACAGAATGAAAACTGCTAGCTACATAACGAAAACAATAAATAATCTAAGAGATTGTTGCAAGACCTTAAAAGAATTAGATGAAGAAAATCATAACCCCATAATTAGAGATCAAATAAGACAAGGTGAAACACTTATTCAGATTTTTAAACAACGATTATAAACTATAATAGCATGATAACATACATCACTTTAAAACAGTGGTTACAAACTAATCGTAAAAAGATAATCTATTGGCAAGAAAATGAACCTATGACTTTACAAGACCATTGGCTCAAAGAAAGTATGCTAAATCATCACTTAAAATTGGAAAAGAAGATCAAAAAGAGACTTGAAAGATTAATAGCATGATGACTGTACAATAGAAGGTATAATAGATTATAAATTAAAAATGCTAAAAAGAATAAAAAAACGAATTAGAAAATTTTGCAGTATGTGTCAAAAGCAAATAAAAGAAAGAATACAAGTAATAAAATTACAACTTAAGGATGAATATACATATCTGTCCACCTTGTTAAAAACAAAGGAAGAAGATTATATAGATGAACAAGTTAGGAAATTAATCGAAAGAGGTATACTCTGGAGAGAAAATAAATTAATTCTATTAGAAAATCAATTAAGAAGATGATAGAATATATAGAAGAGTTATGACTACATATGGTAGGAAAAATAATAACGCTCATAAAAGGATTTGATGTTATCCTTATGTACGAAGATCGAGAAGCAATGAATTATCTTCGGAAAAAGATAAAAGATTTTGAAGGAATAATATTATATGAAGAAAATATGATCCTTAAAGAAATAGAAGAAGACATTCTTACTAAAGCTAAAAGAAGATTAGCTTGTATCTCTCGATATAAAAGATAAGATAAAAAAATATTTAAAATCATTAATATCTTTGAGTATTAGTATCCCATTTTTAAATATAAAAATTCTTAAATTAGCAGAGATACCGTATGAATCCCTCGTAACATTTGTGATAAGGTGCACAGCCATTGACATTATATTTCTCCTGGTTTTCTTATTCCCAAAATGAATTGGCACAACTTGAGACCCATTGACCCGTAATAGAATTGTATAAATACAGTAAGCCGGTATTTTTTACTACGATTAGTCATCACATTATAAACGCCAGTATTCCAAACCTGTGAAACTTTCAACGTTCAAATAACAATGCTTTTCCGATGGCTCAACAGACTTTTTGAAAATTTGGAAATTGATTGATCGGATGGATAGGTGTATTTGATCAACCCAAGTGGACCTTTTTTGTTCCCCTTAAAGTATTATTGCTTGTCGTACCTGACACGTTCTCACCCAGTTTCATGTGAATCTGCAACCACTTTGATTTGGATCCAAATGGGAAAATTAAGAGATTCTTAATTATTTAAACTGTTTTATTCAGCAAAGGCCCCCCCATATGATCGTGAATATGACCCATCCTTTTAGATATTTTTGCTCGTAACTTGTTCCCAGAAACCAAACCTAATATCTTGATTAGAGTTCGTAAATATCATCTGAAAAATGTTAGTCCACGTTCCTCTGCCTCCATCTCTCATGCAAATATATAATAAATTAGTATAAATATATAAAAATAAAACTATACTCAAATAATAAAAATAATACAAATACAAAATAATATTTTTATAGGTGTCTATAAGTAGCATTTGTCATATTATTACCGTTATAATCAGGGGCGCGAGGGAGGGAGGGCCACCCCCACTTTTTTACTTTTATAAAATGATTATATATGATATATGATTATAATTTATGGCTCGTTAGTTTATTTATTGGACTAAATTTATGAACAACATTTTGAGTGCAGTGATGCTATTTTTCAATTAAAGTATAATGTGTAAGAACTGTTATAGAGGAATTGTTATACATTCTATCTTTTATTGGAAAATAGCATTACAAGGGCGTCAAGAATTTACTCAAATTTTGTCCTTATAACTTGTTAGAAAAAAATGATTAAATTCTATTTTTGATTCTTTATCTTTATTTTAGATTTCAATTTGGTCCCTCTATTATTTTCTGTTCCGAGTTGATCTCTTATCTTTATTTTAGGTTTCAATGTGATCTTTTTCATTTAAATTATTGTACGAAAAGGACCACATTGATATAAATTTTATAAAATAAGAGACCATTTCAAAACTAAAAAATAAAAGGGGCATTATGTCTGAACAAAAAAAAAGATCACATTGATATAACTTTAAAAAATAAGGGACCATCCCACAAAAATAAAAAAAGGGACCAAATTGATATAACTTTACAAAATAAGGGACCATTGTGGAACAAAAAAGAAAAGAGAGATCAAAATAAAATCTAAAATAAAGATAGGGACCAAAAATATATTTAGGCATAAAAAAAAAATGAAAGCACATACTTTTTTTGTCTTGGCCCCCTTACACTAAAATTTTGGCTCTACAAACACATTATTTTTGTATGAAAATACATTGCTTTTTTTTAAAAATCAATTAATAACAAAAGCCAAAAATTAGTTTGACAATACAAAACTAGATGTGATGCATGGGATTAAAATATAACTTTGTAGATGTTATTACTTTATTGCAAAATAATATTTTTAAAACAAACAAGGATGTAGATTATGAAAATATGCCTTTGAAGTTTAAGTCTCTATTTATTTTAAATTTTATAAAGATAAAATCATATTGAGAAATCACACTAAAAGAACTTATCTTACATAATTTTCAAAATCATTATTTTAAAACTCTTTTTTCTTATGTTTGGAATAAGAATAATCTCAACTAGACCGGTTGGAATTCTCTTTTATATTTTGTGTATAAAATTTATTCTCTTTTATATTTTGTGTATAAAATTTATTTTGTTATATAGGACTCTGGTCTTTGGTAAACATGAAACTGCCAAATGACATGGAAAATTCATGAGAGCCGGCTACCCATGTGTGTGTGTCGCATGGAATGGGTAGTATATTGAAAAGATAAAATTATGCATTAAACGTGAAAAATCATCTTTGTTTCTAGAGCTTCTTTTTTAAATATATAGCATTCCATTTAATGAGTAATTGATCAAACTGACCCACTTTTAGAATCTATTTACTAATATAATCTTATTTTGAAACTATTTACCAAATTAATCTACTTTTACATATTTTATTATTTTTTCTGACTCTGAAAAACGCTACTTTGACTAACATTTTTAGAAAACGCTACTGTCAGTAGCGTTTTTATCAGATTGTGTCACGTGGCTCGCTGTAAAGGTATTTTAAAGATTTCACCTTTAGCGTGGGCCAAGACCGATGCTAAAAGGCAAAATGGCCGACGCTATACACCTTTTAGTCATCGGACGGGTTCTTCACTGATAGTCATCAGACGGGTGAACATTTTCATTTGATGACTATCAGACGGGTGAAGAGACGATCATCCGTCTGATGACTACAAGTATGATCATCTCCACAAGAGGTGTCACCCGTCTAATGCGTCTGATGACTATCAGACGGGTGAAGAAATGATCACCCGTCTGATGACTATCAGTGAAGAAAGATCACCCGTCTGATAGTCATCAGACAGGCGAACATTTCTTCATCCGTCTGATAGTCATCAGACGGGTGAACGTTCATTTTTTCACCCGTCTGATGACTATCAGACGAGTGAACGTTCTTCTCTAGTAGTCATCAGATCGGTGATCATTTCTTCACCCGTCTAATAGTCATCAAACGCATCAGACGGGTGAAGATCTTCAGCTTCAGACGGGTGACACCTTTTGAGAAGATGATCACACTTGTAGTCATTAGACGAGTGAACATTTCTTTACTGTGATAGTCATCAGATGGAAATGTTCATCCGTCTGATGACTATCAGCGAAGAACCCGTCTGATGACTAACAGGTGTATAGCGTCGGCCATTTTGCCTTTAGCGTCGGCCTTGGCCCACGCTAAATGTGAAATTTTTAAATTTTGTTTAAAGTGAGCCACATGACACAACTCGATAAAAACGTAACTGATAGTAGCGTTTTTAGAAAACGCTAGTCAAAATAGTGTTTTTCAATATCAAAAAAAATAATAAAATATGTAAAAATGAGTTAGTTTGATAAATAGCTCTAAAATAAGGTTATATTAATAAATAATTTTTAAAAGTGAGTCAGTTTGATCAATTACTACCCTTTAATAGCTTCACAATTTACAAAAGTTCAAGAAAATAATATTATAAACAAACTTTATGCACAAAATACGAAAATGGACCAGGCTGAGTATAATTTATATTTTATCCTATCTATTACACGTATTAAATAATTTCTTAAGTAATTTCTGTTAAGATTTGTGTAATTATAATTATACGCACTAAAAAGAAACACATGTGACACGTATCAAGAACCGGCAGGTCGAATCAGAAATTCAGTGATCTGAATCGTGACAGGTTCTTAAACATCTTATTATTATTGGACAAAATTTTGGTGTAGCAGTGTCTTACTGTCTTAGCCTCTCGTTTATATAAGTTGTATTTGATATAAGTTGTATTTTAATATTTTTGAGGATGGGAGAAGGAAAATAAAAGTTTTTTGTGTTTGATATAAATTAAAAAGATTATTTATAAGTATAAAAGATGTCCAGGAATATAATTAATTAATGAAAGTAAAAAACTCTATTTTCAAGTATGAAGGTGACAAAGAAATATTTATTCCTGAGAATAAGATTCCCGAAAATATAATTTTTCTGATAATAAAACATTTTAGAAATCAAACGTCACTATAAAATGCTATTTTCTAATGAAAAAAAATACTTTATTATCGTTGATAAGCTGTAACGTATGTATTATTCTCATAGAAGAAAAGCACTTTATATACCTAGGGATGGCAACGGGGCGGGGCGGGCACGGATAGTAGCTACCCGCTACCCGCCCCGCGAGAAGAAAATCCGTCCCGTGCCCGTCCGCTACCCGCGCGGATATCCGTTAAGGAGATATCCGCGGATTTTTCAAAAATCCGCGGATATCCATGGATATCCATGGATATTTACTAAAAAAATAAAAAAATTAAAAAACATATATTCCTATTGAAAGACAGTAAAATTCTAAAATTAATTACTACAACAAAAATCCAAATTCCAATCCAAGTTCAAAGTTACATTAAACAAGTTACAAAAATTCGTGAATGAGAGAGTGAGAGTGAAATTAGGGTTATATTATTAGGGAGAAAATATTTATTTTAGTATATGCGGGTATCCGCGGGTACGGATAGTACTAAATCCGTACCTG
The DNA here is from genome assembly GCA_039655645.1 of Ammopiptanthus mongolicus. Classification (NCBI taxonomy): domain Eukaryota; kingdom Viridiplantae; phylum Streptophyta; class Magnoliopsida; order Fabales; family Fabaceae; genus Ammopiptanthus; species Ammopiptanthus mongolicus. Next base: position 8,137,531 of record CM077346.1, read on the forward strand.
CCCCGTTAACTAACGGATAGTGAAAAATCCGTTAAGCCTTACCCGCGGATATCCGCTAAACTATCCAAATCCGATCCGCGACGGATTTTACCCGCGGATATCCGCGGGTACGGATTTTTTTGCCATCCCTATATATACTTACGAAAATTTACCTAAATTCTCTCTCCCGTTATTTTCTTATAAAACCAAATCAAATTTGATAAATTAAGTAAAAAATAATCAACTTTTCTATTAAATCGAAAAAAATTCGCCCGTTCTTATATTTATTTTTCTATGAAGAAAAGTGACATTTTTATAGGCCAAGGTTATGCACGACATAACTTTCCATCTTCCTTCTCTGCTAAGTGCTAACTACAAAAAAAGTGTTTCTTTCGATCCAGAAATTTTAGACCAGACGCAAGATTTGATGCTCTTTAGTATTCCCAGTTATTGGATCAATGATGCCAATTCTGCTTGTCACCCATAATGTAATTTATGTGAGGTCAAGTGATTTCATCCGGATCCCAGGCAAACTCAGTGACCGTGATACATGAACTTGTCCGAACTGTGTTATATAATTTAAATTTATTTATAGTTAAAAGCAAATGCAATCTTAACACGCTGATTAAGAAATCAAAATACCGAAAGTTTATATTAAAAAAATTATATATTTGACATTTTAAGAATTCAAAAGTTTTAATTCTTAATAAAAACTTTCCATATTCTAATTTCTTAATCAGTGTACTATGCTTAATAATAATTCTGTGGTTCCAGTACAGGGAGTGCACATATTATTCAACCGACAAAGACATATGATCACACGACAACCAACACCAGGCCTAGGCGAAGCCTTTCCCTTTCTTATTTTATTGCTCATCATTTTGGTACAAAGAAACAAATCAGAAGCAAATACACAATACATTTTCATATGATCTTAGACTAGTACTTTCGAGAGCAAGAATTTCTCACTTCACTGGATTACGTATACACAATACCATTGACTACGCCCAAAAATCATTGATGCAGATGCTTCTTCGTTCTCAAGTAACACTAAATATTACAATTTACAGCAACAACTTGACATGCACCAACAACACCTAGTACCTACTACTCGAACTTCGCTTTAACTCACTTTGCTTAGTTCCCAATATTACACTATGTTCATTATCTTTGTACTATCATTTTGCCTTGCAGGTCAAGCAGCTCCTTATCTCACATTGCCAATATGGAATTACTGATAATCACGAAGAGGAGGAGGCATCAAGCATCACTGTTGTTTATTATCAACCCACTCATTTTCAGCAGCAATCCTTCCAGAACTACGGCCACCCATCTTTCCGAATGATCCAACAGTAGATAGTCCCTTGAAGCTGCTGTTATCGCCTTCATTCAAGTTTAGTGATTTCCTTGACTTGCTTAGCTTGGAACAACTGATATCAACACCATCTTGTTCAATCTCATCATGACTTTCTTCAATCTTTACAACCGCTAGTCTAACTATGGCGCTTCGGCAGAATGGACAAAGTGGTGGGGTCAGACAAGCTGTGGCGGGGTTTGGCTTGTTGTGGCAACATAGGGCTACTGTGCATTGTGCACACATCTGGTGACCACAGTCCTGGACTTCAATTGTGCATACTTGCTCAAAGCAGATGCAGCATAACTCTGTTTCACTAACCTGAAATTATATTTTATCACTTTATTAATATGACAGAAGCGGATGCAATTGGGAAACATAGATTAGACATCATGGAGAGAAGGATCTTTTAATAAAAAAAGAATATTTAATGGATTTTCAACTAGACTGAAATTCAAAATAAAAAAATTTGGCTATTAAATATCTCAATGTTTTGAATCAGTGCTTGTGGAACTGCTTCATCTGTCCAAGAAAAGTTCACCAACTAATTCAGAGTGAATGATAAAATATCCCCCATAATGAGTTTAAGTGCAGATCAATGGTTTGTCTATAAACATGACTCATGATAGAACATTATGACGTCGTTTGATCCATATAGCTGATCCCACCTAGTGGAAAAAGGCTTGATTGTTATTTTTATTGTTGTAATGAGTTTAAGCGTAACTGCAGTGCTTAAATTGATGGAAATTAGAAAGAAAACAAACTTTCAATGTTTTTGCATTTTCAAATTATCCAAATAAATTGACTTCCTAGTATATTTACTGAATTGTCAGGAACTATATTTCCATACTCTAAATCAATTCAATTGCATATCTAAGAAAGGTAAAGAAAAAACTAAAGAACTTGGTATAAATTCAAAGGGTTTCAAATTACCTCAGAGATATTGTCATCTACCCCATCAGAGTGTGAAGGAGATGGAAGAGAGTAAGCACTCCCCTTCAATATGTTCTTCTCCCTTTCCCTGTTTGCGTCCAGCAAGGCGCGCTCTAATAAAGCTTTGGCATCCGGATTAAGCTCACTGATGACTTTCAAAGGTGATGGCCAGACAAGAGGCTCTGCAGATGTAGGGTTTAGCAATGCTGCACATGCACCATGTCTGTGTTTCAGAGCAACTACATATGGTATCCGCCTGCATAAACACACATTCAGTACCAAGGCAATTCTAGAACTTCTGAGCATGAAAGCTGACGAAAGAAAAACTAGTTAAATGTTACAAATCTATTCCACATATCAATGATAACATCGTTAAATGTGGTAAGTTGCCTCCTAAATTGAAAAGTTGCATAGGGAAAACACCAACTAGGAATACAAGAGAGGGCCATCAAAACAAGTGATAATATTTGTTAATTTGGGGGTTTTCCTAAAAGACTTATACATTTTGATATTACAATATCATAGTATGCAAACACATCATCAATGAGCTACATAAATTTAATGAAATATGTTTACATGAACGTATCAATCATAATTAAGTTTCATCTATATGAGATCTTCTCTGAATGGTGGGAATTTTTATTTAGGAACTACAATTACCCAGATGCATCGCGTTGAAGACGATCTGCACCCCAAGCCAAGAGTGCACGGATGCAATCCAGAGATCCCCCTCTGGCTGCTAGATGAAGAGCTGTGCTCCCAGGACAGCTGCAAATAGCAAATTAGCAATCTATTAATCCACGATGCAAATGAAAACACCAAATCCAAGCTTATCACCATAACAACTTTGACACATCATCATTACCTATATCTGCCAGTAGGTGCACAAACAAGAGCTCCACTATGTAATAGAATATGTACACATTCTGGCCGTCTTTGACGGGCTGCAAGGTGCAATGGCGTTGCTCCCCTACCATCTCTAATATTCACAAACCGAGCAAATCCCCTACAATAAATTCAATTTTTTTTTTTATATACATATATTTTAAAAAGTATCATAACAAAACAATCAATTGGGGGAGGAATTGGTGCTAAAAATGAAAATTAAGGACCAACCAAGAAGCAGCTACTGGACTAGATTGAGCAGCAGAAAGAATGGCTTTAAGGCAAGAAGAATGGCCATAGTATGCGGCATAGTGCAAGCAGGTTCTTCCATAAACCGTGTCAAACATCAATACCTGAGAATTTTTTAAAAATTACATTTATGAGTTTTTTTTTTAAAAAAAAAGGTATCATTATAGTTAAAGAATCAGCACTTATGAAAATTTCACATACATTAGCACCAGCTTCAAGGAGCTTTTCCACACAGGCTATCTTTCCGTGCATTGCTGCCAACATAAGCGGAGTCTGAATGGTTCATAATGCAGTAAGAAAAAAAAAGTATCTGAGTGCTGATGCCAAAACATGAGTTAAAAAAAGAATGGGAATAACAGCACCAATTTACCTGCTTTTGGCGATTCAACACATCTGGATTGATAGATTCATTTAAAAGCCTAGTTAGAATCTGCAAGTTGCCAAAAAAGCCAGAGAACCCATCAACGAATATCCAGAAAAGTAAAATTCCAAGAGTGACCCAGGAATGATAAAGCAATTGGGTAAGCAAATAGGAAATGAAAAAGGAAACTTGACCTACCTGGATCTGGCCATTAGCAGCAGCAATATGAAGAGCAGAGTGGCGATCATAGACAGTGGTGTTTTGCATGAGAGATGGGTGTGTCTGTAACAGAGTTGCAAAAGCGTCTAGGTCCCCATGCTGAACGGCACGGAAGAGGCCATTTTCATTGCTCCCTCTGCAACTCAGACCCTGACCCATCTCTGAATATCCCTATCAACGCTCCTTTCTTTTCTTCACTGACTGCGCCACCTTTGGCAGAGAAGGGTGGCTTGCTCAACGTTGCAGTTGTTCCAAGTTATCACATTTATGGAGTTGGAGCTATGACCTGTGAGGTAGAGAGAGAGAGAGAGAGAGAAAGAAAGAGAGAGGTAGATGACTGTGTCAGTGATGAGCAGTTACTGTCTCAGACTGACTTGGCTGTGGTGGTAACTGGTAACTCGTAAAGGTAATGGTATCACTCAGATTCCACATTCACATTAGGGAGCAGGGGTAGGGGTAGGGGTAGGGGGTAGCCTCTAGGGTCCCTAAACTCATAATTTAGCCTCTGCAGTTTTTTAATTTCTACGACCTTTTGTTCCTTCAAACTTCAAAGTTCAAACACACAGCGAGAGGAAAAATTCTTACATACGCGTCAATAAATTTTGTACTCAGGTACTTACTCCATTACCACATATTTTTTTTGATGAAATGAAATGATGTTTTTTTTGAAGAAACTCCATTACCACATATTATCTCACACTCACTCCATTAATAATCAAGAGTCTTGTAGCACTGGTTAAAAAAAAAGGGTTTTATTAAATAAATAAATAAATGTACCATTTTTTAATATATGAAGATGTATTATTTATAACAATTGTTTTAAAATTTTTAGGGCACTGTAATAGTTTTCATTCTAATTATACTAATAGATGTGTTTAATATTTGTTTTGGGTAAATTTGATGACATAATTCTATTTTATTGACCAGCAAAAAAATGTCAAAAAAGGAGACCTGAGTTTCAGGTTTCAAATTAGGCTATTAGTGTCCACAATTTGAATGGATCTGCTTCTAGTCAAAACGTCAACCTTTATTGATGGATCATATGTATGTCTGCTGAAGACCATTAAATTTAATTTTATTTATCCCTTTTTTGAATAACAAAAAGTGAAAACCCAGTTATTTTATTTTATTTGGCTACTAAAAATAAGTTTGGCTGTGAGTTTAAGGGTAATGGAAGATATTTATCTTTTATTAGATAAAATATATTAGATTTGAATCCAATTTAATTAATTTATGGTGAATACACCTTATTTTCTCCCTTAACTTTACACCAAAACTTAGCGTTGGTTTGGTTCAAATGAAAGAGGGAGAAAAGAAAAATGAGGGAGGGAATGAGAGAAGAAAAGGCAATTTTCTGTCATCTGGAATGAAGGAAAAAGAGAAAGGATGGAAAAATACAAGTGGGACCCATGTCCAAAACTTTTCCTCCTTCTTTGAGCAGAAAACAGCAAAACCGAGGAAGAGCATAATGAAAAGACTAAAAAGCCAAGTTTTCTATTTTTTAAAAGGCTTAATTACATTTTTGATCCTTCAGATATCACGATTGTGCAATTTTGGTCCCCCCAGGTTTTAATTGCGCCAATTGGGTCCTCTAAGTATCACGATTGTGTAATTTTGGTCCCCAAGTTCCAATTGCGCCAATTGGGTCCCCCACGTATCATGATTGTGCAAATTTAATCCCCAAGTATCACGATTGTGCAATTTTGGTCCTCCAAGTATCACGATTGTGCAACTTTTAATATCAATAGCCTACGAAGCACATCTGCTACTGATTTGGCACTTAATGAGACTAGTTTGGCAGCTTACGTGTCATTCTTATGTGACACTTAATGATGTGCATTTGATCATTAAATTGTGTGAGATGTCAATGATATCTTATAAGAATGTCCCGTAAACTGTCAAGTTGACTTCACTAAATATCAAATCAGTCTCATGTGTCCTATGTAGGCTACTGACGTTAAAAATTGCATAATCGTGATAATTGTGATACTTGGAGGACCCAATTGGTGCAATTAAAACCCGGGGAACCAAAATTGCACAATCGTGATACCTGGAGGACCAAAGTGCAATTAAGCCTTTTTAAAATTATCATGTAAGGATACTTATGTCATTTCACAAATATGTTTTTTCTTTCCTTTCACTTTCTACTCAACCAAACAAGAGAAAATAAATTTTTTAACTTTCTTTCCTTTCATTTTCACTCTTACTAAACAACTAAATATTCATCTCATTTTCTTTCCTTTCACTTTCTTTCCTCTACTTTTCTTTCCACTTCCAAACATAGCCTTAATTTAAATCAACTTTATCCCAAAAAATTTACTACTATTTAGGGTATTCATTAACCGATCCAAACAAATTCAAACCGTAAAAATCGAATCGAAAAAAACAAAAACAGCAAAAACATCTTTTTTTACATTGGATTGGATCGGATTTCGGATCCCCTAGTGAAAACCGATCTAGTTCAATCCAAACCGACCTATTATATATATATACTATTATTTTTGAAATTATAGTACTACTTATATTTAAGTATTGTTTTTCATACTTTTATGAACGAACACCCTCATTCTTTTTTAATATTTTTGTTCGAATTGTCAAATACTAAATATATTGGATTTTAAAATTTTAAATAGTTATTCATGTATCTAGGAATCAATAGTTATCCATATTCTAGAAGATTTCATGCATGTAATTAATGTTGGTCTTTGAGATAATATAACTATGTAAAGATGTGTTGGTAAAAACCGAATTATCCAATTCAATCCAAACCGCATTTGATTAGATTGAATCGGATCAATTTTTTTTTTTAAGAAAGCAAACCGATCCAATCCAAACTGCAAGTTATTTCTATCTTTGGATCCGATGATATTTTGACTCAAAATCAATCCAATCCAATTCACGAACATCCTTATTCCCTACTACTATTAACGATCCCATGTATCAGTTATGAAATCACATGGAATCCATTCTTTTCTTCCTTTTTTCTTTCCTTTCTTTTTTTCTAAAACCAAAGACAGCGTTAGTGAGATACTTATACTTTTATATAAATGTAATTAGATATAATCATATACTATATTAAAATTAAAATTATTTATCATGTGCAACCTAACTAAAATGTCATTTGAATATCAAATTCGGCAATACAAATATAAAATCATGCCGCCAACGTTTTTGTTTCTACCTCCCAGTTCACACCATATCAAGTTGCATACAGCATGCCCATCAAGTTATTTTTTAAAATGTTATATTAATAATTATAAAATGGAGAATATAATAATTAATTTTAAAAATATTAAATCAAAAAGTTTTAATATAATGTTATAGTATAAATTAAAAAAAATTGATAATATAAAAAGTATTATATAAAATATTACTTAGATAACATTTTTGAATAACCTTTCAACATTAAAATTAAATCTCCAGTGGTATATCAACTTTGTGGCAAAGACATTGCTTTAAGAAACAAATGACAAATCAATTACCCGCATGAAGGAAACTTTTTGACTAGTTTAGGGTTTGATTGTTTTGTTTTCAATTTTTTATTTTTAGGAATAATAATTGTAAAAATATCACATTCTTGCATAAATTTTTAAACAGTTTAATTACTATGCACTTTCAGTATAAAGTTTTTTACATTGACAACCAATCAGAAATCGCGGTGTGTGCTTTTTAAAGTAGTTAGGATAAGAGTCAAACACTTTATCTTTTATGACAATTTTTGATTGGTTGTCTGTGTAAAAAATCTTTACACTGACAGTGTATACCATTTAAATCCATTTTTAAAAACAGAAAAAAATATAAAAAGAGGTTTTTATTAATTTCACTATTTTCTATACAAATCTTTCGAGACAGAAAGCAGAATAAAATTAATATGACATTTTTATAAATATTAATGAAAATAAAAAACTATGACATTTTTATAAATATTAATGAAAATAAAAAACTAAAACAGAAAACTGAAAAACATAACAAACTAACCCTAATTATCCACTTTCACCTCACGAAAGACAAGTCCTAAGAATCAGTTTGCAATAACAAAAACATTTTTCAATTAAACAAAAACTTTTCTATAACATCCGTAGTTTACTAGCAGCTTAAGCAGGCCAGCAATGAAATTTCAAAAGAAGCAGCCACGTTAACTGATGCGAATTCTCACATTGATTTTAAGCTCATTTTTTATTAGTACCACCCACCATCCATCCACCATTTTCTGTATCTATTTTCTTTGTGTGTTTTAATTATATTTTATGCAAATGCATGCGTTTTTCTGATATTTACCAAGTGGCAATTTTCTATAATAGGATGCGTCATCTCTTGATATTTACATAAAAATGCTACATTACTCACTTGTCTATGTTTCAGATTTCATTAGCACAGCTTTTTCGCAACAATTTGTCACTTATTATTATTAATATAATACCATTTTCTGTATCTATTTTCTTTGCGTGTTTTTAATTATATTTTATGCAAATGCATGCTTTTTTCTGATATTTACCAAGTGGCAATTTTCTTCTATAATAGGATGCGTCATCTCTTGATATTTACATAAAAATGCTACATTACTCACTTGTCTATGTTTCAGATTTCATTAGCACAGCTTTTTCGCAACAATTTGTCACTTATTATTATTAATGTAATTAATATAATATAATTGTTGTTGTTGTTGTTGCTGGACCAGTCGAGGTACGGTATAATTATAAAATGTTTTGTTTCTGAGTCCATGGAAAATAAATGTTCTAAATACATACCACTTGACATGACCTCTGGGTCATTTTTTTTTTTTATTATTTGTACTGAATAAGGGTTAACTAGGTCATATTGACGAATGTTTTGATATGGCTTCATGATAAGCCCAAGTGGCCAGCCCACAATAAAAACATTGGGAGTAGTAAAGCTGGCTATAACCCAATTTTTTTTTTAAACCCTGGTACCCTGTTGAATATGATCCGAGGCCCAACACTGAATTCTTGAGATTTCAAATCAAATATCCACAAGCTCAATTTCATACATCTGGTCAATCTGGACCCTTTCAATTGACTTGAAGGCTCTCCTACTGGCTTCCTCCAAAAAGAAACAACTAGATGCCAATTATAAGGGGGTGGCAGAAGGTTGAGTAAGGGTATAGTGAGACTGTTACATAGTGTTTGGTTGGAGGGGAATGAAAGAAAAGGGAGAATATTTTTTAAACATTTGTTGTTTGGTTCATTTTTTAGGAGAGGAGGGGAGCAAAATCCCTCCTCACTCAATTTTGGCTCCCCTTCAAAAGTGAGGGGATTTGGAGGGGAGGAGAGGGGAGGGATTTTAAAACTTTTTGAACGGAATGACTAAAATAACCCTACTAATGTATTATAAAATCTAAAATTATACGGATATAAAAGTAAGTTTTCAAAATCCCTCTCCTCCCCTTCTGAACCAAACACAAATAGTATTACTTTCCCTCCCTTCCATTAAAATCCCTCCCCTCCTTTTAACCAAACACAATAGCCAATTAAAATCCTTCCCCTCCCCTCCATTAAAATCCCTCCTCTTCCCTCCCCTCATTTAAACCAAACACACCCTTAAACTAGGCCGAACTTGTTGGATCACTTGTTTAACTACATAAATTATTTGAGTCAAATCTCTATTTTAGGCGGATAAAGATCCTCTCCATTTCTAATGAAAAATTGAGAGGTTCATTACTTTGATTTTAGGAAAATAAATAAAATGAAGATGATATTAAATTACTAATATAATGAAAAGTATTTGTTTTCTCAAAAAGCATATTAATGAACCTCTTTATTTCTCTTTTTCATGAGAAATGGAGATGATTTTTTTTGCCATTTTAATCGGCCGTTGAAATGTGATAGTGTTTTGTTGGGGGCCGGGCATTTAGTTCACCAGCTGTTGGTGTACTTCAAGTCATGAATCACACGTGGTGTTAGTGTCATCAATTTTTTTTTTTTTATAATGATATTATTTGTTTTAAAATATATATTGTAAAATAAACTTTTGTTTTAGTCTTTTATTTTTATAATTTTGTCACATATCTGTGCATAATGTTTAAACTTGTATATTATCTTATAAGGTAAAACAAATTGTACATTATTTCTACCCATTAGATTGGTTTAGTTTCAGCCCGATCATTGTCTGATCATAGTTAGGTCAACTTTGGATAAAAAAAACTCCATTAAATAAGATCGAGACAAAATTGGGTCCAAGTAAACTCGGCCCAACTTGCACTATGAGTACCCCTAACCCTAAGTTTGGATACTTACTAAGGAATGAAAAAAGTATCTTATTTATTTTATAATACCCATCGGTTAAGGTTTTTGAACAAGGACGAAGAAGTGTATTAAGTATTATAAATTTTATGGTAATATAATTGAAGTGTAATTGTTATGTATTGTCAGTATAAAAATTTTTATACTATCAACCAATTAGATATCATGATATGAATGACTTTTAAGATAGTTAGAACAAGAGTCAAACAATTAAGGTTATATGATAATTTCTGATTGATTGACAGTGTAAAAAATCTTTACACTAATAGTGCATATCAATTAAATCCATATAACTATCTTAATTTTTTGATTAAATATAACTATATTTATTAATGTTGTTTTAATTTATCTTGGGGTCCTCTGTTTATTTTTTTTCTTTTTTCATCAGTAAGAGTATTTATTACATTTTTTCTATTTATTACAAACCTATTTTTATTTAAGGGTATATCATTTAATAAATATATTTTTTCTTTTCTCTTAAATTCTAAAAAATAAAACAAGAAGGGAGAGAAAATTTTTTTAGTTTTGTCCACTTTCATTTTCTGTTATATCAAATAATTAAATAATTATGTAATTGTTTTCACTCTTTTTTTCTGCTTTCCCTTACTTTTATCCCACTTTTTTTTCTCTCAACTTCTTTCCTACAACCAAACACAGTGTTGGGGCATCAAAATTCAAGAGTTTCCTAACTAGGAATAGAAACGTTGAAGCTGCCTAGGATGAGATAACTGATAACTCCAAACCTTATCTAGTTAGAGGCATCTCAGTTGTCCCCGTACTCCTTTGTCCTTACGGTGAGTCACATGCACATTGCCAACCCTGGTGGGACCACAGTGGATGGTCATGATTCTAGATGTAATATGTGTTTGGATGAGCGTTTGACAAACGTGATTTTGGATAAAATTGATTATACAAAATTGATTTCAAAACAATTGAGTTTGACATGAAGTGATTTATGTTTGGATGTTTTTATTTTGAAAACAAGTTTGATGTAAAACTTAGTATAAATTTTTCAATTCAACGCAGAAGTTACAAATTATAGCTTCTACTAGAATCACGTTTGAAAACAAAATCAATTTTATAAAACAGTAATCAAACACATCTATTTTTATCAAAATCATGTTTAATAGGAATAAAAATACTTCTAATATCTTCAAAAATGAAATCATACATACAGATATATATATATATATATATATATATATATATGGATGGCCTAGATCAGTATCGTTTTCAGAATCGCGTCGTGCCCGGGTCGTTACGATAGAACATCAAATTAGCACCTTATAATTGCCTATACACGTGTCGACCATGTGCCGCAGTTTGCTCCTGTTTGTGTCCCACCTTTCGCTTCATTATTACATCGAAAACCATTATTCTAAGAGTATGTTTAATTTTTGAGATATCATTTTTGAAAAAAAAAATTTATGGAATAGTATTTGAAAATGATAAAAAAAAAAAAAAGACATTTTAGTTGCTCTCTTTGTATATGTTGTGAACACATCGTTAGAATCCTGATGTGTATCATTAATATGTCAGGTACTCAATTAATAATCCTTACATAAAGAATAGATCATGAAAATGATGATGCATTGATCCAATAAAGTCATTAACTATTATTTTAGTAATCTAATTTAGTGTCAGACAATTTCTATTGTGGGACAAATTAATCACACTTCGGCACAACATGTTACAAGCAATAAATCACGTGTACTAGATGCACCAACACATGTCATATGAATGAGTTTAACAGATACTTAGGCCACTAACGGTATACATCAACATTTTAACGGTATGTTCAAGATAGAGACAAATATATGGACTAACATGTCTCTCTTTGATCATTCTCAAAGACTATTAAGTAAATTTTTTTTCTGTAATGAAAAGTCTTATGTCAAACATTATAAAGAATTAAAATGGGTCTTTACTCTTTTGTCTTATCCTAATTATATTCCCATAATAATAATGGGGAATTGGACTTCGGCAAATTAATCATAATATAATTCTTTTTTGAAGAAATTGAAAAGTACTCAGGATTATTTTTTAAAGATGAGAAATCGATTTATATCAATGTAACTTTTTTTTTTTTTTTTTTTTTGGCTTACATCCACTCTTAAACATTGATATCTATTTTAAATAATTATTTTTTTTTTGTAAATATGTTATACCTACGGAGTATCTACCATCATCAGTAATGACTAATTTTTGTCGGGGAACCTGTTGAGTACACAAGGTCGGTTCTCCCATCCTAAGAAGATTTTTTTCATACACAAGAGTCAGGATTCGAATTCCTAATCACTTGCTTAAAATATCCAGATCTCTTACCACTCGGATCTACCACATGTTGTTATTTAATAACTATTTTAAATTTTAAAAATTGGTTCTTAAAATAAAAAACATTTCAGTACACCATCTCTCCCTTTTTTTTTTCCAGCTTTTTCTCTTATATTTTTTCCTCAATGTTTAAATTTTAAATTTAGCTATACTAGGTTTAAGATAAAATTTAAATATACTAAAGATAAATTAAATATAATCTATATTTATACTATCAAATCCCCTATTTATATAATAAAATTTAACATTTCAATTAACACATTTCTCATATTTATATATAATATATTTACTTT